>CP103024.1:0-1448935 GCA_024752435.1 Allantophomopsis cytisporea
CTAACCCTAACCAAGGCTAGAAAAGATTAGTACTAGTTTTATCGAGGGATTCGAAGTTAGTATTTTAATATGTTTAAGAGAAGAAGGTTTTAAGGTAGAAGATTAGCTTTTATAGTTGTAGTAGCAGCTAGAAAACGCCTAGAAGTTAAAAGTAAAAATAGAAAGTAAAAGTAAAAATAAAGAGTAAAAGTAAACGTTAAATTCGAAAGTAAGTAGCTCAACTAGCTGCAATTACTAAAGCTTGGTTCTAAGTTGTTAATTGTAGCTAAACAAGTAGCAAATCCAACTTAGAAAGGGATCTTAAGCTTTTTGTAAGATTTAAAATCTGCTACAATATGAATTCTACGTGTAAATAGTACAAAAACACTATATTTACATATAATAAGTTTAACTAAGAAGATAAAGGTTATTACTTATATTAGTAATAGGATTTTAACCTAATAATTGTATTGTTGTTAAAGATAATAGATAGAGCTAGTAAAGGAAGAGAAGGGAAAGTTGTAGATGTTTTAAAAAGAGAGAAGTTAGAAAGAAGTTGTATTTTTATATTGTCGATTTACTGCTTTAGAGCATTGTAAATACCTAATATAGTTAGTATAAGCCTAGATTTCTACTATATAGTAGTATATACAGCTATATTTGTATAGTAGTTGCTACTATATATATAACCTACTAAGTATCTTAAACTTACCTAACTAAACAATACTATATAATATAGATAAAGTTCTATACAATATATTTTATCCTTGGCTAGGGTATATTTTAATGCTACTATATATATAGTTACTATTCTATATAGATTGTATATATAAGATAAATATACATAGAAATTTATATAGGGATTAGCCTTACCTAGTTTTAGCTTTTTATATAGTAATTGTAATACATTAATTAAAATTATATGTGCAATTGTAGGTAGAAGTCGATTATCTAGTATATTCTTTATTATACGGTTCTAGTAGCTTGTTATATCTTTGCTACTAGGTAGGTAGCAAAGTATAGGCTTTTCAACAGTTGTATATACTAGTACAATATACAAAGAGGTAGGGGCTCTCTAGTAAAACTAAGTAGTTGCTGTTAGTATCGAAGTATATAACTTAATATTCTAGCAAAGGTATAAACAAAGGTAGGTAACAAAATATTAATTGAAGTTGAGTACAAAGCTTTTATCTACTAAGGAAATATAGAGATCTATATAGTTGCTTTCTACTCTAGGGAACTATATAGATCTATAAAATCTTTTACAGATCTAATAGATCCAACAGATCTATTATATAACCTATCTTGTCTTGTAATATCCTTGTATATAACCTTGTTGCAGCCTTTTGTATAGTTGTAATCCTAGGTTGTATTGTAAAGCTGTAATATAGCTGTACTAGCGCCTATACTTAATTGTAGTAACCAATAAAAGCTTTTACTAGGTAGCTTAGTAGTAGTTGCTACTATTTATACAATATCAAACCTATATTGATAATTAAAGATGTAAAGCTTCCTTTTTAAAGCTTCTATATTACTAGATAGTAAGCAAAGTATATATAAAAGAATATAAGCAGGAGATTGTAGAAGAAATTGTTGCTACGTCGTTTTGTAAATGCTTGTATATATATAGTCTAGTAAGCAGAAGCGTTAAACAGAAAGTACTAGTTGAATACTATATAATACTTAAAGATTAGTATTGTAAAGCCAACAATGTTACAAACAAGGTCGTTATATTTATACAAGTCTTTAAAGTTGAAGTTGGTTTGCAAATAGATTGGTTAAAGAAAGAGGAAGCAGATATAGTAATATCTAGGTGGTAACCTTGCTTCTTTAATAGCCTTTAAAAGCTCCCGAAGTTTATCTGCTATAGTTGGCTTAATACTAGGGCAACTAAGCTATTGATAGCTAGTATAGGTTTTAAAGTACTAAAGCTAGTAGTATATATATCTAGAGCTAGCGTTTAAAGCAACCTTAGTACTAGCTTGTATAACTTTTAAAGGTTTAGTCTGTAGAATAAACTAGGAGAAAGTAGTAGTAGCTACTACCGAGCTACCTACATAGTTAGTAGAGACTTCGAGCTTAAAGATACTATATAGGTTGTATCTAAGTACTAGGTCGGATCGAGCAATATACAAACGCTTGTATAGAAGGGAAAACGACGGGATAGAACGAAGACTAGACTAGCAATAGATAGCTCTACTTAGAGGTATACTAGGTCTGCTAGGCTATAGAGTCTATATAATACTAAGCGTATAATAACGTAGACTAATAGTAGGTGTATAAATAAGTGTAGTTTTACTAATATAGGATATACTTATTGCTTTTAGTAAGCTAATAAGACTACTAGTCTGCTTTATAGTATTTTAAAGATGTAGAGATAGGGTTAGTATATACTTGTTGTTACTATTTAATGCCTTTTAGCGACAAGATATCGTAGGACAATAGAAGGGTATTATATAGTTTGTATAGTAGTTGTTACAAAGTACGTTTAACTCCTTGTACAATAGATAGAAGACGCCGTCAAAGTATACCGATAGTATACGTCGCCGGTACTTTTATATATTGATGAAATAGAATAGTACTAGTCGATCGGTACTTGTTTAGTCTAGTATTTTAGATAAGTTAGACAAGAGCATTAAAGTTAAAAACTTGCTGCTTTAACTACATCGTCTAGCTTAATAGGCCTGCTAGTAGTAGGTTGTTAGACTAAAGCTACTATAGTAGTATACTACTAGAGTTATATCGGGTAAGTTAATCCTAGTACTAATTGTAGTTGTTCCTACAAGTATATAGATTTTACCGGCTATAAGACGTTGTAGGGTTTCTACCTGTTTATTATAAAGTATACTTCCTATAAAGTATAGGCAGTTAAGTTCTTTACTAAGCTTCAAAGCTTAGCTCTTAAAGATAGCGTAGATAAAGATTCTTAGTTTAAATTGGGTAGGCTTGTCTCTAATTAAGGTTTGGAGGAACAATATATGTTTATTGCCTACGAGCTAGTATATACTATATTTAATGTTAGGGCGCTAGGTTGTTGATTTAATATATAGGGTTTAATAAAGGTCGAGCTATATTAGTTCGTATAATTAACTAAGTATATACTTAGGCAATATTGCAGACATTAATACTATTTGGACATTAAAACGATTGACTATACAGATTATAGCTAATATTGCTAGCCGATATAACCTGTCTATAACAATTGAGTAGTACTTATCGAAGATAATACAATGCAAACGGCGTTTAGCTACTAGATTACTTAGGTAGGTTGTAAAAGAGTCTTATACAAATACCTTGGGGGTAACTAAAACAAGAAGATAATATATAGAATCGTTGGCGGTATAGTAATAAGCTAGGAGGCTAACAGAGTTGCAATATTGAATAAAACTTTAGCAAAGGGCATTGTATAGAACTACTACTAGAGTAGCTTAGTCTCTAGAGAAACTTGCTAGTATAGTAATTATAAAGCTTTTGCTAGACGCTATAGCCAACTAAACAATAATATTCTTGTAGTATATAGTAGTTGCTTTAACAGTATACTTTTAAAAAGGTAAGCGAAACTTGCTATTGCTCCTATATAGACTTTTTAAGCTTTAGACGACTTGAAAGTTATTAATGTCTCTAAGCTAAGCTAAAGAAGTAGTAGCAGCTACTACTAGCCTTTAGTTCTTTGCTTGTATAGTCTCTTCTAAGAGTTAGACTATATATAAATTAATAGCTTCTACCTACTAACTAAAGCTTTAAAGTAGTCTATATATTAATACGGTCTTAGATTTTATACTAACTATTTTGCCTTTATATTTAGTTGGAGAAAGGTTTTTCAAATCGCCTAGGCCTTAGAATATATACTAGTATACTAAAGTCTAGTAGAATTCAACCAAGGTCTCTTAGCTAGTACTATATAGTATATTTGCATTAAAAGTATAGTAATAGCGTTCTGTCTCCTTTAAGTAGCCTACTTAAAGAACATATACAAATATATTATCGACTAAGCTATCCTTCAAAGTCGAAGGCCAGATCTTTTACTTATCAAAGGCAACTACTATTTAGCACTATAAACTTATAGTAATCTAGGTACTAATATATGTTAGACTCGATAATACAATTATACCTGTAAGCTTCTTAGTTGTCTACTATTTACTTGTAGTAGTAAAAAGTAAAGGCGATATTACAAGGTTAATAAGGCTTTAAGCAAGCGTATATAGGAAACGATAGAAGGGGATAATATCGACAATATAGGCAATAAGTAGTTGGCTAACGAGAGTAGGTACGAAGCGTACTATAACCTTTAGTCTTTTAGTTATAGTACTACTTTTATTATACTTAGTAATTATAACTACCTTAGATTGATTAAAGAAGATATTGTAGAAAGAACTTTAAGTATTATAGACTTAAAGGCCAAAGATCTCGGGGCTATAGGTAGGAAAGCTATATATTAAATAGTATAGAATGCAAAGTACTTCTTAGAAGGTATTTATAGCCTTAGTATAAGCTTCTAGTAACTCTAAAGACCTATATTAGTTTACAATCAAGCTATATTTCTATATCCCCAAGTTTAATAGGCTAGGTTATTTATATAGTACAGGTATTAGCCTCTAATTAATTCCAATAGAGTATTGCTAACCTATTAGATGTAACTAGGCTTAATCAAATACCCTTTTATATATACCTTTTGCAGTTGATAGGTTGAGATTGGCAAAGGACTCTCTATTCGTTGACTATATAAAATCGTCGGTAAAGTTATCTGGGTTCTATATAGATAGGTATAGCTCGTCTTAGAAAACAAGTCGTTTTAAAAGTAGGTGTTGATACTAGCTAAGTAGTTGCTAGACCTATCGTTGTATAGTAGTAATATTTATAGGCTTTCCTTTAAAGATGAGTATAGTATACTTTTTATCCTATACAACAGTTGGGTATACATAGAAATCTTGAGCAAGTATCTTTACAAAAGTACGTTGACTGTATAAAGGAGTAAAAACACTATTATAGCTATTATATATATACATAGCTATATATTGACGGAAATTAGATGTAGTATATATACTATTGGTCTCGTTATAATACTAATTGTATATATCTAATGCAAATAGACAAAGGCAGTAGATTACCTTGGATAGTACAAGTACTTGTTGATTACTCCGATTCTATATAAAAGTATTTGAATTGAACCTATTTATACCAAGCTAGTATACAAGTAGGCTGTTAAAAAAAGTCTTTGTTATAGCTTGCTAGATAACTACAGAACTAAAGCTAATAATAGCCTTTTTAAAATTCTTATTGTTAATAGGACTATACTATGTAGCAACCTCAATATTGTAAAGGTATAGAGACTAGGTAGAAGAAATAGAGAGTTTCTTTGCAATAGGCTTTGATTTAGCTTGTAGAAGGAAGAGTATAAATTGCTACTAGTATTGAAAATAGCCCGGCTAAGACTAGACTTTAATAAAGTAGAATAGCTTTAGCAATATAGTATTACTAATAGAGCGTAGCAGTTGTGATATATATTTTAAACGACTTAGTCTAGCAACTTAGAGTTTTAAAAGGACGTTGTATATAGCTTAGGTAATAAAGGCGTAGTAAAAAAGGTCTGATATAATACTTGTAGCTAAAAGCTTCTTTAGCTTAGCAATAGGTGTACTAGCAAAGAAGGTTGGCTACTATATTTCTTTATCCTATAGTAATAGCTTTTAGTTAGTACTTAAAACAAGGACAGTATAGAAGGCCTTTTAGAGATTTTATAGGTAATTGTAGTAGACTTTTTTATACTCTAGTATATCTATTGTTTCTTCTGTTGTAGTTTCTTTGCTTAGGCTAGGGACTACAACAAGATAATAGAGAGCTAAAGGTATTATAAAGAGTATTTGTAGATATATATATAGTTTAGACTAGGCCTCTTCTCTAAAATAGACAAGGTATTAATATCGGTAGAAGCTATTCTAATTAATAAAGTAGTAGTCGTAATAGTCGGTAATATACAAGAATCTACTAACAAACAACTTAAGATTTAGATAATAGCCTAAAGTAGCTGCGCTTTTGATTCTAGGGTCGTCTATATTCAAGATAGCATCGGTTTAGCTAAGTTGTTGTATAGTAGTTTTATAGGTATTAATAGGTATGCTTTTATAATAAATAATAAAGTACTAGCTTATTTTAGCTTCGTCTACAAAGATAGTATAGCTACAGGCTGTATATATAATAGCCTTGAAGAATACGTTATATAAAAGAGGTATAAAGTAGGTAGACATCGTTGTAGTTGTACTAATAGTACTTTTAAAAAGTTGTTGGCTGTTGTATTGATACAGATAAATACTAATACTACTAGAGAGTATATAGTACTCTTTGTAGACGATAGCTAACTAACTCTATATAGATAGTAGCAGCTACTACTAACCTTTGGCAAAGACGTTTAGCAAGGACGTTTTACTTGTATACACTAGGGTATATTAGAAAAGTACGTTTAGCAAGGACGTTTAGCAAGGACGTTTTGCCTATATATAGTAGGGTACGTTGGGATGTATATTTAGCGAGCGTGTTTTTACAACCTACTATAATTTAGACCTTAGCGAAAGTATAGATAGGAAGTATATAATTGTTAAAGATCCCGACGCTAGCAATCTCGCTAATACATATAGCTGTACTGTTTTGTATAGGAGAATTTGGCGAGGATGTTACATAAGCGTTAGCAAGGATGTTTTAGCGCTATAAAATTTTAGCAAGGACGTTTAGGCTTGGCGTTTAGAGAATATATTTGCTAGCTAGCAGGCGTATATTCTATATATACAGCCGCGCATCATTTATATAGGCGTATAAACAGGAAATATATTCGCCAACGGAATATAGTATTAAAACTATCTATTAGTTCTATATATATCCTATATACTGTAAAAATCGATTTTATATACCTTGGTACTAGTATTAGTACTACTTTATAGTTGGTAGCTACTACTATTAGTACTACTAGTACTAGGCTCTATACAGTTTTACTCCCTTTAAAATTCTGCTAATAGCCAACCCTATTAAAAATTACCTCTAAACTTCTAACCCCTATAACTATACCTTCCTAACGACTTATAACCTCCAAACTATATAGAGTACTTTCTATACAATAGTACTTCTATATATATTAATTATAGTACTTCCTAACTAGTAGAACTCGAAATCTTATAAATCAATATACTATATCAAAATAAGTTAATATACTCTATATTCGGCTCTACTTACTGCCTTTATAATATAGGGCTATAAGTCAATATACTAGTATATTAATATAAGAATAATAGATAGGCTATTTACCCAACGATATATCCGGCTTTATACTCTAGAAATTATATAAAATACTTATTGAACTATAGGCTATCTACTAAACCTACTTGTAAGTTGTTTGCTTCCAAATTCGATTTTATATACTTTAATATATTGGTGTTGGTTGGTTGGGTAGATTTGATTGTTGTACTACCTTTACTTCTTTTATACTTTTGTACTCTTTATATCTCTTTCTACAATGTATAAATACTACTATATATATAAATAGTACTAAGACTATCTATTAGTTCTATATATATCCTATATACTATAAAAATCGATTTTATATACTTTAGTACTAGTATTGGTGCTATTCTATAGTTAGTAGCTACTATTATTAGTACTACTAGTACTAGGCTCTATACAGCTTTACTCCCTTTAAAATTCTACTAGTAGCCAACCCTATCAAAAATTACCTCTAAACTTCTAACCTTTATAACTATACCTTTTTAACGATTTATAACCTTTAAACTATATAGAGTACTTTCTATATAATAATACTTCTACATATATTAATTATAGTACTTTCTAACTAGTAGAACTTGAGATTTTATAAGTCAATATACTATATATTATATCTTTGCTGCTAGGTAGGTAGCAAAGTATAGGCTTTTTAGTAGTTGTATATACTAGTACAATATACAAAGAGGTAGAAGCTCTCTAGTAAAACTAAGTAGTTGCTGTTGGTATCAAAGTATATAACTTAATACTCTAGCAAAGGTATAGATAAAGGTAGGTAACAAAGTATTGATTGAAGTTGAGTACAAAGCTTTTATCTACTAAGGAAATATAGAGATTTATATAGTTGCTTCTTGCTCTAGGGAACTACATAGATCTATAGGATTTCTTACAAATCTAATAGATCCAACAGATTTATTATGTAACCTATCTTGTCTCGTAATATCCTTGTATATAACCCTATTGTAGCCTTCTGTGTAGTTGTAATCCTAGGTCGTATTATAAAGCTATAACAAGCAAAGTACATTGGAATATATATTTGGCGAGCGTGTTTTTACGACCTGCTATAATTTAGACCTTAGCAAAAGTATAGATAGGAAGTATATAATTGTCAAGGATCCTAATGCTAGCAATCTCGCCAATATATGCAGCCGCGTTGTTTTGTATAGGAGAATTTAGCGAGGATATCACACGAGCGTTAACAAAGATGTTTTAACGCTACAAAATTTTGGCGAGGACGTTTAGGCTTAGCGTTTAGGGAATATATTTGCTAGCTAGCGGGTATACATTCTGTATACACGGCCGCGCATCATTTGTATAGGTATATAGACAGGAAATATGTTCGCCAACAGAATATAGTATTAGATGTAGTTGCCTAACGATATATCGGGGATTAAACATTAATTAACTACAAAAATACCCCGACTTTACTTCTGTATAACTTAACGGTACAATACTACAATTGAAATCTAAGTATATTACTATCATTGCTAGATCAAAGAGAGTTATATATACAATTATTGTATGTATACGACGTATTGTACTATTGTTAGACCGACGGCAGTTTTCTAACCTTAACCTAGCTCTAAAGAATATTGATTAAAGAAATTAGTATATTACTTATAGTTTTAGAGAACTAGTATTAGCTAGTTACAAACTTTTTTGTATGTAGATAAATACGCTATTGTACTTAGTAACTATATTATCAACTTTATTTTAGTAGAATCAACCTTATATAATTAAACTACCTTGTAGGCTAAGAAACTACAATAGTAGTAAGAGTATCTTCTATAGTAACATAGTAAGATAAAGAAGAAGAAGAAGTTGAATTATAAGTATATAAGAAGGATAAAGATCGAAGCTTATTATAAGCTAGGATCGCGTATATATACAGCATGTAATAACTTACGGAAGGTACGTACTAAAGTCTTTAGTACCTAGCCTTTATAGCTACAGCAGGTGCCTCCAACATCTCCTAACAGCTAAATAGACATAAATTCGTATTTGTCAGAAGATCCTTCAAAACGCTAGTAAGCAGCTCAGTTTTACCTCCTTTTACTGATTCGTGATAGTACTAAACATGCTAGAGTGCTTACTGCCAAGACAAGCTGTATATATGTTAATATTGGATTTTGGTCCTATAGCCAAGCATTGCAGGATTTGTACACATACAGATAATATTGATCCTTCTACATTACTTACTGCCCAGACAATTGAGAACGAATTCTAGTTCTTTAGACATATTATTATAGCATCATCTGTCTTTTACATTTCACGGGATACAATCCTTTCAAGTACCCGTTCGAATGTCTTGAAGCAGGAGACGAAAGGTATATTCTCGAAGGCAGGCCCAGCTAAGAGGGAGATAATATGTAGTTTGCTATCTTCGATAAATCAAAATTGTTCAGTAATTGGTTCTGGGAGTAGTGATTTGAAGTATATGGCTAAGAATTTGATATACTTTTCAGGCAGCTTTTCCTGATCCGCTGCAGCAGCGATCTTCAGCATTGTGCTGTGAATGAGGACTATTATTACAAAGTTATTATAGGCAGGTGGATATGATGAAATTGCAACCCAGTCATTACAAATAGACTGCATCAAGAATATAACGAAATGGCTTTGACACACGTCATGAGATTTTCACTACAACGATTAACTCAAATAGTAGCAATTTTCCCAGAGTTCTTTGAAATAAATACTGTTGCAATTGTACCTAAGCTAAGTTTTGGAAGAGCTACGGGTATACGACGCGGATTGACTTCATAGGCATTCCCTGTGCTATGAAACGTTTACTCAGTTCCCTCAAGATGTATCTGCGATTCGGAAGACAAGCTTTGTGCCGCGAACTTTGTCTTCTCTCATCAATTGAAGCCTAGAACACCGTCAGTAAACAAAACGCCACCTTGAACTCTATATTATGACTTACGCATCCAGAATTCCATGCAAGCCATTAGTCCCTATAGTGGCTGGATGGGGGACAACCTTGCCTTCAGCGAGCAGACCACTGACTTCTTTCAAGAATTTCACCGCAAATTCATAATCTTCTGGTTTAGCAGGGCAGTGCCAATCTCCTCTTTGAAATGCCTCCCCCCAGCATGTGTATGCCATCGTAAAGCCGGATTCAACGTCATCCCTTGGAAACTCCACTGGCAATAGCGCTGTGTATTGGGCCTTGGGTTCAGGAGTAGTTGAGATAGCTGCGGCACAGATAGCTACTGATGGCGGCAGGGAAATTGTATCGAAAACGTATTTCAAGTTGTTGTCTGTGAGTTTGCGAATCTTTTCCCCAACTCCAGCCTCGTTGTAATCGAGGATTTCGTCGGCTCCACGAGACTTGAGTAGTTCGAAATTGCTTGGGCTGGCGGTTGTTATGACCTGTAAGCCTGAACTGTTTATATATGAGCCCACTGCGTAAATTGAGAGCCAGACGAAATAGCAAAAACACTTACAGTTTAGCCAACTGAATTCCAATTGTCCCAGTCGCAGTACTCCCACCATAGATGAGTAGTGGAATAGGCTTCGTTGTAGGTTGGGATGGAAGTGGGAGTTTCAGTGTTTGATAGATTCCCTATGTTCAAATTAGACAGCTATTCCTTTATTAGCAACTGTATACAATACCTGACCGTTGGTACCGACGGCAACCCCTAAAGTGGCAGCATCTTCCATACTCATGAAATCAGGAACTTTGCCAAATATACCGTCTTTAGCAACAATATATTCAGCAAAGGCCCCATCTTCAGGATTCAAGTAATTGCAGCCATGAACAAACCCCCAAATTTTGTCACCCTGTTTGACATCGGATTTTACCTCTGAGCCGATTTCCACAACGGTTCCTGAAAAGTCGCAGCCTTGTAAAAGTTAAAAAGTTAGCCTGTTGAACTTGGCATGTTAAGTTAATGGCTGAAAAGAAGATAGTCTTACCAACAATAGAGCCGGCTCTCCCAAGTTCGTCGAGAGTCTTCCAGTCAGCTATCAGATTGGTCAGCAATTGGTATGATTCAGAAATCGGAATGATGGAGATACTTGGATTCAAAGCTACAGCAGCTACCTTGACCTTCACATAGTCTGGTCGAAGGGAGGGCTCCTTCGTGTCGACCACTTTGGCAACACCTACATCTTGAATCACAAGTGCTTTCATAATGGAGATATTTGAGTTAAAAACCGAGATTCGTAGTTTTTTGGAAGAGTCGAAAGCCTACGAGAGAAGAGTCTCGTGGTTATGAAGACAAGCGTTGATTTAGGTGTGTTAGGATTTATAAAATATGGGCGAAACGGTTCATCGCGAAGGGATCCTGAAGCCCAAATACGCATCCTAGGGCAAGTACCTTTGAGCAAGACCTGTCCCGCATAAACCTCCACCAGGCCATGGTAAGTGAGGGGTCGGCAATCAGGGATATTGATTGGGTACCTATGACTCGAGTCTTTATCCCTAGATTGTTCGTGTTGCGAACTCGCATGCGTTTATCCTTTGCACTAAAGGCAAGGATTGTCTATCTATCGATCTTGTCTTTCCTTTCCAGTCAATTCAGCCCCCAAACATATCTCATGATAACCCCTCAACAAGCAATATCTGATCCCAAAATCATGTTTCTGTATTCCAGATATTCCTCGAAGGTTGCCACATGCTACGTTATTGGCGCCGTCACCGAGGAGATGTGCAGAGGTGTGAGGGGCTGTTACATAGGTAGGACTACCTCTACTGCGGTACTACCTATACTTGGTTCTCCCGAACTGCAGTTGTAGATTACTTGATACGTTGGAGATCCTATAGCTACGATTGGCTCCGGCTCGACGGAGCACCTCGTATCTCTAATCTTATCCCCGGTTTGTTGGAATGTTTTCGATCGAGCAGCGCTTATTAGTACACCTCACCGAAATAATGCTGCAGATGTGCAGGGATTCAGTACGAGCATACCACTAGCGTGCATCCAAAGTAGCCGCGCCCCACGCTATGCTTACATACATAGATGTTAAAGCCATCGGCTCCTCTGCCTGCAACGGCCGGCAGAGGCCACGGGAAGATCTGAGCTAAGATGAGATCACAAAGCCTCTTTCAAGTGCCGTGCATCGTGTACTGTGGTTTTACGTGCCGGATGACCATAAGCTGCATCGGCCAATATCCATCACTGCCCACCAACCTTACCCGCTTACTCAGCGAGACATTATGAGCTGCAAGGTCCTCTGCATGCGCGCTAGGGTGGAGGCTCAATCTGCGACATCGTGCGTAGGATACTAATGCACTACTACTGCACCGTTTCTGCAGTAGTATGGTGCAGTAGTATGGTGCAGTAGTAGTGCATTCAATACTCATGCTTACGTAGCCGCTCCTCGCCAAAGGGTGAGGATCTGCGAAGGAGCGCGCTGTCAGATCGCTTTGCTCGGTTGCGCAGATTGGCTTACAGTCTTACAGTCTTACATACTGCATAACCATAACTACCTCGCTTGGCCAAGCGCCCCACTCTCCAATTGCTAACGAACCGGTAACGGATTATTGCCTTGTCCGTCAAGCCAATCTAAGGTATTACGGAGGCACAGTGGCCAAATTGGGTGGTGTCAGACGTTGCGACCTTCCCCGTTGGCCGTTGTGCAGGAACCGATGCATTGCTACTAAGTATGTTGGTCATATACGGATGTCCTAGGGATTCACCCAGTATAACCATGCTATTGATCTTCGACGGTATGATCGAATGATCGCTCCATAAGAATTCCCTTGTGCGTTTGTAGATCTTCTGCGGGCTGACCAGCATCGACATCGTCAGTGTTAACGGCACCCTTGGCCCCTATTGACTGAAGCTCATGCAAATCCCTCTTCGACAAGTCCTTCTAGACTCTTCATTAGTTCCTACATATCCCTCTTGTCCAAGAAATCCTACAGGAGAAGCTTGACTGCGCTTGAAAGAGATCGCATGCCTCGTACATATGACTAGGATAAATAGGTTCCTCTTTCTAGCGCTGTCAAGCAGGAGACACAGTCTGCGATGATTGATGTGCAGGGTTCAATTTTGCTCAACTTTGGAAGTTTGCTGACCACCATCTTTTTGTTTTCAGCCTCGAGTCTTGTCTTTTTTAATTTCTGGCTTGGGAGTCTGTGTCGCTCTCAAGAAAACATATGACTTTCTTTAATTCCTAAGATTCTTGTTGCTGATTCCTGACTCCTGATTCAGACATTATGCCTTGCCATTCACTACCTAGCCACAGGAAATGAAGCTTACACAACTCCATATCGTAAGGTTCAATTCGTTAGAGAGCAGGGTGTGGTGAAAGTTGGAAATAAAAAGTACATGTATCATGTAGCTTAGCAATGCAACAATCTGTCAGCCTCGTCCTTCAGCAGTTGGAATTTTGTCGAAATCACGCTCTCTTCACTTCTCCTGATTCTCAATCCTTTCCTCTATCGACGAACGTATCCACAGCATCATGTCGAGTGTGCCTCTCGAAGATGATTCCAGGTGGAGAGGTAATCAACTCATCACCTTCACCATAATTTGGATTCCAATTCAAATCATTTGCGTCTCATTGCGCTATGTTTGCCGTTGGATGATCAAAGGGCCTTGGGTCATGGACGATATTCTTATTTTCACTGCGTTATTCCTCCAAATGTGCCAAGCAGGTGTAGATATCAGTGAGTTACATTCCAGCAGAACAAAAAGCACCTACTTATTACTTCAGGCGCGGTCAAACAAGGTGGAGCCGGCTACCATCTTCAATATCTCGAAAAACATCATCCAGCTATAGTGCCCATATGGTTCAAACATCTCCTCGCACTCGCTGCTATTTACTGGGTGGCTGTCAACCTCCCAAAACTTGCTATCTTGTTCTTCTATCGTCGACTGTTTATTACCAGATGGACTCGTATCATGATATACATTCTTATGTTCAGTACGTTAAATTTCAGAGCAATATTTCCTAACCCAACTCAATAACACGCCCCAGTGAGCTTTCAAAGGGAAAGAAAGGGGTCTTTATCTACAGAGAGATGCAAATCTGACGGTCTGATGCTGCAGTCTTGATTGGGGCGTCAACTTCGACGTTTATAGTAAACTTTACGGAATGCAGACCGTTTGCAGCAAACTGGGATTCTTCAATCCCAGCGACTTGTATTGACAGAAACGCCTTTTACATTTGGACCAGTATTCCGAACATTCTCACCGATGTCGCCATTTTGATTTTACCGATGCGTGTGGTATGGGGCCTTCATGCAACTAGGCGCACAAAGGTAAGCAACCTTACGAGGAATCCTCTCTATACCTGATTCATGAGTTCGAGAGATACTGATGTTGTGTTCTTGCAGATACTCTTAACAATAACTTTTGCCGTGGGTAGTTGGTAAGTGTCTAGACTTAAGCTTTCAATACTGTAGGGGGAGGAGAGACTAAAACTGATTTGAACTATAACAGTGGCCTTGTAACATCCGTAATACGATTTGCGAGCTTCTTCGGTGCTAGCTCCTTCACCGATTCCACTTGGACGTCTATTGAACATATGACTTGGACTCAAGTCGAACCGGGGGTCTATTTGATATCTGCTTGTATGCCAACCTGGAGGCCTTTGGTCGAAAAAATCCTACCCCGAATCGTCCATCCAACGAAATCATCGTCTCCCCGATCAGGCAAAAAACAAAGCAGCGGCGATGACGGTGTACAATTGCAACCTCATAAACGCAGTCAAGGGTTTTCGCGTCTCGAGGACAGCAAGAACAAGAAAAAATATCCTCATCCAAATGATATCACGATTACTATGGATTATTCGGTAGTAGATCATAGCACTCATGCAAATGAAGAGTCTGAGGACTCTAACGAGACTCCGAAGAAGAATAACTATGACTGGGAGGGACCTAAGACCACAACTGGGATTTATGCTGTGTAGTGATAAGAGAGTGTGTATAATTTATATCATGCAAGAATTCAGTGTTTTTATTTCTGTGGGAGAATCTTTGTCATCATTTTAGGATTTTCGCCTGGCTCCTAATGTAATCAAAATAATCCTGGGTTTTTCTTGTTGAAAAGTCTATAGTTTTAACACGTTGAATTGAAATTCGTGACAATTCCAATTTAAATCCTAGGGGAGTTGTTTACTTTGGTGTCATGAGAGTCCCTCTAATTTACTTTGCCTACGCGTCTGAGATCTTGATGCTTCTTTAACATTATACAAATTAGAGAATTTCCCACTATAGCAAAATGCACAATACACCCTAAACCCATGCATCCCATCTCATCTCGCCCTCAACACTAACTTTCAACATACCAGCTGAATCTTCCTCTCCTAATACCCTCTCAAAAGCCGGTCTTTGGAAATAGCTACAGCATTCAATTGTTCGCCTCTGGACAATTCCACTTCAACCAAATCTGAGAAGAGTCATCTTACGTAGTGGTCAGCGTTGCAGATTTTGCTAGCTTACTGCTCGCACGGAGATCGGGTCCCCATTTGAACAAAATCCATGGGATTGGCATCAGAACCACAGAAACGAAGCCGAAAATACTCGTAGCCCATCCCACATGAAGATGACTATACACTATAGGATTATCCTTTAGTCATTATGTCCAAAACAAATGAGAACTGAGAATGCTTACTTGGAGTGATGAAAAGAGGGAATACCGCAGCAAGAACATATCTGAGGAGTGATGTTGCTGCTATCGCTGAAGCACCCATTAAAGCTTCATATACATCAAGAAGATATAGTAATCCGCTCATCTGAAGCATCGTCAGCATAACTCCCCTTAGGAGTCGAAAACGGACGTCCTGCTTACAAATACGCACAGATTCCCCCATGCGATGAAGACAGCTGCTATCACAGAACTGATCCAATGAATATCAGCTTTGGCAGTCCATGCAAACCAGAACAATCCCACTGGTAAGCCAAAACTACCTATCATTGCGGAATGTAAGCGATACTCCGGCGGCACTACACTGTTGCTCCATTTCGAGTTTCTTGAAGCGTGTTGTGTCTGATACCAAAGACGATCTACCAGTATCACAGTTATAGAGGCTACGATGCTGCCAATCGCAAGTGATATGAATGTGAGCCCAGTTTGCTGAATATCGAAGCCATAAACCGTGGCATAGACGAAAGGGAAGGCAGCAAAGAACGAGTACAAAACAGCAAAGTTGAAAGCAATGTAGATAGACCATGCAATCACGATTGGTTCCGTGTAAAGCATGTGAATGGGCCGAAAGAAAGTGATATAGAAGACAAATTTCAGAGCAACAAGACCGGAAGGCCCTGGTGCCACTTTGACACCACGCTTCTTCGCATCCCGTTCCAAAATTGTCTTCTTATAAGTCTCCTTCATGCCAAACGCAGCCGTAAGAGAAAATATTGCAAAGAACAGAATAATCCATTCCGTCCAGCGCCAGCCCTTTTTGGCAACTGCGAAGCCACCAATCAAAGGACTATGTAAACGTCAGACAAGAATTTCAAATGCGAAAAGGACTTTGAGTAACTCACCCAAGTGCAGGACCTAAGTATGGACACAGAGCAAAGAGTGTAGCTGTTATAGCTCTTGACTCCGGCTTCCATAAATCCGCATTGGTACCAGCTCCCACAACAAGTGGCGGACTCGCAAAGATACCAGCAAGCAGCCGACATGCGACTAATGCCCCGAACGTCTGTGAAGCTCCAGAGCCTACAATAAATAGAGCAAAGATAGGAAGAGAGATCATATAAGTTGCCGTTCTACCAAATCTTTCGCTCAGGGGAGCTGCAAGAACTGGCCCGAAACCAAGACCTAGTAGGAAAAGACTAAGAGGAAGTAGAGCGGCTGCTTCTGAGACGTTGAAAGTTTGCTTGATGTCTGGCACTGCTGGCGTATAAACAGATGAAGCAAATGTTCTGTAAAATTAAACGTCAGAAATGAAAGTTTCGAGGTTTTGAAGATAGTCGCCAAACATACACGGTGAGACCAAACATTCCTATCAGAACCGTATGATAAACTCGCTTCATCATAGACCAGTTGTATGGATTCCTATTATCTTCATCCCAATTTGCTTCGATGGTTGGTAGGCTTCCATTACTTGGAAGTTCGGCTTTGATCTCCGGATCGCCCTCCAGAGTGGTTGCCATCGTAGCGACAAAACAATAGTATACCAGTTTCAATCTAAATTTGATAAGAAGTTTGACAGTGATTTGGGGATATCTGCAGAAGAAATTGTGACAGTGAAGTTTTCAAAAACGTAATCATGTGATGTCAATAAACGGCATTTGATGAAGAAGTGATAGCCGACAGGCAAGGTTGCATCTTGTTCTGAAAAAGAAATCTACGTCAGCGCATCAAACAGCACATCACTTCCCGTTTCGTATCCGGAATTTACCCTTGCTAGGATAAGGATTTAATTCTTCCCTGCGCCTCCATCGTCCATTTAGGATAAGCACTAATGATTTACAAATTAACATGGATTTCTCAATAATCATGGATGATGATCAACAACAGTCCGGGGTGTTGAATAGTAAAACGGGGGTGTCGAGTAAGAAATATTGCTTGCGAAGAGCTCAACTAATAATGATTTGCTTTCCATACCCATGACGGTCAGTAAGCCTTTTGCACTATAACATGCATATCATAATGGCAAGCATCTTGGGACTTATTCCAAACAAACTCACCGAGTTCATCACACTGTCGATCCGAAAAGACATACTTTTTGATGCATCGTCTTTCCTTACTGACACGCAGCCTCATCTGGAACTGAAGAGCTGAAGAATCTCGTGCCCCCTCTCCCAATTGTTGTCATAGGACAAAGAATTTAAAGTGAAGTATTCATTCAGGCCGTTTTAAAGGTAGACACAATATATATAAGCCTGGAATAAATTTATTTATATTAAATCACCTCAACTATTCAAAGCGTTGCATCTCTGTTATCATACTTGAGTTCTGCTTGGCTTATCAGTTGACACTGCTGCAAAATGTATGCATTATAAAGCTTCTGTAATATTGGTCTAAGGAACTGATGATGATTTCATTTCAGAATACAGTCCGCAAGATGGCGTCTTCGAAAGAACCCGCAGAGCCCATTGCACTTGTCGGCATGAGTGAGTAGATTGTACCTCAATAATTAGATAGCGACTGACTTCTACGTTAGGCTGTCGGTTACCTGGGGGTGTCTCGAGTACCTCGAAACTATGGGATCTTTTGGCCGGTGGAAAATCTGGCTTGAGCGAGATACCCAAATCACTCTTCAACGTGGACGCTTTCTACCACCCAGACTCTGATAGGACTGGTACACTCAGCGCGAAAGGCGGATATTTCTTGCAAGAAGATGTTCGGTTATTTGACAATGCCTTTTTTGGGATCAACAATTTGGAAGCAAAGTACATGGACCCTCAACAACGGCAATTGCTAGAGGTCGTCTACGAATGCTTTGAAAGTGCTGGAGTCACTTTGGAAGAAGTATCAGGCTGTAAGTGTGGTATCCATATTCATCGGATTCTTGTGAGTAGATATACAATAGGAGTTGGAAAGAAGCATACAAATCTTCTCCTCAAAAATAATCATAGCTGCTCACAATTGCTCGAATGCAATTATTCCTCAGCTTAGAAACAGTTGCTGACTGGCCAAAGCAAATATCGGTTGTTACGTTGCCAACTTTACCACCGATTTCGTAACTCTTCAAGCAAAGGATCCAGATCTTTATCATCGGTACAGTGCAACGGGCTTCGGGCCCACAATTCTTGCAAATCGAATCAGCCATACGTTCAATTTGCAAGGCCCGAGTCTCATACTTGATACAGCATGTTCTTCGTCCTTATATGCTCTTCATATTGCATGTGCAGCGTTGAACGCCGGGGAATGCGACTCTGCAATTGTAGCTGGGGCAAACTTGGTTCAGTCACCAGAAGCTTATATTGCAATGACTAAAGCAGGTGTACTCTCAAGCACATCAGTATCTCATACATTCGATTCGTCTGCCGATGGGTATGGAAGAGGGGAAGGAATAGCTGCTTTGTATCTGAAACGAATGGATTCTTTGAGAGCTTCGGACCCTGTACGCTCGATCATTCGGGGGACTGCGGTAAACAGGTAAATCATAATGATACTCTACCACGCTCTTCAAGTCATTAATACAAATTTATAACAGTAATGGTCACACACCTGGAATCACGATGCCAGGTAAAAACGGACAGGAAGCCGTCATTCAAAAGGCGTACACGATGGCTGGCCTGCCACCTGATGATACAATTTATGTAGAGGTAAGGAGCAGAACTTTTTCAAAGAGAATACAAATTGAAATCTAGCTTACTGATCTGGTTTAATATAGGCACATGGCACTGGAACTGCCATTGGAGATCCTATTGAAGTTGAAGCTATTTCCAAATGTTTCAGCCCAAAGTCCAACCAGAAACTCTTCATTGGTTCCGTGAAACCAAACGTGGGGCATGGAGAAGCCGTAAGTGGGATCACTAGCATCATCAAAGCAACTCTTGCACTTGAACACCAGATCATTCCTCCTACAATCGGCATTCAGAATTTGAACCCGCAGCTCAAACTTGAAGAGCGAAATATAAGAGTGGTCATGGCCCCTGAACCGTGGCCTGCTGTGGCGGTGGAAAGAATAAGTGTGAACTCTTTTGGTTATGGTGGAGCGAACGCACATGCAATTCTTGATTCTGCAAGAATGCATGTATCTCAAAATCGGCAAAATATTTGCGAGAATGTCGAAGAATATAATATCGCTCTGCTCCTACCTTTTTCGGCCAACAATGCGGAATCTCTGAGGAAAAATATTGAAGCTGTGATCTCTTCAAATGTTGCTTCAAAGAATCTTCGAGACCTTGCATACACTCTGGGATCTCATCGCTCGAGCTTGTCTACCAAAGGTTATGTGCTTACCAGTAAGGGAAAAATGATTTCTCCGCTATCAACAACGACTCCTCAAATTCAACCGTCGAACATCCCTAGCTCTCCGATCGCGCTCATCCTAACTGGTCAAGGTGCCCAGTCACCGAGGATGGGTGCTGACCTTTTGGAGAGATTTCCTGTTTTTGGTCACACAATTGATGCTCTTGATACTTATCTCAGAACTTTACCGGAGGCACCAGCATGGTCACTCAGAGGTGAATCATTTGCTATTCAGTCATATATCTATGAAGCTGACATCTCCCCAAGAAATTATTATGGAAAGTGCAGACCTAAGCACAATACATCAGGCCTCGAGATCCCAGCCTGTTTGTACTGCAGTGCAGATAGGCTTGGTTGCCTTGCTTAAGGACTGGAACATTGAACCAGTAGCAGTTATCGGACACTCTTCAGGTATGCATGTCAACATGTTTCAGATCCGCTGACTGACTAGGAGATTAGGGGAAATATGTGCGGCTTACGCCTGTAGTTATATAACCCAGGAAGATGCTATAGCGATTGCGTATTATCGCGGTCTTGCTGTCTCGAAAATGTCTGCGAAGGGTGCTATGATGGCTGTGGGACTCGGCCATAAAATAGTTGATCAACACATTGCGACACAAAACTTGAAAGGAAGTCTTCGTGTTGCTTGTATCAATTCACCAGAGAGTACTACCGTTAGCGGTGATTCTAACGCCATTGACACCCTACTCTCAGCTCTCCAAGGGCAGGAGGTTTTCGTTCGGAAACTCAAAACGGATGACAAGGCCTATCATTCTCATTTGATGGAAGAGATTGGGCAGTACTATGAAGATCTTCTTCGACCGGTTCTCGTCAAGAGAGGCCCCACTGACCTCGAAACATCAAAAGTCAAGATGTTCTCCTCAGTAACCTCAGAGCTTGCTGAGAGAGACTCGGTCAGTACACCAACTTACTGGCGCAAGAATCTCGAGTCCCCAGTCCTTTTTTCCAGCGCAATGAAGTTGCTTCTGTCATCTGGATTGTATCATATGATAGAAGTGGGCCCACACCCAGCATTAGCACAGCCTATACGTGACATTCAGCAGAGTGCCAACAATATGCAATCTAGCTATTCCTCAACATTGTCTCGTGGAGTTAGCAATGAGATATCCATGTTGCATCTTGCTGGATCACTTTTCCTGAGAGGTTACAAGTTGCCATTCTCCAGAATCAACGGCATGGACTCAGCACCTGGCCACCATTTTCTTTCCAACGGCACCGCATCCATAACCAATGGAAGTGTTATCGATTCGCTGAACAATCCAGGGGGCAATCTTCGAGTCATTCATGATTTACCAACTTATGCCTGGAACCATCAGAATCTCCTTTGGAACGAGTCGCGAATCAGCTCGGAATACCGCAATCAGAAGCACAAAAGACACGACCTTCTCGGATCCAAAATTCCTGGAACCCCTGGAAAGGCTTGCTGGTGGCGTAATACTCTGAAGCTGCAAGAGGTGCCATGGATCCAACATCATAAATTAGGACAGACTGTAGTGTTTCCAGCTGCGGGTTACCTTGCGATGGCCATCGAAGGATTACGTCAAATGCATGATTACTCCATGCAGGGGAAAATCACGTTGAAAGAGGTTCATATACTGAATCTTCTCGTTTTGGAAGCGGACGGGGACGGGGTAGAGTTAACGATGCAGTTAGAACCAGCACGAATCTCAAGTGTCACGGCCTCTGATATCTGGTGGAGATTTGAGATCTGTTCGCGCTCTGCGGATGTTCTGACCATACATGCCAATGGCCTTGTCGCCATGCGGGATACTTCTTCGCTCACTGGAAGTTCGTTTCCTTTCCTTGATTCTGTCATGGAAGAACAAGCTATCAGAACTTGGTATAACAAATTAGCAAAAGAGGGATTGTGCTTCGGTCCCGAGTTTCACTCTCTGACAGAAATAAGCACGGATCGCGGTAAAAGGCTGCCATGTGTTCTCGCAAAGACGGTATATCGACAAGGTGGCGAGTCAGGCACATATCCGGAGTCCGATTACATTATCCATCCTGTAACAATCGACGCGATGTTACAAGCAGCAATTATTGGTTCCGCCGCAGGAGTAGTCCATGAATTCAAGGGTAAGACTCCAGTTTTTGTCGATGAATTTGATATACTCCCCAACAGAACAACCAGTGCTATAGAGGTCTGTAATATCCGAACTAGCTGCAAGAAAGTTGGCTTCGAATCCGCGGTACTATTCGGAGAGCTACAGAATGCCTCCGGACAAATCATAGCTCAGATGAAGGAGGTTCGCGTCACTCCCTACCGGGAGCAATCACTCCAAAACTCGGCTGAGCGGAATCCGTATCTTCGAATTCTGTGGAAGCCAAACATTTCAACCTTGTCAAGCAAGGATTCGAAAGTTTTTGCCAGCTACTTGGAGCAATTTAATAGTTTACTCCCTGCTCAAGTCAAAAACAGCGACATGGCATATTTGGCCGGTGCTGTGGATCTCATCACACACAAATGGGGACGCACGAAGATTTTGGAGTTGAACCATGATGAAAATAGTCAGTTAGAAGAGGTGGTCATTGCAGCTGGTATTGGTGGCAGCCACAAGCACTTCGACTCTTATACGAGTGCTTTAATTACCCCTAACGGGAATGTTGAAATCGATTCTAAAAAGCTTAAGATAGAGCCCATCTTCGACCTTGTCGTCGTCTCTTCTGTAGGTTTCTAGCTCCTTAAATTGTTCGCACTGACTTTTTTATTCCAGCAAATGTCGTCGAGCATAGTCCTCAGCCACTTCAGCGATCTCAAGCAGTATCTTGCTCCAAATGCCATCTTAGTATTCGCAAGTGATTCGCCGATCGTTCTGCCGTTAGATCTAAACGATGAAAACCAATACTCTCTACTTTCGGCAAGTTCGAATGATTATGATAATACAATCACAATCGCACGATCCTTTCCTGCCATATCAGAACAGTATGTGTTACCTAGTGAATCCAAAGTTATCCTGGTCAGCCCAACCACACTTCCAATCTCCTACCTAAATCACGCAATAATCGACGAACTATCGAAGTCTCTCAAAGTGCCTGTAGAGCTAGTCAGCTTAGAAGACGTATCGGACGACACGATCCCCCCGAACTCAATAGTCGTCACATCTATCGAGCTCGAGTCTCCCCTTCTAAGGACCATAGATTCTGTGCAACTTGAGCACTTAAAAATTCTCTTAGAGAATGCGTCTCTCGTTCTTTGGCTAACGGGCGGCTCTCTTTACAAATCTTCAAAGCCAGATTCTGCCGTTGTCCTTGGCCTTGCTCGTTCGCTAATGCTGGAGCGTCCGTCGTTGAAGATGCCGGTTTTTGATATCGACTTTACAACACCTCCAGCCATTTCGGCTCAAAATGTAGCATTGGTACTGAAAGAGGTTATAGGTAGCGCAAAAGTGCAGGATACTGAATATCGCCAACATGAAGGCGTGATTTACCATAGCCGCGTCATCCCAGATGCTGTCCTCAACAAGGAGTTCCGACATGCCCAAGAGGAGGAGGTTATGCAAATCCCGCTTCAGGAGATAGGGCATTGTAAGCTCGGGATGAAACATGTGCGAAATATCAATTCTCTCTGCTTCCAGGAGATTGAACTGGACGAGCCGCTTCCAAGAGCATATGTCGAGGTGCAAGTCAGAGCCATGGGTATTAATGCTAAAGTAACGGATCTCCCTAAGGCCCCACTTTATCGTAATAGAAGGAGGCTGATAAATGAATTACAGGATATCGACGCCCTAACCGACAAAATTCATGTGCAGAATAGCACTTACTCCACGGAATTCAGTGGGATTATAACAGCCATCGGCTCTCAAATGTCGGTCTTCAAGCCTGGCGACCGGGTGGTCGTTATGGCTCCGAATTATGGGGGTACGTATGAGCGTGTGCCAGAGTGGGCGTGTTGTAGGTTGAATGACGATGAGGATTTTACCGTACGTATATATTCTATTTTGTATATCCTATCTTTGTTCTAGAGCTGAGCTGACATTTATTGGTATAGACCCTGGCAACAGTTCCAATGGTGTTCGCTACTGCACTGCATGCATTGGAGGAACGCGCTAGATTGGAGGCAGATCAGGTACCAAAGTTTCCTCTTCCTTAAAAAAAAGAAAAAGCTGTATTAACGTATTAGTCAATCCTCATACATTCTGCGGCGGGTAGTGTTGGATTAGCTGCTATACAGATTGCGCAGCTTAAAGGCGCAAAGGTATCTTCACCCTGCCCATAACCTTTTAGCACCAAGCTCACAGATTAACGTCTCAATGCTTAGATCTTTGCCACTGTCGAGACAGACCTTCAGAAGGCTTTCCTGATGAAAAATCTACACATCCCTGCATCGAACATCTTCAAATCCAGTAGCGCAGCCTTTCTCCCAGAGATTATGAAAGCAACGTTAGGGAAAGGGGTTGATGTATTGCTAAATTCCCTTACAGGTGACTTGTTACAAGCAAGCTGGGAAGCTGTGGCCGATTTTGGGACGTTCATTGAACTAGGAAAACGTGATATCGCCGACAGCGGGGTGTTGAACATGCGTGTTTTCAATCGAGGCGTTACATTTACAGCGTTCGATTTGGGTGACATGTTTTGGGATGAAAAAGAAGTCAGGCGCCAGACTATTCATCGGTACGTTTAATCTGTTTTGAAAATAACCATAACGAGTGCTGATAAAATGTAGGTTGCTGTACAAAAGTATAGAGCTCCTAAGGGAACAGAAAATCAGGCCATTGTCACCATTGGAAAGCTTTCCCGCATCCCAACTCGTCGAAGCATTCCGCTATGTCGCATCTAGCGAACGAATTGGGAAGGTGGCTTTGACCTTCTCTCCCTCCGATATCATTCCAGTGCGTATTCTGTTCCCAAGTATCTCAATAATAGACATGCAATAGTGCAAGTGTTAATCAAGACCTTCAGGCTGTCACACTCAAATACCGCACGCGCTTTGATGCCCAAAAAGCATACATACTAGTCGGCTGCCTAGGTGGTCTAGGGAGAAGTCTAGCGCAGTGGATGCTAAAGCGCGGTGCGAGGAATTTTGTCTTTATGGGCCGGTCCGGGACCTCTAAAGTTGCCGCCC
Organism: Allantophomopsis cytisporea; assembly: GCA_024752435.1. Classification (NCBI taxonomy): domain Eukaryota; kingdom Fungi; phylum Ascomycota; class Leotiomycetes; order Phacidiales; family Phacidiaceae; genus Allantophomopsis; species Allantophomopsis cytisporea. Next base: position 25,156 of record CP103024.1, read on the forward strand.
AGAACACAGTTGCAGACCTACGGGCAGCCGGAGCGGATGTGGATGTTGTGCAGGGAGATGTGTCTTGCTATGCTGACGTGGAACGGACCGTTATGGCAGCCAAACAACCGGTTGGGGGCGTGGTCCAAGCAGCTATGAGTATACATGTAAGCTCCTAAAGCCCTAAAAGTTTTGCAGCTTTCGAAGCTAACTAAGTAGATTTCGTTGTTTAATGAAACAACTCCTGAGAAATGGCATTCGGGCATAAGCCAAAAAGTACAAGGCTCTTCAAATCTCTACAAAGCCTTATCCAAAACTCATAACACTACGCAGCTGGATTTCTTCCTCTTGTTATCTTCTGTGACGGGAAGTGTTGGAGTCGCTACAGAAAGCAACTATTGCGCTGCCGGCGCCTTCCAAGATGCTTTTGGGGCACATCTCCGCAGCCTGGGCATCCCTGGTGTATCACTCGGCCTTGGAATGGTTTCCGAAGTGGGCTTTCTGCATGAGAGGCCCGACACGGAAGCTGTGCTTCTAAGAAAGGGATTGCATCCGCTTACTGAGGAGGAGTTCCTGCAATTGATTGATGGAGCTATCAACTCTTTAAAAAGTGTTGATGAATCATGCGAGATGGCGTGGGGAAAGAAGCATCATATGGAAGGCCATATACTTACGGGATTGGAACTGCATGGCTTGCAGAAGCTTCGTGATAGGGGATTTGTGAGGGGAATGGTTGTACTGGAAGATCCTCGCTTCACATACATGGCGGGTGCATTTTTCGACACCGAATCTACCAGCGAAGGCGTGGAGGCCAATGGGAGCGGCTATCCACTGGCTGTAAGCTCCGCATTGGCGAGAAACGAGGACGATCCGGTGCCGAGCGAAGAGTTGGTTGAGGCTATAGCAACAGTGGTGATAGCTCGGATTGCAACATTGCTATTAGTTCCTACAACGCAGCTACAAAATACGACAAATCTGGCGGATTTTGGAATGGATAGCATGCTTGCGGCCGAGTTTCGATCGGATATGTTTAGGGCGTTTAAGGTTGATGTGCCCTTTGCCGTCCTGATGGCTCAACGGACTCAGATAAGAAGCATATCAGAACTTGTGGGGCAGGGTTTGCTAGAGCAGAAGTAAAATGCCTTTAGTCTAGCACATGGAGTTCGTTAGTTGTAGTTTTAGAGTAATCTAAACAAAGTAACCAAGTATTTCGTATATAAAACAACTTCCGCCTACAGATTGTTCTGCTAGCTTTGTCAAAGTCCGACATATAACTAGTTGATGAAGCTACCATCTAGTCTATCATCTTGACATTGATTCGAAAGCTCAAGAGTCTACAAGAAATGGAACATACAAAGCGCAAATTTATATCCCGTGATACTGAAGATATAGGCTTACTAGAAGCCGTGTTACTTTACGTCTGTTATTTTCAAATTTGGTATACTTTCTAGTGCAACTCTAACAAAATCATCTCTTTTCAATTTTAGGAGCGTAAGCTATACGACCTAGATCTGGTACTGAAAGGAACCAGAACTCTGTGTTTTTTGAGCAAGCCTATGCTCACAATATTACGGTGCCTTTCCCGTGACATAGATAGGATTAGGCGCCTCCGCACAACGGGGCGCCGGCGTAAACAGCGCTAGATTACTGCTTAATCTTACGTTTCCCCAGTAAAGCTTTTAATGACTGGATACAAGCTGAGCGTATGTAGGGGTATCGTAGTGCTGATGATGGTTCTGGGTAATATAGCTTTCCATGCGATATTAAGACCTAGTAACTTCGCTGCAGCCATATCTAAAAGATGGCTTGGGTCCTGTCGATTTTTATCATTTGTCCCACTTTCTATATTTTACATCATCTTCAGCGTCTCAGGGTGTTTGTATTGACTCGTTCAATCCAAGTCTTAAACCAAACTCGACCATACTCGACCATCTCGTTATGGCGCAACCAACGATTCACCGCACTATTCTCCAGGCAATTCCTATTCCTCAGCTACCGGGTTGGAAATCTCGACTAGTATTGCTGGAGTACGATCCGGGAGTTGTCACCCAGTCCACACACATCCTGTGGCGGCTATAATTCTGGAAGGAGACGTTGTTTCGTTATGGGAGTTCGGCGAAGAAGAGCGATATAGCGCAGGCGATAGTTTCATTGATCATGGGACAACAAAACATGTACGAAGTGAAAATCTCAGCATATTTCGCGCTTCGGGACAAGCCATGAAGCGCGAGATGAAGTCGAAAACATCGACCAGCCCCCTTCGCTCCATTCGGGTGGGTGTTTCGTCCTTCGTCCTTCGTCCTTCGGAGGACCGTTGTCAGCCTTGATTGGTTTCTGGCAGAGCTGCGGAGCGTCATTTCTGTTCCGTCGAGAGGTTACAAGTCAGAAGTTGGATGTGCAGCATTCACTGTTGGAAAGCACGGAGCTGTAAATCAAAGTCCTCGGGATTCTATGCGCGTGGTACCTATTCTTGACGCTCTGGGTTCTAGTCCTAGTTCTTCAGCTGACCTGCTGTAATTTTGGTTGTCTTTATTGCCAGACTGCGGAATAACTTAGCTTTAAAGTATCACCAAATTGAAAAGAGACATTACACTGGATATGTTGTTTGTATGAGTTATTCTATACAGCTCACTCCATTTTGGTGATTCTGGTTAAACTTCGGGTATTTGGAGCTCGAGTTGTGTTATACACTGACTTGTGAGGCACGAGATTTTCGGGTCCAATCATCAGCATACCGTGAAGTGGGTGTGTCTTGAACCGTCGCCATATGGAAGTCATATGAGTGACTCCGCGTGAGTGTACGTAAGTAGTTTATATGCACAGCCCACCTAAGGATAGGCGCGACTGTAGCATTCACTAATATTTACTTACACTTCTGCGCACCAGGTCTTATCGGACAAAGCCCAGTTCTAGCTCCAGTGGTGATAGCTACGCGGCTATCGAGCGTGAAGAGTGTTCTGGTGACCCTGACAGTACTGCGTTGAGTTGCAGATGTGGTGTGGGCGTTGACTATGGAGATAGTACTTCCGAGCGGGCTTGAGGCTAGTGTCTGGGGGGCGGCGACTTTCTAATGACCTAACTAGGATAGCTGTTGCAGCGCTGACTTACGAAACCAAACCATTGACATCGGTATCATTGCTCGCCCTCGATGTGAACTGGGGGCGATAATGTGGCTTGTTTCGATTTTTACGTGTTCGTCTTGTATGTCGACTCTCAAACCCGCTGAACCTCGTTACGTAGCTGGCTCCAAGTCGCATAATGCCCAATTTTCGTTTCCGAAGAACTCTTCCATGGAAATAGTCGGAATCTCGAAATCTCGAAATCAAGAAAAACTTGCCAGTATAGTGGTATTTGATATCGCCCCGGGGCATAATAATAGCGTGCCCCCTCCCGGCTTTATCTAATCCTACTATTCTCCGTGTTTGCCCTCGCAAGACAAATTTTGTGGTCATTGATCAACTCATCGATCACTTGATTTTCCTACTATACCCGTTCCCCATCCAGCATGGCCAAGCCCGATATCACTCTCTAAGTAAGCATCGTCAGTTCCTTTCCCTCCATGGCATTATCATGTGAACAGGGTAGCATTCTGCTATGTCCTATGCACCTCCTTTCCTCCGTATTCAATGTGTTGTGAACTGCTCACAGCTTCTCCATCCGGAGCATGGTTATCTCGCGATTCTCGAAAAGCAGCTCAAGCTACTGTATCCTCTGCAGTCCGCGTAATCTAGGAGTGCCTCGAAAAAAGCCTCGCATTCTCTAGTGTTCCAGCCTTGCGATATCACGTATGTTTCTAACTGCCTTAGTGGCCGGATGAAAGCTTGTAATCATCGTGTACTACGTACTACATACCTATGGAGCGAGCCTCGCAACAAAGCCCAATAGAGTAGCCTCGAACGTCTCCGTTGGGCAAAGCTTTTCTCCAGACCAATGACATAAGCTATACTCAAAGGCTGCCGACCGGAAACACTTCGCTACACTTCTCTAGCGTGCTTTATCCTTGTGATTGATTCGCTTAGATACCACTCGCTACCAAGCTCTCGGCAAAACGACCCACTTAGTCTCCCACATAGTAGTCTAGCGGCCCATTATAGCTCCCACATGTTCTGTAACGCAAGCTTGGCTATTTAGGAATTTGATGTGAGATCGTCAAGCCCTCCAGTATCAATAATCCGGGGAATTGTGCGACTTAAAGTGCGGCGGCGTCTCATTGAAAGCATAAGCGTAGGTTTCTGTTATAATTAGGGATGCTACCGATAATTTCTCAATCTCATTCTCTTGTTTGCTACCATCTTTTTTTCCTGTTCATCAGTAACCTGACCATCCGCGTCAACAGACGCCTCGTGAGCAATAGATTGCATGTCAAATATCGATCCACATGGTATCGCTCGATGTCGTACGCGCCTCAAATCGCGGTTTGAAAACCGCGATGCCCGGCATCACAGCTTTGTTTGTTGGAGGCACCACTGGCATGGGGCAGAGCACCCTCCGTCACCTTGCACAGAATAGTGAAAAACCAAACGCATATATCATTGGCCGTAGCGAGGCGAATGCAAAGCCTTTTCTCACTGAGCTCCGTAGTATCAACCCACAAGGCACCTTCAACTTTCTCGAGGCCGATGTGTCGCTCATCCGCAACGTCGACAAGGCCTGCGATGAGATCAAAAAGAAGGAAACAAAACTCAATGTTCTCTTCATGACAGTTGGGGGCATTCATCTGCTTGGCCGAAGAGGTTTGCCTTTACCCACGCCATCTCTTCTCCGGACCTAAGCTAAATGATGTTTCCCAGACACCGCCGAGGGGCTTGACCATTTGTTTGCACTGCGCTATTACTCACGCATGCGTTTTGTCCAAAATATGCTACCGCTACTCGAAGAAGGTAATAGCCGTGTGGTCAGCATCTTCGGCGGAGGCTTCGAAGGCAGTATCGACCCCGGCAACCTGGACCTCAAGAAGAATTACAATGTCTTGACCTGCGCTATGCACTCCGTTTACAATGACCTCACTCGCTACGGAGCATCTGGCCGCGAGTAGCAAGAAAAACATCCTTTGTGCACTGCTTCCCTGGTATTGTCGGCACTAATATCTACACCAACAGCTTCCCTACCCCCATCGCCACAGTCTACAATTATGGCATTTGGCCGCTCATGTACCCTTTTTCCGTAAACCTGAGCGAGAGTGGCGAACGTCATCTCTACCACGCTACCTCTCCAAGCTACCCGTCCGTTTCAAGGCCGGTCGACGATCCGATAGCTTCTCAACTCGCGCTCGGCGCAGACGGTAAACCGGGCAGTGGCGCATACTTGATGAACTGGAAAGGTGAAACAAGCGCTGGTAATAAGAAGATGCAGAGGTATAGAGAAGACGGCACACGTGAGGCTGTCTGGAGGCATACTGAGGAGCTGCTCCAGAAGGCTGGCGGCAGATAAGATATGAGAATGGTATTCCTTACCTTGTCATAAACCCACAAGTCTAGTTGTCTAAGAAGCGTGATTTTTGAGCTATTTAAATGTTTTTGGGGGAAGAGATTCAATTCAATACTAGTTTCGCTATTACACTATTTCCTACCGTAATACTAAAGGCCATCACCTGGACATTCCGATCTATTATTGCCTTTCAAATCTACTATAATAAGCACGCCTCATATCATCTATAGTTTCCATCAATATTTCATAATAATATCATCAATGATCGCCTCTATTCAATCCCTTAAGACCATTATTGTAGCCTCCTTAACGACCAATCATCCTGTTGGTAGAACAAAACAATCATAGTTTAACATATAGTCTTAGAAAGCTGTCTAAGCAAAGTTATTAACTAGTCTAAGATCTAGGGTTTCATAGTCTTAGATATAAAGATTCATAGGTTTGGTATAATATGACTATCTACGCTCAGCATAGTACAATCGCTGCTATGTTGTTACTTTAGATTCTATCCTACATTGTCTCAATTCGGTATGTAGCAATCACAAGACCTTTAACTACTGCAATCCATATAATACTGTACTTTGGTATAAATTATATCGAAGCTTCAAATTTGTGATTATATCCGCGTTCTTAGCTCTATTAGCTAGAATAACCCTTCCGATTTTCAAAGAGCCGGAGGAAGTAGCCATTGAATCTACACTCCTAGTAAACACTACCAATGCAATATTCCAACATCAGACGTCCTACCGTTACGTTGCTCCCAACTAGTTACGTCATAAACATTAGTCTTCTTATCATTGTACTAAAGCCCTTTGCGATTCGCATTCAGAAAAGACCTAATAATATGAGTTATTTACTGCTTCGAGTAGTAAATTTTTTAGTGAGCCATATTTTCAGTGATAATCGTAGTTCAGCTTGTAATATCCTCAAAAGGTAGCCTTTATAAAGGTTAGTAATATTACAAAATTAGTTATAACGATAGTATCAACAATAGCATTATAGTTATATAGAGCGCAAAAGCGGGGAACATGCCTCAGGCATGAAGTGAAGGGAAGCCTGATTGTAACAGTGGTAGCTGTCTATATATATTGTAAGACCAAACTTACTAGATTCAAGGTGCAGAAAGTGCAAAGAATTGTGTTACCTACGTACCGAAAAATGACCTTTATTGGTAAGTAGAAGTCTATGCCCCAACATCGACTTCTCACGGCCTTACAGTCATGCTCCTGTACGACTTACTCAATATCAACAGCAGTCACGTTTACCTCGAGCTACTGTATCTCTCCTTAACAGATAGTATACTTCCAGAACATCTCATTATGCCTTCCTCGTCTCATGTTGAACTTATTGAGACGCTGCAAGAGTGGTATACGCTCCTCGAAACCCTCGCCGCGATCGAGCCGGGTCTCGTACGACTTCCACCGTACTCAAACGATGACTTCAATACCGAAGCTGCGCGAACAGCTGGCTACGCGGATGGAGCTGTGGAACTTCTGCAAGAGCTTCCCTATCTCAACGTTGGCGATAATGAGATGTTTCTGGAGTTACTACCGAGCACCTTTCCTCTCAGTTACCTCGGGGATCTCGACGAGAGCTACTTTGAAAGCTGTCGGGAAATGCAACATGACGAGATGATGCCGTCTACTGCGATCAAGCTCACGAGAAGTGAGATCTATGGATATGTATTCATATACGATACGGCGACGAGTAAGTAAACCGTGTCAAACCCTCCGGTTCCTCCCTGGGCCGGCTTCAGGCTTGCGCAGCTAAAGTCATATGATCCGGATCATCAGACTGCTCATAACTTCCCTGCATCCAAACATGCATAAGCTGATTATTCCAGAACTCGTGTATCCATGGCATCCTATCGACAACGAGGATGAAGTCTACGACTATTTCAATGTTACAGGCTTATCACCACGTGCTGCCTTCAATCCAGTGATCGACAAATATCGCCGCCTCGAATACCTGGGTACACCAAAGACTATCGATTTCAACTACGATTTGTTCTCTGAGTCTGGTGGACAGACCCCAAAAGATTGGGGCCCAGATGACGTGCGCCGCTGGACCGCCCAATACAATGTCTGGGTGGCAATACGCAAACTCAAGGAATTTTATCTTGATTATGGGTGGGACATCGGATCTGTGGAACAGCGACAATTTCACCGAGATGAGTTCCTCGAGAAACGTGCACAGTATTGTAGAAATATTGTGGAGCCATTAATCAAGATAGAAGAGGAGACAAGTTAGAGTGGGAATAGGCTCAATGGGGGTTCTCCTAAGATATATACTAGATGGACACAATCATTAAAGAATACGTTGTGCTACATATTGGATCTAATAACGGAACGAGCTAAGTTGTGTGCGCTTCAAAAATATACAACCAAGATCTCTATACACGATGAGAGTTGTGCCTGCGTAGACGATGGCTTGACAAATGAATGCTGTCAGATGTAGCTGTTGCCTCGCTGATGTCAGCCGTCAATGATGGCCGGGTCTCAAGACTCGTTGTTGTACTAGCAGGCTTGGCCGTCGTAGAGATGCTAAAGCTGGAGACTGTAGGGGCTGCAACTGCAACCGTGGCGGAGCCAGAATCAGCCTGCACATGGCGAAGGTATTCGAGCTCCATTTCACAATCAGGAGTTTGGCAGCGTGCGTATCCCTCTGCTTCAATCTTCTCGTCGGTGGCCAAACGTGTCGAGTTGCCATCATCAACAGCCATGAAGCCGTCGTCGTTAAAGACGACCTCATCCTCATCACGCTTTTTATATGTGGGTCGTGATAAAGTCTTTGTTTTGGTTCCTGATCCAGTAAGAGTGAGGTCTCCTAGGTCCGAATTGTAAGCTGATTTCCGCGTGATTCCATACCATCGATCGCTTGTTATTAGAGCGAAGCCAACATCATTAGTCAAGACGGATGGTCGGCAAAGGTTTGCTGTCAGACCATACGGGTCGCCAGCGGGCGGGTTGACATTCTTCCAGGTATAGCTCATGACCCAAAGTGTAATGATTGTGCTATAATAACTCGTCACCAAGTAGTAGTTGCCCATGTCGATGACAGGGCCTCCTTGGACCTTCACTTCCTTCTCAGGGGGGAACTTGCAAATTCCCTTCCATCCGCCTTCTTTGACATTGGCGGCTGGACCATTCTGATCACCAGGAATCAGTCGAATCCAACCATCAGCTCGGCCTTGTTGGAAATGATTTGGAGGGAATTCATCTCGTTCACAGTTTGTATTTTTGCGCTTATTGCTCGGGTTGGTGTAGGACTTTGCAATGTAATCTAACCATACCGAGTTTTTGTGCCCAGCGATGTAGGAATTGGTCAGGGAGCGGTAAGCATTAGACTTTTCGAGGTTGGAGCATGTGGCAAATGAGTAAGTGCTAAACTGCGCCACTGAGCTGTAATGATAACAAGCTTGCGGAAGGATTGCATCGTCGCAGGTTCTTGTGGATTCCGAGTATACGGTGTTTTGGGTTTTCACATTCTTAACAATGTAGGGCTTCGAGCTCGTCGAGGAGACTCTAACGGATGTCGCTTCCACGGAGTAGTAGGAATCACCACCGTCGTAGGACATACTCAGGTAGCCAGGAATATCAACTGCAATATCGCCAATAGGTAGAACACCTCCGCATCCATCACCGGCGTAAGTAACGTGCTTCTTTTTCTGCAACTGTTGTCGGGCCTCTATCGCTCGATCCTCATAGACGGCTAAGGCGACTGTTCCATCTGAATTATCTTCATAATCATATTCGGTAGCCTCCGACGCATCGGTTTGCAAGGATAATCCTCCAGAGAGCACTTGTCCTTTTGTGGAACTATAGCACACATCTGTATTTTGCACTACTACCGCTTCATAAGCGCATAGCGGGGCATATTTACCACTTTTGCAGCCACTTTTCTGACCTGTAATGTGAGAGTTCTTGGTCAAAGTCACCCACCCTTGTTTGCATTTGCTGTTGCATGATTTAGACTTGGATCCTTGTCCCATTGGAGACTCGAGTATCCGACATTTGAAGCAGCACACAAATCTCTCTGAAACCCGCTTACGCCACCACCTAGATTGTCAGCACAAAATCAAGTGTTGAGATAGAAGCCAACCTACCATGACATCCTTCTCCCGTATAGTACTGGAGGTCAGCGTCAAAAACTTTGCCATGTCCCCAAGCAATTGGTCTATATCCGGAGGGACAGGGTGAAGCCGTATCTAAAGGGAGACAGACAGTCCAGAACAGCCCCATGGTCAAGATGTTACCAGTCGTGACAGCCGACTTCATCTTTACGGATATGTTTGTGGTGTCTCCAAGCGTTGAAAGGCTGTTGATGGAGTCATCCGTGCCCGTAGAGTCCAAGTCCAAAGCCCAGACCATGGTACCACCAACGCAGAGCTTGTTCGCATAGTCCATCTTGAGTTTGAATGTCACAGAATCATCGTATGACACCCACTGGTCGTCATTCTAACTCATGTATTTGACGGCAGCGGTCTCGTCTAGAGTGGGTGTTAGATCATTTTCAGATATAATGGTTCGGATTTCAGCATCGGATAAGATTCCTGACGTCGCGGTACATGTACCAGCAATACCGCCTCCGGAAAACGGGCATCCTGGACCGATACAACTGGAATCCGTCAACGTGAAAGAGCGGCCATAGAAACCTAGGCCAAGGACAACCTTGGACGACTCGATATTGTTTCGCCACAGAAGATCAAGAGCTTCATCAATCTCAGTCAGACTGGTATGGGCTTGTACAATAGCGGATGTATATGGGCTATCCCCATCCCAGGTACCATGGATGTCATAGGCTATTGTGGATCAGTGTGATACTCAAAAGACGATAACTACCTCACTTACTCATTAGGTTCAACCAATCAACATATGGCTCCATGTTGGCAATATCAAAGTTTTGCATGTACGAATACGACGACGGCAGCGTCGTGGTAATGCCGTAATCAGTACCAAGAGCAGTTCGAAGTTCCGAGGGAAAGGTTACGTAGTTGTCAAAGTCAGCAGTATTACCTCCACGATCACTGGCAACTAGATATTCCCAGTCAATATCAACACCGTCAAAAGCGTATGTCTTCATGAACGATTTGAGCGAGTTGATGAATGCTGCACGATTGGCTGATGTTGAAACCATCGAGGAGAAGATGGCTCCACCTGCAGCCCAACATCCCACGCTGATGAAGACGCTAAGTGATGGATTATCCGCCTTCAAGCCTGTAAATTTTGTGTACAGGTCAGTATCGTAAGAGTTCATCTGCGCCACTGCAAAGGTATCCGAGTCAATGAGCGCAAAGGCATAGTTCAAATGCGTCCATCTACTGGCATCAATATCTGATGGGAGCCAGGAATCACACGTTCGAACAGAAGACCACGACTCATAGTATCCAATAGTTCTCTTGGTAGCAGAATCTCCAGTCGAAGAGCAACTCGGCTTGGTTGGGGCGTCACAATTGCTTTGGCAGTCTGTATCGCAAAAGTCCGCGGTGGTGCCGCAAAATCTGGAGAGTTAGCTTTTAATTCGACAAGTACTTCGTGACTTACCCAAATTGCGAGCAATAGACATTGAGCGGGCATGTGCTTCTGTTCGTTGCAGCATATTCACCATACTCTGCGATGGCATCACAGTCTGAGATACAAGTATCACCACAAAAGTCGAATCCGAAACCACAGTATCCACGAGATGAACAGCATCTATAGACATAGGGAGATTCTGCTGAGCATGATCCATCGCTAGCAGCGAGGACAGGGTCAAATTGGAGCATTGTCACGAAGACAGCGGCGCCGGCGAGGAACTTCCACATGATCGTCATACTGTCTGCTTGCTTAGAACGGCTTTGAGAAAGATATTGGATATCTTAACGTATTCAATGGATGGCATCTGCGGGCGAATACAGAATATTTCGAGACAAATTTCCGCATTCTCCGTCTCCTCTGCTCTTCCATTGCCGAGTTTGTTCTGTCGTCCCATCATGCAAGGTCGGAAATGTGAAGAAATCTCAACTCCGAGCTGAAAAGCCTCACTCGCAGTAGATTGGTGGGAGGATGCAAGGAAGGTGCTGAGCCATTGTAGTGAAGAGCACGCTTCTGAGTCTTTCGACCAGGATTGAGATTAGCGTAAAGATGACTACAATTCAGGGTCTAATCGCAGCTGTACGCTGTAAAGAGACTGGCGCCATGGCAACTCCATGGGAATGTGGCTATGGGAAAGTTGGTATAGAATATCATTTAGGTTCAGGCAAATAAGCACAAAGCATGGAGTTGTAAAAATCAATAAAGATGGTCGTAGTCCGCCATGATATAAAGTGGGTCGAGTCTGCAGGATTTTGAATGGTGAACCGGTTTCTGCATGATAACCACCGGACCAACCTGCATGCTAGGATGGTTCAGGCAATTTCTCTAGCATTGAACGAGAATGTACGAACACAAATAGTCCAACTTTCATCGTTAAGCTTACGTCCATGGATTTCTTTGACGACCAAGGAGGTCTCGAGTCAAGGTGCAGTGTGATAGTCAGCCCATGATACCAAATCTCCTGAGGTAAACAATATTTCCGTGAAACTTCTTCCAGGCTGGATCATGAGCTGAGGATAAATCTTTACTTGGAATTATCCAATCTGACATTCTTGTGCCGGGGATACGACGCCGCAATAGTACGATATTAATTGCCCGAGTACGCGGCTCAAGCCCGAACTGGGCCTCGACCTGACAGCAATATCAATCTCCCTTCGGCGCTGCGACATAAGGTGAGAAATTGATAATATCCTGACTTAAATTCTATTCAATATTCCCCATGGCACCGGATGGTTCGGTACAACTTTCTCTTCCCACAGGGGTTGACCAGAGCTATGGCAATCTTATCATTCCAGGACATGTTCTAGCCTTCAGTGTTTGTTCTTTGAACATTTACATCCAGCCATACCCACCAGAATATACCGCTAGTAGTAAGAACTATCATGACGGTCTTGATCATTGTTCTCTGGGCTTGGGTTCTGTACTTGCGCACTGTGAGCGCCGACACTACGCTCTTCAACGGTGCCCAAGCAGCAGTTTTTGATGATGCAACGACAGATTGTCTGGCAGCGTTTAACACGACACTTGCGTGCGACAGCTTGGTTCAGCTACTATCATATGATGTGAACCGTTTGGAGTTCACACAAGATTCTTTGACGAGTTTATGTACGTCCTCATGCCTATCAAGCCTGCTAGAGCTTGACAGCGCAGTTGCTTCTGCCCGTGGAACCTATGATACCGAGTTCAATGGAGCATATATACCAGCTGTGCAAGTAGTTAATCTCTTCATCTACAAATACAATATGAGCTGTTTCACAGACTCCTCGGGAGACTTTTGTCTCATCGTCGAAGATTCTTGGGATGTGGGAACTCTCAAAACTACAGGAGAAGCAGAATGGCCTATATACACAAACAAGACTTTCCCCAACTTCATGCAGAGCTCTGATGGTACACCAACGGAAGATGTCAACGGTACTTTAATTGATCTATCGGATAATCTTCCAGACTTTGATGACTATGGCCTAAATCTTACTGCGGCTGCGCAAGACTTCTATCAAGATGGAATCTGAGACAATTAGCTAGGGCACGGATGGCCCGAAGCTTTAGAGTACGATGAGTATCCTCTACAGATCCAATGTTCCGAATATTTTCTGGGAAAATACAAATTAGGCATTGAATCTCAATGGGGAGAAGTTTCATGAGTAAGTCCTTCCACAGTGTTGCGAATTTTTCGCGCTTCTCTACTAATCCTTACAGCGAGATTTCGGATCAAGTGTGGAACAATGTTAAACAAAACTGTGATCTGGATTGGGACTTAGAGCCGGCGACCAACCTCAGCACATGGATAGCTTCGTAAGTAATTTCCTCCATTTCCTGCGAGCCTGACTAATTCAAGATGGATCACCGCCATTGACTTGGAGCTATGAAGCGATCTGCGACCAAACGATCAACTACGAGATCACCGCAGAGACAAATTATACAACCATATACGAACTAGCTGAAGCTAATAACGTCTCTACTGCGGCGCTTGTGGAGCTCAACAACTCACCCTGGGCCAATATACCTGCTGGATCATACTGCGCTCCCGAAGCGTGCCAAGTCTTTGTTTTTAACCAGACTATCAGTGCGTCTAACCTCGTTGCTTGGTTTGATAACATCACTGAAATACAGTTCTGGAATTGGAACAACTATATGGATTCCAAGAATTTAATTATCGGAGAAATCGTTTGTATTGGGCGAGCAAATGTCTCAACTTGTATCAATACTGTGCTTACAAGTGAATAGTCCTCCCGGAGGTGCATACGTGCCGATCTCGACTGTAGTCGCCAGTCCGACCGTATTCACAACTACAGCGTAAGCATTTGAAATAAATACCTACGAAATCTAGCTGATAAGCCATAGAACTCCCGCCGTCGAAACAATCTCTGGCACAGTTGCCAATTGTGGTCTTTACTACGAGATAGTGTTGGGAGATGAGTGCAATACAGTTGCCCTAGCCTACTCACTTACCTTGAACGACTTTTTGGCCATGAATCCCGAGCTGAATGCCAACTGTTCGAATCTGCTGGCTGGATATGATTACTGTGTGGCCTTGGTTAACGGGACGAGCATCACGTCCACCTATGTTTCTCCTACTGGCACCAGAACTTCGTCGTCGCCCACTGAGACTACATTTGTGGGGCCACCAGCTGCAACTGTGACTGGAACTACGGACGAATGTTACGAGTGGTATGTTGTCGCGACGGGAGATACTTGTGCTGTGATCGAGAACACCTACAGTATCACACTTGAATATTTCATCTCTCTCAACACCTACGTCGACACAGCCTGTGATAACATCTGGCCGGACTACGCCTACTGTGTGGATGGTATTATGAAGTCGACCTCATCAAGTATTACCGCTACCGCTACGACTACGATAACCGCAACATCAACGTCATCAACAGTTGTTACAGCACCTACTCAGACCGTTACTGGAACCACAGACGAATGCTATGAGTGGTACGTTGTCGCATCTGGAGATACTTGTACTGTGATTGAGAGCGCCTTTGACATCACTCTCAACTACTTCATCTCTCTCAACACCTACATTGACACAGCTTGCGACAATATTTGGCCTAATTATGCATACTGTGTCAATGGCGTTGTTCAAAGCACTTGAGGATGAAAGAGAACGCGTTTGACTGTCTTCCACTCTTATTTATACACATATATCTTTTATACAACAAGCTTCGAAAATCAACACAATAGATATAATGAAGACTGCATATAGTTATAGACGCTTACTGAACAGTGGAGTTTTGATTATTTCATCAAACCTCATTTCATGCTAAAATACTCTGAATCTCGAGTTGTAGTTCACTCAATGAATTGGTTTAGTCTTTCGTTATAAAGTGGTTCGAGATAACAAATAATGCTGAATTCGATATAGTTTTCTTGAACGGTAGACTGACAAAAGTGATTGTAAATTTCTAGTTTTGCTGACTCTATCTTCACATTAAACACTTTACGGAACACGAGGGTGCAGAGGTAAGCTCGAATATGGTATAGTCAATTACAAAACCGCGCTTCAAATACTCCGTTCTTATTCAGCAATGTTAGTCTCACAATCACACTCTTGGTTCCCGTGTTGGTAAGAGTGAAGTCTTCCGGATTCGAGTATAGCAAAATGATAGCTATAATATTACAATAGTTGAGGCCGGTTACAAGATTCGCGCAATATATGCTTATAATCCATCCCTGTAACCCTTAATTTTAAGGCAATGGCAAACTTATATATATTTCAGTACTTTTTTTACCGAGTTAGATCCGAGTTAGGCTTTAACCTGACCTGACCTGATTTTTTACACACCCTATATTATCAAATGTAACTATTTAGATGTAGCAGAGTACATAGATATAAGGCTCTTAGATTCGATAAATTAGGATGTAGAAGATCTACAATACCACCCAAGGGATGAGGACTGAGCTATCATCGCAAGATCGAAATGTTTTTTACTTTCCCATGGTCTCTTCATCTCCCACTCCCGAATACGGGTCAATTGGGGGCCAAAGCTTATTAATCGCAAACATACAGGGCATCCATGTACCTCGTTCCCGACAATGTGCTGCGCAAGCAGGATGGACCTGCATGCAACTATGCACTAAATAAATTCCTTGCAATTTTTGACATAATATTGATCCTTCCATTGATCTTTGTATGAAGCGATAGGAATATGTGGATACTTCAAGTAAGCCGGGCTAGGTACTTGTAATTTCTGGTAGGCTGATGTCCTTCAGACCCTACACCTCATAGATAGTGCACCCTTTCCTCCCTGGGATTTATTGCGGCCGCAGGCCCCCGTTATAGACTGAAAATCCGCAATAATACAAGCATGGGCGTTCAAGTGTTACATCGCGCGCCCTTTCTTCTGGTTGTCTTTGTAAAGAGCAGGATATCTCTACCTAACCGTGTTCTTGTGCATCTTTAGCTTCACCTGCAATACCGCGGAGTGCGTCAAAGACTTTGTCCTTAGATTGAGCCTTCAAACTCTCAGATATAAGACCAGTTCTTCATTCCTTACTTACGCAGCATATTCCTTATCTATCTACCTACGTTTCTGGTCTCTTCAGAAGTTATGAAAATCCCTACGACCCTTCTCGGTGCTGCTCAATGTGTCACTTTTGCTACAGCTTTGTCAGCCGCAGAATGGCGTAAGCAGTCCATCTATCAGGTTCTTACAGATCGTTTCGCTCGGCCGACAGGTTCGACTGATGATGACTGTAACATCAGCTACTATTGCGGTGGTACATGGCAAGGAATCATTGAGAATTTGGATTATATCAAGGATATGGGTTTCACAGCTGTAAAGCCAATTCTTTTGTTTCCTCTCCTTAAGGTTCCAAGCTAATGTCTTGCAGATCTGGATCTCTCCAGTTGTTGAAAACATGCCGGATGACACTGCCGAAGGATCGGCATATGCTGGCTACTGGGCGCAGGATATATATTCGGTGAACGACCATTTTGGTACTGCTTCTGATCTCGTGGAATTGTCTGCTGCACTTCATGATAACAATATGGTAAGTTAATCAATAGAACAAACTGTCTCGATAACATATTCACGAATATGACAGTACCTTATGGTCGACATAGTTACAAACCATATGGCTTATGACGGCTGCGAGACTTGTGTTGACTACAGTATCTTTAACCCCTTCAACAAAGTAAGCGTTACTAGTTCTGCACATGTTCTCCGAGCTGACACAATGTAGGAATCCTACTATCATGCACCTAATTGCACTGTCGACTACTCTGATACCAGTACTTATGATGATTGCTGGGGAGGCGACGAGACCGTTTCTCTGCCGGATCTTCGCACTGAAGACAGCAATGTCTCATCGATGTGGAATGATTGGATAAAGGAACTTGTTAAAAACTATACAATCGATGGCCTACGAATTGATAGTGCTCAGTATGTGAACAAAGGTTTCTACCCATCGTTCCAAGACGCTGCTGGTGTACATGTATTGGGCGAGGTCTCCAATGGTAACCCAGATTTCGTCTGTCCTTACCAAAAAAGCATGAGTGGTGTACTCAACTACCCAACGTAGGTGGACCCGTCGTTGTATTTTCAGAGTTTTTCAAATCTTTGGTTGACTTGAGATAGATACTATTGGATCACGCGAGCTTTCGAAAGCACCGGCGGTGACATTGATGGACTTGTTAGTGGCCTTTCCTGGATGCGAGGAGCATGCTTCGACATAACTGTGCTTGGGTCATTCTTGGAGAACCACGATCACCCTCGTTTCGCAAACCTTACATCAGATATCTCATTGGCTAAAAATGCCATCGCCTTCACTATGCTAATGGACGGCATTCCAATCATTTATTACGGTCAAGAGCAGCACTTCTCAGGTGGTGACCTTCCCTACGATAGAGAAACACTTTGGACATCCGAATATAACACCACGAGCACTCTATACAAATTCATTAGTGTCATCAACGCATTACGAAACCATGCGATCTATATTGATGATACCTATGTAACCTATAACGCTACTGTTACCTATCACGATGATCACAACATTGTCCTTCGAAAAGGGAATACGGGCTCTCAAATTGTTTCGGTACATACCAACCTTGGTGCTTCTAGTTCGCAGTATACGCTTACTCTTGATTCTACCCAGACAGGCTTTGCAGCCGGCGAGTCTGTAATTGATGTCCTAAGTTGTGATCAGTATGTTGTAGGCTCTGATGGCAATCTAACGATGTCAATAACGAGCGGACTTCCAAAGACATTTGCTGGATCTGTAGCTCTCTCTGGAAATAGTCTCTGTTGAACAGTCGCCATCACCGTCGACGAGAAAGTTACGACTGCAAATGGTGAGATGTTCAAGATTATGGATCGGCTGCTGTGCTTGGATCTATGGAATATACTGAAATATAGATGGTTTCCATTGACATTGTGCTCTATCAACTGCGGCCTTTACTGCTGGACTCTAGGCCTTGGCCATTCAAACGCTACGTTGATCCGATCGGTCTTGACGGCCTACTTGATTAGGATTTTCTGCTGACAGAAAATTGCGGTTCATTGTATATATTCTCTTATAGCTTAACACGTTAAAGGCTTGATAGAAAATACATAAAGCCAATATATACCGTGAGGAAGCTAAAAATATTAAATAAGCCGTTTGTACTTGAATACTTGTGAACTGATTTTTAAAACTTTGCGTATTAGTTATAGAGGTTCATTATTATACAGATCACATAATCTGACTATAGGTTCGTCGATCAGAATTGTCTATGTTAGAATGGTTTATAATCCTACAACACTGAGTGTATACAACGTCCCTATACCACCATTTGAGTAATGTAGGTTAATTATATGCAAACCAGCCGCTGGTTTGGTTTCTGGTTACGTCGCCGGGTCTGGCTTTGGTTCTCTGTCTGCATCTCCTTCGTCCTTTGTATCCCTGGTTTTCATAAGTCAGTGGATCTATCTTCCACTGGTCAATCCAACAATCCTGCAACAAATCCTTTTCCATGAAGGAAGAATGTACCTCTTACTATCCTAGTCGTAAAACATAAAGCAGATCCCCAATTGTGGGTTAGTTCCTCCTTATTATCAACAGCCACATCTTAGGGTTTCGACCATATACTAATTCCTCGTGGAGTAAAATCAAGCTCGACGGGAAGAGATTCATATCCCCACATCACCTAGCACCGCAAAAACTACTTGGCAACAGTACCCAGATTCTTGCCTCTTTCGAGAGTAATATCGTAAACTCAGCTATCATTGATGTCACGCTGATTTGTTCAATGGATCGGGCAGCAACCTGGAATTGTGGATAAACATATACAACAATAGAGGTGTATTGGTGCAGCGTCTGGTCGAATTTTCCACAATACTTGAACTGCAATCCCGCTCTTTGGCTCAAACTATAGGAATGCTGATGTTAAGTTGTACGTGAATACTCTTTAATGGTGACCCCGTCGGCACTCTGTGCCTCATAATCGCAGTGATGCGGAGGTAATAAATAAGCTCGCATACGACATCACCAATGGCGAAGTCGCATTTCACATAACCCATTATTATTCATCAACAATCTTTATTCTCGAAACCACATGTCCAAGCCACAGACTCAAAGATCGACCAAATGTCAAGATCTACGTTCTCGATCATGGCTGCGCTTGTTATTGCACGCAAAGGATGTTCATCGTTGCTTCTAATGCTGCCTAAAATACTAATGAGCCCATAGAAAGATATTATTGATTCTTCAGCCTCAGTACATCGACAGGGCGCTCACTATTTGTATATAATCAAACTCTACTGTCCTCTCCTCCATCTCGTCTAAATCCTCTCATCCATAAACATCATTCGTTGTTCAGTGTTACGTTTCTGCCTTTCGTCTCTCATGATTGTTCTGCATTTATCACAATGCGCGCTATTTTATTCCTCGCTGCCGTTGCAAATTTGTTAACTTCTTCCCAAGGGCAGTTTCCACCAACATCGAAAGGCGTCACAACTATTCAATCTCGGGATTATAAAGGGGTGTCACTATCATATAAACAAGTAAGTTAGGATAACTCACGAACACATTCAGTCATCACCTTTGACAAAGCTTCCAACAGACGCTCATCTGCGAGACAACACCGGGAGTAGAATCATACAGCGGCTATGTCCACCTTCCACCATCCTTGACAGGTGAAAACTTTACTATGAATACCTTCTATTGGTACTTCTCTGCACGCAAAAACCCCGAAAAGGCCCCTATTGCTATCTACCTTGCTGGAGGTCCTGGTGAGAGCTCTCTAGATGGAGTAAACGGCGAAGGCGGCCCTTGTAAAATCAATGCCGACTCTAATGGTACAACTATCAATCCTTGGTCGTTCAACAATGAGGTGAACATGCTGTACATTGACCAACCTGTTCAGACGGGATTCTCTTACAGTTCATTGGTGAACGGAACACTCGATCTTCTTAATGGTACTTTAGCTCCCTTGGAAACAGGGAGCGCCTTTAATGGATCCGAGGATGTACTGCGTGGAACGATCCCGAATCAAGATCCTCTAGCCATGACTCTGGGTTCAAAGCGTGGAGCCGCTGCTCTTTGGCATTTCATGCAGATTTGGGTCAACAAGTATAAATACCTTTTTCCCTCTTGATACAGCTAATGCTTACATGATTTAGCTTCCCTAAGCATGATGTGAAGAAGAAGAAGCTCAGCATATGGGGCAACTCTGTTTGTTTACACCTCTCTACAACATCCGCACTCCGACTAATCAATTCCAGTGGGCCGGCTTTTTCGTTCCCTCCACGTTTGCCTTTTTCGCTCGCCAAAACGAACTCATCCACAAAGGCGAAGTTTCTGGAAGTATCATTCCTCTCGATGTTATGGGTACTACAAATGGTTGCATAGATCCCATCATTGAAGCGCCACAATATATTGAAATGGCTACAAACAACACTTATGGTTTCGTCGCATATAATGAATCTGTCCGTGCAGCAGCACTTGAAGCATGGGCTGGACAAGGCGGCTGCAAAGAACTCATCAACCGATGTCGTACCCTAGCAGCAAAAGGAGATCCAGATTATAATAGCAAGAACGAAACAGTCAATTCAGCATGCAGCAATGCTCTGCTTTCGTGTTTTGAAAACGTTCAGGGACCTTATTCAATATCTAACGTAAGAAGAAGTTCGTTTGTTCTCAAGTGAGTTCTCAAGACTGATAGAATCCGCAGCGTAGCGCATTTGATATGTCTCACCCTATTCTCGATCCTTTTCCCAACTATCGCGCTGCCGGCTACTTTAACCAGCATTGGGTGCAAAACGAGCTTGGTGTGCCTGTAAACTTCACAGAGATATCGAACTCGGTTGCGCAGACATATCAGTTCATTGTTGGGGACGCGATCCGTAATGATATTGGGAATCTGGAGTATGTTCTCCAGCAGGGTTATCATGTCGCCATGGTTCACGGAGATCGTGATTATCGGTGTAACTGTATGGTTTCCCACATCATGTCTACTGGACGTCCTATGAGAAGGATTAATGCTGACAAAGACCGAAGGGCTTGGAGGTGAAGCTGTCAGCCTCGCAGCGAAGTGGGAAAGTAAGAATGTCTTCACCCAGAGCGGCTATACATCAATCGTGACCAACTCCTCTTATATTGGAGGGCTCGTGCGCCAGGCCGGAAAATTCTCCTTTTCACGGGTCTTCCAAGCTGGTCATTCTGGTAGGTTTCTTCTCTCAATTTACATTCCAATGCGTCCTGACTTTCTCCTAGTCAATTCCTTCCAACCCGAAACTGTTTACCGCATTTTCAACCGTGCTATGTCTTCTCGAGACATCGCTACCGGCAGAACTAAACTCGCTTCCTATTCGCAGTTGTATCGCTCGATAGGGCCGTTGGATATAAGAAACGTAACCGAGACACTGCCTGCAATGCCTCAGTCAGAGTGCTACATTTGGCAGGTAGGGAGTACATGCTCCGAGGCACAGCAGGAGGCTTTAAAAGCAGGAACAGCAGTAGTGAAAGACTGGATTGTGGTGGATCCAAAGGAGTAATTGAGGTAGCGATGATTTTCGGTGAGCCGGTGGGGACAATCTGAGGTCAGGGAAAAACATGTATAGGTCTTATAGCTTACGGAACCACTCTTCAAATTATGTTCTCGATGAACCTGCTAAGAGAGATTGATATAAATTGACTACTATACATCAATGAAGAACTGGCTGTCCTTAACTATATATCTTATCATTGAAATTTAACGCCAAGATGAACCGGATCATCAAGTCCACATATAACTACCATAAGTCCTACTAACGTATAAGCTAAGTTCATAACAACTTACCAAACAGAAATCATGGTAAGCATTGCTTTTTAGCTCCTCAACCTGGGCGAGAAACATGCGAAGCTTGTTGAAGAGTGGATTGAATAGCGCTAATGGAGAGTATAAGTAAGTAGATTTGCAAATAAATCTATAAGTATCAACGAATTCTCCAATCATCCTTTCTTGTTCCTCTTCTTTCTTTTCTCTCCTCATGATGTAAGCATTGCATAACGACATACTCTTACGATTTCTCACCCGCCAACGTTCGCGGTCATTTTCCAAGTATTTTCAAGCGCTAAGACATGGGGATATAGCACTATAAATCCTAGGACTGGAGGCATTGCTGTAGCCCTCTGTGCCGTGACTTTCAGTACGCCTGCGGTATTAGTTGCGGTGCCGAAGACAGCAACTGGAAAAAGTCATTGGTCGAGAGATAAGGGCGGTAAAGAGGAATTGAGTGGTTTGGTGAACTCTTGAGACAGCTATTGTAACTAGACTCACAATGAAGTAGTGAAGGCTGTAATCCAGTGATGCCACTTCCTGGTTTCGATTTCAGGTAACAATCAAAAATACACCTCTGCCTTGCTCCAGCTAATGTCACTAGAAGAAGTAAGTCGATGGTTGATGTACTCTTTGCAGCTATAAGTTTTCTGGACAGAGTGATTCTCCTAATACAGAACTACCCACTATGCCAGAAGTAAACCTTAACTTTGCCCATTCAAGAACAAGCTGCCAGACTCTGTATGCAATATGGTTAGGATATGCATGTTACTAAATTCAGTTCCAGTCGCGGTTCAAGATTCTATCTGATCCCGTATTCGAAGACCGATTTTCCCCATTCTCATGGCTAGAATCCACAAGATACACGCCCACGCCATGTAATATAATCGACATTCCAATTATCGATGCTGTAAGTCATTATACAAAAGACCATTGTCCTTCCAACGTCAGGTGCTGATCTATATCGTAAACAGGTCATTATCAGTCACTCCCACTACGACCATCTCTCGCACCCTACCATCCTCGAAATCCGGAAATACCACCCCTCCGTCCAATCATGCATCCCCAAAGGCCTTAATAAATAGTTTGGAAATAGAGGTATTGATAACACTGTCGAGCTCGATTGGTGGGAGGACGTCGATCTTACACTGTCTAGACCAATGGGCGTACAAGCAGATTCCTAAAGATCCGTCGAATCCGAGCTCTCGAATGACTACATCTCAGTAAGAATTTCTTACTCGCCTTGTCAACATACCTCGGCACGCATTCCATTCGACACGGCTAATACATTGTAGGCATCTTAGAGCGTCTCTTCAGGCTGCAAATATGTGTGTCCGGCTTTCAAGGAGATCGGTAGACTAGGTGGTCCCTTTGATTTGGGATTGATCCCCACTTGTGGTTATATTCGGCGACATGTTATAAGTAGGGTGCACGGAAACCTATATGACAGTGTAGAAATTTTCAAAGATACGAAGTGTAAGAGGGATATGGGTATGCATTGGGGAACTTGGGTATTAACCGAGGAGGATGCTTTACAACCGCCGCAGCTACTCAAGAAGGCTTTGGCTAAGAACGGACTCCTAGAAATGGGCGTCTTTGATATTTGTAATATTGGTGAGAGTAGAGAGTTTTAAAGTCTTTACAATTAGTACAGCTCCCAGTTCCCAATTGAAGTGTGTTATTTGAGTATAGGCGTGGTGACAAGTGGTATAAGAACTCAACAAGCTCTCAACTGATCTACGAATTTGATTAAAATCTCTGGGTTACTTGATTGAGAGCAGGTTATGACACAGTAAATGACAGTCTTTCTAGGAGCTCTTCACTTCAAAAAGCACCATTCAACGCAATTTCAATCAAGTAACGAGGCGTCCATCATAAACCTCCAAAGCCGTCCAATCCTGCTCGCCCAGCTTCTAGAAAAGGCAGTATTTTGATGTGGCGTAACGACGCTATTAGCACCAAGCGTAGTGCTCATTGTTAATCCACACAGGAGCCTCGTCAGTTGTATCATTTCTTCCAAACCATAAGCCGCTCGCAATACTCTCCTCTTTTCGTTCGATCTCTACGTAGTCAAGACCACTCTGGGCTACAAGACTGCGGACCAGTGTTGAGGGCTCCCATAGCTTAACGGAGTTCAGCCCCCAGTCTGCGGCTTCGGCTTGGGCAGCCTGAAGTATAGCCTTGACCAGTGCGGCTTGCATTGGATTTTTTGATATGGGCATCCTTTTACCATAGCTGGAGGGAGTCCTATTGGCTGTTTCATCTCCTTCTACGACGAGCCGTAGAATATAGAGGACATTTTCAGAAGCTCTTGTATCCGGATGTCCGTAGTAACGATGCGCCCAAATTGCCCAAGCTTCCTTTCCAGGGTTACCGACAATTACTCCCTTGTTTCGAGGTGTCTTTCCAAAGATATATTGGCAGACAAAATTCTCCTTTTTAATGTGCCAAAGCATATGATCAAGATCAGGCAGAATAGTGAAACGTCTATTGACTGTTCCATCTGGCGTTGACATAGCAGCTCGAATCATGGCTTCATCCCTGATGCAGAATTTTGAGATGTCTTCTTCGATCATTGGACGCACCAAAGTTGGCCACTCCATATTGACAGACGAAAAGGCAAGGTGCGAGTTGTTGACGTTGGGGATCCATCCCAGTTTCGCATAATATGTCTTGCCAATGTCCGAGTATAAGACACTGCCAACGCATTTACCATACTCTGACTGCCAGTTCTGGAGCAATTTGGCAATTTCTCTCATATGACGAGTTGCATAGCCACGACCTCGGTATTCTGGTGCACAGAAAACACTCGCTATACCGTGGACGATGTTATCATCAATGTTACCATCAGCATTACTTGTCAATGAGCGCTTGCGAATACTCTCACAGGAACAAAGGATTGGACGTTGATTTGGTGCCAAATTCTTGTCGACTAAGATCCAGTTTGTCATGCCTCCGTTCTTTGCAAGTGGGACAGTCGTCAACAATTTGGATTCTGTGAGGTACACTGGAAGTGTTAATGAGTCTCTCCAGGGGTCTGAGGATTTGGTCCAGATTTTGATACATTCATCTGGGGTAGGATGATCGAGGCATAGATCAGGAGAGTTGAAGTCTGGCAGTTCTGTGGTTAAACTCATAGTGATAGAAGACCATTTGAGGTTTAATTAGAAGTATTGTGTAAGGTCTCGATGCATTGAGCTCCGTATCCGAGATCAATTAAAAAGTGCAATCTCTCTCACACTGAGCCATACCGAAAGAGTCATCATTCGTTTGTGTTGGTTTACTCTCTGAATGCTGCCCGTTCTACTTGCGTCAGCAAGGCTTTGGGAATGGGCCCGCATAGCGAATGGCTCAGCATGTTGTACGGTGCACTATAGGCCATGGCTAGCCTGGTAGATTTGGATTTTGGCAATATTCCGATTTTACCAAAATACGTAGTGGCCATGGATCTGAGGCCATCAAACATAGCCGACGAATTATTGATTATAGCACTTAGAGTAATATTCATTGGTTATTTACATCACTTGAAAGTAGGGTTTGAGAACGTTATAACTACCGTATATATCTAATATTGTATTCATCAGAATAATTATTGGTCAGTTAGTTCAATTCATACTTTATATATTCCCCGGTATTATCGGGATCTATATTTGTACGTAATACATTATATCACCTATATCAGTCAATAATTTCCTCAACACAGACAACTTTGGAATAAAGCTCGAGAACAAAACTAAAGCAAAATACAATGTTGACATGACTAGTATTCAATATGTAGTAATTTCCAGCTACGACTGAGCTACTCACTTCCAATACCGCTCTGTCTCAATCTTCTGGAACGTCTCTTGAGATAAGACCAGCTACTTGTGCCGATGCCCCAGAATCCCTGAGATCTAATGCACCAGTATTCAGCCTCATTGTTATGCTCTGATTCCAGTTTCTGTGCCTGGCAGATTGCGAGGCATCTACAAACGAAATCAATAACATCAGTGTGTAGAATCATTGTTATAAATAGATAGCATGTTGTACATATATATCTAATGAATTTACTCATAACAATTATTACGGTGCAAAGCAGAAATTGACGTTCACTAGTACCTAAACTCCTTGTGGCATCATATCAGGAACGGGGCCCAATGGCACGATTGCACTCCTTATAGCAGCAGCATATCCCTTCTTAATCTACGAGAGTCAGCAGGAAATCCCTGACACGCTATTCATACTTACTTGATCAAAGTCTGTAGTGCTCTTAAAAGCTCCTCTGGTCACTTCACTGTTGTCATAGTACAACGTCATAAGATGCTTCTGAAGATGCGGGTAATCGTGCCTGATCATCTTCAGGTTGCACTTGAACATGGTGTGATATCCGACATCAAAGCGCACAAGAGTTGTGAAGAGCCTGATATCAGCTTCGGTAAGATACTTGCCAAATAAGAATGGTCCTTTGCTCTTGGCCAAGATGTCTTCGAGTCGATCGAGACTCTTGAAGAGAGGGGTGATCGCAGTGTCATAGGCTTCTTGACTTGCGGCGAAACCCGTCTTGTACACGCCATTGTTTACTGTCTCGTACACCCAGGCGTTGAGTTCATCAATGTCTTTCTCAATACTCTTTGGCCGCAAGCCACCATCAGGCTTGGATACCTCCCTTCTTTCGACAGGAAGGAGCGCATCAAACTCGTTGAACAGCATGCGAATGATCTCAGAGCTCTCATTATTGACGATGGTTTCCATCTTCTTATCCCAAAGGACAGGCACTGTATAGCGGCCCTCATAGTGGGGATCCGCTTTAAAATACAGCTGCCGATGCTCGGTGAAGCCATATATGGGATCTTTGGGAGCTGTACCTAGACGACCGGTGTAGATCCTGTGTACGGTAAGCATAGCCATTGAAGTCCGTAAGAAACGTACCAGCCATTGGGGGTCAGCTCGTAATCCATGACGACGAGTTGGATGATATTTTCGAGCCCCTTCAGGCTTCTCACAATGTTCGCTCTGTGCGCCCATGGGCAGCCAAGGTTGATGTAGAGAACCTGTGTGGGGTTCAATGTTCCACACTCATCAAGAGCAGAAGGATGAAAACTCACGTAGCGATCAGCTTCAGGAGGAAATTTTGCGTCTGGTTCAGATGAGATCCATGATCTAAATGTCGAGTCCTTTCGTTTGAAGCTGCCATCCTTCTCTGTCAGTTTGAATATGCTGGGTATCTCGCTTTTGCTCTTTGGATCTACCGCCATGGCTGTGGGATAATTGTAACTGTTTTCTGTAAATGACCATATGAAAGGGTCTCAAGGTTTTGGGATGGCACACTGGCAATGAAATATATCCAATCATTTCTAAACCCCTCCATCTGGAGGATTTATCAGCATGGCGCCTAGCGAGACCCGGTGTTGCGCCCGACGAATGCAGCACGCGGTTAACAACCATTACTGGCACGCATCGCAGCCTCTACGTTGGGAATCTACTAAAGCTGCTATTACAATAACATCTACAGGTAGCCACAATGCTCTTCTAAATTCCTATAAATTTGTATATAGTATCTCCAGAAATCCACAATGATTTGTAGAAAGTATCAAGAATTTTAGAAATATTATTCGTAGAGAAACCAAGTACTACTAACTGAACCTTTTTGTGTGTGCCAGTATGGTTACCAAATGGCGCCGTGCGCGCGCAGTAAGAGTCCTCGACTATCAAGTACACTGCGGGGTCTTCGCGTCATGATGATTATAATGACTACATAGTAGCTGATAGACAGCATTCGTCAACGATGACTTCACTGATGGTGAATAGAAATCCTGTCAGCTTGACCTTCGCGCTGCAAGTTGTACTCAAGTAGCAGAGGTAGCTGATTGACGGCATCCTCGGATCGGTTCTATTAGGTTCCCAGGTTTTCTCATATCAATCAGTTCGCTTTTCAGCATTCACCACACTCTAAACCAAGAGACGTTATGTGGCGTTTTTGGGACTTGGTTCGAGCGTGGGATCATCGTGTTCGCTTGCTATTTAGCATTAAAGCGCTGAGATCGAAAGATTGGAGATGGGGAATTAGGATGTTGTACAGTAGAATTCAAACCACCATCCGAGTAAGCATTGAATTAAGTAAGAAAGCAATGCTCCATTATTGTCATTAACGATTGAGCTTTAAGGTAAGTAAAGATAATTAACAAGCATGTGACTACTCCCTACTACAGATTGGGGACTGATCAACATGGGGACCTTATCTCCCGCTGCCGCCGAAATACGAAGCATTTCAAAGCGGCTATGCGAAGTTTCTTCCAGGATTTGACCATTAGCTAGTCATAACACCGTAGTCAGTCCTACGTATTACAGTAACCAATGGATATCTACTAAACCCCCAACTACATGCCTAATCTATTCTGCAATTAGCAGGAGTAGGCTTGTACGGCTCTCGAGTCTATCGGCATAGACGCGAGGACTTTATGACGTTATGTCGCCTCAGCTTGCCTTGATTGAACCCAAGATAATCAATGCGATTACTTATGTGACTACCAACCCGACTTCAACCTCAATCTGAAAGTATCACTCACCTTCCAAATTCTCATCTTGTCTGTGGTTTAGCATGGCTTCTCTCCCCGTTATTCTTTGCGGAAAAGATCCAGCTGTCACGGTACCGGCAACTAAGAATTACCTGCCCGAAGTCGATAGTAAGTGAGCGGTGCAGTCTACCTGCCGTGTGACTAATGAAATACAGCTGTGCACATCTGTCACACACTCGAAAGTGCGAAGGCGGAGATCCCAGCGCTCTTGAGAGGAGAAGCCGTCGTCCCCATATCTGGACTTGGCAGCAACACAATGAGACCATCTGAAGAGCGACGTGTGCCAGTGGCAGTCATAACCGGTGGTGCTTTTACGCCAGAAGAGTTTGAAGATTTGAGGAAGGAAGACGTAAAAAGGGTGCCTTGGGTAAAGATTGATATTACGAATGTACCGCCGAGTGAACGGCCACCAAACCCTGCCTACCCGGCAGCCGCTGCGGCGAGAGTCAAGGAGTGTCTGCATGAGCATGGCTTGATGAACGGTTTTGTCCGAGCGGCCGATGAAGGAGCAATCTGGGAGTGCTAAAAGGCTAATCCCACAACCTCTGCGTTGCGTTGGTCTGTTTTGCAACCCTCACCCACATCTTCTTTCGAGATATCGGCGTATTCTTCCTTTGATAAGAATGAATAATCTTCCGAAGCCGCAGATTTAATGCTTATTATTCAGTCAGGAATCACAATTTAGTTTAATTTGTGGGAAAAGACTAGAAATCTATATCAATGTAAAGATGGGGCAGTAGCTCACATATGAGAGTGCGACTGGCTACTGGTAAGCTACCAGATTCTTAACAGGCAGGTATACTGGCACAATATCCGAAGAGGTAGGGCTCTCTAGTAAAACAAGTTAAGTGGCTGTTGGTAACAAAGCACGCAACTCAATACTAGGTGAAAGGCAGGTAACAAGTATCGATTGGAGCTGGGCACAAAGCTCCTGTCTATCAACGATATGCTAAGATATATATAGTCACTTCCTGCTCTGAGGTACAGTTGGATAATTGAGATTGCCCAATTATTTGACTGTTCCTATTATCCTTCATATATCTCCTGCACATAACTCGCATGTCATATCATATTGGTTACACAGGTGATGTTGTGGTCACCGTGAGCCTACCTCCATTCACCTGGCAGTTACAAATAAATGACTGAATGTCAACATAAGTCTACTCGCAGCCTCCCAACGCTTTTCCGATATATTCGCGCCAAAAGTCATACTGCAGCAAAAATATAGGAGCTCTCTTCTGGCAGCAAACCCGAGTGCTCTGATTTTACAACCCTTCAGTCTTGTTACAGACAGAGCTGACGCCTATCAATTGATTGGCGATCTTGACTTTGCTGGAAGTTGGGCTGAGTCAGTCACGAACGTGCTTGATGCCAACGGTTTCGCCATACTTGCCCACACTCGAGCTAACAATACTCAAGTTTCTAGTTTTCTCTCGAAAGTGCGTAAGCACTCGTTTATTCCGGTAGGTGCCTTGCCTTTCAGATACAAGCGAAGCCCATGGCTATTCTCAAAACATCAGTCCTTCCTCGTCTGGATGTTATCTTCGGGCTACTTCCGTTGTTCGAGGTGAGTCACTATCCAGGATCTCCTTTCTGTCGTGTGGGCTTGCATGGCATAACCTTTCAACGTTAATCTCGCAGGCTATTTCTTGGAAACCTCCCTCGTGAATGGCGGGCCAGGACTCGAAAATCTACTTCTTTCTGTCATGTCTGGTGCTTTTCTCCGACAGGAGACCAGTTACTCCAGCGTCTTCTACCTGGCAAGCCTCACCACCATCACTGGATGTAGATTGAGCCAAGGGAACCCAAAATACTGTCAAGGGCGATATTAGCTTGTAATGGAAGTTTGACAGAGCATCAATTAAAGCAGTGATTAACATTTGTATAAAACAAATGGAACTGCTAATATCTATTTATAACATGGACGGAGTCTTCAAAACAACACCTATTGATCAGACATTGTGAAGCCATTCCTCCTGTCTCTCACTTGTACTTGACATGCTTCCACGACGATCCTCAACTGCAACGCTAACGTCTGTAGTTTTTGTGATTCTATCTTTCTCTTCGAACCCTTTACCTAGAACATTCTCGGTGCTTTCTGTGTCGCTATTTTGGTCGAATTTTAGACCTGACTTTCTAGTACCCTCTTGATTGCGCAGGCCGTCCTTGTCAAAAGCTTCTCCATCTCTGTTATAGCTATGAAGTGCAATACCATTTTGAGTATTTCGGTTTCCGGTACGAATAAAAGTGGTATTGCCTCGTGTCCCCTTAGCGTAGTTCTCATTCGAGTAGGTGAGTCCCCCAGATAATGAGGACATGAGACCTGGTGCGTATCTCTGAAGTAGAGG
The DNA here is from genome assembly GCA_024752435.1 of Allantophomopsis cytisporea. NCBI lineage: Eukaryota > Fungi > Ascomycota > Leotiomycetes > Phacidiales > Phacidiaceae > Allantophomopsis > Allantophomopsis cytisporea. Next base: position 55,784 of record CP103024.1, read on the forward strand.
CTTGATCGCAGGAGCAGAAACGCAGAAAATACCCACACAGGCTTCCACGGCAGACCAGATACTGGTGTCGTATGAGACCCACGGCTTATCTATGGCGGTAAGAATGATTGAGATGCGAACTACTCGAACTATGGCGGCAATGACGACAAGCCAGCCGAGGGTGACGACGACGAAGAGCGCGACTTTCTGTCGGATGGCCATCTTTAGAGTCCATATTCGAGGAACGACAAGACCGATGAGCCATATGTCGATGATAATGTTAAAGACAGAGCTCGTATAAAATGCTGGGAGAGTGTTGATACACTTTGAACTTGTAATCGTAGTGTCGTAAACTGCTGCAACTGGCCTGCATTGAAAGAGTGAGACGCCTTCAAGGGGGATAGTATATAGGATGATGAAGACCATCGTTCCAATCGTTAGGTGTCGGCTTGTCTTATCTATAAATAATCGGAGATAGAATAAACAGATGCTGATCTTGGTAAGACTAAGCGTCAGCTGGTAGGCAATGAGAGTAATGTAAGAAAATTTCCTATGAGTGTGTTAGATAAAGATTCACAATCCTTGCTGTGGTGGTGGAGCAACGACCCTGCTGTGGACTTACAGATATGAGATAGTATATTCTGCGGGAATATCTTCTGCATGATGTCCGGACCCGTATTGCGTTTGCATGCAGGCACATATGCCATTTATTACGCAGCAAATGTAAGCAAGTAATAGGAAGGTATCATCATTGCCTTGAACAGTCAGTAGGGCATTCAAGTCTGGTGATGAAATCAAATTTTACCCCAAGATCGAGTTACCAAAGCTCTTGCGTAGAATCTTGCAAAAACAAAAATGGAAGCAAAGATCAAAGGAATGATGTTGCCGGCTAAGATCCTAGACACCCGACTTTCTCCAGGAATCTATAGACTTGTCAGCAAAGTTGTGATTTACTTGAAAGAATACTAATATAGGAAGAAGCTTACGTCTGTTGTCCTGACGAAGATTTCCATGGTCGATGAAAACGTACAAGAGTAAAAGACAGTAGTGAAAGACAGTAGCAAAGTTGTCTACGCACTTGAATATGAATAGACATGGGTATTTATACGGACTATCACGAGGATCACCATTCATATAAAGAATCATAACGCACAGACAACAATGAACAGGGTCAGTTACCATATTGATCAATACCCTGCGATCAAATATTCTTCATCGAGGATTGTAGGATCTTCCAGGGGGTAGAGCTCGGATAGTATGACAAGGTCCCGAGCGGATTCTCATTAGCATGGCGCAAGGCCAAGAAGCACGAGATGTTCACAGGAGTTCCAACTTCTCGAGCCGATAGTCCCGAGTGGGCTACAATGAAAGGCTTGGAAAGAACTTTCTTCGCATCAGGTGGACGGCACATCGCATCTAATAGAAGTCAACTCAGATACACTACAAGATTATCAGTGCAGGAAGCGCTACATCAAGGATGGAGGAACAGAATATGGAGTTAATAAGCCCTGTCAAGTGCAAATGGGTGATGAGATGTCTCTTAGGCGCACGGTACTGTAACATGGAGTGATCATCGCCCGCACTGTCAAGAACATTCCCCTTACTAGTACAGACTATGGAGTAAGACCCTGAAGCTTAGAAGATCTTAGATTGAGAACAGGTCAGAATCATTCGATACCACTAACGCTATGAAAGCGGCTGGATTTCCTGTCATGATCTTGACAGGAGTACCCTATAGATTCAATGAGATATCGAGTCCATGCACTATATTTCCAGCCACTTCGCGTCAGAGCTCCCTTCATTGTCAGAATCGATACTATTAGCGATGGATTTGAGGATACGAGTTACGAGTGGGGACTTTTCCATAACTAGTTTTGAAGTGTCAAATCGTAACCATTCAAAGATGGGACAGTATAATAGAGTTGGCAGTAGCTCCAGGACAAGCTAACCTTAATTTGAAAGTTCTCCGTTTCCTGGATGTTGTTTTAGTGTCTGCTAGTTTTCGAGACCTGGGATACCCCACTCCCCTTTTTATCTAAATCACGGCACGCCTAACGCGATAATGGATGGATGGCTAATGGTATAAGATGTCAACTTAGTTGTTTAGCATAAACCTACTGTCAGATGAGTACACCATGGAGGAGCTTAGTGCACAATGTGTCACTGAAGACTACCCATCCATGCACGCGGGTAATACAATCCTTACAACTCTCCACATTGTGAATCTACCAAATTTTCTTCCATAATAAAGTTTATAAGTAGCCACTACGTTCGTCGCGATCCCCAAAACCTGGGAGATAGCATTTCAGGAGACTAATGATAATTTAAGGGAAGTTTCAAGTATTTTGGAAATATTCGTTGGATAGAAAATAAATATTGAACTCTTTGTGCTTCTCAGCTATTGTGTGTCAACCGAACGTCGTACCATATATACTCCTGAGGCTTTATGTCAGATGTATCTATTATGTAAATAGACGCAGACCATGTTAGTGTGTGAAGTGGGAGCCTCTGTTTACAGATCAATGAATAAGCCAATTCCCAAACTAAACTGAGCACCCAATGGACCAAATTATTTAAAGAATCGACGGAGAGCGTGTCCCATCGTACAAATTCTAGCCCCTACAAAACCCTCTCAATTGAGTAGCGTAAATTCCCCAAATTTAAAATCCGCCCATCACGTATCAATAACACCTGATTCTATACGTAGTAGAGAGGGGGCTCTGTTCTTAACATGCAAGTAATTTTTCTTGGCTATGGGGAGATCGAAGGTGAGATCGGAGATCATTGGCAGGCTAGCTTTCTCAAACTTGTCCCTTACCCATGGTTCAGTTATAATGTGCCCATTAGCAGTTGCGCAGCAATCTAACCTCTAAAGAGATTAAGACACAATTCTTTAGCACGACGCGGCAGAGCTATCAGCAGCACTAGACATGTTTCAGTTAAACAACCAAGCTTCCGCTTTACCGATGTGAGACGCCGGTCATACTAGAGTAAAGGTAGTTGATGAACATAGGGAAGCGGGCAAACAGCAAGACTCAGTTCTCTGGGCGGAATGTTCTCTTCCGTTTTTTTCTCAGTGGACTGAAATAGTAATCATCTAGGATATACAGTATACGGCATTGCTCGATCCTTGGAGAATCGCTCGATTGCATTGTTCAATACTCAGAAAGGCATTCATGAATATGGTAAACTCTTATACGGACGATACTCATAATTGAAGGTGGTGAAAAGCATGAGCATGAACGGGCAGGCATGGTAGGGGGGAAGGGGGGGTTTCGACTATTTCCGGTTCGACATGGAGACGCAGGATCTGCATATCCATTTATCTACATATTAAGCATATCGCAGAAAGGGTATCAAGACCATTTGCTTATCTATTAAGGTTAAAGGCAGATATGCACCAAAAGTGACAGAATTAAAGTTTCCTTTGTACAAGGTTAGCTTGTGCATCTCAATTGTGCAGCAAATTGCGTGGTAGATAGTACAGCAGATAGTGCAGCAATCCAAAGGTGTTGCAAGCCGCCTATTATCACTCATTGTCGAATGCGAAACCTGCACACAAAATGAACTTGCGCAATGTTTGACTTCATATTGTGATATTTCAGATCACGTTGTGACCCAGGCGGACACGCCGTCGATACTGAGCTTGGTAATTACCACACTCGGAATTTGCTCTTATAACTACATCTGCTGACAGCCACAATATTCTTGTGGATCTCTAAAGTCATATACATAACCACTTAACTATTGTAGTATTTTAGCTATAATTTGGCTATAGTGGAGTAATATATACCGCGAAGCTTGAATATCCAAAACAACCCAGATATATTATGAGAGTTCTGAGTGATATGGAGTAACTCTGAAAATCCTGGAAAATCGCCTCATATGTCTTGAATCTCCATAGTCTATGAATTACATATTAGGTGGGATGCTGATACATCTCTATAGGCTCGTATGTATGCATATACTATCATTGTGAATACCTCTGCTGTTACTACATAGTGGATCACTAGCGAGTACTCATAAGATCAATAGACACTCATCATGTCGCCGCCCATCAGATATGGCACTACGGCAGCATTTATGGACTACCGTGTTATCATCAGGTTTGGTATTCCGAGCATTATGAGTCCTGACATGTCAGTGGTTGTAACTGCAGTTATCGTCTTTGGAACAAACCCTACAGGGGAAAGCTTATGCAGATACAATTCGTACTCCGGTCATTAGTAACACTGATGCTACACCTCTCATCCCTTTAACTTCTGCCACAGAACTTATTATATCAATATACTCTATAGTCGATGAGGGTGCTCATCTTCTACCAGAAGTTCGAGATTCGCAAATCAGTAAGGGATGTGATACTGGAATCCCACGTCGACGTTTTTATCGATTTTGGCACTTTATTATTATGATTGATAGAATCGCTTCTCTCTTACTAAACTGCGTCGCCTATCAATACTGGATTCGAACTTACTATCTGATGTTTTGGCATCTGTCGATTGGTCTACCGTCTCAATTAATGAGATTACTCATCTCCTATCAACTTCTCAAGAATCGCCCATCGAGATACAATCTTAAACAGCCACCTGTCAAGTTCAGGTCTCCGTTGATGTGTGTATTGCTTCGATGGCTAAGGTCTTACATCAAGCACGCGATCATTCCTCATTTCTCGAGACCAAAGAGGCTACCATATCCACCACATAACTTGTTTGGTAAGACAAGAGTCAACCTAACTTACGCTTGAATCCTGTCACCGAAGATACAATTGCACTTTGTACTGATGGTGTTTGCTTAGCCCATTTAAAACTCCCTACTCTAGCCTTCAATATATCTATAATATTTGAAGACTAGGCACCAAAGCTCTCAATATCAAAAATAGATCAGAGTACTCCGTCAAAACCGTTCCTTATGAGTTAGTGATGCTATCCGACATTAAGACATAAACACACTTGATAACTATATGAGCTTACAAGTGTGTAAGGGTCCACCATGTTCATTGTTTCTGATTGACATTTGTTACAGATTATAAATCTCTCTTTAATAGCGCTGCGGTTACGATAACTTCACCTGATTATAGACCTCAAGACAACTTGGTATAACGCGTTGAGACACATAGATATAATAAATCGGATCAAGTAGTAATGTAGTGTCATTGCGGCTCTCCCACTCGAAGTACGCAGTTCCTAATGAAGAACTTTAGGAAGTGCAACTACCTGCACAACATGTAGTATAGAGGCCATAGCGTATTCAGAGATGTTATCTTCTATATGACAATCAGCCAACTCACGAATTGAGTACACATTCCAAATATGTACAGTGAAACCCTTGTGTTGCGACATAACATATTAAGACAACGTGATATATGGATAACTCCGAATAACTTGACTACGAAATTTGATAATTTAGTCAAAAATTTGTTCTAAATGCTAATAACGAAGGAGTTTAAGTCTTCTTTGTAGGATCTGATACAATCTTTAAGCAGCTATACAGCCATCAATAATAAAGAGTTTAGAACAACTAAGAAGGCTGCGCACTACTCTCAGATTCCCATATTTATATTAGATCACCGTGTCAAAGGGAAGCTTACACGCGATAGCAGCGCCCTCCTACTTCAACATTATTTAAGAACTCCTATTATAAGTACCCTTGCGTAATCACAGTAGTCTTGAAAGAAATTATAGAAAATATAAATACGCACTCCGCTCTCTTACTACGCGCTTATTTGCATGTCCCGCCTAATTCCACAGTGCGCCAGTGTTATCCAGGCCTTTGTGCGTTCTCACAACAAAATGAAAATGAATGAATTATTCTACCATTTTTCATACGCTCTCCGCATCTGTTTTGACAGGCTTGGATCTCAGACTTTTCAAAAGAGAAGTTCTGCGCTGTCTTATATCACCCTTAAGTCGATTCCAGGTTGACTCATCCTGGTTATCCTCTTCCGAAATCTCGGTTTCGCTCGTATTGGCGTCAGAATCTGCGATATCCTTGCCGTCATAGTCCTTGTTTTCCAAATCGACGCTTTCTTGGTGATCATAAATCTCCTTTTCAAGTTCTTCAAAAACACTAGCTTGCTGGCTCTCTTCATCTTCCCCATCTTTTGCTATCCATGCATGAAGAAGTGAGGCTAAGAGAGGAGGAAGAAGACTGTTGTCTTGCAAGGCGTGAATCAAACGTTTGGTAGAGTTAATGAAAACTATCGTATAAAGCTTTTTCGCACCTATCATGACCTGATCACTCCAAAAGTTTCGTACCGCAACCACCTTCCAAGAGATTATAATGAGTGGAACAAATATGGCGACAGATATCCCAACTATGTTGTTTGTTAGCTCTGTATATTTGGTGGATCGTATCACTTACAGAGATAGCTCGAGGCAAGTTCCAGAGACCACAATACATCTCCGGAGCCCGCATCATGCGGGAAGCTATCAATATTCAAAGCCATATACGAAGCCATAAATGAAAGCGGCAACTGAAGAATCGTTAGTGGAGTGCTTTCAAAAGATTATGCCCGAATCTTACAAAGACAATTGTGACGACTGTAAACACGAGAATAATCTATACTAGTCAGTCATAGAATAATATAAGCCATAAGGACAACCTACGGTTCCTTGTTTTGCAGTCTCCTCTCCGCCTTCACGGGTAAACCGTGCTTCCCATGCATTTGCCTGTCTTTGTTTTAGATCCAGAAGATGAGTCAACTAGATCTGTTAGCGCGATACTATAGTTAAGGTGTACAGCAAAACTTGTGAGGTGTTCATAGCCGTATCCTGTTGAAATGGATTACGAGGTTGGTACTTACGGCATCGTAAGTCTTATGCGCCTGACTGGCCATCTTCTCGAAATCTCGAACGTGGTTTCGGATAATCGGATAAGTTTCCAAGGAAAATCGTTCTTCGAAATCGACAGGAAACCCATTTTCAGAGTACTTAGCTTCTTTGCTGAAGCTTTCCAGAACAGTGAGTTGATCCTTCAGTACCAAAAGGATTGTGCTAATCTCATCTTGAATATCCTTGACCTCAAGAAGGAGCTCCGTCTCTTCATCTATGTTCAAGAATCTGTCTAACTTATCTGCCCTGATCTTCTTGTCTTTGCGGTAGCGGAGTTTTCCACCCTCGTTCAACTCCTTTGAGAGTTGCACAAAATTCTTGAATAGCCTTATTTCAGAATTTGCCTTCTAGTGTTATCATTTGCAACCCGAATTTGTGGAGTGAACTTACTGCGCTGCCTATTGCAGACTCAAAGAACTCCAGAAAATGAATATCATCCTGGGTAGTCGAACGATCAAATACATTGGCGCACTTTGTTGTTATTAGAGATACCAAGTCATCGACTGAACTTATAGGAGGCGCCTTCCCCTCAAATTTCAGAATGCTTTCAAGCAGATCTGGATCTTCCTGGGTTCTTTGGCACCATCGCCGTGGGAAACATGACACAACCATGCTGGGCTCATGACCATTTCCTTCCGGAATCACAGATAACCAAAGCTGATCGACCATAAAAATCTTGATAGCTCTCAATTTCTTTTTGAAGTCGTCTTGAAATTCCGTACTAGACCTCAGAACTTTCATTGGTATGTATAGACGGTCAATGTCGTTACTAAAATCCGCACTAAGCTTCCTCTTATTATAACGATACACTACCTGATCCCGATCGCGTTTCTCCGTGTCTGGGAGCATGTAGTAGTAGTACTGATCTAGAGTTCTGTGATTTTGAGTTAGCTATATTTCAGGGGGTTCCATCAGATGTTGACACACCTTCGAGAGAGTAGAGGGCCATTTAGAGATCTAGAATTTCCCAAGGTTTGCGTAGAGATGTTGTTGTCCAGATAACCTTGAGTCAGGGCTTTCTTTGCTGAATGGAATTCGTGGTCCCGTATATCGTTCAGCTCATCATCTGTCTCCTGCGGATACAATAAATATTAACACCTGAACGATGGGATCAAGACGCACAAGACTGACCTGAAGCATAACGTCCGAATCATGCAAGAATACGTGTTCCTGTCCACTTCGATGAGTGTAGGAGCGTGTATCTTCCTCATCTTCCTCATCCTCTTCTTCCTCCTCGTCGCCATCACCATCATCACTGTACTCACTTCCATCAATAGTTTGCTGCTTAGACCTCTCGGATGCAATAAAGAACTTATTCCTATTAGCTTCCTGGGTTGATTTGATCGCCTGCGTCATCTCAATACGACCAGCAGTTGATTCATAGTCTAAGAAGGGCATCTAATCATATTGTGAGCTATATTCAGAGCTTGGTCAGAATATTGGATGATCACATACACAGAAAGTATATATCTTTTTCTCGTTCTCGTTAGCTTGCAGTGCTTTTGCAAATGGACGCATAAACCGCTGTAAACGTTAGTTTGTTATTTAAGATGATGATATTTCATATCATTACAGGTCTCTTACGCTGTGGGGATTGGGGCTGGTATGCTTCTGCTCGGTCCATGTTGAAATGGGTACATCAAGATTGAGCCTCGTGAGGAAATCCTGAAAGAATAGTAAACAAGCTGAAGGGTGTCTACTTTCAACTCAGCATCTTACCTGAACCCAGAAGATCTAAGATGAACAACAATTAGCCTGATTTTTTGCTAGTCATCACTATATACTTACATTATTCACCGGCAAATGATACCAACGACATACTGATGTTGGTTCGAGAAATTCTGTCCCATATGCCTTTCTGCCGTTCTCTATCGCTAAGCGTTTTGCTTTATCAAGAACCTGTTTCGGTCTATGCTCCTCTTTGCTCTTATATATCATATCCAAAACACTGCGTCGCTCTTGTACAAGACGTTTCCCAGCAAAGAACTCCACAGCCGTAACAGTATGATGTCTACATGCTTCAATAGCCTCTGCTGATGCTGGATAATTGATATGTACAGTGGTCTTCTTGGGTGGGCCTAACAAGAAAGGACGATGAGTTAGCTGCCAGTAAATATCATCATCTTGCCAGTCCGTCAGACTTTTCCTCCTGGCCTTGCTTTCAGCAATTTTTATTGCTGTTTGGTGACCATGACTTCCTGAGGTCTTCGCCTTGCTGTCAGCGCCATTTTCAAGTAGTAGTCGAACAATTCTGGACGATCCTTGCTCAACTGCGAAGTGAAGTGCCGTGTATTTGTCTTTGCCCGCAAGTCCAACATTGGCATTTTGCACCTCCAGCAGCCATCTCACTATATCTTCATCACCTCTTCTAACTGCTTCGTGTAAAAGAGTGTTTCCTGAAGCATTCCGTACATTGATCCCGACTGCTCTTCTCTCCAGCTGTTGCTTTACCTTCTCAATACTGCCTTCTTCTATCCCACGAAAAATTTGCCGTGTGCTAACGAATTCTAATATTTTAGTCAGAACGGTCCGGTAGTTTGGATCTTCCGTCGACTTGAATTTGCCGATGGTCAGATAATCAACATCAAGCTTAGACGAGCTTTTTCTAAACACATATTTCTGGCCTGGTTTCTAAGAATAATTTGTTAATACAGATAGAAATATCTCAGAATGAACATTCATACCACGTTTTCAACCTGGAAGGACCAGATTGATATGCCAAGGGACGAGATCGCTGCTTTAAAGTCTCTGGTCAGACTTGGGAGTTCACTTGATTTATGGCCGAAAAGCTGCTTAGCCGAATCATTCAATCCTTTGGGTATCAATGTTCTTAGATAATCGAGGAACTGATCAGAGCCTAAAAATGGAGTGGCTAAGAAGATGGCACCAGCCAATAGTCGAGATAGTTGTTTACCAGATGGTAAATTTGACTTGCTCAATAATATAAGAGCCTTCTCAACAACGATACCGCCGTCGCCAAGGGCTACAAATATGATAGGATCTTTCAAGGAGGCAGTTGCACTCCTATCAGTGACACCCATTTCTGTCTCATTTCCGACTCCCACAGCCTCGGTCATTTTCTGTAGGAAATCTTCGGCCAAACTTGTGTAAAAGTTTGATGTAAAGCCGTCTTTTCGTAGACGGTACCCAAATTGCCATATGTGAGCCTCTGGGATCGTGCTGCTAAGCATATCACTATCAAGAAGCCAATTCTTGGAGGCAATCATTTGATATGACCTTATCGATTGGCCGCTGAAACTCCCTCTTCTCGAGGGTGGTTTAAAATCGTTTTCCTCTCGGTCTAAGATAATTCTAGAGAGACGTTGATCTGCGCTACTCAAAGGGTTCGACCGCTCTTGACGAGGGGTCCCAACTTTCTTCTCAGGCCCACTTTCAGCCCCACTGATATTTCCAGCTGAAGGCCGTCGTGGTTTTCGGAACATTCGTTCGGGTCCACTTTCTTCCTTGGCATCTTTCCTAGGGTTGAAATCATCTTGATTGGTGTTAGAAGCAGATTTGGCATCTGATCCATATGTCCACGAAGCATCTTGGCCAGACTTCTCATCAACGAGGTTTACCACAATCACGTTGATCGGCTGAAAAGCTGTTTTTGATGGTTGTGGTTTGTCCACCGATAGTCGGTGAAAAAATGTTGGGTTCTGGAAATCTTAGTATCTCATCTCTGCATTGAATTCAAAGAGCTCAATACCTGTGGTATTCTTATTCGTCTATGCCTTGCTCCATTTTCTATCGGAGCTTTGGAGCTCTTTGTCTGGGGCAGAACCTCTACTGACTTTTCACAAGCATCGATTCTCACCTGCTTGGCTGGTTGTGATGTTGTAGCCTGTGAGGCATGAGGAGTATCGAGTTTCTCCTTATCGGATAATATGTAGGAAAGCTTCTTCTTCAGAGAGGGTTTCAAGGGACGAGTATCTGAGTTCGGCGTCTGATGCACGGAGAGCTTCTGATCGGAGTCTTTGATAGCAGCAATTGGATCCGGTTTTACTGGCACTTCTTGATCCGGAAGATTTGTTACGCGAATTTCTATTCCAGGATGAGAGCTGTTACTAGATTGGCCATTTGTCTCGGATCTCAAAGACGTTGATGTAGGAGGCTTGATGGAGGAATCAGCTTCTTTCCGTGAAACACTTGGCTCTAGTAGGGAACTCATTGTGGGGATTTTGGCAGCTGCTCCAAAACCTTAGGTTGAAGTCCTTGAATCTTTGGATCGAGTTAATTACTAACAATTCAAGTCCACACGGTTATAGATGCGGGGTAATATTATGTAAACAAATGTAAAGTAGCAGGGTATAGCGAGCTGAGCGTCACCCCTACAACATCGCACAAGGCTGGAGGAGTGATTCCCAGCCACTTCATAACGTCGATATTTGTATTCACTAATCAGCCTACACCATCACTGATACTATAATACTATCTTAAAGTCGTGATATATTTCAGATTAATATACTCTAATAACAGCACGAGATATCTACACACTCCTCAAGTTCACTAAATACACAAGGGGAGTCAATCCCACCACCGGAAGAGACTGATACCAAACATTATTGGCGAGTTTTAATCGCACACACAAGTCACACACAAAAGAAGCATCAATTTTTGGACTCCAGCCTGGTGATGCTCGATTGATGAGTTGTTTCCTTCTCATTAATTTTGAAGTTTCTCGAAACCTCTCGAAGATGCTTCAACAGAGTTATGTCTACCCTGTTGGTTTCGTGAGTCCGAGAATCACAACTCGAGACTTGAGGTAACCCATAGTTTGCGTCCCACTATGCTTGAGAACAGTGCTCTCAGCATCTTCGAGGGTATTCTCGATGTGTTGGAACGAATACTGATTCTCTCACGACTTCCACAGCTGGATGGATAAACGTTGAGTAATTGAGATTGGGGCGAATGATGAGATTCCGAAATCAGGAGCCTTTTAGATGATCGAGATATTCTTAATAATATCAACAATATCTTGCAGATGTCAGGGGGGTAATCTCATCTTATAACTGTCATCATCATGTGATTCTAGGATATGATGCTGGAGCTGTGCGATGATTGTGAAAGACAAGGAGTTGCGATTTTGATTTCATTTTCGTGGCAAATCTTTAAACGAATAAATTCAAAATCACGAGCTCATCAATTTACAATAGATTACGTCAGATAATATGGGATTCACATTTGTGCAGTTCGGAATTTATATTCGACTCATCGTTGGATGTAACACAGAGAAAATCGCTCAGGGATAAGCCAAGGGTTCTATCATACATATATGATGGGCGATTACGTAGTACGGCCTTCCTAATAGAAAACCATTTACTTCAATTTGAGAGAGCATATGACCTCCAACACTTATGCGACGTATAAATGAGCTGATGTGAGGAATTTAGGTGATGACCAGTCTGCGTGGACGAATACATCATACGAGTTGAACGTACCCTGCATCTTCGTATCAACCGTATCAAGTCCTCTGTTCTATCAACGTGACTATATCCTCTTACAACTTGTCCAGTTTTCACGGCGCGCCCAAACCGAGTTTGCTCAGCGAATGTGTAATCGGCGCTATTAAGATGTGATGTCAAAAAGTTGTGCACGTCCATATGTTGTGCGTTTTGTGCGTTTTAATGCATTTTGTGCGTCTTATGCGTTTTATGCGTTTCCTAACGGCTTAACAAGCACAGTTCACCTCATCGTCACAGCGTTAGTGCTACGATGCAGAAATTTTATGACGGAGAAGCTTCAATTAAATATCCTATGGTCAAATGGGGACTTACAAATAGGTAGAAATCTGCAGGCGGCGACAACGCGACGAAAATGTAACGGCGTAATGATCTCCCTGGATGTCTAAAACCATGGCATTGACCTGGAGAATTCATTATCTATCTTTGAGCCCTGGGCAAACACTGGGTATAAATTATTCCACTCGCCGAATTACCATATTATGATACTAATTGATTCAGCGTATCATTTTCGGAACTATTAGGTATCTCTTTCATAATAGTCTCCCGGGGAAGTTAAAATCTGGCCCACCCCCCTCATACTTCACTTTTCCATTTCCACTTTCAACATTATGGCTTCCTTCAACGACCACAGTATCGCAGCCGGCCCGGCAGCTGATCACGACTCTAAGATCCGTCGGTCGCTGGACAAGGAAATGACATTCACGCCCGAATCGCAATCCCAGACCTCCAAGAATGACATAATTGGCGAGACCGACATACTCGAGTCGCAGGGAAATGCCCATTTCAATCGTCTGGGCTGGAAGCGCTTGACTGTCGTGTTGCTTGTTGAGGCCATCGCTCTGGGCGCCCTCTCGATCCCCAGCGCCTTTGCAACGCTGGGTATGGTGGCTGGTGTCATTCTGACAATTGGTATTGGGTTCATCGCCATCTATACCAGCTATGTTGTCGGACAGGTCAAGTTGGCTTTTCCAGAAGTGGCTCATTATGCAGATGCTGGACGGCTGATGATGGGGAAGTTTGGATACGAGTTGGTCGGTGCTATGTTTGCGCTGCAACTGATCTTCCTAGTAGGATCGCACTGCTTAACAGGCACCATAGCATTTCTCAATTTGTCCAACGATGGCGCATGCTCACTGGTCTTTGGTGTTGTATCAGCGATCATCTTGCTACTCCTAGCTATTCCACCGTCCTTCGCTGATGTGGCTATTTTGGGCTACATCGATTTTGCTTCCATCATGCTCGCCATTGGAATTACCATCATCGCGACTGGAGTGGAGTCTGGCCAATCAGCAGGTGGGTTGGCAGCCGTCAACTGGTCCGCCTGGCCCGCGGAGGACCTGAGCTTCACCGACGCTTTCATCGCCATCACCAACATTGTCTTCGCCTACTCGTTTGCTGTCTGTCAATTTTCCTTCATGGATGAGATGCATACCCCGAAGGATTACGTCAAGTCGATTTGGGCTCTTGGTTTGATCGAGATCGTCATCTACACTTTGACTGGTGCATTGATCTATGCCTTTGTTGGTCAGGATGTTTCTTCCCCCGCGCTACTCTCAGCAGGAGGTGTATTGGCCAAGGTTGCTTTTGGAATTGCTCTGCCTGTGATTTTTATTTCAGGCTCCATCAACGGGACTGTCGCCGCTCGTTATATCCATGGTCGTGTCTACAAGGACTCTGTCGTACGATTCATCAACACGAAGAAGGGCTGGATTACATGGTTGGCTCTGGTTACCTTCCTCACCATCATCGCCTGGGTTATTGCTGAGGCTATCCCATTCTTCTCAGATCTGCTGTCTGTTATGTCTGCCTTGTTCATATCGGGCTTCACCTTCTACTTCCCTGCCATGATGTGGTTTATGCTTATCAGGAAGGGCAAGTGGTACTCTAAGGAGAACCTGTTCTTGAGCATTGTCAACGCTATTATCTTTGCCATTGGTATGATTGTCTTGGTCGCAGGAACCTACTCAGCTGTGGTTGATATTGTAAGTTGTCCTATTATTTCAGGAATCCTTCATCGCTAACATCAAAACAGAGAGACCAATATAAGGAGGGTACTGTTCGAGGCGCATTTACTTGCGCACCAATTGGCTAGATATATCTTAATACAAATACAAGCATCTGTTATTTTTCGCGTTAATCGTAAATCTCTCAGCCACCACACACTGCTTTTCCCACAAAAGTACTAGCCGGATCTTAGAGTTACACAAATTTTAAGCCTCGCAGTAGGGATATGACCGCTAAATTGGCTCTTGAGATGTGTCAACGCCGGTAAATTTCCACATCTCTTGGCTGGTCGACAAGCTTCTGTAGTGCGAGCCATAGACCCCCTGTTGCTGTGCGCGATTACACCACTGGTGGTCGTAACGTAATCCTTCAAAGTGACCCATTCGCTCAAGCAAAAACAAATGCGCGTATTAGTGCTCATTTGGGCAGCATAGTAAAGACTGAACATAATTATATTGGCTTCAACGATTTACCGTATGGCCGATTTGTGCTAACAAAGCAAAACTTCTCCAAATGCATTCTATCTTCCCTTCGTTTCCACCGTCATTTATACTCCCACGTCAATTATTCACTCACCACTTGGGAGCAGCGTCAGCGACCGAAGGAACAAGAGAATAAAGCTATAGTTAGTAAATATACAAACGACGGGGGGAAGAGTGAGATGAGCGCAATCGCGCAGCAAAGCTGTAGTTTGCCATTGGAATTGGTGCTGTTTAGATCATTCGATTGAACTAAGAAACAACAGTCGCGGTATCTAACGGCGTACCTTACGTAGTACGTGTGCGGGGCAGCTGTGTGGGACCTCCCCATATAGGGGCTATTGGTCCGATAACTGAGATTTCTTGTGTATCCACTCGCAGTATTTCCCCGCAAAGATATAAACACATTCACCAATCATTAGTCTCTATTATGATTTCTGCTACATGTACTCCTAACCCTCACCGATAAAGTACATAAATGACTTCGTCACCTTGACATTATGTGCAACACTTACAAGACAAATCGATTCGCCCCTTTCAAACTAACAGCTACGCTGAACATTACGTATCAAGGACGATCGGAGAAAAGGGGTATTGTCGGAAGTCGTTCTGGCTGCAAGGAATGTAAACTTCGTTGAGGAAAATGCGATGAAGTATTCGATTCTCAGCACAACAGTGTTGCCGCTCACTCGACGACAGATAGACTGGTGCACCCAACAGTGAGTTATAATGCATACTATTACGTGAGTGTGCATCATTTCATCTGCCATCTACTGATAGTGTTGTGAGTTTTTCTGTAATCACCAGTAAGCTCTCAAGCCTTCGTATGAGAACCAAAGTTTATATCTATACTAAGCTGCGCGTTATACCACGTTTGATCAAACATGATGTTTTCACACATGCACACTTTTTGCAGACAGATAATATCGAGCTGTAGTTTTTCACAAAGACAGAAAACATGATAGGTTCATAGGTCGTAACATCTATACTAGCGCTGTCATCCTTGCACAAAGCCTTTGAAGTCCTGGGCAACTACGTCTTTGACGAATGTCAAGTAATTCTTCAGTCCGCCAAAATAGAACTTGGTAACCTGCTTCCTCCCAGGGATATTTACTTTAAAGATCCAGTTCGGTGTTCTCTTGAACAAAGAATCTTCTGCGAGTTGCTCGCAAAGATCTCCCCACTCCTGCTCTGCATCCTTGGAAGCTTCCATGATGGCTTGAACAGATCCTGAGGCAGTTTTGGATTCTGCTTGTTGAATACAGGACATTGCGAAGTCGATCTCCGACTCAAGAACGGGTGGAAAATTGGCAAAAGGCCCTTGAGGGCCAGAAATGATAAACATGTTAGGAAAGCCGTTGCAAGCAATTCCACCATACGCTGTCGCACCATCTTTCCAATGATCATTCAAGGATATGTCGTTTCTAACACGAATGATGAGGCGGCTATAACTACCGTCGACAGCTTCGAAGCCAGTAGCTAAGATGAGGGTATCGAGTCCATGAATTGTACCGTCACTTAGCTTGATTCCAGAAGGAACCACTTCTGATATTGGAGTACCCTCGACATCCACGATGTCCACATTCTCACGATTGAAAATCTGATAATACCCACTATCGCAGAGCGGTCGGCGAGCATACAGTTCGGTGGGCTGAAGTATATTCGCCTTACGAGGATCTTTGACGATTTCTCTAATCTTGCTCCGAATAAATTTGCATGCTTCTTCGTTGGCCTGTTCATCGGTTGTAATATCTCCAAAACCACTAAACATAAATCGGAAGCCATTACCCTGGTCCCATAGGGATTGGAACACTGCCTGTCGCTCTTCGGTTGATGCTGACATTGTTTTTCTTGTAGATTCTGGTACACCAAAGGCGGTCGATGATTTCCAAACACCTTCCCAAATCTCATCATATGTCTTGTTGATCTTCTCTCGATACTCAGGTGAAACAGGGCCTTGTCCGCTAGGCACTGAATACTGGGGATGTCGTTGAAATGTGGTCAACTTCTTAACAATAGGAGCAATAGCTGTCATGACTTGTACACCAGTTGACCCATTACCAACGATGCCTACACGCTTGTTGTTCAGATTGAGTTCAGAATTCCAGCTTGAAGTATGGGTGAGATCTCCTTGGAAGGAGTCGATCCCAGGTATATCTGGGTAGTTGGCCTTCGAGAGCACACCCAGACAGTTTATCAGATACCGCACAGCAAACGTTTCACCAGTGCTTGTGATTATATACCAGCGCCTGTCTTGATCATTCCATTTTGCAGACAACATCTCAGTATTGAACTGCATGTAGCTTTCTAGCTTGTGTTTTCGAACAACATGATGAAGATAGGTCAAGATTTCGGATTGGTAAACATAGTGATGTGTCCAAGGATAGGTCTGCAGGTCGTCTTTGTCCCATGAAAAGCGATACAAGTAGCTTTCAGTATCGCTCATCGCTCCAGGATATCGGTTCCAGAACCACGTTCCGCCTAAGTCGCTTGCGACATCAATGCATCGGAATTGAAGATTTATTTGACGAAGACGGTGCGACGTGTAAATACCTGCCATACCTGCGCCGACAATGAGAGCATCGAGATGGATAACAGACGCCATTGTCCTGAGTGGCTTCTCCTACAATTTGAGGTTTGGTCGTGGTTTTGAAGAGATCCGTCCAACAAATTTCAGTCTTGGCTTGTTCATATATCGCGGATGGTTAAGAATCAAAAGGACCTTTGAATGGACGATTTAAGTGTAGAAAAACCTTTAAATATATATTTCGACAACCTTGTGACACTTCATCGATAATGTAAGCAAATTACGAACATCTATTCATTAAGGGTCGCGAATTTAGTTCAGTTGGTAATAGAGCTCATGATTGGCTAGATTTATTATAGTCTAGGATGGCAGATGCTTCAAGTTTAAAGATCCAATGAAAGGTAGCGTTGGGTATTTGGATTTCGCGTCTTAAGTCTTACTGCGATGTAACTTCTGCTTTCCAGGTAAATTAGGCTAATAGGCTAAAAGTATACGATGACTGGCCGTGTATTACTCCGAGGTTGCATTTTCCTATCTACACACAATCCATAGAGAATCCGTTTTTATCTTATTTATACATGTCGGTGGCAAAATAAGTATAGGTACACTAAACACTACGTTATCCGTCATAGCCTTCCTCAGGAACTATTACCTCAACATGGACAAGTGTAGGCAGCATTATAGTTCCAAGTAAAATACATATATATAATATATAACATAGAGGCTGGTGAGTTGTCAGGCGTGGATGATATAAGAAACCCCTGGTCAACAGTCTGTCCGCTTGAGCATTAGCTAAATCTATCCGCGTTCTTTAGATGATCGTGTATTTTTAACTGGAACTTTCAAACATCTAGTGTGACTACTCTTCAACGATTCGGAGTGGAGAAATCACAAACATTTACAGTATGTCTCGGAGTACAAAGAAAATTATCGCCATCAGTGGTCTTATTAACCCTTCAATTCCAACTTAATCCCCTGTCTGGGAAGGTCTACTGTTAATAGACATGCCCAAAAACCTGGCTCGTTCACGTAAAATTAACGGCGCATAGTGTCGTACCTAAAATGTAAGCTTAAAACCATGTACGTCCGTTTTGTTGGAATTTTCCGCGTTCACCAGCAGACCATCATGTTAAGAGAGCTGAGCTCTCGATTTTGGTGATCATCTAATACAGTTTTCGTGTATTACCCTCGCCAAGTTCTAGTTCCAATTCCTAATCAGTGCTCAATTCTTATAAGCTTTTGAACACTTCTTGAAAGATTGCGATGCTACCGTACCGAGTCTCCGTGTCAGGTTGTTGTTACATTTCCCTCTTCAGAAAGGAATTCAAAGAACTCTGTGGACCCATGCCGCCTTTCGATAGCATTGTGTCATGGATGCGGTGGCCATGTATTCCGAAAATGTCTCTGCCACAGACTCGAGTGCTATGCTGGGTGATGTTTTGACAAGCGTACAGAATTACAAATAGAGTGGTGTTATAGTGCAGGTACATGTGAGACCCTAGACCGATGGAACACTAACGACTTAAGGGGGGTAGAGAAATAGGTCACAGATTTGATGACATAGAATCTTGAAATCTACTTGCTCTGATTTATCTAAAATCGCTGAGTTATTCAGATAATTAAAAACACCCCACCTATTTTGTACAGTGGGCGCAAAGAAAGTTAGCTACGACGATTGGGTGAAAGGCGTGTGCCGATATAACCATTCAAGGCGGTGCTTTTGGTCAAAATAACACCCACCACGTGAGAATAATCTGTTATATATTATATCTTAGCTTCTTCCGTAACGCACTGAACTTTATCAAATTCCTTATCGCATCCCATTGCTTCATCGTTCATACGAAAATCAGATAGCCCTCACTCGTCTGATTATAACTGATTATTCTAGGAAGCTTCACAATACTGGAGGTGGCTCATCAGGTATAGGGGGTCTCAGTGGGATCAAGGGCGGCCTTTGATAATTTCTCCGCTTCGAAGGCAGAAACGACCCAAGAGCATTGGAGCGAATCTGAAACTTCATCGGTCCAATTGCTATGTCATTACCAGTGGAGGAGTTATGACCATGCAGAATTTGGATACCTTTAATTATAAAGCGTGAAATTGGTAACTTATCGTACTCCAAATATTAGAAGATTAAGATTTTAATTTAACGCTCTGCCTTTATGGACGGTTCTGCTACTGAAGAACAAACCCTACAATTACAATACATCTTGCCTTCTCTTCAATGGTCATACTCCCACTTCAACCGTTTACTAATTGACAATAATACCAACTGCTGGACTCCTAATAGAATCTGCTCTGGTCGCCTTGGGTCTGAAATAACCTGACTCTGTCGCAACATAAACGACTTGTCCACTAGAGTCCGTTATTAGACCATTGAACAAAGCCCCCTGAACTACTGCACCAGTTGATCCGTCGGTCACTGTAAAGGTCTGGACATCGCCGACATTCATTGTCGCTGTGCTTGGTGTGACATCCAGGAAGAAAACCGCATTGAATGCATTGTAAGCCCATAGAATGCTATCACCAGATGCAGGCTCCGTTTGACACCCCCCGCCGGAAGTAAACTGAAAGTTATTGAGGAGGCCCCAGAACATGGTAGCTGTCTGGGTGCTATCACCGATGCTTTCAATAAAGTAATCTTGGAAGCTGGAATCATATGTTCCATCGAAGCTGAAGCCACAGAGACCACCAGCTGAGTTAATGCCTGTTGTTGCGGTTCCTCCCGCCCTGGGGTTAGCACCATCATTTGTGCCATCGCAGAGATGGCTCCCACCGCTAGCAGTGGTAATAGTTTGGGCGCCGGTGTAGATAATTCCCTCGTAGATGGTGTCGGTCGCACCTTCGATTCGGAGGTTGAATCTGTATTTGTTAGTTGGGGGATGCTGGAAGACCAGGGGAAGAAAAAATTACGTGTTGCAGGGTAGAGTGGTGCATGACGGACTGAGTCCATTCACGGCATTTCCATTTGAACAATAGGCGTTTCCAGTCTGGATTGGGGTAACAGTTTTAGTTGCAACGACATCTGTTGTTTCCGTTGCGGTTACGTCGAATGTCGCCGTGAGGCTGACCGTCGAAGTATATTCCACGTCAGAGGTTAAGATTGTGGTAACTATAATCTTTAGTCTCATGTCATCCTTATATTATGTTTCTCTCTTTACCTGATGTCGCTGCTTGAGCGGTACTTGTGAGATTCTTGGTGAGCGTGGATGTTCCTTCACAAATTAGCGAAACTCGGTCATCTGGAATAATTCTCTTACCATTGATTAGGGATGTAATGGTTACAGTGGGCGTTGGCAATGTAACGGTAACATGAGATACTCCGGCGCAAGAACAAGCACTTGAATATGCTGCAAAATCCATGCAGGCGCCATCTGGTGAGACTGTTGTGTTGGACGACGTGAGGAGTCGAGAGGAAACCTGACGCTTCTTGACAGGACTACTCGAAACTGCCGTGATAGTTGTAGTACCGGTTGTCGAGGTAACTGTGACGGTATTGTCCGTAATAGTAGTCGTCAAAGCAGTGGTTGATTCATATATGGTCGTGATTGTGAAGGTTTCAACGCTCGTGAGTGAAAGAGTATCGACCAAAGTTTCCGTGCTGACAATCTGGGAGAGAGTGACATTGCTTGGGAAAGCAGTCGTGTAGATGGTCTGAGTCACTGTAGATGGATAGACAGTTGTTTGGAAAATGCTGGAACAATAAGTAGGAGATGAAATAACATTCAAAGCACAACTATCATAGCAGGCGCTTGGAGTCGCTGAGGTCGAAGTTGAGTTTGTTACGGAGGTGGAAGTTGAGTTGGTCACTAAGGTAGAAGTCGAGTTGGCCATGAAGGTCGAAGTCGAGTTCGTCAAAGAGACAATCGAGGAAGAGGCTGGAGTGTATACTGAAGAAGTAGTCGGTGATTTTATTGTTGAATTCGTATAGATTGGTGACAAGTTTGGAACTGTCTGATGGATTGGAGTTACCGTTTCGGTGATGACTTGGGTGACTGTTTGAGGAGCAATAGTTTGAGTGATAACCTGAGTGACCGTCTCAGTGACCACTGAAGTGATGGGTTCGCCATTGTGCCCGGAGCCGGGGCTGGAAGTATATATTGTTTGCGCGACAGTGACATATTGGGTAGATGCGACGCAATCTTCACCTCGGACTTCATTTTGCCCAAGAGTGAAGGTTATACCATGTACAAGAAACAGAAGAGAAGGAATGAGCTTCATATTGAATTTCTGTTGGTCAAAGAAACGTTAATGAAAGACTGAATGTGTAATCGACAGTGAATATGCTTGAACGCCTCGAGATTGTCCCCCCAAAAAAAGAATGGTATTGAAGGACTGGACGTAAATTTAAGGGCATATGCACCCAAAAACGGCAAAATTGTCAAGAAATAGTAATGAATGACTGAACGTGAAATCAAGGTCGAAAATTACAAAAGCACATGGGATTGAAGAGATCATATAGACATATTGGGACCCTCTCGAACCCCCTCTACCATCTCGTGTGGTAGAAACTTGATGAATCAAGAACACTTTGTGGCGCCAACTAAGTCGCGCGAACAAGCAAAGCCCTGCGATCGTTCGATACTGATGATTGCTGTTAAAAAGGGTTATCTTGAAGTCTAGAGTATGAAAAAGTGGAAAGACTTGGCTGGAAAAGGTCTGGAAAATCACGGAGTGGCTTCGTATCGCCGTGGGGTTCCCTTAGATAGCCTTAAGGCGCACAGCTTCTACTAAATCGATATGAGTTACCATAATCTTAACGCCCCTTTCGATCTTTTTGGATTGACCGACGGCCCAGAGTACGTTGTGGAGATTAAGGCACTGTCGTTCTACGACGTTAGCTGATTGTGGCTGGCTGAAGACGCCAACCCGCTTACAGCCAACTCCGATTTAGAGAAAACAACCGAAGTAGATCTGCGTATCTTTGCAATACGGGAGGGAACATCCGTCAAATATTTGCCCTACTTTCAGGAGCCTCACGGCTATATTCTAGTGTCCCGGTTGGAGTAATAAATTTTATTTTTCGAATCTTTGAAGATCAGAAACTCAGAAGTCCGTGGGTATTTGAGGATTCAGATGTGCAGTCTGTGTTTCCTTGAAATCACTCCTGCTGTGTCGATTTGGAGCTCAACAAGTACAATGCGAGTTATAACTAATGAAGAGCGTAGAACTTTTTGTATTGTTATTGTCAACGGTTATATTATACCGTAGCTGATACCCGTCCTATGTAGTTCTTCAAAACTAAGGCTAGGCTTAGAGCCGTGTATAAGTATATTCGAGGGATATAAGTAACCTTGATTCTGAAACATGGGATCAGAGGATGTTTAATTGAATTTTGAGTGGACAGCACGTGGACAGAGATGTCTTTCTACGACAAAGAACTTTTCAATAAGTCTGATTAAGCTGTCCAGATATGGCTTAACAAGTCACTTTGACTGTGGACGTAGTCTGTACTTGCGGGCGGCGGAGCAGCCCAGATCTGAAAGATCCAAGCGCCGCCAAGCCTCGGTCCACATAATAACCCTATTCTCCCGACGCTGATCTATTTCTCGTTCCCAAGTTCTATAACCTCACTCGAGTTATTCACCTCTACATCACTATCTGCCGCCCTACTTATTTTCCTCTGATCCCATTTCTGGAGCCAGGGTATTACCGTCACAAGAATACATAGAGCGACCCCAAACGCCGCCACAGCAATGAAACCTTGCCTAAACATTGGACTCTCCACCGTTCTCCAAACCGCGTCGGTGTACCAAATAACATTAACATAACTGAATATGTTAGATAAAGCTATCAAGAAACCTCTAGTCTCATGGTCATTTGGAATAAGGTCCGGAAACCAAGAGAAGTAGATCCCTGGTACACCTGCGGACATGTAAGATAGATAGTAGGCGGCGAACTTGAGTCTCAATGGCACATCCCAAATCGCAAGTACAATCGCAGAGAAGATGGTGCCGGATTGCAGGGCAATAATAGCTGCTGAACAACGGCCACGAAGAAGTGGTGAATCCGATATCATGCCGGCAATGATCTGCGACACGGCTCCAATGGCTGGTTGTCCGGTAGGTAAAACATTGATGTCGTATACAGAGTATTTCTCTGCCTTGAGGTACAGCGAGAATGCAGGCTGGTGAGTGGGGAAAGAGGTTTGTACGAAGAAGTATCCAATCGGGAGGACCCAGAATTGCCATAGGCCCATCATTCGGAAGATCTTTTTACGATCCCAAGCGGAGGCTCCAAGTGGTTTGTAGCCATCATCCAACAGTCGCTGACGTGCCCATTTGGCTTCGGTTTCCGTGATATAAAACGCTCGAGTGTTTTCAGGAAAGTCGGGGTTGAAGAAATAACCTACGAGTCCACCAGGGAGACTGATTACACCACAAATGATGAAGAGCTACAAAGGTTAGTAATTTTCGGAAAAGCCTAATCGATGACATACCCATTGCCAGCCGGCTTCTCCAAGATGACCATTCAAACCGTCGTAAGCCCCGACCTGAAGATATCCGCTGAACATGCTCGCAAAAGAGGCAGTCGAATAAAATAGCACCGTACGTTTCGCTCGTTCGCTCTTTGTGTACCATGATCCAATGATGTAGATGATACAAGGGAAAAAAGCACCTTCAAATAGACCCAGAAGAAAGCGGAGTGCATACAGCTGCTGCACATTCTTGGCTGCAGCACAACAGAAAGTAACAATGGACCAGAGAACTTCAAGAGTGGGAACAAGTCGTGAGGGTCTGATGCGAGTCACCAGGATAATCGCTGGAAATTGTCCGATAACATAGCCCGCTGTAAACACATTTGAAAGAAATGTGAGCTCGCTGCCACCCATGTTCAAGTCCTCCTTCATGCCTGAGACGTATGCATTACTGATATTTGATTGAACCAGGTTTTTGCAGAAGTACCCGTAACATGAATAGGTGAGAAGGAAAAAGTCGAGTTTCAAGAGGAACTTTCGTTCGATTCTCGGCTTATCCGGGTCGTCCCAAACATATCTCTGGATATTTCGTAAAAAACGTAGAGTCGTCCTCCATGGACCTGGTTTTTGCCACCGCTTCAATTTCTTGGACTCTTCATTACTTCCGCTGTCGTTGTAATTGACGGCTTCGCCTTGACTTGCGTCGATAGTCGTGATTTCCGCCATTGAATGTTGTGTGACCTCAGAAGAAATCATGGAACAGAGATGAAAAAACATTCATTCTGACTTGCTACTTATCTGCCCACTTATAGATATGGTGAGTTTCTTATCAGAATGTTAACATGCATGCATCTCGCAATTTGACGACATTATACGCCATTCTTGAGTATCAAGAGAAGTTAGCGGTGATCAGTTCACATCTTTTAGGAAACACGGCCGGGCTGTGAGGCTAAAAAACGGGGAATTGATATCCGCACGATCTGATGAATTCATATAGAGCGAATGATTGAATATATTTCAACACAGAGCGGGTTTAAGTGTGGGGTATGCGCCGGTGGTAGGCGATTAGGTATTTTCCATGGTCGATGGCGTTATAGCACGAAGGTGCATTAATCATTTGCCGAGCGATTGTTAATCGGCGTAGTACTAGATACTTAACAAAAGAAGCCGAATTCATTAATATAGTACATGACTACTCGAAGAGAGGCTATGGTAGCAAACCGATGCTCAATAGGATCAAAGTGGTTAGTTACCTTAGTATGTCACATTATAATGTTTAAGAAAGAAAGGGAGCATAGCGCTTGGTCGTTAGTATTATCGATAAGTGGTGGAGTATAATTGTGCAACCGCGATACTCGATGTAAGCACACCATGACATCGGGCAATGAGATCATCGAATTGTAGCAGTCTTTCATCAGTTTTTTTTTGAATGGATTGTTTGATACCCTAACTCAGCGCATCGAGAGTGGGTATGGAAGAGCCTCAGTCATGTCAATAGACAATCATCTAACCTGCTATTCGCTCCCTTATAATTGCCCCCTTCTGCAGCTGACGTCCCGGTCGACCGGTAGCAGGCTTCTACATATCCAATTCATTTTAGACCTGTGGCCATATATATGCAGGAAGAAGCACCGCATAAACATTAATCAAATCCAATGTTGCATTTGCGAGCAGCTACCCTTGTTGTGGAGTAGCCGCAATGTGCTTGTCGTGCTGTGAATAGCTTCACTTCCACGAGCTATATGTATGCGCATATCTATTCCTTCAAAACCATTAGACTGAATTTATGCCAACTAGATTTATATCCATTTTTATCAACATCCCAGTCCTTATCAAAATTACTCCGTGTTCTTGTAACGGAGAGCAAAAAACCTCGCCTTTTTATGCATTCTCAACTCTTTATATTCAGACAGATATGAACACAAACACAGCAATCCCAGCACAAAGAAAGATTGCCGAGATTTGTAATATCCAGAAACTATTCTGAGCATATGCAAAGCTACCTCCCACTGAAAATATTCCTGTCATACAAGCAAAGGGGAAATATCCATACTTTTATTAGGTCGTAAGTATTTGCACAACATTCAAGAGTAGTCATACAAACGAGTGGATATTACGGACCCAGCATGTTTAGCTTTCCAACGCTCAATGCAATTGGATTGGAGAGCTGTGTTTCTTGGAATACAGCTTGTTCCGTGACAGACTGCATAAAAGTGCCCAACATTTTTTGTAGCAAGTGCAACCAATCGAGAACTTCCCCCAGATTCTGGAAGTTCAAGAACAGTCACCTGCCCCATGTCTTGCCATTCAGCTTTCTACTGCCTGAGTTTGGTCACAAATCCTAGAAATAGTCTACTGAGAGAGTTGTGTATCAGTTTCACGTCTTCGATCTCTGCATCCATTGTTGTTTGACTTCTGTTTCACACTGATAAACAGACACAATGGAAATTAACTTACAAATCCAATAGTCCTCTTCTATTCATTGATAAATATATCAAGGTATAGATATTATCATCCTATATAGGCAGCAGTAAATACAAGGCTTCTCTTGAATACAGATAATAGCACCTCAGGGTATATAGCCAACACACTGTAACGGTAGGGACACTAAGCCACTCTAATCACCTCACTGAAGTGTGCTGCAGCACCAACCAACATAGCACACCCTTGTATTGAGGAATCACATAACAGCGCGCTTATAGTCAAACACTTTAATTTTGCGCGGTCGCTTGCTACCCGCCAAGATGCCACAGCCTGACCTCTAGAAGTTTTCTCGGACAATCCTGATTATCTAGACTGCTACAATTCATATCATCTGTACCACATTGACTGCTCTCTCGTTCTGATGCATTTTACAATCAGCGCCGGGTCTAGAACCACTGCAGGAGGGGTCAATTAGGAAACCATAATGACCTGCAAGCCCTGTGAAACGTATAGTCCGGGGATCATAAAACCATAAAGTTCGTTATTCTCTAATGTGAAGCAATCGTGCATCTCTATTTTCAATCATTTGGTCGTATTATAGAGCTGTATGTACTGAAGATATGCACTTTTGGTATCCTGCCGTGCATAATCTCACGCATTGCCTTACTCTTAGATAGCAATACTAGACTAGTGGAGTTCAGCTGCAAGTATCTCCATCGAACCTCGTCAAGCGTAGCATTCCATATGGATTGCTTATTATGGTGTGCAGGAGGCTCACAGAGCCTTGTACTGCAAAATATCTTCCCACCTTACTTTTAGACAAATTAGGTGTCGAAAGACATATTTAGCACTTGAGTTATTAAGTTTTTCATATCAAGCATAGCCTAATTATTCTTCGTGGTGAATTACAAGTGTAAAACTTTACTAGCTTCCAGTCTAAACAAGCACCATTCTCTTGGGAATAAAACTGGCTAAAAATTGTTCCCACTTCGAGTCGTCATAAACTCCGTTAGAGCGAACGATGTCCACCCCTAGTAGGTACAACGGTGCCGGCAACCAATACTGCATCTTGAAAGATCTTAGGTAACTCCGCCAACGAAAACCTCATCCTTCTCTCTGGAAGAGTTACTTCGGCTGTTATAAAGGAGCGACAAGCTCCCCAGCAATGGCTCAAAGCAATGTAGGCTATTGGAGCCTGTGAGTTAATTGGCTCTACATCCAGCTATCGAAGGCAGTTGTCACCGATCCCGATAATGCGGCTTTAAAGAGTATTGCTATTCTGCAAAGAAGTATCATCGCAACCCATACAGTTGGTACTACACTCACTAATCCATTTCTGTATCCTCGCGATGCCTTTTGGAGAGAGGGTCTGGGCAAACAATCGTATTATTAGAGCTTTTGTATTTCGGGTCATCTGAAGGAAGTCAGAAGAAGGGCGGGGCTGACCTGTTTGTAGGAGTCAAAACCTCACCATAATCTTTGCAAAACTCATACCTTGAGCTTTTGCCTGAACGAAGTTGTAACCAGCATGTGAAGTCTTGATGGCTTCCATGTCCTTCCTCATCACCTAGTAGTACGTTGAACAATTTGTGAAAGGACGGATCATTGAGCACAGAAGCACTCGAGGTGGCCAGATCGGTACTTAGCTCATATTGCCTTTTGAGAAGCCTATACAGAGTATATATTGGAGGACTTCTGGTATAATTCCAGAATACTGTGAGTCTATCACTCAGGAATTCCGACTCAAATCAGGCACATACAACATGGCTGTCTCAAATTCAGAAGACAGAAAGCCTGTTATATTGTCTTGCTTTTTGGCCATTTGAGGAGCAAACTCGTGGTCCTCTGGGTCTTGGATCATTCGGAGTAAGCACTTGCATGCAGGACACTTGTACTCATCGTAATTGTATTGCGGATGCCCACTTTTTCGTATCCTCTCTGAAAGACTCGCGGACTCGGATTCAAAGGACCTGGAGTCTCTACCGCTCAAACCTTCATCAAGGCGAGGGGATCTCATACAATCCCTTTCCTTTCCAAAGTCTTTTTCTTCAGGGCAACGAAGGCATGAGGACCTCGTACAATCCCTTTCCTTTCCAAAGCCTTTTCTTTGAAGATGACGAGGAGTCACAATTGGTATTTCTTTTTCCTTGTATCAGAGACACGACTAAATGTTGGACTAAGCGTCGGAAGCCACTTCAACAAAGAACGGTATGTCAGTGGAGGAAAGGTTTGCTATTTTGTGCAGATATCTATTCTCCCTTTCAGAGTATGACATGTCAAGACCGTTCAAATTCTAGATAGAAGATCCAGGACAAGTCAACTCTTGGTTACTGCTTAAATTCGAGGTTTAGTATAACGTATAACACTGGACTGAAATTGCGGGGGCTCAAGGCACGTGCTAGACAAGGTACTCAGCGCTGACGATCATGTGACTGTATTGAAAGCGCCAGCGGTAAGTAGGAGTGCTGCCCCACTGGTACTTAGAGTAGCACGAGTAGGCTGGTAATTTTGGCACCAGTCCCGTCGCCCTGCCGACCATCGATAACCCGTCATTTCTGTCGCAAACGTTACTGTACCAGCCACCTACTGACTGGGTGACAGAAAGACATGAAAGAAGACAATATACATCGATCAATACCCTCATAATCTCTCATACACATCATCATCTTCATCATCACCATCCTCAACTATCGTCGCTATTAATACACTGCATGCCCCCTTTCGAATCATACTCACAAATGCGGTGAACTGCATTCGCTCGCTCCCTTTCGCACTCATTAAGGTCTTCTCTCTTCCTTACATAAATCTACGCCTAGCATTGGGATCAAGGCAAGGCAAATACATGTACCTTACATCAAAGACGGGTCTTCAATAATCCATTTCAATAATCTGAGGTGCTTTGTTCGCTTTACATAAAGGTTACCTCTAGTCTATAAGACGACAATGAACGTCGACCAGGACGGACCCCTCCTCACCATCGTCAGCTCCGAACCTTCACTGCCAACAATGGATCAATCCAAATATACATCTCCCTCTCCTCCGGCGTCGTCATTCACACCTCCACCATCCTCTCAGCCTCCTTCATTAAGACATGTTCCAGAGTCTCAGAGCGCCGCTGACCATGACGATACCCCCACACCTTCACAATTATCATCTCCACCACCCACCACTGCCCGCAATGCCTTCAAAAGAGATCACCGAAATAGTGATAATGCCGAAGACGATTATATGCGACCCTCGAATGTGTACGCGAAACCGTCAAGTCAACAAATTGCGGATGCTTCGGCTTCACAGTTACGAGACATGCTGCGCGCATCCATCTCAGAGGTAGACAAGCTTGGAGCTGATCTTATTGAAACTCGAATGACTGCAGCTCATCACAAATTACAACACAATCTGTTGATGATTGAAACTGAGGAGACTGCCAAGCGCATGGAGGTTGAACATGCGATGACTCGTCGCGAAGTCGAGGTCTTGCAGCATGCTGAGAATGCCCGCCAAGCCCAGACTGGCTCTGATGGGCAGTCGGTTGTTGCGCGATATGCTATGGAACTCAAAGAGCATTGTGAGGTTCTTGATAACGAACTCACGCTTCTCCATCGACGCCTCCATAAAGCGAAGAAGCTCATTACACAGAGGGATGATGAGCTGAAAGTGCTCAGTGAGGAGAACCTTCTCCTCTTGAAGCGCATTCGCGAGAACCGGGAGCATCTCAAACATCTCCGTAGTCCAGGAGGAATATATGCGCCGACGACTCCACGCACTGCCAGTCTTAGTGCTCCTTATACCCCGCAACAGCAGTACCGTGGAACACCTCGACAAACACCTGGAACGGGGCGTTCGCATCACCATCGCGACGGCGAACAAGACGCATTTGCCGCCTTAATCTTAGCCGATCAAGTTCTGAGCCAGGAACACACAGGCAGTGCTCCAAGCACCCCCCGGAATTCGCAGCGAGCGATCTACCAACGTCATCAGGCCAGCTATAGCCAAGGCCATATCCCCCAGGTACGACATCCACTACCCACCACCCCCGTGCGCGGCTCAGCCTCCTCGCGAAGCCAGAGCCAGCTCCTTCCACCCGTGCAATTTTCCCCACGCGACGATCCCCGCTATCACAGCGCTCCCCTGCATAGTCAAAGCCAAAGTCTAAGCCAGAGTCAGGGTCATATCTACCCCCGCTCCACCCCACAGCCCCAGCGTCCGGAGCACGAGCATGAGTATGAACGGGAGCTCGAGCAGGAACGTAGACGCAAGAGCCGTGATAGCACCATTTCCGAATCTGACGGTGAAGGCAGAACCACCGCCCCACTCCTGCAGCCGCACCAGGATGCTGACGCTACGGACGACGAGATCGAGGAGAGCCAGGCCAGCCAGAGCGCCACAAGCATGCTGCGTCGTGACCCCAGGAAATCCACGGAGGTTCTGGGATCCCCTACTCATGCTACGGAAAAGAGTGGCTTACTTCAGGCGAAGCTTTTTGGAAGCGTGTCAAAGCCTGGGCTTGAGAAGAGGAAGGCTGCTGGGGATGGAGAGGGAGGGACAAGTGCGAAGAAGACGAGGACTGTAGAGGGGGTTGGACTTGGGATTGGGATCCCAAGGTAGTATCTGGGGATTATTTGAAGTGTAATTTTGAGGCTGTTTGATGGAAATTTGGGCTTTGCTTGAGTGGAAAATTGTCTATTTTATTGACTGGGAGCTGAACTCGCTTCTTATATAAATTGAATGCTTAATCCCTTTTCATCCTATCTCATTCTCATGAAATCCTTATCGTGATATAAGGCTGTGATACACATCCGTATATATTCCTTATCACGTAACATCTGACCCTCACCATGACGCCTCAACGCATCCCAAATCCAAACTGCCACGTCTAAGTCTACAATCCCTCGAGCCATTTTAATTAAAAATTGTGCCCACCTCTACGAACCAAAACCACTCGCCTTCCATGGATATCTCAACTCATCATCCTTACGGAGCCAAAGCTGCTTCTTCTTCTTAGTTGTAGCATGCTCCGCCCAAACTTGCTTAGCCTGCTCCTTCATGAACTTGCGAATATACCGTGGATCCCATAGCTCACTGGCAACACCCAAGTCCTTGCAGCACCGCATCAGCGCATTACTCTTGCAGCCTTCCGTTGCAGTGGGAATGCCCTCGGGGTTAAAATAGTCTTGTTCGCCACGGGCGACAGATACCAACCTATAATAATCCATCATCAGTAGAAGCTTCCAACACACGTGCAACTCGGGTTTCTAGACAGGAACACTCACCGTCCATGTGCGACAAGCGCATACTCTCTCGTAATACTCTTCTCCGTAACGATCGTCTCGCCTCTCGGCGCCAAACCCCATCCACCAGGCCCAAAAGCGCGATTCAGGATTCGTCGATACTTGATCTCGGGCAGGTAAATAATGCCATCCGGCTTGACCTCCACATCGTCGAACGGGATAGGCGCAAGCAATATCTCAGCCGCTTTCTCGGAGAACGGTTGTGCAGACAGGCCGTGATATGAGCGCGTCCAGTCGACCTGGCGCTGGCCCTCATCGAGGATGAGTGGCGCATCACCGAGGCCCGATGTTAAGTCGGCTGTCTCTTCGGCCGAAGCTGGGGAGCCGGAACTGGAGCTGGAGCTGGAGCTGGAGGATGGGGCTGGTGGTGCAGAGGCTGGAGGCGCGCGGGCGGGTGTTGTGCGCCGTGGTGGGAGGTTCGATGCTGTGGCGGGTGTGGAGAAACTACTACTGAAGGCGCGGCGGGACGTGAGAGAGAGGGAGTTCGTTGCGGATCTGCTGACACTGCTGGCGGTCGATTGCAGGCAGCGCGTTGCTCGCGATACTGTCGTGGCCATTTTCGGTGGTGTTGCTGTTGTTGTTATTGGTCGTGAGAACTGACGTCGTTGATGTTGATGTGGATGTGGGTTGGGGCGCAGATTTCGGAGCCGCAACACCAGGTTTTGGATGTGGGGTGCAGGGTACGTAGAGTGATTTCATGGGAATGAGAATTGCATTTTTTATTTTTGTTTATATTTCAGTTTTAGTTTTCATTTGTCTATTTATGCTTCAGAATGGAGTTTTCTTTTCGGTTATATATCTTATAGATGCAAATGCAGATAGGCCATGCAATTCATCCGGTGATAATTCGAATCTGCCGTTATCATTCTTATGCGTCTTTCGTCGACGTCCGCTGGTCGTTATTATGCTTCTTCCAGCATTCTTTGAACAGCTCCATCTGCAGATCATTATAAGCTTCCATTCCACGGCACGTGATGATAAGATACAGTGGTATATCTTCGCTAATGTCATGATGTCGAAGGACTCACCTCTGCTTTGCATAATCTCCAATCCTTCTTTTCGAAATAACAATCCGTCATCTTCATATTCTCATCTGTAGAGGGTACAATTCTCCGGTCAACTCATACTCGACTGGCGTGCAAAGGTACACACCGGACAGATAGGTCTTCGAACTTACCGGCACAGCCCGTGCTGAAGATCCTCTTGTCCCTACAATCGTTAAAAACCATATCCAGCGAGAGCGTGAAGGGACATACCAGTCATCCGGCTCATCATCATCTTCCACTGCAGCGGCAGCTTTCGCGTTACTCTCGTCCTTCGACATTGTGAATAGCTGTTTGTTGGCAAAGAGTGAAAACAAAATAAGGTTGTGGACTGAATTGAGTTGAACGAGAGATATTCGGTTGAGTACGGCAACGCAATAACATCTCAGTCAATCAGGCCACCACACTAAGATGACGACGACGACTAAGATGAACGTTTTGGTATATTCCGGTAATCCCCAAAATATCCTTGAAATAAATCAAAAATGGAACGGGATCAATACTGAGTGATTTTTGTAGGCAATGGAAGTACTGTAGAGAGTGTTCGGCACTGCTTGTATTCTCTTCGCCGCCTACTGTCTCCTAACTACGCCGTGATTCCAGTCAATGAGAGCGTAATTCTCAAGGAACCATGGACTGCATCTTGCGCATTACTAGTGTTTCCGGGCGGTGCTGATCTGGGATATTCTCGCACTCTCAATGGAGATGGGAATAGAAAGATCTCACTGTACGTGAACAGAGGCGGTGCATATCTTGGATTTTGTGCCGGAGGCTATTACGGCTCTGCAAGATGTGAATTCGAAGTTGGCGATCCCAAGATGGAGGTCATTGGGCAAAGGGAGTTGGCGTTCTTCCCAGGAACTTGTAGGGGCTGCACGTTCAAGGGGTTCGTGTATCATAGTGAAGCGGGCGCTAAGGCTGTGAGCCTTGAGGTCGAGAAGGAGGCTTTCCCGGTGGGTGTACTACCAACGACATTCAGAAGTTATTACAATGGCGGTGGGACTTTTGTGGATGCTGGAAAATTGAAAGAGAGAGGTGTGGAGATCTTGGCTAGCTACAAGAATGAGATGGATATAGATGGCGGCGATGCAAAGGCAGCTGTAGTATTCCGCAAGGTCGGAGAGGGGAAAGTCATTTTGACTGGGCCACATCCTGAGTATTTTGTCTTCTCTTTGAGGACATTGAGCACATACTTACAACGTCTAGATTCGCTGCTGTCAACCTCAGTAAGAGCTCTGGAGGACCAGAATACTCCGAAGTCGTTGATGCACTGGCTGCAGATGATGATGCTCGTACCAGTTTCCTTAGAGCATGCTTAGCAAGGCTAGGCTTGATGGTAAGTGAGGAGGAAGCTTCAGTACCATCGTTATCAAAACTTCATCTCTCTGCTATGGAACATCATGAGGTTCCTGAACTCCTCGCGTCTTGGAAAGAGATTATCGATATCGAAGATGGCGAAGAGTACATCAAGGGCGAGAATGATACTTTCCACATAGAGAAGCAGGAATCTCGATGGTCTTTGAACTCCATCGTTAAATCTCTTCCTCTACCTAGCGTCACAGGCTCTTCTGATTCACAAGCAGAATCCAGTAATGAAGAGGGGATTGTCGATTACAATAAGGTTATGAAAATCCTCATTCCCCATGAGACTGAGTGGCCAGGCAGCAAAGAAACTCCTTATTTCAACCATAATGCCTATTACTCCAGTCTACGAAGATACCAAGAAGAGCCACATAGCGAAGCAGGGGACATCGGAAAATACTTAATTTATGGCGAAGTAGTGACTAGCACAAGTACCCTTTTAGAAAAGTAAGTTCACAAGTTCCTGTCCTTATTCACTCGTCTCACAGTTCCAGAAACATCAAGCTTCTCAATAAGCTTCCAGAGGGCCTAACTATAACCGCCACCACACAAGTCGCTGGTCGCGGCCGTGGCAACAATGTCTGGGTCTCCCCAGCCGGTTGTCTAATCTTTTCCCACTATCTCTCCCATCCAGCCTCCCTATCCAGTACGGCACCTGTAGTATTCATTCAGTACCTTGCAGCGATCGCTATAGTAGAGGGTATCAAGGGGTATGGGCGCGGTTACCAAGACGTGCCTGTACGTTTAAAGTGGCCTAACGACATCTGTAAGTCCCGTTCACAGCACATCCCGCTACCCACAACTACGTCCGTTAATCAATGTACATGATTTCCTACTAACCTCTACAGATGCGGAGGATCCCAAGAACCCCGGCAAATTCGTCAAAATCGGTGGCATCCTAGTAAACTCCTCATATACTTCTGGAGCCTTCCAGCTTGTCATCGGCATTGGTCTCAACACCACGAACGCAGCGCCCACCACGTCACTCAACGCACTCCTTCCATCTCATCTTTCTCCATTTACACTCGAAACGCTCCTTGCTCGTATCCTTACGAAGTTCCAGTCCATCTACGCCTCCTTCTGTCGCACAGGCTTCGATCGGAAGCTCGAGGAGACGTACTACCGGCATTGGCTTCATAGCGAGCAAGTTGTCACACTCGGCGACCATGGGGTACGGGCGAAGATTTTGGGGATTGAGAGAAATTGGGGACTCTTGAGGGCAATGGAATTGGGATGGGAGGATAGGCCTACTGGGAAGATTTGGGAATTGCAAAGTGACAGTAATAGTTTTGACTTCTTCAAAGGATTGGTTCGGAGGAAGGTCTAGGGCAGTGATTGATGTTAGTTGATATCATTAGATCTACTCAATTGCGGTCTCGAATCTCTATAGCAATGGCTTATAAAATGTACTTGTGCTCATGGTTACACTGATAATAGCTTCAAACAGCAAAATTAAGCGTATGTTTTACTTAAGAAATTGCCTCCCGCCTGACACTTGACTAGCGAAGCAAGATACACCATACAAATATGTTTGCTGGCACTTCTTGTTGAAGCATCGGCGCTCGGTTGGAAATCGAGATATTGCTGACAGAAATTGGCGCTCATCCCTACATATCCATGTCAGCTTGACAGCCTTGCCAACTGTTATTTGTCAATCTATCCCTACATCATTTATCAGCCTTACAAGGCATAATATACACAAGGCTTACGAGTCTTCTTGAGCCTTGCAAGTAACAATGCCTTGATCAAAGTTGTGGTAGGGCCTTGCTAAGTATGAACAAAACGAATATAACTGGGGTCGGATGGCAATAAGAGTAAGAAGTGACAACAATCCTCCAGTTTCTTTCGCGTGAGAAAATCTGATGAATAGCTTCCCATAAATCTCCGAAATGCAACAAAGCGCTGCTTCTGGTAATCTTGAAAATCCATCCCTCCCAGCTATGTTCACCAAGCTATGGCCCATAACAACAGACGATAATCCTCTCACCTTATTCGGCTTTCGCAGGTTTCGAACTACACATCTGTTGAATCTCCGATTCTTAGAAGAGGAAATTGCCTTGCTTGACAATAAAATTTACCAAGCGGGCTTGAAACTAGACATACCTCTACCATATAGTGACAAACTCGGCCTGAGACACGGCAAGAGAGATGAGAAAGCTCTTAAAGCAGAGGAATGTATAGACCATGCACTCATAATTCAACTCCGAGGATTACTCAAAGAATATGGTACGTAATCAATCCAATAATTTCAAGCTGAGATTAACAGGTCTTCAGATAACGCCCTCTCTTCTTTCAACAGCATAATGATGATGGAAACTTTCTCCCTGGCAGATAATGACTTTGCAATGCGCCTCCGCGGCGACATAACGCCCTACGAGGCCTACAAAACACGGCTGGTGCGCCTCGATCAGCCGGCAAACCGGCGCACAAAGGGACATCTCGAGCACTGCTTACGGAAATGCCTGCGGATGATGTGGTTTTTCTTTCTCGTGCCCCGAAGGGACTCCGATCGGCTTTCGGGGCCAAGAAATGATGTTGAGGCGCAGGCAGCATCGGTGCAGCGAGAGAGGAGGCTCAAGTCCTCGTATCAGAATACCTCGTTCTTGGCTGAGTGTATTGCGCGGCTGATCATTGCTTTGCTCTCTGGTGTGTTCCTTGTTGTGCCTTTGGTGATACTTAGCTATCAGGAGAAGAGGGCGGCACATTTGATTACGGTGAGTATCTGTATTGTTGTTTTTTCGTTTCTGGTATCTGTTATGAGCCGGGCTTCGCATCAGGAGACTCTGGCTGCGAGTGCGGCTTATGCGGCGGTCTTAGTAGTATTTGTTTCTAATGGCGGTGGGTGAATCTTGATGGTTTCAGATTGCTTGTCTTCGGGAGTGACTGTGGAAAGTGGACCATTCTTTTAGGAGAATTCAACTTTATGCTTGGCTATATACTTGGAATATATATGATCAACATATCAAGATCACGTATATGTTAGAGAAGCTTGAAGCAAAGGGTGGCAGAAGAAAATTACTTTTGGATTGTTTATTCCACTCTGGATTATGGGCTGGCTTGCGAGGCTACGCTGATAATTCAAGTGTTTTTTTTCTTTCTGCTTTCGACGGATGCAACAAGACGTCTACGATGGAGTGAGCTAATCCTGTTTCGCTGTACATTCTTTTTAGCTAGATAAGTCAATGAGAAAATATTGAAAAGTATGGACTTACCTGATGTGCACGTAATTCACTACACAAACTAAGTCAATCCCTTAGTTGTGAGACAATTTCCATTTAACAAAGGCTTTGTCAGATTCTTTGTGCTCTACCATGGAAATCACCGCAATATTCTTTTACGTGAATCCTAATTCGTTAAAATAATGACCAAGTCGTTGCGGCATCATCCCCAAACTCCACAACGCCCTCAGCAAGCCCACATCAACTCTTAATCGCGCCCTCAAAGTCTTTCAAAAATGCCCACCTCAACTTCTCCACCACTCTTTCACCAACAATATCACCAACATAATCCGGAAAGAACTTGATGATCCCTTTTAAGCTCTCATCATGCGCCATCACAATCAGTAGGCGATCCTCCGCATCAGCTTCCTGCACTTTCTTCACCGTCTCCTCCGCCTCATCGGCATCATACGCTACGGATCCCCCATCCGGCATTCTTGCAATGCCATAAAATGGCCTGGTTCTATCCCCGGCTCTCAACAGGTGCGTGAAGATGTCACCCGGGCAAGGCGTAGCCAAAGAGTGGAACGGGTGTGGGGAGATGGATGCCGGGAGTGGGTGGTACGCATTCGGCCGTAGCTCACCGTTGTGGTGGACAACGTCGCCGCCCATCAGGATGAAAGTATCTGGCGAAGTGGAAATGCGCGCCAGCCCGCTCATGTGTCCAATTGAGTGGCCGGGCGTATCTAGCAAATAGAAAGAGCCGTCTCCGAAGTAGTCATGGGCTTTGAAGCGACCAATTTGGAGAGGCGTGTCGAAGGGTATCTCAAGTAAGGGTCGGCCTGTGTAGTCAGATGTCAGGATCTGGGATTCGGGATTCTCGGGGTAGCCTGGGGTGAGGTGTTCGGTGAAGCCTGGGCCAACAACAAGTTTGGTGGATGAAGGGAAGGTCGATGGGTCGCCGATATGGTCATAGTGATGGTGGCTCCAGATTATAGCGTCGATGCTAGAGCCCTGCACACCGTGTTCTTCTAAGATTTGGCGCACACCCTTTTTGACGGTTATGATCACGTTGTACGTAGCTGCCATAGCGGTGATTATCGGAGCCATGTTCTCGGGATCTTGGCGAACCCCCAGGTCGAAGAGCATTTTATGGTTTGGATGTTCGATGAGGAATGCGTAGGCTGGGCATGTCATGTGGGTGAATCCAGGGGTCACGGGTGTTATGAACGGGACCAAGGGCATGTTGGCGATTTTGGATGTGGTGTCTATAATTCTCACTTTGACAGTTGAGTTTGATGGCGGGATCCTAAGATCTGGTGGTTGTGCCATGTTGGGACTTTTGAGAATGACTTGTGATGGTTGGTGTTGTTTTCTATGAGATTTTTAATGGTCTTTCTGTATTTTGCTTTTGAACCCAAAATAGATGATGACAATAATGAAGTTGATAATGAGATATGTAGAAAAAGAACGAAACCAACCCTTAAGGACATTTATATATACGTACCTACTAATACTTCAATCATCATGGACGAGTCATATTGCTCAGTCGTGAATGAGTGCAAGGTAGGTATCATGTATTAACATATCTCGCACAATCGCGCCTTCGGCGGCATCTTACTTGCATCCAACCAGGTATTTGACGCCGCATGCTCACAATTGGTGGGGATAAGCTGTTAGATGGTTTGTCAAGATATCTTGGAGCGAAAGATATCACCGCATTGTGAGCTCCTTGCCTCTTGTCCCATGTTTTTCCCTGGTTCTGCCGCACTCGAACATCAGGACACATCGTGACGTTGAGAAATGAGTCCACAATGAGTAAATGTGGATGTCCGAAAACAATGATCACCCAAGCGGCCATGCGGCCATGCAGCAAGGATTGGTACAACATTTGTATGTACAACCTGATGATCTAACTGAGAGCCTGAGAAGGTCTAGAGAGAGATGCGAGTAGAGATTGATTGAGTTGATAGGTACGAATTGTGGATTTAAGATTCGAGGCGCATAATTCTATCATTTTCTCGGAAGGATATATAGCTTTCCCATCTGACTTGAAGATGCTGTCGTTGTCGTGTCAATTCAGGATGAATAATATCATGTTTCTTTTGATCGAAGAGGTTTCTCGTTTCTTGTTCTTCTTCTTCTTCTTCTTGTTCTTCTTGTTCTTCTTCTTGTTCTTCTTGTTCTTCTTCTT
This sequence comes from Allantophomopsis cytisporea, assembly GCA_024752435.1. Classification (NCBI taxonomy): domain Eukaryota; kingdom Fungi; phylum Ascomycota; class Leotiomycetes; order Phacidiales; family Phacidiaceae; genus Allantophomopsis; species Allantophomopsis cytisporea. The sequence goes on from CP103024.1 coordinate 94,955, forward strand.
GTTCTTCTTCTTGTTCTTCTTCTTCTTCTTCTTCTTCTTCTTCTCTCTCTCTCGTCCTTGACCTTGACCTTGTTCATATTCTTATTCCTGTTGGTAATTAATGACGGGTACTAATGTAATGATAGGTTAGACTCATCAAGACTTCGGACACCTCCGACATGAAAAAAATCAAAAAATCGCTCTAAAAGTTGCCGGTGGAGGGACCCAGCGACCTCTATGTGGGGGAGCGGGAAGGAATTTTGGGCGCAAACAATGCGCAAGGCCACAATCCCAACCAGCACATCCAAAAAGTGAAAGATATACAGAAATTTCTGTTTGTATCTCCCTCTACCTATACATCTTCACATCCTCACTTCTCGTTTCTCAAATCTATTCCGGCTTTTTCTTCTTCTCTTTGATATCCCGCAATCAATATTCAAGATGGTTGAAAAACTCTATGTCACTTACAATCAGGTATGCTTCTTCCTTCTCTACAAGAACGTCATAAACCGCCCTCAAGAGTCATCGCATGCTAATCCAGCCTTGTACTACAGGTGCATGAGCTCTGTCAAGAGTCTGCCCAGCGCATCCTCGAGGACTTCCAGCCGCAACTCATGATCGCGATCGGTGGAGGTGGATACGTTCCAGCGAGAATCCTCCGATCATTCCTCAAGAAGAGCGGCTCTCCAAATATTCCTATCCAAGCTATCGGCCTCTCCCTCTACGAACAGCTTCCTTCCACCCACCCATCCTCCTCCTCCACCCCCGGCGAGGTCGAGCAGCCTGGTACCAAGGTCACTCGCACACAATGGTTGGACCTCACCTCCCTCGGTGAGATGAAGAACCTGGTCGGAAAGAGAATCCTCATTGTCGATGAGGTCGATGATACCAGAACCACTTTGGAGTACGCCGTCAAGGAGTTGGAGAAGGATGTGGAGGCTGCCAGACAACAACTCGGTGGCCAGGGTGAGAAGACCAAGTTCTCTATCTTTGTGCTTCACAACAAGGACAAGCCCAAGAAGGGCTCGTTGCCAGAGGATATGATCAAGGAGGGTAGATATTGTGCCGCAAGAACGGTGGGTGATGAATGGATTTGCTACCCATGGGAGGCTACGGATATCCACGAGCATGATGAGTTTGCTAGAAAGCAGGGCGCCAAATAGATTCCAACGACTACGAAGTAATACAATTTTTCTGTTCAAAGGTTCATCCCAGGCTTCCGTTTTACCTGCAGTTAGTTCTTACATCACTGCCACCATATCTTTGATTCTTCTGTGAGAGTTGTCAGATGAAAAGTCGCTTTAGATGCTTATTTCCACACCTCATCTATCTTTTTTTCGCATTCATCATATTTATTTATCTTGTTGCTGTTGTTTGTGCTCACAATCTAGGTACTCTCCCATTCTCCTTCTTATCTTATCTTAGCGGCCGTTCGCGCCTTGGGCTTGAACATGACGATGGTCCGGAGGGCGCGCACGAAGCTACTCAACCATTCGACTCTGGATATGTAAGCTGTCGACATCCCCCACGTAAATTGTGTCAAGTCAAGTTTGACATCCAATCCACTCTTCATTTCATCTATCCCTCTCCACAGGGTTCCTGCATATCGTATGGAGAGATCGAGTAATCAGCTGTCACTCAAGCTCCTCTCCAACCAAGAACATTTGTGTCATCTTAGAGCTGCAGACCAAATAAATACATCTTACCCCACCTTCGTCAGCCATTTCCTCTCTCTCAAGCTCAACAACAACAGCAGCAATCACTTGTGCACATGACTAAGAATCCTCGCAAACGTTTAACAGCTATCAAAGCTTCCATGATGGGTGAAGCATATAACGGAGAAGGGGAGAATATCCTCGTCGTACTTCCTTTCCCAGAGCCTAAGAAATCCATCGACTTGATTTATGAAAAGCATCCAAAAACGAAGATCACCTATAAGCAATTGACGCTCCAGGAAGTATTTCAGAACAAGGGAATCCCAGATGGTAAGCTGCGTGTAATCGAGTAAATTCCTGAGCTGACGCAACCAGATGAATTCAAGCAATACACTGTTCTCTTCGTCCTCGGGAACCTCCCCTCCAGCCCCAAGCTCATTCCCAACGTGAAATTCATCCAACTCGCGTCTGCAGGCGTTAATCACCTCGTCCAAACGCCTATCTACAAAGACTCCGACATCCCTATAGCCACCGCCTCAGGCATTCATGGTCCCATGATCTCCGAATGGGTCATTATGCAGATCCTCAGCAACTCACACAATCAAAAGCTGCTGCTACAATGGCAGAAAGAGCACAAATGGGGTCCGCACAGCGAGCTTGGCTCTCTGCGTGATAGCGTCGGCATGCGCCTGGGTGTTTTGGGTTATGGATCCATTGGACGGCAGGGTAAACTCCCTCCCATTCTCTTCCTTATCACAAGCACCATAACTGACATACTGCCAAACAGCCGCCCGCATCTGCAAGGCCATGGGCATGGATGTGATAGCCTACACAGCTTCCCCACGCACGACGCCCGAATCAAAGCGTGACAGAGGCTACATCGTGCCCGGCACGGGCGATGTCAACGGTGAGATCCCGTCAGCTTGGTACTCGGGGCTCGACAAAGCGTCCTTGCACAAGTTCCTATCTGCCGACATTGACGTGCTGCTTGTTTCCGTGCCGCTAACGGATCAAACGTTCCACTTCATCGGGAAGGAGGAGTTTGCGCTCCTCGGCAAGCATAAGGCTTTCATTGCGAACATCTCGCGTGGAAGTATCCTGCAGCAGGATGATCTGATTGCTAGTCTTAAGAGTGGAGAGTTGAGGGGCGCTGCGCTCGATGTCACGGATCCCGAGCCGTTGAATAAGGAGAGTGAGTTGTGGGACTTGGAGAACGTGGCTATTACGCCGCATACCAGTGGCCTTGGGGTTGCGTATGTGGAGCGTTGCTTTGAGGTCTTGGAGAGGAACTTGACGCATACGGAGAGGGGAGAGAGGTTGATTAATTTGGTTGATCGGAAGAAGGGCTACTAAGTATGGTCTTGATTTAGATTTAAGGTTAGTATCTCTAAATTCTGAAATACATTGTTTTCTCTGAGATTTTCTTGTAGTCACTGGACCTGTAGCAGTGAATCTAGAGCTACATTTCCCAGAAAGTTTCTGTGATTTGCTTCACAGCCGCCAAAAATGAAACACAGCAGAATGAAAATGTCAGAGCTGGTAGCACAATCCACGCGTTTATCAAGCCATCGCTCGATATTGAATGCAGTATTGTTCTACTCACAGTCCCCCATGCAGATCTACATAGAACGCTCCGTAAGATCACTTTCTTTTCATGGTCTTCACAGTAAAATGTTACATACACAGAGTGACAGATGAATATTTCCGTGGACTCGTCGATCGTGAAACAGCTGCCTGGAGTTGTTTTTATGTAAGCGAAATTCCAGAATGTCTGGCAGAATTTTGACTATTACTCAATCGCAGCATGGTATTTCCTACAACTCATGATATTCTGAGACTATACCCATTACGACATGAGCAAAAATGAGGCTCTTGAGGCTCTTGAGAGGAGATGATAGCGAAGTTCGTCGGTAATTCTCGTCTTCCATCGCTGTCTTCGTATCGTAGCCGAAAGTAGAGCTTAGCATCGTGCTTCAACGCCAAAGAATCCACAGTCCAACGTCGCGTGTAGACTATCACCGCTAATGAGTACAAAGATGACTCCTTGCAATTTGGCTATCTGAGTCATCTGAAGCAATATATGGTAAACAGCTGCTTGTTGACTCATACTAAAACATCACTAGTGGTACAAGTATAGGTTCGCAGTACATATTCTAGATGAAAGGTAATGTTCTTGCTCCTCTCTTCTTCACTACGTTGGTGCTTCATCTAGCTCCCTATAGAAATACGACTTCGTTATTTGTACATTCTATTATGGTATGATATATATCATAATATTTCTCTAATACAATAGGGAATCCTACCGCAATGGATGAGTTGTCGAGAGGATTACAGGACAACAATCTCCATAACTCAAAGTTATCCAGTGACGACCTCAAGGAGCAAGTCACCGCCCTCCTCCAGCAATGGGAACTCTTAAGTCCCACTCAGCGCACAAAGCTTCTAGTCAAAATCGGCCATGAATCAGTCACAACCCCCTCCAGCAAGGCGATCCTCTCAGCCCTCTCGACAGGTTCAGTCTACGAGAAATCCTTAGCCATTCAAGCCGCCTGGACGAGCGGCGACATCGAAATCGCTCTTCAGGCTCTAAGATTCACTCCTTCAGCTCTGTTGAAATCCCGTGCAGCCAGACTCATTATGTTCAAAGGCAGCGATGAGCAGGTCCTCGAGGCTCTGCAAATCCTCCCAAATACGGACCTGAAAGCGGGGTGTCATTACCTACGCAAGTGTGAACGTTTAAACTTAGTTGACACGTATTTAGATACGCTAGACGCTGAGGGGAAGCTCTTTATGGAGCTTTTGTCGGCAGGGTCGAGTACATTCGTTAAAAAGTACTTGCCGGAAACCGTGGATCGTGTGTCGAGTTGGGGTTCGTTGGTACATCTGCATCCAAAGGTGGTCTTTGATGTTGTATGTGGGAAAATGTCCCCGTACTCCGGTGGCCTGGAGATCTGGATTACAAATGGCAAACAATCGCCGACAACATGAAGGCAGCAGATCCGGATCTTGCGAATCGTCTGGTTGATCGAGCCTTAGAGTTGGTACCAAGGCTATCTATTTCTGCAATCTGCTGGTTTTCAAAATGGCGGCCAAAGGAAATCGTGGAATATCTCATAACCAACGATCGTAATATTCCGAATTTTGTGGACCTAGATTTTGCCATTAAAGAACTAGATATTGAGCACATCTTGAAGGTTTATAGACATCATCCAAAAATCCTTTCGCAGCGAGCTATAAAATACCTTCCCGCAGAACTTCGTCGAACAGTATGGACTGCATTACAGATGCTGTGGCAGGGAGAGGATGGGAATGTCGACAAAGACGTGGTGTCTCTGCTGCCAGCTGATCTTCGCGCCCAAGAAGCTCGCCGACACTTGGCTCTTGATTTTATCAAAAACAACGCTAATCTTAGGATGCAATGGATTAAACTCCTTCCATGGGACGAGGCAACCACGGAAATCAGGCCGTTCATCCAGAACAGAGACGCATCTACCCGTCAGGCTGCCCTCAGAACAGTCATTGAATCCGCATTGTACCAACGAGAACCATTGGGTGATGTTATCGATGTTGTTCTGCAACGACGGTTCGAACAGGATCCCATACGTAGGGTCATTTTGCGCGCTCTGGCGTGCCTGCCTAGTAGCCGATGGAACTCTGACCATCTTGAGGGTCTAGCTCAAGTTGTAAGATCGACACTTGATGCTGCTGATCTATCTGCAAATTCTATCCATTCGCTCCGTGACTTGATCACCCAGATCCTTCCATATCATACCCTCTGGGCTAAAGAACAGATAACTCAGCTTATCGATGAGCGTGGAATTGGCAACGGACTGCAATTTGATGCGAAGGGATGTTACGATAGCTACCTGCTTCCTGTAATGTGGCCACGTATGGAGAAGATGCACGAAAAGGGGACTGGAGAGGATTTACCGCGGTTACTAAAATACTTCAAACATAGCTTGAAGGACTCCAATGCTCTTCTCTCCATGCTCGAGGACCTCATTTTCAACTCTAAAAACCCGGATTGGGCTGCTACTGCCCTCGATCTTATAGCTTCGCAGCGTCCTGAACGCTTGGCATATTGCGTTCCAATTTGCCTGAAGAAGGATGCCACTTTCTTCGTTACTCTCGATTCAGTGAGAAATTATATGCAATCTCATATGCAGCGCCAACTCATGCAGCATGTTCACGATCAAGAAAACAAATGCAAAGACGACGATAGCTCTCTCACGCTTCAAATCATCCGATCGGAAAAGAGATATCGGTACTGGACGCAAAGTCAGCAGCAAGTGCTTGCCGACATCCTATTAGACTATGTCCGCAGCTCCAAGCACCCTATAGACATTCTTACAGATTCTATTCGAGCTCTGTCTCGCCTGAACTATGTAAATGCCCAGCACATAATCTCTTTTGCCAACGACGAGCGCCCTCCAGTTCGCACCGTCACACTCCAGTGCCTTGCGCGTCTCGACAGCGGGGAGGGAATTCCAATCCTCTTCGACGCCCTGAATGACTATCGCAGCCGCTTCGCAATACATGCATTACACCCCTGCATCCTCCGCATGCCGGCCTCGAAAGCTCTCTCCATTTTATGCACGGTCTCAATGACCAAAGTAACGATTGCAAAGCAGGTACTGCGCTTTATCAGTGAGCTCAAAACCGAAGAGGCGTTCCAATACCTCTTATCCGCCTACGACTTCGACCTCCACGTTGACGTGCGCATTGCGCTCCTGGGCTCTCTAAAACTGTACTCCACTCGGCCCGAAGTCCTCGAGTTGATCATCCGCGCGCTTCAGCATGAGGACAGAGCAGTCGTCGACTTTGCATCATTCGCCCCGAGCTACCCCGGTTGGGAATTTGACTGTTCCAGTGTCCGCCATTATGATTTGGTAATGATCATCCTCACACACGAGGACGTTGAGATCCAACGACGCGCTCTACGGATCTTGCTGTCCAAATCATTTGAAGATCCAGCACAGAGGTTCTCAGCCCCCCTACTAGGAATGGTTGAGAGCTCGTCTTATGTAAGACACGATGTTTCCCGGGCTATATTCCATCTATACTCTAGGACTGCGATTGAGGTGGTGCTCAAGGTTTTTGGGGGCTTTATGGGAGATATACAGAGTCTGGCTATGTTATGTAACATCTATAGTAGCTCTGCGCAAGACGGGTTTGAGCAGTGCACAGCACGGATTCTGCGTTTACTTTATAGCAAGAAACGTACACTGGGCATGAGGCTAAAGTTAATGTTCAGACATTGCGCGTGGACTGAGATACAGGCTGAGATGGACAAAATGGTTAGTATGAATCTTTTACATGCCGATGCGCTGGTACAAGCGCAAACCTTGACCAGTCAGTTGATGTATCGAAGGGATGTTGATGGGAAGGTGGTGGAGGAGACATGGGGGAATAGTAGGTATGAGGAACTGAGGAGGCTGGGGTTGGTGGCACTGATAGGACTCGCAGATCCACAGGCGGGTTTGAATACAGATCTGAAGGAGAAGCTGAAGATTTATAGGGCTGATCAATCAGATTTGGTGTCTGAGGCAGCGGCTATGTCTTTCCCCATGAAAAATAGGAGACGGCATTTCTGAGGTTAGCAAACTGAAGACCCAGGATGGTGCAGATGTCACTTTGATCGTGGAAGGGTCTTGCAAACAGGCTAGCATATAGTCAAACGATTCCAATCATTAAAGTTTGCTAGTATAGAACCACATAAATGAAGCAATCTATGCTGAGAAAGCCCAAGATACTGCTGTCAAAACCTTCTTCACCTGTACGTACCGCACGTGTTGTCTCAAATGCCTAGGAAACCCAACTACTCGATTGATTGCGCATACTCATCAGCTTTCAAGCCAGACTTCCGCTGGTGCCCACACCCTTGACTTGTTGTAATCTTTTCCCTCATCTGTGCCATAAACTTGCAGCAAAGGATGTACAACAACTTTGATCGGTCGATCTATCAGTTGGTCTTCGTGCTCTTCGTACTTTACCAAGGGATGTGGTTTCATAAATTCACTTTCAGCATTAAAAGACAGATTTCTCAAGTCTTGCAAAGTATAGCACCTCATCGTCGTTTTGCGGGTCCAGAGCTGGTAAGAAAGGGTTGCTGCTTCTTGGTAGATAGCGTAGAGCCTCTCAGTATATTCAGACTTAGTCTCATTTTTCATAAGGTAGTGGGCTGGACCTGCTATGAATTCTGAAGCTCGTTGCGCGGAAGCCTGAGATATCATCGCCTCTGTCCAGCTGTGTGTTTCTTTTTCCCCCTCTGTACTATCAGATCGCAGCGGAGGTAGAAGTAATCTCAACGTTTGCGAGCGCCAAATGTGCCCGTCTTGTTTATTGGCTACACCTCGTCAGTAATTACTTTCTTACTCTTCTAAGGGCTAACCCACATTGTTGCGCTAAGTCATATATTTCACTCAACGTGTCCCTAGGCCCACTATCTATCAACTGACGCCCGGATCTGCCATTAAAAAAGAAAAAGGGGCTTTGTAGAATGTTGTTGTATAAATCGTGCGCAAGTAGTGCATTTAAGAGGAGGAATGGAGTTTTTCGTTTTGGGAGTCCTTGGGGAAGGTGACCATTTTCGAACACGACTACGGATGACAAGTCTTTCATCAAAGCGGCAAACCCGAAGTTGCCAAGTGTCTGGATTGATAAAGTGTCTTCGATGGACGCTGCTTTTGCCCAGCTTTTCATTCCTCTCTTGATCCTGTCAAGAGTTCCAACAACCTTACTTTCCTCCATTGGAAGCCACCGTCCCAGGTCCATACGTTTGAATGACTCTTCCTGTTGCATACGAATTGCCCCATCATACTTCTCTTGAAGTATATCTTTCTCTGATTCAACGGTACGGAGGTGAATTTGTAACTTTGATAGACTATCCGCTCGATCGTTTAGAGATTGATTCATTCGGTCTTCAAGCTGCTTTCCGCGACGTGTCCACTCCTTTTCTTTGTCAAACAAATTCCTCTGAAATTCGTGCTCCAGGTTCTGGACTTTCTTCTGATGGTCTTTGCCCATTCTTTCGATAGCGTTATCTCTCTCGGCCAAGGCTGTTCGTAGCCATGTTATATCTAACGCTTGTTTCCGTAGTTGATACTCTGAATCGAACTTGATCTTAGGGGAAAATAAGGCCTTCCAGGACCTAAGATATCCTGAAGACTCCTTCGAAGGATCATCACGATGCATCCTTTCTGGCTGGCTATGTGCCTGTCTAGAAGCTATTTGACCATGTGCTGCAGGCTGTATGGTCGAACTGGAAGGAGTAGATGTACATAGATACTCATCAGCCATGTCGTGTGAAAGGAATTATAATGAATGTCTCCCAAAGTCTGGGAAAGATTCGGGTACAATGTCGGCACCGAGAAGCCTCAATGCTGATTGGTTATGCTGAATGACTGTCGCTGGTATTTTTAGTTATACAATCAAAGTAAACAACAATATTGGGCTAGGCTTGCGATTATCGACTATTGATTTCAATAACTTTGAAGGTTTGGCGAGAGAAGCAGTGTGAACGAAACCATCCTGGGGAGGCCTCAAGAAGACTATGCTATTGGTAAAGACTCTTCTTGATCTGGAAGGAGGTGTTGGTTTTCACATTACATTACATGATAATGCACTACTTCTGAAACCCAACATCTTTTTTCTGGAGCATCCACACAACCTGTTTGGCTTGCCAAGCTTCAGTTTACCAAAGGATCCCTGCAAATGGTATATTATCCAACTTGCTATTCTATTTCCAAAGCGCCACACCGGATCTGTTCCGCTATACCCGTTCATCACCTGGCGCTTACCTTGTGAACACTGTCCCAAGTTTATACTCAAGAACCAAACAGCGAGAGTAATATGGCTACTATACAAAAGTGAACATCCCATTATGAACACAATCCACCCACTCCTCGTATCTCAATCTTAGAAATCAAGGAGGAAAAGTAACAGATTATAAGACCTGGAGGAAGAGGACTTCGAAAGACCAACCCCCAGGTTTCTCTTACTCGCTAAACAACCATGGATTCGATCGAGAAGGGCCTCACGTCTCTTTCTGAGAAACTGGAATCTTCACATTTGAGCGAACGAGCTCGACACAAAATCATTGTGGGTATCGATTATGGCACCACTTTCTCAGGTAATGTTTCAACCTTCGCTTTTATCATTACTTTCTAATGTTCTTTTAGGCGTCAGCTACGTCACTACACAATCAAGCAACATCGATGACATTTGTATCATCTCAACATGGCCCGGAACGACTCATGCATCTTGGAAAACTCCAACAAGGATTGCATATAGAAAGGAAAATCCAGCAATTCAAAGAAACAAATGGGGCTTCGAAGTTGGTTCGAAGCTCGTTTCATACTCATGGACAAAACTCTTGCTTGATAAGAATGCCGTTGTTGGGCCATCTGATGATCCAATCCTGTCGGAGAGTTCAATTCAAGGAGCAATGCAACTGCCTGAGTTTCGTGATGCAGAAGGCGTATGTGAGGACTTCCTGCACGAGGTCTTCATACATGTAACTTCAAAGTTGCGCGAGCAAATGACCAATTCCACATATGAACACACTCCAATGGAGTGCTGGATCACGTTGCCAGCTATCTGGTCTGAAGAGGCAAAAGACTCAACCTTGAGGGCTGCCAGGAAGGCTGGATTTGGAGATCGGCCTGGTGATGATGTTTTTACGATTGCAGAGCCAGAGGCTGCAGCGATTGCAACATTGAAACAATATTCTGCGGTGAATGCGTTCAATGCCATCACGGTAAGCTTGTATATCTTTTTAACCTGAATGAAAACACTGAGGAAGTTAGACCAACGACAATATTCTGATATGTGACTGTGGTGGTGGGACTGTTGATATAACGACCTACAAGATCACTCAAGTGAAACCAGTCTTGGAGTTTGATGAATTGTGTATCGGCGTTGGTATGTTACCTCCAAGTTAACTGAGAAAAGAAACCTCATGTATCATAAACTCTAACTTCATGTACATGTTTAGGTGGCAAATGCGGCTCAACCTACATCGACCGTAATCTGCACAAATTGCTTTCCAAGAGATTTGGAGTAGCGTTTGAAAATCTTGCAGTTACGCAAAAAGGCCCAGGAAGCAAATTGATGGAATGCTTTGAGATGCTCAAACGAGATTTCGGTGTCAATGATGATACCGAGGACCGAGAACTGGGCCCGATTAGACTCGATGTTGAAGAATCTGAGTATTATGATGAAGATGAACGTATGATAAATCTCTCATAGTAAGTATTCTTGGTCAATTCTTGATTCTGGGGCTCACCAATCCTCAGCGAAGACATGCAAAACTTGTTTGATCCAGTCGTTACGGAGATCACCAAGATGGTGAGCCAGCAAGTGAGAGAAGCAAACATGAAGAGGAATGCTAAGATCGATGTACTGCCTACCTTAATTTTAACAGAGTAAAGCAGCAATGCTGATTTTCATGGTTTTTAGCGTATCGTTCTTGTCGGCGGATTTGGAGAATCCACGTACCTTTACGACGTTCTAACAACGTGGTGTCAGCAGAATGGGAATATCACCTTGATGCGTCCTACACATCCGTAAGTCAAGTTGAAAACATATCTGATTTTCAGCTGGTTAATACAATGAAGCCAATCTGCTGTCGTCCTTGGAGCGGCCTTGCGCGGTCTCGAGGGAATCAAACCCCGTATGAAGCGAGCTCGCAGACATTACGGTATCTGCATAGGAATGCCTTTCCGAGAGGGCAAAGACGCAGAAAAGCATGCTAGATATAGTGATGTTGACAACAGCAAGCTATGCGGTAATAGGATGAACTGGTTGATCTCCAAAGTATGTGGTAATGTACAAATGGTGTTTGTGAGATCTTTGCTTTGAGCTTGCTGATGAAATATGTATTTAGGGTGAGGAGATATTCGAAGATACTTCTAGAGTCCGAAAGGCCCACGTTCCTTACATCCGTAACAAACCGCACTGTTGGCCCATTATCTTATTTTCATCTACATTAGATACCCCTCCAGATTATTGCGGGGATCCTGGTATGTTATCGCAAAGCTACTTTCCTCAATACTTGGAGTGTCTGCCTTGCAACATGAGCTGATCGATAATAGGTGTTCAACAAGTCTGTAAGATTGTGTCATCCTTTTCTGAAGGGTTTGATTTCGGCGCCGCAGTCCGTGTTTGTTACAACAATAAGCTAGAGAAAATTGTAACTAGAGTGAATTTCCAAGTACAAATCCGATTCGGCAATAAGGGAGACAACCTCACTTTCAAAAACATTGTCAACGACAAGGTCATGTCCTCGGCTGTTGTAGATTTCAGCCATCATTAGTCTTAACGTTTTTGTTATTGTCCAATACAATGTTGTTCTATAGACTATGGAAACAGATGTGAGATATTTCTCTACTGTGTAGATGGGTCTGCGAGATTACTTCGTCAGCGCCTAACAAGTCTGGTATTGCTACAGCGGTAAACATTAATTCATCTTGAAAGTCAAATCATAGTTTAAAACTTTACCGCGCAACGCGAATCGTCGTGGGGTGGTGGGATATGAGACAGACGTTGACAGAAAAAGCATAATGATTAGCTACACGTACGTTCCGCAGATGCAGGGAATAGCGGACGTTCGTTTGGCAATGAACCAACTGATTTGAGTCAAGTCTCCGGGATATCACTAATTACCAATGCAGTTGCATCCAACAATCAATATCCAATATCCAACATCCACACAATATCCACCCAACATATATCCACCCAACATATATCCAATAATATCCACGTCAACCGTTACAACTTCATCTTTGACTCTCTTCAGCTTCATCTGCAAATGTTGAAAAGGGCGGGGATCTGCGATATTCCATGCTCTAAAATTCCATTAAAGTATAATGTTGGCCATCTGGTTCCTTTCGAAATCGCCAGGCTTAACCTCGGTGTGTTGGCCAAAGGACTTTGCAAGTTCGTAGGAAAGGTCCTGAATCAGCGTCTGCCTTACGGAGTGGATCACAGTGGGCTGCTCAGATCGGCTCTGCAGACCTTCTCATGTATTTAAAATAAAATAAAGTTAATTAGTCGTTGTTTGTTCTGCAGTTATATTCTTGCCTCATAAAATCATTGCGCATTGATTATTGTGACAAACCTCGATGTCTAACTCAACAGGTCTAACAGTGTTACGGGAACTGACGGTGAGACACGCACAGCAGGTTGTCAAAGAGATTGCTAAGAAAAAGGGCTGGATCAGTCAGAAAACACGTGAGAACTCGGATCCGGAGACATTGGAAGCGCTTGAAAGCGTCCGAGAAGAACTTGGAGATGCAGTAGACACATAGGATGCATTGAGCCCTCATATGAAAGGATGACAATGACTGATCCGCAATCTTAGGATCGCCTGCGATATTTATGCTCAGAAGGCTCGCTTTGTGTTGGACTTAATTCAGAATGCAGAAGATAATCAGTATACTCGAGCAAGCAGTCTGAAAAAAGATCCCTTTATCACCTTCGAAGTCCAGCCCGTCAAAATCACTGTTGAGTGCAATGAAGATGGGTTCACAGAAGCCAATATTATTTCAATTTGCCGCACAGGGAAGAGCTCGAAAAAGTCCCAACGTGGATACATCGGTGAAAAGGGAATTGGATTCAAATCAGTATTTCAGGTTGCGTCCAAGGTCCATATCCAGTCGAATTCCTTTTCCTTTTCTTTCAGATACGGCGAGGGCAAGAAGAGGGACAAACTTGGAATTGTCACCCCAATCTTGGAAGATGAATTGATCTCACCCCATGATCGCCCTCTTACTAGGATGACTTTGACATCAGTCAAGAGCCTCACTTGTGAGGATTTGGTATCTCGATTTGACGATATACCTGACACTCTGCTTTCGTTTTTATCTACGCTCAAGCAACTCCAGATCAAGATACGCCATTCTGATCAAGATATCGTGTTCACCACCTACCACAGATCAGATGACTCAACCGCTAGCATGACGACCTTAGTCAAGACTATCGAGCACCAGGAAAAGAGAGATGTCACAGAAGCACGATATTACATTTCAAAGAGGCCGATATATCAATTGCCAATTGATGAGGCTCGACCTGAAATAGATGAATGCGAGGTAGTTTTGGCATTCCCTTTAGACGAAGCTTTGAGCCCTCTAATATCTCAACAATTTGTGTTTGCCTTCCCTCCATTTCGAAAGTCTAGCTTCAGTGTAAGTCTTACAAACAGGTGCTGACCCCTAACTAACATTGGTAATTTTTGATCCAAGCCGATTTCATATTGCAGGCTAATAGACAAGATATCGTCGACTCAGCTCGGAATAGAGCTATTATTACGGGGTTGCAACGATTTTTGCGATGCTATGCTTCACTTCTCTAGGAACATCTTTTCTCTTAAGTTTCGGTGGATGAGGTATTTACCATCTGGTCAAGCAATTGATAGGTTTTGGCAAACGCTGTCTGGCGATATCACGAAAATCTTGAGTCAAGAAGCCATTCTTTACTCTAAATCTTGGAGGCTTTGCCAACCTAGGGAACTTCGGACATTACCTAATTATTACTTAGATAAGCACGGCTTACCCCTGTTTGAGGACTTGTCAGGAACGTCAGATATATATCTATCGCAGATATATGTTCTAAAAGATATTGAAATACTCAAAAGGAAATTCCAAATACAAGATATCAGCGCTGTGGAAATCTCTGACAGGATTTCGTGGGATTTATTATGGCCTTCAAGCTCAAAGCTGATGGCTTCCGATATGGACAATGACTGGCATAGTCGTGCAGCTAAACTTATTTTGTCTATATGCAGCCATTCTGATAGATTCAAATCATTCTATAAGAATCTCAAGCTAATACCGTAAACCAATGGACTATGGGTAAATTCTACAGCAGGAGATCTGTACTTTCCCGCGGAAACAGGCCCTGAGATACCTAGTGACCTGCTGATCACGATCCAACCCACGGCCATCATGAATATGCAAAGAAAAAGGTTATTCAAGCAACTCGGTGCCACTAATTGTCCGCCTCAGAAAGTTATAATGAGGATTTGGAAGCTCTATCAGAGAGGTAGTGGAGCATCTAACTTGTTGTTCTCTATAGCACATATGTGCTACTTGTACTACTGGCACCATGGAGATTTGACCGATCCCAAGTTTCTTTTCATCTGGCTTTACGATGGGAGCGGCAAGAAAGTCACATCCCGTCAAAAGATCCTCTATCTTGAATCGGAGAATGATTACGATGCTCAGAAACTTTTGTGCGGTATCCGAGACTCTGACAATCCTTAAAGAGTAGTGGCCGAGTGTCCGGTTTCTTTCATAAATCATGCGTACATGGACATGTTCCCTAAGTCTGCTAATCAGCACGGTATATCCTGGTTAGACTGGCTTGAAAAGGCATTGGGAGTTCTCCGTATTCCTCGCCTGAAACTGGATACCGGCGCCTTATCGACTGAATTCCGATACATAATTCAGTACAGACCTGCCAAAGTGATTGGTACACTGAAAGCGCATTGGTCTATCTACAAGATTGGGATGAGTCCTTCCATTGTATAAGAATTGTCACAAGCGAGAGTCACTAATAACGGGGGCCAGGAACTTTTGAAGAGCACTTATCTGCCCTTGCAGGTGTTGAAGGTCCAGGTTCAAATTTTGGACGTCTCCGACATGTTTCCATTCTTAGAACTGCCAGATGATTCAGGGGTCGATCCCTTTCTTCGAGACTGGAGATTTCTTGAGGAGTTCCGTGTTGGATCTGAAGCTGATCTCAAGTTCTACGTGAAGATTCTGGCATTGCACAGAGTCCGCACTTATAACGATTGGGGCAGCAAGGCTAAGAATAATACTCTAAAAATATACGAGCTGATTTCAGAGCACTGTAACGATAAAGACAAAGAATGGTTATAGTAAGATCAAGCATGATTCTGAAGAAGCTCTCATGAGGCTACCCTCCTGTAGTAATGAACTCAATGATGGCAAGCTGATATTAGACCCCTCCTCTTTCCATGAAGATGCCTCTGGTCCTCAATGGATTGATGTCGAAAGTTGCATTTGGCGTGGTCCTATAAATCTTCTAGATAAGAAACCATTAGCTTCTGTTGATCAATACCGAAACAATAAGTCACTTGTCCGTTTCTTCTGTCAAATTCTTGATGTCAAAGATGCAGACTGGATTGACTATCTTACGATGCTGTCAACACTGAAGGTCTCAGGGTCAGCTGAGAACATAGCTGAGAAAACCCAGAAACTGTATCTTCTACTTTCAGAAGCCCGCAGAAGCAATAAAAACTGGGCCACGATAACATAAGTTCCACCCATCTCAAGACCTGATCGATTTCTGATCATACAAAAAACCCAGTGAAACTTTTGAGGTTCTAAAACTGATATATGTGTCATCTGCCTCAAATTGGTTTATGCCATCTGAATGTCTTTGGGAGAGTCCGATTTCAATTGAAGGCAAGGCAATCATAGGACATTCTTACTCTGACGAGCTAAAGAGCTTCTTTGTCGAGCATATGGGGATCCCACTAGCTTCTTTGAATATTTTGGTGGAAGGACTTAAACTCCTGTCTCAAAGAAACCCTTCTGTCTCGGTCATCAAGGAGATGATATGGGCAATCAATGCAATGGATCCAAAGCAAGGTGATCTCCACACTGTTCTCACATCTTGTGTTCTTCCTGTAACGATACCGAAGCCTGATTCGAGAGGCGACATATCTCTCCAAAATTGCCAGTTCGATTTTGTTGTCAACGGCAGAGCTAGGCTTGCGAGTATATTCGATGGCTATGTCACGTTTTTGGATTTTACCTTGGAAGAAGTGCAGCAACTAAGCCCGGTTCTATCCTCTCTGGGTATCAACAACAGATTTCTATCCAGGATATGTGAAGAAGAAACAGATTGGATCGACGACGGGGTCATTGATAGTAAGCTAACAGGCGAATTTCATAAAAAGGCTTATAGTCTTTTGCGGTAAGCTACACCCCATGACGCGAAACCTTCTAACTAGGATAATCACAGCTGTGCAGTGTCTTACCGGAGTCCACTTGCGACTAAAGATACACAATCAATTTACAATCTGCTTCTGGGTACCTCAATTATACGACAGATGGTATTTCAACACGCCATATCATCGAAACGGGCAAAGGGACTCAGTCATTACATGTCAATCAAGGATATGTACACATTCGTAATCGAGATGATGGATGGCAGATTTTTCTACCTCATAATAGAAGAGACAGAGAATTGTGCTACACCAGACAGCTCCCAGCAGCCTTGGTCAAGCGCTTTTACATCGCCGAATCCGCAAGAGAGGTCATCGGAAATGTACTCAATAGCAGTACCTTGATAACAGACGATCTTTTAGAAGATTCAGGAATTGGACACGTTCACGGGATTGAATATCTACCTAAATTATCCCTAGATGATTCAGCTGAGGAAGAAATCATAGATACTGAGGGAGCAACAGCTACTTTGAGAAACGTACGAGCTCAATCAGCACCACTGCCAATCCCCAACAGATCTGCTCCACCCAAGGCTCCAAATCCAATCAGCCCAGATACCGGAAACGCTTTCGCCTTGTCCACTCCTGACACATCGTCCTCGTCTTCATCCCATATCAACAGAGTCGAATCACCAAGTGTGGCTGCGTATGATAATGAAAGTTCTCCAGTCCTGAATGATTATGAAGACTCGACCCCTCCCCGTCAGACACCCAGCAGATCCTACAGGAACAGTAATCCAGAAAACATCGGTCAAAGGGCTCCGTTCCGCAACGATGTATACTGGGAACTCCTTGACAATATTGTCCGAATCGCAAACAGAACAGGTCTACCGCACCGCGACTCAATGGGGGAACCTGGAAATATCAGATCTCCCCAGATATTTGACCATGAAGCTGCATTTGGTATTCGAGCTCAAAACCAGATGGCCCATGACATGAAGATTGGTGCTGCTGGTGAACTCTTCGTAAGCAAAATTGTTCCTTTCAATTGTATTCAGTATTGATATCATGCTGTAAAGGTTTTTGGGATATTCTCGGATCTCCTGCTGCCAATTTTTGGTCGTCAGAACTGGAAAAGTACTATACGCAAGGAAGTGACAATTCGCCCAAAGTACAACCATATGGAGCCTTGGTCGGGCGCCGAGACGGCTGACATTATCTACAAAGACGTTAACAGTAGCCTCACAAAGTTACTGGTCCAGAAAGGCTACTTGGATGAAAACATATGGAAAGGTGCTTCTCCACAGTATTTTATTGAGGTGAAGACGACTACAGGCGAATGTGACGACCGTTTTTTTATGAGTAACAGCCAGTATCTCAGGGCAAGTGAATTCCTGAGTTGATATCGAGTCATCAACTAACATCTATAGATGCAACGGGTGGCACTCACGCCAGGACGTGCAGCTTCAGAGATATACATACTATTTAGGGTGTTTAATCTTACCAGAGATTGTTTGAATGTCAAGATTTACGTAGATCCGGAGGCTTACAGACGAACGGAAGACTTGATATTTGAGGCACAGTCATGGGCAGTGAAGCCAGGCGCTTCACGATAGCATATATTTCTTTCTTTTCTTTCCTCCTTAGTCTATTCTATTTGAAATTGAGCGTTTTTTATTATTTTTTGCTACCTGGCTTCACTACTAAGTTCAATTTCCCAATACAACTCCGTGAAGTTTAGGCACTCCTATATGGGAGGCCATGCTACATAATGAACACGAAGCGCATATTTAGCAGTTGATCTTGTAATTATAATGCCTGTGCGATTCCAATTGTAAGCAATACTATTCGCATGCTGAGACAAGTTTACCTCCAGGCTAACAAGTGACAATCTCTCGGCTCATGTTTACATCCTTGATTTTCCTGTCTTTCTTACCCCCATGTATTAGTAAGGAGAAATTCGAATCATGAAGCATTTGACCAGCAGTAAAGAGTATATGACACACACCATAGTTTTTCATAGTCGTGAGAGATGATAACTACAGGCTAAGCGAATACATTGTTCACTGCAGACTATTACACGATTCGTATTGACTTTCAGATTAGCTTAACAAGGTTGCCAATAGTGATATGTAAGGAGCTGAAAAAGCGCGAGGCAGAAATAGTACTTGTCTTGACAACTTGAACCTCAAATTTCGGTCCAAGAAAAAATCATATCAGGATACATAGAGAAATCTTCATATTACAGATATTCCAAATCATGGAAGGCTGATATAGGTCACTCCTAGACGGATGCGACCTGATTACAATCCATTTTTTCTTTGATGTTTTCTTTGATATAAAAAATCCAATCAATAGAGTTGCACAGCAGAAAATAAGCGCCAGCAACGGACTCGAGGCTTATTCGGATGATTGACGAACAATACTATCCAATCGAAGGATTCGAGATTCAATAATATAAATATTTGTCTCTCATACGTTCTATCGTTATACATGTCCTCGTGTCTCACACGGGTATCATCGTCCACAACAAAGTCTTGACCACCAATTCCATAACAAGGTTAGGCGCCGAAAGGCGGAATATGATCAACGTCTTGGTCACACCTTGTGACTCCAATGAGGAGATCTGCGTATGAAGTACATGAGCCCCTCAATCATGGTAGCGGGGTCGTGCTCCTCGGAGTATTGCATGTGTGAGTTTTCTGCGCGTACCCTCGTCTCCAGACTATATGATACCTGACAAAGATATCGGTGATACTGTTAGATTGATCCGACAATACCTCACCAACCTTTCTTCATTGCCGTTTGAAATTTGTGCGCCTATGATATATTAGAATTCTTCACTTGCATGCACAAATACAAGTACTTACCCAAGCACTAAATTCATCCTTTTGGCCCTCCCAGTTCTCTACAAGTAGCTCGGTAGCAGCAAATCCAGTGAAGAAACACTCGTCCATACGCTTGTTAATTTCATCACTGTCGAGCTCATAGAATGCGTTTGCAAGTTCATCAGTAATGTCGGGTAATTTCTTGAGCACAGTAACGACCTCATCCAAGCAAACGATGATTTTTGGACCCGCAATAGATTTAGCGTCTGATCCTGCAGAAATCTCTGGATGTGGCAGAGCAGGAAGGGTCTTAAAACGTCGTTTAATAATGGCCGAGTACATAAGTATGACGAGTTTAAGTCTGCGCAACGAGGACTCCAAGCGTTCCCGGATCTTGTTCGGATCATCTGCTGGGATATGTCGCTGGGCCGCAAACATGTTGTCAATAGCCGCCTGTGCATCTTCTGGTTCCTCGTCGCTGTCCGCCCCCTCATCCTCATCAGCTTCCTCCTCGCTCCACTCCTGTAGCTCTTCCAGTGCATCCTTGAGCGTTGCCTGGTACTGCTCGGCCTTCTCGATGACTAGACCTGCAATACCGAGTTTCTTGAGACGGATCAATGCATTGCATGCTTCCCAGACCACGCCGGTAGAGGCCAGACTACCTTTGCCAACTGATTCCCCAGTCCCATTTTTCTGATGCGCGCTCAGCACCTTTCCGTCCAAAGGAATCTCGTTCACGAGCTTTGCAAACTCAGTATATAATCTCTGTACTCGATACTGAACCTCATCACGCATGATCTTTGTGTAGGTTGCAGCTTCGCATAGTTCGACTGCAGAAGCCAGACCTGGCAGAGGCCCCGATGCGAGTTCGCGCAGTACAGTGCTGACTGCCGTGGGCGTGAAAGGTTTGTTGATGATCAACAATGAGATTTTCGTTGAATGGGCTCGAACAAGGCTGGCAGCATCGTGGCAGAGATCTAACACGTTGATTTTACTCTTGCTTCCAACTTTTTCTTCGGTTGGTGGGGTAGCGATCGTAGTTCTGACGGATTCCTCGAGCTTCGTAATGAGCTCAAGAGTTGCTACCACTGTATTTTTCATAGCAGAGAGATCCTTCTCTGCCTTGGATGCTGCGTCGGCCATGTTGGGTGTTGGCGTAGCGTGTTTGGCCGTAGTATTTTTAATCGTAAGAGTCAAGAAATTCATCAGACATAAAATCGGGAAATGTTATCGCGGAATTTGAGCGCTCCCGCCGCCGTCATCGACATCACCGACGCGACGGCCCGCCATAATACTTTGTGAACTTCAGCAGCACTTCACTACAATACTTTCACTCAACAAAAAAAAAGTCCAATGCGAGCTTCGAAATCATACAACAGATCATGGCACCAACACAGCGACGGACAAAGTCCTCAGGACCACCACCACCCGAACGAACTCTCATAATCGATAACGGCGCAGACACCCTCAAGGCAGGCTTCGCAAATAGCACTACCACTTCAGATTGCCAAATAATACCCAACTGCTTGGCGCGCGATCGCGATAAGAAGATTTATATAGGCAGCGATTTATCGAACTGCCGAGATTACAACGAGATACAATTTCGAAGACCGGTAGAGAAGGGATATATTGTAAACTGGGAAGCACAAAAAGAGATATGGGAGCACGAATTCTTCGAGGACAAAGCACCACTACACTGTGATCCTAGAGAGACAGGTCTGATACTGACGGAGGCGCCAAATGGACTACCGGCTTTACAGACAAACTGCGATCAAGTCGTATTTGAAGAATTTGGCTTTGCGAGTTATTGTAGGACTATTGGTATGTTCTATGAAAGCATCGTCTGATGATCAAGGCTAACAAGGTAGGCCCCTCACTTAATGCCTACAACGACATTCAAGCAAATTTCAAAGCTCCACCTCGAGAGACAGACTCAGTGTTGCCAGCAGAAATCCTCCTGGTAGTCGATAGCGGGTATTCAGACACGACAGTGACACCGCTTCTCAATGGGCGACCTCTCAACAATGCCATCCGCCGCCTTGATATAGGCGGCAAATTTATGACCAACTATCTCAAAGAGCTAGTCTCCATGCGCCAGTACAACATGATGGATGAGACATATATCATCAACTCTGTGAAAGAAGCTTGCTGTTTCGTGGCACCAGACTTCAAATCATCCCTTGAGCGAACATGGAAAGGTGGCGTAGGAGACCGTCGGCAAATGGACAACTCCATCGTCATAGATTATGTCCTACCAGATTATACGCGCAACATAGAAGGCTATACAAGACCTTACGACCCCTCTGCTGGAAAGCTTAAAAATCTTACCACCGGGAAAGCCACGGAGGCTACCGATGATATCCTCACGCTACGCAACGAACGATTTATTGTCCCCGAGCTGCTTTTCTCTCCATCAGATATTGGTTCAAAACAGCCCGGTCTCCCTGAAATCATCATGCAATCTCTCTCGGTCCTCCCAATCGGTCTCTGGCCGGGACTATTGGCTAATGTTTTAGTTGTAGGCGGGAACGCAAATATCGAGGGTCTTATCCCCCGTTTGCAGCAGGAACTGCGAGCCTTGGCTCCGGCTGAGTGTATTGTGCGAGTTTCGAAGGCGGGAAATGCTATCACGAGTACGTGGGAGGGAGGGGCAAACCTGGTGAAAAATGAGGAGATTCTGAGGGAAATTTCTGTCACCCGACAGGAGTACGAGGAGCATGGTGCTGGTTGGGTAGCAAGGAAGTTTGGCGGAAAGTAATTATGATACCCTTTTGATTGTTGGCAACATGCTTGTCTTGTGTTTCTAAATAGTATCCCGCCGAAAACCAGCATTTTTGTGTAGTTGGTGTAGCGCTACACTTAGTATTTTCCTGATTTATGGCATATTCCTCGTTCTAGAAATTCTTCCGAAAAGCTCCTTAGCAACGTTTTCTTTGACTCAAGAGTCATTTATCTGTAAAGTCTGATTGAGACTCGAAGATATGAGCTCAAGTTCTTCTTAGACTGCCACGATTGCTTTGTGATATATTCATATGATCGCTCATTTAGAAGGAATCTTGTTCTTCTACAATCCCTTCCCTGATACTTTGTCTGGTGAATACCGCATAGAATCACGGTCAACTATAGAACCTCAACAATGTCGCCTTAACTCCGCCAAATACAAGCCCTCGTGTGATGAAACCTCGGGCGACAACGTTAATTCAACGGCCGACTCTCAATAAACAAAATGGATTCTATCCTCTATAGAAGACAAATTTCCAAGGCCCAAGTACCTCGTCTCATGAAACCAGAATGACAGCACATGAAAGTCATTCAAGACGACGTCACAATGACAAATTCTTATAGTGAGACCCTTTAGATGGCCTAAATGACGAGCATGAAAGGCCCTCAAGAAGGGACAATCTACAAAAATCAAAAAAGAGTTCCTTCTCTCGACAACAATGCATCAGCGAAAAGTCAAGCGTCGAATAGGAAGGGGTGCCGCGACGATCATCATCAGATCAGGACTGTCAGAGGGGAAATCCTCCTTCCCAAGATCTGACAATTGCTTTCCCCCCTCGCATAACGGCTGGCTTAGAATAGAAGCGCACATAAGATCGCAAAGATCAGCCCCGATAGTCTTTTTACCGTACCTGCAGCCTGCAACCGTCGCCGCTAGCTAGGTACTGCGCCTATCATATCTCACATTTGACCACATCATCAAAAACACAACAACACTTCCGGACGCGGCTCGAATTCGAATTTTGAAGAAGGGTAAACATAAGTCACAATGACCCCTTCATGCCTGAGGATTTTACTTCGATGATTGCCCTCCCTTCACAGAAGGCCTTCCTGGCGTCACGCCCCACGTGAGTTATACGAGATTTCCATACTGCAAAGGCTTCGACAGGAATGGCTGCGCATTGTATCCGCTCCTTGTACAAGGCTCGGTATGTAGGGAATATATTGATTGGTGGAATGCAGGGTTGGAATGCAAGGCTCGAGAATCTCGCCCGTCCAGTCCTTTCCAGCACACTGCTTCCCCCTCCATCATCGTAATATAATTGCGCCTGGCCAGTTCGAAAATCACCGCGTTCCTTACGGGGGAGCAATTTATGCTGCAACTGAAATCTCTTAATGGCAGCGAGAGCAACCTTGTTTCTTTTCTTCTTGGATCTGGTTTTGCTTTTGCAGCTTAGATCTTTTGCAGCCTGGATGCTCACCAGACGGTCTTGCTTCACTTCTGTGCAGATGATGAGATTTGGCAGCCAGAGAATTGCTTGCATTCTCTTATCTTCCCTTTCTCTGAGTCTTTGTCCAGTGCTTTGCTTTGCCTTTGTATCAGAATCTGTGCTTTGCCGTTGGGCACGAGCCGTGGTTCTGGTGCGCCGAATACCAGGTAGGTCTGTTCGGATGTACCAGATTCGCGAGGATGCAGCTTGGGACTTTCATCATCTGCGGGAGAGAGAGGTTCATCCTTGGAGGTGCGTTTGGGGAAATGTTGGAGTGTTGTAGGTCTCGGCATTTGTGTGGATTGCCCATGAAGTGGACGTTGAGGGTGGTGAAGGCGGTTTGATTTATTTTGGTTGGTTCTCGATGCTGTTTGGCCCTCTCTTACATTGTTGGACGTACATGACAGCATACTCTTTACAACGGATGATTTTTCCCTGCTGTGTACTGCAGAAGGTGTGAGAACTCGTATAGGTGGTGGTGGTGTTAGGTGTTTGGTCTCGATCTCGACACCGTGACTCGACTATCATTACAGTTCAAGTCAGCCCAACATTCGACCTACACACTCACTCACTGCATACTCACTGAAGCAAACACACAATATCCAAAAACACTTCCAAAAGATCTCACGCTGCACTGCCACTTACATGCCACCACAAAAAGTCGATTACTTGCTTAAACTTCCTTCTCCCGCTGCTTTGCTTTTCGCTTCTGACTTCGCAGTACAACCGCATTGCATATGCATGCATGAACCCCCCTTCGGCATCATAATTTCACCTTCCGCTGCACATACACTGTAAAATAGTAGTGCTCCGATGTCCCGACAAAGTCTTCAATGCAAAATGTCACTTTCCGGCCCAGTATGTGAGTGTTGGGTCATCAAGCCTTGATCAAGGTCGTAGGGAAGACTCATCTGAGGACTTTGTACCTTATGTGTTGTGAATTAGTTGTCCCGAATGCAGATCAAGATGAAAGATCATGTAAGGATAACAGCTGAGTGGAAGAGAACAACCCAACCCAGCACAGAAAGGTACGAAGTATGTGATGATTCCCATTCATCGCTCCAGGCTCCAAGCACCAAGCATCAGGGATCCAGGATGAGAGGATTCTCATCAAGTCAACAATACCCTGTTTATATGGCCGTCTTCATCAGTGTTTCGGATGAGGATAAAATGGGAAATCTGAGAAAAGGTCTTTGGCCGAGACAACTTGTTTTATGACAAGTCGATGAGCCACTGTTCTCAGCTTTAGGTGTCTGGTGTTCTTCTGCGTGCGGCTCCATCCCCGGCTCGGGCTTCCTTTTCGCGCGCAGACCAACTCAACGTCTGACAGACTCCAAAGCCTCATCCAAGACTTTGGCGTATCACTCTGCAATGCGAGACGCTATCCGCTGTTCAGCTCAGCTTTAGCTACACAGCAGGTCATTATGATCAGTTTCTGATGCGGAAATGACGCCGTTTTTAGGTGTGCTGATGATACTCGTGTAGACATGGAGTGCAAGTACGGAGGAGCATGTACTTGGTTAAGTGCAGTCGTGCCTAACATGACATGCAACTTCGCATTCCAGCCAACACCTTGCTCACTAAATTAATATACACATCAAGAAAAAATGGCACCAGAGAGGAGCTTCCACAAAAAAGCACAAGATGCCGTGCCCGTTCTTGTCACAATTTAATCTATCTTACATCCAGGCAAGTCTTTTGTGTGCCATTTGGCCGAGAATGAGAAGACGGTTCAGTCAGTGGATTTGGAATGGTGGTCGGAGATTTGAAAAGGCGTATGTATACTTTATCTTTTCAATGATATGTGTTTCTGTACATTTTATGTATATAAGGCATGTTACTTCTTTCCAGACCAGTGTATCTCTTCTCCTTCATTGAACCTTCCAAGTGTGACACGCATAGCCGTTGAACACGCACTCCGAACGTTTTCATCACGCATTGTGAACTTTCACCTCTTGACTACACCCCTTCCACACATTACCTTGACACATTGTTCCCCATCAATCGTCAGATCTCATTTCCGCTCCTCGTATCAAGCTTCACAGAGCTACGATATTCTCTTCGCTATCACACTACACACAAGGAACACATATACAATATATAAATTCCTCTGCCTGTCTGACTTCCACTAGCTCGTGTACAAGCCTCGAGCACAATATATATCCCTTCTGTCTTCCTCTTCAAGTTGAGATCTCTCCAACGTCCCCAAGATCACCAAGATCAACCAGTACCTCACCCCCTCTGCATTCACTACAAACCAAAATGCTGTCCCTCACCGCCTTCCTCCCCCTCCTCGTGCTCCCCTTTATTCACGCCGTCGACATAACCCGGAACCCAGAACTCGACCAATCCCTCCTCACCGCCGCCACAGCTCTAGACCGCAGCGCACAGCTCAACACCGATGCCGCCTGGCTATTCGATTTCAGAGCGCAAGAGATCTACAGCTACTCACCCGGATCCGTGATCAATGCCAACGCAGCGACTTTCCCCGCAGCCGTAGGACAAGGCATGACACTTGCGATCCTGGCGCTAGGGCCGTGTGCCATGCTGCCGCCGCACTACCACCCACGTGCCACTAACTTCGTCGTGAGCATCGAGGGGATCACCAACACGTACATGATCCAAGAGAATGGGGCGCGTGTCGTGAAGGAGACGTTGACGCCTGGCAAGATGACGATTTTCCCGACGGCGAGTATTCATACTATGCAGAATATGGGTGAGGATGCTTTTCGTTTACCTGACACTTGAAAATAAGGGGCTTGGGTACGGGATTGCTGACATCTTGTAGGTTGTGGAAACGCTACGCTTGTATCGGCGCTTAACTCTGAGGACACCGGGACGACTAACTTGGTTAACAACCTCTGGAACTTACCATGGGATATTGTGCTTGCGGCTTTCGGCGGTGCTCTGGGGAATATCGCCAATATCACCGGCCAGATCCCTGGTGTGGGGTCGGGTAGCGTGATGGGCAGTGCGGAGTGCGTAGCAGCTTGCAAGAACGGTGGTACTTATTCCGAACCTTGAGAAGAATTGTACTTGTGTATATGTAAGCTTGTATCCCTAACATATAGCTCTTTTGATATCGGAAGCTTATGAAGAATACAGGCTGGGTTTCGGGTTCGATGCCAGGACTTTCATGGAGGACGCCAAAATTGCATTCTCATGGCGGGTTGTTAATAGGTTTCCTGGATTATCATTTCCGGTATATTTGTTTTTGTCCTTTTTCTGTGCAAAAATTGGAGTCAAGGTGAAGAATGATGAATTGACCTGGTATGGGTTTTGGAACATCACTCACTCGTTACTACTCGCAGTTTCGGGATTACGAGAATACATAGCTTTGGCTACATCAACTGTGAACAAAATTGGACTATCTCTAGCAAACAAATGACAAAATAATGGCAAACAATAAAAGTCATACGCGAGCTCGCACAGGTGTAACTGAATTACCCTGTCGAGATTTCTATTATTGCATGTCTATTCGTGAATCTAATGCATATTGTCATCGTATTTCTCCCAAATATCTCACGAATCATTCTTGCCCGGCGCCCAATTCGCCAACCATGTCCTCGCACCATCTAAATCGCCACCAGCAGCCTCACAAGCAGCGACGCACCAACCGAGCTCATAGCCACCCTCACTCTCAAGCATCTCAGCAAGGACTCTCCTCTTCTGACTACCTTCATCAACGCAAAACCACATCAAGTTCCTTTGGTCCGGAATACCCTCCACCAGCGGCTTGACAAGAGGTAACGCTTCCTTCGTACCAATGACACCTTGGTCTCCAGAACCAGTATTTTTCTTCCCAATCTTACAGTAAGGATTTCGGCACCAGCTACGTCCACACCCGGTAATAAGCTGGCTGAGATACCTCCGCTCGATGCGCCTGCGCATAGCCTTACCCTCGGGATCATGCATCGTGACGTACAGGGGCCCAAAACAGATGCTGCAGAGCCCAAGGTCATTGCCGGGACCCTGTCCCATTTTCGCCGATGTGCCAATCTCCCCATTTTTGCCTACGCCGTCCAAAGTGCGGCCACAGATGCCGTTGCGGCAGATACGCGGCTCGATACGTGTCTTCTTGGAGAGCTCATGGTGCTTGAGGTGTGTGGCCATGTCACGAAGGCGGATGATCTTGGCGCAGAGGTGGCATTCTGTTGTTCGAGCGCCGTCTTCGAGTTCGTGAGGCGTGAGATTAGATAGCAGTGATTCTGGGGTTGGAGGACCATCTTGTGGAACAGAGAGATGGCAGAATTGGCAGAGGATGAGCTTGGACGGACATGTTGTTGTGCGATGTTGGGCTAGGTCGAGGAGGTTGGGTGCTGTGTAGTCGCAGCCTGGACACGATCGAGGATTGTGGTATACTGTGTCGTGCTTAGCCTTCGAAGAGGGTGTTGAACCGTGCGAGGAGTCGTGCGGACAGTGCCAATGTGCTTGCCATTCCGGGGAGTTCTTTTTGAAGACCGACTTGCACTGAGGACATAGAATATTGTTCCGTAGACAGAAATTCTCATGTAGCATCATAGTCCTTTTTGGGATCCATTGCTGACAGTTTTTGCACTGTTCTTCGTCTGGGTTGGGTGCAGCATCTGAACTATCCTTGTTGGCAGATAAGTCTATAATTTCCTTATCGAGAATTTTAACGCGAAGCGTAAATTGTCTTGGCTGAACATCCTCATTTTCTGGAAAAGAAGGTACGTGGACAGATATGTAAAGAGATTCAGCGTCCTCCAGTAGAACATTAGTGGGCTGAAGATGTATTTTTCGAGTAGATTCATTGCTAATATCCGAGAGTACATGCTCGTCTATTCGTGGTCGTGCTCTTTGACGCGTGGAGAAGGGACTTATGAATATGTCTACCTCACCATCCTCATTATTGAGCTCAATATCCAATCCAGAGGTTCTGTCCCAGGATGGTAGTGTATAGTCCACGTATTCTCCTGGGAGGACTTGTCCACTGACTGCGTTCCAGATGTTCAAGTCCCCGCCATTGGAAGATCCCTCAGCAGAACCTTGGGGTCTCTGAGAATTCTTCATGATTTGTTTGAGAGTCTCCCGAGCTTGTTCTTCGTTCAAAGCTTCAATGTCGACTTCGAGATCCGTATCCACCACACAAATACCATCTCCTTCGGGTTTGAATTTATCGATTAAGAAGCGGAACTCCTCTTTTTGTCCTCGGCCTTGTACCGTCAGGATTTCGCCATTGGTAAGGGTGGTATAATTTTCTCGAAGATGTCGTTCCAATAAGGATTTCCAATCGTCAGGGTTATAACCTGCTTCGAGTGGCCGTAATCGAACATAGGTGCCTTTCGGAAGCTGTTTCGCATGTACCACCACTCGGGGGACATCCTCCATAGCCTCGTCATTTTCCCCTGTCAGATCTATCGGGCTATCCTCCTGGCCCTCTGTTCCTTTCTTTTCCCTTGTGGGCGCATCTTTCAGTCCAAGAGCTTCAATTAAAAACGGACTAAGTCCAATTTCGCCATCATCTGCAGAAAATTCTCGAATGCCTGCATGCACTACATTCCCGTTCGCAGGATTGACTAATCGGAATGTAAGGGGGTGTGGAAGTTGTTGCTGTGTGTCTCGCCATTGTGATTGCGATTGTCTTGCCGCAGCGAGGGAATAAGGGTTGAAAGGGTCGTAGTTTGCTTGGGATTGCTGTTGATGGGTTGTTGTGACCGTAGCTGCTGATAGCAGCTGTTCGAGAGCAGATGGAGGTAACAAAATCTTGTCACCAGGAAGAGAGCTGGTGGCACGCGACGGTGGCGCAAGTGTATATTGTGAGGACCAGGTGAGCGAGATAGATGTTTCTTCTGTCATGATGAATTGTGTAGAATTAGATCAGCTAACATGAAAGATAAAAAGATGCGAACGCCGTCAATGCATGCTACAAACAAAGAACCGATCTCGTAACTGGTGGCAAAATCAATCGGACAGTGTTTTTGTATGTGGTGATGTCGAAAGATAGACTTCAAGTATGTATAATAATATGTCAGCAGTCCAGCATCTTCTATGAGCATATCACACTCGACCAGACGAATGACGACTCAACTGATGCCTGATTTAGCAAGTGCTTTTTCTAATTTTCCAGTATGAATTGTAAGGCACCAAGTATTACCTTATCGATAGCTACGGCAGACGAGAGGGAATAGTAGTGTAGCGTGCATACCGTACCTGGAGTAGTACTTAAGTAATAGTGACATGCGCCTGCTTACCAAAAACTGTATATAAAAATATTTCCATCTATTTATACTGTACACAACACTAGACAATTAACTACGTCTTCATTTTATCGCCAAGAGCAAGCAAAATATTTCTTACATAGCAGTGAGGTTGTTAAAGATGAGGATGGGAAAAGTAATATTCGAGTTGTATCGTTGAATTTCTTCAGTATAATCTGATAGATACTTGCCGAGATAAGTATTCAAGTAAGGTACACAAGTTAACATTATTCATCTCCCGCCCCCATCTTCTCAGTGACTGCGTCCCCTATTCTTTGCTCAGGGTATTTAAACTTAGCTGATGCTATGCCCTAAGCTCATTTTAAGCGTACCAGATATTGAATGTCATGTTTGAACATAAGGGAGAGCAACAAAAAAAGTATAGTGATGAACTCCAAGAGATCAAGTTGAGGAGAAGCAACATCTACGCATCTTCTTAGCACGCAATAATCACATTCATTGCATTATCTCAAACCTATGGAAAAAAAATACCAATAATACGAGTCTGTTTCAAAAGCAACATTAATGACAGAATATGATTCTTAGTTTTGACTTTCCTCTTGAAAGTACACTGCTGACGGACCCAAGTTTATATCCTTTTCGTCATCGAATGTTCTTCTGGAATTGAGAACGGGAATCATAGTATTTGTTCCCTTTTCCTACTGGCGACTAAAGCGCTCTTGCGAGCTTCTCACGCAAGACTTTCCGTGGTCGCCAGAAGCACCCGCATCATTTCATGCTACCTGGTTGATCTAGAGAGACGAGAACAATTACATGTTCTTCCCTCCTTCCTCGAGGTTCAGCTTTGAGTTACCATTAATCCGTCTTCCACTATCTCGTCCAGTAGGATGGGCGGCTCGATGTACTAAAAACTTGAGTATTCTGAATCTTGTCGTAGCAGTCTGCCAACATACACTGAGACATTATGTCGATATGCGTAAAGTTTATGTCAAGTCTTATCATTGGGTCTTAAAAAATTTGACCAATGCTTTTTCTGCTTGAGGGTTGAGAGTTTATGTAACGCAGTGTAAAACAGGACATCTTTCAGCATACTTCAGAGCTTATAACAATATAGACTTATGAATTAATCTTGATTATAAGTATAGATACAGTGAATCAGAAAGCGCGTAATATTTGACCAAAGCTCCTCAACTATACCAACTCTTTCCAAAATGATGTCTAACAAGGCTAGTTCCATATTCAGGATCATTTGCATGGCTATGCTTCTGGCCAGATGCAAATCCTCTGACCGGCAAGACAAGCACATCACCAAAGAGCTTTGGTTCCTTTTGCCCCGAGAAATGCTCCAAGCTCAGATCTTGACCAACTTGGTTGCGAAGGACCTCCAGCACCACATCCGTGTACATGCCCGGGCCTGTAGCTTGCAGGACCTCATCCTTTGTCAACTGCAGATGCTGCAAATCAACTTTCTTCATGCGGGAGAGGAAGTCTAAGTTACTCATAACACGTGATACAGCCGTTTGGAAGAGTGGGTGTTCGGGTTTTGCCATGAGAGTCCACTGGCAGAAACTGACGTTCCTTCCAAAGACTTTATACGTGGTATCGTCATACTCGATACCAACTATGGCGTTTATCTCCTTATGTTGAAGGTTTTTGGGAATCCATTGATCGACTGGCAACAGGCTGGACGTATCAATGTCACTGTAGATACCACCTCGTGCTAACATGGTGAGGTATCGTAGCAGATCTGCTCGCAAGATGATGACTTGAAGGTCTTGCCAAAACCGTATGATAGCTGGGCGGTCTTGGAAATTTTGCTCAACAAACTCCGTAGCTCCATCATCTGAGGTATATCAGTATATTACGTTCTATTTCATTACATTTTATTCTACTGAACTTACCGCTCAACCACTCATACGACCAATTTGGGTTCATATCCGCCCATGTTGCAGAATGTTCCGCATACTTCTCTTTCGACTTATCACTGGAAGTCTGCCAAATATACCTGGGAAATTCTTTATCGAACTTGGTAGTCCTCAGGCTGGACTGGAGACCCTTTGAAAGAATTTGATGATCAGAGCTGAAGGCGGCAACGTTGAACCAACAAAGACATCCAATTGTTATCAGAATCAGCCAAATCCGAGGTTTGTAAAAATAACTTGGAAAGCGATTTGATGAAGGCTCAAAGATTGGAAAATCTCGTGGTTTTGAATACATTATGAGAATAATCGAGTTTCGCACGTGAAAATTGAAAAGAAAAAAAAAGATTGTTGTCGTCGTCGTCGTCGACCCTCTTGCTCTGTCCGAGAAATACTATTTAGGCCGGAAATTTTTCAACTTATCTCGTTATCGGCTACAGTTGAGTACCACGCCCCTATCTTTCAGCGCGCAGCTCTTTAGTCGGAGAGGCTACGGAGCGCCCATTTACACAACTTGAATGGGATCCACTACTGCGCGCTGAGGGTCTACTTAGACTAGGACAACTAGACGGAGCGGCTTTCGCGAAAATCAACACGGAATTGGACGCTTGGTTGCTCTTTGAACCTACGGCACACTCAAAGTGGGAAACAATCATGCCATGTAGAAGGCTTCTCTACTCCATTTTTCTCAAGATCAGCTCTAAAATATATGCCGAATTTTAATAAATCCGTCAAGTTAGTATGGAAGAGAAAAGAAATCTAGTTCAATGTCCAACGTTCACCGGAGAATTGGAGATCCAGTAGAACTTCACATTTGTTCCTTATTATGTACTCCGTACAATCCTTTCATTGTTTCCCAATACGTCTAGTAATAATAAATACCAAATTTCACCGGCTGAAAGCCCATTATGTCTGGAGTACAAAATCCTAGAGGTGTCTTCCCAGAAGCTATCTGGTTTATCCTCATATATACACCTACGCTCCAGCTATCCTGGCAATCATATAACCATTTGAGGCATAACCAGCAAGAAAAGATCTGAAATAATGCAACAGAAGAAAACATGTGCAATGAAAGCAACGAAAACTGCTGACTACATAATATCCCAGCTCAGACGACCTCTTTCCAGGATAGGAAGAACGAGTTACGAAACAGAAAAGTAAGATATGTAGCCAGAACTCAGATGACCCTTTCACGTCTTTTTTTACCTTGCCTAGGCTCTCCACACGGGCTATCCCCACACACCCTCCATCGGGAGATGTAGCTAGCGGGGCAGGCGGGCAGGTAATTTCCAGTGCTGCTTTACGAGACAATTTTACGCTACAAAGAGCTTAAACTCAGCTTCAGCCTCAAACCCGATCGGGCTACACTACAAGCCCCACTCGGCCTGTGGTCTGGATGGAAGCTGTCTCCGTGGCACCCTTGTTCGTATGTAGAAGTGCCCCGCGCCCCGCGCAGCTGATGTTGTTGGCTCCACGCAAATGCCACGCTTCTTGGAGAGTCCTAATGTTGAGAATCTAGAATTGGGTGGTATCGTATGGACGAATGGCGTAAATATATAATTAGAGGCTTGTTTTCTACTTTGGAGGTTCGGAGCTGATCTAATCATCTAGAGTGTTGGAATTTCTACGCGACGGTGGGTCAGTAAGTTTCGCTCTTTTTTATCTTTTTGCTTGGGATCAGTAAATACTATATCAACTAGTAGCTCGAAGTTTCTTATGCAGTTTCGTTATCTTTATGCTCTTAACGGATAGTAGCATGGTTGGAGTATGACTTTGAAAGATGAGAAGTGGCAACTTTGTGATCTGGGGCCTGTTATGTTCATTTTTGGGTGTTCTACACTCAATACACATGGTTTGCTGAGTGATACTCCAATATTAAAACATCCTCAACTGAATGTCCTTAGATCTGGTTATTTACGTTACATTACAGGTATCTTGCATCTATAACATGGTTATCAAGCTTTGAGAAAGAACAAAATTACGGAGAATATAACAAGTGTTTTCATAAGTCGTGCGCGAAACATTTCTCTTCTATCCAATTGGCAACCTTCACACACCTACTGTCCACCTCTCTTGCAAATACATCTGCCAACCATAAGATCACTAAGAGATTGAAACCCCAGCCGACAAGAAGTCCTGCTACATATCCTGCTGTGGTGGTACGATCGAAGAAGTGAGACCACGCCCAGACCGGAACATAGTATCCGAACATATGTAACCATGTACCATGTACAAGATACAAAGAGAAACTGATTTTTCCTAAATATTGCGGAAACTGACTTGTGAGGATTCGACGAGTGACAGAAGTAGGCGATGAATGGCCCAAAGTCAAGAGCAGTATAAGTGCACCGACACAAGGCATGAACTTCTCTTTTCTAGACCAGAAGCTGGGGATGAAAGTGCGACTAAGCCACTCATAACCCCAAGCGGTGGTGTACGAATAAGTAGGCTGTGTCATGAGCCAGAGGGAGAATAATAAACCTATCGTCGTTGCTGCATTTCTGAATACTCTGCGTGATTTTGCACGGTTTGGTTCCCACGGGCTTAACCCAAGAGGCAACTTGTTCAGGTCTTTCTCCAAATCGTTGCTTGAAGAAATCCTCGTTTCGTTGTGGGCCATACAAATGATATCCCATTGAGCAACACATGCACCCCATATGAAGAGCATGATCTCCCAACGATCGTTGGCGAAGCAAAAAAGGGAGATGAGAATCAACAATAGTAGACGAACATAGACTCGGGTTCGAGCTACGAAAATCAGCGACAAGTATAGCGCCAACGAGGAATGAAATTCCATCGGAATCGTCCAGAGATGTTGATCGTGTAGCGCATAATACGCCTTGATGTTCCACGGTGACATCAGATTAAACATCTCTTGAGCCCAATACTGCAACTGCTCTCTCAAAGTGTCGAACCACGGCAGAGATTGCTCTCGTATGCCCGGCATGATTTTCTCATCTGATAGGATTTTCCTCCCCAACTCCATCAGACCAAGTCTTGTTGCAAGCGATACCATCAACATGGATACCGCAACAGGTAGGTAAAGTCTGAAGGCCCGTCGAAATAATGACGAACACACGGTCTGGAGGAGTTTCTCGCGCGCATTGGTGGCCTTTGAATGCATCAACTGCAGCGGCTTCAGTGCGATGGCGTAACCTCCGACGATAAAAAAGATGTTAACCATCGGTAAGCCCAACAATGGAAGTCGCAGAATGGGGAGTTCAGTGACCCAACGATGGTTGTCATCTCCCCATGGTTTGAACGTCTCCAAATTCCATGCGAATAGGAAATGGAAGTTGAACACGCAGAGCGCGGCTAAACCGCGAAGTCCATCGAGATATGACGTTGAAAATAGTCGCGACGGTTTACCTTGATCATAGAAGATGCTGGTTCGGATGGCCTGGGGTATGAGCGTGTATCCCAGGCGGCTGAAGATGCTATATGCCAAGGGCTTGACTTTCCCAGCATCCATCAATTGAACCATTTCGAGGATATTTGGGGTTCAAACGCACATCTACAGCCAAAGAGCAATACAGAAGTCGTCACAACCCGCGATAGTATTTGCGCAAAAAACGATGAAGCACGATTTAGCAGTAAAGACAGTATAATTCGATAATATGCGACGAAATGAACGGCATTACTTTTACTTACATGCTGTCTGAGCTTCTTCGGCAGCCCCGATCACAAATTCACCTACTATATCGTCTCTGGCCAACGGGTTCGAGTCAAGACACATATTCCAATACCCTGGTCGAATTCGCCGGCCAGAGACTTCACGATGGCCTCGAATTGGTGTCTGTGAGAAAGCCGTACTATCTTTGACAACCCAGTGTGCCGCGACGATTTCGATGAAATTGAGAGACGTGCACCTCACGCTGAAGGCTAGAAAGCTGCACGTGCACGAGCCATTCAGCTGGGCTCCAGGGTATTCTGAACAGATCTCTCCCCGTACTTTGGTAACTGCGGAGCTCATGGGCCCATTTGCAGCTCCACAGTCACAAGGATACAGGGGGAAGTACATACTTGAACACAGTAGAACTTGCCGCGAAGGCCTTCGGGAGTTCATATAACCGCCACAAGCTCTGGGTTTAAACAGTGACCGGGTTAAAACTCATTATAGAAAGAATTGGCGAGAAACGCATAGTTTTGTTATCTCACCCCTGCAGTTCTTTCTAGTGTGCTATACTATACGACTGACATATCAGATCACGGCCGTAGAATTGGCTCAAAAGGAGGTACTCGTAATAAATAAGGTAAGTAGAATCATTCGAGATGGGTTTATCGGTTCGACGTATAACGCGCGATCCCCTTAACAGCTGCGTCTAGAGACGCCACAGTCTCTTTAAGTAGTGGTACTACGCTTATCTGTTGAACGCCTTTGCGCGCTCCTAAGTTTCACCCCTACACCATGAATGTATGTACTGTAGCATTGCCGGAGCCAATTTATCCAATTGCTAGAATATGTAAGCATATTCATTGGACTGGCTGTACCGTGTGTCGACAAGGATGGCCCCAGAGGACCCAGGTACACACGATACATTGCGCATGGATAGGGTACCCACCCATGTACCTTGCATGAACTGGCTCAATGCCAAGCTTCGAGAATGCCAAGCTTTTGATCTTTATTCGGGGTCTTGTTGGAACAACATACTTTACTGCTTATCACATACTCGGAGTGGCGGTTTATGGCATGATTACTATTAGTCTCTCCTAGTCGACAGCTGAAAATCAAGCCAGCCCAATCCTCCTTTATGGCGGTGTTCTATTTCCTCATGAGCCTCGTTCGAAGTTTGCAAATTTGACTCTCGGTATACTAGATGCTTCCGTCAAGTGCCGTGCTCTCATTTTCCATGCTGGAGAAATTCTAGTTCACTTCTGATCGCATTTCTGATCGGTTATGTATTTTGTAGCTTCCAAAGGGAACGTCATTGAAGCTTGATGATCATGTAAACTCATGCCATTCGTTAACAATCCTACATATCTTTAATGTATCTCTGAGCAGCCTCGGATCTTGGTTGAAAAGATGATTTTCAACTTGTTCCGCCTTCAACACCTCCACAAAATTATTGTCGCCTCTCTCTTCTTTGCATTCTTCTACCTCTTCAGTTATCATGGAGAGGAACCACCTTTGCCCTCTAGTTTTGTACAGGACCACAATGTGCCTGCACCAACTTTCTCGAAGCGGTCTTCAGTAGGGAAGGTATCTATGTTATACGGAGATAACCCTGTGTACGAGCAAGCTTTGAGGGGGCACGACAGACACAATGAACTCCATGGATATGACATGACAGTGCTGAGGAAACAGCTTCTACCAGGATTTTGGTCGAAGCCGGCATATATCCTTTCGAGATTATTGGAGGAGATGGCAAAACCAGAAGACGAGAAACTAGAATGGATTGTGTGAGTTTCCATCTAAAAAGGGTGGCCTTGAGAGCGTTTATCCTGCACATAGCAAGACTAATATGATTTAGGTGGTTCGACATTGACATCCTCCTCATGAATTACAAAGTCCCTCTCGAGATCTTTTTACCGCCGGCAGATACATATCCCGGAATACACTGTCTAGTCACAGACGACCACAGAGGCCTTAACAATGGCATCTTCTTTCTTCGAGTCAACGATTGGTCTGTTTATCTCATGACCGCGGTACTTGGATATCAAAAAGCGGGTTGCCGACCAGCTGGACCCCTTCGGACTCAAGATCAAGGAGCACTTGAAAATATCATTCAAGAAGTAAGATTCTTATTCTTGTCAACAAAGACTTACGACATGACAGTACTAATAACTTCCAGGAACAATTCCGTCACCAAACCATGCATGTCCCTCAGCGCTGGTTTAACGCATTCGCTGGCGACCGTACCACTGACCTTGTCGGCATTACTAAATACAAACCCAATAGCGTTAAGAAGGGCGATTTGTTAGTCCACTTTGCAGGCCATAAAGAAACTCGTGAAGGCACAATGGAGAGGTGGCTTGCGTACCAGGAAGAATATCACCAAGAGTGGGAACTGGATTTGAGTGAGACTGGGTATCTAGCCGAAACCAAGAAGTTCTGGGACGAAGACGCAGAGAAGGAGATACCAAAAGTCAAGATATCGACGTCAGTCGATACGGACACTGAGGAAATGGGACTAAGATCACGGAAGTAATAGTGCAGCCTAATTTTGCTTTTATTTCTTCTTCATATGCAAACAAGCATGCTGTGTTAGAGCCTAATCAGATATATCGTTTCAAACCTCTTCCTGGTAGAATTCCAGAAAACTCATTGTATACGTAATGCACTCTAGACGAATTCTAGGTATATAATTGACTTTGAGAGATCTGTTGTTACCCTTATCTGTGATGCAATTATGTTCGCTCATTAGAAAACCTTGGTGTTCGTGGTTTGTCATTAGTCTGCTCGTTAGCTGACACCGGATTCGACGGACTTCACTCACTCCGTAAACGCGGGTTGCGGATCGAGAGTCACATACGAATACAGTCCACCTTAAATAAAATAAATATCACTACACTTTTCAAAGAGAAACGAATTTTAAAAATTATCTATAGAATGGGCAACTCTCTCATTAACACCTTTTAAGGGCAGGGGATCACAGCAAAAGCCGTTTCCGTATACCCCGAAATATCTAATTTGTATTATCGCAAAGTATGTCTATTGACATAAATTAGAGCAGTGATTGAATCGAAAGCCCAACACATTTGTGCTCAACAAAACCCTAGTTTTGAAGGGACGTGAAAAAGCGATGATAATGCCAGAACCATCTGCAGGATGCGTGCTTTATAAGAGGATGGCGATGAAATGCATCACTTCATGAGGCTGAAGTCTGATATGGCAGGTTCAGTTGATTTTACGACCACATAGGCTGACCCTATGCATCTCTATGCATCCCTATTGAACTGGTGACCAGAAATCTAAGACAAGAGAGCCTTCTTCTTGATGGAGAAGTCTCTGGCCTTGACTGGCTCGCGCTTCTCCTCGGCATGGTGAGGGCTTCGGAGGACTCCTCCACGACGAATCTTTTGAGCACCATCGAACTTTGGCTCAAGGACAGCAGCACGCTTACTTGGCGATACGACAACTGGATCTGGATCAGAGGATGGATCTGCGGTAGCAGAAGTACTGGAAGTTGTTAGATCGGATACAATCAAGAGTATTATCATCTGTGACTTACGTGGTAGAGGAGGTGGTGGTGGCGGTTGCTGTCTTGATCGATGTTGACTCGTACTTGCGACATCTGCCTCCCTCAACACACTTGCGGATCTCGTAGACTTGCTGTTCTGTTCCATGCTTGAAAGGTCCACAGGTTTTGCAGAGTCCGCTTCCCTTGTAGCCCTTGATACCAAGAGGACCCAACTCGTTGAATGGGACGATGTAATCTTTCGTAACCAAGTGGGTGGCGACGATCTCGCCTGGGTTGGCGGTATCAGTAGGGTTGCTGTATACAGTGGAGGTAGATGTTCGGTGCATAACAGTCAATTTCTGCTCAGTCTTGGTCACAGTGATAGTGGTCGATCTTCCCGCAACAACAGTGGAGACCCAAGCGTATGTTGAATATGGATATTCTGTAGAGCATTTGGATGGAGTGGCTGTGTTGCAAATTGTTGTTGGTGTGCAAGTTGAGACGGTCTGATATTGCTTGGTGACAGTGATCTTGTCAGGTCTGTGTTTCCGATCGCAGTGCTTGCATGGGTTGAATATGGTAAGAGCATCAGTAGCAGCTGATGAGTCACCGGCCACCGAAGAAATCAAGTTGACTGCGAGCAAGAGCTGCAGGGTAAAGGAATGAGTGAACTGCATGGTGAATGCTATTATTTCCTCTTGTTGATTGAAAACGAGTGTGATGGAGGATGGACAACAATGCTACACGGGATCGGCGGATTATAAAGTATGACAACACTTGATAAATCTCTACGCTGTGCTCTATAATTATTGCCTAAAGCCTGAGGAAAACGCCTAAGATTAACAACGGGCGCAGCTCATCTCATGAGATGGCCCCACACGTGCTAGATTGCCATTTATGATAATACGGTGAGCTCGCAGTCTCGCTACTCTCAAGCGGATGAGATTGCTCTCTTCGGGGGTTCCGCGTACGGCGTCCGAAGTAAAGCGTCAAGAAAGCCATCGGACTTTCCAGGAGCTGACAGAAGCCTTGGTTGTAATATGCTCTTGGCAAGACATCACCCTTACTCATTTGAGATTGGTTGCATTCAAGTTGTCTGGAGGCCGAGTTGTGGACAATTTCGGCATACTATCACCACCATCGTGCTCAAAGGTTGGGATAATAATTCGAACACTATCAAGTCTAAAGTTCTAAGCCTACCAAACAGCCCGCTTAATATACAGTGAAATAACATGAAAGGATAGTTGATATCCTAAGGCACTCTCTTCCTTTTCTCTCCTCTCCTTGCCCCTTATTGATCGCGTGCTTAATCACTTAAGTATCCTCTTAGATACTGGAGAAAATTTTCACATCGGTTGGAAAGGTCTTTTTTGAGATACGTTTGTGTATATTAGTTAGGCCGAAGGATCAAGACGGTGGAACTGAGAGCAATTGTGCCACTCCCTTTCGAGGTGAGCAGTTCTTAGGTTACGAAGCGCAAACTCTGCACGTACATATCATGTACTTCAAGAACTCGTAGTCATATCTAGACAGGCCCACTTTTCTTAGTTCAATCAATCATCTGCATGGTCTACATATTCCGGCCTGCTTCGCTACAGTATTGCAAGGGTAATTGATCGATCATATCAGAGAAGCTATGTCGTTGAGCAGAGGGCACGCGATCGCTCAGCGACTATTATTCTTCCCGTCACTAAGGGGTGAAACAGTGCTCTACCACATTGCTTGATTTCTGACTTTTGGCTTTCCGATAAGCGGTTGAACCCATGGCTAGTTATGGGGTTTGGCCTAATATGTACGGAAGCGCAAAAGGGGCAGGGTACCTGATGCACCACCCAGTCCATTTAGCACTCAAAGCTCGAAACTGGTAATTGAAAGTTGGTGGCAGCGAGATCTAGTCGCTAAGATCTTCCATGTTGGTCTACCTTACGTAACTCTCTAAAGTCCATGATTGGTTGACTATAAACATAGTACAAGTCAAGGACGTGTACAAAATTTATCAAATTTATACATATATCAAAGCGCTTCTAACATC
Source organism: Allantophomopsis cytisporea (assembly GCA_024752435.1). Lineage (NCBI taxonomy): Eukaryota > Fungi > Ascomycota > Leotiomycetes > Phacidiales > Phacidiaceae > Allantophomopsis > Allantophomopsis cytisporea. Next base: position 135,796 of record CP103024.1, read on the forward strand.
TTGACTGATAGAATCTCAAGAACCCCGAAAATCTTGTGGTGCTGCAGTCCTTGACTGAAGATTACGAGTTTCAATGTTCTTAACTTCTGTGAACATTTTTGGCGAGTAGTCGCAAAGGTAAACCGCAAGCTTTTACATACTCAACTGGATTTCAAGACACTCTACACGAGACTTTCCGGAGAGGCATCAACATGTGATTCTAGATTACAATTAAACTCCAACGACTGGGATTTAGAATAGGATGTTGTCGATCCTGCAGGACATGGGTATTTGAGAAGACAATGTTGGTGCCTGAAAATAAAATCAATGCCTTAGTAAGTGGATGTGGTGTGATTTTAGAAATGTCCAGGGTACTGGGCCAGATGCTACCACAAGCAGCGCGAAAGCGTGGACATCTGAAGCCAGACCAGGCTGAGCTTTGTGCCAAGCTGGGATGCTTGTCATGGCGGCAGTGGGCCGGTCAAGGCTGGCTGGAAGTAAATGTAGCGCAAGCAAAAAGCGGCAAATGCTCCATTGGGTGACTGACTCGGGATTTCTTCTCGATTCCGTTCAATAACTAGCCCCTTTGCGTTGAGAAATTTACGAACTGGGAACGACTTCTCACTCCGGAACACTTCTTATCGCTACTGAGTACAGTTAGGAAGTGGGTTGAGTAGCGCTCAATAGCAAGAATAATGCATACAAGCTTGCTGGAAAGGACATCTCCGAAGCTTCTGGCCTCTTAGCTACTCCACATCTTCAGCCCCGGGTTTTGCTAACCATCTAAACATGGGATCGGTCGAATTAGTTCCAGGAGCACGCGACTCACAGAAATACGGGAAAATTTCTACATCCACTTGACACGGAAGACTCAGGTAAACAAGTAATACCCCTGATTAGTTCTTTCTACGAGCGGTTGGGGTATATCATTTTGTACCGTTAAGTATTCAGGGTCTAAGGGAATAGCTGCGGTACAACGCAGATCTCCTGACAGCTAAGGTTCTTATCGCTGTTCCTAACGTTTGTAGAGAAATATAGAACAAGATGAAAAAAAATTTGCTTATGGCTGAAATTTCCCCATGATATGAAGTGCATTCAATCCTTATCCTCTTGCACTGAAACTTTTCAAAAACACCATAATGAATCATTACCAACCATACCATAATTACGAGACTTGGAAGCAGCCAACAGGCTCGCAACGAGCCAAGTTAAGAAACAGACGGATATACACATTCATCTTTGTGCTTTTGTGTTTCATATTGTGGCGATTCTTTGGGTTTTCGTCTCATCCACCGGCACAATTTTTGGAGCATCCAAGACATGAAACTCAATTCCAATCGAGGATACTACACGAAGAGGCCTCAAGGCCATATCAACCACTACCTGTCAGAGAAGTAGTTCGAGATCTCGAGCTTGAGACGTCACCTGATGTAGAGGATTCCGACAGACCAGCGTCACAAGATGCAGCTGCTCAGATACCAGTTTCCAAGCCCAAACAGCCCGCATCAGCCAACAAATCACCCGGAGAAGCGACAAATTCCACCCCAGATGAGGAGGAAGATACTGAAGAAACTGATCTTAAAAGAATTGCTGTTACGCCTAAGGATAAGGAAGCGCTTTTAGCTGCTGCAGACGAGTCGGCAACTAATGCTTTGGAAGTCAATGGAGAAGTGAAGGCTGTTGCAAAAGGAAGGGATCCCACCAGATTTCCTACGTACAGCGAATATGCATCACAAAGCGATTTGGCGGATGGCTTACCTGATATTGTACACGTTCCGTTCGAGGATACAACTACAGACGTGGTTCTCGAGGGCTGGGAAGATGAGTGGTTTGCACAGGCCAAATTCAATGCAAAGAAGTGGGGAAAGATTGCGGAACCAAAGATCGATTTTGTATACACCTGTGAGTCTTTTCAACTCCAATTTCGGAGTTATAACTAACTATCAAAGGGGTAAACGGTTCGGATGTGGCTTTCCAAGACACAATCTATCCTTACGAGCTGAACTCTTCTCTAAATGACCCTGAAGGACAATGGCTTGAGTCCCACAGAGTGAACAGGTACCGTGATTGGGACGAGCTCCGCTTCTCAATAAGGAGTGTGGAGAAATACGCGGCTACGTTCAGAAACAAAATCCAAATCCTTGTTAATGCTGTTGGCGATGCGACAGCTAGCAAAGCTACTATGGAAAAGCCCTCTCGGATCGCTGGACGACAGATTCCAACTTGGATGAAAAATGACCAAGCCACGAAGGACGTTGTCCAAGTTCTTACACAAGAGGACTTCTTCGATGAAAATGAAGCAGCATGTCTACCAACTTTCAACTCCCTTACGATTGAGAACCAAATCTACAATACAAAGTCTACTACCGACAGACTTTTCGCTCTTTCGGATGATATGTTGCTTGGAAAGCCGCATTCTGCCTCCGATCTGTACTCTCCTCTATTTGGCACAACAATGGGCTTTAAGACAAACGCATATAACACACGTGACCCTCCCACCGATCTTGATGCTCGAAGATTCGGCGAGAAGCCATACCTTATCTATACTTCCTGGCTGTTAAACAGACGTTTTGGAGAAAGGAAGCGAAAGGGGCAAGTTCACTTCGGACATTCATTATCACGGAGCCTTACACGGGAAGCGATCAACAGTTTTCCACGGCCCGCACTTCAAAGCACATGCCAGCGTTTTAGAGGTGAAACAGGATTTCAACTCTACTCCTGGTTCGTTACATTCCATTACACTATTGAAAGACATCGAGAAGCATTGCTCTGGAGCTATATTATGCTACGATCCGACACAAACGGGGATGGAAACCTAGACTGGACTGAGCGCCAAGCTATCATGGCCGATCTTGAAGAAGGCATGTCTCAGGAAGGAAATTCTACTTTTCGTACCCGGCAATACTACAAGGTTGGGGAGCTCCTGGAAGAAGCAGGCCTCCCTGCGCCACAAGTCAACTTAGATACACTATGGACGTCGCTCGACGGCCCTTCAACTATTCAGAACATCGACTGTCAAGAATTCGATGTCAATGAGTGCATAGCTCCGGGTTTTTCAAGCAGCAATTCGGACAAGTTCCACAAAAATCACGTTTTCTCCTCGGGTTCTATTTTCGATCGGGTGTCACGCCAGCACCCCAAGTGTGGGGATTGTCTTATCAAATTGATTCTCAATCGAGCTGAGCAAGGATTCGAACCCCTTCTCCCACCTAAAAATTCACCAGACGGGGGAAGAGATATGATCATCAAGGCGTTGAAGAAGTACCAATATACCATCATTGAACCTGACGCGCTTTTCGTCATGGTTACGGATGCAGCGCAGATCAAGAACGTACTTTTAAAGCGTTTGGTGAAGGATCATCGAAAGGTTGGGCAGCTTTGTCTTAACGATGATGTTGCGAGTAATGACGACTTTTCTGTTTCCCAAATACGGAAGCTTATGATAAAGTTGCTACGAGAAATAGCACCCGAGCCTTCGCCGTTTGAGATTGCGTGATTTTTTTATGTAGCTTTAGCATATTTCACATAGTTCAAGACGAACTTCTACTTCAATTTCATATAATACTTTCTTAAATAATAATCCGCTGATTGATTTTGACCAAGCCATGATTACAAAACTCTAGATATCCCGTAAGCAACGGGACTCATAATGCACAGATTGTCGGGCGTATCCCACGAAGATTTGTTGATTGAATACAGAGAGAAAAGCTCTTTTCGTAGAAATGGGTACTTCAATATATGGGGTGTGGGATAGATATTTTGTACGTTGATCAAAGCAATGAAAGTCTCGTAATTTTATAGAATGGCGCTGCTTCAACAAAGCTGGATGATGAGGCTTTAGTTCGGCATGAGTGCGCGAGTGGTGGTAGTGAAGGAGCAATTGTCGCCACAGATTTGTTAGGTCAAAGCGAAGTTATGCCACTATTCATCAATGGTGATTGATATGTGTTTGGACTGCTGAAAATAATACTCTGTCATCATAAATTTCCATATTGTCTAACTGGATTTTTTGACATTCAATTATGAAGTCGGCCAAGTAGAACTTTCATCGACTTAAGTTGCGGGCATTGATACAAGCAAAAAAGTTAGGTGACAAAACTTGGAGTTTGGGGTTGAGTCGGGACGGCTGTTCACTTCCACTTCGAAGGAAGCAATCCCCAACTGGGAAGAGTAGACTATACATCCAAATATCATGTATTATAGTACTCACAACATATAGAGAGCGGGAATTTCTCTACATGATCAAATTAGTTTACGATGATAGGATACACATCTCAAACCTAGGGAAATATGAAATTTAAAAAACTATAAACATAAATAATAAACTGTGTTTATTTTAATTAAGCAAGAAACTCCTTCGACTTATTAATGCGAATTTACACCTTTGATTTGGACCACTTCCATCTCCTTGAATTTAACCCTGTCAACTCTCTTTTCATATACCAAATGTTCATCGCGGTCAACTTCAGCATACATAGTATCGTCTGGCCACTGTGACTTCACTGTCTTTGCTCCCGAAAGCAACCTCGCAGCGTTTTGAATGACACTGTAAACAATATCAAAGGTAAATTCTGGATGAGAACCCCCCGAGAGAGACTGAATATCAGAATCTCGGCTTCTTGAACCGGCAAAGCGATGACTTGAGAAGATCGGAGGGAATATTCCGTAGCAAGGGAACGGCGCAACGTATGCTTGGCGACACATTGAGCTCATGGCGACGTCGTAAGGCGCGCTGTCATCCATCAAAGACAGAGATGCGATGATCTTCTGAGCACCTTCATACGTGACAGCGTAGCTGTAGGTGCACATTCCAGCATGGGCTTTGAAGACTGTTCGAGTGTCGTTCATCAAGACCTCGTCAGGAACATGACCTTGGCGCCAGATGGACATTCTCTTGCCGACAGGCGGAACGGTGGAGTCATTGCTCAAAACATGGATATCCTGCTCCATGTCGGTTGGGCCAAGACGGCAATGGCCAAGCCACAGCATATTCCAAGAGTCACCGTAAGGAGACCTGCATTTACGTTCTGAGTTCTGAAGATCGCGTGAGGATGATGCGAAGGCCTCTAGTTGATCTTTGAGGAACCAATCCCAGTCAGAATCGTCTTCCAGGATCAGTGCTGACTGGATGCGATTGTCGACTATGTGCTGAAGCAAGTTGAGATGAGCCCGCCACGAGGCAAAAGAAGTGTTTGGTAATGGATTGAGCTCCCAAGCTTCCGAGATGGCTTTCTTGTCCACTTCGTCAAATCTCACACCCTCTGCCCATGTTACATCGAATTGCGATAACGAAGATGCGATCGTTATAGCATCGTGTTTGTCTGAACGCGTTTTGAAGCCGAGCGCAAATACTTTTTGGAAGCCCAGCGTTCGGTTCCTCACATCTTCATATGAGCTCCCCGTCTTGGCAATCGACGCAATTTTTGTTGGAAGTTCTCGAGAGAATTGCGAGAACGTGGAGATATATAGGAAAGTAGTAAAGAATAGAATACTGAGAATTGGGAGGGCTCGATGACGAATCATCAGCGACGCAAAAGACATCGTCATTTGACGTTGGGAGCAGCCTTCCGTGCAAGGACGATGAGAATAACGAGATGAGTCAAATAAAAGATTGAAGGATGAGTGAGGGAAGTGGAAGTCTTAAAAGTCTACTGCCAAAACACAGAGAGCAACCAATCTTTATCCAGCTTGTGACAAAGTGAGGTGTTTGAGAGTTCCAAATAATAAGATCCTGGAGAAAGCAGCTGCATGGAACTCATAGAAGCTAAAAAGATAAGCTACTCTACCTATCTCGTGCCGACAATAAGACTGTCGTTCTAGCTCTCAGACAAAATGTCTACCCGCAAAGGGGTCCATAAGAGTATCCAAACTCAAAAAATGGTATTCGCCGTGATAGAAGGATAACGGCACTACACCGTTTATTCTATGGCGGAGACTTATCAAATATTCGTGTATTATTTACCAAATGGTGCAATTAACCATTTTTTTCCATTTCTTGGGGCTTTTTTCTTCCCTTTTCTCTTCTCGATTAGACTTCCGGCAGTGTTCTTTTTCTCATATTGAGCTCAACTTTTTTTCATCCTGAAGGTCCGAATAGAAGCTAACTGGATACCCCCTATCACCAGAATTGCCGCCACATTCTTTGAACATTTATTAAAAAAAATCTCTGTCATAGCCTAGGTAGTGCTCTGATCCCCATTGTGGTCAAGAGTAGTTATGTGGCTAGCTGCGGGCTGGAGCTCTGTCAAGTTATCTAGCCAGCGTGCCGTAAGTTCTTATGCCGCCTTAACTTACCTTCCACCCAAAAACATGGCCTGCCTCTGTAGGCTAGTTTGAGAAGTTCCAGCGGCATGATCTCCAGGGGCAGTCCATGTAACTATTCGACACCAGGAAAACTCGATCTCTCAATTCAGCTACGCCTTCGTGGTCTTAAGAAAGTGGTGAAGCTGATCTCCGTTGTTGATCACAGCACACGACAAAATGGGGTGAGCTCCACGAAAGGATAACGCTCCTTTTGGGAAAGCCCTGACTTCCCCGCTAGTAGCCTCCGGGGATCTGGATCTGAGATGGAAGAGACTGTTAGCTCTAGCCTAGCTAGCATCCGTACAGAGGCCGACGAACAGAAATAGTGACTTGGGTTAAAAATTGGATGGTTGTGAAAGAGAAGGTCATCCACAAGGGATTGACAGAATTTGACATATTGGGTTAGATATTTCTATTAGTACATATGGAGTTACTTTATCGAGATCTTTAATGCGACGTATGTCGCTTTTAATCAGCAGGGATAGACCTGCAGGCTATATGCCGCCTCAGGCACAAATATACTAGCAGATCCTTGTGCCTTGTGCAAGTTGTACAATTCTTGCAATCGCACGGAGCTTGTATATATATAATATGAGCTCGCATATTAAGCGTATAAAAGCGGGAGATGATTATACACATTGTGCAAAAGGCTAGCAATATTCACAGGCCAAGGGATAACAGTATTGCAAAATCTCGCTTGACTAAGGAAGTGAATGAAACACGCGGATTGGTCCGTTGCACGAGCCCAGGAGAACTCCAAAAGTGCAAACCACGTGCAATCTTCAAGATTCGGGCCGGGATTAGTCCGTACAGCACGTGAGTCTCTTGTGCTAGCGGCAGGATGTGAGTTCCGGCCTTAGGAATGATCATGTGCCCAGAGTTTACAGCTACAAACAAACTTGGTGGGGATTGCGAGATTTGCAATAACAAAAAATCAAGCCTGTTTACACTTGAGAATCACAAGGAGCTTCACCAGTACTAGGAATGCCGCTGGGAATGAAGCGTATTGCTTTCTTTGCAACTGGAACGTCTTTCTTCCATTCCTCACCTCACCTCACCTGTGGACCTTGCAGAGTAATCTACTATGGTCCTTTATAATACATATAATCGCTTTGTATCTGGCTCAGACTCGGTTTCGAAGACCAAGTCCGTAAGATTGAAAGCTCTGGGCCTAATTACTCCACACTTGATTGCGGATTGGTACGGAACTATATTACACAGTAAGAGTACAGTACACGAGAACATCAACTACTTTTTTGCCTTATCATCAAGAGCAATATACATTTCTTACAAAACAACGAAGAAAGTATAGACTATAGTAGGAACAATAACGTTCAGGTTCTTCAGTCTTGATCCATCATCATATGGTCTGATGATATCTGCCGAGACAGATATTAAAGTATATACATAAGACACCTTAGTATTATTCATAGTATTAACTATCCCCCGCCCCCATCCTATGCATCTACGACGCGTACATCAAACGCCAAGGCGCCAAAGTTCCAGAACATTGTCGGAGCCTTCATACTCGGCACAGTGCCCGACATGGTGACGCTCCATGCCTTACTGAATGTACCGAAGCTTCCTGGCTCTGGTCCAGATTGCGTTGAAATTCATAGCGATCGACATATAGGTCCTATACATATCATTTGCCATATGGAAGGGAGTTTAATGGCTTATGCGGCAATCTTTGATGCTCGAGGCTGAGTATCAAGGACTGGAAAGGAATCGTATACATAAAATATATCGTGTTCACAGTTTTTTGCTTGAAGGGCTGTCCTATGTAAGGCATAACTTCTTGTTGATGGACTTCCCATCAGAAAGCTGGCGTTGAAACAGTCGAATCGCGTGGATATTGAACTCCACATCGTTGGCTTTACTGGCAGCTAAAATTTATGCATATGGTAAATTCTCCTACTCCGGGAGCGTCAACGACCGGGGTTTTGTATCGGCGATTCGTCTTCTTGAAAGGCTCAAAGACTGGTCAATACTGCATCATATTACACCTGGAGATTTCCCATGTTGAATTGTTGTAAGCACATCCATACGTATTATAGATGAGCAGTATCGCATAGCCTCACAATCCTCATGAAAATTCTTTACATAGTACTACAGGAGTCTGCTTCCTTGTTAGATGCATGCATTGGTCATCGTAAACGGAGTTGTTCCTACTCGTTGCTCTGCCTTGGCGTCATGGTCTGCTCGACATAGGTCTCTTCGCTGTGTACTCCAACAACTCCAACGATGGCAATTCATCTCCATCTTGAACAAGTTGTTGGAAGTTGACGGGGTCGAGGATTCATCTGCCGGAGTCTACGCAGTACTTTTCTTGGCGGCCGCGCAACAAGCGAGAAACACGCGTCGTTACGGCTCCGCAAAATCCACATATCAGTACACAACACCAAGAAAAGCCTCACGTTTTCAACAGCCACAGTCATACTGCACCTGCTAGTACAACATGTTTCCCGTGCACGGCTATATTCCTCCTGCATTGAAACTTGACGACGACGACGACGACGACGATCAACACAGCATAACCTTGATCAAGGGAACTTTTGCTTACTCATAGTCCTTCGGCTCTACCCTCCATTCAGAGCCTCCCATCATTATGCATCACTGACTTAGCCATTACTTCCCTGCCCTTGAGAGGCCGCGATCGTCCTAAAACCTTCCTCACCGGGATTCTGAGTAAACGTTTCCTCAATGTGCTCCAATGAGGGGAGGAGTATTACCATCACCACGTCGTTGCAGGGCTGTTTGTGGGGTTAAGGTATTAGATGACTGGGATGTCGACACGTACTGCCGGCTTCACGTACAAGTTCTAATTATGACCAATGCCAAAGCCGATGATGCTAATTTACAATGTTCCTGGATATTATGGTTCTTGGCTGTTTCTTATTGTCAAGTAGTTAGTAGTCAAGTTCAAACAAAGATAGCTTCCGTACATAGTCAAGAGCTTGGGTTAAGTATATATCTATATCAATTCTTCTCATCTTTGTTCTCATCCTCATCTTCATCCCAATCGTACTCTCCTTTATTCAATCATACAGCCATTTCAGTCTCTCATTACAGCGAACATCACAATGCATTTCACTGCCCCTTTCATTGCGGCCGCAGCTCTCCTGAGCTCAGTTGCTGCTCACCCAGGCCACGACCACAGCGCCGAGATTGCTCAGCGCTCAGCATTCATGAAGAATTCCAAACGCGATCTCTCTCACTGTGCAGCCAAGATGAAGGCTCGCGGTATTGCGGCTCGCAACGTCCAACGCCGCTCAGCTACCATCAATCACGCTCGCGCCAGACGCTCTCTTGATGCTCGTGACGAGGCAACCGTTTTGAACACCACTCATTTGTCAACTGTCAACTACACCCCAGATGATGATGAGTCCGCTGTCTTTTCCAGCAACAACTCCTGTGTCCTCAGTCCAGAGGTCACTCAGGGTCCATACTACGTCTCCGGCGAGTACTACAGATATAACAACACCGAAGAGGAACTTGGTGTCCCCATGATCTTGGACACCCAAGTCCTCGACATGGACACCTGCGAGCCAGTCGACTACGCCATGGTCGAGATCTGGAACTGCAACTCCACTGGAGTCTACTCCGGCATCGTCACCTCAGGCAATGGCGATAGCAGCGATACCACAAATATCAACACGACCTTCCTCCGCAGCATCCAGTCCACCGACGCCGACGGAGTCTCTCAGTTCGCCACCATCGTTCCAGGCCACTACACCTCTCGCACCAACCATATCCACGTTCTCGTCCACCTCAACGCCACCGTTCTCCCCAACTCCACTATCTCCGGAGGCACCGTTGCGCACGTCGGCCAGGTCTTCTTTGACCAGGACCTCATCACCCAGGTTGAGGCCACTGCTCCATACAACACCAACACCCAGGACGTCACTCTCAACGAGGACGACTCCGTCCTTGCTTCCGAGGCTGCTTCCTCCGATCCAGTGGTTCAGTACTCTCTTCTCGGCGATAGCATTGAGGATGGTATCTTCGCTTGGTTGGCTTTCGGTATTGATGTCAGCAACAACTTCACTATCACTCCTGCTGCTGAGTACTACGCTACTGGTGGTGTTGAGGATGACTCCTCTTCTTCTGGTGGTGGTGGTGGTGGTGGTGGTGGCAGCCCACCATCCAAGAACTAAGTTCTTCTCATCTTGTGAGCGATATAGCGTTTGATCATTCATTGTTTGCTTGATTGGAAAAGTGGGGGATATCCGGTCGTTACTTTTTGTGAGACATCCTTGTATATTAAAATGGATGTCTTCTGATATGGAAATACGAACTGCCTTATTGAAGTATGTAAATCGTGTGCTTTGATAATTGTACGAATCATGATGACTGTGACTCTTGTTGATATCCTGTTTATGTATTTTTACTTTTCCGTCAATATTGTCAATGTTGTCAATACACTACAAGGTGCTACCAGAAGTTATGTATTTCGTGACGCGGCCCTACTATCGAATCTTATGGTTGTCAACATATATGGGCAGTATACAGACATCATCTCCGTGTGAGTGTGTGAAAGTGAATCATTATCGTTTTCACTGATTGCAGGATGAGGCAGCACTGCACCGCTACATAGCATTAGAATAGCTACAGAGTAGAATTCTACTCCCTTTCTCCTCTAATCAATTCAGTACCCAGATCTGCTACACGCCTAACATCGTGACAATAAAAACTGATACACTCTGGCCTTGTCTACTAAGTTAATAAATCTGGGTAGCCAATGTGACGAAAAATTCACGATGACTTGCAATCTACTTGACGAGATAGTGGACAATATTGAGGTGTTTCCCAGTTGGGTAAGACTTACAAATTTGAGAGCCAAAAGATGGACGTAGAAACCACGAGATTTGGTCTTTAAACGAAAAATTTGACGTAGAAGTGGGAAGGAGATGCGTTTAAATGAATAATTATATAATTTTGGTATGTAGGTAAAGCTCAAATCAGTTTCTGGGCATATTTAGTTCACTAGGAGCGACACTTGCTCAGTCGTTAGAACCCATTCATTCTTTAAGATTAGCCCCTTCATTGAGCCTTACTCGTTTCTTCAAGGCCTTTAAATCGAAGATCACTTCACTAAATTCGTTCTCTATCATTTCCACTCTATTCATCTCGTTCATGCGCAAATAATCCTTACCTTCCAACTCACTCAACCCTCAAAGCTTTCTCAGCAATAACTCTAATATGCTCTTCATCCGTCCCACAACACCCTCCAAGGACACGCAACTGAGGCAAAATACCTCTTAACTCACGATAATACTCTCCGAGTGCCTCAGGATCTCCCCGGTCCAGAGCCTCACTTTCATCCAGCTCCTCATGGCTCTTAACACTGGCATTAGCCCTTACGCTCCCTATCCTTTGCGTGATGCACTTATTTGTCCCCTTCAAAACGCTCAAAAAGTGTACCGGATGCGCACAATTGATCCCAAAGTACGCCACATACCCCTCAGTCATCATATCAACCCTACAAATTGCCTCTACAAGCCCCACTCCCCCAAGAAGCGCCCCGTCCGTCTCCACACAGAACGAAACACAAACGGCTACACCAGCTTCCATAGCCAGTTGGGTAACGGCCACCGCCTCCGCTACACTACCCGTCGTCGCGAGACAGAGCATATCGACACCCGCGTCCACCAGCGCCGCGACTTGCGCTTCAAATCCCGCGCGCGCTTCCGGGATGGTTATGGATGCCGCCTTGTAGGCATCAGTCAGCGGGCCTAGGTTCCCGCTGATGACGATGGGTGTAGAGGGGCTCTCATGCTGGGCGCGCAGATCCTGGAGGAATGAGACTGCTGATACGTTGATGGACGATACCGCTGATGCTGGATAGCCTAGGGATATCACCCAGGGTGTGGAGGCGCGCCAGGTGGGTGTTTCTAGCACTATACCTGTGCTGTGTGCTTTTGCGATGCCGATGCAGGATGTGTAGGCTTCTGTGAGGGCTGCGAGGCCTGTGGGGGTTGTGAGGAGGGGGAAAGCAGCGAAAGAGGGGAGAGTTTGCGAGTGCGTGAAGATGAGGGTTGTTTCTAGGCCGGCTTCTGTTAGGTAGGGTGTTGGAGAGGTGAGTTGTGGCAGGTGGGTATATTTTGGAGGCATCTCGGGTGGAATCTGAGGATCTGGATATAGATCAATATTTCGGTTTGCGTGGTGCGTCGAATTCTCTTATTTGGATTCTGCGTTTGTGTGGAGTTCGTGATTTACTGTGTCGTTGTTGATAAGAGGAACTTAACTAAGAAGATTGTATGAAGGTGAAATGCTATGGCAATACTTCAACCAGAGCGCCTCTTCATAATGTCTTGAGTAGATCTATGAATGCTTGATATTTCAAATAACAGATGACATGAAATCAACTCAAGAAACGATTGTCTTCGAAAATACATTGAAGGTATCAATCACGTGCACAAATGAAGCAGATCAGTTGTCGGATTATAATTATTGAGTTAGCAATGCAAGATACTTTGGTGTAGGTTTGCTCTCCTCTATCCACGCAATGCACCAAGATCCATTCTCTTCAACGCCCAGTAGTCGTTCCGAAGCTTGTTTGAGCCGCGACAGCGTGAGTTGCTTCTACACAATATACTCGCACTCACAAGGACCTGCTTCATTCCCTGCTTAGGGAACATCCATTATATCTTGAGCAGTCACTTCTTGAAGTAGCCTCAATACCACTTGGACAGCAGTTGGTTCTTTTGGAGACTTCTTCTTCTTCTTCACTCAGAAGGAGCGGGGTTTCAGGGAATTTAAAGTGTTCAAGGACGTTTACTTGTCCCAGTGGCCGTTTTATTTTGTGAGGCTCCAAATTATGTGGCTGTTCCTTTTGCAGATGTTCGACGGCTCGGCAGAACTTTCCCAGAAAGTATCATCCACTTGCCTGAGGCTTCGCATTGAACATTCAATTTGCACATTCATGCAATTTGTGACACCTCGACAAAATGGTGGTGATTGTTCAAGAATGCGAGGAAGGATTTTGACAGTTCATCGGGTCCATTCGCTAAGATCTCCAACATCAAGCTAGTCAGGCTGCATCTCTTTGCTCAGTATGGGTTATAGACAATTTCAAGAGTTTTTCTTAGGAGACAAGAGGAGAAGTTCAGCTGGATCTACAAGTACATGCAGTGAATGTCAGCTATTAACGTCAGCTGTGCTGTGCTGTGCTGTGCTGTTGGCAAACGAATAGCTGAGAGAAGGACGAAATACTTGACTCGTATGATTTTCCAAGAACACTGTTTTATTTACAACTCGTATTCTTACTGCCAATATAGAATAGCATCACACGAACTCACGGCTCTGTTTTCAGACTTTGAATGTCAATCTTGCTTCTTCCATTTGACTCCTGAGGCTTTCGCATAAGGTTTTCATCTCAACTTGCACGTTTGTCCCTGACGATCTTTGCCCTCCTGAGTTGTTGTCTTCATTCTTGGCAAGCCCCTTCCACGTATTTTCCGCATGTTCCCATGCATAAGTGACGGGATTGGACGTTCCATCCCGCCGCCGGCTACGCCACTGCACCCAAAGTCGTATAGTGAAAAGCCACACAGCTCTGCCCTGGCACCGTCTTCCGCCAAGTTTGCACGATACGTCCGAAGATGATTTTCTTCCACCGTCATTGCTGACATCAAGAACTAGAATCGAAGGGAAAAGAATACAATACAATCATCGCACCGGCATGATCGGCATCATCGACGCTGTAGGTGATATCGATATCTCTTCATCCAATACTCCTCAGCCTTACTGACACTCGCATATCTAGATTGAGTGATCGCCCCCTTAATACCCTTTTGAGTATACTTATATTTAACCTCATCTCCTTAAATATATACGGTCAGAGACAACTCATCTCATCTCGTTCATCCTGTCTGTGGTCGAATGTCCAGGAATACGAGCAGAGAAGAGATCAGATCTCCACTATTCCCCCAGAACCGGTGAGCCTATTCTTAGCCAGAACCCTGCATCAATCCCTCCTATTCGTCAATGACCCACCTGAATGGGACACAAGCCATCCAATAAGTCTCATTGTTCGTGACGACGGGTCCACCTTTTCTGGCGGAGCAAGTAGGGGTGCGCCCGATCCGAACGATCTTTAGCATAGAAGCGTCTGTGCTGTGTGATCATCAACTTGCCTTAAGTATTTGCTCGATTTCCATGTTTCCTAAGTTCTTGTTTCTACACTATCTCCAACTTTCAACAACGATCTTTCTCATCAATCAGTGTATATACACATCACGTTCTTTGAACATCACAATCTTTATAATTTCCATATCTATAATTTTCCAAATCTCAAAATGAAGGCAGCATTCTCCGCTTTGGCTTTCGCCGCCGCCGTTTCTTCCGCCGATGCATACTGGAAGGGTTTCAACCTTGTGGCTACCTTGCCAGATGGCTCCTGTAAGAGTCAGTCCGACTGGGCCAAGGACTTCGAGACCATGAAGGCTCTCCCAGGCTACTTCACCTCTGCTCGTGTTTACGCTTCCTCCGACTGTAACACTCTCGCCAACGCTGTTCCAGCTGCCATTGCCGCTGGCACTCAGATCCTCGCTTCCGTCTGGACCGAGGATGCCGACCACTACTCCGCTGAGAAGGCTGCTCTCCTTTCCGCTGTTCAGCAATACGGTGTCGACTGGATGGTTGCTGTTACCGTCGGATCTGAGGATCTTTACAGAGGAGACACCACTGCCTCTGCCCTCGCACAACAGATCTACGATGTCCGTGGAATGCTTTCCACCGTTGAGGGTGGATCTGCTATCCAGGTCGGTCACGTAGACACCGTAAGTCACTCACAACTCACATCCTCTTGAATTGAAGCTAATTTGGATCAGTGGACTGAGTGGGTTGCCGATAACGATGAGGTTATCCAGGCCTGTGACTTCATTGCCACCGATGGTTACCCATACTTCCAGAACACCCAATCTAACAGCATCGATGATGCTGCTGCTCTCTTCTGGGATTCCATGGATCAGGTCCGCAGCAGAGTCAACAGTGTCCACCCTGATGGTAAGTCATCAATCTGACCCAAATGTCATTTAACCACATCTAACAATTTTTCTAGCTTGGGTTTGGATTTCCGAGACCGGATGGCCAACTTCTGGCGACCAGGAGAACGAGGCTGTCGCCTCCACCGACAACGCTGCTCAGTACTGGTCTACCGTCGCTTGCCAGGCTTTCGAGGAGGCCCACACCTTCTGGTACGTCCTCCAGGATTACGATGCCACTCCAAACTTCGGTGTCTTGGACAACAACTACAACACCAAGTACTCTCTCTCCTGTTAAATGGTGGATGGTTAATCTTTGGGTCGGGCGGTGCATTGGGCGGTTACGGAAAATATAGAAAGGCATAACCGCTACAAACGCGTGGCCGAAATAATCTTATTCATAATGTAAATATTTATATAACCATTTTGCCTTTCAATAAGTCTATGGCTTGTATTCGGGGATTGATCTGCAGTCTTCGGGTACATTCGATACACGGGAACAATTTATCCTGCTCGCTGGTATCTTTTATAGGCCATTTCAAAATGACAGGATAATCCTTTATAAGTCAGCAGCCCTGGATCGTTCTACGACTCTCACTAACTCCGTAACGCATAACATCTGTATGATTACGCTTATCACAGACTATCTCGAGAGAAGTTGGGATATCCCACTTCGGAGATCCCATCTCCTCTGTGATAACTATCTTCTAATATAGCCTAAGGCCTCGCCTTCTGCTCGAGTGATACCTTCTCTGTCAGCACAGGTTCTTCGAATACTAAGTCTAGTATCGTCTAACAGGTGAAAAAGCTTATCAAGAACTAACGACTCTTCTTGTACATGGAAGTAGTTAGTTTTATATTTCTCATTGACCTGATACTCTCATATAACAGTATGATTCTCGATGACCTTATCGCTACTAGGCTTTAAACACATGTACACTTGATAACCATGCAAATTTTAATAATCACACAGCATGTTATATTCATATAGCTCTTATAAACGTAATGTATGACTCTCCAAAACTTTAGGAAGATCTGGTAAGGCTGTATTGATATTTGCTTTCCAACAATCTCATAGGCGTGTCATTGACAACTTTGGTCTGCCTAAGACTTTTTGAATCAAGGGAATTCTCTACACGCTTCATTATGATTTGAATGTACTTAATATATTCTGCAAATACTCGTTTCTAAAGTTACTTGGTATAGTAAGGCGGAGACTGACAGCAAACCCTTCGCAGTCTCAATTATGCAAGGCTGGTCCGTGACAGAGTGACAGAGGTTGGTTTCGACCTGGATCATGGAGCATCGCTGTACTACCTCGGACTTTCATTGGATTTCACATTGTGTCAGTATGATGGCCAGCGTCCATCGTGAGAGGATCTTCTCTAAGTAGGTTCCAAATGGCCTCAAATACCATAGTTTTTAACTGATACCTGAATGCATAGTCCTGGTCCCCTGACGGCGGCTGTGCACGAATTCGAAACAACCTTGACGCCGACACAGAGATTTGATCTTCACCGAGAATCTCAGAGCAACGGATACGATGCAAATGCGATCATCGCGTTCACGGCTAAGATCGATGCTGAAAATGCAAGTCGCAGAGGTCAATGTTTATCACCACGGTTGTTCAAAGTTCTACAAGTAGTCCACGACTTCTCTTATATCGTCGACACCTTTGTGTCTGCTCATCCAGAGTTAGCTGTCTTGGTATTGGGATCTTTAAAATTCACAATCCTCATTGTGAACAGCACACTATCATATATTGTGAAGCTATCGGAATGTTTCATGAGAATCGGGGCAAAGTGCCCAATATCCTCTGAATATCGTCT
Organism: Allantophomopsis cytisporea; assembly: GCA_024752435.1. Classification (NCBI taxonomy): domain Eukaryota; kingdom Fungi; phylum Ascomycota; class Leotiomycetes; order Phacidiales; family Phacidiaceae; genus Allantophomopsis; species Allantophomopsis cytisporea. The sequence goes on from CP103024.1 coordinate 152,894, forward strand.
CTGATATAGAAACTCACAACTATTGAAGAGGGCACTGCTCACATTTTATGCTTCTATCGTCAGATTTTGCACCAAGGCTATCGATGTCATCCATCAGCCTGTCGGATGGACTTATATGAAGGCGATGCGGACATCTTTCGAAAGAGATTTTGGCCCATACGAAGACGCAATAAAAGAGCAAAGTGATAACGTAAAAGAACAGATACGACTTGCTGCATATCAAGCCGCAGCCGCAGATCAAGCTCTACAGAAACTGAGCGTAGCAGGTTGTCTTGGTTTCGGAAAGTAGTCTATAAAAGCAATGATGAGACTCGAGAATGGAGATGGCAAGCGAAGAGCGAGAAGCAAGTTGGTATAAAGTATCTAGCTGAAGGCCATATTTTCTGAGATTTTCTACAGAGGCCCAGAGAGAGAAGCTATTCGACAAGCTTTCAGACCATGACGCTCTATCTACGTTAAAACGACTTTGAAGGAAACGGTATACTACTTTTTGGCTATGCCAGAGCGAGCAGTTTTAAAAGTGGCACGATGAGACACAGTCTTCGACCCTGTGGCTCTCAGGAATTTGTAAGCCCAGTCCTCTTTGTAATGTCTCTAACCGATCTTCTAACACTCAAACAGTGATTCAGGAAAATCTGTTGCGACAGAAGTGACTTGGTTCTCTTACCCAATCAAACCCAAGCATTTAACAAATTTCCAGGACTGCAGTGATTGATAATCTCCTTCCGCAACGTAAAAGCGACGAGCAGATTGCCTGCTTTTTCTGCGAGTATAACACCGAAAGAACCCTTACAGCTCGCACTACCCTTGGTTGTTTAATCCGACAGTGTTTATTGAAGAAGAATTCTGAAATGGTGGAGCAAGAACTCCAGTCGCTTACCAGTTAATAATTCAATTGAAGTTGAGGATTTGGAGCCATTACTTTACGCAAGAGCAAAGAGCTATAGTAAACTAACGTTGATCATTGACGGACTGGATGAATGTCAAGAGGCTGAGAGGAGTCTACTGATCAAAACATTGTATCGATGCACGAATTCGTAGGATTTGACGATCAAACTTTTCCTGTCCACCCGAGATGGGATGGCGGTGGAAATTGAGAAGCTCTTCGGTGTCTCCCAGGGTGTTTGGCTTACAACCACTTGTGAAGAAACATACGTAAATATTGAAACTTACGTCAAAGGGGTGCTTAAGGAGAGGCACCAGAAAGGATATCTCGTTGTAGGGGATGAGGATCCCATCAGTGAAATTGAGAACGCATTAATTGGAAAATCCGGACGTATGTGAGTGGAATTACGTCAAGCAAAATTCATATCATCTCTGACAATGCTAGGTTTCTTTGGGTAACCTTCCAACTGGACGATCTCTGCGGTCAGAAATGCGATGCAGATATACGATCTACTATCTTAGCATTACCGATGGATCTCCCTGACACGTACGAGCGTAGGTTGACTCGTATAATCAAAGCTGGAAATGAAGCACTTGCGAATAAGGTTTTGCGCTGGGTTGTAGTCACATAACGACCATTGTCCTTAGACGGCTGCGAGAGGCTATTTCGATCAAGCCTGCAGATGAGTATCTCCATCGCGATCGAATGATAAACGATATTTCTAAGCTCCGACAGTGGTGTCGAGACCTGATAGTGCTGGACGAGGAAGAGGATACCGTCGAATTTCCCCACCAAAGCGTGAAAGACTTCCTGCTATCTGAGAAACTTCACAACTCCGACACTAAAATATTCCACTTTCAGATGTCCGAAGCCAATCTTCCAGCAGGTAAATTATGCGTGAGTTACCTTACCCTGAATGACTTCGATCGTCAGCTTGTACAAAGCTCATCCCAAAATCTGGACATCAAGCCCAAAGACATCATCACAAGAGTTATCAGAGGATCCTCCAGTGGCTCAAGAATTGGGAAATCTCTTGCAAGACTGATCGCTGAAAAACATAGAAGGGGTGTTGATTTCGATCCGCAATCTAAGATCTACTCGGGTAAGAGGGGGTCTATGCAAGCAGAAAAGGAATACTTCTTCCTTGAATATGCTCGAGATTACTGATTATCACATTGCCAAGCGCTGCAAACCAATGACGCAGTGCTATGGCGTCGCTGGATGCGTTTGCTGACACAAAACCATTCATTCGTGAATGTTCCTTGGACTCCACAGCTAAGAACGCCATTACACTCAGAAGAATTCGAAGATGAAGATGTGGGTCTCAGTCATTATATAACACTGAACGATCATGCTGCTTTGATGGAAGCTTACTATTTCCTAAAACATGAACTTAAAGGGTGTTTTCGCGCGCCAGGAGTCCTCCATATATGGGCATATCGACGCCAGATTGGCCAACAAGGACTTGCATGTCATCTTGATGTTAAATGCAGCAAACAGGTTTCATCCGTTGCAAATGATCCGACTCTGCGAAATGCATTGGAACCCTGCCATACGTGACCTTGCACCTCGTTTGGCTAAATAGCTGTCAGAGATACCCGCACAGGATTTTCCGAAGACTGGAGAAGGAACAGTGGATCATAAAGAATTGTTATATGTTCTACAAAAACTTCGGCATTTACCACTACCAAAGATGCATCATTCTTTGATCCCTAAGATCGAAGAAACTGAAGACAGAAGATTGGTAGATCTTGAAATCTTTATGATTGAGAGTGTTGAAGGAGCAAGATTTTCAAATATATTCAGGAAGCTCATTGGCCTTAACGCATTTGAGTATCGATCATCAGTAGAAAAGTTCAAGATCTGTTCTAAGACTAAATCAGATATTTACTTGCGAGTGTTCATAATACGGTAACGCCTCATTAGGGATCAACCAATATGAGAACATTTAACATTGAGCACCACATTGCGGACTGTAAGTGAAGTCTGGAAACTGCCTGCATTCCTTGGTGTTATTCCAACTGCAGATCAGACAATTCGGAGTCTCCAGATGATCTGCAAACTCCCAAATCACCTAATCAGCAGATTGAATGGTAATATCTACAAACACAAACGACTTTCACTGGATTTGCCCAATCATGTCAATACAAAGGCTTGAATTCCTTTATCAACCAATCCAATCAACACTCGGCTCACTCATCTCCTCATCGCTATAATCATGGCCAGAATATTCCTCCGCATGTTCTCCCTTTGCTCCCGTCATCCTAGCATAAATCCCCACTTGATCTATCTCCTGCGACGGCGGAGAATGGACCTGCATGGACCAAATACTTCTCCTCGGAGCCGAATATCCCCTCTCAATCCCCTCCGCCTCATCATCCCCATTTTCTGCTTGAGGAATGAGCTCAGGGTGCGTTGAGTCTTTGCGTGATGCATAAATTTGGCTATTCTTAGGATTTACACACAAACTCTTATGTCTCTTGCCCCCAGTCGGGGCTCCCTCTATTTGCTCATCGTTTGGGAAACCAGAAGTTGCGACTGGTCTAGGATATCCTGAATCCTTCCTAGGTTTCTTCCACGTCTTCTTGCGCGAAGGCTGCGGTACGTTGATTTTCACCCGAGGAGATCTTGGCGTGCTAGGTCGTCGCACGTGAGAACTCTGCCCAAGTGCGGAACCGGATTTTGAAGCCTCACTCAGTCGATGGATTGCTTCCGGATGTGGGGTTATGACACTTTTGCGACGATGTTGCGGCGAATCCTGGGATTGCTGGTAGGAAAGCGAAGCGCTTGAGTGAGATGCTTCGCGGACCATAGTGAGGCGACGTGCGTTGTCCTCGACAAGAGAGGCTGGAGCTTGAGTTGCGTCAATACCCTGCAGATATAAGGAGTACGGCTCAGGTGTAGATTCTCTGGAGTCCATACTCGGAAGAGGACTAATCCAATCAGATGTTGCTTTTCTAGGTGGCAGTGCGGGGAAGGATTCAACGAATTTTGGCAACTCAATTGTACTAAAGGGGTTGTATTCTTTGAACTTTTGTTTGTGATCCGACCACGTTGATTGAGAGCCCGTGAAGCTCTTGGCTCGCGGCTCTAGAGCTTCTGATGAACTGTTAGATGAAGAGGGTCGTGTTATGGGTGAGACAGATGTGATGTTTCTTTCATCAGTGGTAGACCAAACAGTCAAATTATGATTGAAAATTTGCTCTCGATTGCTCCTACTACTGTTCGATGAAGTAGTACTAGCTGAGCTTAGTCGTCGAGGTGAGCCATCATCTTCCCAGATTATCTCATGGACACTATCTCTTGACATGACCATTGAGATCTGTCTTGATTTTCGATGGCTCCTTTGTGTAATTGTGTTTTGGCTGCCTCGTCTGCTCTGAGACTCGAGGAACGCACCAGGGATGTTTGTAAACGTGGTCGCTGTTTTTGCGGCAGATAGTGCGTTTGGAATGAGTCCTTGTGGGGTGACACTCAATTTTCGAGCACTCTGAAAGCTTACGTGTCGTCTGCTATCGGACTTGACTTGCGATTTGTGTTTTGAAGTCTTTGAATTGATCATGTTATTTTCGATTAAAGCAGTTACCTTGTCAATCTCATGGTCGGTAATGATATATGCAGCGATTGGAGTATCACTGTCCAAGTGATTCTCATTCGGGGTTGTGGCACTTTGAATGAGAAGTAATGATTGAATTGAAGAATTTCGAGATTTGCTAGTTGATGGTGGGCTGGCTCTTCGAAGAGTGATAGTTGCCGGAGTATTTAATTTAGGGACAGAAATTCTTTTCGAAGTCAGTATTTTCTGTACAGCACCGAGACACCCATGACGATCGACGACATGATCGGACATCCTCTTGTTGGATTTGTGGCTGGCGCTTCGTTGCTCTTCATTACATGGGAGCATGCGGGATGCTCCAACTTCAACAGAGCTCCATCTCCTTGTTGTGACTGGATTTGCTGGGTGTGACATTAGTTTGCTCAAACACTCATGTGTAGCTCCAGGGGAACTCTCTGAGTCAGTCGATGGCTCTTTGCCGCTTATGTTGGAAGTCAGAAGATTGTGTAGCGTCGCTGACCTATCTTGCTTGTCTGTTATCCACCGATAAGAATGGGGCTCTTGCGAATTGTCTCTGAACTTCTTCCTTTTACTGTTCGCTCGAGACTGAGGACCATGAATTCGGTTGTAGGAGCGATCGCCATATGGCACTGTCTTAGTTCTCTGAATCATGGTGAGACTGGTAGAATCTTGTCGACTGGGCTTGAAAGGAGGAACGTCGTAGTCTTGCTCTTCTGGGGGTGTCAGATATACGCTACTTATTCCGCTACGATGGTCATATTCGGAGTAAGGTGACCTTGATGACTCGCCCGAAGATCGTGAGGCAACACTTGGAGATAGATTTCTCGGAGCTAGGCCTGCCTCCGCTGAGGGCGATGTAGATGATGTTTGAATCCTTGGAAAGTAGCTTGCGTCGTTGTGGTCACAATCTTTTAATTGGGTACACTGTACTTCATTGTCGTTGTCGTCCGTCAAAGTGATGGGTGGGCTATTCAGCGGGGAGGACAATGACAGATGTAACGGTATAATTCGAGGCGCCATCAAGGATATTGAAGGAATAGAGTAGGCAAAGTTCTGGAACAAAGAATGAAAAGGGATTTAAAGAATGCAAAGTTCAAGGACCAAGCTGAATGGCAACGAAAGGCTTTAGGGTAAAGAATAGAGGATAGTGATCATGGTTGGCGCGACTGTCCAGAAGGCATTTCGCAAGTAGAAAGTAAGAGGAAAGGTACATATTGGAGATGCTCTCATAGCCAGCCATAATCTTGGATATTGAATTTGGCAGGAGTGTCTCATATGGGCATCATTTCTCTGACGGAGGTGCATCGAGATCAAGTCGTGACTGCTATATATATAATCTAGGATAGCCCACAAAGTGACGTGATGAAAAATGTAACTTGAGCAAAGATTGGATTCAGCCATCTTCAGTAGATATGAAGTATGCTCATGATTACATGCGACTGTACACCATGGGGAATTGGCTCAGAACTGTAGACTATAGAGTTCAGCTTTGCAATTGATGGTTTTGTGGTCGGCGAAAGCGATAGACATGTGGACCAGGAAATTATAGACACCCTCTTATCTATAAGAAAGCACAAACATTTGAATGGGGGAAATGAAGCTATTGGTATCTTCAAGAGAAGGGATAGTATAAAATTGTATTTGGTTTCGATGTAATGAGGCTGGCTTCTAGCGTTTCGCTGATGAGGACGAACGCATGCCTTGGGGCACAGTCTCTTAATATCCATTCCGCGGATGATGAAGTGAAGCGAAAATCATACCCCTAGCAAATCGAGAATGAGGAAAATGGAGCGACGAGCTTTCCAAAATATAATCATCCATAAAAACATCAACCTGAATGAAGGAGACAAAACAGTGTTAGAATCCACAGGAAGTAGATCTAAGGACCTTTTTCATGCTCAATGACATCCTGCGGAGGGAGATCGCACCCCTAAATCAAGCAAAATGAGCAAAATGAGCAAAATGAGCAAAATGCATCAATTTCGAGACACCCATCAACGACACGACACTTCCCCCACTCCATCAAATACTGCAAAAATGGACGCTGTGGGAATTGAACCCACGACCTTCCCCATACTCAAATTAGCTTTGCGAAGGGGAAATCATACCCCTAGACCAAGCGCCCGATAGATTGGAAAAAGCTCGCTTATTTTGCAATATGTCTAGATCCAAAAGCACGTACTTGATGAGCCGAGCGGCAGAGGGCTTGGAGCAGCTAGTTGGTGATTTTCAAGTGCAAATGGATGGATTTGAATATATGGTATTATTGGGTTGCCTAGTTTAACTATTCACAATAACATAGATATAGGTTTGAGAAGAATATGGCCATATGCCTTCGATGCTTTTCGATCAAGTGTTTGAGGTTCCCACCATTCTGCATCATATTGCCCAGATCCTTCAAGTCTGATCATCAGAAAATATATGACTTTTAGTAATCGCGCAGCTTGCGAAAACATGGTGGAATAATGTATCTTTGAACGACTAACTGCATGGCTCTCATGCGTTGTACAGCCGTAATGAGTATACGGAATCCATCACTGCTACAAAGTATTCATGCTTTTGACGTCTTTGAAGTTTACTGTTGCATTGGAATCGAGCGTACTGTAGAAATGCAGGTTCAGGATATATTGTAGTGGTTGAGTGAAATTCAGGTCATTCATTACGTATGGAATGTCTGGATCTGGGCAAATGTCTTTGGACAGAAAGTGTTGGGAACGCGTCGAAAGATAGATCAATTATAGCCGCAAGTAACATTGGTAAATAATAATAAAAAGCAAGATCATGCAGTATTGAAGGTTTTGCTGGCAGACAATGTTATTGAACTAAATTCATGCTTTCATAAATTCAAAGATGAGTGCAACGGAGGTAGATATGGTGATGCTGTGGAGGAGGACATGCAGTTACAGCAAGCAGACACTTCAGGCCAAAGACATCCATAGAAATAAGGAAATTCCGCACTGGAAAATAAAAGCTTCCGCTTCAAGGAGACCATCAAGCGCACATAGCTTGTACAGTGAATGTATTCATTACATTGAATATGCGATAGAGAAAAGCTCCGGATTCAATGCCATGCGCACCACCACACCTCGGTACTCGAAGTATTCATTAGCGAGCGCGAACTGAAATCTTATCGCCAGGAAATTCTAGGCGCTTACGGTTGAACGCATGCATCTCGCATAGAGCTCACCTCAGCCTCACAGCTCTTTTGAAGACTCATCTCGTATACGATGGCCCCCGAGGCGACTGAAGCTTCTCAAACATCATCAGATGACTACGTACGATTACACATCACCCCGTTTAATCCAGCGCTTCTCAACGCCGTAGTAGCACCATCTATCCAACCTTCTGCGCGCAACATTTCCTTCCACACTCTACAGACTTTCCCAGACCAAGGCTACGGCTTTGTCGAACTACCGAAAATGGAGGCCGAGAAGATCAAAAAGAAGCTGAAGGGAGCGATTCTGAAGGGCACCAAAGTGCGCATTGAGAATGCGCGCCCAGAGAAGAAATTAGCTGGCGCTGGAGAAACGGATGACAAACCTAAGAAGCGATCAAAGGAGGAGAAGGACTCAAAGAAGAGAAAGAGAGATAGCGAGGCTATACCGGGTGTGGAGCTTAGGGATCGAAAAGTCAAGCGCGGTTGGACAGAACCTACGACGGGCAAGTTCGAAAGACGATCGAAGGACAAGGATACAAAGCAGACAGTCATCATGTCAAAGTACACATCTCAGCCAGAATGTCTTTTCAAGGCTACTCTACCAGCGAATGTTGCATCGAAATTAAAGGCTTCGGATAAGAAGGTGGAATCGAATACCGAGAGAAAGAAAAAGAAGCACAATGGGAAGGAGATAGTGGTACACGAGTTTGCGAAAACCACAAAATACGCTTCGTTCTTGAGAGGCAGTGGTCCTTCAAAGGACAGTAAACCTGCAGTCGAATTCGTGGAGGGTAAGGGATGGGTTGATGAGGATGGCACTGTGGTTGAGAATGCGCCTGTGCAGAAGCCTAAGAGGACTATTGTGGTCAAGAAAAAGGTCGAAGTTGAAGAGTCCGAGACATCAAGCAGCGGCTCTAGTTCCGAAGAGGAAGATTCAAGCTCATCGGAAGAGGAGGAGGACGAAGAGGATGCAGAAGTCGAGGTCGAGATGAAGGATGAGCTACCCGTAGCCGATGCAACGCCTGCGGCGGAGATCGTTGAAGAGGCAGTTAAGGAAGTAGAGGAAGTAGAGGAAGCGGAATCATCAGACTCCGAAGACGAAGTAGATGAGGCGGCCTCCGGTGCTGAATCCGGATCCGATGCCGGATCCGATGCCGAGTCCACTCCTGCGAGCAAGGCAGCATCGAGTGAGCCAATATCGGCTACGTCAACCAAATCTACTGAACAACCTATTCAAATCACGAAGAAGGTATCACCTGCAGCATCAACTACTTCAGAGGACACAAGCTCCGAGTCAGAGTCCGAAGTAGAAGAATCAGAGAGCGAGTCTAGCTCTGATTCAAGCTCTGACGAGTCTGATTCCTCATCAGAAGCCGATTCTGATGAAGAATCCGAGAAGGCCGTAGATGTACCCGCTGATACCACTGCCCGACCAAACTCATCCAGTAAAAACCTCAGCCTATCTATACCCACAAACACCGAGACAACCACACCTGGAGAGGTCCATCCACTTGAAGCCCTCTACAAACGGCGAAAGATCGCTGGCGAGGCACCAATTCTTACTGATGGAGCAGCTGGAGGTTTCAGTTTCTTTGGCGGCGACAACGATGACATCGAAGAAGACGAAGAGATGAACGATGTCGCGCCCATGACACCCTACACACGACGCGAGTTCGAGAGCCGCGGTTATCGTAGCGCAGCACCTACCCCAGACACCGCTCATCCCAACAAATCCTTCAACTGGTCGACGAACGACGACGAGGACGAAGACGAGGGCCAGGAACAGGGATACGGCGCTACTCCTGTGCAGAAGAAGCACAAGAAGTTTGCGGAGCAGAAGGAAGAGACGAAGACTGCGGCTGAGCCAATTGGCGATTTCCAGAAGTGGTTCTATGAGAATCGTGGTGAGACGAATCGTGCTTGGAAGAAGAGGAGGAAGGTTGCAGCTAAGGAGAGCAGGCAGAGGGAGAATAGGAAGAGGGGCGATCGTGCTTGATACCATAATTCTGTCATCTACGTATCTTAGACAACTATCGATCCATGATTTTTACGGGGATGTACTATATATCTTTGAACGGACTTGTCTGACTGGCATCTATTGTAGACATGACTGACGATGATCCTGATTGTTCTATTCAAGAGCTCCAGTGAAAATACAGATCCTCTTGTAAGACCATTGTTGCAGAACAACTGCACATGCTTATTAACAGTTTTTGGAACTGGGATGTCATAGAATCAGTTTACTTGAATACATCTTATGCCCGCGACCTGGCCGTTGAAACATATTCATGATTATAGGGTTATTAAGTTGGATTAGTAAGATTCAAGCAGGATGAGGGGAAACATGCATGTCACGCGGAGACATGTGGAAAGAACAGGCTTTCAGCTTGCCTAGTTAATTTTGCAGCAATTGTAAAGTGTATGCGATAATGATATGACTCTTCAACAATCCTGATGATACCCCGCAATAATGGTGATACAATGACGGGATTGATAATACTGCCCCACAGAATATATCGGCAAACTTATCCGTGGTTCGTGACGTATGTTCTGAATTTGTCAATATATATGTATAACCGTTTGGACCCTGAATTCTGCAATCAACTCTCATCTTTGAGTTACCTATATCGTCGTTCTGAAGAGAAAGTAAATAGCTGTACCGACACCTGATATCATTGCACTATGAAAGCTGTTCTTGTCGAGTCACGAGGCGGCATCAATGTCCTAGAGTCAAGAGATGTGCCTGATCCAGGTGCGCCTACTGGACATGACTTGTTGATACGGTAGGTTATCATATCTAGAAGTTCTGAATTAGCAATGGATATCTAATACTGGAAAAGTGTGAGAGCTTGCTCCATAAACCCAATTGACGTAAAAGTACGTGCTGGAAAATACGACGACTACCCAGGTATGAGAGTGAGATCTCACCGTGTGAATACAATACGGGCTAATAGATTCCCTGTAGATTACTATGATCGTGTCCCTCGTCCATATCAGATTTGCGGATTTGACGGTGCTGGCGTTGTCGAGCAAGTGGGCAAGCAATGCTCACGCTTCAAGCCCGGCGACGAAGTCTTCTACTCCGGAAGTCCCATCAGACAAGGTTCCAATGCCGAGTTGCAACTTGTGGATGAAAGAAGTGTTGGGCCCAAGCCTAGGACCCTCAATTTTGGAGGGGCTGCTGCGATGCCTCTGACTTACGTCACTGCGTATGAAGCACTCATCGAGCGCCTTGAAATTTCCCGGCCGCGAGATGGCGTCCAGAACGAGAATGCCGGCATTCTGATCATCAATGGAGCTGGTGGAGTCGGTGCGATTGCAACTCAGATCGCTCGTAAGATCTTGAAGTTGCCAGTAGTCGTCACTACTGCATCTCGACCAGAGACGGTCGACTTTTCGAAGAAAATGGGCGCAACTCATGTGGTGAATCACCGTGAAGATATCGTTGAACAGATTGCACAGCTGAAGTTGAAAGTACCTATCAAGTAAGTTTGTTAAGTTGATGGTTCGCGGGCAAGCTTTGACTGATTGGGCTCAAGGTACATTTTTATCACCCATTCCACAGATGCATACATCGATGCATGTGCCAAGATATGTGCTCCATTTGGCAAGGTTTGCTCCATTGTTCAGGGGCAAGCAAGAATGTATGGAACCGAGTTTATGGCAAAGTCTCTTTCCTTTATATGGTGTTTGCTGGGTACGAAGCCATATTATCAAGTTGACATTGAGTCACATGGCAAGATTCTTAAGGAATTATCAGATTTGATTGATTCTGGTCAAATCATATGCCATTTGACAGAGCGTCTGCCATTGACCTTGGATGGTATAAAGAAAGCCCATGAGCTTAACGAGAAGGGAGGTAGTATTGGGAAGATAGGTCTGGAAGTTGATGAAGTTGGACCCAGTGCTACCCCTTTCGCCTAGAAAGGGTACGTATACCAGGCATTATGTGCTTGCAGTGGTATTCCATGAACGAACACTCATTCAGTTTGCCTCAAAAACTCGGCAGTAGTAAGGAATCAATTTGTTCGTGCTGAGTATCCAATTCACTGCGGTAAAGTTCCATGACTCGTTCGTAGGTTGTACATCATAACTCCTGATTATTTGTGGTGAACGACTTACACGTGCGTAAGGGGCTAGCACTCGAATCTGGATCGTTGTGATGTAATAGAAATTAATCGTTGTCTCTTTTACCATACACCTCATGCTCCTATTGTTTGCACTCGGGATTCAGAGCACTAATATGTCTTGGCAAGTATTGAACCTTTCAGCTTCTGTATCTCAATTCAAAGCTTTCATACAATGATAGACTGTTCTATCGTATGATTCTGCGGCATTTCAAAATTTGCATGGCTTTCGACTTTCCAGTTCCAGTAAAGTCAACATGACATCGGTTCGAGATGCACTTTGGTATCGATAACAGTCGTCCAAGAAGATGTAGTCTTCTTCAGGTGATCTGGGCCCTGCTCTCCTTTAGCTTGACGATCTAGCGGGAGCTTTTCATGCCGCATGTGAAATCCATCGTTACTGCGCCGTACGAATTTCTCAACTATTATATGGACAATATCCAGTGAGTAAACACTCGGAACATACTTGGGAAAACAAACGTGCCGAACAATGCGGCGAAGGGCTTTTCGGCGTATATAGTCTGGTACAATCACAACTTGTACTGAATACAGCTGGCCTTCCCAATCTAGACCTGTATTATTATCATTCCCTTCTGAACAAGCCTTACTCATAAGCTCAACCTTTTGCTCAGCATGTCACATACGACCATAGACTGAGAAAACTAGGGCATCCCGTCCGCTCTGCCATACTCAAACCTCAGATCGGTAGACTAGTAGTTGGGTGGGTGACCACCAGCGAATCCCTACTGTTGTATGTTTTTGGCGTTTTTTGACGTTTTTGATGAGTTTTGCTTCGCTTGTTTTGATTCAAGTGTTCCCTAAAACACGTGGACACTTCGAAATCACGATAGTCTTGAGTCTATCACCTCAATCTGAGTTATCTGTCTGGTCAAGTCTTTGCCAGACGTTACTTATCAAACTGACTTTCTGTTTGATACAGTTCCGTGTTACTTTGCGATGGTTAGTTATCAAGCTTTGGAACGGTTTCGCGGTTCTTGTTCGATGGAGTTATGCTCCGGAAGATTAGTAACGTAAGAACGTGGAGGTAATCTACACAGGAAGCCAGAGGCTGAGGCGTGATACACAGGATACTTCCGGATTTGGAGTTTCGCTATTGATACTCCTATTAGTGTCTCGATATGTATGTCCGTAGTATATGGCCCAGCTTTTGCGTTTCGTTGTGGCGTCTGTAGCGTGGTATGTTACGAGTTTTCGTGCCAGGACCCAGTAAAAAGCATGTCCTACGTGCCTCTCCGATGGCTTTTAATGGCTTTAGAGTTCGCAAACCCTCGTTACATGACTCTTGTCCCGAATGTCTGTCCCGAATGTCTGTCCTGAATGTCTCTCCCAAGTAAGAAGTCCTCCATATTAGGTTGCATGAGCTGCGGCGCCCAATACAGACGACATGGTTATGGATATCACGCATGATACGTAAGATATCTCATACAGCCTGAGTATGAATCCAGTAAGGTGTTCGCTCTATGCTGGCAATGCCGGTATTTAACGGCCCATTCCCCTTCGGTATCTGCCTGAGAATTTGGGTTAATATTCGGCTCTTTGTCTAACTAACGTGCTCTCTCTCTCTCTCTCTCCTCATGCCCGCGGATATCCAGGACAAGGGAAGAAGAACAAGTGCCTTCACGTTCCGCACTAATCGTGATCTGTATATCAAACTGCCAGGAAAGGCCCGCGCCAATCGCGATCTGTCTACTGCTGGACATGGTCCGACGCCGCAATTCGGGAGAGAGACACAGTTAGCATTGCATGCCACTGCAAGTGATAGGCAAAGCATTGGTGATATGTTGTAGTACTGACAGATACGTCCCGCGGACAAGCGGTATGTACATCCATCCTAAACCCTCAGCTCTACTTGATCAGATCCATCAAGCTTACCTTGATATGGGGATGGATATTGCGATCTTACAACAGGCTGTATTGGTCTTTTGATCCGTCGCTCACATCAATCACCTAGAAGTGCCGGTGCAATGAAATTTTGCCCAGCGGCCCTCGGTCCCCGGTCGTTCCGACAACTTAGGAGGTGTAAAGTGGATATGCAAAGACGATCACAACCCAAAAAATGCCTGGGGCACAAGGGGAAATCAACAGCTGTGGGCAAACCGTGCGCACTTTCGTACCTTTTCCACATTTCGTACCTCACGCGGAACCACGGGAGCCATGGGTATAGAACGATGGCCTGTACAAATCCCGTACAAGCCTGGCTGGTCCCTGGAAAACTTCCTGAGCAAGTTCTGGACATACATGGTCAAGGCCTGTTGACAAGGGCTTTCTCTCCCAATTCTCCATTTGCTTCCAGTTTTGTTGGTACCGATTAATCTATTATTATGGAGCAAGTGCACCTGCTCATCACCCTGAGACGAACCTGACAGGAACGTGACATGAGTCCAACAACAAGAACCTGTCAGCTGTAACAGTTACATACCTTGAGCTATTCAGAATGCCCAGAACTATCCAGGCCAGCCTGTGTGAATATGCAATCCCGCCTATTGATTCCATGTTCGCGATATCGCCCGGTGATACACTAAACTGAGCGTTGAAGGGGCGTTGGATGAATATGCCCACTCAAGTGTAATCATCCTGCGCTTCTTTTTATTACTGCACAGGATGGAGATTTCCCGAGCTGCCGAGTAGTGCTATGTTCACAGTAAATATACCGGGTCTTCGTGGCCCCATCATGCGATTCCGAGAGAGTAGGAGACCCAAGGAACATGAGACATTTCAAAAGGTCGAAGGTCAACCAACGTTCAAAGAGAGGGAAGAGGAGCATGCGCATTTCGAATCCACCCCTGCAAAGCTCTTTTTGTTTTTTTTTGTTTTTTTGTTTTGCTTTTGCTTTTTTCGGAGCAGGAATACGGTACTCATACCTTGATGATATGATAAGATCCCACAATGAATAGTCTTGGTATTCTAGTTCCGCGGCTCTCAGGAACTATGGCCTCTCTATTGGATACTCGCAACTCCATGTTATGGCTTTTATAACTGAGGTGAATCGCGCAATAATCGAACAACGTGAGACCCTTAATCATTGCATGACTCTCACACCTTCGTCTTTACTTTATACGGTACGTAATTTGTATTGTCAAGTAACATCATATTTCGCAGTGCAAGAGACTCTACCGTGTCCGATGCACTAATTTTGGCTCGGGGTTGTGGCACACACGTACCCCAATTACCCAAGAGAGAGAGTGGTGCTGCACAGAGCTAGTCCGTCAGTGCATCGAAACCTAGGCCCACATTTCAAGAGTCCAACCAAACACATCAATTCCCGGGCAGGAAATGTCTTCGTCACGGGCAACATCTAATAATGTCATATTTCAAATGTCGAGAATCTTTGGTGACTGTTTAGTTAGAACACAGTCCATGCCATCCTTAGCCACGAGGTCTAGAAGTTTGTTGATTCCACGAGTGCGGCAGCTATTGTGCCCATCCAGTAACCTCACTGTATAGTTCCCAAACGAAAGCCAGAATGGTATCAACGCCGTCATTAGTGATGCTGAGCGCTACTAATACTAAGAGATGGCACTATGCTGCTCTACTGCCCGGAGTCTGTGTTGGACAGAACTAGAAGATGGCTGAGGATGATCATAGTTCCTTGACAAGTTTCACACTATAGCAAGTAAGTAATGGTGGTAGTTTGATGGCCTGCTGAGTGATAAGATCTAAAATAGAGTAACCAGAATAAAGTGTCTATCCCCTCTTATGCCAGAGTAGAGTTATCCCGAGTAACTGTCCAGCCACCATTCTCCATTTTGCACTGGCCCGCGTTGGTCCGTTAAGATCTTGTTTGTACTGGCACGAACTCCAGGATTCTTGCTCATCTCTGGCTCATCTCCAGAATACTAATAAGACCCTGTCGAAGTACCCTCTTGGAAGGAAAAAAAGAGAAAGGAATCGTCACTTTATCGTCTTCGAAGAGTGCAAGCATTGTGGCTTTCAGGGGGATCTCATACCCTTCCAACTACCTTTGGGTTCGTTAGTCAATACGCAACCCTGGCATCTCCATCTCTCAAAACCTGACAACTCCCCACACTTTGGCGAATATATACTTTCCTTTCAGCAATACACACTTTTTTATAAACGCCTCATAGTTTGAAATTGGACAACTTCGGACCTCCTCACGCTCTTTCCTGATAATTCTCACTTATACAAATTCAACCCATAGAATATCAATCGCCTTTCGAAGGCGTCCTCTGCTGTCATGGCCAAGGTCAACCGCGGCCCACAGGTAGCCGGTGTTGCCTACTTCTTTCTCAGCATCACCACGGTCATTATCTTTGCGAGAGTTTATACTCGTGCCATCTTGATGAAGAGTTTTGGATACGATGACTACTTCGCTGTCTTCGCTCAGGTATTTTGACACTCCAAAGCTGTTGAAAAATATGGCGTGACTAACATATACCTCAGGCTCTCTTCCTTGCCTATGGTATCTGCTCTATCACTGGTGTTCACTATGGAACTGGTCAGCATACAACAACTATTGATCCATACAATCTCCCGATCGCCCTGAAGGTCAGTTTTCCTTGAACGTATAGGAAAGTCACTTACTAATGTCCCTGAAGTTCTGGTGGTTCTGTGAGCCTTTCTTTGTTCTCGCCAACATGGCTCTCAAGATGAGCATTGCCCTCTTTTTACTTCGACTTTGTGTTACCCGAGCTCAAAGATGGTTCATCTACGGTATCACCGCCCTTGCAGAGATCTACGGATTCGCTTTCTTCCTTCTCTTCGTCCTGCAATGCCAACCGACTTCTTATTTCTGGAACCGTCAGTCACCCAACCCTCCTGCTAAGGGCAAGTGCATCGATGCCGTTATTACTGCCAACGCCTTTTATGCCTATTCCGCCATTGCTTGCTTGACTGATTGGTCTTTGGCCATCTTGCCCATGTTCTTGGTATGGAATCTTCAGATGAAAAAGAAGACCAAGATCACGGTTGCTGGAGTCTTGGCTGTTGGTGTATTGTAAGTTGAACCTCCGAAACCCGAAAAGGGGTAGACTACTAACGACATTGAATAGTGCTTCAACAGCTACAATTGTCCGCATTCCATACCTCCACACCATGACTGATGTTGCAGACTTCCTCTTCGCTACTTCCGATGTTGCTATCTGGTCATCCTGTGAAACTGGTATTGGAATTATGGCCTCATCCCTCGCTACTCTCCGACCCCTATTCCGTGCTCTTGCTCCAAAATTCTTCGAAAGCGAAGGCAGCTCCAACAAGGGTACTACCAGACCATGGACTCAGACTGGAAGCAAGGCTGGCTACCTCAAGAGCACGACTGACGGCGGTGTCAACAACAACATCATGCTGCGAGGTGATCTTCAGAGCCAAAATGGTGTAACGACATTCGTCAATGGTGGCAAGGGCTCGGAAAGCACCAAGGGATTGAAGCTGGACGAGATGGAAATCATGAACGACAGCAGCTCTGAAGAGTTCGTACGCCCTGATAATGCATGGGCCACCAACGGCATTCGGAAAACTGTGGTCCACACCCAGGAGACGGCTTAGAAAACACAAAAACACTTACTATCATTATTAGAAGCGCATAGCATTCATACACAGATTCACAGATGTTCATCACATACCCCTACTATTAGGCTTTTCTTTCAATACAATCTAATTACTACATACAACTGTAACGGTTCTCGCATTGCATATATGACAAATGTGCAAGATTCTATGATGCGATTGAAGGTCACGCAGGAGTATTCCGCGCAACCAGCTTCCACCACTTTGTCATCAGAGGTTATCATGATGAGCTAACTACTGTGGACTCTCTACTTACAAGCTCTGAACATCTTCGTAGGCAGTTCTAGCCAGAACCTCCACCACACGCCGCACTTTACTAACCAAGTGCAACCACCACACAAATGTCGGAGCTTTCGGCAGCCTCCGCTCGTTCGTCATCTGGATCGTATGGAGGTCGGGGGGCCGGATTATGGATACTCCAGCAATGTCCGCATTCCAATAGTCAAGACTAAACACTCGCTTATTGGTTGAAAATGGGAGACGATTCCTGAGATTCGAGCTGCAAAGGCGTCGTGCTAGAACTGTGGCTGTTGTGCGCGCCGGCGCAGCACCACCGAACACTCTGTGCTCATGTAGTAGTCCAAGTGTTCTAGCCGCTATCCAAAAGATTCAATCACTACTGTGAGTACTAATTTATGATGCCATTGGCTTCAAACCGTACCGTATGCGAGTCCGAAGGCGCCTCACGTGGACCTCTATGCGCTCTTTGAGCACTGATTATTGCGACACTTGTTCTGCCCAATTTCAGATGAGGCTGATTTGGTATCTTAGACGCTGCCGCTGCGCGTGCGGCACGGACGGAAGCGCAGTACGTATACAACCAGTTGATGGTTAGACATTTCATTGTGGACTCCTGTTGTAGGAGGATTTGCAAGTATAGCCGTCCCCAACTATTTGGCTTGCTCAGCGATTGAGGATTTAGGTTGCTAACGCCGCTTACTAACTTTGCTGATAAAAAGCTCCCGATCCAATTCGATATTTTTGATATTAGCTGGATACAGATTGTTACTAGTTTTGAAGCACACGCTCATATAGGAGATGCATCTTTCGATTTTCAGACGCCAAAAAGCCACTTCGAGGATCGCAAGCCAGCGTGCAAGTCTACACGATATATGAGAGTAAATTTGTTCTTTACGCCATCGCCCATCTCCGAAAGCCACTTTGAGGGATCACAAGTCAGCATGCAAGTCTACACGATATATAAGAGTTAATTTGTTCTTCACGCCGTCACCTGTATCTGAAAGTCACCTTGGGGGTTGTGAGCTAAGGCGAAAGTACGCGCGGTACATAAATGGTAATAACCCATCCGGACCGAAGGTTACGTCAAGAATTGCAGGCAAGTGTCTGCGGCGCTACATAGGATGTTCATTTATATTATGCTTCTAGACTTATCATACACTCGTCCATTCGTCTCCCTATCTCTCCGTGCGGTAGTTGTAAAACATCCACGCCGTCCTTCCCCATTCCTTCCCATTCCTTCCGGAACTGAGCCGAACTCACAGGAAGTTAATCCCCACACCGAACTGCAGACCCTTCCTCCCTTCCTCTCCCCTCCTGAGCACAAGCGGCAAGCTAAAGTTAAGTTCGAATCGGGCAACTGGGTGCGCATAGACTAACCCAAAGCCAGCCGCGATACTTGGCAGACCATTTGCCAATTCTGCCACAGTGCCATAAACACTCTTGCTCACTTGGCTGCTCCCCATACCTCCCTGATCACCTCCATCTTTCAATGCAAGCAACCTTCCACCATTCGCAAAAATCTGGAAACGCAGAGGAGAGTCCTTGCCAACTCTTGGTACAGGAAGGAGAAGATTCAGACTTCCAGCACAATAGATATCGCCACCGATAGCATCTGGACCATCCCGAGGACCAAGACCAGAGATGCGGAAACCACGAACATCGGTAGGGCCACCGAGCTGGAAACGATCATTCAATCGCGTAGGTTGCGACTTCGAGCCCATTCCAAGTGTAAGAGGGTAAATCATACCTCCTCTCAATCCTGCTGAAACAGTCACACCTGACTCTCCTTGAATCCCAGGTACTGGGATTGAAACGGCACCAGACGTCTCCATTTCGGATTTCCAGAATGCCACATCACCCTGCAGAGGTCCCCAACCTGCAATTTCGCTGACTGTCTTCATGAAATATCCGGAAGAAGGAAGCAATGGGTTGTCCCGGACATCCTTAAGCCATGTGTGCGTTACACTACTTTTAACACTGTCTCCTGCGTCGTTACGCACACTTGGTGACGCATTGCTTGCTAGACCAGTGATCTGACGCCATACACCGGTATATCCAACTTGATGTGATGAGCCTCCAGGAAGTGCCCAGCTGTACTTGATTCCAGCGCCCTTCAGGACTTCTTCGTGACTGGCCCAAGACTTGGATGTAGAGCTTGATAACGCGTCGATTGAGATTCGCTTGTCAGGGTCGCTCAAAATGGGAGTATCAAAAATTGCATGATAGGCTGAGCGTGTCCGCGTGCCCGTAGAAGCATTGAAATTTAAAGATTCTCCTCCACCAAAGATGTTGCGCCATAACAGGTTACCATATGCTGAACCTTCTGCGTTTCCCAGATCTGTACCAGTCTTCAGAAGAAGGCGAGACTTCTCACGAACCGAGAGGTAAATAGCAATATCAGATGGGCTGCTCGAAGGATCGGAGGGATCAGGCTTGTCAACAAACATCGAGAGTGGTTCGTGGTAGATATCTACATTTGTTAGTGACTTAATCATTGTAAAGTACTCTCAATGCATACCAAACTTTCGCAATTTGTTTGCCTCTGCAGAAACTGCGCGGAGAGCTTCATGTAGTGTCCATTGCTTGTCGTTTTCACCCAGTAAAGGTCCAAAAAGTCTGTCAAGGAAGCCCTTTCTGGTGTTCGTAGCTCCGATGATCTTGATTGAGCCAATTGTGACAGGCAGTGTTGAATTGGAGCCAATCTGAAACTGTAATCAGCGACTGATCACGACGAACAAAAAGACTGTATTCGTCATACCAGTTCTGCGAGTCGTTGTTGAGCTCTGAGTTGGTCTGCGCGAAGACGCTCGAGCAACACTCTCTCGCGTTCCTCGATGGACTGCGGATCCATCTTTCGCTGCAGGCTCTCGAAGATCTAGTGTTTGTCAATTAGTGGTAAATTCATGTTGTTGTGCAGCGATAACATACATCATCTCCATCCTCCAAAGCAGATGCCATGTCTGCTATGCTGTATTGAAGAAGGTGAATGGATGTTTTGGGCACTGTCGCATGACGAGATTCCTCAAGCTGCAGTTAATTCTGGTGTAGAGTACAAAGCACGCGTAGAGCGGAACTTCTCGGCGGATCGGTGCATCGGGTACGGGAGGAAGGTCAAGGCGTTATTAGGGAAACGGTTTAATTCTTAGGTAATCAGCAAGACTCGGAATATGATTGGATAAGCTCAATTCGATTCACGTGCTGGAGTGGTCTTTTTTGGTTTCCGGACCGGACCATATTCGGGAACCGACCACGGTTGATATTACAGTAAGATGAATTACCGGTTGACATTACCCGGCACTGCGCAGATAGGAACCAGTGGGTGAGGGTGACGTTGCGACGTCCCTCTTTCGCCGCCAGACTCCAGTCCACGAAGCACCGTAAGTACCTTGACCACCTCGGATTTTGTCCATAGAGTTATATCGTCAGTCTTTTTGATATTAGCAGTGTTCACGACGTCTACCTGAACCAGCACACTAGACTGCATGCGACTTGCGGAAAGATAAGGCTCAGCTCACATCATCTCACTACCGCGATCCCTCACTCGTTTGTCCATCTCCACTGTTACATACAGCCGCACCGTTTCATCTCCAACTCCTTCAACCTTCCTCAATATTCAACCTTGCGCATACACCGACAGAACCAGATATGGCAACAAAGGCTGCCACCAAGCGGGTAGGATACTTGCCATCTTTCTCAGAAGCCTTAGAAACACCTGCTAACATCTGCTTCAGCTCACCCGCGAATACAAGACAATTCAGGAAAACCCACCGCCTTACATCGTTGCCCACCCTTCCGAAAATAACATCCTTGAGTATGCTCTCATATCTATATGCTGCCACTTTGGTGGATTGTACGAGACTAATATGAAGGCAGATGGCACTACATAATCACTGGCCCTGAGAAGACCCCATATCACAATGGCCAATACTGGGGAACCCTTATCTTCCCACCCGACTACCCATTCGCTCCGCCGGCTATTCGAATGCACACTCCATCTGGCCGATTCCAGCCCTCTACAAGGCTCTGCCTCTCCATTTCCGATTTTCACCCAAAATCCTTCAACCCTGCATGGGAAGTTAGCACCATTCTGATCGGTCTCCTCTCGTTCATGACCTCTGAGGATAGCACAACAGGAAGCGTGGGGGCTACAGATGCTGAGCGAAAGTGGTTTGCTGCAAGGTCACGATGGTGGAACAGTACAGGAAACGGTACCATCAGCAATGCAGCTTTGAAGGGCAATATCAAGGCTGGAGACGGCGGCAAGAAGTTTCAACAAGAATGGCCAGAACTGCACGTACAGAACATGGCCTGGTTGAAGGAGCATGACATCGATCTTGTTACGGGAAACCAAAAGAATCAGCCGGCCGTTGCTGCATGTGGCCCTACTGCGGCTCTGAGAAGACCTAGTGGTAGTGCTGGACCCATAGGAGCCGTTGTTGAGGGCGGTCAGGTCGCCAGAGATGCCGGTCAGAGTTGGCTGAGGCAGAACAAACTGATTATTGCTGGCGCGTTAATTTTTACCTATGTACTGCTTGCAAGGATTTTGAGTGATAGCACCTGAGTTAAGTAAATATGGGTATGTCATGAGGCATGGCTTGGGATCTATGGTTGGCGTTGGAAGGGCGTTTTCAGAGTGGAACACAACAACTGGTGCCGTGTTTAGAGTTCCACTGTAAATATTGCTACAATAATTAGATTTTCTTCCTATGATCTCTTTGCCTTCATGTATGACTGACTTTATGTTGTCATGGTAGTCTGTACTGCACGATAAGCCGATAAGAACCCCCACCTCTCCTCCTTCACATCACTTCAACTTATTGCTTAACCACGCATGACTTGCCTGCCTCCTCTATAAACAATACAATCACAACACATCTGTCACAACAACATACATTCCTCACCCGGAGAATAAACATCCCGTCTTTACAATGTCAGGAGTTCCATTCATCTCAATCAGAAAGCACATTCGCTGGGCTGTACGTCCCTTACCTCGCACATTCTCGCCCTCAGCAGCTGACAACCGAACGTAAAGGACGAAGAAGCCAAAGAAGACACCAGGTATGTGAACTCTAACCAGTCCACACAGCTTAATCCCCCCCACCTCCCAAGTCCCCACACAGAACTGCCCATCAGACACTCAAAATCATTGGAGTCGCACATCCAGACATCCAGGTTCGGTCGGCGGCTGACAACGCAGCACCCTCGTACTCACGTCGGCCACGGGGAAATTCGTAGACCTGCGCGTCTACAAGCCCACCTCGGCGTCGCAGCCGGAATTGCCGAGTGAGGAGGCGCTGGATAGGCTTGAATGGGGCTTTGCGGGGCAGGCGAGGAATACGCCTGCTGATGGGCAGAGGCCGGCCCATACGGTGTGGACGCATTGGGTTGATTCGAAGACGGTGGATGAGGTTGGGGATGAGGGTGATATGTGGCCGTTGGAGGATGGCGATGTGCTTGAGAAGGGGGCTATGCCTAGGCCTGGCACGGGAGAGGTTACGGAGTATGAGGAGTTGTGGAGAGATTTGGAGGTGGGGAATGTGGAGAGGAGGTCTGTTGTTTGGGTGCTTGAGGGGAGGAGGGGGATGGTTGTTCGTATTGGTGAGTGGATGGAGGGGATTGTGAGGGATGATGATGGCGTTACCGTGGAGAGATACAAGTTGGAGGTGAGTTCAAATTATTGTTTTTGTCGTGGTTGTGTGTGGAGGAGATAAGTATCGTGTGTTGATTTGATGGTGTAGGGTGAGACTTGGGAGAGGATCATGAGAATGGGCAAGGGAAACCTACCCTGTCTTCAGCTCTGCGGAAGCAACATTGCCGTAGATGTCGCTACCAACATTGATGGTTTGATCTGGACATGTGTGGAGGACTTCAAGTGGTAACAAAGTCACATGGTAGTTCGAAATAGAATGCATTAGAATCCTGCGCGGCTCAGCAGAAATGAAGTCTGGAGAAGTATGGAGAATTAATTTGACACATTCCTCGCATCCCACGTATTTCCGTGTGGAGTTGTTAGCTGACGGATTAAGCTGAGCTCTTGGGTTGTACTTGGCTGACCAAATGTTTACTGCATAATGTACGACTTGTGACTTAAGCGTCGATAAATACCTTTAAGCACTCGTATATTGAAAGCGGCTGAATATCTGCAGATTGTAATCAGAATCGTTAAGATGATTAGTGGCATTCTACCAGTTGCTCAGGTCGATGAACAACACCGTAACAACCCACCAGTTCTCAGCTCGAGCCGCCGTGTATGGAATAAACAAGACCCGACAAGCTCGGAATGTGCAATCTCGAAATCCAGCGTCGGGTCCACAACAAAGCTGCAGACGTGTCGCCCAATCTCTGCAGGGTTATATGTAGGAATCACTCCCTGCATGCGCCGCTCACTCTCGCGCTCTCGTTCGGAGGTCTCAATATTGCCCCGTCACTTTCCAAGATGCCCTGGCTGTCCCGATCGAGTAGTTTCGACAATATACGCCCGACCGGCCATGCAGAGAACATCTTCAATAGCAAGAAGACGATCCCCAGGGCTAGGGTCTCGTTCATACCCGCTCAGGTGGATGGTCTTGCTGGTACGTCGCCGTCTCAATTCAGACAGGCTCCGTTGAATTCGTTCTTGAAGGATGTTGGTGTTTTGGTCTGGAGCTTGGATTGTTTGCCGAAGATGGTGATGGCTTGTAGACCTACGTGGAACTGGCTTGGAGACGCGAGGAACTTGTGGGAAACAATGTTGCAGATTGCTCTGGCAGTATTGGAGATTGGCATGGTAGTAGCCATAGTTCCTGCGTTCCTCATGTTGCCTGGTGCGGGATTTGCTGCTCTGTTAGCAGTCTTCTGGGGAGTCGTGACAATCTTGAGTATGGGATGTAATGGGGAGAGAGTCGTAAGGAGTGATGTCCGGATGCTGATGTTGGAAGAATTCACGGACGAGAAGTGGCTGTTCGTCAATGGGATGATGACTAGGTTGGTATTCCATTATCCCAGCATTCTCGAAGATATCTAATGCAGATTTAGCAATCGTTCTCTCAAGCAACAATGTAATCGCCTTTCATCTTCCTTTGGACGACAAGTAACCGGAGTACATCTCCGCACACATGGAGTGGTATTGGATCTCTTGAGCAGTATTCTCCAACGATCATTGACGTACACCACGCCAACGTCAGCAACACTCTACTCCGAAGCTCGAGATGCTCTACTCACCACTTCCATCTACAAAGTGATCCTCATCTCCCACAACACCGGCAGCATGGTAACATCTCAAGTTCTCGATCGCTTACACGCCGATCTCCCCGTCGATCTCCTTCAGAAGCTTGAGATCTATACATTTGGCTCAGCAGCAAACCATCTCAGCAATCCATGCAAACTGCTAGACAGTCCGTTCAACAACAACAGTAACCTAGGCTTTACCCGCAGCGACGGCAGCATGGTCTCGCCCGTCAAGGCAACGCTCGCCACCAGAGGCCACCGAACGGAGGACTTGGAGAAGGTGATACCGCACATCGAGCACTACGCCTCGTGCAACGACATATTCGCACGATGGGGGATCCTGCACAACGTGAAATCAGTGCTAGACAACCGGTTCAGCGGACGTGTGTTCGTGCTACAGGACATCAAGAACGACGGCGGAGCGGGGTTCCTGTTCCAAGGGCACTATCTGGACGGGCTGTTCCCGGTGCCGAGCACGATGGCGGACACGGCGCACTTGCTGGACCATATGGTCGATGTGGATATCTCGACGGCGGAGAAGAGGGAGTTCACGGCGCAAGGCGTGGCTATGCCTGTCAAGACCATGCGCTCTGGCTCGCCTGGCCAGAGCCCGAGGATGAGCAAGGAGGAGAAGCGCGCTAGTTGGGGAAGTGCTGGTTCTGGTGTCGATGCTGTTGAGCAGGCCAGAGGCAGCGCCAGAGAGTGTGAGGGCCTCAGCGTTAGACAGCTCAGCAGATTGTGGAGATATACGAGGGGTGGTAGACCCGTTGGGGAGGGCGTCAGTTCTGTTAATGGCTCTGGTAATCATGCGGGAAACTTGGAGGGGAGGTGAGTTGGGGGTGGGAAGATTATGGGATCGTCGATGAAGACGAAGCTTGTTGTGAAGATTGGGGTGGCGACGATAATGAACGGGAGGACGAGAATGTGGAAGTTGATAGGGATATGTTAATCACTTGTTGGTTTTGATGCTTGGTGAAAGAATGGAAGATACCTCTTCGTTTGGGATAATGTTAGGATATTGTAAGATGGGTAATGATGTAATGTTTGAATAATTAAAATAACTAATCCTTAACTTTGTATATGTATAGTATATGCTTCCGATCTCATCACAATAGTTATGTTGACCTCATTATCACTACCCGAGTTAGCTGAATCTTGTTTGCATGTCCAGATACAATTGAGTTGTCCAGCAGTCCGGAGTGCTTTCAAAACTCAGTCACTTTTCTGCTTATTGTCTGATAGTCGAACTTACCTGAGGAAGCGTATCTTCCTGAGAATCGCTGAGGTGGATAACCTAATGCTTATTCTTATCAAAAATAGCAAGGTAATCCTTGGATTGAGGAAAGCCAATTGAATATTTTCGAGCCAATTCTATCATCAGCGTTAGAGTTGAGAACTTAGAAACTCACAGAATTGAGTTACCCACACAGCTTGAGCATAACAAAACAGGTAATGGAGAACGATGATGAAAGTGATGATGGTGATGGTAACTTGAACTTGGCGGCGGTGTCTTCGCATATTTCGAGCGCCCATCGAATCTGCTGCTCACCGTGATCACGAAAAGCAAAAAGTCCCAACAATGGCATAAACCTGCACAACACTTGTGGATGCGCATTCCGATGACCTTCACCTCCTCTGACACCTCATCGACGCGCCTCTCCATTGCATCAAGACGCATAACAAACTCCATCGAGGTGCTTCACACTCCATCCGGCAAACTTCTCGACTCCATCAAGCCGCGTTCTAGAAACCCACATTCGCTCTCCCAGTGCATTGCCGTCAAAGGGCCCATGAACGTTCGGAAAATCGACATGTCGCAATAAGTTGTTCCATCATGGCAGATGTCTTCATCCCCTCACAAAGGGCCTCGTCTGCTGCTGGGGAAGTGAACAGTGCCGAGCGTACCCAGTACACTGGCAGATTGTGACGAGCCGCCCTGATTCAGACGCTCTACGCACTACCACTCCTCTTACACCGCTTGCGCCATCCGGCGCTGTTCTGTGAGGTTCCTCGTACTATTCTCGCGTCGGCCCGCCTCGTATGTCTGTGTCTTGGGGCTGCACGTGGGGCAGGAAGTCACTGGCGAGCGTCCCCGAGCCAATGGGTGAGGAATCGTTGTGATTGGATGGTGGTGGAGGCGGTGTGTTCTTTGAGTGGTTGTTTGGCGATCTTGATGAGAATCGTGATGGAGGAAGATTGGTGGGGGGACTTTCTAGAAGGAGTGGATGAGGAGGGAAGAGAGTGGATGGAGGATTGGAGGGAAGGAGGAGAGAATCAGGGGATGTAGAGCTGCAATAGTGGATGAGTGGGTGATGATGTTTGTGAAGATCACGATATCGGAACAATGTTGGTGGGTAGGTTCAGGTGTGGTGCATACATAGTGTGGAGGCAGAGGAACTCGGTAGAAGGGTATGAGAGCATGAGGGTATGAGGATGTGAGGATGTGAGGATAGGATGTAGACGATGGGGAAGAGACAAGGGATAGGATGAGAAGAGCGTGGAGGGTGTGGAGGGGTAAAAAAGCATGGGCAGAGGAGAGGAGAGGAGAGGAGGAGAGGAGGAGAGGAGGAGTGAAAGAGTGAAAGATTGAAAGAGAGGAGGAAGTTCATGGATGAGATGAAGCTGTACAAATGAGGCGAAGGAAAATCAATATCATATCATATCATATCGTGTCGTATCATAGGTAATGCAACGACGGGGCAAAGTGCTGTGTTGTATTGTGTTACAGTTACATTACAATAAATAGTGTAGAGTGAGAGAGAATACACAGCCCGATTTGATTATTGATTACTAGATATGGAATATGTACTCTCTCACATAAATATATATAATAATAAAATATATGTTATATATATATATATTCATCCTCCACATGAATAGAATACGCACATGTCATTCATATTCAAAAGCCGAGGGTAAATAAGCCATAAAGTATGAGTGTAGCATTCGTTACCAAGATACTGTGACTGTACTATGTATGTACATACTCCGGCACACGGAGATGGATAAAGTCTGAGTACCAACACAAATGGAAGAATAGGACGACAAAAGGACCCGGAGTACATACACATGGCGTCTTTGTGAAGTTCTTGTTAATGTCAAAAAACTTTCCAACTTTCTAACTTTCAGACGTCTCCGGCGTTTGATGAGGTCTCAGCAATGGTCATGAGGGGGATATGACTGGCATTAGAAAATCCACTGGTGACTCTGGACTCTCGTCCCTATGTCTGAGTAGACGTTGATGTCTCTTCTCTGTTCAGACTACCCCGTAGAGAGTGAGTCTGAGTCTCGTCCGAGTTTAGTCGAGTTGAGTCGAGTTGAGCAGATATTGTCAGGCAGTCTGCCTGCATCTGGAGCATGGTGATTCTTCTTCTTCTCCGACTCTCCATCTCGATGTTCTCGAGGTGTCTATCGTCTGTTGTTGAAAGACGGATTCCACTCCAGCCAAAGTCTAATGTGGGCATATGTAGGTTGAGGTGTTGAGAGTGGACTGTTGATATTCGTGCGTGCATCGAATGCATGAGAACAGTGACAGGTGAGCACCGTAATCTTCAGACATACATGCATACGTACATATTCACAGATGATGAGGTGTGAGTGCATCGGATCTTCATGTGTAAGTTGTCTGATGCGATGCTACTCTACTCTACCTTACTCGCAACGCTTCAACTCTGTTCTCCATCTGCCACGACTTTGTATAGAGTTCTGAAGGGGGATGCATCGGAAGCATTGGATGGCAGGAAAAGATGAGACAAAACAAGATCACCCGGACCAGAACTGACTTTCGCAATTCTTTTATGGATATGTAAGTTTGGTGCCCGGTCCACAGTAGTAATGGTAATAGTAATAGTAGTAGTAATAGTAGTAGTAATAGTAATAGTAGTAAATGAATTATTATGTATGTACATACGTACGACAAATATTTGATTTGTTTACAACTTCAAATTTACGAATCAGTTTTGTGTATTTTATTTATTTATTTATTTTAAATAAAGTCCTCGATTCAAATCTTCATATTTCTTTTCCTTTTTCTTTTTCCTTTTCTTTTCTTTTCTTTTCACTTTTACTTTTACTTTGGATGATATGGCAGCTGCTCATCCCAACATATGTACATACCTCCTCCATACAGAGGCACCTGATGCGCCTGCTACACCTGCTACACCAGCCGAGTAGATTCTGTTATTCACATGTAAAAGGCGAGTTTCGCAGTCGGAAATAGAAATGCAAATGGAAATGGAAATGGAAACAGAAATAGATTTAAATACCCTGAGTGAGAGCATCCACTGCGTATATACGCGCGCATCACCGTTACGACAACTCTTCCCTTCCTCAACCAAGACGGTAATGATATCCAAATTATTCGGGTCTCGTCTGGATTCCCTCATACCTCATACCTCATACATTTATTACGGTATTGGCGGTTGGACAATCAAGCACGAGTCGTGTAGGTTTGCCACTTCATCGGTATCTCAGAGTCGAGCTGCATTACGCAGTATGATCATTGGCCTTTCACTTCCTGGTTGCTCATCATCGACTTGATTTCAACAATCCAACAACAGCATCATCATTTATCCATTGATTCCATTATTCAGACGGTATTCATGGGAGTATCACTTCTGTTTCACCACTCACTGTCGTCCATTTACCCCCACCAGCAAAAATCATCAAAGATCATTTGTCCATAAATAACGTGATCCACACTTTAAAGTACGTACTCTACCTATGTACTGGACCATACCATCGAATCCATACCCATCATACACCCAGCTAAGTCGGAATCTCCCTCTCATCCCGAACACTCCAGAATCCTTGTTTTTGACAAGTACAAGTACAAGGAACGAAGAAAAGCTTTGGCGCTGTGTTGGCGGTCAAGCATCCACTAAGCGTGTATCGAGCCTGGTGAGGCCGTCCACTGAAAGCCTTCCAAACGACAACATCAATAGGCAGACAGGGCACGACAAAAGGCCCCATATTCTCTCATTGTATACACCCACCACCTCAGCTCCAGCGTAGGCGCATCACTCCCGCAGACCCAAAGCCAGACTCGACCCCCCCCAGGCAGAGGGAAAGAGTTCAGTCGAGAAACCAACACCATACGAACCCATTGATCCCCATCAAAGTCCTTACAAGCTCACACAAACCCATCCAGGCCCTGACAATTTCATGTGTACAAGAGCAAGCATTCGACAAGCATCAGCCAAAAAAAGGTTCGCATGGCATACTAAGCACCTTCAGATCGAGTCAAACCACTCTCAAATCAGACGTGTCAAGGCCAAATCCATCCACGGAGTCTTCCATTTACTCTCTCCACTACGTCTGGGCAGAGGGGGGAAAAACGCCTACAAGCAAGCATTCTCGAATCAAGCCATACTCAACGAGGTCTTCTCCGCCAAAAAAAAGTCCCAAGCCAAGGATAAGTGAAGCATTGAAGTCACATCAGAAACAAAACAGTGACCAACATATATACACACACGCATCACCGCCATTGCTTCTCGTTTTTTTCAACTTCACTCTTCACAAGTGCCTTCATTCGTTGATTGATTCTCATCACTTCTGTTCATTAAGCCTATCCGTCCGTTTCTTACAATAATTCTGCCGAGCATCACCTATCAACAATTTACCGGAGCTATCGAATTCACCAGTCATAGCTCTACACCTAGACTGCCACCCGGCACAACACATAGCCATCTTATCCCATCCTACGCCGCATCGAGTGGGTACTTGACCATAACACCTCACAGCCAACACACTATCATCAAGATTGCACGTTTTGTACATTGGGAATAGTTGATGTCTCTGCCACAAGAAGCCCATTCCGTCCATACTACAACTAAGCTCATCGATTACAAAAAATAACCCGATCATCTATCACTGAATATTCACGCACGTCCCATTTTTTACAGAGAAAGTTGAAAGTGGATACTGGAAGCACTCACTGCCGGGACGACCAGGGTGGATAGATATTGAAGAGATAACGACCCAATTGAAAATCGACTTTGAAAGGATCGACTTCTCTTAAATACCATACTCCCAACGACAATTGTCTATTTTTGAAGTTGGGGAAGGATTTTTTTTAAAGAGGGCGGTGCATCATATTTACGACCATTGTTACGACCCCCTACATTAATTCACATAACGATCACGACTACGAAGAACACTTCCATCAATCATCACCTATCACGCAAAATAATCACCATGGCACCAAAGGATAGACAGAGTATCCCTTCATCATGGCGTCCAAAATCCTTTGCATCGATGAATTCCTCTACCACATATCACACCGCACGTGCCGGTAACTCATTGGAGATGTCGACTACATCAAAAACCACTCGACTTACTCAACCTCCCTCTCCGAATCGATATTCCACAGGAACTTCGCCCAAACAAGCAAGATTTCCCTTGCAGCTACAGGCTCCAAGTACGCCAGTGTCCAAACTTCCCAGACCGGAAGCAGTCAACATGGAAAGGCAAGACAGTGGCTATGAATCCCGAACCTCGATGTCCTCAGTCAACAGACCAAATTTGTCGAGGAGGTCGTCGAGCCGCAGGAGTCGCCCTACACCAAAGCGAGCATCGAGATCATCACCAGCAATAGTGAACAATGCCAACAACACTTCCAACCACTACAGCACATCCCACCAATACTACACCTTTCCATCTCTTGAACCCGAAGTATCCGAGCTTCCAACCCCCGCACGCACCCCACCACCAGCAACAATCCATTACTGGACATCAGAAGAGACTCGACGTCTGGAATACGCAGCAATTGATGCGGCGAGCAAGGGTGTGCGGGGACTACTGAGCAAGATGGTACCGGACTGTATGGTGCCCAAGGAGCAACGGCGGATGGGATTCCACACCGATGATAACGATTCAGATGCTGGGAGTGTACGAAGGTACAGGCTCAGTCTGAGTGCACCCGAGGAGAAGCGCGCCGAGAAGGCCAAGAGACCTTCATTGTGGAGACGGTGGACTGGCTTGGGCAAGGTGTAACCTGCATCGAGCCTAAGGATCGGAGCATGGGAGTAGGCATGGGACCGACAGTGGATGACATAAATTGTTTTAGCGCATATGATACCCAGCCATATATGACGAATTGATGAGGAGTTAGAATAGACTTAATTTAGATCTTGGGACCGGATCAGGGATTTAAATGGATTATAAATTTCATATCTCAAGGAGATTCTCGCATTATATGTCATGTGATGAAGGCCGAGAGGACGACGGTGTAACACTTGATATTCATACAATAATAGTGGAGTGATAAGAACAATCAAGAAGCCTGTGCATGGAAAACCTTACTTGATAACCCTGCATTTACTTCCGATCCAACCCGCTAGAACTCCCGACACAGAACTCCCAAATATCATTCATACACGCAATCTGCTACTTAGTTCTCCTTCAGCGAAGCCCCCGAAGCCCGGTACCAAATATCACCGCTCCACCTAATCAACCTCTCAACCGCCAACTTAGGGCTATCAATGGCAGGTCTAACATCAAGATGGAAGACGGGCTCGCCGTTCTCCTCTCCAGCATCGTAATAATCAATGACATAGCGGATCTGCTCCTGACGGCCATTGTATTCGCGCTGCACATACCAATCGTGGCGATCGAACGGCGGCTCCGTCTTGAACTTCTCGCTCAGCATGCCCATCATCTGCCACATCGCCGCCTTGGGCGTCATATCCTTCGGCCGGCCCTGGAAGCGCAGCAGCTTGGGCTGCGGCACCTCATCCACATTGGCGCCCAGCGACGCGCTCGCCATCGAGCCCGCCTCGCCGCGTCGGCACATCTCGATCCCCGTGCGCAGTCCGCGCGCAAATCTTCGCTCCCACTCCGTCACCTGCTACTCGTCAGCCTCGCCTCTCTGTCGTGCATATCTGCTACGCATTTGGATTCCCTTACCTCTGCCCATGCCCCCTCGTTCAGAAAGTTGTGCACTGATACCATCGCCTCCACGGCCGTCGGATCCGTGTCCTCATAGCCCTTCCGGAGCAGCGCGTTGTACATCTGCTGCGGAGATGGATATTCCCAATTGCCGCCCTCGCCCTTGGGGATCGTGCTTGGTTCGCGCTCCGTGGGCAGGGCAATCGACTGGTTCTCTGCTGGCGCTTGGGAGAGGTCGTTGAACATGTAGTTGAGCGGGTTGAGTTTGGTGAGGAAGCCGGATGATTCGCTGCTGCTGTTGCTACTGCTTTCTTTGGCCGCTGCTGCTGGCGGTGGGACGTATGGACAGGATTCTGAGGACATTGGCGGTGGTTTCGGCTTCATTGCTGTTGCGGATTGCTGATGCATTGGGCAGCCTGGCGGTGGGACGCCATTCTTGTCGTGTGGGAGTGCGTGAGGACGTGATGGCGCCTCGGAGTCTGCCCAGAACCATCCCATGATGAATAGATTTCGTGGTGATTAGGAAGTTTAAAGAGAAGTTCTTTAGGAGGCCGTGAAGTCGTGAGAGTGCGATAGATATGTGATGGGTTGGGGGGCGATTGGGAGAGGTGGTGATGGTGCAAAACAAACCTAAGAAATTCTGCCGGATTTGCCCGATTGTACCGCCTTGGAGTGTCTATGGTGCAATGGATAAAAAAGGGTGAGTTTAACTTCAGATTGTGCGATAATGGAAGTCAATTATAAATTTGGATGGTTTAAATTCCATTGTAGCCTTTTAATTCAATTTGAATTCATCTCAATGCAATTCAGTTCATTCAACATCCTCCAGTTGGACTCTGATAAAATATCACCTTCATTGTTTTGATGGACTGTAGATCCTCTGGTTTTCATTATTCACAAGCCCATAATTAATGCATTTCCGCCTCAGGTAAAGATGTCTAGATGCCTGACGTCACAGGCTTTTGGTGTTGACGACTCGATGACCGGCCGAACGCGGGACAGCGTCTCAACCTGGTGTTCTCAATCCCTTCGTCATGGACACACGGTAGACTCAAGTATATCACCAGCTGGAAGCTATACGAAACATGAGGACCGTCCTCAACCTAGGACGTCTCTGTGTCCGGCAGAATGTCCGACTTAGATCATCCACCACCATACAACAACTTCAACGAACTTCCCGACGAAGTTATGGACAGTGGAAGGGATTTCAGGCGCCACCTAAAAGAAGGGGATTGATATTGGCGGGAGTGGGACTTACTCCCGCTATATTTGTACAGCTGTCAGAGAAAGATAACGATGGAACGGAACAGACTGCTGAAGGCCGCATGTTAGAAGCTTCAAGAGATGAAATCGCAAAGAAACTATCCGATGACGATCATGGAATTTCTAGAGCGAGGCATAGTGTGATATTATTTCTAGATTTATATTTGTGGGAGCCCTTTTGTACAGGAATACGTTTCCTTCATTTGGTTTTTATCTTTGTACCAGTCATTGTTGCGGTGCCAGCGATATGGTTGGGCCCACGGGATAAGCAGCGCGATAATGAGAGATCGGGAACACTCTGGTGGTACCAATTCCTGGTGAAATCGATGGAGCGTGCTGGTCCTGCCTTCATAAAGGTTTGTGGGATGATGAATGTATTAATTGTACTAGTGCTAATAGAACATAGTTGGGTCAATGGGCTGCATCAAGATCCGATATCTTTCCCACTGAGATGTGCGAGATCATGTCTGAACTCCATTCGAATGCACCAGCGCATTCTCTTCATGAGACGAAACGGATTATAAAGCGCGCCTTTGATGGTCGGGGGCTAGATGAGATATTCGAGGAATTCGATGAGAAGCCTTTGGGTGTAGGAGCAATCGCACAGGTTTACAAGGCAAAGCTGAAGCCAAACCTTACGGCACCAGGTGATGCTGATCTACCTCAAGACCATGCTACGTTAGTAAGGAATGTGCGCAAGAATGTGGATGCTGTCATCAAAAGCACTCCCCAGCGTGTTCCTTCAAGTTATGTGGCCATCAAGGTACTTCATCCAGGAGTAGAGAGGATGGTGCGTCGAGATCTGAAGATCATGGGTGCTTTCGCTTCTATGTTAAACGCAATTCCAACAATGGAGTGGCTGTCATTGCCGGATGAAGTTGGTCAATTTGGAGAGATGATGAGGTTACAACTTGATCTCCGAATCGAAGCGGCCAACCTCAGCATATTCAGAAGAAACTTCAAACCTAGAACAACAGCATGGTTCCCGTATCCATATACCGACTTCACCACTCGTCAAGTACTCGTGGAAGAGTTTGCTCAAGGAATCCCTCTATCTGACTTTATGGAGAATGGCGGTGGTGTCTTCCAGCAGGAGATAGCAGATGAAGGACTTGATGCTTTCCTGCGAATGCTGCTTATCGATAACTTCGTACACGCAGATTTGCATCCAGGAAACATCATGGTGCGCTTCTATCAATCTGAGAAGCCACGCAATCCTTTCAGTCGACAGAAGGATGAAGATCCACTCCATCGGCCTGATGTCACTGAAGAAGTTCTCGCTAGACTTCGACCATACAGACACAAGACCAATCTTGAGGCCTGGGAGGCCGAGCTACAGAAGATCGATAGAGAAGGTTTCCGTCCTCAACTGATCTTTATCGATACTGGTCTTGTTACAGAGCTCAACGCAACGAATCGTCGTAACTTCCTAGACCTCTTCAAGGCAGTTGCGGAATTTGATGGATACAAAGCAGGACATCTGATGTGTGAGCGATGCAGACAACCAGATGCTGTGCTCGAGGGGGAGATATTCGCCTTGAAAATGCAACATCTGGTCCTTGGTGTCAAATCTCGTACTCTTGCATTGGGAAACATGAAGATTGGAGACATTCTGAATGAGGTGATGGGTATGGTCAGGGAACACCATGTGAGAATGGAGGGTGACTTTGTCAATGTGGTGATTAGCATCCTGCTTTTGGAGGGAATTGGTAGGAGTTTGAATCCAGATATCGATTTGTTGTCAAGTGCTCTTCCAATATTGAGGCAATTGGGAGCACAGAGTGGAGGTGGTATGTTGAGACAGGGCGATTTCTCGATGTTGAAGGTTTGGGCTGGATTGGAAGCCAGGAAGTTCTTGCAGGCTAGTATCGAAGATGTAAGTTCTACGTCCCTTCAAGAAGAGTCTTGTACTAATGTTGTAAAGGTTGAGAGATGTGTTAGATACGATCAGCTCTCCCCTAATGTTTAAGTAGATTTGATAGACGGCGTTGAGGTATGGCATTCATGGAGTTAGGAGACAACTGAAGAGTAACAATCAAAGAGACATCACTCTAGAGTGACTAAGAGGAAGTGAATCAACAAGAAACTATCATGAATGGACAGCTTGGTAGCCGTGAACGCTCAAGGAGCTTTTATGATTCAAGGTTGTGATGAGAGTGAGGAGCAGTAAGCAGCCATGCGAGTCATGAAGCTGCGAATAATACAGATGCTGTAGGAAACGTGGGGCTACCTTATGTGAGCGTCTTTTGACCAACGCGTCGTTCCTCGTGAGGCCATTCCCATCAGCACTTCAGCTTTCGCCCCGCTCATGTAAACAACCTCCTCTCACCCACACACACAAATTATCGCTCCGTCACATCCACAGCGAAATTCTCCACTTCGCCAGTTTGCTTCTCGTCGAGCTTCTACTCGCTGTTGCTATCGCCAGCTTCTCGCCGAGTGATCTCGCTCATCATAGCCATCGCCAGCTTACTTCTCGCCGAGTGATTCCACTCGCTTTTGCCATCGCCAGCCTCCCGCTGAGCATTTCCACTCACCGTCACTATCACCAACCTTTCGCCGAGCGATTCACTCATGGTCGTCATCGCCAGCGAGAAATTCCACTCCACCGACACGGCAGTGATTAATCATAATTCTTTGAGCTCCCGTCACGATGCCCAAACTACAGCCTATCAAAGGCATGAGAAAGCAGCGACAACCTTTGCCAAAGTCGTCTATGTCAACAATCTGGACGACATCATTTGGACCAGCAACCCCAGAAGCTCTTGAATCTTGTCGTGTTTCTGATGTCACTGACCTTTCTCGTCCTGGACCAATCTCTCAACTCCCATCCTTGCAAGATATTGAAGGTGCATCAACCCAATCAACGGTACACGTACAACAAAGCTCACCAAATAATTCATCTGCTCACATTCAACCAACACCAAATCCTTTCAATGATCCTTTGAGCGTCATATCAACGGTCAAATCATTTGAGAACCCAAATCGGGGTCTACATAGGGTTCTTAGTCGCTACAGAGTTCGAATCATGACACGAAAGATCATGAAGCTTAAGAGAGAGTTCGTTATCGCCGTGGTGGTTCTCCAACTCGCTACAATGAGCACCGCGGCAGCTGTTGCAATCATCTTCCAGCAGATCCGAGGTGGTGTCAAAGCTAGCAGTGTCGCTTGGCTCGTTACCTCCCTTGTTTTCTTCGTTGGAGCTGCTTTGGCTGCTGTCATCACTTACTGGAAGCGCGAGAAGTTGAGAAGCGAGGGTGGAGATGAGATTGAACTTGAGAATCTGGAGAGAGGTGAGGATGTCAGAGTCAAAGAGGAATGGATCAAGGACTTGGAATCCAGAAACGAATACTTGACAAAGCGTGTTGAAGTCTTGACGGAGAAGCTCACGCACACAAACTTGAAACTCAAGGCATTGTTGGGCCAAGAGGATATCGAAGCAGTTGCATCACCAACCAACTCACGTAAGGCTTCTGGTAACACTGCGAAGACTGGTCCTAAGACTAATCCTCCTGCCTCTCTTGTCAGCTTGCCTTCCTTGGACTTCAATGTCAAGCCACAGCAGAGCGTCAAAGATATGTTTAGATCAGCTGGAACCGACCAGAACAGCGCTGGTCTGGGAGTTGCTATATCTTCCGAGGACACTGCTATTAGTGGTACAGAAGGTTGGGAGACAGTCATTGGAACCGATACGGAGAGAAACCAGTCGATGACTGCCTCGGAGAGAGTTGGAACATTCAGACAGGAGATGTTGGATCCACAAACTCTGAATGGCATGACCCACATGCAGAGATTACACTACTGGCGTAGAAGACAATTGAACGTTGGTACGATCGAAGAGAGCAATTTTATTTGATGGCTTGTGTAACTGTTAGTGTTCTACTTGTAGCTTGTTAGATATGTTGATGAATCAATTTTACTTTTGAGAGTCCGTCAATCCTATGAGGTGATATGATCGCAATAACCAGGAGTAGCTTACCTTTATTACTTTAGTGACACATGAGGAAGTCGACAGAACATATCACAATGCAAAGGATATGAACTTTGGAAAATTCCATGTGAAAATCAAGTGCGACAACTGCAAGGACTTCAAGAACTTCGCTGGATTCAAGGTCTTACCAATTTTTAACGTCCTAGAGAGATCAGTAATACCAGTGATGCCATTAATGCCAGTAATTGGCATGATTTAGTGAATTTCGCGGCTTAAGCCATGTATATTTGTTCTCTTTTTATGTTTAGAGTAAGCAGCAAACTTTATCAACTAGGAGATAAATGTCCTCGCGCATTGAATATTGTAAGGCGGCTTGATTGGTAATACTGACGGCTTTTGTAGATGCCTGTCGAATATTTATATCAGGGGACACGTTTTGAGAGAGATCAATGTATTGTATTTGTCTTCAGGCACAGTCTTCGTTATGCATTAGGGGTAACAGGACATTCTCGAAATCCGCATTTCAAGAGAGACTTCAGCGACAATTCTCTCCTCAAGATGCCTCGTGACTAAGACTAGTTGTTGTGCTCCCTCTATCAGAGACTCCTCTGTAACATTGAATTGTAGCGGGGTGGACATAAAATCTATCGAGTCTGCGTCTATCTTGCTAGACATCTGGAATGAAGCTGAACTCAATCTTCGTGCGGTAGAAGGAGATGTTCTTGTCATTTTTGACTGCGGTTATGCTGGTCGTTTAGCAGCGCAAGAGCCCTTTCATGAAAAGAAGTCTAAGTTTATAAGGGACGATTTATTTTCTTCGCTTCAGACATTATTTTCGTCAGACGAATCACCTTCATCAGAGGGAGAAACATCTTTAGCAGATGAAGAGACATGTCCAGCAGAGGAAGAAACAGCTCCGGTAGAAGGAGTTACATCCCTAACACGGATACCTTCGCGTTGCTTCGAGTTTGTTGGCGCGCGCAATGCCCAAGAGAGAATGCCCGGTCCAGGTCCTGATTCATTTACATCTGCTCTGATATGGGCTCTGGAAGGCCTAAAGCAAAAAGAGTGGATTTACAATTGACGAACTTATGGCTAGAATCAGAGATTATGTGGGCACCTCAGCAAGTATTCAACAAAAACCAGTTTTGTGCGAGCGGGATTATTCCAGTAAGAGAAGGGTTGTCCTTGCTCCTATTCCTCTATATGAAGGCATCGAGCGTCGAGGGCAGAAAGAGCAAGAACAAGCTTCTCTAAACCCTAATCCTATATTACTCGATATCGATGGAGTTGCTCATCCAGACTCGGCATACGTAACCATGTCAACTCAAGATAACATACCCGGTTTGAATACACAAGTTGCTCCAGAAACCCTAGCTTGTGATACTATCCAACCTTAATACAAAACCCACCAAGGCGATTCGACTCAAAAACGAGTATAAGGCAAGAAAAGGTATACTTTGGATTCTATTCTATACATCTATAGTCACTGCGAGTTCGTTGAAGTAGGTCAACTCTTTCAAAGCATAACTAGAATGGTTTATCATGCATAGTATGAAAAGCCTTCTTACGAGAGGATCATGCTCAGGGGTAAAGGGTACCCGCATGATTTCCTAGACCAGATGAAATTCTATCGCTATACTCCAACACCAGGCAGGGACGGATGGAGGAACCCCACGGTTATTGAGGAGGAGTTCTATGGGAGATTTTATGGTTGCCCAATCCTGCTTATCTAAAACTTGGATTAGGCACTTCCATGTATGTGCTCATACATGTCCAGCTCCAATCACCCGGCTCGAACGAACCCGAAGCGTGTGCAGCCTTTTTCACTTGACACACACGAACAAGAACCTGCTTGGGGAATTTATGCAATCGAGAAAGTTGGCACATTTCGCGTTGTCGTTTACCATATCTTTGCTTTGGCAGGCCCGTTTTGTTTCTGGGGCTTATAGTTGTGGTATTTCGATCATCCTGATGCACTCTCTTATGCTTCCGTGCCCTTTTCAGTCGTTCTTACATTGATATCCGGAATCCGGACTGCTTTGCTACGATGTTGACTGTTCTTTCGTTGGATATATCTCCTTTAACTGATAAACGAAGAAACTATGATTGCGATAATTCACATAAGCCTAGTTATAAGGTTATAAAGCCATCAATGCAGGTGATTCATAGTATTCAAGTGGTGAGTGGGAATTTTTGATGGGTGCGACATGTGCACACCATACCTCGCACGTGGCATAAACTCCCCGCCGGATAAATAGAAACGCCGCAACAGCTATCATCCCTGTCAAGATTGTGTGTACTTTCCCTTTCGACGCGTTGTGATCAACATCAAATCCGAAATCCGGAAATCCCCTTTCCTTTGCAAGACTTGAAAGATCAGAGGATAAACACTGTCGTTTGCTTCTAGTATCTTTAAAGGCCTTACAACCGATTTCATCACAAGTTTTGCTTTGCGACCTAAGAATTCTCGTGGGAAAGTCCACAATGTACAGTGTCTAAAGGAGAGCCGTGGGCGGATTATCACCAAAACATTGGTCCCTGCATTTCCTATGCGAATCAAATTTAGGAACGCATTCCAACGCTCAGCACGTCTTTCTCTCCAAAATCATGATGGATCCTCCGGATACTCCAACCCCAGCTAGTAGACAGAGTGCTATTCCACGTCTTTCCCGTCTTCCTGTCCCAAAATCCATCCCGACGGTGCGCCCATCTCCGTCACGGGAGAGTCTGACCGGCCGAACACCAAGTGGTCTTTCTATTCCCCGGCTTCGAAGTACACCCTCCAGAGACAACTTAGAATATCGATCTAGGACTGGTTCTAGCAATGTAAGGGAACGAGGTGAATCTGCAAATTCTACAATTCGGAAACCCCAGCCATCTTCCTTGCTTTCTAAAGCTCCAGTTCGAAATGTCGCGATTGCCCATTCGAAAGCCTTCACAGCTCTAACTCCAACATATGATATACCACCACCAAATAGAGATCTGGACTACGATGCCGCCGTCTATGCACCGGACGAAGTTTTCACCGAAGAGGACACCCAGGAAGAAATTTTCCAAAGTAGACAATCTCGACCATCATTATCAGAGAGAACGATGGAGACATTGGCTCAGATTCCAGCTTCTCCAGCTATGCGAAAGAGGGGATCGAGTTTTTATGAAAACATGACTAGTCCAACACGACCGACTTCAAGTTCAACTGTCAGGTCCCGATCTGATAATCTCTCCGGACCTGTCTCCAAATTGACTTTGGGCTCTAGGCCTGGGTCTAGTTATAGCCGTGATGGCTCTCTTGGCCCACCATCATCTCGATCGATTAGTTCTAGGCCAACTTCTAGTGCTGATGATGGTGGTGAGTCTTGGATACCAAGGCCATTCACAACAATTGCACACACATATACTGGCTTTTCCGAGGATACACAAAGCGAATTGACGGAGGAGCAAGACACAACTTGGACTGCTACGACGGGTCTCACAACCTCGAAATTACCTTCACCTGGCTTTTACTCATCCAGACAGAGGTCTCCAAGTCCAATGAGACCGACATCGAAAGCAGCTAGTGCTACATCTGAAAGCAGTACTGCTGCAAGCAAGACAATCAAACCCCAGCGATCTATCAATGGGATGTTTAATAAACCCGCTGTAGGATTGATCTCCAGTGATATTCTCGAAAAACCCCATACTGTTGAAAAGAAGGCTTCAA
The DNA here is from genome assembly GCA_024752435.1 of Allantophomopsis cytisporea. Classification (NCBI taxonomy): domain Eukaryota; kingdom Fungi; phylum Ascomycota; class Leotiomycetes; order Phacidiales; family Phacidiaceae; genus Allantophomopsis; species Allantophomopsis cytisporea. The sequence goes on from CP103024.1 coordinate 194,415, forward strand.
ATAGTCAAATTGGTCTTGCTTCAAGAAAAGGAATTCCTCCAAGAACAAAGTCGATGATGTCGTCCAAGAGTGTAAAATCAACTAGCAGTCAATCTTCAGAGAACCCCACCTCGCCAAAGAAGGCTTCAGCAGCGCAGTCATCCAGTATACTGCGAGAACAAATTGCCAAGGCAAAAGCTGCGAAGCGAGCTCAACTAAGCAAGGAAGCTGGTGGTAAAGCCCAGGGTCATGCTGCCGGTGCGGCTGTTCCGAATGAGAGCTTCGATTTCGCTGCAGCGGATGATCCTTTCAATCAATTCACAGGTCAAGGTGGAAACAAAGGCCTTTTACGGAAGCGTATTGATGCCGGTCGAAAAGATGGTCGATTAAATATTGCTGCGATGGGGCTGAAGGAGATGCCTGACGAAGTGATGACTATGTACGATATCGAAGATGCAACTGGTGGCTCCTGGGCGGAGATGGTTGATCTCACAAGACTGATCGCCGCTGACAACGAATTTGAGGTTTTCCCTGATAATATCTTCCCAGATATTGATGCAGAAACAGCAATGGAACTCGATGATTGGAAAGGAAACCAATTTGGTGGTTTGGAAACCCTTGATCTACATGGAAACATCTTGGTCAGCATTCCCTTAGGCCTGCGAAGACTTGAATTACTTACTACTCTCAACCTATCCAACAACAAGTTGGTCAACGATGCTTTCGATGTAATCTCTTTGATCCCGAGTCTCAAAGACCTGAAGATAGCAGTCAACAATTTGACGGGCGAATTACCAATGTCCATCGCTAAGCTTGAACACCTTGAAACGCTTGACATTCATGGCAACAAACTTACAAGTTTGCCAGACGCCTTAAAAGATCTCGTACACCTGCGCATAATCAATGTGTCAGAGAATAGTCTCGCATCATTACCCTTTGACGCTCTGCAACATTTACCTCTTACCCAGCTCTTTGCGGCAAAGAACAAGCTTTGTGGAACACTGATTGGTTCCAATGTAACTAGTTTGCCTCAGCTACAAATTCTCGACATCACTGGCAATGCTCTTACTAATATTTCGGAGAATGAAAAGCTCGACCTTCCAGCTCTTCACCAGCTCTCATGCTCCGCCAACAGACTTGCAAATCTACCCGATATGACCACTTGGCTCTCTTTGATGACCATTGCGGCCGAAGATAACAGTATTTCGGATATCCCAGCAGGGTTCACTACCCTTCCCAAGATCAAAAACGTCGATTTTACAGGCAACAACATCAGAGTCATCGAAGATGCCATCGGTGGTATAGAATCCCTAGACATATTCCGCATTAGCGGCAACCCGCTCCGAGAAAAGAAGCTTGCAGGAATGACCACCGAGGTCCTGAAGCGGACTCTCAAAACGCGTCTCGAGCCTGACGATGAGACATCAGAAGCCTCTCCCGCAGAAGTTACAGACGCCGACTCAGTGCCAGTCTCAGGCACCTCACCGCCTACCTGGCCCGTATCAGCCAACAAGCTCGATCGCTCCAACACGCAATCTAGGACCCTCAACCCGGTAATGGTCGCACAAGTCGCGCAAGCCCACACAGTCCGCAGTCTCGAATTGCACCATAATGCTTTCCGCGACATCCCGACGTCCGTCGCATTCTTCGCTGCGACTCTCACCTCTCTCACTATCTCGCATAATGAGCTCACTCGTGATGAGTACCTCGATGAAGAACTTTCGCTGCCAGCGCTGCAGATCTTGAACCTGTCGAGTAACACTATCTCCGATGTGCGTCCACTACTTGCGAGACTTGATGCGCCGAATCTTGATATCTTAGATTTGAGCTTCAATAGACTTACGAGTCTGCCTGTGTTGCGGACTAAGTTCCCGAAGTTGAGTACTTTGTTGGTGGGGAACAATACGATTAGAGAGTTGAGTCTTGAAGCCGTGAAGGGATTGAGGGTCCTTGATGCGAGCTCGAATGAGTTGCAGACGCTGAATCCTAGATTGGGACTTTTGTGGGATGAGGGGCTCAGGCAATTAAGTGTTACGGGGAATCGGTTCAGGGTTCCGAGATGGGATATTCTGGAAAAGGGGACGGAGAGTACTTGTGCTTGGTTGAGGGATCGAATTCCTGTTGAAGGGTAGGGCTGGATTGAGACAGGCAACAGGATGTACGGTATTTGTGGTTGGGTGGGTTTGGGGAGAATTTGGGTGGAATAGGAATGGAGGTTGGGGTGAAGGAAGGAGGATGGAATTAGGGGGAGGGTGGCACATGAACTGGAAGTGTCATAGTGAATGTACTATAGCTATAACTAATTAATTAATAATCTTGATCTCAATCATTATTGCATGTCCATGTGTCTACCACCGGTGAGAAAAGCGTGCATGCTTTCAAGCATAGAAAGTAGAGGCATCGAAAGCTTCCTCAACTCTGCAAGTTGCCTTTGCTGTCTCAGCTAACAGCACCACCTAATCTCTACAAAGATCCTCTAAAATCCCAATCATCTTCTTCTGCAACCCTTCCAACTCCTGTTTCCCAACCGTCCCCTTCCCACCATCCTTTCCCTTACCATTACCATCACCATCTCCCTCCTCCCTCAAACACTCACTCCTCGTCCCAAAAAAGGGAATCCCAAGTCTCTTCAGTCTAGCCTCAAACTCCGCAAACATCTGCCTCTGCGCATTCCAAATCTTCGCATCAAACGCCCTCAGCTCCGATGCATCGCTCTCCGCATCGTGGATAGGCTTACCCTGAGTAGCACCCCCGACAGCGCGAAGCACCTCATCAAGCTTTTTCTGGCCCGCCTGCCGCTCTGCTTGCTTGGTTATCAGCGCTTGGCGCGAGTCCCACCATTGCCGCTCATGCTCGTGCTGGACTTGGATCATCTTTGTAATGTTAACATGTGATATGAAAGTGTAGATTCATTGGAGAACGCTGGAGACTATAGGGAAGGGGGCCATACTTTCTTGATCTCCCGTACAATACCTTCGTTCTGAGTTACGATCTTCATCACGCATCGCAGGCCGGACGGCCAGTCGGTGATCGTAGCTGGGTCCACGATTTTCGGCTCGGGTTTCTGCACATCTGCCTTCTTTCCATAGCTTTGAGTTGAATTGTGAGCTGTATGGCTCATCCCTGAGGGTTGAAACTGCTGTCCCCCCTGCTGCTGCTGTTGCTGCCATTGCGGGTACTGGTGAGGGTTGGTGTAGTCTCGGCTGTCACGTGCAGGTTGTGCATTGAAGGCATTTTGAGGGGTTTGCAGGTTTGCTGTGGGAGCTGGCGGTGCAAGTGCTGAGAGTGTCGCGAGAATGCTCGCCAGATCGGGTGTCGTGGATTGGCTGGAAGCCATTTCAAGAGGTTGTGGAGCTGATCATGGGCTTGTGCTCTAGTTATCCTCGTGGATATGGTGAGATCAAGTGAAAATAGCAATGAACATGAAATCCCCAGCCGTGTTGCAAGTCTTCCTCACAGAAGAGGTTTTTGGTCTCAGAAACTCCGGAGATTGTTCCGTAGGTTGTTGTGAACAAGTGCGCGATCATGGTTACTTGGTTTGATATCAATGCAGCTTGACTCGCGCAGCGGAACAGCTCCAGCGGAGCGGAATGATCCGCCGGCAATTCTCACGCGCATCATACATTGCTGCTCACAAAAAATCTCCTGATAGAGAAGGCATCTGCAAAGCCAGCTACAATCACAATCCCATCCCAACTCCAATTCCAATCCACCGTCCATCCGAATTCCAATTCCCTCCCACCACCCCTCTCTTCCTCGCTCTCGGATTCGATTTATACACCGCAGTCATGGCTCGGCCGACGAAAATCGACGCAACGCATTTCCATGCCACCGGCCCGCACGCTGCGTCCAAGACCGCTGCCAGAGGCTCGGCTCCGCCTAATGCCTCCAATGCTCATGTGAGGAAGTCAACGGGTCCGCCGGGTGAAACGCCGCAGGAGAAGGTTAAGAGACTGAGGGAAGCGGCACAGAGGGCGAAGAGTGCGCAGGTTAGCAGCTTTGATAAGGCAATTGTACGAGGTCGGGTTTGGGCAGATCGGGCGCATAGGTTCACGGCATTGAGCTTGATTGGTGTTACTGGTATGTCTAATATTTCTTCCGACGTCAATTGAGAAAGAGGATGTGGATTAGCTTGGGTTGGATGGATCATATGGGTACAATTGATGCAATTGATATAATTGCGATTATCGTACCATTGTGGTTTTTCGCAGCGAGTATCTGACTATTTTCGTTCACAGGTATCGCTGGAGTAGTAACAGCCTATGCCCTCGGCGACATGATGATCCACAACCGCCGCAAACGTGCCGAGTACTTTGCGGAGCAGAAGGCTCTGCACGCCTCGAAGTTGTGGGACGCACAAAAGGCGCTCAAGGCAGGTACGGCCAGCGAAGAGCAACTTGCCTTCATCCAGATGGAGCGTCAGCTGGAGGCGGAGCAGGCGGCGAAGAAGACACGACCCGGGCTTTTCGCGAGAGGCAAGGAGTGGCTGTTTAGTGGGATGAAGAAGGATGATGATGAGGAGGGTGCGGTGGGAGCGAAGGTGGAGAGGGTGGAGGCGCATGTGGAGGATGCGGGGCAGGCAGTTGCACAGCAAGCACAACAAGCGAAGAGCAGTATTCTGAGCGCTGTAGCGGAGAAGAAGGAGACTGCTGAAAAGAAGGTGCAGAGTGCGTTGGAGGCCGAGCGTGAGAGGCAGAGAAATGGTGGCATGCTGGATCGTTTGGGTACAAGTGCGGAGGCTGAGGAACCACCGAAGACTGGGGGATGGACGAGCTTCATGACGAGACGATAGGATTGAAGGGTGTGTAAGATATGTCTTGTATATGCATTTGGGTCGGCGTATAGAATGGGCCTCATAAAATGTTCAACGGTTACTCTCCACGAACTCTTAGCTCCGCGTTGGGAGATCATCCTGTTGCCCATGTGGGAATCGTCAGATCCTACTACGCAGTTGATTATATAGTCTCTTTGTGCCTAATGAGCATAATTGAATCGAGCGTTGCTGGTAACTCGGCAACTGCATCCCATATATTCACATAGTCAACATTTAAATAAGAGATCATCAGCGAATATCGTTTCGGATGAAGGGCATTTCATTAAGAAATAATCGATTGGTTTTTTACTTGTGTGGACTTCAGATTCGCCGATCTGGTTGATACTAACGCCATGTATGCTGTGCTCCAAACTCAACGCTCAAACTACCTGATTACTTCATGATAACATCAAAACGTGATCAAACGCCGTCCTATCCCCGGCCTATTCACCCAACGCTCTCTTCAAGACGTGATAATGTGACTGAAGTGTCCCGGAACTCGATCTCGACACTTCTCACAGTCACTCCGATAGCCCATACTAAACGTCTTCTTCTGATCCCCCGCCCCATTGATGCCATGAGTAACAGACCAGTTCGCCAGATTATTAAATCCATACGGCGACCGCCGATGTCCCTTCTTTGGCGGCGACTCCTTGAGCTCCCTTGGTGGTGTCTTCATCTCGACCTCCATCTCGACCTCCATCTCGACCTCCATACAAATATCTCCAACGCCCCCAAGCACCACACTGGGACTAGGCTCGTCCTCGCTGATGGGGCTCGGAATACTGACGCTGTACGCCACCTGCGCATCCTCAAAATTGCCCATGTCCATGCTATGTGTCTGCATGTGCGCCATCTTCGGCGGTCTGGGCGTGCGCGCGAAATGTGGGTTCATGGGCGTGGGAATGCGATCTGATAGAGTTTGTGCGTGTGGTGCGTCGGCTTGGAATGGGCCGGGCGAGAGGAGCATGTTGTCGCCCATCTCGTAGTCGTCTGCATAGGCTGCTGACTGTTCTGTGTTCTGTGATGTCCATGTGTGTCTCGCTGATGCATATTCTGGGTATGGATTGGGTGAGCCTATGTCTTCCATGGGCGTTCCTGTGAATGAGGAGTGTGTTGACCAGATCGTCGTGTCTGTGTAGGTTACTTTGGGAGCCTCATCGCAATCCGAATCGGCGGGTGTGATGGTTGGTGGAGCTGGAACATTGGAGGGGATGTGAGAGATGTTGATATTTAGATGCGGGTTATATCTGCTGTGGTTTTCTGGTGAACGGCGGATGGCGAGGTCTTTTTGGAATTGCCGTTTCTATCATGCATGAGTAAGTTGATTGTTGATACAGGTTCACCAGACGAACTCACGGGCTTATGCTCCTCGGAACTCAAGATATCCCCATCATCATCTTCTCTCAGTCGCTTTTTCTGGAATACTCCCTCCGACATGCTCGTAACCTTCTTCCTGTCTTGGTATCGTGATATTATTTTTGGTATGGAGCTTGCCGGTTAATCGTGATAGGAACTAGGCGGTCCCCACAGCCTCGAAATATTGCTCGGCTGATAAAGACTTTAAAGTTACACAGCACAGTGCAAACGGTACGTACCTCCAGCCTATTTATCGAACAGCAAAGATTTGTTTTGTTTCTGCTTGGGTGATAGAAGGTAGTTATATAGGTCTGGTAGTATTCTCCTTTGATGGCGATCTTCTGCAATGTTGTTGCTCACTGGTTTCATTCGTGCTTCACTTGCATCTTGCTGCTCGGTCTTCGTCGTTTGAGATTCGGCAGGCTTTCAGCTCAGCACCGAATGATATGACGCTGTTGTGGTGATGGGGGCGAGGCTGACAGCTCGACCATACCTGAGTGGGTATTGGTCTTCTTTGTGCCTGGGAGTCCGGTGTTGGTACCTTAAGGTATCGTGTCTGAGGGTTGGAGGGTTGAGGTCTGAGATCTGAGGTCTGAGGTCTGGACCATTAGACTATGAATAAGGCTGAAGAGCCTGCCTCTATGTAGTGTAAATCGTGTAAATAGGAGAAGATCTTAGAAATGCAGTGAAGTAAATTCTCCTTTCTAGCCCTTTTTTGTCTATTCGGGCGTTCATGTTAATATTTACATACCTCAAGGTTCCTTGCTTTACCTTTCACTTGAAAATCTCAAGAGCAAATTCTCAGCGGAATTCAAAATGCGCTTCAGGCTGAACGAATACTACTTGGTGGGGATGAATGGATGAACATGAATAAGCATGAATACATAAATACACAAACACAGAAATGATGATATATATAATTCCATACAGCGGTTCAGCTCATGGTTACTCAATACTACTTCATCTTACGTTCACTCCACTCCTATTCGCCAAATAAAAAAATGTACAGTCCATCCGGCGTCGTGTCCAGGCGCTTCTATGTTGTCCAGTAGTGGAGCGCTGATTTTTATTTACCCACCATACGCCCTCTGAAGATGACCTACCCCCCGCCAAGTGTCGGTGCGCACAACATCATCTTCATAATCTTTTGACTCACCCATCACAACTTTTGTTGAAAAAATATTGGGATCGTACCATTACTCCGGCAAACACCATATAAACCTCTTTGTCATATATCATATCTCTAGAATAGGAGATTTACATCAATTCACTTTTCTTTTCTTTCAATTCTACAATAGAGACAAAATGCCAGGCATTGACGCAGCACCAGAGGTCTTGGATGACACTCGCAGTATGTTTACCCCACCATGCATTGCTGGCTACAAGATGCTACAACAATACTGACAATAATGTTTGTGTTCAGTCCTTGGTCAGGATCCATTGATCCCACCTCAACTCCTGCTCGCAGAGATTCCAATCACCCAGGTTGCCCAGCAGACCGTTGTGCAGGGTCGCAAGGAGGCCATCGAGGTCATCATGGGCCGTGACGATCGCCTTCTTGTCATTGTCGGACCATGCTCCATCCACGACCCAAAGACCGCCGTCGAATACGCTCAGAAACTCAGACAGTTGGCCGACAAACTCCAGGGCGATCTCTGCATCATCATGCGCGCCTACCTTGAGAAGCCCCGTACTACAGTCGGCTGGAAGGGCCTGATCAATGACCCAGACATCGATGAGAGCTACAAGATCAACAAGGGTCTCCGTGTCAGCAGACAGCTCTTCTGCGACCTCACCAGCTCCGGAATGCCAATTGCTACTGAGATGCTCGATACCATCTCCCCACAGTTCCTCGCAGACCTCATTTCTCTCGGTGCCATTGGTGCCAGAACTACCGAGTCTCAATTGCACCGTGAGCTTGCTTCCGGTCTCTCCTTCCCAATCGGCTTCAAGAACGGCACTGATGGAAGCTTGGGTGTCGCTATTGATGCTGTTGGAGCTGCTGCTGCTAAGCACCACTTCATGGGTGTCACCAAGCAGGGTTTGGCTGCTATCACCAGAACGAACGGTAACGAGCACGGTTTCATCATCCTTCGTGGTGGTACCAAGGGAACCAACTTCGATGCCGAGAGCGTCAAGTCCGCTAAGGAGACTTTGGAGAAGAAGGGCCAGAAGCAGGCTATCATGATTGACTGCTCTCACGGTAAGAGTCGCTGAAAATCTGCTCAAGGAACGTATACTGATTGACTTACAGGTAACTCCAACAAGGACCACCGCAACCAGCCAAAGGTCGCCAAGGTCATCGGTGACCAGCTTCGTGCCGGTGAGCACTCCATCGTCGGTGTCATGATCGAGTCCAACATCCACGAGGGTAACCAGAAGGTTCCAAAGGAGGGACCAGCCGGTCTCAAGAAGGGTGTTTCCATCACTGATGCTTGCATCGACTGGGATAGCACTGTTGAGGTCCTCGAGCAGCTCGCTGATGCCGTCCGTGAGCGCAGAAAGGCCAGCGGTCACATTGCCTCTGAATCTAAGGTCACTCAACTTGAGGAGGGAGAGGAGCTTCACTGATTTTTCTATGTTCTGTTTCATGTTTGGCGTTGGGGCATTCGCGGTTTATATCAAAAGTATGGATAAGCAAAAGTTTGGCAAATTTCAACAACATTTTCGCCTCTTTGACATTTGTTTGTTTGTATATTGCTGTGCTTGACAGATTTCAATTATGATTTTCTGACTCGGCGTACTGTTAACCGCTCTTCTTCATCTCTCTACCTTTGAGCTCAACACTTCCGTATGATGCAGAGTTCTCTACAGGTGAACATCCAGAACCATATTCCTCGAATGCTCCTACTTTGCTCTCTTCAACAGCCTTCAGACTCAAGCCACGTACCAAGCATTCACAAAGTCATCAAGACCAAGTATCTCGTATTCATCGTTACGATCCAGAACCATCTCACCTCGCTCCCACTCTTGCGTACTGCCCCTGTCCAACCCCCTTCTTCTCAGCCCTCCCTTCCAAAAACTTCTGTACCCCAGCCCACCCAAGCAATCCCAGTGTAGTCCCAATAAACAAAATCACAATCGCCTGGTCCTTTGCGCTATCACGTTGAAAGCACGTCGTAAATACGTCTTTCTCCTCGGCGCCCTTACAGATGGGGAGATTATAACTCAGACAGAACTTCCGGTTGCACAGTGCGCATGTTGCTGATTGTGCGCGGGCTGAGAGGGCATTGGTATTTGGACTGGTACCGGAGTCAGAGGCGGTGGAATCGATGCCTTGAGGGTTATCGGATTTGGAGCCGCCATTGTTCTTGGAGGAGCCAGAGGAGGGGCTGGATTTCGAGTCTGATAGGGCAATGATCGTGCTGTTTGTGAAGCAGGTACATTTGCAGAATGAGGGAGCTAGAATCCATCAATACACATTCAATAACCAAAACCAACCATTCTACTCACCAGAGGCAATTGACACCGCAATCAAGGCGCACAGCACCAACAAGTACGAAAAGCGCACCGTTTTCATTTCGTAAAGTATCTCAATCACCACTGACCGTGTCGTCGCCGCAAGGCTGACCAGCACCCCATCTCAGCCTCCAGAAGCGGCGCTCCCGCCCGCCCAGCACGCGCTTAGTCATCCACATTTTCACAACCTCTCGACATCGCGCCCAGCACCTCTAAAGCACCAATCCACACACCATGCGCCGAATCTCGAGATTAGACAGCTCAATTGGCGCCCTAGCGGCTGCGCGCACCCAGGCTTCCGCATATACGTGCTCGGCATGCCGCCGCGCCTTCGCGACGACGCCTGCGCGCCGCGACGACTCCAAGGCCCCCGGCAGCGAAAAATGGCGCCAGCGTATCTGGGGTACGGAGAAGCCGCCGGGCCTTAAGGACCCGTATGGTGATGCTAGCGTTTTGGGGCAGAAGGAGGCTGCTGGTGAGGGTGAGGTGGTGGATGGTGAGGCGAAGTCCAAGAGGCAGGCGAGGAAGAAGGTCGTTGATCCTAATTATATCCCGGCTGAGACGATGGAGGGCCTGGAGTGGGTGGGGGGTTTTGGTGGCTGGTGGAAGAAGAACTGGGATCTGGAGAATAGCTTTGCGGGGTTCTTGAAGAAGGATCGTGTGCAGGATGTTGATGAGGCGACGGCTTTGCTGAGGAGGGCGGTGGTTGAGGTTGTGGCGTTGCAGACTGCTGGGAGAGAGGGGAAGTTTGCGGAGGCGGAGGTTGGCACGGCTGATGTTAAGCTTGTGAATGAGGGGGGAAAGGCTGGGTTGGTGTTTCAGGATGGCAAGACCGTTGATGGTTTGGTGGAGGAGCTGCTTGCCAAGGATGAGACGGCTGTGAAGGAGAACCCAACGGAGGCGGAGGAAGATGTTGCTGCTGATCGCTCGGAGGTGGATCCATTGAAGCCGCAGGAGGAGAAGATCACAGATGAGACTGCTGTCAAGGAGGCCCCTACTGAGTCTGAGGAAGACGTTGCTGCTGATCGTTCGGAGGAGGATCCGTTAGCTGGGGTCAAGACTCAAGATTATGCTGCCCAGGTCGCATCTTGGGATCCATCATGGCTACAAATCTCCCTCGCTGACCCAGCATTGAAGTTTGCTGTAAGTTCTTCTATATCGTCGCCTCACACCGAACCATTTCGATACTGACTGCTTTTAGGTCCTCAAGCGCACCATGCAACTCACAGGTATTCGCATCGCCGACGCCGATATCCAAATTATCAAGACTGTCGCCGACGTGCAGAGCCGCCTGATCACACCACCTAAGCCACGCAAGGTTACCGAGGCGTTAGCACAGTCAGACAAGTACGACGACGTGCCTAATGTGCGTATTTATGATCGCCGTGTCACGCCTATCGATGAGGAGAAGGCTGTTGGGCGCTGGAAGGTCATTGAAGAGGAGCTCAAGAGAAGAAATTTGCCGGTTACTGGAAGGACGGTTTAAAAGGTTGTATATTATGTACTTGTAAGGTATCAATGAATAAAAGGATATATGGGAAGTGCTCGTTGTTTCCCGGTTTACATGTATGATGTGTGTTGATGGGATATTGAAGTTGTAATCCTGCTTGGATGCATATTAAGATATACATCTATCATGGCATATACACACCTCTTGAGCATCTACGATTGCTTCAGGAAGCAAGCAGACATCATAAGGTGAGTAGTTTATGTCACATCGCTGTATACTCTTACCGTGTACTCGATAATCGAACTCAATACACTTTCAAATGAGCTGAGTTCTATGTTCTCGATTATCACCGTCCTGCGTTGTCTCCATCCAATAAGTATATAAAGACTAGATTCCTTGCACTCAGTCAAACCAAGCACACAAGCTACTCGCAAGACACCTTTACGCGGTCTGTCTGATCTTTGGCAAGTTCATCTATGATATGAAAGAGATCTTGTTTTTCTCAACGTTATTGATTCTTGCTTTGTCGTTATTTAACGACAACGACTTCGTTTACTGCCTCGTCATTATCTAACGTAAACGTCCCTGTTTTCTTCTCCGTCATTGTTTAATGTCTTCGTCTTCGATTTTTGCTTCGTCGTTATCTAACGTAAACGCCTTCGTTGTCATTCAACGTTCTTCATCTCATACCTTGTCGTTATGTGATGTCTATCGCCACTCAAACTCAACACATCCATGCGATCTCAGAACATGTGTTCCCCATAATCGAACCATGTCTTTTGAAGTGTGTTCGTCGCAGTCAGACTATTCAACAGCCATACTCCTCCTTCGTCACATCAAGATTTCAATGTCTACCCCCACGTGATCCTTCCATCGATGGTGCACGGGTAAGACATCACCCGAAAGTCGCTGCCGACTACCCAGGACGGGCACTAAAAGGTAAATGCGGGATAGCCCCCGCGTGCGTCAGCGCCCGCTGTTAATTGCCGTGTGGTTGAGGGAAGCTGCACGATAATAATCTGGAGAAGTTTATGAAGCAAGACCCTCTCCGACCCCGTATTCTCCCTTCCGACTCTCCCTTTCTTTCATCTCTTCTCTTCTTCTTTTCTTTTGTGTTATCTTCGATCAATTGATCAATTGCTCCATTTAATATCAACGGAAGGCTTCCGTGCCTATTTGTCATTTGCGCATAATCGTGGTTTTATCATTGCTAAGCTATTGAAGCTTCAGAATCCACACCTCTTATTATTATTATCTTGGCAGTCTCTGATCTTAATTCCCACTCTGCCTCTCCTTCTCTAAACCTCGCAATTCCGTCAAAATGTCAGGAGTAGTTCGCAAAGGCCTTAAAAACATCCTACAGAAGGACCCCAATGACATTGTGATCCTCTCCTCCCTCCGAACAGCCGTGACCCGCGCCAACAAAGGTGGCTTCAAAGATGCCTACCCAGAACAATTACTCGCCAACGTCCTCAAAGCCACTCTAGCAGCGAACCCCAACCTCGATCCAGCCTTCATCCAAGATGTGGGCGTCGGCGTCGTGCTCAGCGAGCTCGGCGGCAGCAAAGCCGGACGCATGGCAATGAATCACGTAGGCTACCCGTCGAGCACATCATTCTACACCATCAATCGGGCCTGTAGCTCAGGTTTATCCGCCATCACGAACGTAGCACATAGCATTGCTACCGGCATGATTGACGTGGGCATTGGCGCCGGTATGGAGAGCATGACGCGCAATTACGGCAGCAGGGCGATCCCGGTAGATCTCTGGCCGGAGTTGAAAGACTCACCTGTTAAGGATGCGAGAGACTGTATCATGCCAATGGGCCTAACTTCTGAGAATGTAGCGCAGCGATATGGTGTGTCCCGCGAGGACCAGGATGCTTTTGCAGTTGCGAGTCACCAGCGTGCGCTGAAGGCGCAAGAGGCGGGCTTGTTTGACAAGGAGATCGTGCCGGTTACCACACAATACCAGGAGGTTGATAAGGCGGGGAACAAGGTCGGTGATGAGCAAACTATTACTGTAACAAAAGATGACGGAATTCGTGCGAACGCGAGTATTGAGGGCATGAAGAAACTCAAGCCTGCTTTCAAGGCCGATGGTACTAGCACAGCGGGAAATTCGTCGCAGGTTAGTGATGGAGCAGCAGCTACGCTTTTGATGAGGCGCAGTACGGCGACAGAGTTGGGCTTGTCAGGGTCGATCATTGGAAAGTGGGCGGGCACACAGGTTGCTGGATGTGCACCGGATGAGATGGGTATTGGACCCGCTATTGCTATCCCCAAGTTGTTGGAATACACGGGACTCGAAACAAAAGATGTGGGAATATGGGAGATCAACGAGGCGTTTGCTAGCCAGGCTATCTACAGCTTGAGGACGTTGGGGCTTGAGGGTGCGCTGGCAGAGGGAAGAGTCAATCCTAAGGGTGGTGCGATTGCTTTGGGTCATCCGCTTGGTGCTACGGGTGCGAGAATGCTGGCTGGTTTGTTGCCGGAGCTTGAGAGGCAAGGTCTGCAGACTGGTGTTGTCAGTATGTGCATTGGTACTGGAATGGGAATGGCGGGACTGTTTGTGAGGGAGTAGGTAGGTGTAGGAATCCAAGGTACAACGTCGAAAAAGACTGCTGGTGGGCTGTGAAGTGGACAATGATGTGTGAATGAAGTTGAAGAAATGATACAAGAGTGCGTATGTCCATCATATGTTAGTATGGTTATGGTGATTGTATGCTAGTGGTTATGGATATGAAGTAGTTTGAGGGTTTGTTGTTGATGAGCTATGAAGCTGCAAGTGATATTGGATATCGTGAAACTTGAGTACAGACGAAGGTGGAACACCAATGATGAATCGAGAACACTCAATTGCGTATATGTATGCGTCGTATATAGCCAAGATCAATGTAATGGCACGGCGGTATGTTGTCATGAATCATGAAGTTCAAGTGAAAGTGAGAATCCTATTCATACCCTCCCAAGTGGGCATAGACACCCAGCCACACCAGACCAGACCGCTCCCATACGTATTGAAATAAGGCGATATATTTTCAAAATAACTTTCGACTGCTTGGCCTAGTTGGTTAATTCCAATGTCCGGTCTCGAGGCGCGGGTTTTCGCCTAACTATGGCACCGGTGAAGCAATCGTAAGCAATCACATGCAAGCTACATGTAAGGTCTGTATAAGATCGTGCGTTGTCCATTGCACAGCGGGCAATCATAAGCAATCATGACGAGCGGACTTTAGTATGAGTAAGGTCTGTATAAGATCGTGCGTTGCCATCCGGGTTAGGTTTTTTTTTTTGCTTTTTTTGCGCATGAGACGTTCGATCTTCGGTGATGTTTGTTTGATAAGTAGGTCTCTTTGGAAGAGTTATTATTCCTATGTATGGTTATTTGCGAAGAGGAGGTGGGTTCGAATCTTGGTTGGAAGTTTTAAAATTTGCTTTTTGAAGTGTATTAAGTCGTCGGGTCTCGCGGGGAGGGACTCGATTGCGATGACCTGATATTCCGCTGGCTTGTTTCTTCTTCTTCTCTTTCTCATATGGTTTCATACAAATCACTTAATATACTAGAGTATGCTGTAATACTTCTCTCAATTAGTGATTGCGTTCGTCATGATTATCATCGTTGTTGTTGCTATGTTGTTACGATGCATTGATGTTTGCGCGCTGTGGTGTGCCAATGAACAAATGCAACCAGAGCACCACGAACAAAAGTATAGACATTATGATTTGTCTTGTTTCTTGCGTCTCTTTCTGGATCTTATGGAAAGCGATTCTAAATCTTCCCAGTAATCATATGCGTTGAACAGCAGAGAAGTGAATACAGCATATTCTGACCTCCTGACGAAATTAACCGAGCGTACTTCGAGCACTTATCTCCGCCAATTATCCTGCTTCAGCCAAATATTCAGATATCTCACAATTATTTAAGTCATCGGTACGATTCTGACTCCCCCAGTGACTCAAATCACGTCAGAGTCTCTGCCCTTACCAATCACTCAAGACTAAATGCATACAAAAACATGATCCCCTTTGAATAATTCTCAATAAAAGATCACAAGATGTTCTCGCCCAAAGAATCCTCCGCAACCTCCTTCTCCTTTCTCTGCTGCTCGTTCTTCTTCTTCTCCTTCTCCTTTTCCTTCTCGGCAGCCCAAGCCGCTTTCTCATTCTCAAACTCCTCCTTCTCATTCTCGAGCTCCTCCCTATCCCTCATCAGCTTCCTTCTCTCGCGTCTTCTCTGCCGACCAGCGGCCTTCTTGACAACCTTGGTCTTGCCGACCTGGTTCGCGAAGTTGCGGGCCTCCATGGAGTCGCGGCGCTCCGTTTTCTTCTGCTTCCGACCGACGGCGCGGGCAATCATCTGGGCCTGATGCTGCTCAGGGGTCCTCTTCCTCTGCTGCTCCAAAAGTTGTGTTAGTAAGTATGACAGGTTGAGAATTATTGAATCAACGTCGATAAGTGAAGCCAGTTCAGTGACCAAAAGCACTTAAGTAATTGAAGCTTTTTGGATAATTGAAGCAACTTTGACCAATTAGATTCAGAAATTAAATAAGGTAAACAATATAGCTTACCTCTGCCTTAAGAGCAGCACCGATGGTCTGCTGTTAATTGGTAGAGAGGGAGGAAGAAGCCGTAGTGGTGCTGGTCTCGGTGGTGGTGTTGGCGGTGGGCTGGGCGGCGGCGATGGTGGTGGTTACGGTTGAGGTCGAGGCCTCGATGGCAGCAGTGGTAGCGGTAACGGTAGACATTTCGATGATATATCCTGAAAACCCTGTGTGATATTTGATGATGTCGAAGAAGACAGCGATTATGGTGGTGAGAGTTGGTGATGGTGCAGGGTCTGGGTGAAGGACACAAACGGCAAAGCACTACTCACATTCAAGCACAGCAAAATCAGCAAAGCGAATTCATTACCCAATCTCCCAGCCTTATTCCTAGTCCATACCTATCTACCAAAACACCTAACACCATTACCATGATATCAAAAGCTACAATCATTCCTCATCACTGCTATCAGAGATAAACCCGCCTCTCGTCCTCTTTCTGACCGGTCTGGCAACTACAACCTCATCTTCGTCATCATCGACTTCCACAGCAATAGCAGTCTTATCAACGCGAGCAGGACTCTCCATACCCATCTCCACATCTTCGTCTTCGTCCTCGCTGTCCAGCCTGGCGCGTTTGTTCTGACTACTCCTCAAATGGGGACTCGACAGCGGGGTGTCTTCGAGATCAATTCCAAGGTCATCATCGCTGAGAGTCGTGGAGCGTCTCGAAGGGAAGAGTTCATCATCCGAATCAATAGCAGCCTTCCTCTTCACCTTCGCAGTTTCCGTCTTCTTGATACCAAGAAGCTCCTTCTTCTTCACACCAAGTAACTCCTTCATAACCTCAACATTGACCTTCTTCCTCAACTTCTCTTCCCGTTCAAAGAACTGCCTGTCCTTCTCTGCATCACTCTCCTCGTCACTATCATGCACAAACAGCGCACTCTTGATCTTGCGCTGCTTCTCCAGCTCCTTCTCCCGCCTGGCCTCTTGCAATCTGAGTCTTGCTTCATCACTGAGCTCAGTGTCTGACTCATCACTGTCTCGTCTTCTTTTTCTGTGGCTCTTCTTGAGAGCTTGAAGGGCTTCGGAAGGTTTCATAGCTGTAGGACCGCCCATTGGGAAGAGGAAGTCTTCTTCTTCAGCATCGTCTATCAGATCGTCGTCGTCGTCGAAGGCGGCTTTCTTGCGGGAAGAGGTTGCAGCAGATTTTCGGCGGATGAAGTCTTCTGCTTCTTTGCCGTCATCGAATGTTGGTGGATCGAATTCATGTTTCTTGATAATGTCGAGGGACTCTTGGAGTTGGCCCGCTGAAAGAGCGGAAGGCACAATCCAGGAAGTGGTCGGATCTTCTTCGCCAGGACTGGAGCTTTGAAAGCCAACCAAAGTCATAAGAAGTCTCAGATAGCCATTCTTGAAAACGGCAGTTTTGCGTTCTTCGCTGTCAGGTTTGAGTGCTTTTGAGTCTGTTAGTATATTACTTGGGTTAAAGGAAGAATTAGCTTACGAATAGATGGAGTGGTTGGCTTCTCAGTGACAGTCTTTGATGTCTCATCAGCAAAAGGGTCTTCTTCAACAGAAACAATAGCAGCATTTGCTGTTTCCCAGGCTCTTCTTTCACTCTCTGCTGATGACAGTTGACCCTTGACCCATTCAATGTGGTGGCCCATGTTCTTATCAAGAAGATAGCTGACAACTATTCCTATCTTTGCAGCCCATTCGAAGTCGCCCTTGACCTCCAACTCAGCAGCAGGTCTAGGTTTCGCAGAGCTAGTCTGTTTCTCATAGCCATATTCTAGGAAATGAGCCGTACTGTTTGTCTTAGAGAACAACATTTCCACAATCAACTCTGGCCTCTCCTCAATCTTTCTCGTACACCTCTTAATCAGCTGCCTAACGAGCTCATCCCATTCCTTATAAGACGGCAAAGCAGGATCCATCCCTTCAGGACCCTTGATCATCTTATAAAAAAGGGCAATAATATCAACACGGAACAGCATAACGCTCATCTCCATCTTAAATGCTACCCGATAGAAGAACCTATGCGCCCTCTTGAGCTGCTCTGGATTCAGATCATTGTAAAACCTACAGAATGTCACAAAAGTATCGACACATCCCTGGGTAAGGAATCGAGATGCGAAGCGCTTAAAATCGAACTTGCGCTCAGTAGAAGTCTGCTCTGCTCGCGCTTCATCCTCGCCATCGGATTCATCGACAATACCAGCATCATCGCCTACATCTTCTCCGGCTTCATTGGCTGCCTTCTTCTTTCTTCTTGTTCGGCGCCGAGATCGCACTTGCATATCGACATTTTGTTTCGAGTATGCTTCCAACATGCGCAAATACACATGTGCGAGCTCAGTAGCTGAGTCGAGATATCCAAATCCTTGGTCCTTGTAGAATCTGATGATTGCGGCCACTCGGTCGTGAGTAGTTTCCTCGTAGAAAATACGATTCAGGATGTTCTCGGCAATCTCCTGGTCTTCTTCCAATGGAGACTCGGACATCTCTTGTACGGTCAAAAGAATCTGTGTGAAGCATTTCATCGCTGCGTTCAGATCGTACCATGCTTTGTTGTCGTAGGCCGCCTGCATAGTTCGGTTGAGCGTAATGAACATTTCCTGATTCAGAACAGCAGCCACAAGGGCGAATGAGTCCACTTCTACAACACCAGTCTTTTTGTCCTTCCTTGGTTTCTTTGACTTTCGTCGAATACGTTCAGCTTCCAAGAACCACGATACCAGGAAGAAGAATTGACGTGGGTGGTAGTCCATAACACGTTCAGCCTCACGATCAATTGCCTTTCGAATATGTTGGAATAGAGGGTTGAATCCAGCATCGAGGAAATCTTCAACGAATGCCCGAAGATGTTTCGTGGCTTGTGGGTTTAAAGCGACAGGAGTATCGAAATCCATGGGTCCAGTAGCACCCTTGGGTGCTCGTCGAGGTGGCTTGTATTTCTTTGACTTGTCCATCTTTGCCAGTCCTTTTGTGCTATCAACAAGTACATCTTGCCCAGATACTGTCGACATTTTAGCATCGTCCCTCTTGATCCAGATCATTGTTCCGAATCGGTTATGTCTTGTAGGAGCAGTCCTCTGATATCCTCTCTTCATTCCAGCCTCTTTGTTTCGCAAGGCTACAAGATCATCGGTCTTGCTCATATCAAGTTGTGCTTCATCCATGAACAATTTGTTAATATCGACACCCTTGATCAAGTGGAACAGAATCTCCATCACAATCACGTCTTGGATATTGAAATCTTCGCCCATTGAAGAAGAGAGGGTCAGGAGCAAGTGGAAGATATCTTGCCAATTGAAAGCGTCGATAGTCGCAGATCTCGAAATCTCGTTCTCATCCCCATCGAATTGGGCGTTCGGTGAAGGAGCGATCATAGCAATGTTTCGGAGGAAATACAAAAGAAGCTTGATGATGCCCTGATCACGAGTACTCCTATCACCCGGTGCCTGTGCCATCGGTGGCAAGGCAATTCGTACGGCAGTGTGAAGAATTCGTGCTCCGTCGTAATTAATGATCGATCTCTTGTATCCGAGCTGCGCCAATTGCAAATATGGAATATGTCGATGGTGATTGACTGTCATACTGTGCACATCTCTCTCAATCGGCCATGTCAGGGGTACCAGAAGCTCCAAACATGCCAGGGCAATCTTCGCTTTGATTTTATCGTCCGTAGCATTCTCAGGCCATGCCGCAAGGATTTGGAGGAGATCTCCACCAACAAGATTGGCTTCTGCTAAACATCTTGCTACATCCAATCGATTCGCCTTCTCATCGTATAGCTTGAGCCATCTCTTCAAGTCACGAAGACATGCAAGAGCGTCGTCTCCGAGAATATATCGCCCATCTTCATCAGCACCGCTTCCTCCAAGCTATAAATCAATAATTAGCACTGCACGCACAACTCCCAGTTTATACATACAGCGGTGACCAAACTGGATACATAAGCTCTGACTTCTGGATCAACAACATCCTTAGTCCCATCAGCCAACTCCATGTTGAGAGATATGTCGATGTTGATGTTGCATTCAATTGTCGGCCAAACCTCTTTACGCGTAAATGATGATGGACGCGTCGGACGCGACTTCGGAAAAACCCCCTGTCACATTCACGTTTCCACCTCCACTAGCGTATCGTGGGGTCTGGGGGACGTGCTATCCCACAGCCGAGGGACATCATAAGGTGGTACATATCCGAAGTACCTCAAGCTTCCGGTATGACAATACGTGCGTTGTACAATACACCGACAATTCTACGGAGTACTTCTACCACAAGAGACCCCATCTTCTATCCTCAGCAATTTATTCTACTGATTTCTATTGTTTTGTTTCTCACTTTCTGATCAAGATGCTTACCTCGGTAATTCGACGACATGCGCTGCGATGCAGTAGCCAAGCTAGAAGCTTCAGTTCGAGTCCAATAGCAGCAGCTGCAGAGGTGAAGAAGCTCGGAGTAATTGGCGCAGGACAGATGGTACGTCAATGCCCCAAAACTCTATCCAAACCTCACACATTGACCGAAACCAGGGCTTGGGCATTGCGCTCGTCGCCGCCCAAAGAGCCGGCATCCCAGTAACGCTGGTCGACACATCGCAAGCCTCAATCGATAAAGGGCTCAAGTTTGCAGGTAAGACAGCCGCTCTCCATGCAGCACCGCCTAACAAGCACAGATAAGCTGCTCTCCAAGGACGTGAGCAAAGAGCGCATCACGCAGACGGAAGCCGACACGATCCGCAGCCGACTGAGCACAACGACATCGATGGACGCTCTGAGCGAGGTCGACTTCGTAATCGAAGCCGTGCCAGAGATCCCCTCTCTCAAAGCCAGTATTTTCGGCAACCTGGCGCGCATCTGTCCCGCGCACGCCATCCTGGCTACTAACACGTCGTCCATCTCGATCACGAAGATCGCTGCTGCCACGACGACTGATCCCACGGACACGAGCGCCAGCTCGCGCGTGATCAGCACGCATTTCATGAACCCAGTGCCGGTGCAGAAGGGCGTTGAGATTATCAGTGGGCTGCAGACGAGCGCGGCTACGCTTGAGACGGCGGTTGCGTTCTGCAAGGCCATGGGCAAGATACCGTCTGTGTCGGCTGATGCGCCCGGATTTCTGGCGAATCGGATTTTGATGCCGTATATCAATGAGGCGATTATCTGTCTTGAGACTGGGGTTGGGGCACGGGATGATATCGACTCGATTATGAAGAATGGAACGAATGTACCAATGGGACCGCTTCAATTGGCCGATTTCATTGGAATTGATACGTGTTTGGCTATCATGCGGGTTTTGTACGAGGAGACTGGAGATTCGAAGTATCGACCTGCTGTATTGATGCGGAAGATGGTGGATGCGGGATGGTTAGGAAAGAAGAGTGGTAAGGGATTTTATGATTATTGAGGAGGTGAGTTTTGAGCGATGATTGGACTGTCTATGTACAGTAATATCTAGATGGTGAAAAGATAATATGGAAGAAAATTACGAGTAGGCCATGATGATAGGTATAGTAGAATTGATGTTTTTACTCAAGGCATATTCAGATAGGTATAGTATAAGACGATGTTTACTCAAGCAACATTCAGAGATTCACAAACGAACTCACATCTCCGTCACAATCTCAATCAAATCAGTCTACATCTCAAATAACAGTCTCAATCTCAGTCACAATCACATTCACATTCGAATCTATCAAATCAAATCAAATCTCAATCAAAAAGAATAATATTCAAACTCAAACTCAAAACTCTTTACAAAAAACCGCTCCAGCGCATACACAAACTCCATTCGCCCAAACCAACCAAATCAAACCAAGACAAGTCGGAAGTCACAAGTCAGGATCAGTCAAGCCCACAGCACCACCTCCAACCACAGCAATCTCACAACCAAAGACAACGACGATGGTGATGATGATGAGGGCAGCCGGGCAAGCAGGCATTGACATAAGCAAGGCTTCCAAGCACAAGCACACAGAGAGAGATAGTCGGGAGATAAGAAATAAAGATATGTTAAGACAGACTCAGAAAGATATTTTTCGGTTTGAAGAGTGGTGAGTGGTGAGTGGTGAGGTGGTGAGGTCAAGGGAGGGCGAGTCGACGATCGATGGATATTCCAAGTTTCAAGAATCAACGATCGAAAATCTTAGCTTTCGAGATCCAGGATCCGAAATCCAAGATGCAACGCCGAATCCAAAGCACCCTCTATATTCCACCAGCACACAGCACACAGCATCCAGCATCCAGCATCTCCACGCACAACCCCACAACCCCCAAGCTCAGCTCCTCAAAGCCCAACTCAAAACCTAAGGCGTTCCAAATCCACCAGGCATAGTATAACTCCTCTTTCTCTTATGATTCGCATTTGCGAAATCCTCACCCCTCAAGTACTGAGGAGAATGACTCTGTCTACCGATATTTCCATTCCCAGCATTCGCATTCCCCATACCGGCGTTTGCATTCCCAATCTGACCCTGCGCACCCTGCGCGCCATTCCCGCCCTCAACATCATCAAAGTCCCTGCGATAAGCAAAGTCGCCAGGCGGGGCCATGGGGGCGCTGAGCTGTGGGGCGTAATCGCGACCACCGAGATCGGCGGGCGTGCGGGGGAGGTTGAAGTCCGAGGGGGCGGCGAGCGGGGCTGATGAGTAGCCCGTGGTGTAGGCGAAGGAGGCGGAGCGCGGGGTGGAGTGGTGGTGAGGTTGGGATTGCTGCTGGTGTTGGGTGTGGTGTTGGGGTTGATGCTGGTGTTGGTGTTGGTGGGGAGGCGGGTTAATCTGAGATTGATGTGGTGGTGGGTTGATTTGCGATGGGAGCGTGCGGTATGTTTGGGGCGCGCGGAGGTCTAGGCCTGAGGGCGCGTTGTATGAGGAGGTTGTTGAGGCGCGGAAGCGGGAGAGGGCTGCTGGAGAGGATTGTGGGGGTGGGGGATAGGACATGTTTGGGGAGGTGTGGAGGTTTGAGTCTGCTATTATCAATATCTCTTGCTTTTTTGTAAATCCCCAAATATCTCTAGGGACCCTGGATAAGAGGTGGCTTACTTGAATATGCGTTGCCGTCATAGTGGTGCGCAGATGTGGGATTGCTGCTGGGCTGTTCGGGTGCGTAGACGGGATGTTGAGGGCGTGGACTGGGTACATTGCCCTGATAGCTTCCGTAATCCAGATTGTCGCCTTTCCAGCTCATACTGGATCTGAGCGGGGATTGGAGCGTCTCTGAGCGAGAGCGGGACATCGTCTCGCGTAGCTGGAGTGGGACGAGTGGACGCGGTGGTCCGCCACGGTGGAAGTTGTCCACACTGTTCTGACGGGATGCAAAGGGGTTTGCGGAACGTGGGCCAGATGATACAGGGGATGAGAGGTGCGATTGCGAGTAGTAGCGGTCCGAGGAGTTGATGGAGAGCGGAGAGAGCACATCTGGGGTTCCAATGGAGCCGGGTGGTGCGTATCCTACGTGCTGGAAGCCAGGGGACATATCGGTTGGTGACATATGGTCGTCATGCTCATGACGGCGGAGAGTATCGAGCATGAGAGGGCGCATCATTGATGGATCGCCGTACGCTGGGACATAGTCAATGGGCGAGGTCAATGGTGCACCTTGAAGACCTTGTGTCGCGCCATATGGTGAGTGCAGAGCTTGAATGTTATCGAACCCGTCTGGTACGGCTCTCATCTTCATCATGCGCTCGCGGTCGTCAACATTGAGACGCTTGATCTTAGCACGTCTAATCACGAGTCAATTTCGAAATCTTCTTGATTTTCCCAAGCAAGAGATCTTACCTGTTCTGGAACCACACTTGCACCTGTCTCGGGCTCAAGCCAGGGATCTCACGGGACAGGCGTTCACGATGGATAGCATCAGGATGAGCCTGCTTAGCAAACTCGCTCATCAAGAACCGAGTCTGCTGATGCGAAAGACTGACCAAATTTTGTCAGCAAAAATTATCCAAAAAAAAACCCCCTCCCATTCTTCCCCATTCAGTTATTCCTCTGGCAGTTCTTACCGAAATCTCTTCATCTTTCTACGTTCCGCCATACGCTCAGCGGTAGTCTTTGGCGGACCATCATGCGGGCCGTCATTTTCATCGTCCATTTCAAGCATCTCGTCATCATCGACGTCATCCTCGCCGTCACTCTTGGTTTCCAACTTGTGCATAGACGACTCGAGACCCGAACTCTCATGCTTGACCTGGGGATCTGACGTGACGCTCAGCGGATTGGAGGAGAGGGATTGGGAGGTGGAAGTCGTAGAAATCAATGAGTCATGTCTAGTAGCCGGCTCGTTGTTCGCGTTGCCCGAATCGCCTGGCGGCGCGGAATCTGGTCTCTCGACTGTGACGGGGGCGTGAGCCTCCGCTCGGAGATCGATTGGATTGAGACTGTGGCGATGGCCAAGAGATGGGCGCGCTGCCGTTGCCTGTTCATCGGTCTGGTTGCCGTGAGGACCTCCCGTGCTGTTGTGCTGACTCGGTGGCTGGTATGGGGGAAGTGGCTGTTGCTGCTGCTGTTGCTGTTGTTGACTCTCCGCTGGCGGAGGATATGAGGAATACTGTTCCTGCCAGTCCGACTGCGCATTCAGCGGCTCGAAGTTCGACATACGCGTTGTCGGTGCTGACCCTTGATACATCCCAAATTTATTGGGAGACCAACTGTGCCGATCCGTGTCGCATAACCTTGTAACAAGCATTTGGAAGAAGAATTCGGCGGTTAGAAAGAATATAGAGAGCTTGGTCAAAAGCTCTGAAATCAACAGTGACTTGGATGAAAACTGTTTCCGAGTATGATATGAGGCTGGGGGCTGAGGATCTGTTGTCGCTGATTTGGAGTATGCCGTCGGAAGTGAACGAGAGTAATGGCCAAGAATGGCAAAGATAACTGATCACAGATCAGATGGGAAGAATGTCAAGCCTGTCGAAGGCTCTTTTTTTTTTTTTTGGAAGAAAAGACGATGCTGTATATCTTCTTTCTCTTTTCTCTCTTTCTTTTTCTCTTTCTTTTCGTCTCGGTTCTAAGTCGAGGTCGAGGTTCTCTATGAGCCTGTTGGAGAAGTAGGTAGATCCGAACAGAGCGAATCTGTTCTTTCTAATACGTTCCGATGGACAATGCAAAGATCGTCTGAGTGCAGTTGATCTTCCAACTTAATCCACGAAAGAGGCCCGGCTATCCTCCGCAATTTCGGTGGACGATCAAACTCCAAAGGTCGCTGGATGTTTCTTGCTGTGCTTCAGACCGCGTATACGGGTCTTCGATAGAGCTATATGATAATAGTGATGGCCACCAGGATTGTTGGCAAGTGAGGGAAGGGGGACTGTATGTATGTATGTAGAACTGAGAAGGAATAATAATCTGCGGGAGCCCCAGGGTTCCACAGGCTGCGACAAAGGTGGTATGCGTCCAGCGGATTTTGAGACGAAGAGTAATCAACCTCCGGCTGAGATGACGTTGATGAAAGTCCAAAAGAAGGATTTCTGGGCGGAGGGGAAAGAAGAAAGAGTAGAAAGAAGGTTTTTTTTATTTTAAGAATCGAATTGGAAAAGCGAATGTGGTTTCGGTCAAGACCAAAAACAAAAACAAAAGAAGAAGATGAAGAAGAAGGATGAAGAAGGTAAAAGTAGAGAAGAAAAGGGTTGATGATGATGAAGTTCGAGTTGAGTTGGGTGTTTTTATTCAAGATCCCCGAAGTGGCTAAGCCTTTGCTTTTCACTTGTTGTCTCTGCTCAAACACAATCTTGTTTCTTCTTTCTCCTTTAATCTTTTTTATCCTCTCCTCTTTTTTCTTATTTTTATGATCCTGTTCTTTTTATGCCACGTTGGATCGACGACCAGCGGAGGAGGAAGATATACAGAAGTTCGACACGGAAGTTTGGGAAGGGGAGTTTCGTGGTCGGTGGTTGAGGTTCTCAAAAGGTGGTTCTCGGGTTTCGTTAACAATGCCTGCGCGAGGATCATCATACATACATAACATGGCCATTCGAACCGAGGAAGGTCTTTTTGTAATTCTGGACTTCGATTTCCACTACTACCACGCACACCCCGGCGGGTACAACAGTAGCTCTACAAACTATACAAAAATGTCGAGGGTTCTTAGTCGGGTAGTGGGGGATGCGTGGACATAGCCAACGATTTGAAGCATTGATCCACACGGAGATTTATAACTGGAGTTCCAGTGATTTGACAGGGCCCGCACGGGTCACCCAGGAGTAGTGGTCCTAGTGTGATACTTGAGCGGAGAGAGCGAGAGAGAGAGGGAGGGAGAGGGAGGGTAGCGGGCTTGCGCAAGAAGGAGGGCTCCGAAGGATTAAGGTTGAGTGAGAATTGGGATCAATAGAACAATCGGAAACAGTCAAAGCAAAAAAGTGGACAAGGCCTGACTACAGCAAGTTTCGTCTGATGAGTGACGATGAATCTTTTTTGGGTATGACGGCCGGGACATCAGTGCATCAATGTAAGTCAATCAGTCTGTGTGTATTATGTGAGGTGGAGTGAGGTAAAGTGGAAGTGGAAGTGGAAGTGGAAGTGAGGTGAGGTGAGGTGAGTTGAAGATGTGGTGTGGTGTGGGCAAGGGACGAGGGAGATCAGAGGACGAGCGGCAAGCATGGGGATGAGATGGGATGGTAAGGGAAGTATGTATGTATGTATGTACATATGTATGTAGGTATGGTAAGGTACGGAAGTATTCTGATAACTATGATACCTCTGTATGGGGATGAAGACGGAGATGAAAGGGAGTAGCCATAGTAGAAGCAAGTAAGCAAAGTAAAAGGCAGAGGAGATGACTTTTGGTGTAAGTAGTAAGTACTAGTAGTAGTATGAGGTAGTAGATATAGCTTGTAACAGCAGACGCAGGATCAAGGCACACGCAAAAGGTAAAGCAAGCAGAGAAGTAAGCAAAAAAGAAAGATATCAAAAGCAGGAAAATGCAAGAAATGCAGCAGCGGCGGCGGCAGCACCATCCATCAGGAAAATATGTATGTAGATGATGGGGTACACCATTATAGCATAGATAGACAGCCACATAAATGTTAGTTAGCTGCAAGATAATAGGATCGTAGCTGGGAAGAAAAGAGCCAAGGTCGAACGGTTAATGCAGAGTGCATACAGCCATGAATAGGTGCCGTGGGGTTGAAAGGCAGTAAGTATGATACCATGACTACCCATCCAATGTAAAGAGACTTTTTTTCTTGATCAAGTAGAATCTGCAGGAGGCTGGATAAGATGAGTAGTGTGAGAGTGTGAGGGAGTGAGTGTGAGTGAGTGTGAGTGAGTGTGAGTGAGTGTGAGTGAGTGTGAGTGAGTGTGAGTGAGTGTGAGTGACAGTGAGAGTGAGAGGTATGAGGTTACGAAGTTCGTGATGTTGTGTGGAGTGAAAGCTAGGGTTCTCTACCTTTTTTTCCTTTCTTTTTTGCCTTTTGCCTTTTGCCTCTTAGGTCTTTGGACCCGGTGCATCCATCCGATGGTAATACTACAGGGTAAGTTTCGATGTCGAGGTTGATGTCGATGTCAATGATAGACTCAAACACCAACAGAAGCAGAAGCAGAAGCACAAGCACAAGCACAAGCACAAGCACACAAACACCAAAATCAAGGTCATTGAAGAAGGAGAGTGTGTGCGGAAGACAAGAGGCCTTACTGAGTTCAACATTGATCATTATCTTTGACTAGGTTGAATAGCAGGGAGACGACGGAAGAGCTATGCTATCTAGCTTCTACCATTGTTTGGCTGAGTGTGGGGGCCGGTTTGTGCAAAAGGACCAGATGGGGATTCACTCGGTACGGATGATATGTAGGTGGGTAGGTATATTAGATTAGAATTGAATTTTGAGAATTCGAAGATAGGGATGAATGGGGGTGGTCGACACAGTCGCGATCTTGCTTGGTTGTTCTTTGTTGTGCTTGTCATGCTTTGCTTGGATGATGGATGATGGATGGATCAGGGAGGGGGAGCGGAGAGAGAGTAAAGAGTAGAGAGTGAAGAGAACGCGTGAGAGAGAGACATGGTCAACAAGGCCGATAGATCGAGGGGTGCAGTGCATCAGTCGGAAGTTGACGTGGAATCTCCATTGGCGAAGGAGATGCAGAAGGGGGTGAGGCCTTCTGCATCTGCATCGAACGGATAATGAGAGTTGACGGGTTCAACGCATGAGCGTTGTTCAAGACCGGGTCAACTGTTTAATCTCGATATGTGAAGTAGTGCACTCCCTTAGGAGATAAGTGAGAGTTGGGACATGGGATATTCCGACAATGACATAAAATATAGCTGGATACATAGGTAGTAGGTTAGATGGTCGACGTCGTTGGAAGGGCAGAGAAAGGATGTGAAGAGGCTAGGATAGATAGATACGAAACATAGCGATGACTTTCTTTTGCTACTCATCATGGATGATGGTGATGGTCTCTGTATGTATGTATGTATGTATCAGTTTATGGTGGACAATACAATTGTAATAGTAATAATAATGAGGTAGTCAAGATACTGTAGATAGATAGATGTCTGTGTATGAACGCATCTTACTCAATCGAGTCAAGAAAGAGCGCACATGTAACGAACAATCATGTCTATACGAGTTGAGTGCGAGTAATTTGTTTGTGAGAGAGAGATGATTTGTGTGAGTGGGTGTGAGAGGGAGTAAGTGTCAATGTTGAATCCGTTCATACATCCCAGTTCATACAGATGCGACCAGGTTAAATGGTCTAACTCTTCCGCTGGAAGAACACTTTGGTAGGATATACAAAGACGAAAGAAAATTTAAGAAGGGACCCCTGGACCAGCTCTCCTTGAGACAACGTGACATCCCGGACAACAGGACAAGGGGAGGATGTATTCCAAAGTATTCAAGGTATTCAAGGTATTCAAGGTGTTCAAGGTATTCAAGGTGATCAAGGTATTCTATTCAAGGTACACAAAGGTATTCTCCGTCTATGTCTTTGTCTTTGTCTGTCTGTCTTTGCCTTTACCTTTGCTTTGTCTTTTTTCCCTCCCCCAATCCTTTTCACCCTCTCGGATAGACGACCTTTCATAGGTAAGGTTAGTAGATAAGTACGAAGCTTGTGAGATAGTTGGTTTGAACTCTTGTATCATTCAAGGCATCAAGCATGGAAGAGGTACACGAAGGAGTGAGAGGATAACAAAAATAAGAGAGTGAGATGGAATGAGATGGAGTAAGATGGGATGAGATGTCAGAATCGAGTGATGAACAAGCCCGTCTTTCTATCTAAGCATCAGCCATCAAAAGCCACGATAGACGCCAGTCAATGTCAGTGCCAGTGCCAGTGTCAGTGTCAGCCAGTCCAAACATAGTACATACCTGGGTAGCACTCGGATACCCTTCACATCCCAAACAAACCTTCATTCAAATCGGTACCTGAATATCTAATCCAGCCACCAGATACCCACTGACCTCTTCATCTCCTCATTTGTTCAGATGTGCTTCATGACTGATTCACTACCGCGGAATAACCAACTTCCTTTCCTGTCAAACCTCGTATTTCAAAGGGGAAGAAAGAAAGAAAAGAAGGCGGCTCCCAACGATTCAACAAGCTTGCGAAAGAAAAGAAAAAAGAAAAAAAAAAAGAGTCAAAAAGATTGGTTACCCAGGGTACTAAGATGTGTAAGCACCGAGAAAAGAAAATGGAAGGGGAAACAAATAACTTCCGAGAGGGTCAAAGAGTAAGTAGGTAGGCTGAGTTTCCGTTTTTTTTTTCCCCTTCTTTTTCTTTCCCTTACTACCTTAGGTAAAAAGTCATTCTTTTGTCTTTTTCTTCATGATCCGTTTCTGGGTTCTGCGTCTGTTTTCCCTTTCCCCACTCTGTCAGATTAGTCGTTACTAAGGAAAACTATACGAAGTACGGCGAGGTGAGGTGAGGTAAGGTAAGGCAAGGTACCACACACGAACAATAAGAACTAGGGGACCTCATGTAAGTTGCAAAGTAAAAGGAGGGAATACATCCAAACGCAGCATACATGATCGGTACAAAGAGGTAAAGTACTCCGTCAGCATGGTCATAGATTATTCGTCACGGCAGTCGGGAAGCTAAAAGAGGATGGATGGATGGATGGATTGTGGAAAAGAGGGTCCCCACAAAGCGAGCATTGAGGGAGGAAGACATTGAGGGGGGGCCATTGATGATTGATTGATTGATGGATGATGGATGATTAATGATGGTACCTGACACTAGAATCTCGCGACATTGCACGGAGAAAGTCTAGAAGGAAAAGTATAGATTGATTTCGGACAAAATCCCAAATCTTGGACCTCATCCGGCCCCCATTACATTGATGAAGAGGGTTAGTTGTTGGTGACTTTTAAAGTACATGAGATGGATATTCAAGCTTCAAGACAGATAAATACATACTACATACTACATACTACATACTACATACATACATACATATATATATATATACATATATATACATATATACATATATGATATCAATAATGACAGTTATGCACAATAAAACACATGACCACGCGACGCTTGATTTTTCAAGGGCCCAAGGAACATACATCCATACATACATACGGAGTACAGCACAGCAAAGCAAAGCAAAGCAACTCAGCATATTTCAACAGACCCGCACCCATCGGCAATCCACCACCACCACCACCACCACCATTACCAACATCAATCCCCCCCAGGCTAATATCAATTCAACAGCCCTGCTCCTGATCCTACCCTTCACCCACGCAACAAACCTTAGCCTACCCAAAGAAAAGGGTCGTAAGTCATGTCCATCTGTCTGTATGTATGTATGTCCGTCTGTATGTCTGTATGTAAGTATGTAAGTATGTAGGTATGTAGGTAGGTAGGTAGGTAGGTATGTACTGTACTGTGCTGTACTAGACTGGCGCTGCAACCACTACTAGCACCCGCAATCCATGCCCACGACCATCATCATGAATTAGCAAGTTTCATAAGGGCCGGGATGGGGTTGTGATGCTTGCCAGATGCGCATGAGCAGTAACAACAAGCTATTGTGGCAGTAAGTGGTAGTAGCAGTAGCAGTTGCAGTTGAAGCTGTGTGATCTGACGACTGGATTGCAGATGTTGGGACATGCACTGCGGGAGGGAGGAATGGTATGGATGACGAGGGAGGGATTCGATTTTCTTTCTGTATGTGTGTATGTATGAAGGAAGGATGGATGGATGGGTGAAAAGTATGTTTGTATGTATGTAATGTACAATACATAGATTGCTGGATGGTATATCCAGTACTCATCGAGAATATGTACGATATGTACGATATCTCCAATGCATATCATATGTACTCCAGAGGATTTACATGTTTTACTGCCAAAGCTACTGTGTCCGTACATGTTTTCTACGACTGAATTCAGGTTTATCAATACTCCATCCGTCTCCACTGCATGTCCATATGTAAGTATTCTCGTAGCAGGACTCCGTGAACGATGAAGAAAGTATGTACATCCATCCATCCACCAATTCATACATACATCTCCATGGACCACCGAGCGAGAATCACCAAGCAAACTCCACAAAACACAACACAACACAAACTCACCAACCGATACGCGCGACCAACCCATGCAGTGAAGAAAATCCCCCCAAGAAGCACCTCTCCCTTCTCTTCTCTTCTCGTCTCTTCTCGTCTCGCCGCGCCCAACCACCCAGACAAGACGGCATGCTCATGCCGCCGTATCCAAGCAAAGCACCTCCAGCACCGGCTCACCCACCAGACCGCACCGGGATACCTCCTGCTGAGATGGGGGCCCACGCTTACAAGGAGGCTTTCCCCCCAAAAAGAAGGGAGAGGGGTTGCCAAGGAATCAGGGATCCAGGGTTCGCGAACACGTCTTTTGCTCTGCTCTGCTCTGCTCTACTCTACGCTGTACTGGACTGCATCCATCCCGAGGTGAGTGAGGTGAGATAGATGCAGTGGAGTATAATAAACACAACATTCCCTTTTCTCTCTTCCTTTATTCTTTGCCGAGGCCAATGAATCTCCTATTCTGACCATGTGGGCTTCGAGGTGCGGTCACCAGCCCGAGGGTCGATGCGCGAGGAGGTAAGTCCGTCCGTCTGCTCTACATCCGACACCCGAGCTATTCTTATTTGGTTTGGATTTATGTCTTGCTGGTGAAGCTTTTTGGATGGGAGCTTGCGCTTGATTGTAATAAGGGTGCTAGTCAGGTACTGGAGTGCTTGGCTTGGGATGCTTTGCGGACAGCTGGTAGGTGGGAGATGCGGCATTGTCAGAGGAGAGTTTGCGCTGCTGGGGGTTAGGTCGGAGGTTATTCTTATTTGTACTCCGACATACTCGGTCGGAGTGGAGGGTGTTTGTGCTACGAGATTGGGATGATGGCTTTGGGGGAATACGGGGTATGAGTGATGAATGTACATAGTAGAGGTATTCCTCGGTATATCTGATAATCTAGATATTCTACGAGTAGAGCGATTACGATATTGTATATTGACAGTGAGCTCAAATCGAGAATATCTATACCTCAATTAGGATGTATCAAGCTCACCATAACCATAACTCTCACCACCAAAGACCATCTCAAGTCTCTCATATCATCACCTCATCCAGTTCCGTTCAATTCACTTCACACTCACTCCAACTCCAATTCAGCCCCACACCAGATCAAGACAAGCATCCTCCCGTATGTACATGAAGTACGGGACAAAAAAGCCACATCCACCCAGCTCATCCAGCGCATTCGCTTCTGCTGATGCATCTGCATCTGCATCGCAGCAGGATTCGCAGTAGTACATGTGCGGTATCAGTCCCTTGTCAAGACGCGGTAGCGAGTCTCTCTCTCTCTCCCATCCTCCAACATGCACATCGGGCACAAAAGCCCATTCATTCAACTATCTCATCGTGAAATACGCCATACCTCACGGACAATGGATTGCCTCACAGACTATGGATTCCCGACTCGACAATGACGACCATCTCTCTGACTAAGTTCCAAGTCGAGAATATCTAGGCCAGAGGAGAAGCCAACTAGCCGAGGTCCTGGGATCATGAATCTTGCGGTTTGATTCATTCGGTGTCGGTAGTCAGTGTGTATCCAGACACCAAAACATGATGGAGATGCGAGCTAGACACGCTTCAGCTGTGGTCCCCGCTGCCACCCACTGCCAGCGCTGGATTCTCAATCGGTCCCAATCCTTT
This sequence comes from Allantophomopsis cytisporea, assembly GCA_024752435.1. Taxonomy (NCBI): domain Eukaryota; kingdom Fungi; phylum Ascomycota; class Leotiomycetes; order Phacidiales; family Phacidiaceae; genus Allantophomopsis; species Allantophomopsis cytisporea. The sequence continues at coordinate 227,172 of CP103024.1, forward strand.
TCCGCTGTTAGGCTGGACGAGCCTTACCTCAGCTGGGAGGACCCCGCTGTCAAGATTGATTGGCTTTTGTCTGGTAAGTAAGATTTGATGAAAAGACTCGAAGTGAACTTGAACTTGAACTCAGAGCTTACCATGCCATGCCTTGTTATGCTGTGCTATGTTATGCTATGTATACTGTGGGATGGTGTGGTGTGGTGTGGTGCTTTGGGTACGGGGTATTGTATTCTCCCTCCCGTATACTACTGCTTGCCTCTTATTCCGTACGGGATGATTTCCTAGATGTGCGTCGTGGATACGCTGCATTGTACTGCGTACTTTGCATATACTTTGTTTGCATTTACTGACATACTCTATATGCTGTGCATGCATCCCTCATGCAAGTGTGCATTTCCTCTACTCCAAACAACTTGCGACGGATACTACTCTACTGTACGGACACAACGTCAGCAGCATCTTCAAGATCCCCAGAGCTGGTGTCGGAATCGCAACTACGTATACTCACCCCACTCCATCAGACAAGCCAGACTGATGGTAATCTACACAAGAAAACAAGCTCCGTTTTGAGTCGTTGAATTGGCGCCTCATACTCAGCACCGAGGCTAAATGTACTTGTCTATGATGATGTGTGGTTGGTGAGAGAAGCATAAGCATAACGAGTAAGGTACACAATGAGAAAAGTACTACGCAATGCCTAAGAGCCCCAGAAATATCCATCCAAAGCGCGACATAGCTAAGAGGAGAGCTATTCATAAGCAGTAAGGCAGATTTGACTGCCGGGACTAGATGTTGTGAATCATTAGCTGAGATGCCAAAGTCACGGTGTCTTCCGATCCTTAGATGTCTATACATACTCAGATACGTAGTACGTAGTATATACAGCTCCAAACACGGCGCACATCTCTAAATACTTCGAATGGATACGTAATCCAGGACGTTGGAAACATTTCCCTACTGTTAGGACAAACATGAATAGAAAAACCTTACGATAGTGAACCCAGTCGTACGGTAAGTAGTTCCACGGGAAGGACAACACATTGTCCCCCTTCACCTCATCCGTCTAGTCCCCGAAGAAGCCTCACCAGTACGGCTGCATTGCCCAAATAGGAAATCCTGCGAGATCGTGAATCTTCAAGTCGCCGTCACTATGATCCTCTAGACGGAACGACGTCTGCTAGATGGAAAGATGACAAATAAGATATCTGTACTGCTACGTATGTATGTTCACTACAGTAGGTAGAAGGCGCCGGCTCCGTCTCGGAGCTAGAATGGCACTCGGATTTACTGAGCTGTGAAGCGCCAGGGTGAGATGAGAATGCCTAACGCAGAGTATCTAAGGTAGTTTGAAGATAGTAGTTACGTCGTTAGGAGCACATATTGACACCTACTGAAATGCAACACTGACACAAGCGGCCGTCAAGAGCAGCAGAGCGCATATCATAGAAGCGAACTTGTACGTAGCTAGCCAGCCATAGCTATGGCCGAACGTCTAGAAACACATCCAAAGAGGTCAAAACCCGGAGCGCAAGCAGACAGCGGCGGACGGTGGTGTATCACCATGAAAAAGACTATGAATAACGACGGGTAAAGTTACTGAAGACAAGAGCGAGCCCGAAATACGAGCCCATGTCCAGCAGAAAAGACAAGACAAGACTGCACAGGATATGAATAGCTCTGAGCCAAGACAAAAGTTAACAGTCGACGCCGTTACAGAATTGACGATGCGGATTGCGATTGTGAGATGATTCGTTTTGATACGGGAGAAATAAATGGGGGGGGGCTTGATGGAGAATGAGGGCAGGAGCCACTGGCACCGAGCGCTGCATCACAACACCCAGAATTGACCTTCATGAGGCCTCGCAGCGTGCGCGTACCGTGTTGCAAGATTGCTTGTCTCCTTTCCTTGGCAGATTCCACCTTCCAACAAGAAAGATCACGCATCGGATTCACCATACAGCATGAATTCACCGATGCATGAACTTGAACTGAGCGTTGGTGCCGGAATCCACATCCTCATTGCCCCATGTATGTGTGTATGTATGTACATATGTTGGCAGTTCGCAGTACATCGGCTGGGCTGCGATCTCTCCCGGACATTTATAAGTCCGATTCCATTTCCATTTCCACTTCCATTCCCATGCTCGTGGGAGGTTAGCATGGAATGGAGATGGTTGTCGTCGTCGTCGTCGTCGTCTGTCTCCTCAGGTACAGTACATATTCCCAGCATGCCATGCACGCACATGGCCCTCAGAATACTACGCTCCGGGATCAATGATAACCACGCCTCTCACGCAGGAACAGGAACGGGAACACGAACAATCCAGACAGGCGGAAAGGAAGGGAAGGGAAGCACGGAAGGAGAAGTACGGAAGGGAGGCTGCACAAGTACCCTACCGCTCATCAAGAAGAGAAGATGGAACGTTGTAGATGTACAAGAACCCCGTCGTTCACAGACCCCAACCCTTCTCCCCTCCCCTTCCCTCTCCTCCCCTCCCTACCATGATACCAGTACCGGGCCCCCCCCCTAAAGCTGGAGCAGAACCCGCAAACATGTACTGCCAAAGATCAGACGGACAAGATTTCCCGGCCACAGAATGGGCTGCGGCACGACGGTACTGATACTGGGGGAAATCATTTCAGTGTGCTGGGCTCCCTGTTCCGACAGTCGTTGTGATGATTTGCCAATGCCCCTGGCGGTGGTAATGGAGTGTTCACGACATGGGATGTAACCCACTTCCAGGGACATGGAGATGTGAACTGTATGTCCATGTATGTACAGTACATTTCTATGACATCTTACACCTCACCCTCCCTCCCAGTGCTGCTGGTAGTATCTATACTTCGGCCGAAGTTCGTACTTGAGTAGTGAGTGACATTGAAGCCAGAGATTCATGATAGCATACAGAATATCTAGATAGTAAGATGAAAAACGCAGATGATGAAACAATGCATTCATTGTCATCTGCACAGCGCCAGTTCTCTCTGTACCCGACTCGATAACAGACGCTGTGCATAAGTCGTAACTATCGTGCAGCAAATCAGCACATCACATCATCATCAAAGCATCATATCATCAATATCATACAAGCACCACGACACAACGCCTGTCAATCCGTCAATCCGTCAATCCGTCAGGGCACAAAACGGCACGGTAGACGGATTTATCCCCTCCCATGCAGAAGCTCGTATGTACTGTACCTGACAGAATTCCCTTGCGGCCCCCCCATTCCTGTTCCTGCGAACGCCTAGGTTGGCGATTGACGCAAGGATGAATGGCGAGAGGTTGCGACTGGACAGGCTGGTCAGTGATTGACGTGATCTGTGTCTGTGTCTGTGTCCGTGTCTGTGTTTGTATCTGCATCTGTGTGCGTATCAGGAATGACCAGGGCAGGCATGAAAATCGAGTCAAGTCGAGTCGAGATGAGTCGAGTCGAGTGGTGGAATGGCCACGCTATACTACTGCTCATAACATTCGGAATATGACAATCGATGTGATTTTGTTGTGTGTGTGAGTGGTATAATTCGTCGTTTCGCGCGGATGAGAGATATGTATGTACATTATGCACTGCAGTGTGGTGTAGTGCATGAGATGATAGATTTTCAGATTCGACATCTCCACTTGACTTTCTTTTCCACCATTCGCATCTTCTTTCACTACACACTCTCTCTCTCACCTCCGGTGCTGTACAGAGTAGAGTGAGTGAGTGAGTGGTCATCATCGTTAGAGATTTTCTACTCCAATCAGCCTTATTGGCTCTCATCCCACCTAGTCTACCTTGCATCAATGCAAATCATGCAAGCCATAAGGCTGAATTGAATGCGATACCTTAATGGGGGCGATATAATATTGATTAATGGTGATATGATATGGATATGGATATGGATGCTCTTTACCCAGCTTTGGTGCCACTGATGCACCCTCTTAGTGTTCTTTCTCATACGCGGCTGTGCTCCCGAATGATTCTTACCTAACGTGCTTGACACTGACGCCGGTGCTTATAAGGCGTAGTATGCGCAAATGGGTGGAATTCGGTGTATTGGTGTGTTGGTGGCGCAATAATGAAATCAAGAACCAATTGCTATTGTAGATAATACTGATGCTGGTGATATAATACTTGGTATAATGTGCGCGTGAATACTGATGCTGACGATGATACAGAGTAGTCTGTATGATAATCCGTAAGTACATTACTCCTCCTCCCAAGCGCAAACGCTGTTATGCGCTGTCGATCTTGGTATCACGGCCTGGTAGAAGAGAATACGAAGGACATGCACCACTTGCATCCGCAACAGACGGCGTTTGACGCGCGCAGTCAATTGATGAAGGGAACGCACATCGGATGCCTTCTTTATGCACAATTATTCTCCTTCTTTCCGCTGTACTCCTGATTGCTAGTGCAGCGGAGGATGAGATCTGGCATATTGGTTTACCCCATCTCATCTCAGACATGTTGGTTGAGATGATGTATGTATGAGTGAGAGAAGTATATACAGGTAGTATGATGATGGATGATGGATGAATCATGGAATATGATAAGATTGTGCTGTGTACCTATGCTCTGTGCTATGTGTGCTATGTGTGCTGTATGTACACTGTTCTGTGTCATAATCCCTCCCCTACGGTACCCTATTAGGCACTATGGCTCACGGCCCGGCATCCCTATTTCCCCTCCTATACGATGATTACCGCCCACCGTTCCGCGTCGGCTCCGACTCGGCCCTTTGATCCATTCACAAATCAAGATTTATCAAGGCATCCCAATGCCGTCCACATTCTCATTCTCATTCCCTCCACCCGCTATTAAGGATCGAATTTCGGAAGTGGCATCGTGTGGCTGGTTGGCTGGGTGGCTGACTGCCTGGTAAAGTCTCTCACCGGCAAATCGAGACATGTAAACGGCATGAAGTATGAGAAGAAGAAGAAGAAGAAAAAGATGGATTCAAAGTACATCAGTACATGTACACAAACTTATGATGAGTATCCCTCAAGCGGAGAAGGAGTCCACCGTCGAGACAATGACAGTCTGACACGTTGAGGCGTTGTGGAGATGATAGAAACAGCTGATGTGTGCTCAGTCCAATCCAGTCCAGTCCAGTCCAGACAAATGCGGATACCACACAGTGTTTGCTGTCTATACTGCCTACATACCTACATTCTTGTCTTGGTCAAATTCTCGAATGGAGAGAATCCTGGAGATGGAGAATACCGTTGGAGTTCGTACCGGCTTTCGTTGTGATAGTGGAGCAAACAAGGATCCACAAAGGCGGGTGGTGGTGGTACTGCAATGTGTTTGGGGTGCATAACTACTCCATCGACAACATGGGGATGTGAGACTACGGTACTGATCCAGCCTCCAGTCCAAGTCCGAGTCCAGCAATTTTGTTCACGAATGACCGTACGCTCTCCTCATTTGGCCTTGGATACCGCGTAGATCTCCGTGATGCGAAGGGGAGCACTGCTTCGTATATTCTCCGTCGAGTCCATCAAATCTCACGCGGATCTGTGTATCACAAGCTGGCTGGCTGATCAACTGCCATCTTAATTTGAAGCTTAAGGCCCTTTCTCCGAGCCTCACAAACGCTCTTCCTTTGCCTTATTCGTCGTTGCTTGCGAACGGACGGATTATCATGTTACAGATGATAGATCTCGGCGTGCAAGATTAACCTCAATGCCGAGTAGTAGCCAGCTACACCACTCTACGAGCCACGGCTTGCATCTCAATCTGGGAGCTTGTGCAATCGATAACAAAAATCCTGTTATTGAACAGAACTTTGTCATGCAAAATGAGGGGCATCGTGGGGCCGCCATCATCATCACTACGCTCGGCATCCCTGGGACGATGAAGGGGCTCGTGGTCGCTACGAATCCTTATCCTGAAAAGATCAGTTCATTATCATCCTCCCGTCTCGTTGGTGCTGGGAGCGGGGAGCCTCATTTCTAGAAATCTTGATTGGGAAGCGGCTTGTATGGTAGGTATCTGTCTCGTCCTATGAGATGACATTGATACAGGATTAGACCTGGTAGCATAAAGATCTAGAAGCGGTCGTTAATATCACTATTCGTAGATTAATATTCTTTTTTATTGCTACACTACCGCTACCATATTGCCTCAATCACTTGCAATATGTACATATTGAAAAAGTAAAAATCCTCCTTTGACATATCGAATTCACAAAATGCCTCGGTATCTTTCCTCCATCCGAAAACAAGAAAGGGACCAGAGACATCCACAACAAGCAAACACAAAACGAAACTTGGACTCCATCTCCAGTTTCTCCATAGTCAGTATCATATTCATCACCTCCCCAAACACATGTAACTCCCCTCAGCACAATACCTCGGCATTACACACTCAACAATGGTATTTAGTCGGTAGCGACTTCCGAGGAATGTCATTATGTTCCACTCCATGTTAAGAAGTGAGCACGGCGTACAGCGGTACGTACAAAGCACTGACACGGCACCGAATCACACGACACTGAGCCTGCAATCGTTTGTGACAGTTTTGACTCCCGCCAACAGCGCCGGGGTGCGACTCAACTCGAAACAAGCTTGTCTGAAGCACCGCACTTGGACCACTTGGAACCACAGGGGGACCCGCCCCCTCTCAGGTCAAGCGGCACTTAGGGATGTTCACCAGCACAGGGGACCAGGGAACTCTGCACTAGAAGCAAGACGTCTTTCGTAGGATCCGAAATGCGAACCCGACAGGTGTGTGGTAGGTGATCTTTGAAGGATTCGATGGGGATAGGCATGAGGTGACGAAATGAAGAAGACATGATACAAACCTGCGTATTGCGTCGCTGTACATACGTTGTCGCTTACCCTTTTCCAATGTCAGCAGCCGCAGCTGCAAAGGCGGCACAGACTTCCTATGCCCTCCCGTCATCGGGAAGCCAAATGCCAGGAAAGTGTCAGGCAAGGCAAGGTAAGGTAATGGGTGGGTGAGGCAAGGTGAGTGTGAGGTAAGGTAAATAGCAGCCGCAGTTTATGATGTCGGAGGCGGAAGAGGGGAAAAAGCAAGATATACTATGTGTCTACTATAGGAAATAAGACTTGTCATATCGATGCATATCATCTTCGTCCTTTGTGACTGGAAAGAGCTTTCGTAGCTGCTAATATATTGTCTGCTATAGTATTGGGTATCGAGGAAGTGGTGATGATTTTGTCACCGATGATAATTCCACCACATTTCGAAGTTGGTATTGATTCCCAATTCTCTGGGAGATACAGGCACGGAAACACAACATCTTCCTGAGTAAGGCACGGCGTACACGCAGTGATTTCCATGTCTCCGAAGAGAATTCCAGCGTGAGTGAACTCGAATATGGCTGGACCTCGTTGTGCTACCAGCATGCCGTGATACCTCGTAAACCCTCAGACGTGTTTATCACAGAGTACCACAGACTCCCGACCCGACAGGCGGTTGCTGGTACCGTAGCGGTGGTAGACACGGCATGTTGGCACAGACTGTAATTTTGCACATCGCATCAAAACACGGAATACCATACTATACCATACCTAGTTGCTTTGCAAGAATCCTTCAGACGAAAGGAATGCTGCTCCGAACACGACGTATTCGAACTCGGCTCGGGTATCAGCCTCATGGACATGGCCACAGACGGACATGGACCTGCACCTTTGGAGACAGCATCTTCCGTGATGAGATTGCAATTATAAGATTAGATGGCCACAAGCTCAACGCCCAATGCGAATGGAGGCGTAATTTGACACTGACATTAGTGACAGCCGTTTTGCTCAATGGCCACATCTTCCGCTAGCAAGCACAAGGCTTTGTCAATCATTAGAAGGCGCCAATGAGTGATCCACAGCCAATGCAGCGCCAGTAGACACGGTCCTCATTGCAAATCTTTTCTGGACGCTCGGTTCCTCTTTTTTTTGGGGGGGGTTTTTTTTTTCGTTTGGCGTGAGGGGCTCTGGAAAGACCCCAGATGGATTCTCTGAAAGGAATCGCCGGAGGAAGGAGGTTGATGATGTGTTCGTTTTGGATTTCCTCGTAAGTAGGGAGTACTCTGGGTATTCGTAGAACTCACAATAACGCTTGCTCATGTACAGTTCATGGGTACTGATATGATACCTGTGCGTACCGGTCTTCGAATTCTATGGTTCTGTTGGTCTGGCTGGCTATTCGTATGGGTGTTGCTGCGGTACGTATGATGTCCCTCGCCTCGGCAAACTTCTCGATAAGCTGCGGTCGAGGGGCAGCACTGGTTATTGCTTAATCGCGCCAGACCGTACCTTAAAACGAGGTCAAAAGAGCAAGTGAAGATCTGTGAATATCACAGATCTACCCCAAATCAGCATTGATTCTACACTATCCATCCTCTAACTGATCTTACCCGCATGATACCAAAGTCTCGAGATGTACGTATGCTGATGCACATCAAGCAATTCTACCGAAATACGGATGAATTCAAATCAATTCTGACTCTGACGACACATCCTATAACGCACTTCCTTACCCTATAGGCTGCAACGTGCTGTACCTGGACAGGGTAACATTTACAGGATTCTAGAGCACCCGCTATCCGGCGCCAGAAGACGTCGAAACGCCCTATGGGCTCGGCGCCGCGCAATACCTGTAGACTTTGTGTCATTGTGCTTGGGGCGTCACTGAGCGTGTATCAGGGCGCACCATGCCCCAAAAGAAGACCCGACTTTTGTTTACTTCAGTGCGTAGGGAGGTGTATCTGTGTGAACATCACCTGCCTGTGCGTATGGAATGTCAAGAAATATGATCTTTGGATGTCGTATGCTTTCTCCACTGTCTGTGTTGGAGCATGAGTTTGGACGGATGCAGTGTGAGCCATACATAGAAGTTGAGTCGGTGGGTGAGCGTTGGTGATACGCTGTGTTTTACCGACCGGACTGGCGGTAAAAGATGCCCGAGGAAGATTCATATGGTGATAGGGACACATTGTTGAACAAGCGCAATGGTACGGTGTAGTGTCACAGTGAGAACAGTTGAGCTAGGTATGATGACGACCACGAAGTCCTCGATCGTGTCGATTCGATGTACATTGTCACAATGCCTTCATATCCACAACCCACCCTCCCATACTTCACACAATGACCACTTTCTTTCTAAGCAACAACAACAACAACAACAACAACAACAACAACAGCTATCTCCCAACCGCAAGATCCACGCCATCCATTATGCCTACCTGCAGCTCACGCCAAGCAGGGAGCATGGTGGGGTTAGAAAAGACTCAAGGGATGACCCCAGTCGGTATGAAGATGCTCGATTTCGTGACCCCCAGCAAGATGCGGTGCACCCCAGTCTCCAACAGCCACCCATTCGTCGATCCGGGCCTGGGTAGCTGACAGACAACCAGTGGGTGCGCCACATTTGCGACAGGCCATCGTGTCGCATCTTCGAAGTCTTTATCCACTGCATCGCACAAAGACTCAGGACACGCTCACTCTCCTCAATCAATCAATCAATCAAAAAAACGGGGCTCCGGTTTTCTGGTTGCCTGGGCCAGAAGGCTATGAAAGTTAGACGATGGTCGTAGCTTCGCTGTCGACAGATATGACACGGACATTTTCAGTGATAAAATGAGCTTGACAATGTTGTTGACTTTGGAATGAGAATATCGACGACATCTCCAAAACAAGTCCGCTTCGCCTCCGGTAAACACGCCTGACATGTCACCTTCGCCGCCAAATTAATCCATGTTCAGTGGTCCTTCCCGCATCTCATCTGCTTGATTGTTCGTTATTGCAAGGTCGCCGGACAAAGTACTTCCGGTCACCCAGGTCGGCCTGGCGAGGCTGGGAGGCTGGCCCAAGGGCACCCAGGGATCCGCAGATGAATTTAATATATGGTACTATATTTTATACAACTCACCTTGAGGCTGTCATTGATATCTAGATTCGTTGCAGCGTGTTTTGCAACGAAGAGGCAAATTGCAAATTGGGGGTTCGCCACACCTGCATTGTGCACAGATTTCGAAACTTTCTAAGGGGCCAGGAGAAAATCAGATGAAAGTCAATCTATTCTTTCGTCCTCCAATCTATTCAGATATGTCCATGTCTGCAAAAAAAAAAAATCCCCTTGATAATCTCAGAGTGGGGTTCTTTGAATTTACGAACGGGGGGATAGCTCCTCCACGATGTTCTTGGGCTCTCTCCATGCCAGCGCGACATACCTGGTAATCCTGTTAGTAAAGGTTCTTTCATCGAAGAATAGCAAATGGATAGATTGACTTGGTGTGGCTCCCTCGTGCTGCTAATTGTCCTTGAGCATTTGTAAATTGGATTGATGTATATGCCAGCGTCTTCCCGACTGAATTAATTTCAACGCAATATCAGTGTCTGCTTTCTTGTGGGATTAGTTATTAGGCAGCAATTTACACTTATCGCAAGTCACTACTGCGCGCAGCGTATCGCCCACCTTGCCGCCACTGTTAAGGTACGTTACTGCAAGCCAAGGGTGAGCCATATTGTTCTCTTCAGGGGCAGATTCTAGTAGCTTACCGTTGAGATCCGTCGAGACTCCAGTTGCGTACAGGCCTCTGGAAGCAACGGCGAGTGAACCCCCAAGATCAACTAGTTGGAGTGGCGGTTAGTGATCGATCGAACATGTAGATATTTGCTGTAAATTACGAACCCATGCTTGCAATCGTGCCTCCGTGGATGATGTTCAGGCGGTTCTTCGAGCACATCAGACCAATCTCCATCCAATCGGTTTTCAAGGAACTCACCGTATGCTCCTTCTTGATGTCTAGCTCAAAGTCTACACGGCCAGGTTCGGCTGCAGTTACTCGTAGCTGCGATGAGATCAGACTGATGGCATGTTGTGACAGGATATCTCAACCGCGTTCCCACTCACATTGTCTCCGAAAAGCCTGTTATGGAGCTGATTAGTTGAAGATCATGCAATCAACATCGACTCTGAGAGCATGTCGAACCGAATCTCCTGATTTCTGAGCGCTTCGACTTGGACGAAATGAAAACACGGAGAAGTACTAAACGGTGGAGAGAGCTTGCGCAGCTCATCCGCCGTGTCCGTATCCAGAGACATTTCCACCTGAAATCCTGTTGTTTCCATACGCCACGCCGACAAGAAACATCAAGAAACATTGAGCGTAAGATTCAGCGTGAACCCCAGACTGTACTTTCATTTCTGTCCGAAGGTTGCAGCGTACTGTCTACATGACACTTCGCGAATCTCTTCAGCACTCTCGTGCCTGACAGGCATTTGGGAGATGGACTTCATAGATTTGATCAATATGGAAAGGTCCCGAAGCTCTTCGAAGATTAATGAAAAGAATATTGCGGAAGCATCGTATGATTGAGTGGCAATAAACAGTAATAAGGAGAAAGAAAAGTCCCGATCTTGGTATGAGATTTCATATAGAGTAGATGAAGAGAAATTGTAAGGCTCACCTAGGCTCGAGGCCCGATTCCGCCTGGAAGGACTTTAATACCTGTGCAGGGCCACTGTCAGTGCATGTCGGAGAATAGGATGATGTATGAATAGACGGTAGAATGTATGAGAGAATCACGAACAGATCTAACGAATCTGAGTGCCGCCATGATGAACGATTGAGCGTGCAAAGAGGAAGGAGGAATGGAAGGGAAGAAGAAGAATATATTTTGCAATATCAACAGAGTGAAATTGGAATTGGCCCCTTTCAATCTCAATGCAATTTTAGGCAACTGATGATCCGTTTGTGTAGGAGATGACCAAACTGAGCTGCCTGAGACCCAACCCATGCCTCGGTCGAGATACTTACTTCGGCATCATGTTTATCCGAAGCGCTCCTCAATGCAAACACACTGGTGAACAAAGAGCTCGAATCGACGTCACTTTTCATGATTGTGTGAACAAGCACAACATCGCGATCCTAAAGATTCTCTGCTCGCGCAACCGTGTGATCTGAGAAGAGTCGGCTGGCGCGGCTGTGAGGTGAACAGGACCATCAGATAGAACAAGAACGACGTCAATCGATCTGGACGATAGATGAGCTGCCTTATGAGTGTACTTTTTTCATGAGGATGATTCAGAGGTGACCATAGACCTCCACGAGGTTGCGAATACATAGTACCATTCTATCAAACACCACATATTCTGCAGCAAGATGTCTGCCATATCTGTGGGATCGTTTGAGTACCTGGAACAGCTGCCAGGTACGACGTTCCGCCGACTATATCAGCAGCCCTCCACAGCTCTCGCAATCTTTAGGCGCATGTTGCCTCATTTGGGTCAGTCTATAGTTGTAGCTCTGTTGTATTTGATATACGTACTTACAGATATTAGCAAAGAGCTTTGTAATGGGCATGCTGTATATGACCAAGCCGCTTCCGTTAAGTGACCTAGAATCTTGGGTTCGTCCAGATAGTTCGAGGTATGTTTGGACCCCGCAGAATTTTGGATAGCTTCAAAATCAATGACCTCATACTGATATTTCTCAGAGAGAAGGAACAAGCTCTCCTGCTCCTCCATCGCCTTCATATCCTTACAGCTACTGCAGCCAGTCGTGACGAACCACAATCCCTCTCGTTAACGACCAACTTTGCGACATCTCTTCGATTGGCCCTTACTGGTGGTGGTGACCATCAATCGTTTGGAGTTCCATCTGCAACCACATCCGATCCCTCAATAACACTTGACTTCCTTGACGAGTACGCGCGCACCCAATGGGAGGCTATCCTACACTACATTGTCAACAGCATCAATGAGGGCATGCAACAAGGTGACAGTCTTTCTGAAGATGTGAAGAATCTATTGGTGGCAGGGCATCTTGTCGAGAGACGAAGGGTAGGAGTAGATATCACACAAGCTGGATTCAGTTTCGTGTTGCAAGAGGTGAACGCTCAAGTGTGGACACTGTTGATTCTGTACATTGAGAATGCCGAACATGTATGTCTCTACCCCTCCCCTCTTCATCAAGCAAGCAAGACTGACGACAATAGATGGGCATGGACTCAGTCGATGTACTCTCCTTCCTCTTCATGCTTGGATCCCTCGAGCTCGGAAGAGCCTACAGCACACAAACCCTTACACCCTCCCAAAACCAAATGCTTCAATCGCTCACCTCCTTCGGCCTCCTGTACATTTCACCCAGCAGCCCCTCACAATACTATCCAACCCGTCTCGCAACAACGCTCACATCAGACGCCTCAGCGCTCCGCAGCATAAGCAGTTCCTTCGACAACGCAAACCGCAGCGACGATGTAAGCAAAGGCTTCATCATCATCGAGACGAATTACCGCTTATACGCGTACACATCCTCGCCGCTCCAAATCGCCGTCCTCTCCCTCTTCACCAAGCTACACACACGCTACCCAAATATGGTATCAGGGCGCATCACGCGCGACTCCATCCGCCGCGCAATCCAGCACGGCATTACATCTGACCAGGTGATCTCCTACCTCAACACGCACGCCCACCCACAGCTGCGCAAGAACACGCCCGTGCTGCCGCCTACGGTTGTCGATCAGATCCGGCTGTGGCAGATTGAGAACGAGCGTATGAAGGCCACGCCGGGATTCCTGTTCAAGGACTTTACGAGCCAGAAGGAGTATGAGGGGCCGTGTCGGTATGCGGAGGAGATTGGCGTGCGGGTTTGGAAGAGTGATGCGCGCCGCATGTTCTTTGTTACGAGGCATGAGCAAATTGCGAATTATATCAAGAGTAGGAAGGTTAAGGCACCGGCTGGGGCGACGGCATAGATAGATGGTCTGGTATATTTTCAGACAATGAGATCTCATCCACTCGAAGCGAAGGAAGTATTTCACACGGCATAGCAAGGCGTTTAATCGTTGATTAGTATCATAAATACATGATGTTATGTTAAAGTACTCAACAATACCCCTTCAATGATCCCCAAACGAAAGTCCAAAATCCCCCCAACTCACACTCCTACCTCAACCACACTCACCAACTCTCTATCGCCGCGTTCTCCAAACTCATCTCCCATCCTATGAATCCTTACTCATACACAACAAACTCTCCTTCCTCCTGCCCATCCCCTTCCCCTTTCCAACCCCATTACCAACAGCACTCCCCCTCCGACTCCTATTCCTATTCCCACCCATCCCGCCAAAACTCCCCGAACTAAGAACCCTCCCAACCCGCCCAAGCAATCCCTCCCCCTCAAGACTAACCCCCCGAGGCAACAAATAACTCCTTCCAGTCCTCCTCGCAAACTCGATCCTGAACCCCCTCAAACTCCGCCTTGCCTCATCCGTTAAACACAGCGTCTCCAAATGCCCGAAAATCCGCTTGGCGCGCCGCTCCTCATCTTTATCGGACATCTTCACGCGCGGGGCTTTCTTGTTGCGTTTGAGCGTGCCGTTCTTCGATGTCGCTGGTGGGTTGGTTGGGTAGGGCGTGGTTGTGGAGCTGGTGAGACTGGTAGGTGATGGCGGGGGCGACATATGTAGTGCTGAGAGCGCTTCCAAGGGCAGATATTGCGCGTCTTGGACTTGATCTGTGCTGAAGCGGTCTTGGAGTGCGACGACGCGGCCCAGCCAGTAGGAGGGTTCTTGGGCTATGGCTACTTGGCGGATGTTTTTTGTGAATGGTGGTGATTTTTTTGATGGCGAGGTTGAATGGGTGTGTGTTAATGGTGAGGAGATGAGAGGGGAGGAAATTAGGGGTGAGGAGATCAATGGTGAAGAGTCGAGATGTAGAGGTGAGCTGCTTAGACGTGGGGGGCGACTATGGCGGTTTGTGATGGTGGTTAGGGAGTTGCGGGAGGATGTGAGGTGTGCGGAGATTGAGGAGATGCTGAGAGAGGTTAGGGTTGAGAGCATGTTCATTGTACGTGACTTGGTTATTGTTGGCGGTGGAGAAGGCGAGAGTGGTGGGAGAGATGGGTCCTCAAGATCGATTTGTGACACATCAAGAGGGCTAGAACTCAAGGGGCCCATATTACCCATCGATGGGTGTGGCTCTGGGAGCGGTCTCGAGGTTTGAAGTCTAGGTACTTCTGGGAGTGGACGAGAGAATTGACGTGGTGTTGAAGTTGGAAGAGGTGGGATGGGAACATTCTATCTCAAGTCAGCCTATACATCTCTAAAAGGAAAGTGAAACACACCTCCTTGTTGATCGAATTCAACCCCAGATTTGGAACTGATCTTTGAGTAGTATTGAACACTGGCGTAGGAATTTGACTCGAAAATGAACGTGATGGAGACAACGAAGCCTTCGCACTCACTTGTCTCGGTTGAAAAGACCTCGACGGGGACATTGAAGGTTTGGTGGTCACTTGCTTAGCAGGAAATGATCGTGAAGGAGACAACGAAGCTCTTGCTTTCAGTTGCTTCGGCGGCACCAAAGTCACTTGAGAGCTCGCCAACGACGGTCGCCTATATCTCATCGGACTTTGAGCAGCTACGTTCCCCAAAGAATTTCTTCCATGCGTATTCGTAGGCGTGGGAATCCGACTAGCAGGTTTTTTGACAGGTGCAGGCCGCGGGATGTTGGTGGTAGAGAAGGAGGCTGTGAGATTGGATCGTCCTACTGTGGGATTGCTATGTAGATTGTCGAATCCAGAGACTGGGGCAAAGGTCTGAGTGGTTCGTCGACGAGTGGCAAGCTTGTTAAAGTTGGTGTACGATGGGCGAGTTGTTATAGATGGGAAGGGTGATTCGATGATGGAGGATTCTGAATCGCTTGGTGGATGACTTTGCTTGGAAGGACTATGTTTTCCTCGTGATATCTGTGCTTCGTCAAGGGCCAGACCTTGGAATCGTCTTGACTGCATTGTCAGTGGTTTTGCGTAGAGCTGTCGAGAGCGATGTCGTGACCTTTGTGGTCTTCATTTGGTGTTTGCACGTAGATTGTACGATGATGAGCGAATGTCAGTATTGTGCGAACGCAAAACAACAAACAGAATGTTTATATGTATGGAGAAAACGAGAGTTGTTTATTATTTTCCAACGCGGAGAGAATAGGTAGGCAAGAGTGATGTTGAATTTTGTGATGCGATCCTTCCCCCGGGGAGGCAGAGGAGATGAACCCTCTTACGTCAAAACTGCTGTTTTCTTTCCATTATGTGACTTGTGCAGAAATCAGCAAGCAGCTCCAGACATCTTATAGTCATGAAGCAGTGGTTTCAAACAAAAGAAACGCACATACGATGAAGGGGAGCTTCATTTGATTGTCTTGGTAATCTCATCCGTAAAAGGAAAGCATCACATACATGATCACCAACATGAAAGGAAAATTGCAAAAAGAATACAGAGTGTTCAGTACTTGGGTCGTTTTTCAAGTGAGCCGTTCCTTTATTAAGTCCGTACCAGAAAGCCCGCGAAGGCATTTATCTGAATCCCGTTTGGCCAATGGACAGTCAACCTTGCAACGCCTCGGTGCGTGCCGTCACGTTTCCACTCTGGTAGCCAAAAGAGATTTGTATCAGATCTCTACTTGTTCTGACTTCTATAGAACGTCTGAGGTGCTCGCTACTATGTGAGCACTGAGAGGGCTTTTGGCTGCTCACTTTGGAGAGTGAGAAATCTTTAGAGGTTGGATATGTTAAAACAGTATTTTGAGAAATCGCATACATCCAAGGGGAACAAATATGTTTTCCCTAATAATCAGATACTAGGTATTCGACACATTTAAGTCCAGAACAGCCGGACGGCAACAGGTTTGAGTATTTATGACATCAAGTCTACGTACCTTGATTGGTACAGTACTCAGCATTTTCAGCAAATGGTGAGTCTTTCTAGATATCTGGCCTTTTAATAGCCCTTTCATAGATATAAATTCATTTTCCTCCCAATTTGTTTTTCATCGTCTTGGAGTCCTCCTCTCTACTTCAGCAGCCTTGATGCTCTTTAAATCAAGTTTGTTACTCTTCATTCCAACCTTCCACCTGAAACTCGAATTTTACATCACCATCACCTCTAGGGACAGGCTTACCCGAGTCGTCCCACAAAGCTCTCTCTATATAAGATACCTTTCCGTGCCAATCTACAAGAATAAGAGTCTGTCTCTGCGTGCCATAAAGTCCATGATCTGATCCGTTCGTCTTCTCCTTCTCATTAACAAGCCCGTGAGCATGTCCATTGGCATCTCCATTTGCATATCCGTTGGTATCTCCATTCGCATGTCCAACCACCCCAGCAGAAGCAATATCCTCCGCCTTCAATTTTACCGTCTCCTCACCCCCGAATCCTGGAATGAAGATACTTTTGCGCAGCTGCAAAGAATACTCCTCAAAGTCCTGGCCTTCCGCCCTCGCAGGCATCGTATCCGTATCCAGCACGCTCCAAAGCCTCTCCAACAATTCCTCTTCGCCCTCCTTACGCTCAACCGCCTCCCTAACAGTCCGTTCCACCAACTCCTTCCCCAACTCAACTTTCGGCCACTTGACCGGATCCAAGAAAGCCGTGTTACTCAGTCCCCAAACGCCCTCTCCCTCTCCAATCCACGGAACCTCCTCACTAGCCCCCACACGATTCGAAACAACAGCCAATCTCTCCAATGCCCGTTCCTTCTTCCCCATCTTGCCCTTCTCACGCTCCTCCAGCCTCAACCGCCCAGCCACCAATGAAAACCCCCCCACGCCCTTCACACCCTCCCCCCCTCCCCCAACCAACCTCTTCACAAACTCCGCCGTGCTCTCGCCCGTCTCGGCACCCAACCACGCCGTCACCATCCCACCCCGGCTACGAGCCCCAATAGCCAGCGCAGAGTCCTCTCTGTAGTTCGTCAGCACCGCAACATGTCCAGAGCGCGTTACGCCCAGCCACGTGCCATGCTCTGAGCGCTGGAGGTCACGAGACGAGAGGATTTCCGGGGGGGAGGAAGAGCTGGTGGGATTGGGTGGAGACCACCAGTGTGGTCTTGAGGTTGGGCGGAGGATGAATTCGTCTCTGTTGTTGAGGATTATCAGGGGGTAGGATGGGTGGAGGGTTGTGAGGAGGACGATGCACATTTTAAGGAATTGATACAATGCGTGGATTTGGACCCGGATTGAGAAGGTTGGTGTGATTGGTGGCGGGATTGTATGGGCTGGATGTTGATGTGGTTGGTGGTTGTTGTTGGAATCAAGGGGAGAATGGTGTAATTTGTGAGAGGGTGGAGGGTTAAGAGGGTGAGGGTGAGGGTGAGAGGGTGAGGTGATCGGAGGATGCAGATGAATGGAAGATACGACGAGGAAAGAGAGTTCATGCACAAGCAAGGGAGAAAAGCGATATCGGATATATTATACTATCATGCAATATGCAATGATACTTACAGACTTGATACAAAAGGATATATCATAGAATACAATCAAATCATGTGTGATTCGGTCTATTTTCATTCAGCTTTGGTGGCGTATTTCATTGTAGTCGGCTTACTCTTGGTTGATTCCTTAATTCATCATTACCCCACAATACCGAGCGATCCCGTGGTCGTGTAGTGACGAATTTTGGTGACCCGTGACTTGGATTTATGGGTGGACTGACGTCTGTCGCAAAGTATCTTTTCTTCATGGTTATGAGCCTTATTCATTAGAATTCTTTTTATTCTTTTTATTCTTTTTATCCTTTTTATCCTTTTTATTCTTCCTCTTTTCTTCTCTGCTCTTCTCCTCTTCTCTTTCCTGTCTTATAGCCTAATATTATATACCAATCTATTTTTCTTTATTCGTCACTGAATTTGAAAGAGAGTAAATCGAATCACTTTCACTCATCCACCCCTCACCTTACCTCGCTCACCCTTGCACTAGTTTGCACTTGAACCCCATCGATAAGCACTTTATCGCCGTGCAGGCACCCGATAAGACACGCACTAAGTCCTCATCCTCCGCAAGCATTAATCCAGTGTCAGTGTCAGTGTGAGTGTGAGTGTGAGTGTGAGTGCCAGTCTCACCCGCCGCTCCATATCCTTCTACGCTCTTACAACTCATCAACTCATTAACTCTTCTTCTTCTTCTCCGCTTCTCCTTCTCCTCTTCTTCATCATCCCCCAGAGATCAACCTTCAAATGAAAATACAAGACATACAAACATCACGAAACACCAGTAATCCTAATACTACTACTATTACCCCACAGCAGTCCCGAACTGCAATCCGAAGTGATGTTCGACCTTGTCGCAAAACTGTTATCGTAAGACTACCCCGCAACCACAACTCTATAATCAAGAAACAACCGAATATCTGATTCTCTCATCAGCTCAATAGCAACTTTCCTCTTCCCCGTCTTCGCATCCTACAAAGCTCTCAAGACCTCGGATCCAGCACTCCTCACACCATGGCTCATGTACTGGGTAGTATTAGCCTGCTGCCTCCTCGTTGAATCCTGGACAGACTGGTTCTTAGTCTGGTATGTTGCAAGACCTTCGAATATCCACGCACTTCCTCCAAACCATTATGCTCTACCTCATAAATTTCCAACTAACCCCATCCCAGGATTCCCTTCTACCCCTGGTTCCGCGCCTTCTTCCTCCTCTACCTGATCCTCCCACAAACCCAAGGCGCACGCCACCTCTATCAAACCCAAGTGCACCCCTTCCTCTCCCAAAACGAAGCTTCCATCGATGAATTCATCTCCAACGCACACGACCGCGCCAAAGCAGCAGGCTGGTCCTACCTGCAACAAGCCATCGAATTCACCAAAACCCACGTACTAGGCCTGCCACCGAAGCAACCCTCCCCGCCCGCAACACCAACAAGCTACTCCTACACGCAAAACCTCATCGCACGCTTCAACCTGCCCGGCGCACGCCCACAGTTCCCAGGCAGCACTGCGGGCGTCAGCGCCGCGACTGATTTCTACAGCCTACTGGCCAACGCAGTGAGCGGCGTGAGTGGCGTGAGCGCCGCGAATGTCGTCAGTGGCCAGAGCGGTGCGCCGGGCATGAGCGCGGCGGGCCTGTGGGGCGGCGCATCGAAGGATGCCAGATCGAAGAATCTGAGTGATAGCGGGACGCTGATTCCGCCGTCTGTGCCGTCCGACGAACGGATCTCGTTCATTGCGGCGCAGCGTGAGCGTCTGGCTATCTTGATGAGTGCGCTTGATAGCGAGGCGCTTAGCTTGCGGGGTGGTGCGAGTGCGAGTGCGGCTGCGGCTTCCGAGGCGCCGAGGAGTCCGAGGGGGAGCTTTGGTGTCAATTTGGATGGGGACGGGGTTGGTTCTGCGAGTGGCATTGAGAGGCCTGGCAGTGCGATGAGTGGGTTGAGTAAGAGCCGGTCTGAGGCTGATTTCGAGAAGATTGATGTTGGTGAGGGGGAGGGGGAGGGTGATGCGGAGAGCGAGAGACCTGTTGGGAAGAGAACGGTTTCCGGGGGCTGGATTCCTTGGGCTTTTGGTGGAGGTGCGGAGAAGGCTAAGGAGAAGACGGGGTAGGGAGGTGGTTTTGGAGGCGTTGGTGGATTTATTGATTTGGGTTGGATTTTAGGTGTGTTTATGAAATTGATGTGGTGTTCGTTGAGCTGTGTTGTGTTGTGCTATACTGTGCTGTGATGTGCTGTTCTCAGGCATTTGATGCAATTTGTAGTTTACGGAGTAGGTTGCTCCTGCTAGTGAACTTGGATACCATCTTGGATACCATCCCTTCAATAATCAAATCACACATAGTAAAACCCCCATGGTATCAAAACCATAGCACATCACTTCCTTTACACTTGCTTTCATTCCAGACATATGCAAAAAAATCCATTCCCCTACGCCATCCACCAAAAATACTCGTACATATATTCCCACTGCACACTCCATTCCATCCACTCTCCAGGGTATCCCCAATCCACCTTCCCATCCGATCTAATCTCCCCTTCCTCTCCACCCTCCATCCCCTTCCCTTACTCCCTTATCCCCCGCCTTCCGCACCCATCTACCCCACCATACGCACAACACACAAATCTAATCAACATCAACCCCCTTCGCCCGCAAATCCGCTCGCGCAAGATCAATCTCCGCCATCAATTCGGCATGCGCCTCGGGCGTATCGTTGAAGGTGAAGACTCCGTAGCCTAGCTTGAAGAGGAGGTATGAACCGAAGGAGACGAGAGCCCAGAAGGGGAGCTTGGTGTGTCAGCTTTCTGTCCGAATCCAACATCTCATATCTGGTCTCCATCATCTGAGGGGGTAATTGGAAGGCAGCGGGTATCGTAGATGGGGAAACGTATAGATGGGGAAACGAAGGGACGAGGGCACTGCGGGTAAGGAATGGGAAGAAGACGTACAACGGGGAGAATTTCCTCCTGAATCAGCGCGGGTAATGGGACGATGTGCAGGTACAATGACATGTAGAGCTGGCTTCGTTAGCTGGTGTACCTACCTCCTGACTCGTATGCCATTGGGACGTACCGTGGAGACCAGAAGGCCGAATGTGAGTTGTTGTTGGGCTTTGGTCATTTTGAATGGTTGTAAGGATCGTGGGGTTGTTGTGGGATTTGGAATGAGTGAGGGTTGTTGTGAGGTTGTGGTGGTGGATGTGGATGTGGATGAGACGAGGCTGAGGAGGGGGGATGTGGAGTTTCTGGTGTGGTGTTCTATGGGGTGTTGATGCTGAGGACAGGTTGGTGGATGGGACGCGAAAGCACGTGATTTTGAAGATGGATGATTATGATTAAGGATAATTTATTCTTTTAAAAATTTATTCTTTTATATCATTTATTGGTTTATTCTTTTAGGGTTGTCTATGTTGTTTTTATGTATCATTCTAGAAATCCTCGAATTATCTAATGTCTTGGAGATGTGGTCTACCAGACTGAAGGTAATAATTCTCCATTTGGCTAATGTACGTACTTGCACTTGCAGACATGAGAGCGTTGACATCTCTCTACTTGGACAAGCCACATTCTCGAGATCCACACAAGGATTGAGGTTGTAGATGCTATATAAGAGGTACGGAGGTATTATTACATTTGTACTGCATTCGTATTGCATTCGTCTTCCTTGACAACACTGCCCCTTATTGTCGTCATCTAATCTCTGTGATTTTTGTCATCATCAACTCATATTATCTATCATCCAAAGGCAGCAGCAAATACAAAGTCAAAGCAAGTCCATGTCGTTTAAAGACGCTCATGATCATTATCATTTGTCAGCAGAAGTCACTCATTACCTTACCGCACATTATTCGTTCATATTTAATTTCCCAGACAATAATTGGCTGCCTTATACGTAAGTAAAGCCCCCTAACAAGTCTCTTAAGATGCATACAGTCACAAAACCCCCCCACCACCACCAATACTATAATCTACCTATCACAACTCACTCACTCACTCACAGCACAATATCTCTCTTCCTGTGCCTCTTCTCTGCCGCAACATAAGCAAGCATCTCGAAACATCAATCCATATCTCTCATTCTTGCACAGCCCCACGCCACTTCTCTATCACCAGAGTTTCTCCTGTTGCAAACATTTCAATCATCCAATCATCATTCAATTCCATGCTTGCAACCGTTTACGTCCCGTTGTGCGTTCTTGAATAGGTCAGGCTGCTAAAGAGCTGATATCGAGTGGCTTTCATCCTTCATCATGACTGCACCCCCACCCCCACCCACTACAGGTAAGAAAGAAAGAAAGAAAGAAAGAAAGAAAGAAAGAAAGAAAGAATAAAACTCCTCCCATTAACTACATTCCATCTTATCTTCGTCAAAAATCCCTTCGAATCTCCAGATCATCCCTCGAAGGTTGGTGTCTGGAATCCTTACTGAATCATTACAGGCTTACCTGAGTCGGAGAATGCTCTGATACAGATCATTGAGCACGTGCTGGATGCGCAGAAAAGTATCCAGAGTGAGCAGAGTATGGAGTTAGATGGTGATGATAGCGTTGCGCCCATCGACGTTGAGGATCAGGAGAGACGCACGCGGAGTCTAGCGGACGTACTTCCTGGTCTGAATCATTTGTGGCAGCAGGGGGCGAATGACATTGTCAATGCTGCAGAGAAGTTGGCGGATGGATGCCGTGATCGTAAGTGTGATTTTACCCATCTATTCTCCTTGCTCGACTTTTTTTAGTTCCTCTCGGTTTGGTGATTGTTTATCATCCATGTCCTATCAAGGGAATGTCAGATCCATATATCACATGATTCATCTTGGCACATATCTACATACAATCGCTAACAGTCTATAGCATTATGGAGAATACCTATGGGTGATGCAGGAATTCTAGATTTCTTTTTGAATATCTTGACTGTGCCTGGAAGTCCCCAAATCCTGATGATACAGATCCTACGATTTATAGGAAACTCCTGCGCTGATACAGGTAAGATCTTCCTACCATTCTCTCGACAAATGCTCACAACCACAGATGAAAATCGTAAACGTGTGGTTTCTCGAACCTTAATGCCCTCATTAGTTGCTCTTATCCAAGACTCTTCTCTCATCCCTTTCGCTATTCCCGTTCTCTTTAATGTTTGTGTGGACTATGGTAAGTTTTCATCTCCTGGTTTGGCAATGTAGCTCATGAATGGCAGAACCGGCACAAAAACAAGCATCTGAGGCAATGTTGAGTGCTCGATTAACAGAATTACTTATTGGGCCCAATTTCGAACTCAAAAGAGCCTTCTTAGGCTATATGTGCAGACTTTTTGTCTTGCTTATCAGTCAACGTGAGTACTCTCCCTCTACCTATCTACAATCAAAGCTAACGAAGCCAGCCACCGAAATCGAACTTGCGCCAGAAGATACTGCCAATATCCTAATGCGAATGGCAGCAAGGAGACAAGGTCAAGTAGATCTTGAAGATTACCTATCATTAATCAATGCCGCAACCTCCTATCTTGAACATGAACGCTTTCAAAAGCCAATGGTCGAGCAATCCAAGCTTGACATGCCACTCCGTCTCCTTGTAGATTCCTATATGCGCTTTGGCGATGTCGAAGACGAAGATGACATCAAAGCTCTTGCAACAGCCCGCAGCAGCCTGAACCAAGCTCTATCTGACATCTCGGCCCTCCCCTCCTTTGCCGCCGCCTACCCGGTCATATCCCCCTTTACCTCTCAACTCCGACAATGGTTATCCCGACCACAACCCCAGCTCCAAGTCTGCGCATGCATCATGCTCGGCAACATCGCACGATCCGACGCCGCCTGCGAGGAATTCGTGCACCGATCCGCAGTCCACAAGCCCCTAATCAGCATCCTCTCCTCAACAAACGACTCACAAATCCTACACGCAGTCCTAGGCTTCCTCAAGAACCTAGCCCTCCCAGCCACCAACAAAGACGCACTAGGCGAAGCCGGTCTTCTCGACGCCCTCCCACGTCTCTGGGCCCTCGACACCCTCCAACAGATCCAATACGGCGCCGTATCCCTCGCGCGCCAGCTCGTAATCGGCAACCTCGACAACATCCGACGCATAGTACGTTCCCTATCCTCAGACCCAGACTCACCAGCGCACGCCCGCTCGTCCCTCTCAATCCTCATCGCGCTCTTCGAGCGCACCGACGTGGAACCCACCAAGATGGAGATCGCGCGCCTGATCACGGCCATCTGCCGCTTCTACAACTCGCACCTGGACACGCACGACGAACTAGCGGCGTTCCGGCGCCAGAAATTCTTCGAGCGCCACCCGGACATCGCGCTGCCGCTGAGCTTCATGGTCACGCAGAAGAAATGGCCCGTCGTGCGCAGCGAGGGCTGGTTCGTCTTTGCGCTGATGGCCAGGACCGAGGAGGGTGCCGGCTGCGTTAGTGATATGATGCATGACCCTGCGGTTTTGTCGGTGCTCGTCGAGGTGCTTACTGGCCAGAGCGTGCAGAGTGCGCAGAGCCCGTCTGCAGGACTTAGTCCGGCGGAGAGCGTGCAGAAGTTGTTGGGGCAGGGGGAGACGCCGGCGCAGACGCTGGCTAAGGGGGGGAGTGAGAAGGAAGCGGAGATGAAGCGTGTTGATCGGGAGAATGCGTTGGTGTTGGTTAGTGAGCTGCTTAAGACTAAGGGCGAAGAGATGGCTACGCTGCGCAAGACTATGTTTGAGGATTTGCTGAGGGGTGGAGGCACGGTGCATTTGAGTTATAAGCAGATTGCTGAGGGGGCGGCTGCTGAAGGGGCGTAGGGGGGTTGTATGAATGGTAAGAGTTTGTGGATGTACTATAAATGTCATGGTTCGGTGTAGCAGACGACCTATAATGAGAGGTCCATCTCGGGTATCATTCACACATTACATACGTTACAGCTATTTCCATCTACTCTACTCCTTCACCAGCAGCGCAACCACAGTCCTAACGGCCTCCAGGGGCCCGTAGTTCTCAACCAAGTCCTCAAACATTCTCGGGATTTTCTCAAGGCTCTTCCTCTGATCGCCATCAAGCCCTAATCATCAAAATCAGCAGTGATACACACAACGCATATGCAGGGAAACTCACAGCTCTTCAAAACCCTCACATCAACCCCAACCGCACTCTCCGTCTCCCCAGTCCAATCAAACCCAACCCCCCACTGCACCAATAACTCGACCCCCTTCCCAGAAAGTAACATACTTCGCCTCCCCATATGTCCAAGGACCTCCTTCCGCGCAAACTTTCCCTCTCCCTCTCCCTCCGCTTCCCCTTCATCATCATCATCCTCCCCACCATCTTTCCGCAACCCCCTCCCAACCCGCCCCTCCCTCCCAAGCACGCGCATCTCCCCCGCAAAGTCCCGCTCAACAGCACACCAAAACCGTGCCCGCCGCACCGCGACCTCAAACCAACGACTCAGCGCCCAAAACAATGCGCCGGCATCGCGCCGTGCCGCACATGCGTCCACGAATGCGCCCAGCTCGGCGCTCGCGTGCGGAGATAACGCGTCGACATCCAGCGAGGTGATGGCGTGGGTGGCGGTGTTGACAACGAGGGTGACGCGGGCGGCAAAGAGGCCGTTTGGTGCGGAGGCGTGGATGATGTGGCGTTGGAGGGTGTCTGGGAGGTATTCGGGGGTATTTGGTTGGACTGGGGGGAGGATTGATATTGTTGAGGTGAAGGATAGGGGGGTGAAAAGTTTTAGGAAGGGGAGGGCGTTGGGGTATGATTGGGGGGCATGTGAGGCTATTGGTTCTTCGTTGGTTTCGGGCATGGCTTTGGGGCGGCGGCGTGCGAAGGGGAGGAAGGACGAGATTGAGTGAAAGGGGGACTTTGCTTGTGTGGGCTTTGGTGCGGGGAGGACGGTACGTGCAAATAGTGGCGTCAGGTTTGCGCCGATGAGCTCGAGTGTCTTTGCGCCGGCTTCTTGCTGGGTGTGGAGGCGCGCATTCTCGCGTTCAGCGATCTCAACGTCGTCTTGTAACTCTTCGAGCTCCTTGAGTAGACCATCGCGGATTTTCCGCTTCGCAGCATGTTTGTCCTCAGAAACTACATGGCGTGTAGGATATGGCCTTTCTTCTTCTTCTCGTATTGACTCTTCTACTTGCTTCCTGGGTTCAGCTGGTGGTGCTGCTTTGGGCTTTAAAGGTGATGATTTCACAGGTGTGCCTTTCCCGCGAGATTTAGGACGTTTGCTCTTGCTTGTTGATTTGTGAATTCCAGGAGGTGGTGTGGTGACTACGGGATCTTCGAGTCCTCTCTGAGCCGGCGTAGGTGGTAATTCGGGTTCTTCAACATTTTCTACCCTCAAGTTTATCGGTGCTGTGTCTCTGATTGTTGGTGCGGGAGGTGATAATCTCGGTGACCTTCTTGGAGACCTTCGTACAGGTGCTGATTGAGTTGCACTTGGCTCTAGTCTCGTTGTAGATGGCTGTTCGTCCGCAGGCTGTGGTTGTACAGTCTCTGCAACTGGAGTTGCGTTTTCGGTTGTTTGTGTAGTAGTTTCGGCGGTATTAGTGGCTTCTGGAGACGATCTTGGTGATCTTCTAGGTGATCTTCGCAAATTTGTTGCTGGCTGTGGTGTCGATAAGGGAGCAGGCTGGTCCTCTGCTGTATTTTGTGCTGCAGGTGTAGGCGCAGGCGCAATAGGATCTCGAGCCAGTGTTTTTGTAGGTTTGAATGGATTCAACTCAGCTTCAGCTGGTAATTCTGAAGATGGCGCAGATACAACAGGATCTCTTGCAAGTGTTTTTGTTGGTTTGAACGGGTTGAATTCCTCTTCTGGCTGTTGCGAAGCTTGCGCAGGTTGTGGAGTTCGTCCAGAGCGCGTGATGCGATTACTTGTGCCTCTCAAAGGAGTTCCTGGCGGTTGCGATGATTGTCGACCCGGCGTATTCTTCGCGCTCACATTTCCGCCAGAGCTCCCTGCTGATCTTGGTCGGTCTAATAATTGTGGAAATCCTCGTGCAATGCTGGCTTTCGTTGGTGATGCGAATGAAGGCCTTCGAGGTGTGGTATTAGGCGCGCCGCCAGGGACTGATGTCGTCGGCGAGGTTTTGCGTTTCTTATTCGGAGTTGGATCCATGGTTAACGATATCTAGATGTCCATGAATCCTGACTTTCCTCAGTAATTGCCTAGCTTGTGGTTATCAGCATCGTGAGTTGTAAAGCTGCAAGATCCTAGTCGCGTAAACTTTGGAGTACGCGACTGAGGGGATCATAAGCGACGGCAACAACAAGAGCACCAAGAGAGCTTAGGATCACTAACGTTATTATTCCTTCTTCCCCATTTCAATTTTCTATTCATCGAAAGATCATGACATGTTCCGGAAAAGACATATTGAAATAGTTCCACAAATCTTACAATTCACAAATCTATTTTTAATGTTTACTTGCACGTGTACGCTCCGATAGCGAAAATGACGTTTATCGGGTGGGAATGATTTCCAGCAAATGTTGATTTGCGATCTCCTTGCCACAGACACAACAGAAAGTCGCATACATGATTTCACGATAGCACGAACATTTTCCTTTTCTCTTTAGCCTTTCTAAGTGTCGAGCATGGAGACACGATTGTACATACGTCAAGCAGCGTCCCGGCTTTCCTCTTCTATTCAGCATGGTTATGCGCCAGCACGAACAGCTCTCTCACGAAGAGCGCAAGTACCTACTTCTTCGCAAATACGAAATTTGAGCTCTTCGAAACAACACCTACAAAAGATTCCCATAGGCGACTATTATGCTATGTTACTAGAAGAACCTCTTCCTCAGCCTGCTCCCGCTGTTGGCAGTAAAGCGCCCCTCACAGACCGTGCAGAAATCGCTGCCAGAGCAAAGCAGGTTTTTGGTACAGGAGAACGAGTAGCACCTACCGAACAAAGAAGAGCCGAAGCACAGAAGAAGGCTACGCGGATAGCTGGTGTTCTAGTACCGCCGAAACCTACCGAGCCGGATAACTGTTGTATGAGTGGATGCGTCAATTGTGTATGGGATGCATATCGAGATGATTTAGAGGAATGGGCAGCTGCTAAGAGGGAGGCTGATATGGCATTGGCGAAGGAGAGGAGTGCGACAGTTGCAGGAAGTATGGATGATGATGGTGGTGGTAGTGAGACGAATTGGACACCGGAATTGAAGGAGGACTTGGAGGAAGATTTGTTTAAAGATGTACCGGTGGGTATTAGAGAGTTTATGAAGTCAGAAAAGAAGTTGAGGGAGAAGCATTTGAAAGAGGGCACAACTCCTTGAGTAGTTTTATGTTTGGGGGTTTGCATAGATCTTAACGCTGCAAGGCATTGTATCCACGGCTGCATAGCATGTATCATGAGGGGTTGTTATTCGGTATTTCTGGTACATAAACAAGAAGAAAACTGTATGTTAATCCGATCTCATGATTATGAGACAGTACTTTTGGATGGTATATGGCAGGGAGGCATCTTGGTACTGCAATGTAAAGAAGAAGAAATGCGTAAGAGCTTAGCGGAGAGCATAGTGGATGTATGTATGTATGAATATCGATCTTAGAGAAGGAATCGTATCCACAAATTCGAGAAGTTTCACTTGAAACAAAGACAAATTGATACCATGACACCAATTACGAGTTACCAGTTACCAGTTACTAGTTGTAAGTCACAAGTCGCAAGTCGCTTTGTACTGCGGCAAGCATCCTGAAGAACGTGAATTTCCCGCACGAGAAACAGCAGGCACAAAATCACAACCTTCTCTACATATCTCAAACAGTGCGTTCTAACGTAGGAACCAGAACCCCTCAACACAAAAATCACTCATACATGTTCGTTTGTTTCCCAACTTGAACAAGATATTCTCCTTCACCATCCTTTCGTGATTTGTTCTCACACTCTATTGTCAAATACCGTCACATTCTCCATCTATCACAGGTCAGATGGCCGAGCGGTCTAAGGCGCCAGCTTAAGGTATTCAAGCATCTGCTTGGTAAAATACGCTGGTCCGAAAGGGCGTGGGTTCAAATCCCACTCTGATCAACATCCTTTTTGCATTTTTTGTCATCTGAAATCATTGAAAAATTGTCCAGGGACTAGACTCTGATTGTTTTTGTCCGGGGCGCATGATGTGGTGGTGGTGAAAGTCTAGATTTTTGAAGTTGTGTAGTGTGGGTGGGGATGAAGAGAATTTAGACGAATTTGACGAGAGGGAGACGCTTTGTGTAGGTATGTTAAGAAGTTCTTTTTGTAGAGGTCAATCTTCTGGAGGTCAATCTTCTGGAGGTCAATCTTCTAGTGCATCACAGACACCTTGAATGGGCAAACCAACTTTAAGGTGGCTTCATATAAATAACCTGTGAAGTTGGAGACGTGAATAGTTCAAAACGTAGAACTTTTTGAGAGGAGTATGCAGATATTTCTTCATGCATTCTTGGAGAAGATAGATCTTTCACTTACCTCTGTAATATTTATAGCTCTGAAGGACCGAGCTATCTTCTTTGGATATACCAACAAAATTATTATCTTCAGTATAGATATTAAATTCCATGCCTATGTTCTTGATATTTTCTTATTATATATTTCTAACTTGCCTCGAGCCGCCGATGATAAGGTTGTAACAGTGAGTAGGTGTATAATAGCGACGTTTTTCAGATGAATAATATATAAGGATATTGATTGCTAGCTGTTATAGGTCTAGTCACCCAAATATGATTATTTGAAGTTGAATTGTAATATTAAACTGTAGCAGAAACTAGAAAGGTGAAACCGATAAGAAATACATATAAGGTGAAAAACGGTTTCTATATAAGTATACAATAACGATAATTGGATAAACTATTCAAAGAAATACAAGTTGATTGGTACTTAAATTATATACTTTGCTCTATACGCATAGTTACAGAAAATGTATAGGATCTCTAAGGTACAGTATTATTTAGGATAATTGGACTTCCACTATAACAAACTATTACCTTGTATAGTATGCTAAATTATAAATCAAAGTGCGAAGTTTACCTCAAGAAGAGACTCAATAAAGATTACAGACTGATATTAAAGTAGCAAGCTTAACATCGTACAAAAAGAAGACAAATATTATACCTATACTTTGAGTTGAGTAATACAGAGAGTATATAAGCGGTACAACGTCCTTTAACCAAACAGTAAAGAAATTCATCACTGTGAACGAAGCAGTACTACTCTTTTACATCTTTTACACATAAAGCGGTTACGAAAACGATATACGTTACATTATATTTCTGTAAGTACCAATGTACGATAATGAGTAACAAACGATGATAAGCAACGTGTCGATGATGATAGCGATATGAACAAACGTAACCCTTCAGTCCAAACTCCCAACACTCCATAAGAAAGACCTATTCACAAGCATAGAGGGTCACAAAATAATTAGATAAATTGTATAGTATTGGTGGTAGTGATCTAGACCAGTGACTTTGCAGCTGTATATAATCTTTGCAAGAGATGACCTTGTTTAAGCTTTATAGAGGTAGAGTCACACAAACACTATATATAGCACCCAACCTTGGTAAGCGTAGCCAACACATGAAGCTCATCATGTAGATTGTATAGTGGTGAATAGATAAGAGTCGGCATGGTAGCTACCTTTACGTGAGATCTACTCATCATTCTCATCCTCACCACCATCATTGTCATCATCATGGACATCACCTATAGAGCCCGAAGCACACTACAAAAAAGCTGAGTATCCTCTTGGCGGCACAAGCATAACACCGTTTCTTGATGTCTTCGAAGTACTTCCAATGCTGGCTCAATCTCCATCCACGGCCCTGTTTTATATGCACACAGAGAGCCGATAACAACTTAGATTTCAGACCTGGATGTGACATCTTGGCGCATAGGTTCCACACATACCAAGAACCATCCTATGTGTATTGAAAGATGGACACATAGAAACCTTTTGCAGATGATACTGCGATGTCAATGCATCACTTTCACCAGAAGGGTTGTAAGAACTTGTTACCTGGAGACTTGTAGTTATATTCACTACCATGATGTCATAAGGTAAGCAGATAACTAGAACGCTGAAAGACTGATAAGAGTAGATGAGAAAAGATGTTGATTGAACACGGCTTAAGACCTATGATCCATATTAGTAACCGCAAGACGTAACTGAGCTAGTGAGAGTGAAGGTGAAAGTAATTGCGTCTTGAAGGTTCTCCGAGTCAATACTCAAAATATTGAGATCGAATTCCTAAGTTGAATCACTAAGTTGAATCACTCAAACCTGATTTGATGTTGACAAACCAACCGACGTTCTTTCAACGCACCGTTACTCCAATCTATCCTCCAGAATATCATTCACTCCTCAAATATCACTATGCATAAGAAAGATACCGAGTTCATGAAATTGCAAAAATCCGTTTGCATTCGTGAAAGTACACCTAAGCAACCCTCAAAGCTACTGTATTTTCCTTGGCAAACAGACCCATAAACCCAGCAACCCTTATGCCGCTTATTTCTTAGCAGCAGCAGCCTCATCAGCAGCATCTCTCGCTCTCTTCTCACGTCTACCAGCGTATCTGTGCTCGGCTCTGGCATCTCTCAACTTTCTGTAGGCACCACCCTCAATAGCCTTTGGAAGATCGCTCTTGCTGATCTCCTTAATCTCAGTGTCAACGTTGACAATTGGGAGAGCGACCTTGGTAGAGGTAGCGAAGGACTTGGCGGCGGAAACCTCCTCCTTGGAAGCATCGTCCTTCTTGTTCTGGCCGAGCTTGCGTGGGAAGAGGATAAGACGGGCGCGGTAAGCCTTCAGGCGGGAAACGTTGGCGGCAAGGGATTCGTTGGAGAGGTTTTGTCTTCTTGGGTCGACGGAGATACCGATGGTTGGCGCAAGCTTGCGTGGGATTCCAGCCTCCTATACAACATGTCAGATCCCTACTCTTCCTTCTCTACTCCATATAGATCTCTTTTTCGTACCTTCAACTCAGTGAGAGTGAAACCACGTCCAGCGCGAACACGACGGTTGTACTTGATGGTTGGGCATCGGACAATTGGTCTCAACTTGTCGACTGGGCGTGGGGCGACGGCAGCAGCCTTCGAGAGACGTGCATTACGGCGTCTGAGCTTTCGGCCAGGCTATATCGATATTGTCAGATCCTGCACTTCCAAAACCTTCCATATTCCCTCTCATTCTGTAGGTTCTCGTGGTGTATTTACCTGGTCGAAGTGGGTTCGGACACGTCGCTGCCAATCCTTGCGGAAATCTGATGGAAGAAGTCAGTACTTCTGTCTTTGCTTCGTAAAAGGTTGAATTTTTTTGTATGTTTGGATTCGGAATGCACTCACGGTTGTGCGGGATCTGCTGGTTGTGCTTGATCGCCATTGTATCGGTATGGGGATCAAGGTGTCGATGGGTTTGTCGTTGGTCGTTGTCGCGCCGTCACTCTCTATCTGCGTCAACCTCGAGATCGAATTGTCGCCCAGCCGAATTTCTAGGGTTTAGACCTCTAAAAGGCAATTTGCGCTAGGCGGAATAGGCAAGCACGGTTTTGTGAAAAAATGAAAAAATTCCTTGTGGCCTTGCAGTCGCTTAGAAGTATTAAGGCTGC
Source organism: Allantophomopsis cytisporea (assembly GCA_024752435.1). Classification (NCBI taxonomy): domain Eukaryota; kingdom Fungi; phylum Ascomycota; class Leotiomycetes; order Phacidiales; family Phacidiaceae; genus Allantophomopsis; species Allantophomopsis cytisporea. The sequence continues at coordinate 259,928 of CP103024.1, forward strand.
ACAACCGACCACAGGTTTTTCAGTGCACGTGACACCATATCCACCCAGTCAAACCTTATGTCGCATTCATCCGAGGTCCACTCTTCTTTCACTGCACCATGTATCTTGATCATCTTGCTCTTTGAGGTGGTATTTGATAGTTTTCGGGATTCCGGTCAACTAGTATCATCTTCTACTCTGTAACGAACATACATTAAGTTTATAATAAACCTATAACAAATTGAAAATGTTCTCACTCGAGAATTATAATCATTTGCTCTCCTAATTCACAACTAGTCTTGTTTTATATCTTCCTGTTGTCAGCAACCACATCCCTGCATTGATGATAGGCCGCCAAGATACATCTCTTCTCACATTGTGGTATGATCTTTTCATCCAAACAACCGTTTGCAAAATCTCCTTAATTACTTAGTAGCTACTCTGTTTTGAAAAAATGGCTCGTAAACGGAAGAGCAAGAAGAGAGTGGTAAGCCTTGTTCATTTCTTAGCCGTCAGCCTTGATGTTTCGAATATTATGCTATGGTTGACACAAACATTTGTTATGTTTCTCAAATTCCCCCTTGAAAGTCAAAATCGTCATAAGGTCGAATTGTCAATGTGGTAGTCCAGCTGTTGCTGATGTTACTCCTCGACATGCCAATGCAAGGGTTGGAGTCGAATTGCATACCATTATCTCCCTACCTCAGCTTTGGACGTGTTGACAAGCCCTCCAACAGGCACCGTTATTGACTCCATAACAATGGCCTCTTTTCAACCTTCTTCACTTCTCAGTTTCTCAAGCCTATTTCCAATCCATCTTTACTCCGAAGTCGAAAATGATCATGGCGAGAAACAATGGGTTCTGGCGATATGTGCGTTCAGTGACAAGCCTGCTTACAACTCAGCAGTCGAAACCAAATCCTCATGTAGTCTCAAAGAATTCGTCTCATGGAGTCTCTTTACGGACCATTGCTCTGATAATCCTTCCTTTGCTATCTCTTGCAGGCCTTTATGGTACTATGGTGCTGTCAAGTACCAATGGAACATTCAAACAAGTCGTCAGTCTTATTTCGCAAGAGAATCCATCATGGCCAGGTACAGAAGAACCACTTATCAGGACTTTCACTGGAGTCAAAGCTGTTGATCGTCAACTTTCCATATTGACCACCTTCTTCTGCCCTGTTGCTGATGGTCATACTGCTGCCATCAGAGGATTCAGCTTTTTTGGTTTGGGTCAATTTGGAGCTGTTTGGGCCATACTGGTTATGGAGAGCTTGAGAAAAGGAAACTCGGGAAAGCTCGTTAGCTTGTAAGCCACCAGCTTCCAACTGTGTGTTATACTAACAGACATGTAGTATTGGTACGGTGGGATTTCTTATCCAGAACATATCTTATACGGTCACGGTTCCGCTGTACTTATGGCTTCATCTCTTGACCTCACCGACGGCGAAATCATTTCCGTCGACTCACGCCAACACTGTGTTGATGATATCGAATATCGACCTTACTGTTCTCCCAATATCTATCATCTTAGGATATGGTGTTCCCACAGTTCTGATGGGTCTCTCGTACCCTGAAACAGTATCTCTAAGCACCCACCAAAAGCTCATAGCCTTCTGGCAACCATTTCCACTGTGGACAGTCTTAATTCATTGGATCCTCACCAAAACCATTACCAAGGTCACAGAGCAGCGCAAGAAGGACAACTCAGCTACAAGATCAACACCCAACTCACCCTCAACATCCTACCTTAGAGCAGCACGCATGTTCTACCTCTCAACCCTCATCCTCACCATGGCGACTCACCTCCCGGTCCTCCTTGTCGCCCTCCTCCCATCCCAACTTCTATCCTACGCCAGTTCCAACTTCGCTATATTCACCAAGCCCAGCTTCGCCGACATCTACATCCCGCCTTTGCCTCTTACCAGCCACAAAGCAAACACCCTCGCCGAAGGATCTATGATCTTCTTACAATGGGATCTCTACATCGGCTCGGCGGCATGCTTGCTCTGGGGACTCGTGCTACATCGAAACGCCGTCTCGGAGAAGACGATCGTCGACCCGAATAATTCCTTGCCTGTCTATCGAGAGCTTCTTGCAGGCGAGACGAGGAAGAGGGTTAATGAGAGGAGGAAGTTGGCTGCTAAGGTTGCAGTCTGGACGATTCTTGGGGGCCCCATTGGGGCGTTGACGATTTTGTTGTGGGAGAGGGATGAAATTGTCAAGCAGAAGATTAAGCAAGGCATTTGAGTTGGTGTGGATGGGATTTCGACTGGTCATGTGATGTTGATTCTTTACACGTCGTATTATATATTGTTCTATAGGTTGGACGTTGGTTTTGTGATTTCACTTGAACGAAACACGCTGCATCTTCTGTTTATTGCAAAATTCCACGATTTCTCGAGAGCAATCAAGCATGTTTAGAAGCACAAAATGTCAACTCGTGCGATGTTTGTATTTCCAAAGCTATTTTGTGATCAGAATTCCATGATGATACTCATATGCTACTACGAACCACCGTAGAATGTATATATAGCACTGATTTAACTCACGGCTTGAGTAATTACGTAACTAGATTAAATAGTTCTGAGTCTCTGAACAACTGTACATCTGTAAGTAGCTGTACCACTCTCAATAGCTTCTCAGCTCTAAATGACCATAGTCTTGTATAATTTCAGGACTCTGTCTGAATGTATGCTTTAGAGTCCCGAATAAGCATACAGTTTTCGAAATATGAAGCTTATAATAATTGTAAAGCTCCTAATACCCTAGTTACTTTACATTTCTCTGTGATGAGATGTGTATCATGGTTATTGAAAGCGTATATATACTGTCTGTGTGGTCTGTTATGAGAGACTAGGCGATTACAAGAAAACTCAATTCGGAAGAAAGAGACTTCGAAAGAAGAAGCATTGCTCAAGGGATAGAATGTTTGGTTATCAAGTAACTTAGCACGGATTCAGAGCACTGCATAATTTTGTTCAATTTCCAGACCTGGCTTATCTGTCGAAGAACATCTACATAATAACTTGACACAGTTTGCGAGCTTTCAATATACATAAACAAATAGATAGCATGGTTCACTTGTGTTTGTTTACTCTCGTTGGTACATAACAATGACAGTACACAAAGCTTCTCACATACACGTGTCTAAGCAGTTGTACCTCTATGCACATAGCAACCAACACTCACATATATCATCACTACTTTCCTTGGAGACAAACAAACAAGCATACACATACAGCTGAAAGCCCCAGTAGTGAATGAAGTCAAATACATATAAATCACATGAAGCAAACTCTTCTTCAAGTCATGGCACAAGGCCACGATCTCAATGAAAAGAAAAAAAAGTTCCCATAGGGATGCAATCAAAAATTCCGCCAGCGAAGACCCCGAAGGATATTCGACGCTGATCAACTCCGCGCTGTGCAATGCAGGTCTCTCAGCGTGCAATCCCCAATGCATGAGCTGGGGACGGCCCGACAAGGTAAGTATGAAGTTTTGAAGAGGGTGCGGGAAAGGCCTCAATTTATAGAGATTCTGAGATGGACTCGCTTAACATCGTTTACACTCGCTTACCAAAATTTGGTCGTGTTTGCTTTGTGTTTGCTCAGCCCGCTTAGGTACGAGGCTGGATGAGGCGCCGTGTGTTGCCCTCGATCTCTATGCCTAATGCGCAAGGCATGAACAGCGAGGTGCATCGGCCTTGATAAGGCCGTGTGCAGGAATTCGCTTAGATAGAGATTGAGACTCGTGCTGCATCTGTACAACTTTTTTGAAAGTGACGCGCTCCATACTCGACTGAATCGTATCCAAGAACATCAACCGCGTTCGTACTTACAAACTCCCTTTTCCCACTTTCACTATCAACACCACTATCAACATCACTCACAACCTTTCCAATACGTAATACAACTTGCAATACACAAAGACACATAATGTCCAGACAGCCTCCTCTACCGCCAGGTCCCCCGCCGCCTCCAGGCTATGGCGATTCATATCGACCAGGTCAACAAAACTACCAATTTGGTCAGAATTCGGCTTCCAACCGCGGCAATGATATGTACAAATTCGGTGGTAACAATCAACGCACTGACCGTGGTCCATCAAGAGACTTTGACTACCGATCCGTTCCTCCTCCAGGATTAAGTTCCAACGGCGGCGACTCCTACCGACCTTCGGATGGTGGTTTCTCTTTTCGTCAACCTCCACCACCAGGTGTTGATTTCTCCCAAGGAGACAGCTATAGACCAAATCCTGGCTTGAGGCAACGTCCACGCGATCGTCGAGCCGGTGATCGTGGTCGAGGACGTGGTGGTTACCGTGGACGCGCTTCGAAAAGAGCTTCTGATCGACCGATGCTCAATTCAACTCGCGCCCCTACCCCAGAGCTCATGCCTGGTATGGACGAAGACGAAGCTGCTGCCGTCAGATTTCGAGACCTAGACGACGTTTCAGACAGTGAGGAAGCAGAGATGGAGATGTCTTCCGAGGATGAAGACCAGGAGGACGGAGAAGAACAACCACGCAAGAAGCAAGCTCGCGTCGACACTAAAGTCGCTGCTGATGGTGATTCCGTTCCTCGCTGGTCCAATCCTGATCCATACACAGCATTACCACCACCAGATGAGTCTCAGAGAAAGAAGAAGGATGTTGTCAAGTTGATTCGCAAAGCTCGTGTAGTTGCCTCGGGTGATGAAACTGCAAAGTCAGAAGCTGCTGCTGATGATTTTATTTCGTTCGATTTCGGCGACGAGGAGGAGCAACCAGAAGAAGAATCTGACGATGGATCCGAACGAAGTATACCTGCCGGTGCACCAACGGGACCTCGATTCAGTCATCGAGATCACATCCAAGGTTCACCGTCACAACTTCCGCCTAACGATTCTTCTACAACTACACCTGTTTCGAAAAAACCAGATAATGACTCGGCTCTCGGTAGTCGTAAACGCACTCATGATGATGAAATTAAACCACCACCATTCATCGCGTCATTCAAGGCAAGCAGATTTCCATCTAAGGGCGCAATTGCAAGCGAATGGAAAAAGAACTCCATGACCGATCCCACACCTTGGTGTCAGATTGACCATTCAAAGACAGAGCTCGTTGGTTTACGGTAAGAATTCTATTTATCATAGGATTACAATAGCTGATCAGTTTAGTCTTCATAAGGAAATAATGGATTTCTATGAACATTTTAAACCACGCGATTTTGAGGAAGAGATTCGTCACAGACTTGTCTCCAACCTCCGCGAGTTTGTCAGGAATGAGATCGGGGATGCCGATATCCGATGCTTTGGTTCATTCCCTGCTGGGTTATATCTACCAACCGCCGACATGGATCTTGTTTTGGTTTCGGATACATACATGAAAGGCGGTCGACCACGATATGACAGCAAGAACACTCTTTACAAGTTCCGTCAAATGCTTGAGAGAGAAGGCATTGCCGCCAAAAACTCCACAGAAGTCATTGCTAAGGCGAAAGTTCCACTTGTTAAATATGTTGACCGTTTGACTGGTCTCAAGGTTGACGTATCATTCGAGAACGATACCGGTATCATTGCAAACAAGACTTTCCAGGATTGGAGAAACGAGTTTCCTGCTATGCCTGTCCTAGCAACACTGATCAAGCAGTTCTTGGCAATGAGAGGTCTCAATGAGCCTGTTAATGGTGGTATTGGTGGTTTCACCGTCACTTGTCTGGTTGTAAGTATGCTGCAGACCATGCCACAAGTCCAAAGCCGCAATCTTATCCCAGAGCACAATCTCGGAGAAATGTTGATGGAATTCTTCAATCTTTATGGTAAAAAATTCAATGCAAACGTTACTGCCATTCAGTTTGATCCACCTGGCCTTGTTCCAAAGGTAAGTCACATCCCGTGCTGAGCCTGAGTTTACGCAGAATTCTAACAAAAGCAGAGTCGCATTCAAAGCCAGGTCTATAACAAGCCCTCGAATATCACCAAGTTTTCTATCATCGATCCCAATAATCCTTCTAACGACATAGCTGGAGGTTCCTCCAACACTCGCACTATTATCGACGCCTTTGCCGCGGCGCACGATGACTTGCAAAAGACTATGGCGGCTATCTACACCTCGCAGACACGTGTCAGTGGCTCTATCCTAGGCTGTGTTATCGGAGGCAATTACCGCTCCTTTGACCTCCAGCGTGAGCATTTGCTTCATATCTATGAACGTTTGGGTCCTGTTGATGGAAAAGACGAGCGAAGATTCTAGGTGCGCAATATGGTCCTTTGGTGGAAAGTATGGATAGTGGTATATGGTCTATGGTTTGGTTTGGTTGGTGCACATAGGTGTTTGCATATTGCATAAGGGTTTGCGTTGGTGTGGTGCTAACTGAACTGGTATACCCAAGGCGTTCTGTTCGAGTCTCAAGTATCCCCTCCCTCTTGCTGCTGCAAACTAGCTGCATTTCTCGGCGAGATTCACACTGGGCTTCTTTTTTTCTTTTTCTTTCTTATCGCTCTTGCAAAGAGTCTCATGTACTATATTGCGACCACAGTCACGATTCACGGTTACGATAGCATTCGATGATCCAAGTCGTGGACACTTATCGTGGTCTACTTGCTTACCTACCTTTGCTGGCGCAGCGCTGCCCTTATGGCGGCTGGCAGGCCTTAAGTTCGAGATTCACACACCCTTTTCTCTCTCTTTTCCTCTTTCCCTGCAACTCTTCTTTTGTGATTGGTTTTCGTGGTGTTAATAGTCCAGCAGGTTCAACATCTTTTGCTTCAACTAATCTCACCCGTGAAGGTTGCTTTGGCTTTGCCTCGTGGAGTTGGCTTGGGGTGTGGGCCTCGGGGCGTGAAATCGTTCGGTTGCTGGGCTTGCCTGGTGCTGTGACGCTGTTGACGTGCCGGCTTATGTCGGTCTTCTTTCTCATTGGATCTGCGCTTTATGCGCGGGTTTGAAGAGGAGTTTTGGATCATGGGGTTTGTTGTCTATTTTGATTGGCTTGGGAATATTGTTGTGATGTCGTGTTTTGTGCTTTTGTCTTGGTCCGGAAGGATTAGTGAGCGTGGGCTTGTTATTGAGCGTAGTCTTCGTCGAGCACAGAATTATCAAGGAACTAAGAATACACACACACACACACATATATATAGAATTGTAAAGGATTTCATCTTGAACTATTTGAACACCAGTAAACCCGCAAAAATAACAAGGAGACGTCTGATAATCCGAATGATCCACTACTTCTGTACGCCTCTCTCCTTGCAGTACTTCTCGACCTCCTTCATTAAAGTGTCCCTTTGAGCAACAGCGTTAAACATGATATCATCACAGTCCTTCAAGTCCTTTCCAGCGCCCTCCCAAACATTAACCATCTCATCCATAACAGCAATAAGCTGGTTAGGCAACCAAGTGACAATTGGCGAGCCACCAGTAGCAACCGGATGAGTGGTCTTCTTCAAGATGTACTCACGAGTGAAGCACCAATGTCTCCATCTGAAGTCCCGCACTTGATTCAAGATCTGCAAGTACAAACTGGCACTGCTCTTCTCAGCCAGTGCATAACTCTTGAGATCGATCGCCTGCGAGCGCTCATTGACCCACTCAAGAAATTCGCGATGGTTTCCTGGGCGGTAGTTACGGAAGTCCTTGAGGATGGCGGTGAGCGGGGTAGCAGGCATGGAGATCTGGAGCAAGTTGTCACACAGCGGAATCATGCTGTCATTTGCACCGGACTCGCCACGGAAGGAGAGTGGTTCCTCAGAGACTCCTTCGTAGACCACGCCGTGCGGGAACATGGACTGGGACGTGATGCCGAAAATGAAGGTGCGGAAGGAGACGTAGTCGTTGGGCTTGGACTTCTTCCACATGCTGTCCATCACTGCATTGACCTTTGTCATGGCTTGGACTACTTTCGACATGCCCACGTCGAAGGCCGCGCGATCCTTGGCTGCGCAGGCTGAGAGTGCTGAGGACACTCCATCGACAAGTGGCCCCGAGTTCTGCACCATGTCGACGTGCACGAGCACGAAGCCAGCTTCTGATGAGCTTGGGTCAAGGCCGTGCTCGAAGGCGCGGATGAGGCGCAGGTTGGAGTACTCAAGACCCTTCTTTGGATCTTCAAGGCGATAGTTGAAGAGAGCATATGATCCAGCATACTCCATGAATGGCTTGAAACCAGCACTAATGACTATTAGTGATTGTTATTTGTTATCAAGCAATGTTATAGACTTACAGCTCAGCACATCTTGAAATTGGTAAAGAGATGTTCTTAGGAAGTGTTTGACGTCCAAGACCATAAGGCTCGCCCTTCATGAACCTTTCGTGACATGGCTCAAGGAGGTATGCCGAAGCCAAGAAGGAGTAGTCACGGTAAAGAGCATTCTGAAGAGGAAGGTTGTCTCTGTACTTGTCGATGGATGACGTGAGATCAGGAAGTTCCTTCAACACCGTCTCACCTAAAATACATTCGGCCAAGAGACCTGGCTGACCATCGGCTCTCTTGATAGGCATGCGAGTAAGGATGGACTCGAGGATATCGAACTCTGCTGGCAGCGAGACGATAGGCTCTTGACGTGGAAGGAAACCACGGGTTGTGGACACCATGAATGCTGGGAGCCTAGTATCTTGGGGCAAAGTGTCGTTCAAGACATTGAAAGTGTCTGAGGGGGTAGAGATAGAGCCCATTGTGAAGAAGTAGAAGAGAAAATTTCGTTGTGGTGGAAAGGGTACAGAAAACAAGAGAGTGATGGGATGATTTGGAAGGAAGAAAGAGATTTCGGAGGATGTGTGGGAAAACCTGTCCTTATAACCAAACCTCTGCGGAGGCATTCCGGCCATGAGCCCGTGAACGCTCGAGACCTGGGAATGCCGAACTGATAAGAATGTCCCAAGTCCAATCAGAGCACTTGAATTACTGGTGAAGTCATAGAAACTTGCAGCTCGAAAGGCCGATCAACAACAACAATGGCGACGACGATGGCGACGACGACAGCGACGACATCACATAGAGGAGGACCGTACATGCTCTTGATAACGGGTATGGAGCCCGAAAAACATTTAGGAAAAAGGTAGCACCAACCTTGGGCTTCGCCGCTCTAGATTGAGGGGGTCTCAGGGACATTTTCGCCATATTTCGAACTTTCGAAATTCTTGATATTGTTCATCGTTGGTATTGAGGCTCCCCAGATCAGCCAGAGCGGCTGGGATCGGATGATCTGTGCGTTCATGGGCCGGAATTCAGCTAGAGCGCTGTGGAATGACACCCAGGATAGTGCATGGTCACGACTACGCGATGCCTGACCAGGCACGAAACCCCACTTTTGTGCTATGACTTAAGGGTCCAACTCTACATATCGGTGGATCCCCTTGAACCAAGGGTGCCATTTCAGATGGCCGGAAGAGTAGCAGCCCTTGATTGAGTGGCCTTCTTCAGTTCGGGGGGATGTCGGGGTACCGGGTTGGTGATGAATGGTTGCGTGCGGCCAAACACACTTGCTTACTGTCAGCACGTGAGTACTGCTTTTGTACATACGACAATCTGTGCAGTTATTTATAAACATAGGTATCTGATTAACTCAATCGTCAACAATTACTGAAGACATTGAGAAAATTCATGTACTCGAAGTGGTTGAATCGTGTAGAGTAATCGTGCTATTTGTGGGTATTGAGAAGCGCTCAATTATTTCTTTGTTCAAGGCGGTTGAGAAGCTTTGAATAACTGAGAGTCTTACAATGATCGTAGGCCTCTGGAAAATTGAAGCTGCTTAAGATATCTCTAGGTGTCTGGACGATTGAAGTGTTCTTTGTAAACACGGCTGCACAGAATATTAAGATGTTGAAAATGATCAGCACATTTAAATTAGTTCTCTTTCTGTAAATATCTTCAGAAAGCTTGAATAAAGTCTTCGGTCATTTTTAGTAACAAAACATTCATAGTGAGTAAATATCACTGAACACAACGCAAACAATCATCCCACAAATGCTTGACTTAAGATGAGACTATATCATGACAGAAGACAATGCAATTTTGATTCTGTAATTATGTCCATTCATTCCCACGGTATTCCCATTCCCGGTCCCAATCACCAGACCCAATCCCATCTCCCGTGGGTTCCCAAACTCCAAAACAAGCCCAACTCCGAAGAATGCAAAACCTCAGAGATGTGGCATCTCTACTTCTGAGTAGTGAAGTCTGTCTCGGTTGGAAGAAGTCCACCATCAGCCGCCTTCTCGCAAGTGCACGCATCCTTTGGGCGAGCAGCACAGGCACAGAGATCACCGCTGGGGGTAATGTTCTCGGACGCAGCTCTCTCACAAGTACACTCGCCGGCAGCGCGAGCACGGCAGCTGCATCGTGGTCCGCTTACGGTGTTCTCGGTTGAGGCCTTGGAACAGGTGCAGGCGAGAGCAGATTGCTGGCCGCAGGAACACTTGGCTTGGGTGGCACTGGGTATGTAAGTATATGTTGGAAAGGGAATGGTTCTAGAAGACTTACCAGACACAAGTCTCACCAGACTTCTTGCAGCAGGATGTTGGGACGACCATTTTGAAGGTTGAAGAGGGGTTGATATTTGTTGGAAGAGGTTGGAAGGTACTTTGAGATTTTTCGAAAGTTGTTTGAAAGTGGTTATTGAACTCTGGAATGATTGATGATGAGATTCACATATGGGATGTTAACTGACTTTATATCATTCACAGATGGCCATTATATGGCGAGGCTGAAAGTTGATGACGGAGGGAGATGGTCATCAACAATGAAAGTACGCTGATTGGCTGGGGACTGACGGATCTGGAGATGCTTAGCCTCACAGAAGTCTTGGAAATTCATAGGTAGCCAATCACAGTGCAGCTGTTGTCAATGTTGACCCTGAGCACATGACACTTCCCTGCGCTTCTCGTCTGCTTGTCAATCATGTCGTTCTTCAGTGGTCAGATCGGAAAATGAAAACAGGTGACTCTCGTTCCATTCAGACTCATGGATGAGACTCATGGATGACTCCGTTTTCTTCGTTGTTTCCATCGGGTGGGTCAGTTCTCCAACATGTATACATGCCTTAGGCCAAGGTTCAAATCATCAGGCAACAAATCAGGTGACTGATATCGTGACTTTCCGTTCTTCTTCCGTCCGTTGCCGATCAATGAACCCTTGCAGAGACGATGTCTTTGATTGCAAGCTGCTGACTGACTCGACTCTCGCCTCGGAACTCTGCGAGCTTGAGTGCATAGTTCACTCGAATACGAAAGACCGACCTTCTGAAAAGGCTTGTACGAACGATACTCGAATGTTCCCTACCTACCTACACAAACAGCATCAAGCAGTGGGATGCCGAATACATCTTATATTAAACAGAAGAATACCAGACGGCGTGATTCACTGGGTTTCTTACTAATCGTTACTCTGCTTGGTCTCGTATTTTCATGGATTTCTTTCATCAAGCTGCTGTGCCTGGACCTTATCGCTACCAATACTCTAGATAATGCGTCATCACCAGTATCTACATGCCTCATTTCGCCCAGCGTCCTTCCTTGGGCCAGGATGACAACAAGGTCTACCTGCAAGCTATCTACACTTCTACTCCACCGAAAATCTGCGCAGATCGCCGTGCACAGCATTGGAAGTCAATCATTCGTGAGTACGGAGTAGGCAGACAAATAAGATGAACTAATGTAGCTGTATGCGATTGTACCTGCCATGCAGCCGGATCTCCATAACCTACCTGGTAAACCGAGCACAAGGTAGCTCTTATCCCCGCGCTCAATTGCCTCAGCATTCTCTTCATAAACAAGTTGTTTCCCAATGATTTCAGAGGTTGGCATTCTGTTCACTCTCAATATCTGTCACATATCTTTGTAAGCATGTTTTCTGTTGCAAAGACTCTTGCGGTCCTGTCAGTGGTTTCCACTGCCGCTTCACAATTCGTCCCTGCGCCAACAGATCTGAAGAATGCGACAGGTTATGCTGGTGTTCCTGTGAGGTACAAGGAAGTTCCAACAGGAATCTGTGAGCTTGACCCAAATGTCAAGAGTTATTCCGGTTATGCAGATGTTTCTGAAAACGAACACATCTTCTTCTGGTTCTTCGAGGCGCGAAATCAAGATCCAACCGAAGCTCCTCTTACCGTCTGGATCAATGGCGGACCGGGTTCTTCTTCCATGATTGGGTTGTTCCAGGAAAACGGACCTTGCGGAATTGACATCGATGGCAATGTGTACAATAACCCATACTCTTGGTCGAATGCCACTAATATGCTTTATATCGATCAGCCCACCCAGGTTGGTCTGTCATACTCTATCCCGGTGCCAGGTTATGTCGATCCAAATTCTGATTACATTGTAACTCTGCCAAATGCAACATGTCCAGATTATGCTATCGATTTCGGCACCTGTGGAACGTACTCGTATCCAAATGAGACCCTCACTGCGAACTCCACTGCCGCTGCTGCGCCGAACTTCTGGAAGACTCTCCAAGGATTTATGGGAGTATTCCCTCAATACTCTCGCAACAGCTTCCACTTCACCACAGAGAGTTATGGCGGTCACTATGGTCCAGTGTTCAACGAGTACATCGAGACACAGAACGCGAAGAACATCTCAGGAGCAAAGAAAATCAACCTCGAGAGCGTAATGATCGGTAACGGCTGGTACGATCCCTTGATCCAATACCAAGCCTACTACAACTTCACCGTTTACCCCGGAAACACCTACGACTACTCTCCATTCAACGACTCCATCTCAGCCCTCTTCTACAACAACCTGTACGGACCCGGCAACTGTGTCGACATGCTCCTCGATTGCAAGAAACCCGGCAGTACGAACGAAGTCTGCAGCGCTGCGGACAACTTCTGCTACGAGCAAACCGAGAATGTCTACGACCTCTACCTCAACCGTGACGAGTACGATATGCGCGAGCTCGTGCCAGACCCATTCCCGTATGCTTTCTATGTTGATTATCTCAACTCTGAGGAGGTCTTGGCGGCTATTGGCGGCTATCAGAATTACTCTGAGAGCTCGAATTCTGTCTATGAGGCTTTTAGCAGCACTGGTGATGATAGTCGGGAGGATGATACTATTGCGGATATGAGAGCTTTGGTTGAGCAGGGCGTTACTGTTGTTATGTACACTGGAGATGCGGATTATAATGTGGGTTGCTTGTTCCTTTTCTTATTTCCTCTCCTTTTCATTTTTCCCTTGCTAACAACTATCAGTGCAACTGGCTCGGTGGCCAAGCCGTATCTCGTGAAATCAATCCCCCTCACTTTTCTTCGGCAGGCTACGTGAATATCACGACCAGTGACTCCGTAGTCCATGGACAAGTCAAGCAAGCTGAAGGCTTCAGCTTCGTGCGAATCTACGAGTCGGGTCACGAAGTGCCTTTCTACCAGCCACTCGCTTCTCTTGAGTTGCTGGAGCGCACTATCGCTGGCAAAGATCTTGCCACCGGTACAAGATATGTGGCTAAGGGTGACGGATACATTACCAATGGTACTGTGGAGAGTACCTACCGTGAGGGCAATGCTACAATTCAGTTCGAGGTGCTCTCATCTAACGCTACTTATAATACTACGCTCAATGGGCCAAACCCTATTTCTAAGCGCTCCGGGCTTCTGAGAAGGGATGGACCTAGTCATGTTGGGAAAAGATTTAAGCCGGGCAGATCCTGAATTAATGAAAACGGTCGAGGGGAAAACATTCTGGAACGAGCGTGGAAGTAAAAACTCCGACACTGCGAAAAAGTTTAGCATTGAATGCAAGCTGTAACTTAATAATGACGATTGCCTTTCATAACTCCCTCATGTCGTTCCGCACGTTGTGTTACGCAAGGTACATTAGGGCTCAGTGATTATTACTGGATGTTGTAGCCGTTAATGACAAAGGGTTTACCTTCAAAGGTTTAGCTGAATTATGACTGTCATCTTTGCAAGTCTTTCTCAACTCATAAACAACTCATAAACTGCAACCTCGAAAAAGTCTTGCAGGCTGCCTCGACTGAAGCACAGCCGTCGTATGCACGATGAATCATTCTTCGGCCCAATCAACCCCAGCAGCTTCAGGCTCAGCCGCGCCCACTGCCACACTGTACAGTTCAACAATCGAACTTGTCTCTCACCTGTAAAGACCTATCTGAAGAACCACATTTTTTGTGATCATCTTAATGAGCACCTAGCGTCACTCAGCTTTTATATATATCGTTGAAGACGTTGTCGTCGCTTGCGGTTCTCATCCTGATTACCTGTTCATCTCACGACTTGTTGACTCTAGCTATGGCGCAATATCTCCGACATGAAGACTATACAATTGCATGGATATGTGCAATTTCTGTCGAAGTCGAGGCGGCGAGGTCAATGTTAGAAGAAACACACGTGGGAGTCTTCCCGCAGCTGCCTGGCGATGACAACGTCTACGGATTCGCAGGGAGAATTGGAGAAAGCAATGTTGTTATAGCCCGCTTGCCAGAACAGAGGACTGGGAATGTGGCTGCAGCAACTCTTATGACCCAAATCAAAAGGTCGTTCATCAATTTGGAATACGCGTTTATGGTGGGCATTGGTGCTGGAGTTCCCGGGCCCGATGGCAAAGATCCTGATATCAGGCTGGGTGATGTCGTTGTCGCATTTCCCACGGACAAGAGTTCAGGCATAGTAGGATATGAGCTGGGAAAAGAGACAGACTATGGGTTCCTGAAACGGCGTGATTGCTCTTATCAGATGGATCGAATCTTGCAAAACACTATTTCCTTGATTAAGCAAAAGTCTGAGTACACCGGAGCAAATGAGTTCGTCAAACATCTCAATACCCGTACATCTCTCTCAGGGCGAAAGAGACGTCACGGTGAAGAAACTCCTTATGAAAATCATGGCTCTGTTCGAGGGAAGCATACACATCCAGGTCAAGCAGGATTCCAGGATGTTCTACATGACGCAGAGACGGATCAAATAATATGTCGGCAGCCACGGGCTGATCCAGCAGAGCCTATCGTCCATTACGGAGCCATCGCATCGGGAGACAAATTGATCAAGAACTGTGAGTTGAGAGAAAAGCTGAGAAGAGAATATGGGGTCTTGTGCATAGAAATGGAGGGCACTGGCGTTCGAGATGGTTATCCGGCTGCTGTAATTCGAGGTGTCAGTGATTATGCAGACAGCCATAAGAACGATGCCTGGCAAGCGTATGCAGCCACAGTTGCTGCGGCTTATGCCACCGAAGTTATTCGCAGCATTCCACCAAGAAAAATCAACCCAGTCAGTCAAGGTTAGTGGCTTCTTTCTGATTTTATGTCCACAAGTACTAATTTGTTCCAAGCACCAACATCCAAGGCAGATATCACCGACGAAGAAAAGACAGCTAGTATGGAGTCACTATTGTTTGAACAGATTGATGCGCGTCTTACCAATATCGGGAAAGCTCATGCGAAAACATGTAGCTGGTTGTACCAGCGGAAGGAATATACGGACTGGCTTGATAAAGAGTGTGCTCTAGAACATCACGGCTTCCTTTGGATCAAAGGAAAACCAGGCGCAGGAAAGTCTACAATCATGAAGAACATCCTTGGATCCAAGAGACTACCTGTGGGAGCTACCATTGTATCATTCTTCTTCAACGCACGAGGTAGTACTCTGGAGAAGTCGGTATTGGGAATGTATCGCTCACTTCTTTACCAAATCCTGAAGGCTATCCCCGAGCTACAAGACGATTTTGTCCCGGTATGGCTCAAGAAGACAACAAATGGGAACAGCGATGGGACTGTACGAGAGCTGCAAGAAATCTTAGAAACGGCTGTTAATAGACTTCAACAAAAGCATCAATTTGTCTTCCTAATTGATGCTCTTGATGAGTGCGAAGAAACTGAGATTCGATCTATGGTTGAAGCCTTTGAGTCTCTAGGAGAACAGTCTGTCTCTCAGCAGAAATCTCTTTGGATATGTTTCGCTAGTCGGCATTATCCTCACATTACTATTCAGAAGTGTGTGGAGTTAATTGTTGAGAATCAAGCAGGTCACGAGGAGGACATTGGAAAATATGTGCAAAGCAAATTCAAGGCTCCGAAAGGAAAGAAGATGGATTTTATCAGATCTAAAATCCTCCAAAAGGCCTCAGGAGTATTTCTGTGGGTTGGTTTGGTCGTGAGGATTCTGAACGAGGAGATCGACCATGGGCAGATGCATCGACTAGAAGAAAAGCTCGATGGACTTCCGGTAGAACTAGACAATCTGTTCGCCGACATCTTATCACGGGACAACAATAGAATCGTTGAAACAACACTGTGCTTACAGTGGCTGTTGTTTGCAAGGAGACCTCTTAAGCGTGAAGAGCTTTACTTCGCTGTCTTGTATGGATTGGAGCCCACAGCGCTTCAGTATTGGGATCCAACCGAGGAAGAATCGAACAATTACACCGTCCGAAATTTCATTTGAAGCTGCTCGAAAGGTCTTGCAGGGGTAGCTAGGAATCAAACTGTCCAATTCATTCATGAGACTGTACGCAGCTTTTTCCTTACAGACAATGGGTTGGCCAGACTTGATCCTACACTCGAAAACAACATGATCGGATTGAGTGAAGATAAGCTTAAGCTTTGCTGTCATCAGTGCATCTCAACAGAGAATTTTGATACCATTTTCGAGACTCCACTGCCAAAGGCGAAAGACAAAGCTGCATTGGTGCTGCGAAAAGAGGTTTGCGACCAACTCCCATTTCTTGAATATGCTGTACAAAACGTATTTAAGCATGCAGAAACCGCGCAGGAGCTTGGTGTTCCTCAAGCAGCATTTCTTTCTATTTACAAAGTTCCCCAAAGTCTCTATCTTCAGCGTTGGAGGAATTTCAACAACCTATTTGAAAAACATACTCTTCGTCGACATCCATCTCAAGTTGAACTCCTCTATATTCTTTCAGAACAGGGGCTATCAAGTCTCATCGAAGTTCTGCTGCAACCTCCGCTTGATTTGGACGTTGATCATCAGGGAGGGCGTTACGATAGTGCTCTACAAGTGGCTTCGCTACTTGGACATTCAAGAATTGTTGAGCTTCTCATTGATGCAGGAGCCAGTATCAATACTCCAGGACGAGATTACCCCCCACTAATAGCGGCTATATCAAAGTCACAAGTCGACGTTGCTGATCTTTTGCTTGAAAGGGGTGCAAATCCAGTTTTGCTAAATAAAAAGGCCATGGCACCACTATATTTTGCGGCAGCTCAAGGTCTTAAAACAATTGTGGAGAGACTAGTAACAGACTTTGAAGTCGATCTAGATCCTAAGGGTGCAAATGGAGACACACCATTATATGCAGCCATCGAAAATGGGCACCGTGAAACAGCAAAGTT
The DNA here is from genome assembly GCA_024752435.1 of Allantophomopsis cytisporea. Lineage (NCBI taxonomy): Eukaryota > Fungi > Ascomycota > Leotiomycetes > Phacidiales > Phacidiaceae > Allantophomopsis > Allantophomopsis cytisporea. The sequence continues at coordinate 277,200 of CP103024.1, forward strand.
TTTACTTGAAAGGGAGGCTAAGATGGAGATTTCAAATTATAGCGAGCAGCTACTTAGAGCTTGTGAGCTATGTCGTGAAAAAGTAGTGAAGTTTCTACTTGATACTGGAGCAGATGCGAATGCACAGGGTGGGGAGTATGGAAACGCGTTGCAGGCAGCTTGCTGTGATAGCCGGGAAGAGATAGTGAAGCTACTACTTGAGAAGGGGGCGGACGTGAATGCACAGGGTGGGTATTTCGGAAACGCGTTGCAGGCAGCTTGCCGTAATGGCGGGGAAGAGATAGTGAAGCTACTACTTGAGAAGGGGGCGGACGTGAATGTACAGGGTGGGGAGTTTGGAAACGCGTTGCAGGCAGCTTGCTTTAATAGCCTGGAAAAGATAGTGAAGCTACTACTTGAGAAGGGGGCGGACATAAATGTACAAGGTGGGGAGTATGGAAGCGCGTTGCAGGCAGCTTGCTATAATCGCCGGGGACAGGTGGTAAAGCTACTACTTGAGAAGGGGGCGGACGTGAATGCACAGGGTGGGGAGTATGGAAACGCGTTGCAGGCAGCTTGCTATATGGGCCGGGAAGAGATGGTGAAGCTACTACTTGAGAAGGGGGCGGACGTGAATGTACAGGGTGGGGAGTATGGAAACGCGTTGCAGGCAGCTTGCTATATGGGCCGGGAAGAGGTGGTGAAGCTACTACTTGAGAAAGGGGCGGACGTGAATGCACAGGGTGAGTATTACGGAAATGCATTGCAGGCAGCTGAGTCCAGTAATTTCGGATCTAGACAAACAAAAACAACGATAGTAAAGCTGCTGATTGAAGCGGGTGCTCAGAAAAGGATAGAAAGTGGTTAATTCGTAATTGAGTTATGAAATTACGGTTCTCATAATGTAACGCATTTGTGTGAATGTGAAGTGAATCTTGAACACCTAGGGATTCATGTGAAAGTAGATGTTCCATAGCACCAGAAGGCATCTTCATAAGTGAAAGAAAAGAACTAAAGAAATACATGTATATTAGTCAGGTCAGTTGATGACTGGATAAACAGCTATTAAGTTATTATATGGATCTCCTGAACACTGTAGCATTGCGAAAACAGGTACTCAAAGGCAACACAAATGTATATATCAAGAGCACTTATAGAACTCTTGGAGAGCTTCAATCTTTAGTGATCAGTTCGACCAACCAAAGGTACTACAAATTTCAATTGGCAGCGCTATAGAGTCACTTGATGTTGCTGTAAGCTATAAAGTATCAATTTCTTGATACTATGCAAATGCGTACGGTCCTAGACATAGGAATTATTTATTGACACATATAACATTGGAGCTGCGCGATGCCCACGGACCAAGGTGTCTGAGGCATTACCAAAAGAGCGCCAAGTCCTTCTGAATCTGCTGGTTACGAGCATTGGAACTGGACTCATTGTATAAGTCTATTTTCATTTACGTATTTAGGTATTTACTTAGGTATAAAATTAAGATACAAATCGCCTTACGGTCTAGTTTTCAATTGTAGAATCGACGGAAGAATGATAAGAAAAGTCTAAATTCGGAATAAGCTTACTGTACATACATAATAACCCTCCAACCTCCACCATCCAATCACCCAGCACCACATCGTACAAACATTCCAATTTCTGCATCTCTTGAAACTTTTCCACCACCACTCTCAATCTCCACCAATCCGTCCCACAAAGTCAAAGAATCAACATCATCAATCCCAGTCCCGTCACCGTTTCGTTCATTCACAACGGCGTCGAGCCCGCCCATTGGCCTCCCAACCGGCGGTCCATGCACGCGCTCCAGCCTTATTCTATGGATCCCTTCCTCACCTCTCACCTCTCACCTCTCACCACTCACACATACACAGCACAATGTTTCACACCTCTGTGCGCGCATGCAAGCGCCCAGCACCACCCATCGACAGCCATCGACGCAAATAGCCCGCCCGTCCAATCACCGCGCTGTCCTGGGCGATCTTCGTCTGCGTTTGGCTGTGGACTTGGCCGCCGTCGACTCGGATTGCTGTTTGTTTACGGCGGCTTGTATCTTCCGTCCTATTTGTGGTGGCGGCTCGGGTGCATGCGATGCGCTGCGCTGCACTGCGCTGCTATGTCTGCTATGCAGGTGGAGCGGAGCGCTTGGGGGCCGAGGCTGGGCGCTTCGAGAGGTGAGGGTATTTATGGATTGGGGATGGGGATGTGATATATGAATGGCGATGGTGGGAGTGTAATAGGGTGGGTTTGTTGAATGTCCTGCTTTACTTTACTCTGATTTACTTTTATTTTATCTTGCGTTGCTGTTTCCAGTGTGGAGTTGATCTTCATTATCTTCTTTTCTTCAATTCATTTAGTCATTCATCAGTCCATCCTTCCCTCTCTCCTTCGTCTCCTTCGACCTTGACTTTGTCTCGTACAAGTATACAAGTCCACCTTCCCTATCTATCGTCGTCATCCCTATCTATCATCGTCACTCTTACGCCTAATCATCCACATAATCAACCATGTCTCAAAAATCCCAATTTTCCCCAACAATCACCTCCTTCCCATCTTCCCCCTCCTCCTTCACTCGCAACGCATCCAAGCCCTCCGCCGCCCTCCGCGCTACTACTTCTGCCCACCAGGGCCTCAACATCCTCATCCTCTTCATCGGTCTCACAATCATCGGCACCGAGTCCGCTGCCATCGCCGTCTTCCGCCAGACGTACGACCCGCGCACCATCGAGCTGCTGCCGCTATGGCCTGCGAAGTTCAACCTCGGGCCCAGCATTGCGTGTTTGGTTGTAGGATGTCTGGTTGTTGTTGGGAGTTTGGCTGTGTTGGTTGTCAGTAAAGTTCCTTGGGTAAGTTTACTTCCTTTCAATTATTATACTCGATATCGAGGGCGGTTTTGCGAGACAAGGAGGAGATGAAATGGAGCGTTGTGGGCTATGGGGAAGACTGGAAATAAATAGGATGTTATTTGAGGAGTCATTAATGTTTCTAGCTATCGTCCAAACCTATCCTGCGCACCGCTACGACCGCCCTTGGCTCTGGCCTCGCCCTTGCTGCCGCTATCACGGCTACGGCGCTCTACTATGCCGTCAATAATAGCCGTACCGTCGATACTCTGCAAAGCTGGACGTGTAGATGGGCTAAGGTTGACATGGATTCCGCTCCTCACTGGGGCTCGCTTTGTGCGGAGAGCAAGGCTGCGCTGTATTTGACTGTCTTGATGGTTCCTCTCGAGGTCATTGCATTGAGCATGTTGGCCGTTGGGTTCGGAAAGAGTGCGAAGAGAGATACTGAGGAGAAGGGAGGTGAGAGCCCGGCTTTGTCTTGAGGGTAGACCTTTTAAGATGGTAGACGGTAGATGGTATTGATGTTGGAATGAAATGGAACTGGAAATGCAATAGGATGAATTGGATGATACTACTTGTTACGAAGATCTATGTGTTAGATTCTGACATTATTATGTAATGGACTTGAATTAAAATTATCTGCCGCATCGTGAAAACGTGATGATTCAGAATAGCACTGTTGAGGTAATTCGAGCCGATACTTGCACACTCCAACCCTACCAAACGTTCAGCTCTATTTTCGATTCATGAGACAATGTATTGGATTGCCCCGCGCCCTCTCGAGTCCGAGGACATGGTATTGAAGACGGACCCTGAAATCGGGGAAGCCGATCGAGCCACGACGGTTCGGGACGAGTGAGACTGGAGGCGCCGCCCACTGCCCTCTACGTTGGTTCCAAAAACCAAACCAAAAATCGAACGAGAGAATGGAAAGATGCGAAAATGCGGAGATATCCTCTCCACAGGACTAGCTGATGACACGAAGGATTCCATACTGAAGAGGACAATCGCAGAACCCTCGGCATGCACAAGGCTATGGTGGCTACTCGCCTCAAACATACGGAGCATCTAGATACGTACGTTGCTTCTGCTGGCAGCCGTGGCGGATGTTGACACTTATATGATTTGTAGACGGAAGGGTGCTCGAGGCAAGACAATACAATGTAGGGAATGTATGGAGGGCCGCAGATTGGTGGTGCGAGTCACGGCACTTGGATTGTTTTGTCGTTGATATCCATGTGCATTGGTTATGTTTGGAAGATAGGGTGTGCATACATGTACAGTATGTAGAGTATGTACTGTACGTACATATGCAGTTGAGTAAGTTTTGTGTAGTTAATCTGCTGCACTTCATGGATACTGACAGGTTTGGTGTCAAGTTACAACACAACGACTATGTCTACTAGTTGGAGCCGTGATGAGCGCCTGGTACTTGGAGCACAGCTGAAAGGGGGTCTTGCTCATTGTGGCGTTGCGTAGTTGACTCGAGGTGAGAATGATTGTGTGATCGGTGATTTGATGATGGCTGTGCTCTACAAATATGTGAATGATGGATATTGGACGGTGAACGAACGGTGAAGGGTGAAGCACCCAGGCATTGTATGTGTAAATAGAATGCGTCGTTGAATATGGCGTTGACGGTGAGACGTGGAGTTCTTCGTTCAACCTTTGATGATGTTCCTTTGTAGTAAGGAGGACTGTCGGTGGCTGGTCTGGTTGTTTGGGTGTCTGCTTCGGAGACACTACGCCCTACCCTTACCTGAATGTGGGTGGTCTGGACGCCTTTCTACAGCGTAGATCACCTTGGACCTCATTGCCACGACATAAACGAAAGTGACAGGACACTGCGGCTTGTTTAAAGTAATTCTTGGTCATTACTAGTGTTGCTTACTGAACTGGTTTGACTGGTTACGGCAGGTCAACATTATGCAAAGAAAAGAGAGGAGGAGGAGGAGGAGGAGGAAGAGGAGGAAGAGGAAGAAGAGGAAGAAGAGGACGAAGAAGACGAAGAGAGAGAGAGAAAGAAAGAGCTGAAAGTTTGGATAATAGGATAATCGGACATTATCTAGGATATTGATATCTGGTGTAGTTACACTGTACCCTCTCAATTACTTCATTTAATGAAGAGTAAGGAAAGAGACCATTATCACTGTCAAGGGAAGACATTCGACAAAGTATCATCATCATTACTTCAATCTGCTTTTGATCTTCATTCATACCCAAATACACCTTATTCTCCTCTGTCAAGGTTCAATCGACATTCCTTCCTCTTTGTTGTTGTCATCCTCCATACTTCCTCCGCTACATCTAGACTTCCATTCCTCCCATCACAAAATACATACTACTATTACTTCTACTACATATTACCACTACTACGCATATTTGCATCACATCACTTCACATCAAGTCGCATTCGCATTCGCATCATTGCCACCTTTCAATACTTTCTTATTCTACCCTGGCTGCATCTTCATCGAATTGTCCGAGAAGCTGCCTCTGTTACTGGATCAGAAAATTAAAAATAGCTAGAGTTGGTTGCCAGCTATCCTTGCATCACACACTCTTATCTCTACTCTCAACGGAGTCGGACACACTCTCTGGTACTTGCACCCAGCTTAAATGATCAACGCGACTTGAGATCGAACAAGAGTGGACACACGACCAGCGGGCGAGACTACCACTATCATATCCCCACCAGAATATATGTAATCTACACATATCCACTTGCTCCAGCTCATCAGCAATTTTCCACGTCTCCTACGAGGAAAGAGGATTGCGAATTTGAATAAAGAAAGCGGTTCTTCAAAAAGTCGTGGTTCGACCACTACGACTTTCTTCTGGTACTCTTCGGATTATTATCACAAGCCACACGAAATTCAGGACCGAAAAAGGACGAGATAAGGAACTCCCATGGTTCACATACGTACAACCCCAGAAACCCAAGAATAGCAGATACAGCAGAGAGAAAAGACAGGAAGTCAACTACATACCTCTCACGAGAATGCTCAACTCTAGGAATTCCGACCCTTCTCAGCCAGATTTCCCAGCTCCAATTTCAGAGCTCCACGTTCGCGACCACCAAGCTCATCACACCCTCACGCTGCCACCATCCCCCGCTGACAGCACCATGGTAGAAGCGCTGCAACCTACGCGCATGTCGGACGAAGAGCGTCTTACACGACCAATCGATCGCGGTGCACCAGGCGACGCTGCTATATTTTCTGTGGGCAAAACTCCAGAACGTAGAGAGTTGAATAAGCGCAAGAGCGCTTTTTATAGTGATGCATTTGCGCAACGTGAGAGTAGTAATAGTGCGCGGGAGCGTGTCGCGCGGGATAGTGTGGTAATGGCAGAAGTGCGGACTAATGTTATTGTAAGTTGTCAGCTGCTTTTGAGATTCAAAATCAACACCTCAATAATCCCCTCGATTTTTGTTGATCATGGGTTCTTCAACTTTTATCTTTCGGCTTTTAATATTAGAGAAATGTCAAGAATGGTATTAACAATTTTCAGGTCCAAGATGAATATACCTTCATAACAGACCTATCCTACAACCTCTCCTCCCGCTATCAGCGCCCCGAATCCTCAATCCTAGTAACAGTAACCCACTCAGCATGCCTCCTCTTCGCCGGCTCCTTCGACCCAGCCTACATAATGACCATAACCGCACTCCCCTCCCAACTCCAACCCGTAACCAATAAGCGCAACGCCTCCCTCCTCCAAAAAGGCATGGAAGAAGCCCTAGGCGTGCCCTCCACCCGTGGCCTCATCCGCTTCGTCGCCATCGCAGAAGAGAACCTCGCCACCAATGGCAAGACCGTCCTCGGCGAGATCGAGGACCTGCAGAAGGAGGCGGGCGAGCCCGCCCGCCTGGCCAGAGAACCTAGCAAGACCACCAAGCGAAAGAGTATGCGCTCTATCAAGGGCAGTAAGCGTGCTAGTACGCCGTTGCTTAGGACTGTTGGTGAGACTACGCCGCCCGCCAGCGAGGATGGCTCGGCGGTTCCGCCGTTGCCGAGGGTCCCTGCTGGGGAGTTTAGATCCGAGAATGATCGGAGGGCTGAGCATGTTAAGAAGATGGGGAGGAGGAGAAGCTTTATGGCAGCGGTTTTTGGGAAGGTTTGAGGTTGAGGGTTTGAATCTCGAACCTTGAATATTGGATCTTGACTCTTGTATCTTGACTCCTGGCTTTTGCGCTCTTGAGTTCCTGAGCGTGTAAAAGGTTGCATAGTCGAGATTGTTGAAGGCATAGAGTGTGTCAGTCGATTACATTCCCAGTCTGGGACCACGGTTTCGTTTGACTCGTCTTGGGTATCATAAGTGTCGGCGTTGAATAGGAGGTCATTTTGGATTTCGGGCTTTGGTTGTTAAATTGAATGGGTTGGCGGGATGGCTGTGAGCTGTGGACTTACTGTATCCTTTGCGTATGTGCATAGGGGCTTCAATGGGTAATGTTATTGGGTAGATAGATAGAGAATGGTTAACTGTTTCTTACGAGGTTTTTGGTAGTGTTGACTGTGATTTGAGTTTGGATGTGGGTGTGGATGTGGACATGAATGTGAAGGTGGTACTGAGAGGTTGTGCATGTCAAGTGATGGAGTGGGGAAGTTCTTGAGTTTGAAGAACTTCATCGTGTTTTGATCGAGGTTGTTCTGAGATCAAGATGTGTGTTTTGTGGATGTAGAGCGCATTCATTCAATCTTGGTTCTGAGGAGTAGGTCTGGTAAAGTGAGCTACGCAGAGAAGTTGATGCTTTGATGTAAGATTTGTTGTGGTGTCTGTTCCTATCTAGATGGGTGATATTCCTGTGCTCACTATGACTCTTAGTACATGGCTCATGTATCTGTGTTCGTTGCGAATTAAATTTTTGTTATCTACTTTGCCAAATTGTTCACATTGTATCTTCTCTGATTCTTGAAATCTTGAAGTTGATGAAAAGCTCACTTGATGGTGATGTATTACTAGGACTGATCTCACTTTGGATTAGTTGCCCTCTACTTCGAGAAACAATGTTCATACTCATTATGACTATTGCTACTTGTGATATCTGAAGTATCAAACTTGTTGATGGTACACTCGCTTTGCTCTTTAGATATAGAGCTGGGAACGAGCTCACTTGATTGCGACTGATCATAAGGATTGAGCTCGGGTTTTCCAGTTGGAACCTTTATGATAATGAGTAGAAAGATCCTTTATTCAGAGTTCTATACTGTGAAGATGAATGAAGATGTGTGTATTGATAGTGATATTGTTGAATGATGTGGCGACGAGAAACGGCAAAATTGAATGAAAGTGAGAATGGTATTTGCTTGTGTATAAAAACAATAGCTCCGCTGGTAAACAATCAAACATACGCAAACTGTTGTTCAGAAGATCACGATACTTCGAATAATCTCTCTCTCAGCCTTCTCTATCTTTCTTTACACAATACCAACTCTCTTCATCAACTCTTCCCTCATTATCGAACACTTTGTTCTCATCATACTCACCGCTATTCGTCACAACAAGACATCACACCACAACCGACAGCAAACCAAAACTAAGGCTGCAATAAGGCACCAATCTCAGCAAATGGCTCCAACCAGAAGCCAAAGCCACTACGGGAAAGCTCTCTCTCGCACTCCGTCATTCCTTTCAGCCGCAAAACAAAAGCATTATTTGCTCGAAGCTCAGCTCAAGCTCAGCTATCACGTATTGAGGAATTCAATTCACTCGCACATCACACATCACACATATTGTATTCTCTGGTATTTGCTTCTCCTATACATCCCTCAAAAACCCTCTTTCTCAGCTTGTTCACTTGTCCTGTCTTTTCTGCGTCTCCTTTCGCGAAAGTCAACAATACACGCTTCCCACACTTTATCATACAATTTTCTCCGGATCGAGTCGCGCGATTCATCGACGCGCTTCATCTTCCAACCACTTGCAAGCTCGAACCGAAGCTTCTGCACTCACTCTTCACACTTTTTTCGACCACTTATTGACTCAGACTCTGCAGCTTGCGCGCTCGTACGCACCCTTACAACTATCGCGACCTGCACCTCGGCCGCCACGAATACATCAATATGCCTCCAAAGAAGGCAACCTCCGCTGCTGGCGCAAAAAAGGCCGCAGCTCCAGCAAAGGCCCCGGCAAAGGCTCCGGCAAAGGCTCCAGCAAAGGCCCCAGCCTCCAAGCCTGCCGCCAAGAAGGTAACAAAAGTTCCAGCTAAGAAGGCTGCTGCTGCTCCTGCTCCGGAGAAGAAGGCTCCAGCCAAGAAGGCTGCGCCCAAGAAGGTCACTCCAATCCCAGCTCCAAAGACCAACGGCACCAAGAGAGCTCGCTCTGAGACCGAGAGTGAGAGTGAGAAGGAGGAGGTTGAGAAGCCAGCCCGCCAAACTAAGAAGGCCAAGGTCGAAGCCGAAGCTGAAGCTGCCGCTGAAGCTAAAGATGCCGGTAAGTAAGTTGATTATCATAAGAGAATTATCACTGATGTGACAATAGAACCAGAGCCAAAGCCGGTCAAGGCACCAAAAGTCGCGAAGCCTGCACCTGCTCCAAAGGTCGCAAAGCCACTTCCAGTCATCAATACTGCCCCAACCCAGAAGCTGGACATCTGGGTTTGTGGTGAAGGCTCCTCTGGTGAGCTCGGGCTTGGAAGCAAGAAGCTCGATGGAAAGAAGCCAATTGACGTTAAGCGCCCACGATACAACCCATTACTTTCTGCAAAGGATGTCGGTGTTGTTCAGGTCTCTGTTGGTGGCATGCACTGTGCTGCCCTCACACATGACAACAAGATCCTTACATGGGGTGTGAACGACAACGGAGCTCTTGGCAGAGATACCACCTGGGACGGCGGTTTGGTTGATGTTGACAAGGCAGAGGAAGAGGACAGTGACGATGAGGACTCAGATGATACTGGTGTCAACCCAAAAGAATCCACTCCAACTGAGGTCGATATGTCCTACTTCCCACCAAACACCAAGTTCACCCAAGTTGTCACTAGTGACAGCGCTACATTCGTTCTTACTGATGGTGGTCTTGTTTACGGATGGGGTCAGTTCAGAGTAAGTGATGCATAATCTCCATTCATCTTAATATATACTGACTTCTATAGGGCAATGAGGGAGTTCTCGGCTTCACCCAGAAGGTCACCGTTTCTGCTCGCCCAATGCACATTGTAGAGCTGAAGAAGATCAAGCAGCTTGCAGCTGGTGCCAACCACATTATTGCTTTAGACCACAAGGGTAACGTCTTCGCATGGGGTAGCGGTCAGCAGAGCCAGCTCGGTCGTCGTATTGTTGAGCGTACTCGATCAGGTGGTCTTGTCCCAAGAGAGTTCGGCCTCCCAAGGGGCAAGATCGTTTCCATCTGCAGCGGCTCATACCACAGCTTCGCTATTGATATCAAGGGCCAGGTTTGGGCATGGGGACTTAACAACTTCGCTGAGACTGGTATCTCAGAGGGAGCTGGTGAGGACAACGCCTCCATCGACAAGCCAACTGTAGTCAACGCACTCGACTCTATCGAGATTGCGGACCTAGTCGGCGGTGGTCACCACTCTCTCGCTTGCACCAAGGACGGCAAGCTTCTCGCATGGGGTCGCATCGATGCAGGTCAGTGCGGTGTCGACATTACCAAGGTCCCAGAGGATAACGTCACTTTCGACGAGCACAAGGTTCCTCGCATCCTCGCTAAGCCAACCGAGGTTCCAGGCGTTTCTGGCGTCGTTATGGTTGATGCTGCCTCTGATACCTCCTTCGCCGTCACCAAGGACGGCAAGGCTTACTCCTTCGGATTCTCGGCCAACTACCAGACTGGACAGGGTACCGACGATGATATCAAGGAGGCCACTCTCATCGACAACACCGCTGTTCGTGACAGAAAGATCACTTTCTGCGGTGTTGGTGGACAGTTCGCAGTTCTTGCTGGCCCAGCTGAGCTTTAGTGGGCTATCTCTGGTTCTCGACCTTGATATTTTTTTTTTTATTACTTTGCCGTCTTTTGTGTACTCTATCTGGGTTCTCTAACAAAAAGACTGCGTTATAATTGGAGTAGAAGGAGGAAGTTATGCATGCATTGGGGGTTCTGTTTTCGCGCTTTTGAGTTTGCATTCTCACTTTCATGAGCTACGTGGGTGTCGGGGCGTTGCGGCTCTGTTATTTGTATATAGTTCGCTCTGCTTGACTGCCTCATGAATGCATTGTTCTTTGATGACTGATCTGGATGTGCATTGTGGTTGATTCATTACCTTCGAAGTACTGTGGTTAGTTCAATTGCCACCATTGTTTATTTCCTGATGATCGTTGTGATCGTCAAGATTGTTTAATGAGAAAGTCTCCTGTAGTGCTTCTATGTGTGTGTCTGTTGTATATCTACGACTATGGAACAAGGTGCCAAGGCTTATTGCCCAACTTTAACAATTACGTTGAGGCTAGAAACCAAAAGCCAACACGGGACTCACCTCCACCCGAGGTCCACCTACCAACAAACAATCATCCCACGAAGTGTCCATACTCCCCATGTCCACATCGCCTATCACTCCGAGTGCGGGTTCCGGAACGTTCTCCGCCAGTAAAGGCCCACTCTCATATTCCCGGATTAGCGTGCAATTGATATCGAGAAGCTACCATTTCCGTATGTATCATTCGATGAGCCGGTCCGATGCTTCTGATGGGCCAGTGATGCGGGGAAGCTCTACGTTCAGAGTGCAGTCACATCAGCATTCTATGGTTTTCGAATTGATTAGCTGACTTCGCTCTGTTGTCTGGTGCTTGGCTTGGTGGGGAAAACTCACGTGTTGTCAGTCATTGGGTTATAAAGGTCGGGGGGAGCGATTTCTTGGAGGTGAGATTAGTTTTTTATACTAGATTCTTACATGCTTTTATGATACGATTGATATTGGGATTTGCCCTGATTTTTGTGATTTAAACATTAATATTTGAAGAACGACAAAGCTTGACACCATGGCTTTCGCGATGTTTCCGCCGGAATCGTAAGTTCTGTTACCGAGAGTATGATAGAATATTAGCTGATCGCATCAAGCGTCGCTCTCGTGACAGGTGAATACTCTCCAACCTCGCACTTCAATGCGTCCTATCTCCCATGAAATTTCTACCTTTACAGTCATCTGACTATTCCAGGTGCATCCTCCGGCATTGGCCGTGCAATCGCCTTCCAGCTCGTCAGCGACGGCATCCACTCCATTGCCCTGCTGGACATCTCCCCCAACCTCCTCGAAGAAGAGGCAGCGTTGAAGGCCGCGTATCCGCGCGTGCAAACTCTGGCCCTTTCTGTGGACGTGACCAAGGATTCAGAAGTCGATCTTGCTGTGGCCAAGACCGTGGAGGCGTTCGGGCGTATCGACGTCGCCGTGAACGCGGCTGGTGTGGCGGGCCCCAGTTTATCTACAGCAGATACAAGTACTGCTGACTTAGATCGTGTACTCGATGTTAATCTGAAGGGGTATTACTATACTGAGAGGGCGGTGCTGAGGCAGATGATGAAGCAGGAGCTGAGGGCTGTTACGTGAGTTAGTGTCTATTATTGGCGAGTCCATACTAACGAATGAAGAACTGGAATAAGAGTACAGACCAGAGGAAGTATCGTCAACGTGGGCTCCATTTATGGGTTGAGGGGATTGCCAGATACCGGTCCTTACACTATGGCTAAGCATGGTGAGTCCACTAATACACTTGAGGTTGACAATACTGACGGGTAGTATAGCTGTTTCGGGAATGACAAAGTCAGATGGCATCCAATACGCTACTCAGGGTGTTAGAGTAAATTGTGTATCCCCTGGATTTGTGCGTACAAATTTACTTCCAGAAGCAACGTGGGAAGGGGCAAGTGTAAGTTGTTCTATCTTGAAACTAGGTCGTGGCTGATAAGGAGTAGTTGAAACCTCTTGTTGAGAGAACCCCTATGAACAGACTGGGCCTTCCAGAAGAAATCGCCTACACAGTGAGCTTTCTGGCAAGTGACAGAGCTAGCTATATCACGGGTGCTTCAATTGCTGTTGATGGTGGTTATACTGCGGCTTAAGGTATTGTCATGTATATACAGGTCAAGAATGAAGTGCATGAGATTTCCACAGGATTCAAGAATCTGATACTTGTATATTTGACGTTGACGCAGCAAATTAATATGATTCTGTAAACAAAAACCAAAGAAACCAACATGGATACCCACGTAATTATGGATAAACGCAGACTTTGGATTTCCTCATTATTTACTTTTGTACATATGCATAATGGACACACCAGGTCCGCTCCACGATCCCATATTCCTACAGCTGATCCCCAAACGCCAGGCTATGATGAAATAGAGGGAAGATTTGAGACTCAGCTCGTCGAGCTCGTAATGTCGGATGCTCGTCAAATTCGAAATGAGCATGTCTAGTACCATGGGATATAATCATCCACGATCTACCAGCACATCACACCGCATCTAGTGATCACCGGTCCTTGAAGACCTTTGGTTTCCAGCCCTCTTCCAACTCTTCTGCTCTGCTCTCTGCCGCCTCCGCAGCCTTGTGTTCCGCCTCTATCCTTTCCCTCGCTCTCAGCACCTTGCTCTGTAGGTAGAAACTACCGCCCTTCTGTGGATCGTTGGCGTCGAACAGCTTCTTGAACCTCTCCATCACATCCTCCATGTTCGCCTTGCCCCCTTGAGGTGGCTTCACATTCAAGATCTTGCAGGCCTCATCGAGCGTCAGTCCGTTGGAGGCAAACGTGTTTACGGCGCCGGGATTGTGCTTTGCTTGATGCTTGGCATACTGTGAGGAGGCAGATGCTTGCTTATAGGCCTCTGCGAATGCGCGACCAAGGACTCTTGAGCCGGTGACGATAACTTGCGTGACGATACGGTGCGCCTATAGTCAATCGTCAGTATCTACTTCATGAAAACACTTGCTATCCGTCTCAAACGGCAAGAATCATTCTTTCACTTACCATCGTGGATTGTTTTGCAACCGTAGATTGATCAAGCTTGGACTTTTGGGAGCAGCAACACGACAATTGGGATGATGAGGCGACTACTCGGCCTCAATAACTTTTTGTTGGCGGCATCTCCCGCTCAATCCGATGCTGCCTTATCCGTTAGCGCAAGGCTATCAGGCACACATAGAGACCGGGCTGTTGACGACACGTCCATCCAAAGAAGAAGATACGTACAGCTACGAAAGGCTACCAAATATTGCTCTACGCTTCCTACTGTCTTTGAGCTTATTGACAAGTCTCCAAATCCCCTCACGGAGAAAGGCTCAAGCTTTATTCCAACCATGTCACAACAATTCTTCCCACAAAATCAATATGGTGCTGGAGCTGCCCAGAACCTGCAGTTCTACCCATCGACTTATTCCTCTGCCCAAGTGAGCGGTCATGCTACACCCGCGCAAGCTGCATATGGCTATGGAGCTCCCCCAGCCCCGGCATATGGTGGTGCTGGAGGGTTCAATTCTGGATTTGGAGGTCCTGCTGTGAGTGGACGGATGGGAGAACAAGCAGGCTTGAGAACAGGATGGTTGGCTGCCTTTGGCACTGAGGGATATGATGGAGAGCCACCTTTACTTGAGGAACTTGGCGTCAATTTCAACCACATTCAGAGCAAGGTATGTTTCTTTCACATTTGTATCATGGATACAGCTAATGCGAATAGACTCTTGCGGTACTCAACCCCCTAGCGAGAATAGATCAACATATTATGGACGATTCCGACCTCGCGGGGCCAATCCTTTTCTTCCTCCTTTTCGGGACCTTCCTGCTCTTCTCTGGAAAGGTTCATTTCGGATATATCTATGGATTGGCACTTTTGGGCAGCACATCTCTGCATGTCATTCTCTCTTTGATGTCCCCTCCACTATCTGTCGCAGACACAAACCCTCACGATCATCCATCCGCTCCCGCATCCTCCCATCTTTCCAGCACGCTCACCTTCCCTCGAAGTGCTAGTGTTCTGGGTTACTGTCTCCTACCTCTGGTCCTTACTAGTTTAATAGGCATTGCTCTCCCTATGGACGGTATGCTGGGATACATTCTTACAACGCTAGCCATTGTCTGGTGCACATACAGCTCTTCGGGAATGTTCTGTGCTGTGGGAAGAATGAGAGGCATGAGAGGACTTGTGGCATATCCACTTGCTCTATTTTACGTAGGATTCGGCATTATGGGTATCTTTAGTTCCAGAGGTACGGGAACTTTGGGAAAGGTGGCTACGGGCTTGTAATGGCATAGCATGTTGTAAAATAGTAAAACAAGAAGATTTCAATAGAAACGATTTATGGCTAATAATTGCCAGTGTTCCATTTGCTACTGTACCATAACTTTCATCAATGAAGGTATTTCAAGCCTATTTCGTATAAAAAGGAGTGAAGCGATTTGTAGCTCTTTAGTTCTGTATGTTTTGGGAAACAAAGGAGCATCGAGGATAATGGTGCTCATCGATGAACCCAAGCACAATTACCGATGAAGACTTATGAATTTAAAGTCGTGGAGATTGTGAGCTGCTCACGTTAATGTTATATTCTTCAATCTTTTAGATTGTTGGTCGCGTTAGTTACGTTTGTCGCTCACATGCCAGTTTCACTGACTCATGATTTCCTGTTTGGGAAGTAGTTGCATTCAACGCTGGTGAGCCATATGATCACAAAACTTTCAGGTCAGCGATGCATGCAATTTTTATGTCACTCTATCTCTTCTCTGCTCTCGTGACTCTCACCTCCCCCGAAGAAGCCGGAGACAAACGCAGAATGGCTTCTCTTCAAACGAAGCAGCTTGAGCAGGCCAATTATAAGAGAAAGCTAGCAGTTACTTAAATATACGTGCAAATTAAAACGTGTAACGTGCTGTATTAATGTCGGTAGGAGTATGCTCCAGAATTGAAGCAGATGAAGGCCGACTGGTCTGCGGGGGCTGCTCGCCAGGTAGGTTGGGAGATGTGTATACTTGTCTTCTCTTGCTTTTACTGACAGAGACTAGGCGGCTTCTACTCGTAGTTGCGTAACTGAGAACTCCAGCTAGAGTTTAGGTTCGAGTACTGGTAGTGGTTTCTTTAATGGTGGTAGTGGTGGTGACGATGTAGATGCTGAATATATTGGGATCACAGCAGCTGACGAGGGAGATTGAAAGAAGAGGGTGAAACTCCGTTCTTAGAGGGTTTACGGAGAGCGTTCAAACATATCAGAAGATCTGGAAGATAGTAAATTGGGAAATCCAAGTCTATGCTTCTATATGAAACTAGAGAAAGCTTCAACCTTCCATCATAGCTTTTAAAGTATCAACGATTGTACGCTCTGGTGGTGCCAATCTCACTACTTCATCGCTTGTCATAGTCTTTGCGAGAGAAGACTGCCCACTCCATAGCATTTTACACCCGTCCAATATCGAACCAAGCACATTTCTAGGATATCCGTATTGAAGCGCGGCGTCCACTGACAGAGATTGGAACTCGACTTTGTTGATCTGGATGCCTGCATACTGCTGAACCAACTCGATTATCTTGTCGCCAGTGACATCTTCCGGTCCGCTAAGCACGTACCTCGCATGATTGTGCGGTGTAAGGTCTTCCAGTATCAAAAGATGCGCTGCGAATTTGCCGACGTCGTCAGGATCAATCAACGCCAATGGCGCTTTAGCGGAGACCATCAGATTGAGCGTCTCTTTTTTGGCGGCCTGATCTTTCTGATATGCCTTGATCCAAGAAACAGCTGGCCCCAACACAGTGTTACTGAATACGTTTGGTCGCAGAGACGTCCATTTCAAGTCTTGAAACTCTGGCTGGCTCAGCATAGTCTCTATTGCCAAGTGACTGCGACCATAATACACTGGACTTGCAGGACCAATGAATGCCAGGTTCGTTGATAGCTTGACCACGTATTTTACGCCGGCATTCAGCAGAGCAACATGAAAAGCTGACTCGTCGACAAATTGGTGCGGCAGGTTGTGTGGTGCAATGTATGCCCTGATTATATCCTCCCCTCGAAGCCATTCGGCGTCGATCGTGGTCCAGTCCTTCTCAAGCATCTGGACATTTGGCATCTTGGCAAGCTCTTTAGAGACAACATTATCGAGCGAGCGAGTCAATCCGACAATTCGATAGGTTTTGGAACCTGTACCAAGAAGTGACGAAAGATTGCGGACAACACTCTTTCCCGTATTGCCTGTGGCACCAACCACCAGGATAGTTGGAGACATGATGTTTGAGATCCGTACCAAATGCACTTGATATCAGACATTATATTAGCTATTTGTACTATCAACAAATAATATAGGGAACTCACAGTCAAGAGTACCAAACTATTTCTCATCCTGACCAGTCCCTAAGAGCGAGAGCGAATCTTATACTTCCACAATATCTGTGCAAACCGCCATACCTCGGCTACAAAAGTGCCCGAATACATTTCGGATACCTTTCTTTGCGGATGAATAGAACCATATAACGGCTTGATTTATAAGCCGAATGGTATAACTTCAAGTCCGTGCACGTGCCAATCCGAAGTGAGAGCCTAGATATGCTCGTATGTTTGACGTTGTACAGTAGCAATCAATACAAACAAATACAATACTCAACAACGTTGTTTTATGAACCGAACACAATTCAGACTAACAATCCGTGGTGTTTTGTGAATGGTTCTTCCTTCTAAGTTCCACAACTACATACTTGAACACTTAGCTCATACTCCCAAACTATAATTTTTGCACTTGGTTTCCATCGTTATCAGTCCCTAAACTTGCATTGGCACCTATAACTCTATCTCATTCTGAATAAGCATCAAACGTCAGAGCTATCTCACCTTCGTGTTCACTAAATGTGGCTAGGTTTCTCAAGCTCCAATTTCTTTCGCTCCAATCTTCTGTTCCCTCATCTGAAGAACACACAACCTCCACAAGCGTCGGCCCAGCCTCAAGATCTCCTACGAGAAAAGTGTATTTCTAGTCTTGATCCATAGTCCGTTGTTTATGCTTTCTCCGTACTCGTCTGCATCCCAAGGTTCTTCGTCCACAGCTTCATTTTCTCCTTTATCCATTTTATCTTGTACTTCATCTTCCGTTACACCCTCTTCTTCCCATCACTGTCAGTTAATTGTCCGGCCTCAATCTTTCTACACAGCTCTTCACTGTCGATTTGATCTTGTGCCCACTTATCTTCAAATCCCTCATCTGGCGCATATGGTGTCTGCGCAACCTTCACCCTTCGCGTACTACAAAGTTCATTCAGCTTCAGAGTAGCGATTACTCCTCCAAACTCCCCACTATTGGTAAACATATCCACTATCCTAACAGTTCCATCCCGACCAGTTGTAGCAACTATATCCCTTCCCTCCATCCTACCGGGCATCATCAGATTTGCAATACCGGTGATCCCCATGCCGCTATGCACATTGACAGGTGGATTATCACTCTCCCTGTCCTCATTATCGTGGAAATTCGGCGTGATTGTCCACGCCATATTCCGAATGTTGCCGTTATCCCCAACGGTGTAGAGCCCTTGCCCCTCATCGACATCGACAGATCTTCCCGGGCCAGGCAATGGCGTCCAAGCGGCTGCCCAAGCAGCAAGCGGACAATGCAACGGTAAGAACTTGTCGTGATTTGCCAAGGATGGACCTACAGGCTTGAGTTTGGAGCGAGGCAGCTTCAACAGATAGACATCACCTACATTCGTAGTACATATAAGATTAGAGAGAAGGACCGGGTGGTACTAAATAGACGTAATAGCAATCGTCGATGCGAAAAATAGAATGTTCCTGTACTAAACAGAGCTTCAACCCACCGTTCTGCGAGTCGACATCGTATGTTCGCACGTGACCATCCACTGTGCCAGTAGCGATCCTATTCGAGGAAGCATGAAGCGACAGGACTCCAGAGGGAGTCGACAGCGATTGAATCAACGTGCTAGGAGAAAGTGAGCCTCGATTCTAATTACGAGGATGCCCAAGTCTGACATTTCATTCGTATGCTCCGTGGCCCTGAATAGATTCAAGCATCCCGTTCCCGCGCCTGAGAGTCTGCCAGTATCGAATGGGTCCGAGTTCGCGTCGCTCCAGGTGCGAGAGCCAACGACGAAGTGTTGTGGGGAGACGGCTAGGAAAGCTAGGCATGTTGGTGTTTGATTAGGAATTCACACGGCGGCTCGTCCCGTTAATCGACCAACTCTAATAGTCATGCCGATGTTCAGATCAAGAGATTCACGCTCCACACGAGCTCTCCGTTCTCAACTGCGTGTGGGTGTGAAGTGGAGTGGAAGGGGAAGATGAAATAGAAGAGGTAGAGAGCATTTCTGGAGAATCAGAACCAGGATTAGATAGTTGTGTTGCGCCAAGGACGAGGTCAATTTTAGCTATTTGAGTTTGAATGTTACTGAACTACCTTACTGAACTGCGCGCCATTGCACTATATATCACGTGAGTGGTGGAATAAATCTTGAGAATAACAATCTAGATTCTAACGTAAAGCTACGGAATCAGTAGTTTGTCTTCGGTAGTTGAGATACGTTCAATAAGTGACAAGCTTTAGATAACTGATAAGTCTTCCAGAATTGGCCAAGCTTGAGATGCAGCAAACCCAAAACCATCCCTTACACCTAGGAGACTGACGCAGATAAATAATATCCTTCAATAGATCTCGTAAGCAGTGGGGATACAATGTTTTAAACCTACAGACACCATCCTCTCAAGAACACGGCAAAGTCACCAAGACAAGGGCCCACAAGTTGATAGTATATATTGGCACCTGGACGGTAGACAAAGTCCGCAGCTCAACTCAGAGTAACAACAACTCGGAGTGGAAGACAACGAGATATGCGACATACCCAGAGGGGCCAACTACCAAAAGAAAAAGCACGCCAATATACTATCACCTAACACCCATCGCACAAAGCACGTCAACAACATCCACCGTCTCCTCATCTTCCGCCCCAGTCCCAAAATACAAGGACCAAGTAATGTTCTAAAGCAACCCAAGCCCTTTTCGCGCCCAACAAGCCCCGCCCAAATCCCATGCATACAGACACACAGATGACTCCAGAGCAATTTTGATAACCCCACCGCCCATATCTGTCCGCCCTCAAAAGAAGGAACCAAACCCTTCCTTTAAAACCATCGATCACGACTAAAAAAAAAATACTTTAAAAAAAAAATACTAAGACAGAGAAAAGGTGAAATAAAAACCAGAACACCGTCGCAATGGTATTTTGTGTCAAAAAGGAAAAAACAGAAATCAACCTGAGGGGATTTTTTTTATGTGCATATGCCCAGCGCCAAATGTCTATGCGGATGCGGTCTCTTTCTTTACCTCGTTTGAAGCTGCGGCTGCCGCGGATGACGCGTTCTTTGCTTCCTCCTTTGCCTTCAAGATACGAACGTACATGCCCTCGAGTTGAGAGCCTGGAGGGGATGGATCAAGTGGCCAAAATGTAGCAACATAATTCCTGCAAATGATTAGCCATGAAATGTTGTGATGGAGTGAGGGTGAACTTACCAGAATCGAGGGCGCAGAGCAGCAATCTCATCTTCACTTTCCATATCGACAATGAAGTCACCAATCTTGACAAGTGCCTCTTTCATGACGCTTGCGCGCTCCTTCTGAGACTTGATACGATCTTTAGTAGCTGACTGGACGGATTTGAGAGTGTCTCTGATTGGCTTGAAGATGACGCGAAGCATTGGGTCCTGGTCGGAGCTGCCGCCGCCATAAGATGAACTGTGTCCATTCTCTGACTTTCGTTGCTTGTGACGGTCATTGTGACGATCATCGTGATTGCCACTATGCTTTCGCTTGAGGTCAGGAGTGCGATCACGATAGTCGGCATTGTTACCTCCACGCTCACGGCCATATGGATCAGACTGGCGCTTCTTGAAAGATGGAACCGGAGAAGCAGATACCGAACCTCGGTTCTCAGATCTGCGATGTCCATTCTGATTCTTCTTGTTGTTGCGATGATGGTTCTCGACAGCACGCTTTGCTGCTTGGTTGTCGGAGTACTTTGCCTTCAAAACGGACAAAAGGTAATCGGCGCGGCGGACCAAATGGACAGCACCAGGAGCCTTTGCGGTCTTATCTTCGCCTTTGACTCGTTCCTCCTTCTTATCAACGCGATGCTCTTCAAGGAAGAACTTCTCGGTGAGACCGAGCTCAGCATCATCCCTAATCTGCACCCAAGCGCCATAGCCATGTCTAAGGATACCAACAAGAAGCATACCATCTTCGCGAGCACCCCAGTCACACGAGTAGTGAGCAGCCTTGGAAGCATCAGGAACTCTGTAGTTTCGGAAGTCTGAGTGAGCACCAATGACCTCCTTCAGCATACGCATCTCACCAGGTCGTTCCATGACTGTTTCCGCATTGAGACGCTTGACGCCCAAGAAATCAAAAAGAACAGCCTTCTTGTCTTTCTTGGTAAGAGCCTTCTGGGTCTCCCGCTCCATGGCGGCAATTCTAGCAGCATCCTCTTTCAGACGGCGATCTGCTTCATCAATGATTGACTGTAGCGTGGCACGGAGCATGTCACGGTCTCGGCCAACCAAGCGAGCATCTTTGACAAGCTCTTCCCCACGATCATCGATTGAACCATATCTAAGGAATGCTCTGAAAAGGTTGCGCGCCTCCTTCTCATTCAATGGTCGCTTTGGATCAGCTCTATCGGCCTGTGCCTCTCTTCGCTCATCAAGCTCGTCTTGCTTAGCCTGGTCACGCTCACGCTTCTTTGCCAAGCGCTGCTCGCGTTCATACTCAGCAGAATTCTTCAGGACAGCACGACGTGGAGCATTCTCTGCAACGACTTGCGCAAGGTAAGCCTCGTTTGCCTTCTTCTCCTCCTCGGCCTTGAGGTTAGCCAACTGATCCTTTGGAATGATATCATCCCATTCCAGATCAATCTTCACATCCGTATACTCAAAACTCTTCAAGAAATCTTCACCACCATCGGCCACCATGCCTTCTGGAACCTCAGTCTTGTGCTCTTCGGCATTTTCAAGGACCGAGTCAATATCGAGTTCTTCAAGCTTCTTTTGGTTGCCAGATTGCTCGAACATCTTTTGACCTCTCTTCTTTAAGATTCTCGAAATATCGTCCGATGATCTTGGATCATCAATCTTTCCAGCTTTAGCGGCTTTGTCGCGAAGTTCTTTCTTTTCTTTGTCAGTGACACCACGCTGAATGGTGATGAACTCCAACATGAGCTTGTTACGAGCACGCTCAAGCACTTCTTCTTCGACAGTCTCCTTGGCAACGAGTCTGTAAATGCTCACAGGCTTCTTCTGACCAATCCGATGAGCACGAGCCATAGCTTGCAAATCAGCTTGTGGGTTCCAATCAGAGTCAAAGATGATGACGGTGTCCGCGGTCATGAGATTGATACCGAGACCACCGGCTCGGGTAGACAACAAGAAACAGAAGTCATTGCTTCCTTCAGCATTGAAGTGATCAATGGCCATTCTACGAGGTCCGGCGGCAATAGTCCCGTCCAAGCGCTGGAATTGATATCCTCGCAGGGCAAGGTAATCACCCAAGATGTCCAACATCTTCACCATCTGACTGAAGATGAGCACACGATGGTTGTCCTTCTTCAGCTTGGTCAACAGCTGATCGAGCAACATCATTTTACCACTGCTCGTAATCAGCCCCTTGAGCTGATCATCTCGACGCTCACTACCCTTCAGAATCTTCTCTTCGGCATTTGGGAACATGTAAGGATGGTTGCTCGCCTTCTTCAGTTCCATCATGATATTGAGCAGCGACTGCTTTTGTCCCTTGGAGCCCTCATTCAGAGCGGCATAGTTGCGAGTCAGGATGTTCTTGTAGTAATCCAATTGAATGTCGGAGAGTTCCACTCGAATAATCTTCTCACTCTTGGGTGGGAGGTCATTTTCGACCTTTTGCTTGGTTCGTCGTAGAATATACGGCTGGATGAGGGTTGTTAATGCATCGATTTTTTGGCCAGCAGCTTCTGTGGTGAGGTCAATGTTATCTTCGATCTCCACTTCACCTGGCATAAGGAAGTCCATAAGGGCAGAGAGTTCCCCAAGCGTATTCTGAACTGGGGTGCCGGTGATGAGGAGTCGACTTGGGGCCTTGAAGTCCAGCAGCTTTTGGTACAGCTGAGATTCTCTGTTCTTGAGGCGGTGAGCTTCGTCCACGGCCATAAACTGCCACTTGATTTGGGCAAGGAAGGATGCATCAGCGAGGATGTACTCATAAGATGTGAGAAGAACGTTGAATTTTGGTCGGCGAACATTGTTGTCGGTAAGGAGTTCGTACTCTCGGATGATGCTACGAGAGGATTCTTTGCCATTGTAGATGACATAGTTCATGTCAGGAGCCCAGTGATCAAAGGTATCGGCCCAAGCTGGCATGGTTGTCAGGGGGACAACGACCAGGAAAGGCCCTTCTTGACCTCTAGCATGGCGGAGCCAGTTCATGAAAGCAACCGTTTGCACCGTCTTTCCGAGACCCATCTCATCTGCAAGGATGACATTCTTGTTCCTCGTCCAGTTGTATGCCAAGAAGTTGAGACCGGTCAACTGGAACTCCCGCAGGGTACCGTTCTTGATGTAGGCTGGCTGTTCACGGATTGTAACATGGCCACCGCGGGTATTTGGATTGGATTCGGATTTGTCGGAAGTCAATGATCGTGAGCTGCGGTCAAGGAAACGATCAATCTCGTTCTGTGCGATCTCGCTGACGAGATCTTCGGACTCCCATGTACACGAGTCGTAGTACAGGCCCTTCCACTTGACATAATATTCAGTACCTTCGTCACCTTCCTGAGTTGCAATGACACGCTCGACCTTGGTATAGTCGAGGAGAGCATCGGCATCTCGCTCGCGGTCCAGCATCCACTTCTCTTTCTCTTCGGGTGGCACATCCTTCGACTGTCGATAATAGGCATCCTCCTGGACGATCTTCTTGTAGTAATTTTCTAGACGACGGAAGCCTCTCATGCCGGTCAGAGACGTCGTGGTTTCCCATGTTGCATGGTAGTGAGACTTGCCCTGCCATTTGATGAAGTACTCGTAGTCATCACGGGTGAGGTCATCCTCATCGGCGTTCAGGCCATCCTTAGCTCGGTGCTTGAGGACGACCTCAATATAGGGTGAATTATCCTCGACTCCATCGGCCCAGTTGTTGGGTGTCATCAACTCGGACTCGTCATCGAGTTCAGCATCACTCTCTTGATAGGTCCCCACAGCTGCAGCTGCGCGTCGACTATTCCATCGCTTCTCACCCGGCTGGATACCTGATTCGAGCTGACGACGACGTTGCTTCTTCGCCATGCTTCGTGCCTTAGCACCCCCATATGTGTCGCTTTCGGATTCATCGGACGACACGGATCTCGCCACCGGAGTTGCCCGCTTGGATGCTGATCATGATATGCCGGTTAGTCAGGTGCGACGGCGAGGTCAAAGGGTGGTGGTCAGGGTGGACTTACAATGTTGTGATCGAGCGACCGGGGCCTTGCGGCGTTTACGTGAAGTCGTGACGACATCCGATCCAGAATCTTCGTCTTCATCCTCATCATCATCGCTCTCAATCTATGAAAATGTCAGTGTTGTATATGAGCAGACAGTGAGGAGGGGACGACATACAATTGGGCGGTGTTGCGATGGTCGGCCCTACAGCATGGATTAGTCACATCAATCATGACCGGTGGCGTCTCTCTTACACTTCTTCGCAGACCGTATAACTCTGGATTGGCCAGAATGTGTTCATCCTCCTCGACTCCATGCTTCCGCTTGGGTGGACGGCGAGATTCTTGGGACGATGAACGTTCCTTCATGGCGTGATGATTGGATTCATGGGCGACATCCTCCTCCTGATCGAAATCTCCATCATCCGACGCCTCCTCTTGTTGCTCCGCGGAGGAGGAATCCGAGTAGTGCTCCTGATTGCCAAACTCCGATGGTTGTTTTGGGGATGAGTCGACCGACGGCGAGGCTTCGACAGCGTGGGTAGGCATTGTGTCGGACAGGTCGCTCTGGGAGTCATACCGATCCTCCCGGATGGCTACGTCTTCGGATCCCGCATTGCCATTGGCATTATGCGTCTCGTTCGGTGGAGTCGACTCCATGATTGTCGCTGACGATGGGTCACTGCCCTCTACGATGACGACAAGGTCAGTTGGGGACGTGACGGTACAACCGGGAACTCTCTCGATCTAGCGCGCACCTGTGCCGAAGCGTCAAAAGCGCGCGATTTGAGGGCCGGTGAATAGATCATGCATTGGACATCCTCTGAACGATTGAGCTCATCGGCGCATTTGGGACCTCGATGCTCGGATGGGGATGGGGGAGGAGAGATTCGAGCTTTGAGGCTGATGGACGACGCGATACCGGTGGTCGGGACGCGGTTTTGCGTGCGGAGAAGCTGAAAGTGAGAACTCTTCGCACACGGGCAAGCAGGGAGAGTAACTACACTGACAATCCAAGCAGCCGCGAACCTTTTCAGACCGCGACAGATAGCAGACAACGAGTTGAACTTGACAAGGCTTCAAGCTTTGGGATGGGGGGAGAGTTCGCAGCCTTGGAGTAGGGATTCGAATAAAGCGTAGGTAGGTAGGTAGGTAGGTAGTGGGAGGAATTTCAACTTACACGTCGATATGAAATTTTGCAAGGAGCTGTTCCCACCATATACGACGATGTCGAAAAGAGGTATAGAATTCAATACGAGTCTTTTGTGGGGGGTTTTTATTATTATTGTCGAATGTGACGTTGTGGTTGGCATACACGAGAGGTGGTTGAAGTGGTAGGTGTGGTGTGGTAAGTAGTATGGAGGGTTGAAGTGGATGAGAATGACCGAGATGGAAAGGCTGGATGGAAGGATGTACATAGGGTCGAGAGGGTAGAGCTGTGTGTGGTGGTGGGTGTACTGTACTGTAGGGTAGAGAGTAAAGAGGATACGCGCACACGGTCACAGTCACAGTCACAGTCACTCACTCACTCACTCACTCACTCACTCACCCACATACATTTTGGTGGTGAGTGGTACTGTGTACTGTGTACTGTGTACTGAGTACCACCTTCATGGGTGCTCGTGCCCAGCGCAGCTTAGCTGGAGTGGTAGAAGAGGTGGAAGAGGCAGAAAAGAACGCTAGTGACGACTAATGCCTCGCTTAACCTGCTCTCCCGAATCAGAGCCGTTGATTTTTGGCTGACAGCCCACGCACGACTTTGTAGCTTAGCCGCAGGCAAGAATTATTTCCTCTGGTACAGAGAGAGAGCGAGAGAGAGAGAGAGTAGAGCCCCAGCACAGAAAGAGAGCGAGAGAGACTTCACCACCACCATACCACCAAGAACAAGACCAAGCACATACTCCCTCCCCCAGTTGTTGCTCTCTACATCACCGACCGCCTCCACCTCAACCTCCACCACCACGACTCCCCAATCCTCAATCCTCAATCCTCAATCCTCAATCCTCATATCCGCCCTCTCGACTCTTTCACCACACCTCCCATCCAGTAGTCGACATCAACTGCATCACAGAGACGCACAGCCATCCGTTGTTGTTCCCTCATCCCGCTTTTGCAGGTTTCTAAGAAATAAGAAAAACACGAACGCGAACACGAACCACAACCA
Source organism: Allantophomopsis cytisporea (assembly GCA_024752435.1). Lineage (NCBI taxonomy): Eukaryota > Fungi > Ascomycota > Leotiomycetes > Phacidiales > Phacidiaceae > Allantophomopsis > Allantophomopsis cytisporea. Next base: position 303,582 of record CP103024.1, read on the forward strand.
CAGACCTCAAACCTCATAAACGCGACATAACCCCCCCAACCGTCAAGATGTCTGACAAACTCACTCGGTATGCACGCTGTCCTTCTGCTTGTCTGCATGCTTCCCATGAGTGCGGCATTGCGCCTTTGCGACACCTACTGATCGGGTCTTCTCCATAGTATTGCCATTGTCAATAGTGACAAGGTACGACTTCTGCCCATGTTCTTGAAATCCTGACCCCACTACCCCACCACCATAAAATGACCACAGTTTACTGATCGTGTGCTTTTTGACTGAACAGTGCAAGCCAAAGGTAAGAGATGTGTTCTTCTCCCACGACTCTATCCATGCAGATGTACTGACCTCCACAAAGAAATGTAGACAAGAGTGCAAGAAGTCCTGCCCAGTCGTGCGCAGTGGTCGTCTCTGTATTGAAGTCACCCCCGAGTCAAAGATCGCATACCTCTCCGAAAGTTTGTGTATTGGATGCGGTATCTGCCCCAAGAAATGTCCCTTCGGCGCCATCAGCATTATCAACTTGCCGACCAACCTCGAGTCCCAGGTTACCCACAGATACTCCGCCAACAGCTTCAAGCTCCACAGACTGCCTATGCCAAGACCCGGTCAGGTGCTCGGTCTCGTCGGTACCAACGGTATTGGAAAGAGTACAGCCTTGAAGATTCTTAGTGGTAAACTGAAGCCCAACTTGGGAAGATATGACAACCCACCAGACTGGGAGGATGTGATCAAGTACTTCCGTGGTTCGGAGTTGCAAAGTAAGCTGCAATGCAATCTGAATTCGCGGGAAACACAAGCACTGACGCGGCCTAGACTACTTCACCAAGCTCCTCGAAGATGACCTGAAGGCTGTCGTTAAGCCGCAATACGTCGACCAGATCCCACGTGCCGTCCGTACCCCAGATAAGAGCGTCAAGACTCTCATTACCAGTCGTTCGCAACTCGGCAACTTTGAGGAAGTATGTGATGTTCTTGAGCTCAACCACATTCTTGACCGTGATATCAACCTTCTTTCGGGTGGAGAGCTTCAAAGATTTGCCATTGGAACAGTCTGTGTGCAAAAGGCCGACGTGTATATGTTTGACGAGCCGTCTTCCTACTTGGATGTCAAGCAGCGTCTCAGTGCTGCCAAGATCATTCGCTCTCTTCTCAGACCAGATGACTACGTCATTTGCGTGGAGCACGATTTGTCCGTCTTGGATTACCTTTCCGATTTCATTTGCGTGCTCTACGGAAGACCGGCTGTCTACGGTGTTGTCACTCTTCCAGCGTCTGTTCGTGAGGGTATCAACATCTTCCTCGATGGTCACATCCCAACTGAGAACTTGCGTTTCCGTGATGAGTCCTTGACGTTCCGTATCGCTGAGGCTGCTGATGAGTTCATGGCCGACCGATCTCGCGCATTCAGATACCCGTCCATGGAGAAGACCCTGGGGGGCTTCCATCTCACCATCGAGGAGGGTGACTTCACCGATTCCGAGATCATCGTCATGATGGGTGAGAACGGTACTGGAAAGACCACCTTCTGTAAGATGTTGGCCGGTGCGGAGAAGCCAGATGGAACCCGTAAGGTTCCGGACATGAAGATCTCCATGAAGCCTCAGAAGATCACTCCAAAGTTCGACGGTACCGTCCGCCAGCTCTTCTTCAAGAAGATCAAGATGGCATTCTTGTCCCCACAGTTCCAGACCGATGTCGTCAAGCCATTGAAGCTCGATGACTTCATCGACCAGGAAGTCAAGAACCTTTCCGGTGGTGAGTTGCAGCGTGTTGCCATTGTCCTCGCTCTGGGTATCCCAGCCGATATCTACCTCATCGATGAGCCATCTGCCTACCTCGATTCCGAGCAGCGTATTATTGCCGCCCGTGTCATCAAGCGTTACATCATGCACTCCAAGAAGACCGCCTTCATCGTCGAGCACGATTTCATCATGGCCACCTACCTTGCCGACCGTGTCATCGTCTTCGATGGTAAGCCAGGTGTTGACGCCCGCGCCAACACCCCCGAGTCTCTCCTCACCGGTTGCAACAAGTTCTTGAAGAACCTCGACGTCACTTTCCGTCGTGACCCAACCAACTTCCGCCCACGTATCAACAAGCTCAACTCCCAATTGGACCAGGACCAGAAGTTGAACGGCAACTACGTAAGTTTCCTTGCATCCCCGTTTAGATTTCACCATTTACTAAAGACATACACAGTTCTTCCTCGAGGAGGATAATGCTTGAAAGGCGTCTTGAACGCACCACCAAGCCCACTTCTTTTGCAAGCATCATCAGGCGTTCAGGGGAAATCATCGTACGCGGGCGCGGGACATGGTGGATCTCGGGGGGGAGTAGCCGGGGCAGGGGACTTTCCCAACGAAGCCGACGATCCAGACGAGTAACGATGGCGACGGCAGTCTATCCCCCACAGTCCTGGTCCTGTCCTTTGGCAAGTGTAATTTTGCAGAAAGGGCAGATTGAGGGGGCTGCGGATGTAAGTTGGATGACTGCCGTCACGTGCAGGCAATGCACATTAGGTTAGGTAAGAGGGAAAGCCAAAAAAGCACATTTTGTTTTATCACTTCACATGTTTTTTTTGAGATGCATTGAGTAGAGGGGTTTGTTTTTTGTTTTTTTTTGTTTTCATTCCGTCTATCTAGAGGGGCTAGCTAGACCGCTTCTTTTGCAAGGCAAATTGTACCTATGGCCTGGGCCTGTGCCTGCTACTACCATTATTCAAATATGAGAAGACAGATACACACCAAAGTTTTCCTTTTTTTTTTCTCTCCTGCCGCGTACGTGACGGAACTAGCTGATCACCCAATAAACAAACCATGAGCCTCCGGAAATCCATTCTGTAAGTTGCTTTTTGTCTTTGTGCAGTGCCCAGAGTATATGCTGCTCGTAGTAGATGTCATGAAAAGCCTGGCAAAAGTCAAGTCATCGCGGTAATGCTGGTCCGACGGTTGTGGTGCGATGCGATACATACGATATCAAAGATGATACAGCTAACCCGGAGCTTATTCCTCCTCGATCTCACCCTCCTCGCTGCCAGAGTGTACGGCTGTCTCTTCCTTGGAGGCTAGGACAGCGGCGGCTGGTGGAGTGCGGGTTCGCTGGCGCTTTTCGCGTTGTGAGGTGGCGGGAGATCGCTCGCGGGGAGGCGTTCTCTCTCTTCTCGTGCGCTGTGGGGGTGTTAGCATTCGATATTAGATGTGAGTTTCAAGCTCAAAGGAATCTGTAGCTCAAGGGAAAGGGAAGAATGCCACGAACCTTGGTATCCCTCCTGCTGCTGGCACTTTCAACATCACTGTCAGCCCTACGGCGCCTGTTTGCACTGGGTCTCTCGTCTCCGTAAGGCAACTCATCAATGTTTCCACGTGGATCACCTCTCCTCCTGTAGAGCTTCTCTCTCTCGTCCTCCCTTTCGCGTCTCTCGCGGTCGTAGTGCGGAGCCGAGTCTTCACGACGACTGCGGAAGGATCTATCGATATCGCGGTCGCGCTCACGGTCGAGACGATCGCGCTCACGGTCCCCACCTCGGCGTGGTGAGAGCAGAGATTCACTAACGCCGCTCTTGCGGTAGTTTCTCTCGCGGTCGGCAATGGCTTTGCGGCGGTCCGCTTCATATGCATCGGGCTCGGGGCTGCGACTTGACCTAGCATGACGTCCACTGCTGCGGTGAGATCTCTCACCTCTGTCTCTCTCTCGGTGCACTGATCTATCTCTGGATGATCTATCTCTTCTTCGGAGACGATCCTTTTCAGCGTCATCGTCTTTTTCTTTCAGACGGCGAATGACCTTGTCGAAAGCTGATCGGCGGAGTTCATCAGATGGCACTGCAATGTACTCTTCTGATCGTTCAATGCGTGATCGAACGCGTTCATATGGGTCTTCTACACGGACAGGGGGGTCAAGGTGTTTGATGAAGGATCGAAGGTTATCAACAGCTCGTCGCTCCTTACGTTCAGCCTGGTGTTTGTCATCCTCAGTGCGTCGTGCAACCTTCTCATGCAACTGAAAATTGGATTAGTGATTGTTTTGATAGCGACTGGGCAGTACATACTCTTTCAAAGATGAGTGACAAAGCATCGGGATCAATGTTAGCAGTTCGTCGGTCAGTTTGCATAAGGGCAAGGAACTCTGGGAAGGTGGTCTTCTGTTGGATCTCAAACCGCTTGTCCTGCAATTTGTCAGTATGCTTCTGTGATGGAGAAGTCATTGAGAGTAAAGTAACTTACATCTAGCACATCCAATACATCGTTTCGAGTACTACGCAGAGCTCTTTCTTCCTCTTCCACCATATCCCGGAACAAGTCGAGCGGTGAGGATCCTGGTTGGCCAAGCATTGCAGTGTATCGTTCATCAGCCTCAACCAACGGGTGTATCTGGCTCCACTTGGTCCCGGCTTTGAGCTTACCACCAGCCTTCAATTCGCGAAGGAGGGCAATAAAACGATCTCTGTTCTGACGCTCTCTGCGAGCTTTCTGATTCTTCTGTTCTTGTCGAAGATCGTTGAAAGTTCTCTCTAGAGACTTGATGTGGTTATCAAAAGCAGTAAGCATATCAGATTTGCTGAGTGTCTTAAACTTTGCATCTGCTTGGAAACGCTCATTTGACTGGATAATGCTTTGGGCTTCAGACCAGCGAGTGTATGGCTCCAAGTCCAGTCCGTTCAAGATGGACACTAGCTCATCCATCGCAGCTTTGCGTGTAACAGCTTCATGCTCCATATTGGCTCTCTTGAGCTCAATAATGTAGTCTTCGAACAGTTGACGGCGCTCATTGTCGTCGCTTGAGGAACGGAAAATAGTCTCGCCTTCGATCATCGGTCTAGCAGTCTTCCAGCGAGTATAGTGCTTAATCTCTGGGTGACTCTTGAGCATGATTCCGAAATCAGTACGAAGTTTTGCTAGCCTCTCCTTCGCACGATCCTTCTCCTGCAATCGGACTTCAATGGCGTATTTTTCAAATGCGACTTTACGATCCTTAGGATCCTTAAGAGAACGGTATTGAGGATCCTTGATGATAGCGCGCATTGTTTGGTCCCAAGTCCAATCTGGCTGTACACCGCTTCTGCGAAGGAGCTTGAGGAATGCAGCCTCTGCCTCTTCGAAAGTTGCATAGTCTGGGTCGTTGCTGGAAGGTACGAAGGCCTGAGCTCCTGGTCGACTGCCATTGGCATCATTTCCGTAAGCAATTTGTCGTACTTCGCTCATGGACTCGCGGTCTCTTTCGCGGTCACGATCACCACGGTCTCGGAAGTCCCTGGATTGCTGCTCATATGGTGCAGCAGAGAAACCTGCGCCAGCTACAAATGCAGGAGCTTGTGGCATAGCAGGTATCGGAATCGCCTCCTTAGACATGGCCTCTTTGAAAACATCTGGCATTTCCCATTGCGTCTGCTTTGTCTCCGTGTTGTACCAGTACTTGCGTCCTCCTTCTGCGGTGTATTCTTTCCATGGCTGATCGGCAAGCGCACGCTACAAAGCATCATTAGCAGTTTGACTCCATTAGCAGTTGTACAAAGCGCAAGATCTTACCTCTGCAGGTGTCATCAATTCCTCTGGTTTGGTCCATTGCGTGGCTTTGGTGACGGTGTTGTAATAGTAAGCTCGTCCGTCGGCATTGCGGGCCTCCTGCCACAACGGTGGTCCGCCGTGCCCATTCATGCCGTTCATTTTGAGAGGCTGATGGAGTTGGGAATATTGTGTTATAGACGTCCAGAGTCTGGTGGTTAACCGACTGTCATGTTCCGTCGCAATATTTACCTGAGCTTCGCGAATTCAGAACCGCGATATGAGCTTCTAAGGACAAGGCGCGTCTGTCGGGCCGATATTTACCCGAATATGAGGGTGTAGAGAGATCAGTATGCATCCAGCATACCTCAAATTCCTAGCATTCCCCTTTCCACTTCAATTATAATTCACGATTATTCCGCCTCCTATTCTTTTTCAACTCACGGATCTGTGCTGCGATTGACCTCGAATCGCCTTTGCGATTGTCCTGGCAGCCGTGTAACGCACGAGCGACAAATCCACCCCAGCATAGGAGCTTTGTCTGAGGGGTCACAAGGATTAGGGGATGTCTTCGCCCACAAATCTTCTGACACGGACGCACATATTCTTTGCAACTATAGACTCTCGCCATCTGTTAGACTGGTCTTGAGAAGACAGGACGAAAATATACAGCTTGCCGCCATGCTCACACCCGAGTTCGAAGAACCTCGCAGTAGGGGTAGTCTAGAATTTGTCGAAAGCTCCGTTCTAAGCACAATTGTGCCCAATGTCAGCGATATTGATATTACAAAGGAGTTGCAGGCAGCCCTTGAGAATTTTGATCAGACAGATTCCAGTCCACTATCTTCTATAGCTCAACGTTCACTCCTATTCTTTGGTTAGTGGTTCATGAGAGGCGCTTGGCTCAAAGTCTTACTTATTCCTAGATCCCAGATGAAACATTAGACGTCTATGTTGTACTTCAAACTCCATATTTCGATGAACGGGCATTGCAATCATATTTGGCACGCTTAATTATCAACCTTGAAGCGTCGGTTGTGAACACATACCCTCCTCATCATGAAGGACCTACCCAGGACCACGAACTCATCTTTTCGCAAACTGTACCGGAAGACGATGACCCCTTAGTGGTAGTTTCGCCTCCGGATTCAGAGGATGAAAATGATACTGGGCATATATTTGTGGCATGGAAGCTCACAGCATCAATTTCACGGCCACGGATACGTCTTCAAAATCCTAAGATAGTATTCTCTGCAACTGCCAATTTAAAAGCAGCAGAGTCGATGCAACAGAATGTCACAAGGGAGGAATATTTACCCAGCCAAATAGCTTCCGGGGTCAACTTGCTGGAATCTTTTGGTAGTGATCCAGCACTGGCGGATTCCAAGCCACGTCTCTCCGCACTTCGAGTTTCTCGGGTAACACCTGCAACACACTTTCCAAGAGAGATGGTGCGGCCTTTTAAGAATCTATCTCGGCAAACTTTCAAGGCCCTTCCTGCTATCAGTGCGCGGATAAAGTACTCCAGACCGACAACAACGCCCAATAACCCTCTGTTGATAGCATCATTGGATATTGACATCACTCCTTTTGCAACGTGCGATATCTCTTTGGAAAATGTTCACCTTAATGTAATAGGAGGTAAGACGAAGAGCTTGAACGAAACCCAGGATCTTACTCTACCGATCACCTGCCAACCAAAAGAGGATATCACATTTCTCTATCAATTGTCAATTGACGACCCCTCTCTCGAGCCTACCAAGAAGCCATTGAGAACGTTGGAGATTTTCATAGAAGCTAAAGCCCTGATCTCCGAAAAATGCCATGCGCCAATCTTCATGAAGTGGAAGACGACAGTCGATTTTACTGTACCTCTAAATCCAGGTTACGGGCAACCCAGCCAAGCCATCCAACGAAGTAGACGTCCAGCCAACCTGTCCATCGATTCATTCGATAGCATTCCTCCAACCTTGGGTATTGGCCGCCCGGAATCCCTCTCACACAGTTTTGACCTGGCTTCCATGCACCGACGTAATTCATCCATTCCCGATTTCGGCGTAACCATAACATTCACTGGTGCAACCGAGATTCCCAAAACTGGTGGCCTTTTTTCTTGGGACGTTTTCGTGGTCAATCGGTCCAACCGGCCGCGCAAATTAGCATTGATTACCCTCCCACGTCGAAGACGGAACGATGTGAGCATCAACCGCCCACCGCTAAGTCCAGGGCGTGACATCAATATCGCTGATGCTGTGCTGGATGAAAATGTGGTCCATGTGATGCAGAAGGGATCGACAGTTGATGCAGCGGACATCGTGTGCTTGAGCACCGATGTGAGGATAGGACCGCTGGCGCCGTTGGCATGTCATTCTGTTGAGTTGAAGTTCATGGTGCTTTCTGCTAGGTCCAAGGTTATTGATCTAGAGGCTGTGAGAGTTATTGATTTGGCTAGTCAGGAGCATATTGATATTAGAGACTTGCCAAGTATTGTACTATAGATATGACTAATTAAATTCATGAACCCTGTTCGATTTCACTCTTGAGATGTGCTCGATGACCTTTACCAGATGATGACCCTCCACAAGATAATACCCTTCAGTCCTGTACCAGAAATCATCTGAAACTACGTATCCACTTGATAGTCCATATCCAAGTCTAGGTAATCCTGGAAAATACTGCTTAGCAGTGTCTGCCTGACGTTTAAGGCGTTGACTGTAGCCTTGAACAATACCTACCTAGGTAATCTTAGAAAATACTGTTTAGCAGTATCCGCCTAAAGTTTAAGGTGTCGACTATAACCCTGAGCAATACTGTTTAGCAGTATCTGCCTAATGTTTAAGGCATCGACTATAGCCTCGAGCAAGAAGTAGGTATATATAGGTAGGTAATATATATAGTACAATAGAAGCCTAAAAAAGCGCTAACAATATCGTAAGCCTCTTTAGATTTTCTTTGTAGATTTGATAACGATAAGCTTTATACTATTTGAATCTCTACTTTGACTAGCCTACCTACTCTCTTTATATAAGCTATTGCTATAACTATACAACTCTCCTAACAATCCTAATAATAAACAACTATACCAAAGAAGACTATTTTACCTCTAGGTTGGTTTATACAAACTTTGGCAGAACTTACTAACTATAGTAGAAAACAATCCCGAAGTCTTTACCTATTTCCCCTACAAACTGGGTCTGTTGCATATCTTGGTGTGCCCCAGTACAAGCAATTTCGCTGCCTCTATCCTGAGCTACCTTGAAGCGAATGTGCTCGTGGCCGTCTATAACATCTTTATGCCTTGATAGTTTTCACTCCATAAATGGCCAAATTCAATCATACACACCACCTCCAGCTTCCACAGAAATGGGATATTGAGGATTTCAGCGTCAGTTTGTGGTCGTTTTACTCCAATAGCTCGCTTACCGATACCAACTTCACATCTCTCGGTATAGCCGTCATATCATGGACGACCAATAGCTGGGTTTGAAACTTCGATAACCACTTTGAATGATCGTTTGGCTTCTCACCTCGATACGAAATGTTTGGTCTCGTCGGGGGACCTGTGCAGGCAATTGGGAATCCAGCCTACCCAGCACAACCCAAAACCTCCGTTCTCAAACACTTGATGCACACTTCTTCAACTTCAAAACAAATCTATAAGCAAAATTCGAATAGCGCTCATAATTGTCAAACTCTATGTGTGTTATCGCTCGCTCAAAACGCCTACAATGCATTCCAATATCACTATCCTTCCCTACGCCGCAGCGCTCCACCGCTTCAGCGTATCCTGCGCGGTAGTGACCTTCAACCCAATTCGTGCATCAAGTACATACGCCTCCCACTTGGCGGCCTTCTCAACCCAACTTTCACACTCTGCGACCTTAGCGCGACTATCCACGCCCTCAAGATCCTTCTCCAGCCACGCCAGTACCCCCATTTCATAGTGCGCACTGGGCGCAGTCCAGTCATCCCTAAGATGTCCCTTGAACTCGCTACGGTCGTGACTGATAATATCTCTATTAAGGATTTCGCGAGCCTCGTCGAATTTATGTTGATTACGGAGAACGGTAGCGGTGAGTAGGGAATGGATCGCGGCTTCGTCGATGTTTTCGGCATGCTTTTTGGGAAAGTGCGTACGGTTCCAATCGAGAGCTTTGAGAGAATCGGCGAGCTCGTTGGGCGACATTCGCTTGGTACCATTCCAAAGGTATATCATCTCTTCAATTGGGGAAACGCCGATGGCGTCGATGAGGTCCACGTTCCAGGCCTTGGCTCGCTCTTCCCACTTCTGTACCTTGCGGATTACAAAAGTGTCGAATGGTAATTGCTTGGCCAATAGACGCTTCTTACCAGCCAGAGTCGGTGCTTTCTTGATGCATTCCGCAGCTTTCTGCTTGTGTATCTTTGCTTTTTCTGGGTCTGTCTCTCTGTAGTTCCGATAAAGTTCTACTTGAGCGGCTCCCGAGATGAAGTAATACAAGGAATGACTCCAGTTATTCATCTCAACGCAAGCGAGGAATGCTTTGGCGCATGCGGCGTAGTCATGAAGATACATCAAATTCAGACTCTTCTCGAACATATTCAATGCAGATACCTGCTTCATCTTGCTGTCGTTATTTGTCTCAAGTGTTGCAATTGCTGTCCGAAGATCTCGATTCTTGGCTTGCATTCGACCAGTCTCTAATTTCCAAAGTCGACTTTCTGGATATTGAAATTGCATATGGTCTAACAATGCTTCACATCTGGCCTGTGGATAGCCTAATAGATCCTCGGCCTGTTCGCCAGTTGGGAGGATATCGCAAAATCCAGCAATCCCATTGTAATATCCGAGTAGTACAAGGCCAGCCACAGCACCTAGTATCAATGTCAGCTACGGGTTCTAAAGCATGGTATGCGCGATTGGTATTAAGCATTCGTTGGAATCATGTATTTCAACGCACCATTGATATTCGCAAACTTTGTAGATTGCCAAAGCATGCTTATTCCTCTTTGTCGATCACCTTTGAAGCCAATTATATTTAAGAGCTTACTGAAAGCCGGAGGCACCATGCTCAGGATTAATTGGAGAAGACCATAGCAAAGATTGCTCCCAGAGTGCACGAATATGTCAATAGGGTCCTTGAATAGGTCTGAATCTGGCCCCTTGCCGTTGACCGAATCTTTGAATGCTGAGACGGTACTTTTTCTAGGTGACGATTTTGAAGACTTAGCTGAGTTCATAGAAAGCTTTTCTATTTTCTCCTCTGCACTTTGTATGTCGACATGTCCATTATAGGTTGCCGGCGTTTGCTTTCCCGAAATTGCCTCCTCGGCATCAACAAAATCCAGGTCACTATCGTCGTCTTCAACAGGGACTTGCTGGTTCGTAACCTCGTCCACTACTTTTGTCGCCTTCACATCATCTTCGACTGGATCATCATCTCCAAAGCCTCCAGGCATCGCATTATGCTGCAACGAAGCCAAAGACACCTTACTACTCCCACTCAAGCCCATCTTCTCCCTGACATATTTATTCTCCACCTCTAACAAGCCATCTAAAATGACATATGCTTTCCGCAACTTATAAAAGCCCTTCAGAGCCTCCGTCAAATTCTCGTTTAGCACAGCTACTACCGCATTCATGAGCATAGATTGAGCGTAGCACAGTGAGAACTCGCTACCGGCAGGATAGATATTAGAGCTGAATGCATCACTTGCTTTCTGCGCCTTCTTCATATCCGCCCAAGCCGTGTTTTCTGCCTCGCCCAATCGTTCTGAAGCCTGCCTCATGATCTCCTGTTCGAAGCCAAGCAGCGAGCGCATGAAGACTGTGACGCCGAGACCCAGCTGGTGGAATGAGGAGTTACATTTCAAAAGCGCAGCTTCTGCTCCCTCGACGTCGTCGTTCATTATCATCGCAGCGGCTTGCATCGCGTCTTGAAGGTATTCGGACTCATTGAGCGAGCTGACCACCGGACTTGTGCTGGACTTCGAGGCACTGGCCTTGGAGGATCCGCGGATCCAGGAACCGATTCGTGACATGACGGTAGACTATGGGTGGTGTTTTGCCGGCATTCAAGAAAAAATTGAAAGAGCGTTGTGTGGGAGGAGAATACTATAACAATGACGTCGATTTACAGGCGACTGGACGCCGAGGCTGAATAATTTGTATACAGTACGGAAGAGAACCGGATGAGAGACAGACGAGTATTGCCAGTTCATGAGTATATAAGGAAGAGGAGAGAGTTTCTACGGGGGATTTTGGAGGAAAAGTCGGATCGTAGGGAGAAAGAAATATTGACTGTGGAGGTGTTTCATTACAGACATCCTTTAACATATGGTGGAGGCTTGTGAGATCAGCTATCCAACTTTCCTTTGACGGGCAATAATAGAGTTGCAGGCAGTACGAAGTACGACGAGCGAGCGCCTTACGCATATAACGGAAGCTTAGTGGTGGGGGAGGTGTCGGGTGTGAACAACACCGACCGCTAAACAGGCGCCTCACGACATAAGGTAAGGTACCTTACCTCAAGAGTGTCGTGAAGCTCACAGCATCACGTCAAAACGACAACAATCTATCCGCTTCAACACTGCCTCCAACGACTCTACATACCACCAACCGCACTATCCAACACTTCCATTTCACAGCTTTAAATCCTCGCATACAAGCAAACATGTCGGGAGCCCCAGCAACCGGTGCTACGCCACCAACGACCAAAGCAACCGTCTCAGATGCTACTACTCAACCGTCGAAGGACCAGAAGCCAGCGGCGGCCTTGGAGGAGGACGATGAGTTTGAAGATTTCCCCGTAGAGAGTACGTTCGCCTCAAATTACTGGGTGGATGCAAGAGATGCGGCGTTGTAACGATGAATGGCTGTGCGGAATGCACAAACTGAAGGGCGGATTCATTGGCGCAGAACAACAGACTGACAGATGTACATTGTAGATTGGACACAAGAAGATACAGAGGTGCCGGGTGACAACACACATCTTTGGGAGGAGAGTTGGGATGATGATGATACGAGCGAGGATTTCTCGGCGCAGTTGAAGTAAGTTGCTTTGCTCTGCGTGTTTATTCTAGCACAAATCACTGATCGTGTGCTCTACAGGGAGGAGTTAAAGAAGGTCGAGGCCAGCAAGAAGCGATAGGAAGGGCAACTTTGGAAGCAGCGAATGATTTGACATGAGGTTCATAAGGGCAGTTTATAGGCGTCACAAGCATAGAATAAAAGCTGCATTGATGCTATGAGCATATAGGGTCACAAATGCAATTGGGGAATATAATATGTGGTCATTACTTTACGGCCATGAATGTGTGCATACTAATTCATGTGTTCTGATACTGCAACGGCTCCATTTCTTCGTCGATCATAAGCTAGCTCTACTAGCACGGCCTTTACACATCAGAGTCTCTCGAGCTATGTATATATCAGACTCTTACTTACTCGAAAGAGCAGTAACACCTGGCAACTCCTTGCCCTCAAGAAGTTCAAGGGAAGCTCCACCACCAGTAGAGACGTGGCTCAACTTGTCCTCAACACCGTACTTAGCAGCAACGGTAGCAGTGTCACCACCACCAATGATGACGATCTTGCCGCTCTGAGCAGCATCAACAGCAGCATCGAGAGTGGCCTTGGTACCCTTGGCAAAGTTCTCGAACTCGAAGACACCGGCTGGGCCGTTCCAGAGAATGGTCTTGGCCTCGTCGATGGCAGCCTTGTAGGCAACAATGGACTTTGGTCCACAGTCAAGACCCATCCACCCATCTGGAATACCGCTCTCATCAGTGGCAGATCCAACGGTGGCGTTCTTGTCGAACTTGTCGGCAGTAACGTAGTCACATGGGAGAACGATCTTGACGTTGTTCTTCTTAGCCTTCTCAATAAGAGCACCAACAGTCTTGCTGCCAGCCTCATCGAAGAGGGAGTCACCAATGCTGACACCCTCAAGGGTCTTCTTGAAGGTGAAAGCCATACCACCACAGATGATAAGGCTGTTGACCTTACCAAGAAGGTTGTCAATGAGCTGAATCTTGTCGGAGACCTTGGCACCACCAAGGATGGCCAAGAATGGGCGCTGTGGCTCCTCAAGAGCCTTGGCGAAGTACTCGAGCTCCTTCTTCATGAGGAAACCGGAGGCCTTCTGTGGAAGATCAACACCAACCATGGAGCTGTGAGCACGGTGAGCAGTTCCGAAGGCATCGTCTGTTGAGGATATCAGTGGTCTGTGCTTAAAGTCAAATTCCGACTGCTACTCACTGATGTAGATGTCACCAAGAGCAGTCAAGCCCTTTCTGAACTTCTCGACCTCAGCCTTGTCGGCCTTGACCTTCTTTCCGTCGGCGTCCTTGGAGCTTCCCTCCTCCTCGGCGTGGAAGCGCAAGTTCTCCAAAAGAACAACCTGGCCGTCAGTGGCCTTGTTGACAATAGCCTCGACCTCTGGTCCGACACAGTCTGGAGCAAACTCGACCTTCTTGCCACCGAGAAGCTTCTCGAGCTCTGGAACAACTGGCTTCAAAGAGTACTTGGCGTTGACCTTTCCGTCTGGACGTCCGAGGTGGGACATGAGGACAACAGCCTTAGCACCGTTGTCGATGGCATACTTGATGGTTGGAACGGCACCGGCAATACGCTGGTTGTTGGTGATGTTCTTGTCAGCGTCCAATGGGACGTTGAAGTCGACCTATGATGATACTTGATTAGTTCCGTAATGATCACACCGCCCACCTCCGGATGGTATGATTAAACTCACTCTGATCAAGACGCGCTTGCCCTTGAGGTCGACATCAGTGATGGAGAGCTTGTTGGTGAGAGACATTTTTAGTTGTTTGTGGTGTGGAATTATGGGGTATTGAAGCGTTGTTTTCGTGGAGTAACAAGAATGGAGGTTGGAGATTTTGCTGAGGCTGCCCCTCCAAGCGGACTTCGGATTTGGTGGGGTTCCTGGTGGGTGATTTTAAGAAAGCTCGAACCCCTGCAATGACGCAGATGTAAACACAACACTACCCTATGGACTTGGATTCGTTAGTAACAGTGAAAAGAAGAGAATCGAATGAATTTTGTAATTGCTTGCTATTTATTCGAGAGTAGGACTATTACAGATACTCCATTATACCTTTTCCAGCCCAGATTGCAAGCCCATTAGCTGAAGAATACCGCGGCTAGGCGACTGTTTGGAGCTCTCTTGCGGCGATTTTTTCCGTATGGGTACCCGTTCCCACTCTTTAACCACTGGCAAATGATGGGCAAGTAATTTACAAGAGATATGCGTACAATTCCCATTCTTAGCCGATCCTACTGGTCTTCATGTTACGCAGTATATGAACATCTCAACTCTGAATTTCAGACTCAAAGCATGGTTCTGGCGACGAGATCCACCAGGTTGAAGTTTCATCACCGTTCCAACTCGAAGGCATGTGGGAACCTGATTCGGTCTTTATCAGAGTATTGGTATTACTCTAGCCACTGGGAGCCAACCTTCATATCTAGTTTGTCCAGCATTTTTGGTGATTCTACTGTACCTTTGTCTATATTATTCTTCGCTTATTAAAGGCCCCAGATGACATACTCTATGATCATTTGGTGATTCTTGCATTGTTATACAATTGAGCTGAGCATGGAATGTGAAATTTGTGTCTTGCAACTTGGAAACAATGAAGATCGCAAACCTCGAAATATTCTAGAATAGCTCGACACCCATGAAGAGCAAGTGCCCTCAAAAAAATGATTTCCGGTGGTGGTGAGATACTCCTGGGTTGTCAAGTGCTTTCCGATGATAATATAGAGCTTACTCAACATAAACAATTACATTCAGAGAGGACTTTGTGGAAATATTTGATTCGCATCAGATGTTGACGATAAGTCAATATCTCCGGATTTACTTGACACTCTTTCAAAAATCAAAGAGAGGGTAAGTGATACTGCAAAATATCTATATCTCCCCATAAATATTTACAAACCATAACCCTTAAGGAGAATCCGAGAAAATTATCGACACCTCCCCACCCAAACATCATATGGGTTGTCAACCCACCCCCAACCAACCCTAAGCGGCTTGTAGCCCCACCCAGTCATTATCACATATATAGTTTAGCTTAAGCAATACAGCTTCAACAACAACCATATGGCCTGCGTAGCTCAATTGGTTAGAGCATCTGACTCTTATTCATAAGAAATCAGAAGGTTGGGGGTTCGACCCCCCCCGGGGGCTCAATTCCCTCATTGAGAGCCATGTATTCTTTTTTGCATTTTTTTTCCTTTTCCCAACTTGCAATGAAAATACACTCAGTCTCCAACCCCTATGAAAGCAAATCTCGTCCGATTTAATTGTCTTTTTACAATTATCTGTTGAGATTCAAGAACAGAAGATTGGGACAAGGCCTAAGGGATGAACACAACCGATAGTGGCCCGAGAACTTTCCGCCGTTTGCAATTAAACAAACACCAAAGGAGGCTCTACATATCGTGCTTGCATAGCCATGCTTAGTACCTGGCAATGTACCTGATCTTCCCGCCCAACACCTCCCAACTGTTTAAAAACCCCTCTTTCGACAGTCTTCTTCAAACGAAGGCTCAGGAGACAGGCCTTTTGTCCTGCCTGCTGGATGGGTGATACAGGGTATTTCTGCTGGGAGGCAGATGGTAAGAGCGAGCGTATTATGGCAGTCAACTTGTAACTACAATATTCTCTTCATGACTGATCCGTATCACACAGCATTATTTCGAGAACAGATATCAGGATATGAATTATCAAGTACAATGTGATTTATGCGCTCAATGGCTAACTGAAACACAAGATAATAAACACACAGTGCAGCAAGTAATTCTCAAAATGTATACTAGCTGGAGTAGATAGACCTCCTCATGTACTATATTATTATGCTCTGTACAGGTATATTCAAGGTCCATCGGTTATACACAGGTAGGCGTAAGTAAAGCCAGTGACTATCAACGGCAGAAACAAACAAACACATAAATGACGCGCCGCTAAATCACACACCTTGGGTATCTAGTAAGAGAAAGAAAATGAAAAGGATCCCAAGTCAAGAAATCTCGAAGGCTGCGAAGCCCCATATACATCCACAATCCCACCCCCGGCTCCAACGCTGCGAAATATACACCCAAAATCCCCATTCAATACCACCCTTCATCTCCGTTCTCCCATCTCCCCATCTCCGCCCTCGTTCTAACCTCCACATCGCATCTTCATCACACCATCTTCCCCATCAATCCCACATTGATAACCCCTAAACAGCCCCCTCACTCCCCTCCAAAACCCGTCTCGCAGCATCCAACCGCCGTCTAAACACCCTTCCCTCATAACTCCCCGCATCAACATCCTGCAGACCAAGCACACACTCGCCCAGACTAGCAACCAGTCTCTCTACAAGCACTTGGTCATCTTTCGAGAGCATATGCACTGATTTCAGCCCACCAGGCTTCGTTCCATCTCCATTAGCAACCCCATTCCCATTTCCATTTCCATTGACACTTCCACTTCTCTTTACATTCACACTCACATCCTCACTTGACATATTCCTAAGCGGTGAGCCTGTCCCAGGGAACGTGAATCCCTTCGGGGTATCTACCGGCGTAGAAGGCTTACTACGATTAACGAGCGGGAAACTCCTCGCCGAGCCAGAGCTCGAGAAACTTGACACAGAAGGACGATGGCCGGGACCAGGTCTACCAGGACCTCCTTGGGCCTTAGCACCCAGAGGATCGTAAATAGTGGAGATAGGGCGGGGGTCAGTCACAGACGCTGAGCGACGGATTGAGGATGGGCGGGAAGAGAGCGGGCTGTGCGATTTGGTAAGATTGGCGTTGGCGTGTTGATCCTGTCCATGGGAGAGTACTTCCGGTACCGGTGAACCGAAGGTACTGCGTTTGACACTCACAGGGGTGGTTTGACGAGACGACTGGAGGTGAGGGATGCGAGTTTCAAGTCGAGGAGGTTGCAGGGCTGGATATTCGACAATGTCGTCCTCATCCTCGTAATCCGAGTTAAATCGCGAGTCGAAACCCTCAGTGGCGGTAGCAAAGGTGGCTACAGTCGAGACAGAATTTAGGGAACTCTGTCTACTATGGCCAAGTCTACGCGGCTTAAACTGGCTAGCTTGTTCATGCGATCTTTCAGGACCGCGAGTCGTCTCAACCGAATCATCTGAGCCGATGCTGCTGCGACGGGCTGCCCGCTGTCGACTAAGGGATCCCATGGCGCTGTGGAGGAAGAAATTCTCGTAGTCAAATCGATCTTCGCGATCTTCGTGGGAGACTTGGGTCGTGTGTGTATCGTGATACATCGATGCTGCACTTTCTCGGCCATCGTCTTCTGAATAGTCCTCAATTTGGTCGTCATCATCGTAGTACTCCCCATTTTCCGTGGCAGTATCGTAATCATCGTTGTGCTCGTCTTCAGCTGCAGGAGTGTCCTCGTCGAAATCTGTGTTTTCATAGCCATCCACTGGATCATATTCTTGCGCAATATCTTCCCCAGCTCGCTCGTCTTCCGGCTCCTCAATCGGCTTTTCATTGGACGATGTAGTAATACCTAATCCAAAAGCCCCAGGAGCTTCGCCAGCAGTAGCTTTCAATGATTCCTCCTGATAAGCTTTGGTCGTAGCATACCATTGCTCAGCAGCAGTGAAGGGACTGGGGCTTTCGATAGGTTGCAAGCTACGTCGTTTAAGGTTTTCCTCCTTTGCGCGATCCCTCAAGCTGGAGATTCTTCCCTTCAAATCCTGCATTTGACCCTTCAAGTCACGCATTGCTAGAGACGAGTTGGAACGGCCCAAACCCTGTGATGCGAAAAGGTACGGCTCAGTTGTACTCGAGCGAGAATCAGTACGGCCATTAACGAATGACTCGGCGGTGTCGTCTTCACTCAATGTTTCCAATGGCACTTGAAATTGAGTCCCATCAGTGGTTCCGGACAATGCAGGCGAAGCACGGCTGCCCCTATTGAAGGAAGCAGAGCGTTTGAATTCTTCGCGGACATCTTGTGCACTCTTGCTTGATTGCAGTGGTACAACAGGAAATCGTAGTCTTTCTCGTGAACCAGCAGCACTGAGAGATCGAGGTACGTATGGAATCGATGTCTCACTGAACACCCTCGTGTGCTTAGGACTTCCAGGCGAACTACCGCCATGCTGTCGGAACTTAGAAGTGGGCAGGCCGAGTTGAGGAATTATGCGTCCATCTGGATGTCCTGGTGAAGGCGTTGATCGGTTCAGGGGGCTACCACTTCTAATTGATGTCATCGAGCCTGAAGGAGTGATATATAAGGAATTTCGTGCACGCGACAAATTGCCCTCCATAGTCTATAATTCTGGTCAGTAAAGGAAGTCATACGAACAGTTCATGTACCGACATCGAGTCTCTTTTTAGCATTGGCAAGGATAAGCTCTGCTCTTCTGCTAAGAGCACCGCTAGAGTGTTTATCCTCAACTTCTGGTTCCTCCTCGTAGTCATCGGATGTGATTGTTGTAGTTGTGATGTTACTTGTCTTTCGGGACAACGCCTGGGCCAAATGTGCGGGCATCTCATACTCATGACGATATGGGTCTTCAGCCACACTCTCTTCATCATCTCCCTGAAATACACTATCATCGACAGAGACGGAGTCGTCGAAGTCGGCGATGACAGCTCTTCGAGGCTCAGAAGTCACTGTAGATGTAGAATCTATGGAAACTGTCCTATGATGATTCCCCACCTTCAATCGTTTACCGACAGTATTAGAGGCCGCCGCAGTAGAATCGTTGGAGCTGGTGAACTTCAAAGGAGTCGGTCTCGGTTTGCGCCCCGCTGTACTCTCTGCCTCGGTGACCTCCCCAATATCGGACAGCATAGTACCGTTGCCATAGATAATGGGGGTCAATGGCGTGGGAGGCCCAGTTGAATGAGCAGAACCGATGGCATATTGAAGATCCATAGGGGTCATGTCGCTCCAAATGTGAGGAGGAGAAGGGAGTCCCGATGGTCTTTGTGGTGGAGAATATGTATCGTCGGAATCGCCATAGGGAAGAATCATATCGGGGTTCGTCAAAGTAGGCGATGCTGGCGGCGGTGGATAAGCCATTGAGGCTGTCGACGTTTGCGACTGCTGCATGATCCCTCCACCAACATGCAGAAGGAAGGGCCTAATTCGTAATAGAGGATGAGGACGGGCAGTGGTGGTGGTCTGAGGGTTTCGCGATCCTATAGAGGGAGGGGTATGATCGGAAGGGAATTAATTGACCTGCGACGTAGCGGCTATAGAGAGTGGTACTGCTTGTAGTATTGGTGATAGATAGGGTACTTCAGCGTAGAAAAAGTGAGGGATTGTTTGCGCCGTCGCCCGTTAGAGGCGTCTTAGAGTGTTTGGCTTTGCAATATGAGATTGCAGGCGTCTGTTTGCGCTGCTTGGTTGGGAGCTATGAAGGGGGAATTATTGGCTACCAAACTTGTAGCACCATTAGTACCGGGGTTTAATGTAGGAAGGAAAAGGATTTTTTTCCTCTTCCCAGTGCGAAAAATATAATATAAATTGATTAGGGCAATTAATTAGTTTTTCTAGTAGGGGAACGAAGAATGAATAAGTGAATGAAGTGAATAAGTGAACAGGTGAATAGCTGAATGGGTGAATGAGAGAGTGTTTGTGTTGTATAACGGACGAAGAAAGAGTGGATGTGACAGCGTCAAAGAGCCGTTTGCAGGAGAGAAAAGAAGGAAGAGAAGAAGAAACATCAAGTAGAGAGATGCGAGATGATAACGAAGTTTAGGTGGGGGTTTCAATAGCGAGAAGGGTTTATGAAGTGAATTGAAAGGTTATTGTGGTGATCTTGTGAAGGTGTATGCATACATATTTGGAGGAGACTTGGTCGTACTAGGTCTATAGTAGGAGATATATCCAGGGATGAGGCTTGAGGAAGGAGAAGAAGGGAGAGACACCGAAAAGTAGAAGCGAGTGTCTACTATGAATGAGGAAGAACGAGGAAGATGAGGAAGACCAGGACGATGGGGAGGATGAGGATGAAGATAAGGATAAGGAAGGATATATGAGAGATGATGTGCATTTTGACAGACGCTGTCAAATATAAGGTCAGGTATATTACGAATTATTTATTATATGCAGGTACGGCATTACATTACCATAGATACTCTCTTCATATTCAAGATCATGTGACAGCAAAGCAACGAATCATCATCAATATCTTCATGTTTTCATCATATCACATCATTAGATCTATCTCATGTATCTCTGACACTTCTGTTCACCATCACCAATGCCACCAATCTTCTTCCTCTGTCGGCTCAATCATTTTCAGATGAGCATGCTAATTGTGCACTGGCCCTTAACTTTACAGGATCATTTAGCTGCATCCCCCTGTGATGCGGGTTATTAAAGGCAGGGTTGTTTTCTAGAGACTCAGGGTTCAGCTCAGTGCAGCTCCTCTCTCCCCCAAGGATCCACTGGTATGGATGGCTTTATTAGATGAACTTGACAACGTTAGTATAACTCTGGGACCTTGTCTCCACCATTTAACTACATGCCGGGAATGCTACTGTAGCAGTGACAGTCGAATTACATTATGTAGTACTTGGATCAAGTCAACAAACAAATATGCTTCACATCGGATGAGGCACGTACTGTGATGGTTGTCAAGTAAACATGGATAAACACGGACAAACACAAATAAACACCCAGACCAGATATTCATTTCCCTGCGAGCCGCCATTTGTAAGGAGATTGTTATGTACATGCATGACGGATAAGGTAAGAAGAGTCGAATGAAAAAGAAAAAGTTCATGACTCTTCAGATATGCATAGCGACGTAACGATGGAAGCCACATCTTCAACCCAACTGTCAAGCCCCCGCCCTTTACTCAATAGCCTCAGTGCCGGTCCAGAACAAAGTTTTCCCTAGATTCAGGAACACGACGAACGGCAAACAACAAACCAGTAGGTAGACTGATCCGACAAACACGCAAATAAACAGAGAACAAGTGAGACCTGGATATGATGGCCGACTTCTCCAACAACTGTCGCTCCATATTCAGAACGTTTCTGTCTATTTTCCGGCTACAATCCACGCTGTGTCTCATTTACTTTCCTGTCACCATCATCATCCCTGCCAAAATGCGAGTGTGATGACTGACTACAAAAGAGATGGAAGTGCTCCTACAGTTGCTCCCACACTATCTCTATTCGTTTTGTCTTGCAATGAAAGGCCATCTTCTCCCTTGACCATTTCCATCACTTCCCATCCCTCCCTTCTTGTATCACAGAACCAAAGCATGGCAGTCCCTCTGCGGCATGAAAGAGATCTTCCTCTGGTCATGATCATCACCATCTGTATATGCAGCCTACACAAATGGTAATCAAGGTACATCTCCGCCCGAGTACGAAGCATCAGATGCCGCCCGGCAGAAAATGAGTCACAGCAATCGGCGGAATCTAACCACAACCAAAAGTAACGTCGTAACATTTCGTGAAAATGAGTAAGAGTTCCATTACTCATATCTGTAAGTGGGGGATGAACATCTCCCCATTCTCCTCACATTGCCTCCATTCAATCCGACTCCAGAATTCATAAAAGACCACAATTTCCCCAGCGGAACTTTCGTTAAGTCTCAACATCTCCTTGAATTCCTTCATTTCTCTAATCCTCCGTTTCTCATCTCCAATTGGAGATTTACCCACAAAATGGCATTCACAATTTCTGAAATGATGGGCAGCGAGGCCGAAATTTCCGCAATGACGGATATCTACCGTTCAGCATTCTCCCACGACCCATTGCACGAGGCCAGTCTCCCCAGCACCATTATACCAGCGGCGTCGGAGCGCGCCTGGCTAGCCACACGCTTCCGTTCGGCCTTTGCGCGCCCAGGCATGCGGCACTTCAAGATCACGGAGGATGCGACGGGGCGTATCGCTGCGTTTTGTCGGTGGAGTTATCCAGTGGTTTTGACCGCAGAGCAGGTCGAGGCACAGAGGCGGATTGAGGAGGAGTCGACGGTGGAAAAGCGAGAGACCGAGTTTCCTGAAGGGACCGATGTAGAGCTCCTCAGTGCCTTTTTTAATGCGCTGGGAGAGATGGAGAAGAAGTGGTTTGATAAGGAGACACAGTATGGTGAGTGATTCGAAAGAGATATGGCGATGGATTTCTTTGGGAAGGAGAAGAAGCTCACGTGATGTAGGTGTTATGCTGCTGGCTTGCCATCCGGATTTTCAGGGCAGAGGACTGGCTACGAAGCTTTTGAGACATGGCCTTGATCGGGCTGATCGAGAGGGCAGGAAGACGTACATTGAGGGGTCAGTGGCTGGTCATTCGTTGTACTTGAAGCTTGGGTTTGTGGACATCGATTTGTTAGATGTTGAGGGAAAGGGGAAGCATTTCTATAACTGGATCATGATACGTGATCCCGTTAAGCAATGATGCAAGGCCCTAGAAAAGAGCTCAAGTGGGAGGTGATGAGTAGTAGGTTGTCACATTGTAAAATACGAGAGCGACACTAGACTTGGAGGAACAAAAGAAAAGAAAAAGTTTTTCATGAAGGTTACCAATACTTATAATTTTATATGTCTCACATGTCTCATCAAGAATCTTTCTTCATTTTTCTATTTCTATTTCTATTCTCAAATTCTCCATCTAGACGTAAGTCCTATTAAGATATATTTATGGTTTGCAAAGGCAGTTACTGGTCATGCCTTCCACGCATGATTGGGTAGCTCGAATGCGACTGAGGAAGGTGCTATAATGAGGTATATCATATGAACTCTCATGTGAACTTAACTCACTCTGTTCGTACGTTTCACTTTTCTTCAACTGACGCGTCGCATCTTTTCGTTGACAAGCAAACCTTTTTCGATAGGCGCGTCACTTCATGCTCCGGCCGAACGTCTTGATATCTTGACATCTTGATTTCCCACCACAACCACTGCTACAAAACCTCATTCCTCCCAGTTCTTCAGTATGAATCGATACGGTGGGGACGGCGGATACGATTCTACCTCATCAGAAGATGAAGAGGAGTACTGTAAACCATGCGATCGATGGTTCGTAAACTCCTCAGCTATCGAGCAGCATCTTGCCAACAGCAGCTATCACCTCGGTATGTACTGTGCTAGATGCGATCGATACTTTGGTCACCCCGAATCTAGACAGCAACATGTTGAGTCTTCAGCCGCCCATTGGGTCTGCTGCGAGATTGACTTCACCAATAAGGAGCGAAGAGACAAACATTGGAGACGACACGCTGCCAGACATGACTTCTGCTTGACTTGCGATACCAATTTCTACTCATCGACTTGCCTCGAAGAGCACAAGGTCTCGTCTTCAAAGCACCACTACTGCCTGCGTTGTAATGAGGATTTCTCCTCTGAAGATCAGCTCAGAAAGCACAAGATCACGTCTACCAAACACGCCGACTGCCAGAGCTGCAACAGAGACTATTTTACCGCCAGTTTTCTCCGAAGCCACAAGAACAGCTCTGATAAGCATCACTATTGCCAATACTGTGACGAGGACTTCGCATCAGTAGATGAGCTTAGAAGCCATAAGATCAGTTCCGACAAACACCATTATTGTGAACGTTGTAATAAAGAATTTGCAACTGCAGGTAAGCTCAAAAACCATAAGATCACCTCCAACAAACACCATTACTGCCAACGCTGCATCGAAGACTTTGGTTCGGCAGATGAGCTCATAGGTCACAAAATCGCTTCTGTCAGACACCAGAACTGCCAACTCTGCAACGAAGAATATGAGTCCATTTATTTACTACGACTTCACAAGCTCAAATCCACCAGACATCACTATTGCACGTCCTGTGATGAAGAATTTGATTCTCCCGATTCATTATCGAGCCATATAAAACACAGCCCTCGGCATTTCTGGTGCAACAGCTGCAAGCGCGATCTAGCATCTCAGAAGGAGCTCAACCAAGTAAGTCTTTTCATCTCAATGAATCCTCTCGATGATTCTTCTTGACTACCCAACAAACAACAAAGCTTACATTGTATTTTTCAGCATTCCAAGACCCACCAACCACGTAACATAGAATGTGCCGGAAGTTGCGGACAAACCTTCACTTTCCAGTCTGCGGCAATCATTCACTGGGAGTCAGGGAAGTGCGCTGACTCACCAGACGTCGAGCAGCTCAACTGGTTGGTAAAAGGCTTCAAGGAGCACGAGTCGTTCATCAATCTCAAGGAGCGTCGATATTTGACGCAGAAGAAGCGAAGAGATCGTACGGCGTGTTCCGAGCACAAGAATCTTCTTGATGATCTGTGGAACTGTCCCTACTGCGATGTGTCTTACGGAAACTCGGTACATCTCACCGCGCATTTGGCAAGCCCAGCGCATGATCCGGAGGTATTCGAATGCCCCAAAAAGGGTTGTGAGATGAAATTCGCCGTCCTGAGTAGCTTGTTCAAGCACATTGAGAACTCGGATTGCGAAGCAAAGTGTCTGATGAACCTCTGGGACGAGTGTTTCGAGAGCCAATATGGACTAGTCGTACCTTATGAATGAAGTGGTTGAAGACCAAGAGGTCAGGAGCTATGTTCGTTTCTCGCTTTGATCTTGCTGGCGTTCAAATGCAATCAGGTCAGGGATATTATTTGCTTTCGGGGATTGGAATTCAGACTAATATATCCATTTAAGAGCTGGATCTACTGATCACAGCATATAAGATTTTGCTCTATTTAGCTACGATAAATAACAACGCTCTCACATCTTGATCATGGATCTTAAGTACCTGCAAAATACCTATGCAACAATGCACTGAATAGACCCTCATAGCACGAGCCTTCCAGTCGCATCACTTCATGACCCCTAATCTTACGCTCACGAAGAGTAGCGAGCAAAGACAAACCTTCCGTATGTAACGAAAACCTGATAATGCCCAAACTAGCTGAGAACACCACACATAGCACATTCAAAATCCAGTGGTTTCAGCAAGGGTATTAAGAGAACAATTTAATTTCCTAAAGTAACAAATACAGCTACGACGCCCCCGCTTCAAGCGTATTGCCCCCAATTGCCATATTCAAAATGCCCATCAGCAACTACCTCCCACCTAACAAATCCTCTCCCAAGGCTCCCTCCACGGCACGCCAAGCACCTCGAAAATTCTCCTTTCATCTCTCCCCTCCACCAGCTCCCCCTCATTTATCTTCATGCGCCCCGGACCACGCATAACATCACGATACAACCCCCTCTGATTCAGCCGCATCCCTTTCTTGCTCGCCAGCAGGCGCAGCGAGCGATTGAAGATGTCGTTGCCAGTGAAGTAGATCAGTGCAGCACCGAGCTCGACGGCAGGGACGAGCAGAAAATCGATGCGGCGCCAGATGGACGTGGTGTTTGGCGGTGTGGCTGGGAATGCGCACGCGCCGTGCCACTTGGAGCCCCCTTCGCTACGTGGGACAGCGAGTGCGGCGACGAGAAAGTTGGTGGCGGTCAATGTAGTAATCAAGGTATGTAGGAGCGGTTGGAGTGTTAAGATGCTGGCGTTCGGCTTGGTGAGGATGAAGTCTATGTCGCCAGAATCAGCAGCGCCGCGGCGGTACGAACCACCTATGATGACCTGTAGATCTGGATCGAGGTCATGGGCGACTTTGGTCACTATAGCGCCTAGGGCTGTGACTTCAGCACGAGGAACGCGGGTTGCGAAGTCGGTGTAGTGCTCAATTCCTATTCTTTGATTTTCGGACAGAGGGACGTTGTGAAGGAGGTCGTCGAGCGTTTTGTAACCTTGGTGCATCCATTTCGTAGCCTGGCTATGGCCTACACTATAGATACCCATAAAAAGTTTGACTATTTGTTCTGATGGATCCAACTTGGCTTCTTCCAAGCGTCGGAGACTGTTAGTGGTAACTATTTCTTCGATTTTGTTGGCTAGTCTTTGGCCAACATATGGAAGATGGAAAGCCTCAGTAGCAGTAGTGATTTTTGTTGGTTGCTTTCGAAGTGTAGTGATGACTCGACGGTATGCATTGGTGCGCCATTTATCATTGACTTGATCATAATGTGTTGCCATCTCCTGAAGAATTTCAATTGTGCGAGCGTTTGGATTTGTTACAGAATTCTTGCCAGTACCTCCGGTCATGCAGGAGAAGTTTGATATGAAGGTTCCAGCTGTGGAGGATGCTTTCTTTGTCCAATTTTTGACTGGAGCTGGGCTTCGCTCGACTTCGGAGCTGTCTGCTGTTTGGTTGTACTCAGAATCCGATTCCTCCTCCACCTCCTCATCATCATCACTCAAAGGAAGATGCTTGATCTTCTGGACTTCATCTATGACATCGTCGAGGGCATCTCTGGCTTTCGCCTTGGTCGGCATCGTAGAAGCTTGGAACTGCTCTTTTGGGAATTCTGCTGTCACTGAAGGTTGGTCGTCAATATCTTTATTCGAGATGGGCGCCATCCACACTCCAGGGGATGGTTCGAGAGAGGAGATGTTCTGTACCTGTTTGTTCGCTAGTTTCTGCGTCGACTCTTCACTGCGAGGAGGTGTACTGGGTGGTGGTATGTAATCCCATTTTCCTGGCTTCGATTGTGGAGGTTTGAGCTGAAGAGAGCTTTCTGATACTCCAGAGCTTTGAGGGGCCTGATCGCGTTCCTTGATCGCCGCTTCGAATCCGGAAACTTGGTAATGATTCTGGGTCGGGTCAAGAAGAGCCTTGAATTGGATGCATTCGATAGGATAGCCGTCATTGATCAGGACCATGTGGTGCGGCAATGCTTGAATTTTGAAGTATGTGAGAACATCCTTGAAAGCAAGGTTCCTATCAACAATAACATGAGTGACTTGATTGTCGAACGTCCTGACCCAGTTTGCCCCATGCTCTCGGGCTTTAGTGATACGGATCTTTCGAGCAGGCGCGATATCGTCATTTGGAAGATAGAAGAAATTTAATCCTTTGAAGATTCTCTGATTTTCAGCTACGAGAATTATCTCTCCCTTCCGTTTCCGTTTACCAAGGGCGGTCGCTTTGCTCGATTCACCGAACGACTTGGAAGTGTTGGCAGGCATCGGACTGGAGTTAGATCTTGTATGCCCTAGATGTTTTAGAGGAGTATCTTCCACGAAAGAAATGCTATTGGCCAAGGGCGTCCCAGCGACAGGATTTTTGTTCCGTAGATGAGATGGCCTGACGGGAGGCGTGTCTTTTATGACGATATCGTTACTGCGACTTGGAGTTGGCTCTGACGCGGTGCGTAGCACGGGATCCCTCCGAGTAGCTATAGGCGTCCTTGCTACGTCGACGTCATGAATTTGACGAGATGAAGCAGAAGTAGGAAACGCTTGTCTTGGTGCACTGTTTTTAAAGAATGACCTGGAGTCATTCTCATCGTCTTCCTCATCAGATGTGTCATTGAGAGCATATAGACGTTCGAAGAAGGCGGCCTTGTCAGCAGCTGCGCTTGCCTATGCTACGGGTCAATCAACGAACGCAAGGGAAATACGAGAGTATTTCTTACCATAATATCACTTATCGCACAAGCAAGAATTCCAAGCATGTATCATCCATAAGAACAAGAGACATTAAATTAACTTCTTTTCAAAAGTTGATAAGTATTGTCGACATAAGCAATGGCTTTCCGACAAGGCTTCCATATCAAGAGATGCGGAAGAAATGCCGAACGCGTGGGCGGTTAGTTGTAAGGCGACAAGGCCACAACATTCAGAAAGGGGCGTGAATGTTTGGTATATGGCTTGCACAGATCGCCATAGTACTTCATTGCAAGTTCAATAGTCACTGTGGAAACCCGGTATTATTTCCGCTCACGTACCACTATAGTAGTAACAATTATGCATACATAAGAGTGCATATCAGCCTTTGAAGACAGGAGGTTTACACGTCTGAACAAACTGGTAAGGAAGTCGTTCACCAAGAGCCAGCTCTTGAAATGGTAGGCCATACAATCCCAGATATCTAAAATAGACAGCATATTCGATACGAGCAAGACCAAAACACACAAAACAGGCATTCTCCAGTCCTCGGTCTTCGGCCAGTACCTTTGTTCAATCATTTCACAGTACGATGAGCATTCTTGAGAGCAAGCCATATTGACGCTCGAACCAATCATCAAAAAGATCGAAAACGCACTTGACAGATTGTACATCCTTATTGCAAGACGAGTTTTCAACATGCTGGAACAAAGCACTTAGAGTAACGAATTGCGCCTTGCAGGATCCGTTTGGACAGATGAATACCTTTGGATCATGGATCGGCTTCTGCAAGTGGGTAGTCAGGGTCTGTGACGAGCCAGAGTAAAAGTCACAGTAAGGACATTCCCAGGTGCCATCAGACTTGTCCAGGTGCTTATATCGCGCCTCTCGGTCTCGTAGCTTCTCCTGCGTTAGATACTGCCGCTCGCTAGGGTTGATGAAAGATCCATTCTTGCTGAAGCCTTTTAACAACCAATGGAGTTGCTCGCGATTCGGAGAGCCAGGACACTTTCCTGCCTCCCAATGAATAATGGCTGCGGACCGACAGGCAAAGTCCTGCCCACAGCTGCCTGCACAATTGATGAGGCGTGGTAGGTGAACTTTGGAGTGCTAGGGACTGTGAGATTTTTTACAATCATAAAGAAGGAACTTACTTGTTGAAGCTCGTTCTGAGATCCTAGCTCGCGCTTGCAATTTTTGCACCAGAAGTGGCGAAGGCTATGTGCGATGTGGCTGGACAACGACCCAGCAGACTGAAACTCTTCGTCACAGCGTTGGCAGTAATAGTGTTCGTGGTCGCTGATTTTATGGTCTCTGAGCTTATGTGCAGAATCGAATTTGGTAAGACAGGTCAGACAATAGTCATGCTTTGTGGGTTCTTTTCTCCAGTGGTCGTGTAAGCTCTGTAGATCAACCAAGTCCTTGCCACATCCTGCTGTATCACAGACATGGTGAGCAGTCGAATCATCATTATGTTGCTGTCTGGAAGATGGGTTGATGAAATTACGCTCGCATCTCGCACAGTATGTATCGCGGTGAATGTTGCTATTGGCCCAATGCTGCTGGATAGCAGACCAGTTCACAAAACACCGCTGGCATGTTCTGCAATACTCCTGATCTTCTTCTTCTTCTTCGGAGGTGGAATCGTATTCGCTGTCCCAACCGTATGGGTACATCCTCAAGGTAAGATTGCAAGAAGGTATCGAAATCGATGGAAGTGTTCGTGAGTTACTTTCTAGAAGCTGAAATGCCACCGGCGTAAGGGTGGAGTTATGTATTGATATCACAGTGTGATTGTGATACAAACGATAAATCGTGAAGACCACAGACAATCCCATTCCGCATCTCCTCACGCAACACAATCGAACAACTGACTTCCCTTTTCTCAGACCTTCCTTTGTAGTTGAAAGTTTCTTTTCGTCAAAGAAGTGACCTAGAGATGAGGATGTGAATTTGACAATTGACGGTATAATATCACAGCACGGCCTTGCAGGGATCTTTGAATGATAATCATACAGCAGGTACCTTATTCTTTAGGTTCTGTAATGCTTTTGAGTGGGTAGTACCTGCCTAAGGTACTTACTATAGGTAAGGTAGGGTATCTTGATAGGCTTAGGCTACATCTTCTGGGTCCAAGGGCTTATTCGTTACTCTAACACCTGCTAAGGAAGCTCTTGATTGACAGCGAATGATCATAGCTTGTAAATTTCAACGACACTTTGATATTCGTACGTGGACAAAGAGTTTTGTGCTCTTCTTTGGACCTCATAGCATTCCTACTGTTCATTAAGGATAATAAACGCAATACTTTCTTGCCTTTCTCCCAACATACTCGCCAAAGGGAATTTGAGCAAAATGAGGAAACAAGGACAGGACGAAGTGTGAAGAGGAAGACGGTAAGAGTTAAGTATGTCACCATAGCTTATAATTTGAATGGCTAGTATTTAAATCTGCAATGTCGTCGTTCCATTCTCACCTTGAAGCAGTCACAATTTTAAGTAAGCAGTTATCATCTTCTGTTCAGTATTTTTATGATCGGAGTAAATGCGCCTGGCGTGTACAAAGACAATCTGTAAGGGAACAGTTCATCAAAGCAATCAAGAAGCCAAAACAATACTATAAGCGACGTCATAAAAGTATCAGCTGAAGGAACAGCTTCGTGTTCTTGTAGCGGTGTGCTAGTGGAACAGCCTCAAATTATACTTTTCTGCACAACATCTCAAAGCACGAAGTTACTTGCATGTACATACATATATATGTACAGTGCCGTGGTAGCATATGACCAGCTCCTCTGCATCTCCTTTTTGCACACTGCGTACTCTCTCATACCTTAGATTCCACGTGTGCTCACTTTCCAGACCGTCCACCCTCATTCCAGCGATCATTGCAATGTGTTGGTCGCGTTGCGGGTGCGCAGCCGGTTCGCTGCAGAAGGTACAGAAGGTTCAACAGCTTTCTGATATCTCTCGTCAGTTCCTATTTCTCGTGTCTTTTACCCCTTTCATGTGTTGCACTGCTGATAACAGCCAGAAACGGCCTGAAACCGGGTGTCTTTAGTGATGCCAGCAGACAGAACATCCTGAAGGGGGAATTACTTGCTGCATAGCAAGCAGAGAGGCGCTTATTCATAGTGCCGGCTGCCTCGGAAGGTATGATGTATATCATACGGAGAGACTGGCAGGAAACATGAGAGACTTCAGGTATATTGAGTATGGATCGGCAATATTTGAGGGGCGGATGCAAGTAAAGAGCATGTGGAGATGACACTCAGACTGGTATCGCACTCGAGGCCGTTGGGGAGGCCGTCACTTACTGCGTAGAAGCAGGCCGAGCATTAAGTTTCTGCCCGTGAAGAGCAACAAACACTACGATCTCTCTGCCGATATATTAAGCTGTTGGGTATCTTCCCCACCTAGCAGTTCCACATGGTGAGCATTGCGTTGGAAACGCTATATCAAGAAACGATCTTCTATCATGTTATATATTAGAGTCAGAAATTAATTGAGATAGTTGATTACATACAATAAGCAACGTGCTTCTGGCAAATTGTTCCTCGACTCAAGAAACGCATGGGAATGTTCATAGAAACGACTATTGATTCTAGCTGCAGCCCCCAACCAGAGGATGGCGCGTGGGGAGAGAGCGGGGACGCCCTGGATGCTGCCCCTTGACCTGAGGGTGTGAGGGCAGATGGGAGGCATGGAGGGACAAGGTGACCGTGTTCTCCAACAAACTGAACGGACACGCCACAAATGCAATTCCAACATCTTGCATGTCCTTAGTCGATGCATCCTTGACCTTAGAGACTCAAAGTCAGTATGGTTCTCTGCGGCTCGGAGGGAAGACCGGGATCACAATACGAATAAGACTTACGAGTCCTCAATCGACTGACATAACTCAAAACCATTCCTACCTTGGCTGTATGCTCTGTGTCTTGTCTACCATGGCATGGGAGAGAACAGATGACTGAGGTATCTTGTGAAACACGTCAACAGTGGGGATCTACCTGCTCATCATTCTCATTCTGCCAGAAATCGAAAATGTATGTCTTTGGTCATTTTGTAACCCGGTCAAATGCAGGACCACAGTGGGGGGAGAGGGTCGACAGTTGGGAGGCGTCGTTGTGTTGGAAAATATTCGGGAAAGGGTGAGCGTCCGATTCGATGGCTGCTAGATGAGATGTTAGATGATAGACTAGGAGTCGACAAGGACTCGGCACACTCTATTCGCACCAATGTGCATCAAACACTCAAAACAACAGCCAACCCTTGCTTTATACCATGTATGTATGTACAGACAGCCTGCAGTGCATTTTATGGAGCAAGCATGCGAATTGCCAGTCGGAGGGGATTGCCTGTTCTTTACTTACGACGTGCATGAGTGTGAGTGTGAGTGTGAGTGTGATGACGGTCATACAAGAAGTAACAAAGTATGTAGAGTATGTATGATCTGTAATACGTATATATGTATGTATGTATGTATGTATGTATGTATGTTTTTATATACTTCATACTGTGTGGAGCATGGTCGCTTTCAACAAAGTATTTCTTCTCTCAATCCCTCTCCCGAAGTAATTGTATTTAGAATCTCTGCCTCTCAAAATCCCTAGTATTATTGCTTCCACGGCATCGACCTCGCCTTGCTTTTTCCCGCTGTATTTCCCGAACAAGATCATTTGCTCCGCACATAAAGGCGAAAGACTGGGGAAAATAACAAGGGTCGTCGGCAACGTCTCAACTGACTTTAAATCCACTACAAGCCAAGCAAACAATAACACGGACCAAACTCACCGTGTATTTCTCATGAGTGCTTGGATACAAAGTAAAAGAAGTGAAGCGAAGTAGGGTGAAGTGAAGTGAAGTGAAGTGAATTGAATTGAATTGAATTGAAGCGCGGTCAACATAATAAGCCAGACCTTTGGTTGCAGGGTAAATTCATGAACTGATCAAAGCCGCACACCCTTATCCTTCAATCTCCAGAATCCAAAAGGCCAAGATTTGATGATTGTGTTCTCCCGGTTGATCACGCTTCCCTCACACGGGATCCCCACAAAGAAATATGTGCGGCTTGACGGCTTGCTCGCACCCTCGCAGCATCAATCTGGATATTTTGGGTATTTCTGTCCTGTCCCTCGCCGCGGAGTGCTTCCATTGACCATGTCTATTGGGTAACTGCGGTGGCTTTACTGGAACAATTCGGCTGCGTCGCGCGCATTTCATTCGCGGAAGAATTACAAGGGTAAATCCTCCGCTACCCCAAAGTATCTCGACGCCATACGCCGTGCCATGAAAGATTGGCTTCATATGGGGTATGGGGTATGGGGTAATGGCTTGTCCAAGGCTCCGTTGAATCGTACTACGTAAGCTCATTGTTGTGGAGAACTGGAGAAAATAGATGAAAAGAAACTGGGCTATTCTTCGCGCAGAGACGAAGTCAAGCTGAGCGATTGGAAAGGCCATTTCTGGAATTATTTCTCCTTGGATGCCACCTGATTGATGACTGAGACTGAGGGTCCTGATTTTCCGCTCTCACTCACTCTCTCAACTCTCTCGCTCTCTCGCTCTCTCGCTCCAGACTCTCCCGTCGCCCCTCATCATTCACTCTCTACCAAACTCAATCCACTCTCGACCTGACGAGCCGACCTCGTTTCCACTATCTTACTGCATACCGGTCCTTCGATTGTATTGCATAAGCTTTTTAGCTTCGATAATGGCTGGTAATTGATGATTAAGTGGTGAAGGGTGGTGGTCATCGGTAACATTGTGTGGTAACGCGTCGACAAACCTTCCCACCCCTGGTCGTCACATCCGCAATATATCTTCCCTGCAGTAACATGCAGACTGAGAGCATGCACCTCGATGTTGTACGAGTGAGGACATTCCCGAAAAGTCTACATAATCTCATGCCCTTCCCCCCCCCCCCACCACTCCTCCTTCTCTCTAGAAAGTTGATCTGATTATTGAATATTGAATATTGATTCCCGTCGGCTCTATCATAGGTGTTGACTGATCGCATTCATTTATTCATCCCTTTTCGTCACTTTTTCGGGGGTCAAGTATAGGGAATTAACGTGGTTGAAGAGTCTATCCTTTGCCCAAGATGATGGACAAAACGAGAGCCTACAACTGGTAATTAGCGACCGCTAATCCCCAACAATGTCACAGCCGAATTATGAGCTGATTTGAGACAACCCAGGTATATTTCGCTGGTGGCAGCATCATGTATGGTACTCTACGGTTACGATGCTTCTGTCTACAATTCCGTTCAGGGATCCGACAATTGGAATGCCTACTTTAACAATCCCGTGAGTTTTCTTCAGGAGAACGACGAGCTCTTGACTGACAGCAAGTGTAGGATGCCGAGAAGATTGGAGCTGTCAACACTGCCTACACAGTTGGCGCTATTGTTGCGGGTTGGTTCTTTGGAGGCCCTTTGGTATGAATTATTGTCGTTGCAGCATTAAATAATGGAATCCAGAGCTGACATTTTCGTAGGCAGACTACCTCGGACGAAGATGGGGCATGGGAATAGGATGTTTCCTGACCATCATCGCAACTTTCATTCAGACCTTCTCACCAAGACATTCACTTGGCTGCTTCATTGGTGGTAGAGTTATCATCGGTCTTGGACAAGGAATTGCCCTTAGTTCGTATCCTCCCCCCTTCACACACACTCCATCCTAACAAACCCCTAGCTGCAGGACCAATTTACATCGGCGAGCTCGCACCCCCTGATATTCGCGGAAAGATTATGTCCTTCTGGCAGATGTTTTATAGTGTCGGTTCCTTCATTGCCTACTGGGTGAACTTTGCCTGCACAAAGCATGTCGAAGAACTTGGCGAATGGGACTGGAAGATGGTAGTGATGTTCCAACTCCTCGTGCCCACCATAATTATCTGCCTGCTCCCATTTATCCCGGAATCTCCCCGTTGGTACATCCAGCATGGCTCACAGGTTGAGCGGGCACGCCAATCCCTCCGCCGCGTGCGCCAGACCGAGCAAGAGGTCGAGGACGAAGTGCTAGTGATCCGCGAGGCTATCGAGTTCGAGAAGGAAGCCATTTCTTCATCCTACTCGGCTCTCTGGAAGGACCGCTCCGTTCGCAAGCGTCTCTTACTGGCATTCATTCTTAACGCAGGTCAGCAGGTGACAGGCCAGGGCACATTGAACACTTACTCAACGAAGATCTACAAGAAGGTGTTTACGAACAAGAGCACTATCGCACTGATCAATGCCCTCAATGCAACCTTCGGTATCTTGTTTACCGCCAACGCAATCTGGACCGTCGACCGCTTCGGACGTAAATTCCTGCTCATTGTTGGCGCCATCGGCATGGCGGCGTGCATGATCATCGTAGCCTCCGTCGGTATCGCGACACCTGATACAGCGAATGGAGGCAAGACAGAGTCCGTGGGCATTGCGATTGTGTTCTTGCTGTTCTTCTTCATCTTATTCTACAAGCCTTCGTGGGGTGCGACAGTATGGATTTGGACGGCAGAGATTTTCAGTATGAACGTACGCGCGCAGGCCGTCGGCATGTGTTCGCAGATGCAGAATGTCGCCAACTCGATCCTGCAACAGTTCTTCCCAACCTTCCTCAACAACTGCGGCTTGTAAGTCTCCCATCCCTCCCAATAACCATATACCAGCCGCTAACCCCATTAAGTTACACATTCTATTTCTTCGCTGGAATAAACGTCCTCCTGGGCCTCTTCGTCTTCTTCCTGGTCCCAGAGACCAAGAAGGTCTCGCTCGAAGAAATGGATGTCCTATTCGGCGGCTCCAACCATGTGGAGAAAGGTGGCGACCTATTGCATATCGAGGATGCGCACCATGCGCATGTCGGTGTTGATAACATGTCGAGCACGGATGGTGTACATGGTGTACCTGTTGAGAGACATGCTCACGTCGCCGAGGTCAAGGAATAGATCGGCTGTGGCGCATAGCAGTGCGCCGTGTGCTAGGTCTCGGTTTAGTTATCCTTATGTGGTGTTTCGGTGTTAAATCGGTGTATCTAACTTATGATGTTCTTGGTCTACTGGCTTTAATGATGATATGTGATGTGCCCATGCTTGACTTTAAATTCTGCATGCTATGGATGATGTCTCTTCTAAATGTATGATACTCTTAGCTTGATCGATTTTCACTCAAGTACCGGTCTCGATATAAATTGGAAAGCCACTTTCACTTTCGAAAGTGACGGCTCAGATGGCGGTGAAAACAATCCCAACTCCTTTTCAATCATCACTTTTAGAAACAACAAAAAACAACTCAACACTAGAATCACTAACCAATAGCCCACGATAGCCATCAAGGCGGATTAAAACGCTACAAGTGGCTATGCGCCAATTTGATACTCTAAAGTGAGCATTACGCAATAAAAGTGCTCTGGCCCAGCTCAAGTCAAGTCCAGTCAAGCCTCATGCAAACCATAGGCACATATCTAATAATAACTCACATACTTAACCACGTTAAACATAGAGACAAAAAATACCTATCTCAACACCTAACAATGTAACCAGAAAATCCTCCCCTCCTCCATCTCCATTACCTGATCACCACTGAAATCATCCTCACTCAGATTCTTGAACACGATGACTCCAGGCGAAGCCCGCATAATGATATCCTCGCCCACGGTCACTGGAACAGTCACCCGATGCATAGTGCAAGTATTGTCGTCCGTAGAGCCATAGCCCGATGACGACTGTCTACCGCCGCGAGTGCGGTTCGCTGGATTTGATGGTCCCATCCCTCCTTTCACGTTTGTGGGTAGAGAATCAACAGAAATTGAACTCTCTGAAGATAGGGATGGCTCCCGACGGGAATCAGGCACGGATCGGACTGGCGAGTTGGAAGAATTTGTTGTTGTTGATTGGTTGCCATGATGAGTGCTTGGACCAGATTGAACTGTCCTATCGGGGGCGACTATTGACTCGTTGTTAGGAGGAGTTGAGGCAGTCGAGGATGGTATGGATCGTGAAGGGCGAAATAAACGGCTCAAGACCCCCCAAAGTGGCTGATGAAGTTGAGCTCCAGCATTGTGTGATGTATGGTCACCGGGTGCTAATGTGCTAGCCTTGGAGAGACGTCTTGGAGTGTCTGGAAGGAGAGCATCGGTTTCGGACTTGAAGACGAGGTTAGCTCTTGAGCAGACCGAATTGAATGGTACTTACCGCCCTAGTCATTGGTATTGGGTTGGATCGTTCCGGTGAGTACCTCCTATTCGATGATGTGATTTGTTGCTCCGGAGCAACGTCATCGTCTGTGAGAACGGTGAGTGCAGGATTTCGATCTGGCTGGAACGGATATTAGTTCTTGTCCAAGCCTGTCTCAATTTACATGCTCACTATATAAGCATCTTCACGCCAGTCTTCGATATTCGTTCTGGCATCATCAGATGGTCCATCCACTTGTTGTACAGCTCGATATTGCGCCTGTGCCTCTAAACTCTTACCATGTCTACATATGGAATTACGACAGCACGCAAGGTATGCTGAGAAATTCGGCCGAGAACAACCTATGAGTCCCGTAAGGGCATCTCTTCCACGTCTTGAATTACAACACTTGAACTTCATGTAAGCATCTATGCTGCCAGAAAGATGGAGTATCTACTCACGCGTCCAATCAGTATACCAAGGGCGATACAGCAAAGAGCAACGAAAGACCAGAGAAACGCTGACACTATCCAGTACGCCGAGTCGTCGAGATTTGCTGCAAAGTCTCTTTTGGCCATTCCTTCTTTCATGAACTTCGCCTTAAACAGTGGCCAGTGCACATCCAGCTTTTGCTTCACTGTCGATACGGCGTTGTCAAGCTTTGAAGGGCCCTTGGCCTGCTTAATCTGCTCTGCAGAATCTTGAAAGTATGGTACAACAATACCAATGGCGAGTATCGAGGTCCCGACTGCGATAAGAAGGATAGCAAGCACAACAGTGACACCGAAACGTTTCTTTAATCCCCGTGTTCTTCTTGTGCAAAATCTTCGAAATCTGTTGACTCTATCCAGTCTTTTGGTTCTTGTCTCTGCATAGAGCGACATGGTATCGGAGGTCCTTCTCGTATATTGAACCACGAGAACTGAGCGATTAGCTATTGGATGACGAATGTTGAGCAGGACAATAAAGTCAAGATGTGAAGTTCAATATTTATATTGAAGTACAGAATATGAGCCGACGAATACTATCGATATACAACACGATGAAGGTGCTTACGAAACGGTGTGCTTCTGTGATTGTCGTACTCCCAAGGCAAGAGCAATCTTGGTCGTTGAAGAAGGAGGAATGGACATCCGCAACAGACGAGGTACTTGCAAACAATTCTGCGACATTTTCAACAGTCAATTCCAAGTCAGGAACAGCTTCGGTCGAAAAAAGTCCCTTCGTATCTCAATTGTTTCTATAAGAAGCAAGAGCGACTGCTTTTTCGCAAAAGAAGATACGTGCTGTCAGCTCAATACAGCCATGTCCACAACGTTAGTCGTGATCATCCGTCCACTAAGGTATCTATAGACGCCAATACAACAACCATACTCAAGCAGAAGTGTGTTGGAAATTCGCAATCTTTGTAACTTCAAAGCACCTCGTCTCTCATTACTATATATCTGCTCGAGAAAGCTGAACCGAATTTATATCTTTCATCTTCGTAATACAGGATATGTTATTATTGTCGAGCACCCTTGAATATACAAATGGCGGTTAGAAGGAGACAAAAGGAAGAGGGGGGAAGAAGCTTCGCAAGTCACAGATTGGTCTCAATACCGAGCCTCAAATTACTAGGTAACAAAAACGCT
Organism: Allantophomopsis cytisporea; assembly: GCA_024752435.1. Taxonomy (NCBI): domain Eukaryota; kingdom Fungi; phylum Ascomycota; class Leotiomycetes; order Phacidiales; family Phacidiaceae; genus Allantophomopsis; species Allantophomopsis cytisporea. The sequence continues at coordinate 342,286 of CP103024.1, forward strand.
TGTAACAATTCTACTCATCCTGCTAATACTGAAAGTAGTCTATCAAATCGTTTCATCAACAGTAGAAAGGCCTTCACTACCACAGTCTACTTATTGAACAAGCATAAAAGTGATGATATTGGCTGGGAGAAGTTCATATAGACAATATACATATATGCTTCACGCGAGGTGAATCAAGATATGCGAGATAGAATGTACCTCAGTTGCTCTAATGCCCCTCTAAAGACCCAGCTAACCCTGAATTATTTATATCCATCAATCCTGCGTTTCATTCCACCATTCAATCCCAGTTCTGCTTTATACATTGTGCAACTTTCTACTCTCCTCATCATGAACAAAGAGCATGGGTTTATAGAGGTGAGAGTTTGATTGTGATTAGGGTAGTGCCGAGAACTCTTCCGTGGGTGATTTTGCTTGAATTCAGATCGAGAGATAGCACACTTACATATATGTACATACGTTTTAGATACGAAGAAATTCCTCTCGGGCCAGAACTGTTCTGTAATGTCCAAGAATTCAAGCAGTACCTTCTATGTATCAATAACCATGTAATCAATATATTATGTACCGTCTAATATCTCGCACCGATTGTCATATCGTCACGCACAAGTATCCCCGACATTCTGGGCTCCAAACAAGATATCACGTTGCAACAACAGCACATCACCAACATAAGAGTCAGATAGTCCAAACAGACAAAGCAACATCGGGTATCTATTAATTTAAATATACAGAATGCACTACGTCAACCTTCCGACCTTGTAATCATAACCCCACTCACAGCCCTCCAACGACAACCGCCAAAAAATCCTCAATCCCCACAAGCAAAGAAATCAATAATGATCCGTACTACTCTGCTGCCTCCTCCTCAATCTCAAGTTTCCCCTCCTCGCATAGAGCTCATTCAATAAACCCTGGCTCTGCATCGTAAACTGAGCCTGCAGAGTCTTGGAATCCTCCCATCTCTGACCGAAAGTCTGGAGCGTGTCTATGATCTGCTCGATAGCATTGATACTCCTCTCCACGTTATCATTGCGGCCCTCATTAGGGATTGGTGGTGGGGCCGGTGAGTTATCGGAGGTGGCAGGGACGTAGGGTAAATGGCCGGCGAGAAGAGGATTGAGGTCGGCCGAGAGGACGGAGACGAATTGTGAGCCAATGAAGTAGACGCGGAGCGCGTCGTGATAGGTGTAGAATGCGGTGTTGACTTCTTGGGAGATGGGATGGATCTTGAGCATATAGGCGATAGAGTATTCAAAGATGAGCGTTTTACCTATTTCGGTAACTTCGGGCATGCGGCTGTTAGGTGTCAAGCAGTAGATGGAGCTGTAAAGAAGCTCGAGCTTGAAGAGGGTGTCAATACTGAGAGGCTGGTCTGGAGGCATGCTTTTTGACCATGCTCGCATTTCTTGACATATGCCCCAGACATAGCTGGACCCTTCATGTAGAGGTCCCTCTTTGGATTGGAATAGGGATTGGTACCATTTAGATTGGATTCGTCGGAGTTCGAAAAATCGAATGGCCGTTTGGGCGCCGCTATAGCCCAGAGATGTTCCCATTGTTGTTTTGATTCTAGCTTGAGGGGCAGCTTGGGGAATGGCAACAGATGTTGCATCGTCGGTAAATGAGAAGGCCCTTGCATGTACCATGCTGATTGATCTATTGGATGTAAGCACAGGTAACTCCAGCCTGGGATGCGCAAGCACTGACCTATCTAAAGAGTATACACAATAAAATATCTTCCTTCGTAGTTCAAGCTTCTGCTTGTCAGGTTGTTGGTGCTCTGGTGGATCTTGGTGGAAACCAAGATCAACAATTGAGCGGCAGGCAAAACCGATGAGTTGCCAGCTATCAAAATGAGCTGGATCAAACATGGCATATTGTACCAAAAGTACCAAGGCTTGGATCTGATAGATTGATCCCGGAATCAAGACCTCATCTGCATGATATAGAGCGGTCGAAACATAGGCCAGTCCATCTCTGTAGAACTCATCTGTGTTACTGCGTGACTGGCTTGTTGATGCAATGGCTAGAATCATATATACAAGCCATCTATCAAAATCGGTAGTTCGTCCATCATCTCGGTACAACAAGTCGACTGAGAGGAATATAGTGGTCTCGAGAAAGGCGGGGAATAACGAGTAGACTTTGTCAAGGTAGATCTGGATCAGCGCCATAGCTGCTGGTCTCGAGGGCAACCTCCGTTGCCCTGCTTGCGGTACAGGGGTGTTTATGGCAGCAGCCAGGATGAGACGAGCGAATGTCATATTCGTCGTAGAAGATTCGAAGTCACGCGTGGTCGCATTTACCGACCTATAAACAATTAACAATCGTCTCGATGATGGATCATTTTCTGATAAGCATACAAGAATCCAAAATCGGACACCAATTCATTCACGTCTGTGGTTTCCCTCCGCTTTGCAGCAGTGTCTTGGACGGCCGCTCTGATGGTGGCCAGGGAGTCTTTCCGATCAGATGACGCTGGAGACGAGCCTTCCTGCATGGAAACCGACTCCCTGCGGTGTTGTGCGTAAGCCAGACGTTTCTCTAGCTTTTCGATACGAGCTTCAAGAGAAGCCACATAGCTGCAAGGGCAATCAGCATGGGCAACATTTGAAAAATCATACATCGCACAAACCTTCTTTCTTTGCCCTTTGCGAATTGGTCATTGGCACTGGAACACTCTTCGGAGCGACCGGATTTTACACAAGCAGTGCATGCTGGCAGGGCGCCGTCGCACTTGAAAGGGTCAGTATGGAACGTGATCTGCACTTGGCCGTTGCTCTAACCTTAATCTTCGCTGAGCGACCTTTATGAACGTTTCAGTATATAGGAGACTGGAGAAGGAAGGGATATGCGCTCTGTACTTACATCTTGAACAGGCCGACACTGGTCGGGAGACACGCAGCAGCGGCGTGTCAGCTGCGCTTGGTCGTACCATGTCGTGGAAGGCTTAGGGGGATGAGCCGAGACTAGATGCGATCGTACATCCAAGCCGTTGACGATGGAAATCGATGAGCGAGACTCGTGGGTTGCGCTTTGCATATCATATGTGAGCGAAGGTGGATACTTCATATTGATTGATAATATCCACTTTGATACAGTGTACACCACGGTATTTTCGTGATGATGCCCCTTTGTCTGAGTCGGGGTATGGAACTTGATACAGTGAATGACGAAAAGGAAGAAGAAGAAGACGAGGGGGAGGGAATGACGTCTTTGAATCAAGACTCATATCGTTGTAAAGTGATATTTTTGGTTTTGTTTTCTTTGATGAGGGATTGTATGGGGGAATGGAAGAGGGACAAAACATGCGGGCATGACTTACACGATGTGCAACTATGGACAAATACACACACACTCTCTCTCTCTCTCTCTCACGCTCTCGCCCACACACATGCACACACACACGCACGCACACACATTCAGCACTTCACTACTGCTTTGATGTTATGTACTGATGGATGCGACCGGGTCCCGTGATAATTTTCCAAGCCGTCAACGACCGGTATCGCTTATCCGTGACCGTGCGGTATGGCTCTGCTGGGTGGATGGGGTAGGGTACTTTTTGTTTGGGAGAGCGATGGTCGTCTGAGGGTTTGATGTTGTTGAGTGGGGAATGAATGATCGAGGTTCATGTAAGGTCAGGTCAGGTCAGGTCAGGTCAGGTCAGGTCAGGTAAGGTAAGTGCCAAAAAAGTTGGCTGAGTGCAGGCTGAGTAGGAAAGTGATGTAGGCTGAGTCGTGCGCCTTCTCTTTCTCTCTCTCACACACACTCTTACACACACACACACACACACACACACACACACACACCTTTGTCTATGTATCTCTTGTCTTGTTCTCGTCTGCTCTACCTATGCGAATTGCCGGCGGATGTACATTTGAAGAGTAAATGTATCAATTGTCCGATTGGTTTAGAATTATATGGAAAGGAGAGGTACCAGGGGAGTAGAGTAGTAGTAGTACGTGGTAAGTAGTGAGTGTTAGGATAAGGATAGATAGTAGGTTAGATAGATAGAATGTACCCGATAGAATAGAGTTAAACGGATTAACAATTGAAGATAACAGAGTGAATGAGTGAAGGATTGACACGGGACAAGGAACAAAGAAAGCATATACATCTATCTATCTGTAGGTACGTACACACATCCAGGAGGTAACGGCAGCGGGGTACTGACTAGTAGTCGCAATAACAATCAAGCACATGCATGATACCATAGCACTATAGGACCATGGGTACCGTCTGTACTGTGTCTTAGTCCGGTATCATACATAGTCCTATATGCTAGTCCTGTACTCACTCGACCAAGGAAAAGTCAAGAACAATGGCCGTTTGAGTTGCGACCGTACTTATCACGTGCCTTTTTTGCTAAACAATTTGTTACCTAGGTACCTTACCCTTCCTTACCCGTACAATAGGTACCTCACCTTTCTTTATCTTATCTGACCCTCCTACCTACCTTACCTCACACCAGAATCAAGTCAATCAGTACGGATAGTATATACAATGCAGTATCAGTTCTACCGAGCATCACAGCTATGTTGTATTGATGGACAAAGACAAAGCAAAAAGTATATTCCACCCAACTAACACCCATCAATTTAGATTTGTCTTGTGTCAAGGTTTCCTGGCCACGCCTTCCGGGGCGCTCAATCACCCTGCCCTACCTACCTACCTACCCAAGGGATTGCACGGTGGAGCTGCCAAACGGTCTCCCTTCCCTCAGGGACGACACCATGACCTCTCCAGCCACAATTTATATGTGGGCTTGAGCTTTTACAGATCGAAGCTCTGATGTTCCAAGCATGGCGCAGCAATTACATATGGCGTAGTACATACATACACGGCCAAAAAAAGAAGGAAAAAAAGGAAAAAAAAAGGAAGAGGGTATGACGGTGTATGACGAACTGAGACTCAGACTCAGATGCACGCTCTAGACATTCATACAGCATGGCTTTGCTACTGTCAAAAGAAGAAGAAAATCTTTTAGCGGTCGATCATCTGTACTGTAAGTATCGAAGGTGGGGTATCCATTAAATCATTAAGCAATTAAGTCTCGTCGCATCGGAGGAAAACAAATTGTTAGTGATTCGATCCATGTACTTAGCTTCTCGAGGTATTTGATTGAGACTCATTCATGATATTGGATGACGAGAGAAAACGTCTTTGCCAATTCAAGTGATTCTGTAGTAGAAGTATATATTGTTGTACATATATATTCGTATACCGTTGATTGGTACGGAGTGAGATTCCTTGAATCCGCCAGAGACAGAGCTCGAGCAAATACATAGGTACATACTACATACAGTGTACAGACAGAATACATACCCCGTGCCCCTGCATATGATAACTAAGTAGTAGCACCGTAGTAAGTAAATATGTAAGCTGTACTCTAGCAGTCACGAGGAGCATGAGTGACCGCAAGCAGTTGTGGAGACCTTGCCCGGTACGCGTAAAGTCTTTTCGTCCTTACCTCGGCACTTGATATTTGTTGTAGGGAGACATTGGGTCCGTCAGTAGTATGTACTATGGCACCGAAACGTCTGTCTCCAAGAACATCTAAGAACATCGCTAAGTACTGCACCAGCTGCAGACTTCTTCCAGGATCCCGTAGATAGTTTCGAGTCTTCAATCATTCCACTTCAAAATCAGGTAAAGTAAAGAGACACAGAGGGCAGAGAAATGAACCAGCAATGAGATAAGCCTGTCACAAAGCTGGATAAGTATGAGACTAACCTTACCTTAGACGTGCAAGTCCGCTCACCTATCTCGTTGCGTCAATGCTAGTAGTATCGGAGTCGGAGTCGGGTATTCCAATTCCAATTCGATTTTTTCCTACGGTAGCATTACCGCTGCGCTGCGTGCGTGCGTGCATCGTGACACGCGCACGGGGAAGCGGAAATATGAGAGACAAGAGTCGAGGGAATCAGAAGGGAAATGCAAAAGAACAAAGCTTTCAGTTCTGGATTGGATTCGATGCGATGCTGACGTACCACCTTAACTAATGCCTCAGCCTCGACTCTCTCACTCTCTCTCTCTCACTCTCTCTCGCACACTCACGCATACAGTCTCACCACTTCAACAACATCAAAGGCAGGTCCCGATGTTGGTCTGTTGTTGTGTCGGTATGCCCGCATCGCGGAGATGAACTTTACCATGACCGCTATTTGATGCTAGCTCTGATACTGTCACTGTCACTGTCACTGGGGCTGTCAATGACTACTAAGTACAATATCCATCGAGTGCATCGACAAACCCTGCTATAAGCTTGACAGCTCTTTCGGTACGGATCGCTCGAGTCTGTGCTTGGCAAGGCCTAAGTCTTGCCTTACGGAGGGAGCTGTGAAGTTGGGAAGAAGCTATGAAGCTTTGTAAGTCAAAGTATATACCTACACCTATATCGGGAGTATTTGTATGTGTTTTGGATATGTTTGTGCTTTAGTTATCAGTTGAATAGAGTAGAGGAGAAGATATATGATAAGGGAGAATATATGTATGTATGTACGGATTGTGTTGCTGTATACGATCATATACATCTAAGACACCAACTATCATCCCCAATATACTATCAATCACCCTCTTGATTCCTCATCCTTTAATCATTGCTTGTGGCTTTCCCCTTGGTATCTCCCTTCTCCATTGTTAATGCCGTGTAAAGTACAGACGGAGAGTACAGACTTCGTATTCCATCATTATGGCCCGTGTCAGTATCGTCGTGAGATCACACCGTACTTACCTCACAAATTTCAATTAATCTGACTTGCGCCCCCAAAGCCTCCTCCAAAGCCTCCCCCACCAAAATGGAAAATACAATTCTTTTCTAGATAAAGCATCACTTGAGCCTCTTTTCGCATATTATTGTCCTCTCCTGAACACAAACATATATATATATCAATATACCTACTCATATATTGCAAATCCCCCACCCCTTTGGCACACACACTTCCGCAATCACACACGCACCACCACCCACTTCCGCCGCGTACATTCCGATTTGATTACCCACACACCCAATATACTTACCCTCGGCACATCTCTATGGCAGCGTGTTGATGATAGTTCAATTGTGCATACTGTACTATCATCCTACAAGTACATGTACCTTTGCTATTTGTTACCTACCTTGGTACTACATCACACCATTCACGTGCTCCTCCTTCCCACAATCCAGACGACACTCCCGCCGATTTCGATTGCGCCTTCAGATACGAACGTACGGACATCTAATACCGCGTAGCCTACCCGGCTTCGACAATATTCACCAGACTGCCCAACTTCGATATAGCTCGAGTCCTCGAATTTCCCCATAATCAACTTGTATTACACTTCGAAAATCGAAAAGGAATGTCCTCTCGAGTCTGTACCACATAAACAACCCCGCCCCGCATGCATGGACAAAGATGCCGCATTCTTACATCAACGGAATCAGTGTCAATTTGATCTGAAATTATAGAGATTCTCTGGGGGAGTCCTCATCGATAAATGTCCATGGACACTGGTGGCTCTTCGCACCAAGGCCACTCCTCTCCACCCGTTGCGCGCGAGAGGAAAGGCAAAGAGCCCCCCTCCAACGGCGGGGACAATGGCGACAACAATAGAAATTCTTCCAAGATCGCACATACATTGACAGCATGCTGTAGATGTCGTTCAGTCAGTTGTGTCCATCACCAAAAACTCGCTCAATAACTGGCTAATCAGTGGCGTAGAGGAAAACAAAATGCGATCCCACCCTTCCCAAATGCTTACCGTGTGAAAGAAGCGGAGCCGTGTGCGAATACTTCGATACGACTAAGGGACGGAAAATATCAAGAACCTACGTCATTCGATTACAGGACAAAGTCCGCGAACTCGAGGCGAAGTTGGGGGAATACACAGACGATGCGTGGATCGAAGACACCGAGGACATGGTGCGGCCCGGCGGTCTGGTTCGCCTTGACGAGAAGGACGATACTCCACGATTTTTGGGGCCATCAAGCGGCATAGCTATGACCCGTCTTGTGATGGAGGAAGCAAAGAAATACACCGATACGAGAACCATTCGTGAAATCGTGCCCGAAGTACGATTGCGAGTCCACCCAGAAGACACCGGTCCAAAACGAAAGAAATCATACCCCATGATCAGCGCTGTTCCAGCACTAGAGCTACCCTCAAGAGATGTCATTTCGAAACTTGTTGAAGTATTCAATCAAAAAGGTATGGAGCATGTTATGGCATTTAGTGTCTGTCTTCGCGACAGTGAAAGTTGATATTTGAAAAGCACTCGTGTAGCTAACCCTGCATAGCTCAATATCTTTTACCAACACTGCACGAACCTACATTCGAAAAAGACCTCGAAGATGTCCTTAGGGGATCCAAGGATCACTACCAGAACTTTTTAGTCAACATGGTACTTGCTATTAGCATGCAGAAGTTAGATGTGCAATATTCCGGACTAGCAGACAGCTATTATCTTGCAGCGATGGCTCATATCGAATACGTACTACCACCGAAAGATATCAGAACGCTTCAATGCCTTGTGCTTATAGCTCAATATTCTTTACTCACTCCAACGAGGACAGCTATATATTACATTGTCGGTCTTGCCGTTCGTATCTGCCAACAGTTAGGTCTCAATGACGAGGAGACTATAAATCAAGACATGTCAACTGGCGCACCGCTGAATGCGTTGCAACTAGACATGAGACGCAGATTATCATGGATTGTCCTTTCAATGGAGTTTGGTCTCGCGCATAGTCTGGGCAGGCCCAATGCCTATGCTACAGGCCAGGATCGAGTTGACGTGCGTTTTTTTGATGCAATTGATGATCAGTATATCACAGCTGATGGCATATCACCCGGCCCAACCTCGGCTAAGAAGACAGTCGCCATACACTTCTTCAAGATGAGATTACTGCAGGCAGAGATTCGGAGGAAGCTATATCAAAGCAAACTACCAGAACCACAAAACGATGAACATCCTTGGTTTGCACAGATGCAGCAGAAGATCGACGACTGGTATGAATCCAGCCCTTTGGATCCTAGCTGGGCCAAGCCTTGGTATGTACCTACCTACCTATCACAGAACAAATTCGAACTCGAGAAAACTAATGGTTGAGTAATAGGTTCAAAGGGAGACATAACACTATGGTTGTCTTCCTCTATAGACCTTCTCCACAAGTACCAAGGCCTTCAGCGGCTGCTGCAACCAAGTGCTATGATGCAGTCGCCTACAACATAACCGTCCAAGGTCGACAGATGGAAATGCGGCTCGTCGAGGTCACCTGGATTTTCTTGCAAACTTTATTCATGGCTGTCAACACGATTCTATGGACGGTCACATTTCCCCATATTCGAGCAGCGCATCCCAAAGAGGAACTTGAAGCCCATCTTACTACAGCATTGAATGTTATAAGCAAATGCAGTGAGAGATGGCCAGGTACCGCAAGCGCATCGGAGCTTTATGAGAAAATATCCAAAGCCATCCTAAAAAGCTACCGTTTAGGCAGCAATAGTGATAGCTCTCTGGCAGCAAATTCCCCTCAATCACTCGTCGACGCCAGTTCACCCAACTCGGATATCTCAAATGCGACAAGTGTATCAATAGCTCACTCAGTGACTGGCCAATCTCAATGGAATACCCACGAGACCGCTCCTACCTTTGGCCAAATTTTCGACCAACCCATTACCGACTTTCCCCCAACGACATTTTCCCAGTCAATGTCTCCCGCGTTTCGCTCAGGATCGATCTTTTCCTCTCCGCCTTCTATGCAGCCCGATCAGCGCTTCAGCTACATACCGCCCGACTTTCAACAGCGTCAACAAGATCTCCCAAACACTTGGGATCCTGCTACCCTCCCGCGACTTCCCGGCCACCTCCCACCGCAACTCAATCCCATCGGCCCCAACTCGGCAGACTTCGGCTATTATCTCCAGCAGCCTGCCTTCCAGTTCGGGCCACAGTTCTACCCTGAAGATAGTTTCCTTAGTAGACATGATAGTCTGTCTCAGCAGCAGCAGAGGGAACTTATGCAGGATTTGGAGACTGAGGGAATGGCAGGCATTGACGATTATCTTGACATGGCGAGTATTGCGCAATATCAAAATCCGTTACGAAATTAAGAGTCGGATGACATGCCAGGGTGGTTTGTAGATTTGGTTGAATGCTTGATGGCGACGAGCTGCCTGAGATGAAAGCATTATTGGAGATTATAAGGCGATGCGTGATGAGTGATGAGGAATGAGAGTATGAGAGTATGAGCTGCTTTGAGCGAGGGAACTCATATGTATTAGTAACACTATTAGCGACCAGTAATAAACAATCAAGTGATAACAAGTTATACGAGTTCCATGGCTGTGAATTGCGGAAGGGGGGGAAGAGGGCACTTGATGCGTATGGGACAGTTTCAATGGAAGGAGGGGGGTTCTGGCATTCGATTAGCTATCACCAGATTGAATCCACCGTCGTGTATCTGCTTTCGATACAGCTTGTACGAACTGTACTACTTAGATGTGCTCCAGGATAGAAGGTGACATAGTCTATTTCACAGCTACGAACGTCAAGAGATTGAGGGAAACTTGGTCTTCAGCACTTCATACAGTTAATATACTATCAATGTACTGGACTTGTCGATAATATCTACTAGAGAATTCGACAATACCGGTCCTCACAGGAAGACGGCTTTCGTAAAGGGAGATAAGGAGGGTGAATAAAATGATGATGATGGTAATGGAACGGCGATAAAATGGATGATGATGGCGGTGTATGAGAATCACTTCATCGATTGCGTGTAAACCTGCGCGACTTCAAATTAGTTCAAGCCTTTCAGATGCCTAGTTGGTTTATGGTGACTGTAAACTCAGATACTGTGGTTCTACATTTCTACCTGAGGGCTATTTCACAGACAGATAGCTGATATATGTGCTCTCTGTCGACGGCTGGTAAGTGTGCTCTCCACTTTATTACCACTCTCTCTACCTAGGTATGTATATTCTTACATGTACGTAGTACAGCTCCTAGCCAGGCGATCCGACTTAACATGTAGATCCTAAGTAAAATACAATACCCACATATACAATGCCCCGCCGGTATGAGGTCAAGTTGTGAAAAAATGTAGGCAAAGTCGGGTCTTTAGTCAAGATGAGGTAATAAGTGAGGTAATAAGGCCAACATTATCAGGCAGACTTACCTTAAAGTCGTACCATTCCAACACAAAATAATGGACTAGCGTCATTATTATCCATGCATTTTAGTCTCTACTCACACTGCTAATTATCAACCCCATAAAAAAAATGCACCAACTTTTAAAGTCATATCTCTAATCCCCTTCTATAAAGCGTCGGGACTTCTCATCCTATAGCTTAGGAGTCAATTCAGTGAAATACCAACACTACACTACGCTACTAAATCCATACTCACTTATTTCCCTTTGCTACTTATCACTATGAATACCGTCAAATCTTTCTGGTACTCTACCTTGACACATTGATACATGTTACATGGCAACTAACTATGGCATAGGGTTGGCTGGGGTTCGCTCTGCGTAGCTGGCGGCGGAGCATACTATTTTGCCAAAGGAGAGATCAACAAGGACCGTCAAGCAAAGCATGAAGCAATGATGAGGCAACGAGCATTAGCAGAGAGCTTAGAACACTCCTACAACACCAATTCCACCTCATCCTCTAAAACCGGCTCTACTTTAGCAAAGAGTATCAAGAAAGAGGATGCATCGAGCTCGCTAGCTCAAGAGGCAGCTTCAGATCTTACGCCGACTGGACGTGCTCCTGAGAATGAGGAACAGAAACTCTTCAATAGCAAATACGAAGCTAGCGAACCATTCAGATCTAGGAAGGGCGATCGATTCAGTTAAAGATCTCATGGACTTTCAAGCCGTGCCTACTTTGAGCCTAAGTCGTTGATAAGGGTATGAAGTTAGCAAGCAGCACGTGAATTCTTTTTATGTACAATACAATCCACTCAATAATTTAAGACCACTTTTGTCTTGGCAAAGAATGGTGTCGTGTCGGTGTATCTAGCAAGTTCTAATTGTAGCCATGCTCGATAGAGTGCCTAGCTTTGTTGATGGCAGGCATCGGGTCTTTAGAGCTTGGGTTTATGTGCTGAAGTGGAGCAACACAACCCGGTATGCTTGAATTCATTGAGTTCACCAACATACCAATTGAGAGCACTTTCACAGAGAAGCGGGAAGTTGTTACAGTAGTAAAGACCCTTGGTTGCTTGTCCATATGATGTAAGTGGTACTACACGGCTATCAGGAAATTTGACGTGTGTATCAAGCACAAGGTTTAATCGCGTCCTAGTGTATGAGAGAAGACAAGATCTTGAAAAGCTCGCCCGTCAAAGAAAGCAAGAGTTAGAAAGGCAAGAATTGTTAAATTCAAATGAAGACGGGCTGCTATAACTCGGCTCACTCAAATCAAAGATATTTACGGTATTTATTGGTCAGCAATATTCATCTCGACAGAGTTCGGTCAAGGCATATCTATCATTCAGCAATTCTCGATTAAGCTACAGGGAAGACTTTTGATATATTTTTGTTGTTCTGTTTTGTTTGACGTTGTGGTGGCTTATTGCTATGCGAATATCGAGAGGCATAGGTCTACCAGCTGAAGAATTTCGATGTTCTCAACAAGTTAACCACAGGCCTAGCTGGATATAATTACCCTTTTTTCATCTAGAGATTATTCCTTTGCGGTCATGTGTATCTCTTTTACACTTCACAGACGAAGGATGAAGCCTGAAATCTAGAAACCTTAAACGTAGTTTCTAAGTAATAATACCATATAGTACACGCCATGCTTATATTGTTACAAAGTAGACTTGTAAGACCATTTACCTCTCACCCTAATCCTCTTCCCAAAGAAATAAAAGACAAATGGAATAGGAATCATAGCAACAGATACGAAACCCAACAAACTCGTCGCCCAATTAACACCCATGGCATGGAACATTTGATCTGTGAACAGAGGAAACGTGCCAGCGAATAAATTACGGACTAGAGTATTAGCGGCGATGGCACTTGCGCCGTACTCCGTGAAAGTATCGACCAGATAGTTCGTAGCTCCTTGAAAGATGCCAAAGAACCCGACTCCCATCAAGGCGGCACCCACACATGACCCAATCCACGGAATCTTAGGATTTGATGTCCATGCAAATATGAAGAGGCCTGCAGCAAGTGAAAATGAGCCTACTATCATTGGTGGGAGTCGAGCCTCTGGGACGGCTTTATTGTTGTTGAGTTTTAAAGCCCGCCTGTAAAAGCGGTTGTTGTAGTAGCAGCCAAATGCTCCGATAACACAACCTATAAATATAGCAATTAAGGGTAGAGATGCTTTGACTGGTGCCCAACTACGTACTTCGCCATATTCGATTGCAAAAGAGGAAAAGTTCCTGGTGAATTGTCAATTTCCATCAATGATCACTTGAACATTAGACTTACAAGTACACAATTCCGTATACAAAACTGACATAGATGATCATGAAAAAGCAGATAGGAGTAAATAACAGCTGGAACGGGCGAACCAAGAACTTTTGTGCCAGTTCACTTAGACTAACGTTCCATTCTTCATGAAGTGCATGTTGAGCCCAATCACCGGTCTCATGGCGCAGACGCTGTGCCTTTCGAACCAATAACACTTTCCCATAACTCTCATGGACAAATATCAGGTCCATCGCTAGTATCGACATCATCATGATACCAGTAAGATAATGCGTCCATCTCCAGTCCAGATAGCTTTGAACAATGGCTGCTCCTGCGACTGGACTGAATATCGGTCCTCCGACCACTGACATGGAGTATGCTAGAATTGCTACCCCTCGCAATTGTGCAGTCCATAAGTCTCCAAGAACGCCTGAGCTTTCATCAGCCATATGTTTGATAAATATAGAGAATCGAACGTACCACCCGTGTTGGTGACAGGTGCTGAGCTGAAGAACCCAGTGAAAAAACGTGTAATCAGTACGGTTTGAAAATCCTTAGCCGTTGCTGTTCCAAAGCAAAAGCAAGCAGCAATGAAATATGGTGGTAACACCGCCACTTTTCTCCCAAAGACTTCCGAAAGAGGAGCCCAAAGGAGAGGGCCAATACCAAAACTGGGACAACATTAGCAATGCTCGAAATGTAAGAGGGTCTGGAGAGTTACCCAATAAGAAACAGTGTCAAACCGAGTGTGCTGACCTCCCTTCCAACATGAAATTCCTCTGATATCGATGAGATGGCAGGTGAATAGACGCTGCTTGCCCATGTGCTTCCCGCGGTGGTGATGCCGTAGAGAAATGTCGTGAGGATTTTCTGCCTTATTGGCCAGTTTAATGGGTTGTATGGATCTTCGGGTCCATCAAACGTCACAATTCGTCCTGTCTTAGCGCTCCTTGAAGAATGATGTCTTGAGGATGTGAGGGTAACGCTATCAATCGGCACGAGATCACCTGCTTCGGCTCCTTCTTCCAGCTGCACCGGAGTAGTGCGTAGTGAACTTGGTGTGGAAGCCATGTTCGCGACAAGCTAATAGTATTGTTGTTCTGTTGCTTTAAAATCCTTTATAAGACGATTATATTTCAAAAGGGAATATTATGATCAGAACTTATGTGATGGGGCTCTTTTGATTGACGACAGGAACAAATTTCTTGGGGACTTGACCCCATATATAGGAAATGGAAAAACATATTCGAGCATTTAAATCAGCACTGTTCATTGTAAACTCTTGCCTCTTACGTTTTGGGCTTTGTGGTAACAATGACGATGGCGCCGCGATTTCGGATTCGATGGAAGTGGTGATTTCTTCAAACGCCGATATCTCGGAGCATCATCAGCCACTCGCAGTTGAACTCCGCAAATTCGGAGGGCGCATTGCGAAAGCGACATTAAACCTCCGCAAAATCGGACACCTCACTTCAACCACTCACCAGCAGATGCCCGGAACTTGCTCGATAAATCCCTGTCTTTATCCTCGTCGTTGACGTGCCTCGGACTTTTCATCGCTGATATCGGCTTTACCCAGTTTCCTACGTGTAAATCCGTAATGATGAGTATAAAGACAGCTATAAGAAGGGTAGCATTGTACAAGATAAAGCCGGCATGATAGATCATCTACAAATTTCGATAACCATATTCTATATTTCATACATCTAACTCAATCCGGCTCGTTCTGAAGATGTCGGCCCACAAGGCTTGCTGCACTATTCCCCCTACTCAAGCGAACAGTTATGTTGCGAAAGGCAGCTATACTAAAGTCAATGGCTTAAAGACGTGTAATATTATCTTCTTTCCGTCACAAGAGGTTTACTGACTCAAGTATAGATGTCACAGGACCCTCCGATGCCAAGAAGGGTATACTTGTAGTATACGATATTTTTGGCTTCTGTCCTCAAACCATCGAAGGCGCCGACATACTTGCTCATTCCGATATTACGCATCAATACCGTGTGGTCATCCCAGACTTTTTAGATGGTGCTAAAGCAGAACCCTCATGGTTTCCCCCTACCACAGAGGAGAAAAAGGCCAAGGTGCAAGCTCTGATAACTGGACCTGCAGCAGTGGGAAAGCAAGTTGAGCGAATCCCTGGTCTTCTTGTTGAATTGAGCAAGCAAGAAGGGATCGCAGATTGGGGTGCTGTGGGCATGTGTTGGGGAGGCAAAGTTGTTGTTCTGGCGAGCGGTGCTCAGACAGGGTTCAAAGTTGCATCTCAAGTGCATCCTTCGATGCTTGATAGAGCCGACGCAGAGAACGTGACAATTCCCTTCGCTGTCTTAGCCAGCGGTGATGAGCCCGCCGATGAGCTAGAAGCCTTTGACAAGGCACTTACTGTTCCAAAGCATGTGGAAACGTTCAGAGATCAGATTCATGGCTGGATGGGGGCACGGTAAGTCTATGAGCCTCCAAGATTTACAAAATTATACTAACAGATTAGGGGCGACCTTTCCAATCCTCATATCCGCAACGAGTATGAAAGGGGATATCGAACACTTCTCCAGTTTTTCGAGGAACATTTCTAGGCTCAATGTTATACAATGTGGTTCATGTATTATAACACCATAGAATATTGCCTTTTGTCCAACTAGTGTCTTATATCTTCTCGCCATCAAACAACCAAATACAACAGCGCTACTGTGTGGATTTTATCATAAAAATAGCCAAAGTGAATGTGTAAAGTTATTTTGAAAATGAACACTAGTACTCCTTACGTTTAAACTAGATGTCATTTATGTTTTAGAACTTTTCCTGGGCTGGCCGCATGTCCAACTCATGAGTCCATAGCTCTGGCTCTTGCTGGCTCAGCCATAGATACGTACGTCCAACAGCATCAGCACTCATCTTCTTCCCTGTCTTCTGAGCCTCTCCACTCTCATCTGCAATTGCTCCGTTTGCAATAGTATGGACAACATGGATGCCCTTTACACTCAACTCCCTTGCCAAACTTTGTGCCAATTGCCGAACTCCTGCTCTCCCAGCGCCATAAGCTCCAAATTCAGCATTCGCTCTCAACGCTCCAAGAGTTCCAGTGAAAATGAGCGTGCCCTTCTTCTCGCCGTAAGTTTCGGTGAGATCAGCCTCACCGTAATCGTTATAATACCTCCTGATAGCTTCCTGTGAGAAGGCCATTGCACCACCCACGTATGTCTCCAAGCTGCTGGTGAACTCCTCATACGTCTCGGTCATGAATGGTTTCTTGCTTGAATGCTTGATGGAGTAGATTGCAACCTTGAGTTTTAGACCCTTGAATGAAGCATGGTCTTTGATATCATGGAAGGCCTCCTTCAGGGCCGTTGGAGAGGTGTCGCTACTAAAAGTTTCTATGACGCTGTTTGGTGATGATTGCTTGAGGGATTGGCGAATACTTGTCAATGATTCTTGGCGGCGGGCAAGTAGAGCGACTGCGAGGTTTCCTTGAGAAGACAAAACTCTGGCAATACCAGTTCCCTACATAATTTTAGTTGAGTTCATATTATGCCAGGCTTCTTTTCTTTGTAACGTGACTATGTTGAAGATTGACTTACAGTGTTTGGGCCAGCGCCTATAATAATTGCAAGTCCTGACGGGGGCATGATGTTGATGTTCGTAAAAGTTATTCAAGGTAACTGATAGATGCAATTTATCTGTTCAATGTATCAAACTTTAGAATGAGAAGAAATAGATTCAATTCAATTCACAGCTATTTAGGAAACTATATCGGCGTTTGCGGCATTAATCACATCAAAATTTGACGTCATCATCACCACGTGGGGTACATGATTGATCAAGTATACATAGCCTTACCAGTCAGCCTTGTAAATACTAGACGTCTCTGGGCGTTCTATTAAAGCATGAAGTTCAGTTGATTAACGTGTACTTGCTGTAAGATCCCTAAAATTGCAAAACATGCAGCCCAGCCGTCTCAGATTATCGAATCCCTAAGGACAGCTCAGGTGTCTTATTTATAATTGCTCTTCTCTGAAGATAATAATTATAGGATCTCGATATATTTTTAGGGATAGGCATGACCAGTTCAGATAGATCAACAATACAATTCTATAAGGCACTCGAGGTCACAATTCGCTATCGAGATTCCAATTATCACCGATCATCCAGTTGTTTTAAAAGAGATACGAAGATATCCCAAAATTACTATAAGACCTTTACTCGCTCCTCCGTACACCAAGGAAGTCAATAGTCATGGAAAATTTACATTCTTGACATCTAGTCATGGCATAACATAAACACCGTACCCCAATACAGGCAGGAGCCCTAATCATAGCGGCTTGATGGCCCAAGGGAAGATTTCATAATTTATTAAGAACTCCAGAAAAAGCACACCCCTCTAAAGCTGCGTAACATTGCTTGCTGGTATATAAGACGATATGTGAAAATTAAGAAACAGAATATATACTGCTAGAAAACAGAACAGAGGGAACCATCATTCATGTTATTCATTTTAGTACTCATATCTCTTGAATCCAAAGCTGCAATTTTATTAGTATGCTTGAACTGTTGGAAACAGGAAGGTAAAGAACTTACATCCAACTTGCCCATATCAAGCCTTTCTCTCTTCGCATTTGCCTTCACGGACATTATCGCCATCTCCAGATCATCCTGATCGCCCATGGTAATCATATCTCCGTTTGGCATGTCCTCATCACGCATCTTGATCTTGAATCGTTTACGCAATCCGAACTTCTCGCGAATCCGATCGACTAGATCCACAAACTCAATAGCAGTTCCGATCATGATATAACGATTATCCTCAGCATGGACCTTGACACGAATCTTGCGTATTTCTGGTTTGCGGGAACCACCACGGTTAGAAGATGCACGAGAGCGCGGCGGCGGTCTACTCGAGACCATCTCGAACTCGCCCTCATCGAAGGATCCATCATCGTATTCACTCGCATAATCGTCCTCAGGTTCATCATAGCGGGATTGTTGCCTGGATGCTTTGCCACTTCCTGACTTGCTGCTACGAGAGTTGCGGTTTGTGTACATATCATAAAGCTCATCTGGGTACTCGTCTTCCTCCTCCTCATTAGACGGTCTTCTCTGGTTTCGTGTTCGGGATGGTTCGCGTCGTTGAGGTGTTGCTCTTCGGGGTGATTCACGCTGATACGCACGTGATGGTCCTCGAGTCTCTGATGCTGCACGCGTCTGTTGCCTTGGTCGCTCCTCCCGTATCTCATAGCCTTGGTTCGCTCGAGCCTTTTCCATGTTGAGTTTCGCCGGCATTGGTCTCTGTCCATTTCTCACGGAAGCCCCTCGACTCATTGAAGCTGGAGCAGTAGTCTTCTCTGGCTCCGGTGGTGGAGTAGGAGGGAAAGTACCTCGTCCAAGTGGGGGTTCAGATTGAAGTCGTTTACTCTGCAACCCAGGCTTGACCAGATTCGTGGCTGCATAAGAGACATCCTCCGCAGGACGATCATCTTTGACATCAGCTTTTCCATCCTGGAAAAAGTGTCAGCATCAGTACTCCCGTTAACCGAGAGAGTAACAAACATTCTTGATTTTTGCACCAGTAAATTCCGTAAACGCGTTGCTTCTGTCTGATGCTGCGACTAAACGAGCTTTACCCAGATAGTCCTTCGTCTTCAAGTTCTTGACTTTGGCTTGATTTGGCCTGTAAACTACACCAACTGGAATGGAGAATACTGTATAGCCCTAAATAATCATTAGCGATATAGTCTCCAAGCAACCATGTATAACTCACCTCTGCCTCTTCCCTAATAGCATCATCGATGACATTATGATCTTCCACAACTTTCTCCTTCACGGCAAACGAAAAATCCTGCATTCCAGCCTCTTTTTGCTGGAGATAGATATAGCACAATCCTCGGTTGAATAACACCTCGCAAGAATAAAGCTTAAACAGAAGACCAAGTTGCGCGTAGTCGATCATATTGTTGCCTCGTAGATATAATAGGGTATCATTGAAATTCGCCAGCGCCTCCTCGAAATCACCGACTAAGAAATTAGATACACCCTGTTGGAAATATGCGACTGCAAGATACTGATCGAGTCGTACTGCTCGTTGATAGCATTCGACCTGTCATCCGTTAGTATCCTTTCACATGGTGCTTAAGAGTTACCTACAGCTTTCTCGTGCTCTCCTAGGGTCGCATGGATGACACCACAGTTGAAGAGAATTTTAGAGGTATCAGAAATACTCTCAAACTCTCTCAATGCTTCATCGAATTCGTTACTATCGTATCTTTGTAGCGCAGCTACCCAAGTTTCGATTTCCTGTCAACTATCAGCATCGGTCTACGCAGTACCCTTCAAGACTAATCACCTGTTTCAAAGACATTGCAAGAGTTTTCCTCTATCCTTCCACTTTCTTTCTCACTGGATTCTCAGATGAAAGGCTGAATTGCCCTGCAAGCGCCCACCAAGTCGATGAGAATACCTTAGGGCAATCCTTATTGTCCAGTCAAATACAACAAAACTCGGAAAGGTAGCGATATATCCAGTGCACGTTGGGATGTTTTATGTTTTCCTTTTCTCGGGTAAGAAAAAGCTCTCCGGTAGATGTCAAATGGATATCGATGTTGAAATTCGTGAGTGACTGGTGCTTGGGTATTATGTAGCGAAATACGGCCTCTAGATGGGTTCTGCAATCAAGTAAATGATTGAATTGTGTCTGAAGCTTTGAAGACAATATTTTGCCGATACTTCCGGGCTGGTGAATATTGAGCGCTCTCGAGTTCGTCGATGAAGTTTATTAATGATAATAGTACTGAAGAGGAGTGACGGTGAGCACAAGGTGGGAGGAGTATGGAAAGTTTGTGCTGGCAGTCAAGCTGTGTAAAGCAAGAAATGAGTGGATGAACAACGAGACCAGCGCGCGTAACTCAGAATCATATGTGGAATGGGGCTTGGAGAGCGTAATAGTCTGATATTCATGCAGCGAATGATGCTCGTCGCAGCTGGTGCAGTTGCAGGGTTTAACGCTTCGTCCTGCAGAAGAGCACGATAAGTTCGGTCTACGGACGATCAAGCACGACAGCGACTTGCGGGTTACAGTGCTGCTTTGAGATATACCAAGACTTTCAAAGACTTCGAAGGCCTCGAGCTTTGCGGTTGATCGACCGTTCTTTTCGACTTTTCTGCGTTTCTTCCGTCTTACAGAGTGGAGAAAGTTCCAAATGATTGATCACCGACTCGACAAATGGACGTCGCTGCTGAAAGACGAGTGCTTGTTTGATTTTTCTCTTTGATTTTTCTTTCCTTCTCTTTTCCTTGGTTATGCTTCACTCGTTGTTACACTTTTACCGCTTGGGCAAGGGTGGATGATGGTCTACCCGTGGTTCTCGACCATTTTGCGGGCAGTGGTCAGTGGTCGATGGTCAACGATAATGCACTGACTCTTCTCTCTCCTCACCCGCTGTCGAGTATCTTGGCTCTTTCTTGGGAGTCTTGAGGGACAATTGGTGACCAGGGTATTGCTTCAAAGCAGCGACCAGTTCCAGATGCAGAACACTAAACCGATTGGTTCGACATGGGTTTCTGCGACCGCGACGCCGCTTGTTGCAGGGCGCGTAACGGGTGCGTGGGACGTGTGTTGCACGAAGCACATTCGTTGAAAGTCTGTGGTCAAGAAATGCGTAGTGTACTGAGTTGCAACGAAAGAAGCGGAATGGTTATGAAGTATCAAGATGTGTATGAAGGTACGTATGTATATATGTATGAGGTATTTGTATTATATGTAATTACGGGACTTTGTTGCGGCATATGATTGAACGAAGGTCCCTTATGAGATAGAAACTTTCATAAAAGCTTACCTAGGTATTTATTTCATTCTGTACCGGCATTTCATTCATATGTAGTACGAAGTGCTCCTCTGCTACTTTCGTATGATGTCTTCGGCACCGTACCACCTTCAATATGTACCAATCAGCGATATTTAATGTAGGAACGAAATACAATCACATTCAATTATTGTGAAGCCAGAAATAGCACGCATATGACGAGCAATCTTCAATTCACCCATGAAAAGGAATCGTCCACACAGCTGAATTTCTATGCTCCTGCAGATATTGACCGAGGATGCCGACCTTCAGACTTCTTTGCCCAAGCTTCCGTTAGCCCATACAGAGTAGATATCGTGCGATTCCAGCTTTGTCTTCTCTCTACTGGAATTGTACCTCATAAGTCTTGGCGGCGTTTCGCTGTCTTCGCCATGACCTCTCGTGATACTCGCTTTGCTTTCAGCCTGTTTGAGCTGACCTGGGCCCGTCCAGCACCTCCGGAGAGCATGATGCGTAACCCTTGCAAAATAAGGATAATGGAAAAAGAGATCACAGAATAAGAGGGGATTTTGACAAACTCGGTCGACTACTTGACCTGCTCAAGACTCTTGTAGAGATCTAGACAAGGACTTGTCACCAGCAACACTGTACACCATGCCCTTCTACCCATCCCCGAGAACTCCCCTATCATACAAATAACGAGATCTAGGGCAGCGGAGGCTACCGTTTACCAAAAACTATCATCGTCTCAACTTTGAACTCTCTTGGCACCAATCACCATATCATTCTCGAGTGGCATGGTGGATCACCCACGTGAAATGCCTGTCTACCTCGGATCCATTCAAGCTCAGAGCCATCAAGAGATTCGACGCGTCCTCCAAAAAGAGACACAGCCAAAGTATCGGGCCGCAGCAGGGGTGTGGCAAGCAATTCTTGGTTCCCAAGTCTTCATGGAAGACGGTTTACGCATGAAAGCTTGATGTTTGATAAGCCTTCTCATGGTTTAACCTTACACAGGTGATATTTCATGGACTATCCACACCTACTTCGTATTGTACCAAGTACAGTACTTTCTATCAACTACCTCACGGGTTTTACATCTTGGCACTGCTCTTGAATCCCTGATATACAATCAGAGCATGCCCTTTTGCACCTCATCTTTTCTCTCCTCCCATAGAGTCTTTCCAGAACATGAACAGACAGTCTTATCGTTATCCCAGACTCCAGCGCTTCTAGCAATCACTCCAACCAGTGTATTCTCATCATTCTTCTCATACTTCTTCTCCCCATCGTGCTGTCTCGAGATGACCATGGCTCTTCCAATCATTTCCCAGATCTCTATTGGCTTATCCAGAAACACTGCTGCCATACCGTTCTGGCCAACCTCAACAGTACCCAGGACGCCTCTTGGTTTAAAAACACCCTCTTTATCGTCTTTCCAGATTGTCCCGGTTGAAACAACACCTTGGGAGATATCACCAGTTGTACGGATAGAAGCCCAGTATGTGCCAGGTGATAGACCACGTATCGTAAGATCAATCAAGGTCAAGTTGGGAGCCACTTGCACCATTCTAGCCAGTCCCCGAACCTTGTCAGAGACTTCTGTTGAATGCGTCTCAAGAATGCACACTGCCGCACCTGCAATTTTAAGCATTAGAAACCTTGAACTAAAGTAGAAGAGTTAACAGCATACTGTTTGAACCTCCTGAACCTCTCAAAATTGCATCTCTTCCAGTTGCTTGGATAGCGGCAACGATCGCCGACGGAGCAGCTAAGAGTATTAGTCAGTATTGTATGACTTTGCTATTTGTGCCATGGGGCATCTCTAGTAGGGGGAGTAACCTGTTCCTTCAATGGACAGTAATTGGTCTTTTAGGTTTGCATCGACCTTCTGGATTCCTGAGAGTTTGTGCAACGATCCGGATACATCTTTAACGCAGCTCTCACAGGTCATAGGTACAGCAAAGACTGTCTGTCCAGGAGGTTAGAACTGTAAATCCCCACGTGATGGGTGAGACACACTTGGAATGGGGTAGTGATAGCCATAGTGGATATAGAGATAGTCGATAGGGTATCTCGAGAATAATTCGGTTTCGCAGTATCAAAAAGACAGTTGAAGTGAAAAGAAGTATTAGAATGGAGAATAAGTCGACGTATGCTATGACTTAAGCCGACTGTCACAATGTGGGGTCCATCAACAGTTGCTTTGAAATGCCCCGGCCAGCGCGGCCGCTCTTCCCGGTCCGGAACAAAGTCTTGGCACTACACCGGAGTAAAGTTTCCCATTGCGAAAGCTCATGTCCACGACGGCATCAGAAATCCACTTCCAATTTAAGGAGCAACGGTCGCCAACATGTCGCAAAACATTGGAGTTGTAAGTTGCTCTCTGATCTACTCAATTGAGTTTCATGAGCAGCCTGACTGACATTGTCCAGACCAAACTCGCCTTCTCACGAACATGGCATCACGTCTCCTGCACAACACCGCACCACGCCCTCTCAACGATTCGCCCTCTTCCTCCCCCAGACTCTCCTCTTCTGGGACCTCCATCGCTCGGTAGACTCGCATCTCGCATTGCCTCTCTCTTGATCGGTAAACACAAGCCTATGTTCAACGCCTCAGCCGATGTTGGCGACTACGTCGTCGTAACCAACTGCTCCCAAATACACACCACTGGCAAGAAAATGTACCAAAAACAATACTACCGTCACAATACGCGGCCGGGAAGCTTGAAGCAGATCAACATGGAGGAGATGATGGAGAAGTATGGTGGTGCTGAGGTTCTCAGAAAGGCTGTCAGTGGAATGCTTCCAAAGAATAGACTGAGAGACGACAGATTGAATAGGCTGAAGGCTTTTGAAGGGGAGGCCCATCCATATAAGAAGAATATCGTGCATTTCAATGGCAGGCCTAATATTGCAAAGCGGCCGGAAATCCGAGAGACTCTGGCCACGGCGAAGGAGACAAGAGCTTGAGGATATTTTGATGGCACTGATGAGGATCTGGGATGCTTGTAGCATATTGTATTGCATAGGGTATATTGGTGCATGGAAGGAATGTATTGTTTTGATCTCATGGCTATCTGAAGACGTGACTTCATGCTCGATGTGTGGGCAAATCTTCGAAAATCACATAATTAAGGTGATTTGGCAAAAACAAAATGTAGGAGCGTCTGGCAGTAGGTTTGGTTGGTATCAATATCAACTTGCCTGATCTGTGCCAAGCTTCGAAACGTGGATGCTGAGAGCAGGAAGACTAAAGTGAAGCCGAGACTTTGAAGACAGGCAACAAAAGGCTCATAAGACAAGCATAGAACTCGTTCAGCTCGATGGACTTGTGGTATTCCCAACTAAGTCCCCGACCAAGTCCGCTGTTTCCTAAATCACACTAGTTGTTGGAAACCTAGCTTGGTCTCGGGCCTCCAAGTATATACCAGACTGACTGCCTTCTCAAGCCAGCTGTCAATAAGTGTTGAAAACAATAATCTGTTTTGTAAGGCTTACCTCCACCAAGTACAATCTGCATACCCTTAGCGCCCCTTTTAAGCCCGTGTGAGAGCTATATATTATTAGTCATCGGGGTACAAGCTGGTTGTTAAAGATGTTTGTAATTCAAGTGCTCGAAAAATCCCCACGTAGTCAAGGCTAACATTAAAGCAAGATAATACAACTAACTAGCTCTCTCTATGCAACTTATCTATGACTATTACTTATCACAAGTTTTATCAAGTACAGAGATATGGTCGACAGCATATAGTGATCACATGCTCGACAAAATCAATAATGGTAACAACAGTGGCTTGACTTACAATAATAGCCATATATAATGAACATAACAGCAAAATTGATGACTCAGAACCTTTAGTCCACCCCTGAAGTAACAAGGAACTGGAGAGTTAGCATGATGGTAAGAGAACTTCGAGAGAGAGATCAGTTAATTCCAGTTCCAGAGCGAGAACACTTAGTGGTGAGCGAAGATACGATTGGCAAACCTATCGTATTACCGCTCTAAGTTGAAGAAAGACAGGTTTGTTTTTAGAGGGCTGATCGTTTCAAAGCCTTTCGTAGTTGCAGAATGAAGACATTATATGGTGGTAAGGTCTCATGCAGTAGAGGCAGACTCTGCAAACGATGAGTTACCTGAAGAATGCTCGAAATGCTTACGAAAGAAAAAGAGACTTTGGTTACTATAACGAAGAGATTTTTGATGTTGCTATTTAAAGCATATTTACCATGACATAAGATATGGAGTTTTGTTTGCTTCTCGTAACGAGTAAGGTAGAAGCAGGGTTTGTGTTCTCAGGGTGCATTAGCACTTGCTGTGCATATATCACGTAACTAAGATGAAGTTTTTTCTTGAAAAATTCAAGAAGATATGGTACTACTCACTTGAAAGGAGTATACATTGCCAAGACATGACCATGGGTGGTTACAAGTTATTGAGATTCAGTGATTATTTAGTTTTTATAGTGTTTATATTTTTTAGTTGGTTATCAAGAATGTCTATCAATATTATGCACTCCCTTGAACTCCTGCAAATCAATGCACCCATAACATGCTCCGAACTGATCCATCAGGGACACCCAATAGCCGGTATATACAATCCTACAATCGTCAAGTCATGAAGCCTCACATTCACACCATCAATCTACAACTTTGAGTTAAGCTGGGAGCGAGTGACAGTGCATTGAATCAGGCCGTTTGGACCAGATTGTGGGGCGTAAACCTCCGCATCCTTGCCGGTGTTCTTGAGGCCCTTATGCCAGCTCAAATCTGCAGACGTTCTTAGTAATAATTTCAATTTTTGTAAGTCGCAGGGAAAGCTTACCGATCTCAAAGTAGTGCTTGTTTGGCAAAGAGTAGTCAACAGCCTCAACAAGAGGTACGGCCTTCAAGATCTTCTCGGACATCTTGTACATGGTGTTTTGTACCGAAGGGCTGCTCTCCTCGGCGAAAGTCTGCATCGTGATGCCTCTCGCATCATTGAATGCCTGATCAAACTTTGGAATGCTCTGTCTGACAGCCTCGATTCCAGAGAATGTCTTCCAGTGCCAACTAGCATCAACCTCAGTCGACAAGATTCTATCCCATGTTTCTGGAAGAGTCGTGTACTCGTCGCGCAAAAAGCTATGGAATTGCGAGGCAGTGCTTTTCAACACGAGGAGACCAGCAATGGAGCTCTTGATATCGATTCCCTTGCCTTCTCGGACAACAGCCTCAACATTTCGGGTTTCGGCGCCGTCACGGTAGAAAGAGTGTGGGTGTGGCTTGCCATCGATGGTCATGCGTGTCCAGCGATGAACAACGACCTTGATGTGCGCAGCATGAATGTGCTTGTACGTGTCTACGAAGTGGCTTCCAAGAATGCTGGCGAAGAGCTCTGGGGGTGTGACTGGGTTCTGCTTGGCAATGATGTAGACGGTGTTCTTCATGGAGTCGGTGGCCACAACCACGCTGTTATCGGCCCTGGTGTAACTATTTCTCGTGTCAGTGAGAACTCGTTGAGTTTCATTATGACTCAACATACGAGGACTCAATATCTCCTTCCAATAGAACGCAGACAGTCATTTCAGTAACTGTCTGGGTTCCAGCCGCCTCATCGCGCTCAACCTTGTAGACGCGGACATTGTCCTTGCCATAACGTGCATATGCTACTGAAGCCATTGCTGAATTTTGTATGAGATTGTAGAACGATTGGGAGTCCGGAAAATTGAAATGTTAGAAAGACGAAGCACGAAGAGACAAAGGGTCTATGGGATTAGATGAATGATCAATAGCTATCAAGCACGAGCAGAACTCATGTGGCGGAAGGGAAGTCTAGATTATAAGTATATCAGTCTTATCGGCGCCCGCCATTGAGATAGCTATAGCCAAACGGAGCACGGCGGCCATGGGGCCTAAGTGACGGCAAAGGAGAGAGGTAGGGCGCTTTTTCCTCGCACTCTAGCATTTCCCTTACTCTGCACCGTCTACATACACTCTGCAATCGGCCATACCCAGCAAGCCCGTAGAGAGAGAATGACGGATAGGCATTGGCCAGTGGGGCTTCGGGATCTGTTTTGACGCAAAAAGTAGAGAAAGTAAGGTGGTGCACTGAGTCTAGCACCAACGCTCTGGACGGCGTCCTCCGACGCGCATCCTGCAAAATCCCTGGGCGAAAATCATGCGGAGAATGGAGATTGGAGATGGAGAGAATCTATCAAGGCATGTCGCATCGAACCGCATCTCCTGTTTGGCGATGGAGGAAAAGAAGAAGAAGAAGAAGAAGAAGACGAAGAAGAAAATGACGGAGAAGAAGGAGACGGAGAAGGAGAAGAATACACTCAATTTCCCAATATCTCTCTGTCTCTCTGTTTTCTTATGTTCCCCCTTTTGTATTCCCCCAACTCTGTAAGTATATAACATACAGATGATTCGAGATAATGTGCAGAGATCATCTCTCATCTCACTCAGCTATCGGCAACATCCCAAATGGTGCAATGACAGAATAAATCCACAGATCATGAGACGCTCTCTGATAGATTCGACCACTGTTCTTCCATCCCGAGCTACGTAGTAATTCGTCTATCAGTCTCACGCACATATGTTGGAATATGGTCTGAGGCTGTTTTCTTTGTGTTTGGCTGACAAGACCACATTATTGATTCGATATGGCGGCCTTCCCCGCCATCACTAAAGTAAGTGGTGCACCATTGATGCTCAACTCCGTAACCGACTGGATCTTTCAAGCGCATGCGTCCTGAGGTACATACATATGTACATACATCCATACATCCTATCTCTCCATACATTCATACATACATGGATAGAAACCTCCCCAAATTGAGCAACCGCCATGCATTCTATCGTATCTAGGTATGTGGCGAGATACGCTGTATATCAGTTTGATACTGTACGTCTTCGCCATTGGCATTTTTTTGCATATGGATCTGAAAAAGGGATCGCGAAATGTGTGGCTTCTTTTGATTTCTATATGCTACCAGGAATCTGAATTGGAAAACTCAATCTCATCTATACTCTGTAGATCAAACTGCATATACGCAGTATATACATAGATACATAAATAGTACGTACACATACATACATGGTCTAGGTGAATATCTGCGTTCGATTGCCTTATTTCTTTGTTGTCCACGGGACTATCAGTTGCATGAGGTCAACTCTGTTGTAGTAAATGCCTTTCAAGAGGCAAGAGTGAGTGATCAGGAGGGCATGTGGAATATACAGTACCAATTTGGAGGATCCTCAAACACTGACAAACTTTGCTATGTCTGCGTCTTTGGATTCGAACGCATACTAATTTGTCACGCGAACAAAGTGAATATCTAGCCAACATCTTGTCAAGAATTTCTCTTTCTACCTATCCATCATACCTTGGATCCCAAGCAATGAGTTAACGAAGAAGCAAGAAGGGAATATTGGATTGGTCATGCTCATCTGAGGATCCTTCGCATTTGTTCGCTAGGTACTAAAGGCTCGGGCCGTTGATTCTCCTTCGAGATTAGGCTGGAGTTCGGAAGGGCAGCTTGCACATAGAACACGCTCAGAACTCACTCACTCACTCCATGACGCTGGACGAGGTTTGTTACCTTACCTTGCCTTGCCTTGCCTTATCCCATCAGCCTACCCTACCTACCCTACCTACCTTACCTACATATCTACACTGCCTTCGAATCTTTTTGTCGCAGCAATTGCTCAATAGTTGATGTTTCTAGAAAGACTTTTGGTATTGCTCCATGGACACTTTGTAATCCAGTAGCCTTGTATGTGAAAAAAGCTTCGAAAAGCGACTTGTTTCGTGTTCGCGACTCTGTTATATTTGGTCACTGATATCCGGCAACCGTTCGCTGCTTCGCTGACGAAGTCTCCGAATTCGATATCGCAACTGTCGTTACCGCACACGCATATCCAGCTTTCCATCGAACTACCACTACACTACTGCTGATATTCTCGCGCATCCCACCGTCAACCACGTGTGAGCTTTTCCACATGCCACCCCCGCACGAAGGAGGTTGAGCCTTATCCGCAGATGGCCAAATGCCAGGCCCCGCGAGTATCATGAGTTCGTCAACGACGCCAACTCAGAAAGCCGTCTATACTCAGCAGTCCTACGGTTCGACTGGCTCTCGAACGAGCTTCGATCGTGATGGACGGCAAGACACCATCGGCACTCCAGCCGTTAGGACATTGTCTAATCCAACCATGTCCTTTGTACCTCGGGGGTCATCACTGGCACCCACCACAGGTCCAGGTAGCTTCAGCTCAGAGATGCGCAGTCAGATAGCACCTCTACGAACTCCATCACGGCCTGAAGTTCCAACTGTGACGAATCTCGAAAGATTAGAGGAGGATGAGGGGCGTGTCTCTGAACAAAGTATATTGGCCTTGAGGGAGACATTGAGTCGTGAGATGAAGATCAAAGAAGGTAGTGAAAACCTGTTGGAAGCTCTGAATACGAAGAAGGCGAAGCAGACGAAGGAACAACGCCAAAGAGTTGAGGCTGAGCTTAGCTCTTCAAATGTGCGGATAAAGGATATTAAACAACAGATACAGGACCTTCAGCGTCCAAAGGCCCCCAGCACTCCAACGCGTGGTCGTATGGCTGGTCTTTTTCAAAGCAATACATTACGATCTCCTCAAAGTGCAGCCAAAAGCACAACTGGTTCAGAGTATGAGGAACCAACTGAATCCCCAACATATGTGCTTGCGGAGACATTACAAGCCCTCGAAGTCGAAGGAATGACCCCTGATTATTATGTAGGACATGCCAATGGCCTTGTGGATCTATTCAAACGGTACCCCACTTTGAAGTATGATCTTGTTTGGTCTGTGTTTGGTTTGCGTATGCAAATCATGCTTCTCAGCGAGAGCAGAGAAGTTGTGGCTGCTGGATACCGTATGACAAGGCATGCCATCTCCGATAAGAGTTCTCTCCACAAGATACGAAGTCTGAATACTGACTATCTTGTCATATTGTGAGTATCACTCGAGTCTAACAGGAGTATTTGTTGGATTTATGAATGCTGATCAAGTACAGATCTTTGATTAAGGAGCGAAAAGCGGATGTAGAGCGTGAGCAGGCCTTGAAATTCGTCCGCGCGTTCTTAGAAGTCAAAGATGGTGTGAAAGAAGTCTCTCGAGCCATCGTCCGAACCATTGCAGCTGTGGCTGAGCACGGGGATGATAGACTCAGAGCGATATGCATCGAGACACTGGCCGAGATAATGATTAGAGACCCACCTCTATTGATTGCGGCGGGCGGACTTGGTGTATTGACAGACGCCCTTGGAGAAGGTACTTATGAAGCTTCAGATGGTCTTACTGGGGCGTTTCTGTATCTTCTTGACGCACCTGAGCGGAGGAAATACCTTCGATCGGGCTACGAGTTGGAAGTCCTTTTCACGGCCTTCACAGATTCTTTGTCTGCAAGAGAGAGAATCTTGAAGCAGAACGCGAAAGCAATCGGCTCAGCCATGCGATCTTGGTCAGGACTGATGACACTCTCTATGTACAATTTTCGGGCCATCAGGTCATTGATCTCCTCACTTACAATACCCAATCCACTTACACGAGACACAATCATTGATTTGTTGTTTAGTCTTTTGCGCATCAAGCCGCCATCTTGGTCGGTTTCGTTTTTGGCCGGACGACGGCTAACCACATATGGTCGTGTTGCGAACTTGAAAGCTCCTGTGGAGACAAAGGCGCCTGCTTCCACTAGTGAAGAGGATTCTGGAGAGAAAAACCTCGTTGATCATTATACTGCGCTCTTACTTGCCGTTCTTATTACATCTGGGCTGTTACCGGGGCTGCTTCAAGTCACGAAGGATACGGACAACCTGACTATGAAACGAAAG
This sequence comes from Allantophomopsis cytisporea, assembly GCA_024752435.1. NCBI lineage: Eukaryota > Fungi > Ascomycota > Leotiomycetes > Phacidiales > Phacidiaceae > Allantophomopsis > Allantophomopsis cytisporea. The sequence goes on from CP103024.1 coordinate 373,353, forward strand.
ACGACACTACTCATAGGAGAGGTCCTGAAGCTTGCAAATAAACTATTACCGGTGTCCTGGAGCAGCGATCTACAACTTCTGCCAGAGCTATTTGCTGCTGCTTCACATTTTGGTGATGAGGAGCGTTTTGTCGCAACCGGGACAGTCTATCAAATTGATAGTGTTAATAGAACACTATACCGATCAGCACCTGCCACCACCATGGCGCTGGTCAAATCCTCATCCAACAGTAGCAGCACAGATAATATGGCACGATTTGATGAGCCTATCAAGGCAACAACGGCAGCTGTTTTCGATGAAGCAACATTTCGGCAAATGCTGTTGGACTCGCAAGTACTCGGCAGCACCAACTTCAGAAAATGGAACTGGGATATAATTCTGGCCATTATCGAGGGACCTTTACTCAGCGGAAAACGTCTCGATGAGGCAATCAAAGCGTCAAAATTTATCAAAAGGATGATGAGTTTCTATCGCCCATTCAAGTACAAGTTTGCAGAAGAACAAAATACTAGGCCCAATCAGAAGTACGTAAGAGTAGGACGTGCTCTTATGCGAACTTTGCTGCAAACGCCAGAAGGAGTTAGATATTTGGCAGACAACAAGCTACTGAGACAAATCGCCGAATGTCTTGCTCAATGTGATCCGGTAAGCAGCTTCGATGTAACATAGTTGATGATGTTATACTAACGCGGCATATAGACAAGCGGACTCACAGCTCATGCGCCAATGTTCTCTAAAACAAGACTCACAACCACATTGTCTAGCGGCTATTTCCAAATCCTTGGAGTTTTGAGCAGCGACACCAATGGTCTACTCATGTTAGATCGCTGGCGTATGGTGAACATGATGTACCATATCATCGACTTGAAACAACGACCTGATCTGATCAAGTTATTACTGTCTAGTTTTGATTATAGCATTCCAGGGCATCCACGTGTTCTTCTTTCAAAGGCCCTGACAGCTGGAATCAAAGAGGTGCGAATTTTTGCCACAAATTCTTTGCGCAAATATGCCTGCCGTTCACAATCCAAAGCATCAGGTGGGGGTGTTCGTGACTCCAAGTGGGCCATACAGCTCCTTGTTACACAGCTTTATGATCCAGAGGTTGAGGTTTGTGCTACAGCAATCAAAATTCTTGAAGAGGCCTGTAATCGAAAGGACTATCTGGAGTATATTGTCGAATGCCGTCCAGCGTTGGACCACTTGGGTGAAATTGGAGCACCGCTTTTACTTCGATTCTTATCGACATCAATCGGTTATCATTACCTTGACGGCCTCGATTATATCAGTAATGAGATGGACGACTGGTTCCTTGGTCGAAATGATGCATATGTTGGTGTCATTGAAGCTGTGCTTGCTCGTGCTTTCTCCGAAGTCCGTGAGGAATCATCGGGCCGGCATAGCTTGGATGATGTTCTCTTCGAGCCAGAGCCAGAAAGACCGGATAATGATGCAAAAGTCCCGCCGCATTTCTATCGTGAGCTTGCGAGGACCGAGGAGGGCTGCCGACTCTTGAGAGAAAAGGGGCATTTTGAAGAGTTTGCAGCTACCATTCGAGATCATGGAATGCAACACGATGACGTCGAACTCGTGCTCAAGGTTAAGGGATGCCTATGGGCTGTAGGGAACGTTGGATCTATGGAGCTTGGTGCACCATTCCTGGAAGAGTCTGATGTGATTGAGCACATCGTCAAGATTGCCCAGGAGCACCCTGTGATGAGCTTGAGAGGTACTGCTTTCTTTGTCCTTGGTCTTATATCGCGAAGTACACTCGGCCTTGAGATATTATCTGAAAATGGCTGGGATAGTAACACTACTCCCATGGGCGAATCTCTCGGTCTATGTATTCCTCAGAACTTGAGTAGGCTCTTTTCATTCCAGCCATGGAAACACCAAAAGGCATCAGATCAGACTATTACTGAAGCGCAAGCTGTGAATATCTACGCAGCTAAAAAGGACAACGATGCCACGAATCAACGCATCCTTGAGCTAATCATAGATCTTGGTAATACCGTATTGACCAAGAAAGCCATTACGGAGCTCATGCATATCAAGACGAAGAAGGTTCCTGGTTTCTCACAACCACAACTTTTTAAAAAAGTTATGACCATTCTAGAATGTCACCATTTCCGCCTGCCTGTAAGACGGTTCGTCATTGATTTATTTGAGAGAAATGTTATGAGAAGAATTGTACTGGATGAGGAAAGTAGCGAGGAGGATATTGAGAGTGATTCTTCCAGCCAAGGGAGGACGGAGAGGCAAAGGAGCATCAGTGCGCCCTCCAAACCAACCGTACAATGAGGTATGAGGGGTACTGTGGTGTTTTAGGATATGCGGGGTCACAGCTTGGGGAGTTGGTTCTTTATATATGGAGGGGATGATTTGTTGGCGTATATCGTACTATCTATCATGATGGTTATTGAAAGGTTGTGGTATGGGTTTTTACAGATCTTGGCGTGGCCGAGCGTGGCACCAAATGCTTTCTGATGAATATTAGACAGAATTTCCTCTCAATCAAGAGTCTTGCTTGGGTGTCACTAGGTGATGGATTGAATACTTCTTGATGTGAGAGCATTTCCCCCGCAGTCTCATGGGAGTACATAATTATGAATATCTCCGAGAAGAAGCTCCTAGGCACTCGCGTGGCCCAGAAGGCTACTATGCAGCCTTGTTTACTGAATGGTTGGTTGGTCAGGTCCCTTACCTCGGATCGAATCTGTGATATACCTTATGCCCGCCACAATGCTTATCGATTAATTGGTAAGGCCTAATTCATCCACTATGCCGCCAGTTCAACCAACCAAATTCAACACAATAGAAATCATGATATCCTCCTCTTTCCTTTCTGCTCTCGAAGTTTCCCTCCCCTCATTTCATGTTTATTTTCCTGTGCAGACCCCTAATGCGCCCGTTGTTCTTTACTCTACTAATCACACCTCTTCTCCGTCAATCCGTCATCACAAGTGCTCGTCGGATTCCTGCGGTTGAATATCCCATCTGTCGTCGAAGTTTCACTTGTTCACCACCTTCTCAATTTTTCCCAACTATAATGGCAGACCTAAACGCTGAGAATAAGGCGATCGAGGAAGTGGAGCGGCTGGCAAACCCTGCAGAGATAGAGCAGGAAAACCTGTCGGAGCCAAGTATGCGAAAAGATGCGGCAACGCAAAAAGAGGAGATTGAGAAGAGCAATGCACCAGTAGATGAGAAACTACCAAAACTTAGCGCTGCGGACTTTAGAGTGTATAACAGTATGGCAGAACACATGGAGTACTTTGTAAGAGCATCCAATTGCGGAAGTCAGAATTGCCCCAATTAACGAAGTAATCAGCACAATCACTTCCGTCATTCGTGGAACCTTCTATACAGTGCATGCGAGTCAGGCTCACGGCCACGCAACATGTCCCTCAAGCAGTTCTTGATGACCGGCCTTCAGTTTTGCGGCCACCTCACCACTCACCACTCGATCGAAGAGCATCACATCTTCCCGGTGCTTGCTAAAAAGATGCCGGAGTTCAAGAATGGACCGAACTACAAAGGGGCGGCTGAGCTCTTGAGACAACACAAGGCTATTCATGAAGGAATGGATGTCTTTGAGGAGTACTTGCGACAATGTAAAGATGGTGAGACGGAACTGGATCTGAGAGTGCTCAAAACGAAGATGGATACTTGGGGTGAAGTGCTCTGGACCCATTTGGATCAAGAGGTGAAGACATTGGGCGCGGAGAATATGAGGAAACACTGGACTTTGGAGGAGATGAGAAGGATGCCGATGTAAGAATATATATATAATGTAATAATGTAAATGGAGTATGGCATAGAATAGACTACAAAGAAAATCTATCATGACAATGAAACGTTTCACTAAGGTCTGGAACTTGATGTAAATCTCTTTTGATTCATATTTCATGACGCTTTTCGGTTCACAAAAGCTCTACTATGTGAACGCCTAAAAGTAACAGTATTTTCGACCTATCGCAACCATCCCAATGCAAAGAAATGTCGAAACGTCCAATTAACCACGGACAGCCGCGCCAAGGGCACCACCAGTGAATTGGGTTCCACCAGCCTGTCTTGGCAATGACTGGCCACCCCCACGACCACCACCACCTCGTCCGCCACCACGGCCTCCTCTGCCGCCACGTCCACCTCGTCCACCCTGTCGCTCGAAGGCGTTGGCGGTACCTTGTGTTCTGGTTTCGAGCGTTCGCTCGTTGGACTCAATGAGACCGCTGGCCTTGTCACTGAGAGTGAGAGCCAAGCTTTGAAGTCTACTGAGCTCAACCCCCTTTCTGAAGATGATTGAGGAGCTGACTTGGTCGAGGGCCGCTGCGAGCTCCTCATGGCTGATCATCTTGCTAACGATAGCACCAACCTTGCGGTCTGAGAGCTCGAACATGGAGGAAAGGGTAGAGATGGAGAGGGTGTCGTAGTATGGAGCGTAGGTGAAAAGGTAGGTGCGGAGACCTTCCTCTTGGATCTGCTCAGAAAGCATGGTCTTGATGGCTTCCGAGTTGGCCATCAATTCCCAAATCTTGATGGAGTGAATGAACTCAATAGCCTTCTTCCACTCGCCGGCAGCCAAAGCCTTCGATGCCTGCATGACATGATCACGAGTGTTCTCTGGTGGACCAGTGAAGATTTGGCGCTCATGGTACTCTAACATGCGGCGGTAGGTCTTGCTGATAACACGCTTCTTGATATCTGGAGATGAGCCGGTCTGGGCAAGAAGAGGGATTTCGAGAAGCATGCTGCAGGTGAGGTAGACACACTCGAGGAGTTCGAGGTTGATGTGCATGTGGAAAGGAAGTTGACGTTGTCTCTCAAGACGCTCCTGCTCTGGCGAAACCTGGTTGTATCTCTGGATCATGACACCCTGAGCAAGAAGTTCCTTTTGGCGACCACTTCCGCAGATCTCCTGAAGGGTGTTCTGGGCTTCATAAACGAGACCGGCACGGAATGCACACAGACCGACTTGGACGAGAGTGCGGTTGAAGAGGATCTGGCTATGAACGTCGAAGTTGTTGATAGTCTCCTGCAAATGAGACATGAGCATCATGTCGCGAGCCTTGTAGTAGCTGTCATGGAGAGCAAGGAAGTAAATTTGGCAAAGCATGGCACGGGCGCGTATGATGCCCTCGCTGTGAATGAAAAGGTAATTGCAAAGAACGTTGACAAGCTTAGCAGCATCAGCACCAGCACTGCGTGGGGTAATAGAAGAGTCCAAGCTTTGTGGGAGTGCCTTCCAGCAGTTCTCCTCAAGAATCTTGACAACGGTGGCAGGCTAGGAAATGTATTAGTAAACGATCTTAAGGGGGTGGATGTTGGACTGACCTTGAAGTAGGCGTGCTCAAGGCGGCGCATAACGATGCGGTTAAGGCTCTCTTGTGGCACTTCAAGGCTCTCATCCTTTCGGAGCTGCTCAACGTACAGCAAAGTACGGACAATATTGTTGTACAAAGCAGCTTCATCAGAGAGTCTGTCAATGTACTCTGCGGTGTGGGGATCGATGTTTTGCAATGATCGGGTGAGCTCATCGTCAAGTCTCTCAACTGAGGACACAAGGCTTCCTGGAACCTTAAGCTTCTGTCCCTCAGCAGCAACTGGGGCCTTGTCATCATCATCCCACTCCTCAGCTCCCTCCAGGACTACAATATCCGGATTGGCCTCAAGAACCTCGAGGAGAGTTGCAAGCTCACGCTCAGCAGCCTTCCACTGTTCTTGTGGCATAAAGGTCTGGCTACCAGTGCTAAGATCGAAACGGGTGGCAATGCTAGCCAAAAGGACTCGTATCCGCTGGTATGGGGTAGTGGCGACTTCGTAGAGCTTCTCCATGACCTTAATCTGCTCATTTCGGTCGGTGTTCTTCTTTCCGCGAGATTCGATGATGGATCTCAAGTTCTTGAGAATGCTCTCTGGGGTAAACTGTAATGTGCGTCCACCCTTTCCAACAGTCGAGAAGCCCTCCTCGTCATCATCGCCAAGAGAGAGGTTGACAGCGCTGGAAGACTTTGGTGCCTTGGCGGGCTTTGGTGCTGGTTGCTCATCCTCGGATTCCATGTAACCTTCCTTATCAGCCTTGAAAGCATCGATATCCTTCTGATAGTCCTTGTTATTCTTCTTGATGCGCTGCTTGACAGCATTCAGGCCTCTTGCGTTGGTTGCGTTCATCTTCTTTGGTGTGACCTTCTGCTTCTCAATGGTCTCATTCATGAAGTCCTCGAGCTCAGTGATAGCCTTGATGTACATCTTTGGAACCTTTCCGCCCTGGATGAGCTTTACAACTTGGCGGTTGAGTTTATCGAATTCTATTGAGCTGTCAGCCTCCCAACAGATTATACAGCATACCTGGGTGCCCATTCATGAACCTACCATTGGAAATAGAACTCCAGTCATTAATCTTCTCGCCGTTCTCGATAGCCTTGATTGTGCCCTCAAGCTCCTCGAAACGCTTGTCCTTCGCACTCTTCACTTGTTTGACTCGATCGTCACCGCTATCGCTATCGCTGTCTGATCCGGCATCTCTCATGAAACGGTTGGCACCGACCTTCTTCTCTCCGTCGGAATCGGAGTCGCTGGAGTCGTCATCGGAGTCCTCATCAGAGTCTTCATCGGAATCCTCGTCGCTGGCGACCTTTTCTTCTTCTTCCTCATCAGTGTAGAGCTCCTCCTCGTCAGAGCTGCTCTCGCTGGAGCTGTCGCCATGGAAGAATCGAGACATCTTGGCGGATTGGCTTGCGATCGTTATTAAGGCTCTTCGCAAGGGTAGTGGTGGTACGTGGCCGACGTCGTGAATTTGTCGTGGGGCCTACTTCACAATTGCAGATGTTGCGCGAAATCTAAGCGAGCTAAGGTAAGTCGAAAGAAATTCTGGCGTGTGCCCAGGTATGCCTAATATTGTGCCTTACCAGTCGCTGTATTAGGGCACAAGTTCTTGAGGGCCAACGGGAAGACTTCAGATGAATTTATAAAAGATGCACGAAGGATTGGAAGTATTTGGCAGAGTATCACGGGTATGAGATTCTTTTGTAAGATATTCAATGGGAAACCTGGGGCCAAATTATGGTTGTTTGTATAGAAATAATCATACCAGGTAGCTTTGGGAGTGAAGGTTGGGTTGCAGCCTCTTAAATAATGGTGGGCACGTGAGTCTGTCTATACATTGAGTCATTTTGGAAAGGCACACAGTCATACCTCACCCATCGCAATTCTTCAAAGTAAGGTATGTATGCTCTATAAGCAAGACATCAAAGGTATTTCTGTTTAGAATCTTACAGTCTTTGATCTTACAAGCCTAATTGGGTGTTTTGAATCATAATCTTTTGTGATTGCCATGTGGAAATACTTGAAAGTCAAATACACACCTACCACCTCAGCCATATGAGAGGGGGTTCATGCTCCCTCTTCGCTGCTGTAAACAATGTTTTTAAAGATTATCGAAAACAACTAGGGTTGCAGTTATTCGAAACTGGTCTGAGTTTCCAATCTAATAATACAGATAGCTCAAGTGAATGATACTAACGCAGTAGAGCATCTACTGCTACAAAGACCTTCGCCTCTTTCGAAGCGCCATTAGATATCCCATCTGTAATAACCACTTGCTCCTAAATAATACAGTGCTGAAGAATATTGCACCCATGACCTCTAAAATACTCCAATTCCCATAAGATACGATCCAAATCCCAAATCCACGGCAGTCATATCAAACATAAGCTACTTGACATGAGCACATCCCTGATACTCAAAGTCAGTGCTGTCAAGTTCTTCATTCGTTCCGATCAAGCCAGTCAGGATGCTCAGTTATCTTCCATCTTCTGATGTTACCTGGATTCTCTGCGCGACTTTGTTGAGCGTGTGCGAATATCCCTTTGCTGTCCTCACTCAGAACTAGTTGGCGAAACTGGGTGATTTCAGCGTTTGCAGTCTTCACATTCGCCGACCACGCAGAGACTAAAGAAGTCGCTATGACTAGAGTTAGTTACTGATCAAAGACTAAGTCAACGCACAAAAATGACTCTGTCAAAGACATACGAGAGGGTTGAGGGGTTGTGAGAGGCTCGATAAGCCTGGGAATGGTTGTGCGCAACGCTCGAAGCTATGCCAATGATTAACGATTTTCAGAATTTTGTCATGGATTGCAGAAACCCACTTGAATATACATCTCCTCCAACTTCCCTTGTGCCTCCTCAATGCGTGCCTCATCCCAAACAGTATCGTCCACAGCTTCGGATTTGATCTCAGCCTTGGCGGGGTTCTCCACAGCTACATTGCTACGGTCGGCACGCTTTGCTTCTTCAGTATTCTTCACAGCCATTGCAGCCTCTCAAAATTTTGAGCTCGTTCTTAGTATCCTACTCTTATGAGTTAACGAACGACGAGCAACTCCTGGCAGCTTTTGTTGGCGGTTCTTAGGATGTACTAATACTGAATCGTTTAAAGCTTCAGATTGAGAGATTCCTCAAATGTAGCCTCATGGACGGGGAAGTTCGCTTATTCCACGTGATGAAAGAGCCCCTTCTACAACCCCGTTCAAGTAGCACACAGTATTGAGTGAGAGCATTGAAAGAAATGAGAAATCTTCACAGAATAGTGTTTATAATGAATTTGAGAGAGGAAGAACAGAATGGATTGTTTGTCCGCATAAATAATGAATTTAATCGACGCTATCAACTACTACCATAACGCCCAGTATCCATACAAGAGAACGACCTTATAACTCGTTAGAAACACACTCAGCCTTAATCCCGCTTCGTGTTCTCCAATATTGTCTTCATCATCTCATTGCCAACCTTCGTAGCGTCTGCAAAACGAGGTTCGAAGAATCTCTGGGTGCTCTCAAACCTGTCCCTGTATGACTCAAAGTCACCGAAAGTGACACAATCTGACCAACCTCTTGCAGCGAAGGTAAACTCGAGATCATCAGAACGAAAAGTGTTGTCCTCGATTGCAATACGAATGACATCTTCAAGGAGCGTTGGCTTTCTAAAAAGGTATTCAGTCACACCGAGCCACAGACGAAATAATGGCGTAGAGCAGATCATATGTTCATAGGGTACGATTCCAAGTTGAGACCAGCAGTCAACCATTGCCAACAAACTTAAGTGGTTATTTGGGGTTGGGACATCAGGCTTTTTTCCCAACGAGAAGCGATCGAGCACTTCGTCTTTCAGCAAAAGATCTTCGTCCTCCCATTGCTGAGAGCCAAATACAGCGGTTCCGGCCTTCTTGATTCGTAACTCGAGCTCTTTGTAATGACCTCCTAGCATAAGCTTGTAGAGGTCTGTGACTGATTGGGCATATTGACGAATTTGCTCCTTGGCGTATGGGTTCAAGATAGCTAGTCCAGCGTATACATGCCATTTCTGAGAATAGATACGAAGAGTGAGATTGATCTTGACGTTCTCGATTCCGCCGACGTAACGATCAATTTCCCACGGGAACTGAGCATTTGCGTGCCATGCTTTACCCATACTTAGGAACGCTGCATGAGTAACTGCTTGGGTATCCGCAGTGATACGATCGTGCTTTGCTGCTGAAAGGTACACGTGCTTGGACTTCAGGCAAGACAAGACCTTCACAACTTTCTCAAAGCTCTCCTCGGATGCCCGATGCTGGATGATGACCTGAGACATATGTGAGCAACTGCTCTGAATGATACGGAGAAGCTTCTCACCAATGGCTGGCCTTCGGGATCAACCCTTGGACCATGTAGAGAGTGACATGAAACAATGTCTACATCCTCAGGCAGATGCTTCTCGAAAGCGGCAATCTCAGGAGCTTTGCACGACGTCTGTCCACCAACAATAGCGCCTTGCTTGGTTGCTGAGCCGAATATGAGCAGTGGATTTACAGGAAAGGTACGTGCTTACATGGACCATACATGGAAGCTACCTTATCAATCGAGGCAGCTTCAACATTGTAAATTATGTAGTCGCTGGCTCTTGACACGAGATGACCATTTGGGTAAATATGAACTTGTTTCTATTTCATTCTCAGCACATGGTGCGATGAAGACTATTTACAGATGCATTTACTCTATTTGAAAATTCTTCCACTAGGCTAGCATACTTTTCTTCCCTGTCGCAGGCGTTGACTCTGCAGATATCGAAAACCAGTCAGTATAATAGCACGAATTTGTATGCTACAAAGCAAGTATCTATCACTGAGGAACATGTTAGCAAAGATCTTTGAAGAAAGATTATGATGCGAAACTTGATTTCGAAAATTACATCAGACAATAAAAAATAAGGTAGCTGAGATTTTTCATCAGTGATAGTCAACCGCCTCACCGGTGCCAGAATGGCATTCGGATCGGCAGAAGACAGTACTCTAGCCAAATGCACTCAAGTCATCATTGTAAGGAGTGCGGAGGAAGAAAAATATAATGCTTACCATGAGTATAACGGGCTCAGCGAAACAACGAGCACAAGGGTGTTTACCTCCATCCCGCATCGCTGAGCCTTCGGGCGTACATCTTGCCCATATCACCCATTCCGATGATGCCAACTACGAAGTCGGCCATATCCTCGACTGGATGCATAATATCGGACATGGTTCCGAATGCGCCAGATTCGCTGACAGAGAGATGAGAGCTCTTCAAATCATCAAAAACACTCCACAGGATCTTGAGTTCGAGGACGGTGCGATATAACACGATTGCACAACGAAAATTCGAATTATTGTGGTTGGTGAGGATGAAGCTGATGAGATGCGCAAGCTTTAAGAGAAAATCGGACGCTGCGCTAAGGATTTGCACTAGGCGATTTTCGCGAACACCCGAAAACCCTACACACACCAGAAGTTTTGACGACGAGGTGGGCTTCGATTGCTTTTTGCTTCTTCATTGCCAACTCCCGACCTCGACAACTCGACAACTTACACCAGAGCAACCATGCCACCAAAGAAGGTTTCCCGCCCAGCCCAGGAGAACATCTCTCTCGGCCCACAAGTCAGAGATGGTACGATTTTCTAAATAATTGATGGGCATGAATTTTGACTGATTTGCATTTAGGCGAACTCGTTTTCGGTGTCGCCCGTATCTTTGCGTCTTTCAACGATACCTTCGTCCACGTCACCGATCTTTCGTATGTAACTCATTGAATGTCGAAAACGGCATGCGAAAATTTATAACTTGTGGTTCTTTTGGCTAACTCTGGGTGATTCCAGTGGCCGTGAGACCATCACCCGTGTTACCGGTGGAATGAAGGTCAAGGCCGATCGTGATGAGTCTTCTCCATACGCTGCCATGTTGGCTGCTCAGGATGTTGCCATCCGCTGCAAGGAGTTGGGCATCAACGCTCTCCACATCAAGATCCGTGCTACTGGTGGTATGTATGACTGAAGCTCAAATAATTCTCAACTTACTCACAGTGCTACAGGTAACGGTACCAAGACCCCAGGTCCAGGTGCCCAGTCTGCTCTCCGTGCTCTCGCTCGTTCCGGCATGAAGATTGGTAGAATTGAGGATGTTACCCCAACCCCATCCGACTCTACCCGCCGCAAGGGAGGTCGCCGTGGTCGTCGTTTGTAGATGGCTGGTGGAATTGGTTCTGGTTTGGTGTTCACTGTGGAGTTGACAATCACGCGGGGAACGGCTATATGCCTGGTCCCCAATATTGCTTTAACTTGTCATCTGGCAGCTTTTAGCGCAACAGTCTGAACAATCAAATCTCCAATGAGAATCAAAAGGCTCCGAGATGATCTATGTGAATTATGACTAGAAGAAATGTTTCAGCAAGAGGAGTGAGCAGTTAAAGATGCCTCTGAAATCTGGTTACCGTGTAATGTTCTGTATTCCACTCTTATGTAGAGTCACCAAACTGACTTGTTGATCTACGGGAATCTACTGATAGCCTTTGCCAGGGGTCATAATCCTATGAAAGTTGTATCTGAACGAATGTGAGGTACTGATGGTAACGAGATGGCTGCCTAGGTACACAGGTATTCCAGCATGTACAGAATTGACTTCGTATTCAGAGTATATAATACGCAGCAAGGATATCCTATATTCTCAATAGTTTCTGCTCATGGACAGTGGTATTTACCTGTCAATAGACTAAGGTACTTATGTGCCCAGGAGCTAGGTAGGCAATGCTAATCTCAAGAAAAGGCATCCGTGTCGCCAGGACCGGTGCTTGTTGCTAATTTCAGACCCTCTTTGCGCGGGTAAGAAACGTGATCTACGAGAGATGCCAGGGCAAGTTAACGCTAAACGCGATTTGTATGAACAACTCCAGAAAGTTTATGTGCGGGTTAACTATACAAGAGCATTGTACGCAGCAGATTTGCATTATTCTCGGATTCGTGCCTAACTATAAATCTTGAGGAGCGTCGGGCTTTGTCTGTTAACCATGAGTATAAAAGAAAGCATGGTAATGAAGGATGACATTGTGTTTTCTCGGCTTTTGGGCTTCGACATACCTCAGGTAGCCTTCTGCACAGATTTCGCGAGGCTTCTGTTGAACCATGGTACCGTGTAACCTGACTGAGAACATGCAGAAAAGTCTTAGCGCGGTTGAGCTCCCGCACCCTACGCGTAAGGACATCCAGCCAGAGGTACATTCACAAAAATCTCACAATTTCATCTTCACCAAACATAAACAAATCCTTTGACCAAACAAGTACAGCACCCATCAGTGTGAAGAAAACCATGTCTTCTTCCAATGAAGATCATGGAAGCACGGCGCAGCTCCGTTTGTCATCAACAACTGATACGACCTCCCACGTGACATCACCACCAGCCAGCTCAGCATCAGAACAAGACCTCACTCATGAGATAGGATTAAACACACCTGTCAAGCAAAATCGAATGACACTCCAACGTAATCCATCTTCGTCAAGCGCAAAGTATGATGCGGGCATTCAGGATGCTGGGATTCTCAGTGCTATCAACTACTCTGAGGATAACGATAACCCCGACTCTTCCAACCAAAACCAGCCGCCAGATATTGTGCTTGACAATTCCCATGCTTGCAGTCTCACCAAGTCCTCATCATCCGCTTCCCGATCTACTATGAAGTCTGTTAAGTCCATGAAGTCAGTTCAGTCTGTTGTCCACGTTGGTACAATTCCTATGGGCACTTTGCGCGTTCACTCAGAGGAAGAGGAGGAAGGTTCAGATACTGTTACCAGAATCAAGACAAAGCCAGAGTTTGCACCCTTACGCTCAGGCGATGTCTTTCTGGTCTCTCAAATGCCAGTAGGGTCGCTATTTGCCTATGATATGACAAGCTTCACTATTCAGAAGGGCTCAGATGCTAAGGGAGGCGCAGACTTCTCCTTTGAGGGCATAAAAGATATCCCACCTGGTCCACATTTCTTCTTTGCAGGTTCTGCATCACCCATTGCACCTCGAAATGGGTTCTGGATAATTTCGCGCCAGAAAGGATCAACCGACCAGGGTGATATTCATGTCAGAAGATGGGACAAGCGCAATGAATCATTGGAGGAGGAAGTCAGCACTGCAGAGGCAACTTTCAGAAAAAATGATATCCACCTTGTCTTCGACAAACTCTTACCATATGAGACTAAACTGGTTCCAAGCACGACGAACTCAACTATCCCTTTTGATATCAAGGAGAACGTATGGAAGCGTATGACATCCTGTATCAAAGGAGCCATGCTCACACGTCTCACTGGTGGTGCTGATAGTTGGAATCACTGGAGATTCTCTTCTCAAGATGAGAGTGATACGGCTCTAAAGCTAGCAAGAGACAGTCGTTCCGATCTCACTTCGCAGCGCGAGGATCAGTTGCCCGACATCAATATACGACAGTTAAACTTCGTCTTCCCAAAGACAGCCACTTACTTTGACCCTGAGGACACTGGTCGTGCACGATCTATCAACGCAATGGATACTACATCCCATATCAGTGCCGTTATTACGGACCGTTGTACCTATGAGGACTCTGATGAAGTAGTTGGTGAATTGCAATTCTGTTATATCACGGGAATGATGCTAGGCAACATGTCTTGCATGGAACAATGGGGTCATGTCGTCAAAGTGCTATTCAAAGCTTATAGACTTCCAATGTTGAATCCACTCTTCTTCAAGAAAGTGATTGAGACCTTACACACCCAGTTGGTCTACGATGATGAATACATCGAAGGCAGCATCTTTGACCACGATCCGGATCTCCGCCAGGAACTTAAGATTGCGCTCACAACCTTCAAATCTAGACTCAACGAACAGCTTTTGGCCGAGGGTGCCAATCTCTCATCTGATCAAGAGGCGGTTGGTAAAGCATTCGAGGCTTTAGAGTCATGGCTGTGGAAGTGGGACTGGGATTTACGTGGACACTATGTGCGAAGTGGCAAGCTTCAGTTGGAAGATGGAGAGTTTGTCGATGCTGAGATGGAAGACTTTGAAGCAGAGGATGAACGAGGTGAGTACGCGCCGGTCATGGTGGAGACAGATGAGCATGGACAGGAAATCGGTCTTGTGCGATGGGATTAGTTATACTCATACCATCTGTGTCTATTCCAAAAAAATCTAATTTATGACCGTGTCATGCTTAGTTTCAAGAAAGACCCGTCGCGCAAGTCGCAGCGACACTGTTAAACAAACAAGGTCTTCATCAAAGCCTCTTCGTGTTAGGTGGTCAAGGATCCCCAGTCGTGGGGAGACTTGAGCTATATTCATCATCACAAATGTGATGGAACTTTTCATCTTCAAGACACATGTGTCAATGATCTAGACGTCTAACTTGTACTGGAACGGGTATGGCATATAGATGTCATGATTGGGGTTGTCGACTCGAAGAAGTTATATTCGTATATTGACGAATAACAGTTTTCGAGGCTCTGGAGTTTGCTGTTAGGTTAAGTTTGGTCTGGTGACAAATAGTACCAGACATCCTACTTTTTGTGTCAACTGGGGGTCTTCTGTGAGGTTTAAATCGGTAAGGCTGTACAGAGGACTTTGTTTCGCTGTACCTTCAGAATTAATAGATGCCAAATACAACTCGTTATTCAAGAAACTGCATAATGCATGATGCATTATAGCAAGCAAAATCACGTATATTACATCTAAGAACTGAAACTTAATCACATCCTTTGGTCTTTGTGTTATAGTAGTTCACAATCTCTACTTCGTATTTTATCTAATATAGTATACCAATCTTACATAGTCTAATTCTTATATGTAGCATTAGAAATTCTAGTAAAGATTGAAAAGCAATCAAGTAGAACATAAAAAGATGATAAGTAGATGGGTACAACAAGACGAAATTATATAAAGTTGTGCATCTATTCTTACGATATAACGATATACGCAATTGACTTAGGACATGGTATTCTCTCGGCCCCCTTCCTCTCCCTCTCGCCCTCTCGTATTCGTATTCAGAGGGCGCTGTACATAGATGAGTGTGCGATGCTTGGTAATTCATTACAATCAAGCTTGGATTCCGCATGCAGACTTTCGTTATGTACGATGCCTGATAATTTCCAAGCGGTGGTTCCCGCAAGAGCCTTTGTTTCCGCACATTAACCTTACTTATGCAGGCGTTGCTCAGGTAAGCTCTAATGAGAGTACGGAATACTTACAAACCAATCCAATATTTCGGCGCTACATTTACAGTAGATGCATAAAAATAAAGTGGAACTTGTTTAAATAATGTCTGTGCGTAACGACGATTTTCCAAGGCACCCATTACTTCAAGCCAAGTAGGAACACAATGAGGGCGTTTATCCCAAATCCTTTTCTTTGCTGAAATAGTAGATCCTTACTTAGGCACAGTACTTAGTAATACTCTGCAGCGTAATGAAAAACTAACATATGTAGGTACCTATGTAATATATTGATAGGCACTGATCACTTTCTTTATCAAAATATAGATATATTGAAACCTGTTGATAAATTAATTAAACTACTAGAGATTATATAACTTGAGGAGATGTTGCAAACAGGGTTCGTGATTTTACTATGTTAGTGATTCTTAGGCGTCAATTCAGTCTATTACACAGGTAGTTTTTTTTTATAGGTGTAAAAGGTGAGGTATGAAACAAACTCCCCTCATTGTATTGGTAGCCTTGAGGATAACCTGCTTTTCAAACGCCGTCGTAACGCACAGATACTCTTTACACAGGTTCCACTTTATGTTTACATTGTAACTCAATATGAGCTTCGGTTATTTCGTCGCTACAATCCGTATTTCATTTGAGAGCGGAATTCGTATCCAAATTATGGTCTGATTGTATAATCACATCTGATTATCATGTCTTCATCTGTAAGTATGTCTCATTGTTTTGAGTACAGAGCAAGACGAAAAATGGCTTTAGTGGAGATATAAAGGCTGAAAACATCTTACTTCTTTCTATGTTCATTACACTCAACAGTATTTCGATCCCTCCTCGACCACCAAGATGTATCACAATATTCGAGTACTACCAGCGCTAGCCATAGCTACCTCGGTTTTAGCTCGTGTAAACAATGTAGCAATTGAGACGCGCTCTTTGGATGAAATATATGCGGCGACTGGATTGGAAGATGGTAAACTAGTGGTCGTATGGGGAGGTGATGGTGAGTGCTCCCTCGCGCCATACAGTTCAAGTGACTAACGCAGTGATTTTAGCTGGTGCCCAGGGAAACGCTGTAAAGGATGCCTGGGCATCTCGCTTTCCAAATATCAGTCTTGATCTATCTGTGGATCTTTCAAAGTATCATGACAGTCGGATTGATCGTGCTTTCTACAACAAGAACGAGACAGTCGATGTTGCGGTCCTACAGACATTACACGATTATCAACGATGGAAGGAGCAAGATCGTCTTCTATACTACAAACCGCCTACTTTCGAGGACTTGTATAACGGTGAGAAAGACCTTGACGGTGCTTTCCTACCGATGGGTATATGTAAGTCTTCAGAAGCCTCGGATTCATGTCCGTAATTAATTGATCAACAATCAGATGGGTTCGGAACTTTCTTCTACGACAGCACTAAACTTTCTGTATCCGAAATCCCTCTCAATTACAACGATCTTCTTGATCCTAAATGGAAAGGAAAACTAGTCCTTACACAGCCTAACGACGATGATGCAGTTTGTTATCTATTCTCGCTCATTGTTGATCGATACGGATTCGAATGGCTTGACGCACTTGCTGAGCAAGATGTGCAATGGGTTCGTGGTAGTGCAACACCATCTTATATCATCGTGGATCAGCATTCTAATGCCACTGAATCATCAATTGGCCGTGTTCTGACTTTTACAACCGCTGGCTACCCTTACGGTAATGCTACATGGTTACTTTCTCAAGAACCTGCCGCACCAGAGCAGTATATGTCCTGGGCACAGACTGCTGCAGCCTTCGCTTCGACCAAACGCCCAGAGACCGCCAAGCTCTTCCTTGCCTGGATCACGAGTGAGGAGTGGCAGAAGCCGAGCGATTCCTTTTTACCTCTCGTATCCTTAGATGACGGTAAAGCTATGACGAGCAATGTCACACAAACTAGCGGTTTTAGGCGTTTCATGGAAGACAGAACGAGAGTAGACTGGTGGAAGCTACAGTTTGAAACAACATTAGGGACAGCTCAAGGCCCTGGCCCATTGGCTCTTTACCCCTGATAGTAACGCTTTCCTGCTTGCCATCAAACAATTCACTCTATGCCGATCGAAACCACACATACAGACCATACACTTAGCTCCTGAAACCCACAAGAATTACATTAGTTGATTCTCTACTCCATAGGATCAGTATAGTATCTAATCCTTTCTGTGTAATGTTTCCTCATTTTTCGAAACTAACGCGCTCTGATGACTCCTGACTCGACTATATTCGCTTCTCCTAAGAATAAAAAATTCCAAACACAAAGCCCGCCCACTAAATCCATACTATGTACCATGGAGTACGGAACATCTGTTGGCGTGGCCACGTTCTGTGCACAGACGTGGAGCTGAAAGGATATATTGATGGCTTATCTCGTAGGTAAGGCATACTTACTATGATCGAAGCCGAAAGACTTAGTATTGAATGGTGGTGGAGAGTGTAAATTTGAAGCCTGTATGGCATATATAGCCTATTTACAAACAGGGAATTTTGATTGTACTGATAGTACACACTGCGTAGTGATAGATATATAGTTACGGGGATTAGCTTCAGTCCATGTTCAGCCGCGAGAAAATCTGCCTTTGGGTCCACCACTACTTGATAAGAGTCTGTGCTATCATCGATAATTTTTGGCCAGATATTTCTTCAGGAACTAGATATTCTTCTGGTTTTTCTCCTCCTCCTAAAAAGAACAAAAGATAATCAATTAGGGGGAACCGGAGTTACGAGCATCTAATTCAACTTTTACCATGATATTTCCGTTGTTCCTATGGACTTGCATGGCTGGCCTAGCCACCCAAGTCATTGCTTCGAAGTCGTTCGCTGGATCAAACAGCTATTACCTACATGCTATGCTTCCTGAAGAATAAGGGGAATATATTAGTAGACTGAAGCGAGATGGTGCTAAAATAGTACGACTCTGAGGTAAGATAAAACTAATTGCTTCTCTCCAAATGCCTCCATTCATCAAGAGCTTGATCGTGTGAAAGAACAGTTAGAATCTGTTCAAGTGTGACCGGGCTGATTCATTCTGCAGTGGCTGGCATAGCAAACTCTTGTACCAAATCATCGAACACGACCATTCTGTCTCAGTATGAAACCACAATTGGAACGTACAATACCGAAGTCGTTGATGCTCTTGACACGGTTTTAGCACAATTGAAAGATGCTTGCATCAAGGCCATTATCTCACCCCATGATGCAAATCTGCTCCCACCAAGCGGTACTACTACGGGATATAATGGAATCGATATCTATGGACGCACTTATGGCACCTCGGATAAGTTCTATGAAAACGCTACTGCTCAAGCACAATTTGATGCTAAACTTGAAAGTATCTTGAACTACGAATCCCCAGCATTTGGTAAGCCTTGGGCAGTACGTAGTCTACAAGTTTCTCCTGATCATTCGTTGTTGATTATAAGTAGGAACTTAGTGATGTCATCCTCGCATTCGACCTCCAGAATGAGCCGCTCATTGCTTCGCCCTACCTCCTTACCAATAATGATCCTGGAAACTGGCTCTGTGGCCGTGCAACGCACATGCAAAGTATTATATCTGGATCCGGAGTTCAAGTTGCCATGGGTGGGGTGGGTGGAAGTCAGTACTCTGGTCATGAGTATGATTTTCTCGCAAAAGCGTTGGACTGCAACGCGATCGGCATCATGTCTATCCATGGATATATGGCCACGGAGGAACAATGGACGCCTTATGTGCCTGCTTTGAGTGACCAAGCTAAAGCAGCAGGTAAACTTGTTATGATTAAGGAGTGGGGAGTAAACACTACTCCAACAGATGATTCTGTCGCAGTGCAAGCGGGTCTCTCCAATGAATATGGTGTTCCATGGGTGAGTGGTCTCTCAATTCTTCAAGCCATTCACTAACGGTGATGGTTTATCTGTAGCTCTACTGGGAGATTATTCTGGGCAAATCCGTTGATCGAATTGTACCATTGCGGATGGTGCTTGTTGTCACGCTGGCCTTGATACTAGTGGACAATATGATTATGAGATCAGCCTAACTAGTGACAGAGCAGACTTCTACACCTTGATATATGAAGCAGACAACGCAACCGCTCGACAGGATTGGGGCTCACTGATCTACCCTGCCTCATATCGCCGTTAATCTTGATGATAGGATATAATTGATGGTCTACATCGAGTATTTGTTTGCAGCATGCAATACTTAGGAAGTAGAGAAAACACCATGAGAAAGCATAACGACAAAAGATGAAACAAATATGGTTATGGTAGCAACAGTCACTCTAGATCAAGTTGATTAACTCGTACCCGTCCAATTACCATTTGTTTGTTATCTTAACTTTGATGATCTTTTGTCTAAAGTACTTTTGAGATTTTGGTGGGTTAAATTTAAGTGATTGCCATGAAAGCTGATGCATGATAAGCGGCATTGTGTTGTGTAGTTCGTGATTGAAAGGCATGAGATGTTAAAGCGAGGTTTCGCAAGGCTCAACTGCCACAACTTCAGGCACAAACGTTTATCAGACCTGAAGCGTGAAGCTCCCCACCCAAAGTACTCCCCCAGATCGTCGACGTCAACCTCAGCTTCCACCTGTTATTCCTGACCACCGAATACTACGGAATTGTACGTCAACCATTCGCTGAAGCGTCGATTGATATTTCAGCGCCACCAGCGACAAGATGGCAGCTCAAACCAAGTACATGCTGGTATCGCTACCTACTTCAATATCTCCTTCCGGCGACCATGACGAGGCTCTCACTGCGATACGATCAACAGTAACCACTGACAATGGCACCGTCACTCCGTTCAAGCTTCCACCATTCAAAATTGGCACACTGGATGCTCTTGTTCAACAAGCCGACGATTTGGCTAAGCTCGACAGTGCATGTGAAGGTGTCGTTGCAAAAGTTGGAGACTCTTTGAAGGGTATTCTTGAAGGCGATGAAGAGAAGATTGCCCAACAGAAGACTGTGAATGATAGTCCGTGTCACATACGTGTTATCAGAGTCTCGAACTGATTGAAAAATAGAACCCGCCGATCAGTATCTTCGAACATTCACCTGGAACAAGGTCAAATATCGTGCCGACAAGCCTTTGGCGGAGCTTATTGATAATCTACAGAAGGTTGTACCAGTGCATATTCTATTTGTGCTGGGACAGTGCTGACATTGTGTACTAGGAGCTAGTGAGCATCGATAACGATGTAAAAGCCAAGTACACACAATACAACCAGGTCAAGACTAATTTGACTGCCTTACAACGCAAGCAAACGTATGTCATGTTGCCCAGTCTCAGATTCAAAGTTTAATACTCTATAGGGGCAATCTGTCTACAAAATCACTTACCCCTGTTGTTGATCCGAAGATCATGATCCAAGATTCCGAATACCTCGAGACGCATTTGATTGTTGTGCCGAACAATGGAAAGAAGGACTTCCTCAAGTCTTACGAGACTTTGTCGCCAATGGTGGTACCTCGATCCTCTGTTGAAGTCACTAACGACGACGAATTCACCCTCTTCGCTGTCACCACTTTCAAGAAACACAGTGCAGATTTCATCCACAAGTGTAGGGAGTCGAAATGGACACCTCGCGACTACAAGTATGTAGAAGGGGGTCGGGAGGAGGAACAAAAGGAGATAGAGCGTGTACAGAAAGATGAGCGAAAGCTCTGGGGCGAAGCTCTCAGGTTAGGTTGTACAGGTTGGAGCGAAAGTGTCATGATCTGGATCCATGTTCTTGCACTTCGAGTCTTCGTAGAGACGGTACTGCGTTATGGTCTCCCATTGGATTTTGTCTGTGGATTGATTAAGGTTTGTATAACTATCAATAGGTGGTCAAGGGTCTCCAGCTTACTAACATGTTTACTTACAGACAACACCCAAGTTAGCAAAGAAGGCCAAAGCCTCTCTTGATTCTGCATATTCATACCTCGGGGGTAATGCATTTGGTCGTGACAAGAAGGGTCGAGTAACCAAGGATGATACAGCTCTTTCGTCCGAAATAGCAGCAGCAGGAGTTGGAGGTCATGGTGACGGCGAGTACTCGGCCTATGTGTATTACGAATTCGAGATCATATAGTTATCACCAGAGTAGGAACGTTTGTCCTTGGCGTAGCGGTCCAGCATTGTAGATTATAAAGCATTAGGCAAAAGGCATTTTGGGCGGCCAGTCTATTTTATTTTGTATTATGCTTTCAATCGCGTTCTCCAGATTGTGCTTAAGCCTTAATAGAGACGAGATTCTTCGATTAAAACAGTCAGTGATCTATGCAACAGCTTCTTCGACTAAAACCTTATTAGAACGGAGATGAACCTCGGCATCCTTTGAAGCTTTAAATGGTATAGACAATAGGTAGTAAACTCTTTAATCTTACTAGCTCCAGTCTTCTTGTCCTTTAAGTCACGCTTCTTAGAAGGCGAGGTAGATGCGCAAAAGAGCTGAAATTGCTCCCCGGGCGACACAAGCCGGCTAACACGCCAAGAACAGGACTTTTCTCAGGCACAGTAAGGTCAAGGTTGTTCTTCAGTTATCAGTTATTAGTATGTAGATAGAGTCAGATAGTTCAATTTTCTCTTCTGCCTCAGCCTTTGGTTTGCCTTTTTTGTTATGGAGATGTATATTTTGTCTTCAGTTTGCGTCGATTCTCAGCTCCCCCACACGTTTTCCCTCGCGGAACTTCCTAGCCTCAAACCCACTACCTAGGTATGTAGGTACCTATCCCTCCGCTGTGCAGTGCCTTGTGAATACTGCCCGTGCATAAACGTCACTGATAGCAAGGGGGAAGATATCCCAGCAAATTTTCCAAAACTATGCTTAGATGTTACCAGGAATCAGTTGTATCATCTTTTTGCTCTTCTTAAATCATTTTGTGCGTGTGCTCTCAAAATTATGAATACACCAATTGAGAAGTCTGTCGGTATTTATATAAGTTCAACCATTTCAATTTAACCTCATTTCTTTACCGCCTGTCGTGGTGTTGGACCGTCAGTACCCACTTCGAAGCAGGCTGAGCTCAGGGCCAAGCCAGCCTCCACAGATCAGCCTGATCTCAACCTGGCAATAACAGCAGATACCTAGGTAAGCTGTTATGAAAAGGTTAAAAAGTGCTTGCTACCAACAACTACCCTTTAACATTCTCAACATCTTCACTCGTTAGTAGAACATCATTCAAATTCGCACTTATCCAATCAATTTATCCACCATGGCAACCGCAGAGACTGTTGAACTTGGCCCCCCTCATTTTCCAAAAGAGGAGTCAATCATTGCCTTCAAGGAGATTGAGGTTGATGTGAAGAGACACCTTCAACACTTACGCCATGAGACAAATAGTAATATAGAGCGGACCGCTTTCAGTACTTAAATGCTGACAATCTCATAGAGCATGAACCCGAGTTCTTTGCAGCTGTCGCAGACCTCTCTGATCATCAGCTTACAAACTTCTCCAGTATGCGTCCTTTTTCTCTTCTTTTCTCTTCAGGTTTTGATTTGTGGAACTTATTAACATCTTAATAGGCAAGGACTTGACCCTTGTTCGAGTAGCCAATTCAGCATACGGACTCCATTTGTTTGGAAAAGTTGCCTTACCAGAGACTGGTGGGAGGCTATGCATCCATTTTAGAGCCTACAACACGGGCGAATTACACAAGTTCCACAGTATTCACACTGAGGAGATTACAGAGGCAGATGGAAACAAGAAGTTCAGAGCTATATTCACACAAGATGATCCTCTCGTGTGGTTCGATGCGTAGGCATTTTCACGTTCACGTGATGTGAACCTCGGTCCGTGAGGACTGAGGACTCGACATTGGTACCAAGAGAGCAATTTTTTGATCTTTGATATAAGTTTTAAAAAATAACAACGAATGCAATTTGCATCAGTTTCAAGCGCCAAAATATGCTATGTGATTTGACTCGGTCTTAGGCACCCTGATCAGCGTCATCATCCACCATCATCGCTGCGTAGTCATCCGCGGATGCAAATGTTGGCAAGCTCTTCATCATCTTTCTCCTCTTCTTGCTTGCAGACTCCTCCTTGACCTCCGCTTCTGCCGGCTTGGCAGTCTCAAGTTCTTGGTTGAAGAGGTCGTCTATGTCCGAGCCTGCTTCCTCCCCACTTCCTACCAGATCCTCCTCATCCTCATCAAATAGACCTGCACCACTATCGCCAGATGCATCGGAAGCCGCATCATCATCAATCTCCACGTCGACACCCCCATCACCAGATCCAGCATCCTCGTCATCGTCCTCAGAGTCATCCAGATCAAGCATATCCAGATCACTATCATCATCACTATTGCCTTCGACCTCGGGCCTCGAGTCCACGAGTGCTTGCCAGATCTCATCCTCGTTCTCGTCTTCCTCATCTTCTTCATCGGACGGCTTCTTTTCAGAGAGTTTCTTTTGGTTTTGTTTGCCCTTTCCAATCTGACTGAAGTATTTGTGGAAGAATACCTCATCGACAGCAACGTCTTCTGCCTTCTTTCTCCAAAAGGCTTCCGAGTTGACTGGCTGCTGGGACTTACCAGCCATACGGTTTGAAACGAGCA
Organism: Allantophomopsis cytisporea; assembly: GCA_024752435.1. Taxonomy (NCBI): domain Eukaryota; kingdom Fungi; phylum Ascomycota; class Leotiomycetes; order Phacidiales; family Phacidiaceae; genus Allantophomopsis; species Allantophomopsis cytisporea. Next base: position 397,424 of record CP103024.1, read on the forward strand.
CAGATCTTGAATCTCCACCTGCAAGAGGCTGCATAATGGATGTACCACGGGGTCCGCCGGCGGCAGCCTTGGCGTTTCGGTACACGAAACGGTCCAAGAAGTGGATGAGTGTATGAGATGCAAGATCTGGCTTGGCCGGCATTTCCGTGCCGTTTAAAAGGCGTGTGGCAAACATAGATACAGATGGATGGAAATGGGCGAGGAATGGGAGAATCTCCCAAAGACAGCTCTTATCAGCATTGCTGTGTTCCGGATCTCTCTTGCGTCCGTCATAAGTAGTGCTCTTTGCAGCTGAAGCAGCTTTTCGGTCCGGGTGAACTTGGTCGACCAACGATAGAAGTTCGGCACCATCATCCTCTGGGACATCTCGAAAGACCTCCTCATCCTCCTCATCTTCTTCCTCGGGGTTCGTGATAAGTGTCTTGAGACTAGGGAAGGTTAATTCCAATTCTCTCAGAAGATACAGTACTCCGCACACGAAAGGTGGTTGATGGAGAGTAATAATCTGAAGAAGTCTCTTTGCGAAAGCCTTCACCCGTTTGACATTCAAATCAGCCTTCAATGCCCTGTACAGAAGGTTGAGATAGAGAGCATGTTTTGAAGAGTTCAATAGACGTGGGTCCAGAAGTGATTCGTAAAGGGTACGGTAAAATCTCTCCTGTGCTAGATTCTTTAATGAAGCAAGCTGCTGAATCAACATAAGAGCTTGGATACTGGTGTTGAAATTAGAAGAGTGGGTGATTCTGAAAAGAGTATCCATGTGTTTCTCTAGACTGGATTTCAAAGTTGTCAGTCACTTGGTCATTTGTAGGTTACATGGGCAGTACTTACGTGGCATCATCTGTCTGGGCAAAGGGGAATGCTCGGTTGACTCCAGTCAAGACAGCGGATATCATCTTTTCAGTAGTTTCCTCACTGGCTTGCTTGGCCTCTTCCTCCTTGGTAGCCTTTTGCAAAGCCTTTTTGCCTTTCTGACCACCACCTCCTTGAACTTGACCCTTCTTGTTCATAACAGGACCTGCTGATATTTTTGGAGCTTCTGGTTTCTTCAGGAGGCTGACGAAAAGTCCGAAGTAGATACTTAAAAGCTTGCGGGCAACTGCCTCTTCTTTGCCACTCAAAATCGTCTGATTGAGCGTATTGATAGCATAGTACTTAGCATGTGAGCTTTGCCCAGGGCGCAGAAGTAGTTCGTTCTCAATCGAGTTGACAATGATGGGCTTCATAAGCGGGTGGGTTGTCTGTAACTGCAGTATCAGATAGGAAGTTCGTGATGCAATTTTCTTGTCTGGGTCTCCAAGCTTATTGACGAGAAGACGAAGCAAGTTTGACTCTTGCTCTGGTTTCTCCTTCAACAGCTCATAAACATAGTTCACTGCACGTCCACGTGCGTATTCAACCTCGTCGCTACACCATCCCTCAAGGACCTTCAGCATCTCAAAATAAATGTCTTTAAGCCAGTCTTCATAGGCCCAGGAAATCAAATGAGCTTTTGTGATGGCGCCTGGTAATGGGTCGCCTTCCCTCCAGCTAGAAATCGGATGTTCTTCAAGAGTGCCCAAAAGTCCAGGCTGGTTTCCAAATGCACGCAATCGACGATCGGCTGGTAGGACCACACCTACACCCAAAAGATCCTTCATGGCTCCAAGAGCTGTCACTGCTTGTCCACGAGAACGCTTCTTCGCAAGTGCAAGTAAGCTCTCAAATGACTTCGTAGTGTGCACCGGAGACTCTTGCACAACCAGTGTTAAAGCTGAGACTTTATCGGACAATGTTCCTGAAGACATGATTGTCGACAAGAATCTATGCGAAGATGTGGAGGAGAGGTTTTTTGATGCATAGAGCGCAGCATCGGCCTCCAAGAGACTATTAGCATACTTTCTCAGTGCATCAACCATGGCTCTATTTGGTGCAGACTCTAAGGCATCGGGGCTGGGAAGTGGTGCTAGTTCGGCGGCGTGCCAGTCTGGCCGGGCTTCAAAAACCTGTTAGAATCAGTCAGCCTTGTATAAATGGTAGTTGAGCTCTACATACCAGGCGGTTGGGGTCTTTTGGCTTTGGAGCCTCTGGTGCAGGCTTGGATGATGAAGCCTTCTCAATCGCAGGCGTCTTCAGAGGAGTTGACGTTTCCTCGTCTGAGACATCGGCGTCTGATCCATCCTCCCATTCCTCATTTTCCTCCTCCAGCTCTTCCTCTTCGTCGGCGCCATTCTCATCGACAGCCTCGTCGGAGCTGTCATCTGCCACCTGGCCTTCAATCCCAAGGCCAGCAACAAACTGAGCAAGGTCTTTCTTGAAGGATTTGTCCGACGTTTTCGTAGATTCCTTCACAAGTTCTTCCTCGTCGTCAGAGGCAGCATCAGCTATGAGATCAAGGTCTTCTTCTGTTCCTCCTAACGCCAAAATTTCCTGTAAAAGTGCGGCTCTCTCGTCTGTTGGAGTGACATCATTTGACTTCTTTGATCCCTTCTTCTCGGTATCCTTCACATTTCCTCGCGCATCTCTTTTCTTTCCGAGGGACGAGCCGTTTCCTTCCTTCTTATCAGTTGTTTTGCTAGACTTTTCTTTTTGAGACTTGGCGCTCTTTCCAGTGCTGGTTTTGCTGGCATCTTTGTCGGTCTTGGGTTTGGTCTTATCGAAACCTTTCTCGATCTTTTCCGTAAGGGCGTTCAACGCGTTCTCATCAAAATTTGGAAAGCCTTTGGATGCTTCAGCACCTGCAGACTGAATATTTGTGATTTTGTTGTTACGTTTCCCCATCTTGTCGCATGCAGTGAAGAATTTGTCCCACGTATGGCTCGGTGAGACGGATTCGTAGATGCAGAACGCTTGATGTAATTATTTGGGGTGAATGCTTGTGATTTTTATCACAGCCTTGTCCATGAAATTTCGAAATCTTCAGTACCGCGAAGGAATTTTTTCCCGAGCTTTGCACTCGCGTGGCTCGCCAAAACCTGCCACATCTGAACAACACGAATAATATTTTGTGAGGCAAGTATCATCCAATGTGGTTCATCAGTTCCAATTGTATGCTTCACTCTTAGGAAACTGATTTATGTTTCCTGGATGACTCTGCCTTTTCTCTACCTATCAAAGACATATATTGTGTACAGCCCCTAGTCGTCTTTCCTAATCTTACAGCGGATATATCACAGCTTGCATACAGAGCGCAAAAGAGCAAGTGTGTTCATCTGTCTGTCATCTCGTCATTCGTGTCGCCAGAATTAATATTCTATGTTCCGAAAGATCACGGTTCTTTTCAATTGACGTGGAGATACTAGCATAGAAACACCCACAATGTTCACCCCTCGTCGATGTGCCATGTTCACTAGATCTCTTCTTAAGTGTTCATTACCATCACATGACTCACTACTTCGGGCTCAAATATCGCGGATTTCAAGGCGTATGATCTCATTAGAAGCATCTGCGAAGGTACTATCATGACAAACAACCGTGTTCTTGCAGGTTTGTTCCAGGTATAGGAGCTAATTCGACCTGCCTTAGCTCGATGATAGAGCTGAGTTAGACCGACTATCAACACAAATGAAGGTAACGTTGAGACACTCTTGCAACCTTTACCTGCATATGATCCTGTAGCTTTTGACACGAATTATCTAGCTTCAGCATGATCGTAGAGTACGACTATCCAAATTATGGGCTCCCACTGGTGGTATCGCGGAGGCAGATGGTGAAGGTGTGTGCTTTCATATCTACGGGATAGGTCCTACTACTGACTACTGTCAGATGCACATGCAAAGCTGATACGTGCTGGGTACATCCGCCAGGTAAGCTCTTAGACATCTTTTAATTTACTTCTGCCCTCGCCGTCTCAACTAACCACAAGTAAGGCACATTCTGGCATTTTTCATTTCTTACCATTAGGACGCAGAATTCAGGAGAAGGTCGAGGCATTGATTGACAAGCACATGGAGATGCTTGGTAAGTCAAAACCATTCACAAATCATACTTGATACTAAGACATGCAGGGGCTTCAAAACTCTCCTTATCATCAATTTCATCAGAGGATTTATGGCGTCAGAGCGGTCGACTCAATAAGGCTTCTTCCGAAGTAAGTTGTATTCGAAAATATATCTCTCTTTAGTCTGACAGTTTCTGTAGTTATTTCATTTTTCAGACAGAAAGGATGTTGGTTACTTACTTTCCCCGACCCACGAAGAAGAAATTACCTCACTCGTAGCCAACACCATCAAATCTTACAAGGAGCTTCCACTACGTTTATATCAGATCTGTATGTCAATCCTGAGGATCATAGAAAGACCAATTATTGATATGAACTTTCAAGCTAGGAAATATCGGGACGAGCTGAGACCCCGACATGGTCTTCTCCGATCACGTGAATTCGTGATGAAAGATCTCTACACATTCGATCTTAATAAGCAGCTTGCACTCGACACTTACCACCAAGTCCGCGCTGCTTACAAGGCTCTTTTTGATGAGTTGAAGCTACCATATTTAATCGCAGAAGCTGACTCGGGGGATATTGGCGGTGATCTCAGCCATGAATTTCATTTCCCAACCGCAATGGGCGAGGACCACATCATCAGCTGCGGAGACTGCCATTATGTAGCCAACGAAGAGCTCGCAGAGAGTAGGCTGCCACGGCAATCTTTCCAATCTGAGGCCACCAAGGAATGGGCTTTGGCTAGTACTGCATTGAGGAATAGAGATGCCAGTTCGCCAATAGATGTGGGGCTTTGGAGAGGGATTTCCAAGGATAGGCTCACCTTGGTCAACGTCTGGTTTCCACGAGCTTCGAGTACAGTTTCGAGAGAAGCAGAAGTAAATCCTCATACAATCAAAAGGCTTGTTCCGGATTTGCATTCAGGCGTAGAGGATCCTGTTTCGTTGTGGACTGCAGCAACGCAGGATGCTAAAATTCAGCGAAAATTGATCAATATTGTCGATTCTCGCGTGCCTTTATCTTTCCATGCAGCTCTTGAGGCTGGCCATGCTGGTATACCTCAAAAGCCATCTGTGGATATTTTGAACTCTGCCATAACTACGACGAATATCACGCAATCTCCTCATGGCGAGCCCTTAGACCTACTTCGAATCCGTCCCGGAGACGCTTGTCCACGTTGCGAGACGGGTTCGTTGAGAGTAGAAAAGGCAATCGAGTTAGGGCATACCTTCTATTTGGGTACAAAGTACAGTGCACCTCTGGAGGCTGTTGTTGCTGTTCCACAAAAGCTCTTTGATTCAAATGACGGCGCATCTCCGCACGGACAAAAGGGAAATGGAGACTCGGCTCAAAAAGCGATACAAATGGGCTGCCACGGCATTGGAGTCTCACGAATGATTGCTGCTGTTGCCGAGACCCTTTGTGATGAGCGTGGGCTCAATTGGCCCCGAGTAATGGCCCCATATGAGATCATTGTCGTCCCTGGGAAAGGTCTTGATACCGAGGCTACTACTATCTACGATCTGCTGGATGCTGAAGTGGCGAAGGGCGATGTTATATTGGATGATCGAACCTTGCAATTCCCGTGGAAAATGAGGGATGCTGATCAGTCTGGTTATCCTATTATGGTCATTGTAGGAAGAGGATGGAGTAAAGGTCTCTGCGAGGTACAGTGTCGGCGGTTGAATGTACGTCAAGAAGTACCAGTGACCGGGCTTGGGTCATATGTGCAGTCTCTCTTGGTGCGTTTGTAGCTGTAAATTTAGGTTTTCAGATATTGGCATGGTTTTTCTACTGGAAAATTTTTGTTCGTTACTGCTCTAAATCTTACATACTATAACTTCTCGATTCGGATTTTTGCTCCCGCAAAGGATTGTGAGAAGGAGTTTCGACTAAACAGTATCATGTTAAGGTATTCACTGATAATGTCCTGCACCAACCAGTACAAGATTTTCCGTTCGGGCGCTATGATCTTTAATCTCAGACTAGTATCCATTCCTTTTTATATCAATACGCGAAATAACCTCATTCCAGTCTCGGCTATGACTTCTTGACCTCGGGTCAGTCTTTGACAGCCTAATTTTCTAAGACTCCCTCAAATAAGATGGGTAGAATTTCTGCTGCGTCTCCCTGAAATATCCAATCCCCAACTCTAAGACTCCCGGAGTTTCTTAGGTGATGGCGATCCATGTTTATCACCGCAATCCTTGCACCTTTAGACCTCGCGCGATGAATATAACTTGCAGCTGGCCAGACCTCGGCGGTGGTACCAATCACCATCATAAGATCAATCCTCTTGGACTCCTCCATCCATGTATCCACGGCGTTGATAGTTTCGATCGGTAATCTCTCGCCAAACCAAACTACGCCAGGTCTTAGCAGGCTGTTACATTTAGGACACTTCGGTAACTCCGATGGAGATATCTTTGTGGGTTTTGCTGGCTCTTCAGTCGAAGAAGTTGAAGAGTCGGTTGGTTTAGAATTATAATTCATTGCTGAATACAAGGCTGAAGTAGCGGCAGATCCGGAATTGTCAGATGTCGATGGTTGAAGATCAACGGCAAGAGCTTCGCAGAGCGGATCTGATGTGTTGTCCTTGTCAACATAATCACATAATTCATTGAAGCACTTAATATCCAAAAGAGAACCATGGAGCAGATGAAGCTGTGATTCGGGATGTTTCGCTCGCGGAGATAGACCTAGTCCAGCTTGTTAGTTATTTTGATGCTCAGGAAATGTCAATATATATTCACTTCAAAGGACATTTTCTGAAGTCAAATAATTTTTTACTTGCTCTTGAGGACAATTAATAGTAAGAGATCCTGCCTCATAATTCTAATATCTCTATACAACAAATCGACCAGGATCGATGATATTAAAGCGCATATTCGAATCGAAACTCAAGAGAACTAGAGAAGACGCTAAACATGATGGCAGTCATTGATATCGAGAGCAATACTCATATCGCATATATATATCCATCAAGGACTATGTGCTGGAATTTCAGGAGTTTTACAGGTGCTCATTTGAGAATGTAGATAACTAAAGGAATCTGTCAACATACCATCAACGTTTTGGCTCAAACATGCAAACCCAGGCTTCTTTCTTGCCAGAGCGGCCAATGTCAAGTGTGCTGGATTTGGTTGCGCTTTTAGAGCTGTATGTCTTCGATATGCGTAGAATTGCCAGACAAGCCCGGGATCTTTTTCAAAGGCTTCAGGAGTGGCCAAGTCGGTAGCTTTATGACTTTCCCACATACCACCTGCACCTCGGAATGTTGGCAATCCTGATGCAGCAGACAACCCGGCGCCGCACAAAGCAAGTACACGCTTTGAGTGGAAGAGGTGCCTCTGAAATTTCCATACGTCGGACTCAGACGCAAATGAATACTCGGATTCTTGAGACATGTTCTTCGGGGAGGTGAATAGAAACTTGGCTTGGAAGACATAAAAAGTAGGAACTGTGGTTGGTGAAAAATGCAATTGATTAAGAACGATGATACGTCTGCTACGGAAGCAGTGCATGATATTTACGTCTTCTTTATGGGATCTTCTGTCTGCGCTTCTTCTTGATGGCCGCCTACAACCCTAGCCCACTTATAAAAGCAAGGGTTGTTTGATGAGAGAGAATACAGTAGTTATTGAGTGGATGCAAGTTAGCGCTATAAGAATAAGTAGAGCTGCAGTAAATGTCTCATGTCAAAAGCTGCCATTTTATCGTTCCAATTGTTAATAGCCTCAGCGCAGGCCCTTTGGAGCACTACTATCAATCCAGGTATGTACCGTACTCGGATAAATAGCTAACAAGACTTAACGTCGGAAGGGGGAAGTAAGTTACGTACAAAGTCTACAATGCTCCCTCCATATCGCGATGCGCGCGTATCTAAAGGTTCTGCTTTGAAGGACATCCCCAACCTTAGCATAATTAGCTAACATCATCCAGTTTGGTAAATCCGACAGTTTGTATAGCAGGCTCACTTTGTTTTCCCATAATGTAGCTCACTTTTATTTGACTGCACCAAATGCTCACCAAATATCAGAGAGGTAGGCAACTAGGCAGCCAGGGCAATATTTACCCGCGGTAACTACAGGACCCTGCTTCGTTGTAAGTTCGTGACTCATACAAAACGTAGCCTACGGTGAGTGACTGACTTATATCAAGTTTACCTACTGAGTCATAACTAGCTTGGTTGCTTAGCTAAATACAAAGTGACTGTTGCTAAAGGTTTTTTATAGCTTTGACTGGTCAGATATGTCCTAGGTTAATTGTAACTAGTAATCAAATCAGGTAGGAATTTATGACATTGTGTTGTAAGTTAGATTCTTTTTAAGTTACGTTACATTTATTAATAGCCTTTTATTCAACTTTTCTTGCTTCTTTTAAAAGCTCCTAGTTAGCTGTAATTTATTCAAATTGTTGTAAATATAAGCTTATTAGATATAAAGACCTTATATACAATACAAGCTTTGTTGGTAGTTAGCTATATAAAGTTTAAACCGGAATATATAACCCTTTAGAACCTATATGCTTTTTATTAAAATTCTTTAAGGCTTTGGCTAGAGTAATATAACTAGCCAATAAACAACACAGGTATATAAACAATACAGCAAAATTCAAATATAACTACTTAGATATATATAACTCTATACAAACTTATATAAATCTAAATCCAGCTCTTTTATAGCAATACTAGACTCCTACTTTTTATCCTTATATATATCTAATACATTAATTAGCTTTAATAGTAGCTTTTTACAATGTTTTTTGTATATAGTTTCTTCTTCTGCTTTTTATACAATCTACAATACTTTTTAAATCGAGTATATAAACTAACTTTGTAATTATATATGCTTTTCCTTTTGAATATACTTCTTCTAGACTAGCTCTTTATATAACTTAAGTTCCCTTTATATAATTATAAGCTTTATATTCTAAGCTTCAATTATATTGGTTATTTACTTAATATACCAATATATAGAAGAAGAAATAGCTAATTAAGCTTTTAATAATATATTATAGATATTATTAGTAGTTTAAAATCTTAGTAGTAATAGTTTTAAAATAGTACCAACTAGTATTAATAGTTTAAAGCTTTTTAAGCTATTTCTATAACTAGTTATAGTATAATAGGTATTTTAAATTAGACTAGTAGTTATAGAGTTATAGTTTATTTTAGTTAAAATACTAAATATATTTTATTTGTAGGCTTATATTACTTAAATAGTTACTAGTTATATAACTTGTTTAAATATAATATATATTATTTTGCTAACTTCCTTTTTTAATACTATGTTAAAACTCCTAGCTAGCTCTATATAAGTTACTATATATATAATATTATTAAGATATTGTTATTCTATATAACTATTAGCTAATAACTATTCTATATATTAGTTTATAACTAATATAGCTAGTTTATAAATAGTACAAGCCTATAAACAATATAGTATTACCAACTTCAACTTTACTATACTAATTTATTTATATTTAATTATACAACTAATATACTAAATAAACATACTATTTCAAATATAATAAATATACTTAATATATATATATTCAAGTTAATTTAAGCTGTTGTATAGTATTTCTAGGTATTTAAGTCAACTCTTTAGTACTAAACTATAAAAAAACTAACTTAAATTAATTTCTACTAATATTAGCAAATACTTTTAGAAAGAGAAGAATATATTCTATTTTAATAAATTATATATAATAATGTGCGCTCCCCCAAACCAATGTAGTACCCAAAGCAATATACTTCCTACTATATCAACTTCTTTGTATTACTTTAATTGAGTATAACTCTACAACCAATACTTCAATCAATTTAGCCAATATATTATATAAAAGAGTACTCTTTGACGCAATAAACGCGCTTAATATACATCAATTTGTTTTAATATGCGCTACTACACGGCACTTCCAAGTACTAGAGTCAACTCTTTAGCACTAGGCTAAAGGAAGACTAACCCGATATAATTCCTACTAGAACAACCAAATACTCTCTGATTCAGAAGAATATACTCTATTTCGATGGATTATACATTAATCTTCAATTAGATACTTTGTTATACTTATATTAGTCTAAAATATAGCTTAAGAAGTTGTAAACTAGCAGTATAGAGCTACAATACTTAAAGATTACTAAAACCAACCTATATTACTACCTACTATAGGCTATAAATAGCTTTATAGATTCTAAAAACAATACTTTAGTCTTAAAGGACTCTATTCTTGTTAAATCGATGCTAGCCGGTATAAAAGAGCAAATATTACAAATATAAGGCCTTGATTTAATATGTTTTGCTACTTTATCCAAGAATATAAATATAAGCTTGAAAATATATATAATATAGATAAGACTAGGTTCTTTATTGGAGATACTCAATCTATATATATTATAGTTGATTCTAGTCAAAATTCTAGTTCTAAAGTTAGTTTTAGAAGGCAAGAGTAGGTAACTATAATTAAGTATATAAAAAGTATAGGTAACTCTTTACTACTATTAATTATATTCAAGGCAAAATATACCAACTCTAAGTAGATTCTAGCTAGTATACTTTCTAATTGGTACTTTTCAACTAGTACAAGTAGTTAGACTTCAAATAGTTATAGTTTAAAGTAGTTATACAAGGTATTTATACTAGAAAGTACAAAAATAGTACTTGGTCAACACAGATTATTAATAGTTGACAGCTACTTAAGCTATATAACTAGTAAATTCATTGCTAAATATATTTATAATAGCATTGATTTATTTATACTACTATTATACTGCTCCTACTTACTACAACTACTTAATATTAGTGTTTTTAGTCCTTTGAAGAGATTTTATACTCTTGAAGTAGACTAGTATTTAAAAGTATATATAACCTATATAATATACAAATATTAGATTGAAATACTCATTAAAATCTGGAATAAAGCTTTGAATATATATAATATTCAAGCTAGTTGGAAGGAGGCAGGTTTAATTCCTTTTAACCTACTTAAAGTACTTAATAACCTTCTAATACAACTACTAAGTCAACCTTCTAGTCTACTTTCTATACTACTACCATATATACTCAATATTTCAATATTATAGGGGTCCCCTGTCAGTTATAGAGCACTTAAAAATGCTAATAATGTATTCTATAATATACTATTAGATGCTAAATCAGCTGTTTCCTCTCCTATACATCGGTATATTAAGCAAGTAACCAATATAATTGAAGCTCAGAATACTAAGCTTACAATTATACAAAGGGAACTTGATATATATAAAGAGCTACTTTAGAAGAAGCGTACTTAGAATAAGGGAAAGAGAGTACAGTTAGAAGGTCAATTTGTATATTCTACTTAGGAAGTATTGCAGATTATATAGGAAGTAGAGGAAGAAACTGCACGCAAAAAACGTTGTAAAGAGCTACTATTGGAGTTAATTGATGTATATAATATACATATTGAAGAGTAGGGGTCCGATATTGGCTAGGAAGATCAGGATTCTGAATTGGACGAGTTGTGGTAGAGTTATATATATTTAAAGTGGTTATATTCAATTTTACTGCGTTGCTTTAGGTACTACGTTGGTTTAGGGGAGGGTACATTATATTAATTAGAATACCTATTATACTATAACTAGTTATAGAAATAGCTTAAAAAGCTTTAAACTATTAATACTAGTTGGTACTATTTTAAAACTATTACTACTAAGATTTTAAACTACTAATAATATCTATAATATATTATTAAAAGCTTAATTAGCTATTTCTTCTTCTATATATTGGTATATTAAGTAAATAACCAATATAATTGAAGCTTAGAATATAAAGCTTATAATTATATAAAGGGAACTTAAGTTATATAAAGAGCTAGTCTAGAAGAAGTATATTCAAAAGGAAAAGCATATATAATTACAAAGTTAGTTTATATACTCGATTTAAAAAGTATTGTAGATTGTATAAAAAGCAGAAGAAGAAACTATATACAAAAAACATTGTAAAAAGCTATAAACTTGTATATAAGGTAATTAGAATACAAAGACCTTATATATTAGTTGATTTGTATATAGCCAACTAGGAGCTCCTATAAAGTATATAAGAAGTCAAAAAATAGTATATACTAAGAATAAGTATAACTTAGTGTAATTGCATTTAATTGATGTAAAACTTATACATTTAGTAGAGCAGAAGCTAAGGAGCTATAGACTATCTAGCTACCTGATTCTGACTAGTGTTTGTAGAGTTATAATGAGATATTGGGAAAATATTAGAAAATACATCAGTTCTAGTAATATATTGCTTCTAGTAAGTTACATTATCGTATTATGACTCTTTATATACTAGTCTTAATCGGGCCAGGAGATAGACTATATAACTCTTTAGCTTCTTCTTTACTAAATATATAAGTTTTACACCAATCAAGCACTATTACATTAAGTCAAACTTGATTTCAATAAGCTTTTATATTTGACTTCTCTTCTACTTTCTAGGTACTCCCAGCTAGCTATATAAAAATCGTTGTATATATAGGTTTATTAAAGCTAGAAAACCTTATATATAAGCTGGATTTATAGTTATATAGCTTTTAAATAGAGATATAGTATACAGCTTGAAAAATCACTTTCTTTTTATTAAATCTTCTAATAACTTTAGCTAGAGCAATTATAAATAGTTGTAAGCTTATATATAGGACCTTTATACCCTAATAGCCCTATATAAAACACAATTCATATATAGCTAGTTCTTACAAAGTATAAAAGAAGTATAAAATGAAGGTATATTGAAAATGAGTATAACTTGGTGTAATAGTATGCAATTAGTATGAAGCTTACACATTCAATGTAGAAGAAGCTAAAAAGTAATAGTCTTTCTCTCAACCCAATTTGGAATAGTGTGTACAGAGCTATAATGAAATATTGACAAAATATTGGAATTTGCGTCGCTTCGGCTAATACGTCGGTTCCTATAAGTCACGTTACATCTAATACATCTGATGCTTCTCGTACAATTTTTCTATAACTCAGTCTTAAATATTATCTTGTTCCAGTCGTAATATATATTACTTATTTTATATATGTAGAAGTCTTTAGTAACTTATATGGCTTAGTCCTGTTGTCGATAACCTTAGCCTTAGATATATAATTACTAAAGGTTGGTATATATTTAACGTAACTTGCCTATAAGCGATGTATTTTCAATACTTGATCAATAGTTCATTATAACTCTATGTGTACTAGTCCAAATCAGGTATACAGATAGAATACAGGTCTCTAGTATCCGCTCTATTGAATATGTAATTTTTATGTCAATTAAGTACAACTAGACCAAGTTATACTTATTTTATGTATACGCTCCCTTTCTACTTCTTTTACTCTTTACAGAAGCTCCTAGTTAGCTGTATAGAGATTTTTGTATATATAGGCTTATTAGGGAATAGAGACCTTATATATAACTTGGGTTTATAGTTATATAACTCTCAAAGGTCTCCGAGATATAGTATACAACTTAAAAATTTACTTGCTTTTTACTAAAGCTCTTTATAACTCTAGCTAGAGCAATTATAAATAATTACAAGCTTATATACAAGGTCTTTATACCCTAACTAGCTTATATATAAGTCTGTTTGTATATAGCTAGCTAGAAGCCCTTATAAAGTATAAGAAAAGCCAAATATAAAGATTAATTGAAATTGAGTATAACTTAGTGCATTTGTACTCAATTAGTATAAAAGCTATATATACTGTAGAGAGGAAGCTATAGAATTATAGGCTAGTCTGCATACCCGATTTGGACTAGCGTGTATAGAGTTGTAGTTACTTTAAGTAAAATTTCCAAAAATACGTCGGTTATAGGCCTGTGTCGCTTATATACTAGTTACATTATAAAAAATCGGTATATGTACAAGATTATTAGGGTACAAAGGCCCTATATATAAGCTTATAGCTATTTATAATTGCTCTAGCTAAAGTTATTAGAAGATTTAATAAAAAGAAAGTGATTTTTCAAGCTGTATGCTATATCTCTATTTAAAAGCTATATAACTATAAAACCAAGTTGTATATAGGGGTTTCAAGCCCTAACAAGCTTATACATACAACAATTTTCATATAGCTAGCTAGGAGCACTTAGAGAGGAGAAGGGGAGTCAAATATAAAAGCTGACTAAAATCAAGTATAACTCAGTACAATAGTGTTCAATTAGTATAAAACTTATACAATTGGTAGAAAAAAAGCCAAAGAGCTATAGTCTATCTCCCGGCCTGATTAAGACTAGTACATGTAGAGTTATAATAAGATATTGACGAAGTATTGGAATTTGCGTCGCTTCGGCTAATGCTTCGGTTCCCTATAAGTCACGTTACAAAAAGTCTATTATTTAGAAATATTTCACAGAACTTCTAGAAGCTTAGGAAGAACAGAATACAGTAGTCGCTTAGGTAGGACTTCTACAACTATATTGTATTGCTTGTTATATTCGCATAGCTGTAGTAAGTAGAGCAGCACGTCTTTAAATCTTTGATTGTTCAAGATGCTATAATCACCTCATTTTGTGTTTTCGTGCATCTTTCAACAATTCTAACTCAATATTTACATATCTTACGTTGGATGCACATCAATGAAATTATACATTACTGTGGTACATAATATTTAATGACTGCTGAGTGATACTCCAATAGCTTACAATCCCCCAATCCAAGTGCTGTTTCATATAGTTAATACAAAATGAACGAGAACCATTCTATTACAGTACCTACCGAATAAATCAAAACCAACCCAATTTCCCAGTTTTTTAACAGCTTACAATTATAGAGAAGCACCTTGGGCATGATAGAAGCAACATATATCTGGTTTTGGGGGACAATTAGCAGAACGGCGCTTTCACCAGTGAGAAGGAGGAAGGGGTATGGCGTTAGCAGGGAAAGGGGAGGAGCAAGGAGCAACATCGGCGGCAGAACAGAATGTATAGGACAATGTAACAGCAGTAGTACAGCTACAATAACGGAGCGAAAACAACACATACTACTTCGTCTTTTGTTTCAAAGGGAGGATGTGAAAATCAATTAGTATTGTCCCTGAGGTGTATTATATGAAACCAACCTATAAAAGGTCCCTGAACATTATACATTCTATTAATCTCACCGTTATATTCGACTTGTCCCTAGACATTCTACTCAGATGCACTCAAGAATTATAACATAACCTGACTTCTTTACCGCAGTAAGCAATCCCGTACTATATACGAAAAAAGTCTCAACTTCGAAATAACGAGCTAAGTGCTACTTGGAGTTCGTTTGAGCTAGTACTACATAGGATACTATTGATATCTGCTAAAAAATTATCAACTCTCTAGAGTTTGATAGAAATATTGCTAGAGGGAGACTTTCAGGAATCAGTATTTATCATTGTATTATTGTACATCGATGATGCAAAACTATTCACTACTTAAATAGCTTTACTTACTATCTATTCTTAGAGGAGTCATTGAGCAAGCTTATAGTTACTGTAGTAAGCTAGCTAAGAGATGTATTAATATATACTTAATTTTCAGACGTGTAGTAGTCAGCTCGTACAAAATAAAACCAGCCATTTTGAGTATGTTTGTACTTTTGAATATAAACATTAAATCCTGAGAAATCGAATGTAGTAGCTTTACCAGAGAACAGTTACAATATTGAAAGTGTTGATATCTTCTTTGGATTTTGAGGCAAGCCAATATTATAGTTACTAAGACAAGCTTTGAAGTTAGGATTATGACTTCTGTGATCTCAGTTTCATGAACTTGGTAGATTTTAGTCATTTGTAGCCCACTTCTATATGCTTGAGAAGCCACGTTCAATCAAGGTGTATTGAAGCCAGATTGGTGTCACAATACGTGTGCTTCATCTTCAACTGATGAAGTGAACCTGCGCATTATTCGCTTTTACTCCTACCAGCATCACTGTGTATCAAGCTGCTTTCTTCTGAATAGCCTCACAAATACTAGTCACGATTCAGACACCATCTGCTTTACTCACATCCGTTCGAAAGAATATAAAACAGTACCGGACAATGATAACAAAAAGGATCCATAGTTTCCTTCAAGACGTGTTTATCTTGATCCAACCCGCGTCACTTAAACACACATACCAGTTTGTTCACAACTTCTTGTTCACTTGAACAGTCCAACACGATGAACATCATCGACATACTCATAGGTTACGCAGGTAGCAGTAGCATAAAGATCCTATCTGATGAAGAACGACTAAGAAAGTCGGGACATGCTTTGAAAACACAAGGAAACAGCGACGCTCGCTCAATCTATCGTACCGATAGTATGCTCACTTTTGACTTACCAAGCAACTACATGCACAGACAAGTCAATATTGTCGATGTTCTTTTAGGAGCTTGCGCAGGCAGTGCAGCCAGGAGACGCATTGAAGACAAAGGATTTGAAAGAAGAATGGCAAACTCCAAATGCCGTGGTCCTGTCAAAAGCCTCCCTGACTACGGCTTGAATGCTGCAACATGGAGACAAGTCGAAGGAACTCAAGAGTTAGCGTGTTCTCAAACTGTAGCTAAGAACACCGTATTGGTTGACTATCTTGTCAAAGCCTGCGCTGGTACTCTCAACAGACGACGGCTTAGAAGAGAAGAGCTGGGGAGGAAGTTGATGCGCTTCGCACACTTGGTACAACATAATGAGCACCCTATAATCCCAAGCAATATCGAGCCAGTGGATTTGAACGCAGATGTAGGAAAAAAGAAAAGCAATGCGCAAAGATGCTCAGATTGATGCATGGACAGCAGCTGGAAGAGCACGCCTACTTCGAACTATTCCTTCGGCCAGCGAGGAAGACCTCAATTATGCCTTCAACCTTCAGGCCAAAACACAGCACATCCTCTTTGGGTAAATACCATCTCTGGTGCAGACTATCAAACAAATATTCAACGAATTGGTATTAATCCTAGGTTGGACGAAGGTGCTCTACTAAATTTGTTACCTGAACATCAACCTTCCAAATTCTTCTCTGGACCCTGCAGTAGAGTTGAAGATATATACTTCTCTCAAGCGAGCACTGGTAGAGATGAAGCTACTCTAAGCAATGAGCGTTATGTCTAAAATTATGTACGCACACCCCGAGCGAGAAATGAGAATGAACAATGCATGATAGAACGAGGTGAATTAGGAGAGATCACTGGTGTGTTGGGTCAACTCGAACAAGGTATGTCATCCATGATGAAGCTTGACGAACCTGTTCCCGTCGATCATCATACAACTCCTCGTTACGGATATGTTGTTGAATGCATTGGAGACAATGCAGATATGGAAAATAAATGTATGTTTTATCTAAATACTCAAGAGCCGATGAACTAACTAACATTAATTTGGAGGCATGGCTGCTTTCGACGAGACCGCAGAGGCTCCAATAACATGGCACTGGGAGGACCCCATACCAGCTACTTGTGAGATAAGAATTGTAAAAATTAGTCAAGGAAATACGGGCATGCAGATGAGAGGTATGCTATGTTTGAGGACTTGGACACCCATGGACTTACTGCTGATATGTTACAGGCGTGACTGAATTTGACGAGACTGTGGCTCCAGTAACGTCGTGCTGGGAGGACTCCATATCACCAATGACTGAGATACAAAAAGAAAGTATGCTGAACTTGAAAACTTGAAAAGCTATGAACTTGTCTCTAATATACTGTAGGTATGGCTAGTTTGGAAGAGATTGAGGAGGCCCTAACGACATGTGACTGGGACGACCCTATACCATCCACTCCATATGACCATCCATATACTTGGGAATACATATCACCAATTTCCGAAATCATTGTGCTAGAAGTATGAGGATTCATAGTCGAACTGAGTCGATACAAGATACTTAGCCATATGAGCTGACTCATTGTGGTCAACCCAAACTATTTCCATTTGAATGGATTGAGAGTTGGATTTGAGTTGAGGGGCGATGTACAGGGTAATTTCAAGTGTGAGGGACAAGTGGAGGAGGCTATGGGCAAGTATTGGTATGAGGTGATAATAGTAATTTGATGCCAGTCAGGGAGCAGCCTTCACAGAAATAATTCGAACACAAGTTTGTATAGAATGGGAAGAGATGCACGTGAAATAGGTGAGGGAAGAGAGCAATGTAGATGGAAGACTCGGCACTCACTGCTTTATGGTTCGCCTTGCACACTGGCACTCCAAGCCGGTTGGTATTCGTGCTCATAACATGATAGAACCAAGTAGCGAGTCAAAGTAATAGTGAGATACCTAGGAATCAAGTCTAGGCTTTTGGGAGGAGTAATCCACATTCCTCTACTCAAGAGTACCGATTAGTTCGACAGCTACCTATGATGAAAGGGATTCTAATTCTTAGCCCTCACTTCAACTCAGCAATCCGTCATGGAAGATGTGCCCTGAATGTAGGACTTGTGCTGACGTCGGAACGTTTTGGATCATCTGCATGATGCGTTCATTGGACGAAAAAGCAAGTCAAAGTCTGACAGTACATTGAGTGCATACATAGAGAACTCAGCCGAGACCAGCCACCTCACAAGGGAGCGAACAGCCCCCTGCCACACGACAACTGTCCGCACAAACATCCACTCACATCGCAGTGAAGGGGAACAAGCACAACTAGGCACCTCCAACGAGAGGCCAGTCACACCATACATCCCAAGAATATCCTGCTCAGCTTCTTATTAACTTGTGCAATTTGCGTGCTGTTGCTGCGGATCCCTGCACATCTAGCCACCTTAACGACGTTATCGTTCGTCGCCCGCACTCCTTCTCTCTCACCTGCTATACACCTCTTCATAACTCCCATCTATCATTCCCCCCCACCAAATTCCCCCCCCCAAAATCTTCCCACCCACCTTCGTCATCACAAACCAAGTTTTATGAAAAGCATCTCGGTTTTCCATCAGACAGAATAGTTTTCGAAAGTTAAAAAGATTAAAATAAATAACGATATCAACTCAGAGATCACCGTACACTCAAACTGCTTTATTATTTTCACATTCGAAAATATCAACTTATCATACTTGAGACTCACTTCTCAACATCATCCTCCCCTCATACAATCACATTCGACTCGGCTGCGCTTTCTGGCTTTGACTTCCAACAGAGTTACTCATACCTGCGTATCCTGCTCACATCAAAATGTCGACCATCGACAGTTATGAAACGGTTGAGCTTCCTCGTCGACATAAATCTCACCGTCGCGAGCGAGAGTATGTGAGGGATGAGCCTCGATACGTCGAAAAGCAGGAAACCTATGTTCGTAATTCACCGGCACCAGCAGCACCTGAACCACCATATGTGACACGCCAAACAGATCTTATTCGACGTCCAGTTCGTGGCGATAGTGATCTCTCAATTGAAGAAGTTCGACGAGAATTTCCACCACCAAACTCTGCGACTTACGCGCAGCAGCGAACCATAGTTCGTGACGATCGGTACGGCCCGCCACGACGGGCTCGTTCAGCCGAACGGGAACGTCAGTACCAAATTTATGCAGCAGATCCACGTCGCTCTGGTGATATTATAGACGAGAGAAGAAGCAGAAAGACGCTCATAGCTGAGGAGCATTCAAGACCTCGCCGACGATCGCTTTCTCGCAATCAGAAGATCATCGCTGCTGTTGGTGGTGCTGCACTAGCCGTTGGCGGCAAAGAGCTGTACGACCGTAGGCAGAGTCATGGACATCCCGTGGAAAGGAATCCACTCAGCACTGCTGCAGTGGGTGCTGCAGGTGCCTTGGCTGCGTATGAAGGTGCAGAGCTCTATGCAAAGCATGGAGCTGCAACGCAAGAGAAAGTCAAGACCTATATGGCTGTCGAAGGTCCACGTGGTCCTGCTGAGTATTACTCTTCAGAAGATGAAGTCACAAGACCAAAAAGATCTAAGTCTAAGAGCCGTCGCAAGTCAATCGTCGAAGGAGCCCTCGGTTTAGCTGGACTTGGAGCTGCTGCAGGCACTAGTCGAGGACGTAGTGAACGAAGTGGCCGTAGAGGTCGCGATAATAGTTATGACAGCTACGATTCACGTAGATCTAGATCGCGAGGTGGAGAAGGTGCCGCAAAGTTCCAACAGGCTGCAAAAGCGGCATTGCTTGCAGGTGCCACTGAGGCATTCCGGGTTCGCAAGGAACCTGGAGGATGGGGTGGTGAGAAGGGAAAGCGAATCTTGACCGCTGCCATAGGTGCCGGTGGTATTGATGCCGCTGCAGATCGTGATCCGGATCGCAAGAGCAAGCGTCACATCCTCGAAGCTGTAGTTGGTGGACTGGCAGGAAACAGATTGATCAACGGTTCAAGAAATGAGGTTGATGATGGTAGATCATCGTATAGTGGTAGAGCACGATCAAGATCTCGCTCTAAAGGACCAGCTGGTAGTGGAAGTGGTTTAGCAGCTCTTGCTACTGCTGGAATTGGCGCTCTGGCCTCCAAAAAGCTACTCGATAAGGCTGATCGCTCAAGATCAAGATCACGAGTTCGTCATCGTAGATCATTCAGCTCAGATTCGTACGATAGTCGAAGCCCATCCCCAAGAAGGTCAGTACTGCGAACTACTTATCTGAATCGGAAAACTGACTGAGATATGGTAGAGGACCTAGACGTCACCGTCGAAGCAAGAGTGTCACTGATTATGCAAGAAAGGGGCTTGCAGCTATTGGACTAAGTGAAGGGGCTGATGCAGAGAGAGACCATCGACGTGGAGATATTGTTGAGGAAACCCGCGTGATCAAGAAGAAGAGTCGGCATGGGGGGTCTGATGACGGATATGATGGCCACAGACGTTCTCGCCGTGGTCGAGATGCCGCCTACAGTCAATCTCGTGGTACATATGGTGAGCCCTTTGATAATTCAAGAAACACCGACGTTGGATTGCAGCGCTCTGGTGGAGGACAACTCTCTGAGAGAGCTCGAGATGGTCAAAGAAATAGGAAGATTGCAGAAGGAAAAATTTCTGACACTAGTTCAGATTCCTCTCTCGGTTCAAGCGACGAAGACGAGAGGAATGTTCGCAAGATGAAAGGTAAGCAGTTTCTTACAGCAGGCTTAGCGGCTGTCGCTACTATTCATGCCGCACACAATGTCTATCAGAGTATGGAGAAGCGTGAGGCGCGCCGGAAAGCTGTGCAGGAAGGCGAAATGACACCTGAAGAAGCAAAGAAACTTAAGATGAAGTCTCAGATGCAAGATCTTGCTTCCATTGGCATTGCAGCTCTTGGAATCAAGGGAGCAATTTCAGAGCTGAAGGAGGTGCGCGAAGTGCGACACGAGTACAAGGAAATGGAAACAAAAAAAGAAGAGCGTCACAGAAAGCGTCAAGAAAGGCTTAGGAAGGCTCGGAGTGGCCTTGGTGGAAGACACCCAACTGACAACTGGAGTGCACCGGCTGGTGGTGGTGATCGATATGAGCAAGCTCCTCAATATATCGATGCCAATCCATATTCTGCTGGTCTTCCTGCACCTCCACTTGGTTATGACAGAAGATGACCATTTCTTTACTTGTACACTTGGTACGCTCCTCAGCTCGCTGCTCGAGAGTTCATACCAAAGTTCCTGCTCATCATCTGCACTGGTTTTGGGTATTTTGGCAAAAACTTGAGCAGCTCTCACGATTTTACGATTCTACGATGGGCATGGCACAAAAAAGATGACATAAACGATTGGAATGCATCACGATTTGCTATTGTCTTTATTTGATTTTCTTGTTTCACTCCCTCCAAGATTAGATGACAGAAGCGCACAAAAACTTACATAAAAGAATTATAACTGATGTTTCCATATTGTGACAGTTTCCCGTCATTGAGCAGCAATGCAAGTGACCTGCACCGAAGCACGCTTGTAAATTGTCCCGCTCTCTTCCGCGGTGTGGCTTTCAAAACGCTTGACTATACGAAGTACGGGCTGCCACGGGCCTCAGGAACTCGCACATTAGTATAAAACTGACGTTACATTATTCTAGGTTCTTCATTTTAAACGGATGCACAATGCCGAAAGGCGGCACCGAAGGACATTTCTCAGTTCGGTGGTGTGGGGCTCCGAAGGAGGGGTTGGGGTCATGGGTGTCCGATTCGCTAGTCAGCAATGGGTGCTACTGTATGTGGTGTGATGGACTTCTTGATTTGCGGTTGAGAATGCTTGCTTGCTTTTCAAGATATATTCACTGTTTTTCCTTGATAACGAGTAACGAGTAACGATAACGAAACAACAAATTTCTTATTTATGTGTTTGGAGTCATGAGCAATGAACTGAGGTTTACTTTACAACATGTATGACCCGTAATGTGACAAAACACTTTCATACTACTCAATACACATTGAGCACACAGATTCCCAATATTAATGATCGTCAATTATGCGTTATATTATTCCTAGCACGTCACACTACCTTCATTCAACATATACCCCATGCTTCTTATGCCATCCTTCAAGACTGTCTTCTCCATAAATCTCATGAACCCTCTTTTTCCCCTCTGGCCATCTGACCCAGGCCGGTTTGTTGCTTGCCATAATACATACTATTTCTTCTGGTATCGATAGCTCAGTATCAATTGCGGCGGCGAATGGATGGATAAGTTCTGGCCAAGTTTGATCCCACAACCATAACATTGTGGCACATTTGCTACAGAAGCTGCGCTCGGATGTGCACTTGCTTTCCTTTGCGGTACCACGGTCTTTAACTGCCGTATACTTCCTGAAATGAGAGTTAATAAATACATATCATGAGTTGTAGTCACCAAAGCCAATGATCAGCGATGCCAAGACTTCTGTGTGTGGCCGAATTGAAGAAGTGGCTGTACTGTACCTGATGAGGTCTTGCCCGCGGATGACCTTGAGAGTACCTGCAATACCTCCAAGATTGATAGCATTTCCCGAACACTTGCGGCATATCGAACATACACAGAATTGATATGGCACTGGCGTGTGAGATTCGAGAGTGAATTCTACACTACCGCAGTGGCAGCTTCCATCAAGTTTCCTATGGAATCAACTGTAATTAGCTCGTTATTTATTGTTGGTAATGCGAATAACATAGGTAGGTATATTTAATGGTGGACCTTACATAGGCATTTAGAAGCGACTTTCTGGCAATGTATCAAGTTGAGATTTTAGGTTCTGGATTTTATATTTTCTCCTCTGGTCAATAGTTATTACAATAGGGTCTAATTAGAAACTGATGAGTGATGATTATTCAAAGGTCAGGCCATGACAACTACTATTTGTAGCGGAACTATTTCCGTATTGCATATTACATCACTTTGGTGTCTCTGTGGTGTGGCTGATAGTCAACCTGTAGAAATACAATTTATTTTTTTTACAACTTCTAAACATCAAGAACATGAGCACATTCGGGGGACCAGGAGGTCGACAGATCAATTCGAAGCCTTCGCCGTGAGTTTATGAACTTGAGATTCATTCGGGAACAGCTACTGATGGGTTGAACTCTTAGGCCTGAACGCGGTAGCTTTCCTCTCGATCACGATGGTACGATAATTTCTGCGCTGCCGATAGCTTTGGCAATGTCTGGCTTTTCTTCTGCTGCCTTTACAATTACTGATATGTGACTGTATAGGGGAATGTAAGGAGGTCATGACTAGCTATCTTGCTTGCATGAAGAAGGTGAAGGGCATGAACGATCCAGAATGCAGAAATTTGGCAAAGTCTTATCTAACCTGCCGTATGGACAAGTGAGCAACAGACTAACCACCTTGATTATTCTCAACCCATCATTGACCTCTCCAGCAATCTCATGGCTAGAGACGAATTCAAGAATCTCGGATTCGACAACGACAAAGAAGCGGAGAATAAGAAGGGCAATGAAGAGAAGGGAGAGAAGAAAGAAATATTATGGTAAAGCAAGAGCACAAATTAGGAGTGACACGAACAAGCAGCTGGAGTCAAAGTTCTGAATCTCTACAATCTATCTCTCTGTGTGTGAGTGAAGCATAGAGGAGCTGTACAAATGTGCATACACAGCATAGCATACAGAGTAGGGCTAGAATCTCGTATGCGCATATTGGACCCTCAATCACCGATCTTGCAGTGTAGTCAAAAGAATCCAACTGCTTCACTATGGCCTTGATTGTTGTTCGCCTGGCTCTCTAGTGCTTTGATATCATGTTTTCTTTTCTCTCGTCCGCAACTCCAGTATTCAAATGAGTACACAGCGCGATTTAGAGCAAAAGATTGATAGTGGTGGGCGTTCACCAGCCACAAAGCACGCACCAAACCTCGAAGCCACCAGCCACCGCAAGGCACCATGTCGCCTCAATCGTCGTCTCTATACTTCTATCATTGCACCAGCACTTATAACGATGCACGATAACAAGTATTACATATTTCCTGGAGCATGTCAACACCGCAGCTTCTACCTCCTAATGCTTGTCTGGTCTCAGTGGCTCTCATAGTCAGATCGAGAGATGGACCCCGTTTTGTCTTCCATTATCCTCCACGACCAGATCCCAACGTTAATACACAATTCCCCAGGTTCGGCACTGAACTTGATCCAACCAGTTGCTATGGTAGCGGGGACGAAGATGAACTCAGTGATGATTCGGACTTAGAAGATGGTGCCTTTCAGATAAAAAGAGAATTCGATCGTCATAGCTCCACCAGGAATGGCAGACAAAATAAGCGTCACGTGCATCCTTGGGACGGCGACGATCATTACGAATCCAAGGATGGAACCCAGATTGTACCCTGGGAACACCTGGGGGAGTTTCATACAAGGGATCTCGAGAGTATTCTGACACCAGCCCGTGCCTATCACAAGAGGCCATTCCAGTTGTCCTTGGATCCTTTATATTTCATCTCCTGTCCAATACATATCCGAGAAGATGGTCGATGGAGAAAGAAAAAGAAGGAGAAGCGCAGCAAGCAAAATATCTCTGACTCTTTGGTTCTTCCGGACAGACTAGATACGAGTGCTGTTGATGACGAGTCCCCAAAATCCGAGTCAACTGACCCCGAAGAAGAGGATGATCATGGCAGTATGACTATGTTCAACGTGGTTTTCATCATGAATCCGCCCCGACTGGAAGCGGCAGTACGCATACAGGATATATATGAGCACGTGGCAAAGAAGATCAATAAAGCTCTGAAATATGCCCAGGCAGAGTCTAATTATGTTTGGAGAGAGTCAGAGTTAATCTTGGGTCTGAAAGAAAAAGGGCGTGAAGAGAGTACGTGCTCGTCTTTTTGAAGAAGGATTTTGACCTAACTTGATGACAGGGAGGCCGATGAGCTCGCTTTGGCATAGCATTTTAGAGAAATCGTCACTGGCTCGCTCCATCCGTGAGCTCTATACTGCGATCTCTTCAAACAAGATTGCGAATATCCATGTTGAGATCAGTCGCCCTATTGATATGTCGGTCCAAATACCCATTGCGACATCAACGCCTCATTTGCCGGGTCCACAGGATCAGTCTCTTCCTGGCTTATGGGTCACTACTGCAAAATCTCTCGATGAAGAAGACGGAGAGGTCCAAATCCTTAACAAACATTTTGCACTACTTTTATTAGAGAACGATGAAAAAGTGATTGCGGATCTCCAACTTGACGCCAATGAACTTTCAGGCCCATTAATCCAATACATCAAGCTTTCCAAGCCTACTCAATCGTAAGTGAACCCGGTTTTAAACAGCTGAAGAACACAAACCTAATGACTGATCTGCCTTAGCTTTGCACAAGTAGCTCAAACAAATTCAATACAACTCTCTGATGTCCGTGTTCTTGCCGAGCATCTCATATTCTGGCGTCGGGCAATGGCGGTCCCCCCATTACACGGCCGAGATACCTACATTCTATCCCCAAACTGTGACAATTATAAGTTACACGCTGCCACACAAGCCTGGGCAAAGGCATTCCCCCTTGCTCCGAACCTTTCATCTATTCTTGCTACTCTTTCTACTCAACCACGGCCATATAAATCCTACCCACCTAGCAAAGATCATCGCAGTACCTATATGGACATGCTAGGCTGGCTTTTGCGAGGTGGGTGGGTCACTCAACTTCGCACCTTTGCCTGGGTCGTTGTATGGCCGGAGATCATTTACGAGGTACAGCACGCACTTGATGCGAAAGCGATTGCTGCCGCGAAAGACAAGTCTGAGTCATCGTCAAGAGATATGACTGCCTCTATGTCCGCTCAATCAGGCCAGTCCACAGAGATCACAGCCGAGAATGCTCGTCTTGAGAGACTGCGGCAAAAGGCAATTAGAGATGCAGAAGAATTCTCAAAGCGAATGCTTCCCGTGGCCACTCCTCATCCATCGCACAACCCTGCCGCACATCTCGCACATTTTGAACCACATATCATCTTGGACCCTCATCGCGCAGATCATGTCGAGTCGCTGTACCTGGCTGCTATAGGAAAAAGATTTGATGACGAACGAGTTGCAAAGGCTTGGCCGAAATTCACTAAATACTTAAACGGACGAGATGCGCTGGAGAAGATTGGAGTTCAAGAGGGGCTCAAAAGAAAGGAGGCTTGGACTACTCTGATGAAGATGGAGGAATGGCTATTAAGTGTCAGACACTGGTAGTTCTCCACTTTTAGTGTTTAGAAGATAGGCAGGGAGATTTGAAATTGGAGATGTCAGGCAAGTTGTTTTGTTTATGTCATACCAATATACCCACCATGTCTAAGATTACCAAGCTAGAAGAGATTGTATTTCTGCCCAACAACTCTCTAAGCTCCATTCTGTGTTACATTATTGCCTCCAGATTTACAAAGTAGTTGTCACAATAAATCACATGATAGAGAGCAGAATTAATATTTCATGTTCAAATGTTCAAACAGTACTTATTAAAAAAAAGTAAAATCATTTAGCAGCCTAAGCAAATTGCGAGGTATCATAATGAGACCAACGCCGTGAAACCCTATAACAAAGCTTGCAAAGCTATGCCGATACAAATAAACTGGTACCCAGTACCCGTCCAATTGCCACGACCCATGTACCTAGGAGATTGAAAAAAACCAGGGCTAAAACAGAAAACCAAAAAGCTCCAAAACGACCCGCGATGCATTCCCGCATAAATTCAAAGATAGTCAAACATAAAGCTCAAATAAACAACTGAAAAGACATGCATGAAATAAGAGCAGATGGCAAACAAAAGCTAAACAAACAAGAGCAAAAAAAGGAAAGCTCGCATGGCTTGTCCGCATTGGGGTATCATCTATATCGGGGACTCTGTGAACCACATATCATTCAACAGCTCCGTTAGGAGACCTATCCGGTCAGATCCATTCCGAATTCATCTTCCTCCTTGAACGAAATGGACCCCGTGCCGCTTCCTCCACTATTGTTGTTGCTCCAGTATTGGCCTGGCCCACCAACCCCAAGGGTTGCTGGGCCTGAGTCAGTGCTCTGGTTGTCTGGACTCATGGAGGTGGAGTCGACCGTTCCATGTTGGCCGCCACCGATAGGATCGCCTTTGAGATCGGTGTGCTTAGGAACTCTCAAGCCAGTGCCAGGAGCTCTGGAGTAAGTGAACGAAGAGACATCGTTCTTCTGCAAAGCATCCATGAGCTCAGTCTGCATTCTGCGCTCAACCTCGGTAACCTCAAAGGGGTACTGTCCACCAAGTTCAGTGATCAGCTCAGCAAGCTCCTGCTGTTGTTGCATCTTGACGTGTAGAATCCACATCAAGTCCCGTGTCCAGCTGACAGCGCCATTGAGGATATCACCCTTGTTAGGACCTTTATCCTTTTCTTCCACCGGAATTCCTGTAGTTATGTTGCCCGCTGTAGCTCGTTTATTACCTGGTCCAGCCAAACCCGAAGTTGCTTGTGGTGGGCTCATGCTTATTGGTGCAGACAAACCGCCAAGAGTTGGTGAAAGTGGTGAATTGTTCTGAAGATGCTTTCGCACCTTCTCGTCCTCCAAGCGATGGAGTGGAACAAGATGGCTTAGCTCCTGAATGCGTTCATTGATGTTGTCTCTTCTTCGGCGTTCAACAAGATTGTGGGACTCTCGACGACGTCTTCGTTTCATTTCCTGAGACTGAAGTGCTGGAGTACTTCCCGCATGATGCCCATTGCTGACTTTTGCTGGCAGAGATGCGTGATGGCCAGATTTGAGCACCTCTGAGATCTGAGGATTTGGGTGCATGCTATGCTGAACAGGCGAGGATAACTCAGAGCTGAATACAGAATTCATGCTGCCTGGAGTAGCATCCCATTGGCCCGATGGAGTCTTTTGGTGTCGGTGCGAGTGTGCGGCTGTTCGGATAGGTTGCGTGGGATAGCTGGAAGGCTCAGGTGTACCGCCAAGATTGAGCGATCCAACGCCAAGACCCGGGGTCTTGGGAGTCAGAGGGCTCCTCGTATTCGATCCTTTTCGTTGCATTGACGTAGACATTCGAGGACGAGGCTTGGCCGTCATATAGCTGTCTCCTCCGAGCGAACCGCTATGCATGTCATTATTGGAAAAGGGAGAGGCGCCATACGATGCAGGTGATTGGAGCGACTGGCTATAGTGGTTTGGGCTTTGTAGTTGGCGAAAGGTTTCTTGATTAAAACCAAACACAAAAGGACTCTGTATGGGATTGCCTTCTGGTGTGTTTGAGTACCCATTGTGAATTTGGCTCTGGTTCATGTCAACCGCGTGGCTGCCAAACATGTTGCTGTGTTGATCATTGAAATCAAGGCTGTCAAAGCCATTGTGATCATGCCCATTGCCTCTGTTTTGTTGCATGTTCATATCTTGTGGGCCGGCTAGACCTGCCAATAGTTCATCGTCATCGAGGACTGAGATTCCCTTTGAATAGGTGGCTGCTGAATTGGAAGTCTGAGAACCAAAGTTGTTATGGAATGAGGACGACATATACCCATTGTTGTGCATAGACATTGGTGTACCGCTCAAGTTCAACTCAGATGGATCGATGCTACCGTTGTTTTGGTTGTTGCCAAACTGGTTGTAATGTTGCTGAGGCATATTGAAGCCTTGGTGGTTGGAAGCCATGAATCGAGAGCTGTGCGTCGAGCTGAAAAGTTGGTCTTCTGGCTCGTCCTTAATATATGGGCTAGAAGCACCTGTCCCAGACATTTTATACTCCTATATGGGCTTCGGAAGTCCTGCAAGTTTGCAGAACCGGATTGTAGTTTGTCTTGAGAAATCGCTCGGTTGAACGATTATGCTAAAGGTCAACGTAATATATCGATGCTGTCTATACTGACAAACATTAGCAAATGTTGTTGACCCCAGAGAAGGCTCAAGGCTATGCAGAAGTCTTGCTAGGGGTGAGGGATCTCGCAGATGTACAAGGAGCGTATGATGGGACAATATCCTGGCATTAGGCCGAGATCTCGACAGCCTAAGATGATACGAAAGCGTGGTCGCACAGTTCAAAGCTAGAAAATACAAAAGACGTACAGATATATCCTTCGCTTGATGCTGCCACCAAGAATGTAGTGTTTCCGCGTCACCGTCACCGTCACCGTGGCTCAGATTGTTGCCAGCACTGAATAAAAATGGAGGGAGAGGGGTGTTGTAAATTGTTCGCAGGCGATTTCGCAGGACTCTAAGTGATGACTCGAAGGGCTCGGTGCAGCGAGCCGTCGGGATCGGATCTTCAGCGTCTCCAAGCGTGGCAATAGTGGTTGTGTCTTTGTGCGCAGGGTAATATAGAACTTGTATTTCGTCCGAGATTGGGAGTTGAGATTGCTGATAACGACGAAAGAGCCGACTTCGAAATAAGGATGGATGTATTGATGTCCAATGAGAAGGAGCGGGAGGGTTTCGCTCAGCAATAATCGGTACAGTTTGGTGCAGTCGGCTACAGCCTCACTGTGTACTGCGAAGGAAGGAAGGAATTCGGCTCGACTTTTCCGACGTGCGAGAGTGATATAAATGCACCCACGCCGTAAAGCGATGTGCAGTTGCGCAATGTGAAGTACGAGAGGAGTAAGCCAGTGTGAAAGGAGTCGAGATAAATTGAGTTGAGTTATTTGCAGTTATTGCAGGAGAATGAGATGGGTTAAGGTAAAATAAGGTAAAGTAGGTGAGTAGAGTTGAGTAGAGTAGAGTAGGGTAAAGTGTAAGAGCGTGAGGGGCGCAGTTGGTGGAAGTCGTTGCGATGGGATTCCGATGCTGCCAAGCCAAGACCGGCAGGCCGCGCGAAAAGCTGGAGTTGCGCTGAGGTGGAGGGGGAGGATGCGGTGGGTGGAAGAGTGCGCGCCCTAGAGAGAATGGGGGAGCGAGGCTCGTGGGGAGATAATTCAAGCTTTACTTTTTCTGGAGATGTCAGTGAAATGAATGAGGGTAAGAGTAATAAAAGTAAAAGGTTAGCCAGGTCCATATGAATATGAATACGTGAATTGATAGAGGAAAGAAGTGATGAAGATCAGAAGTAGTGTAACAAGTACCTTATGTGAGCAGGCGTGGTAGTAAATATGATGATGGTTGTATGCGGAATATGAGAGCTGAAAGGGCGAATGAACTAACTATGAATATCCTCCGTCCTTTTGCGTTGCCTCTTCTTCTCTTCCCCTCTGCTCTTCTCTTTCTTTCCTTCTTTCCTGTCTTTCCCCTTCGTCGGTCTGGATCTATGTAGAAGATTTCCAATGATGGGGTTCAGCGGGTTTGGCGGAGTTGTTTCTCTGGCCTTGAAATGGGAGTGGGTGTCGGCGTGGGCTTCCTGCATAAACAATGAGGCACAAAATGTTGGAGTGACTCGTAATTATCTCAGAAGAGCGGATAAGGCGGTCCAAGAGACGTTCTGGTAGGTGCTTATGCAACAATGTTTGTACTCTTTGGTAGTAGAAGTCCTTCCCTTCGAGCCTTAAACGGAGTGAGTGAGTGCGAAGTCGGTGTAGGCGGAAGAATGAGACGAATCGGCGTTTTTCTTTTCTTTTTTTGTGAATTTACGAAAGGGAGTGCAGAGCTAACGAGTAATATGTAATGTATGGGTCGGATATTATAAGACAGCTAAGATCCCTATTGCAATGAAGCACCTCTAATACCCGCGGAATTGGATAAGCTGAGACTGAAGACGACGGATGGTGCCTCTTCTAGATCCGTTGTTGTTGTTGTTATTATTGTTGCTGTTGTTGCTGTTGTTGTCGCTGTTGTTGTCGCTACTGTTGTTCTTCTTGTTGATTTTAGGCCTTGCTGGGAGATCTTTTTTTCTTCTCTCTTGGCCTCCTTTCCTGGTGGCTTTCTAAGGTACCTTTCACCTGCTCTTGGTCCTCAGCTTTCCTCTGATGTATGCACGGTGCACTGCGCCTCCTTACTGATATTGCGGGGTGCTCTGGCGTTCTCAGTTTAGTAATTCTTTTGTTGCCCGTCGTCTCTTGTTATATTTGGAGGCGCTTCTCGCTTCAAACAATCCGGAGTAGACGGATATCAGTCGCGTCAGTGTGTCCGGGGAAATGAAACACCTGGAGTATGTAGTAGACTCAGAGAGGCACAGTGTATGCAGTAGCAGAGGATGAGTAGTGGCTCGGGAGGAGGTGGATCGCCTAGAGAGATCTGGAGAAGCTCTGGGATAATAAGTGGAGACCGTCCTGTTGGCTGTAGCTCACAAGTGGTTGGCACTGCCAAATAAGTAAGGTAATCTTATATAAGCCCGGAGAAAAGAAGGAGAAAAAAAAGGGTCAAGCAGCGGCGGATAAGCAGTGACGAACACTGACGACGTGCAGACCTGCAGCTATGCCCCGCGATTAATGGCGACTATGGTGGAGCCGAGAGGTACCACGTCTGGTCTGGTATCCAATCCGATGTTACTGTACAAAGATGACTGGTCGCAGTTGAATGTGACGGTGTGAGTGAAATTCCGTCCTTATATTCCTGTAGAAAGCGGATAAATTGTAGGCAAAAAAATTGATCATGGAGGGAAAGCAGGATGGGAAGAGTAGATTTTATATTGTCATCGGGGGGAAATAGGAGTAAGATGCAGGATGGGGAGGGCTGATGATGGCTTTTATGTTCTATCAGAATACCATCAAACCGTCCATGGGTTCATTCTCGCCTTTCTTCCAACTCTACGTATTTTTACTCACTGTCTCTCTATCTTTACAGGGCGGATACTTTAATAGCATCATAGTAACATTTTCGGTGATCGATGGCGGGTGATTGTGACTGGTTGCTTGACTCAGTTTCACTCCGTCGCCATTCACGTTCAACCAGTCAATTCTCGATCAAGTCTCAAACAACCTTTCGAGTGTGATGGGGAGAGCTGTTCCTACTTCTTCCTAGAGCAGGACAGGGTCAAAGCAGACAGCCAAGCCTGGATGTCGATCAGTCCTTAGCCTGTTCTGGATTCCCGATACTGTACGAAGTAGCTTTCCAAGAATGAGGACGATGAGGGAGGGTGGGTCACTTGGGAGGGTGGAGCTGGATGGATAAGCAGCAAGTATGCTATATCAAAGTGAAGTTATGTGTAGGGTAGGATCCATTGTAAGTATGTAATACATACATTTTCTTTCATGAAGGGGTGTTGCTTTTTGGTCTTTTGGGGTGGATGTGACCCATCTTACTCGGCACCTGAGTGGATAGAAAGTGTATGAGGGTAGAATTCATTAAAGGGATGGACATTCATGAAAAGAGGATAATAATAGGGACGGCAAGTCGGCGGCGACGAATGAGAAATGAGAGATGTAGAATAGAATTCATTTTCAAAAGAACTTGAAGGCTCTTAAGATCAATCTCTACTACTAATTTATCCTGTACTTATGGCCATGTATACTGCTTTATGCTTAGTACTATCTGTCAAACTCTAGCATGAACATATTTTGAAGGCTTTATTTTGTGAGGGAGGCGCTGGAATCTGTTTTCTCTTGCGGATGAGGTCGGTCGGTGCGCCATCGAAAGAATGGCCGTTCCATGGTTTTATACCGATGATTCCGATAGGATACAGAGTGCTTTGTTTTATTTTGGTTTGTTGTTCATAACTTCTATTATATTGACGCTCTTGATTCTTACCCTTTTGTCTCTCCTCTCTCTCCTCTCTCTTCTCTCTCTTTTTCTGTATGTTTTTCATACTTTTAGCCTCTCTCTTGATTTGATTACTCAGACCCCCCCAAAAAAAAGAAACCAAAAAACATAAGACAGACACATCCATAATTGTTCGCCCGAGATTTGTGCTCACACACTTTCTCCTCCTTATCTCTCATTATCTTCAAAGTATCTCTTCGCGCTCCCCACTTTTTTTTTTTCTGTTTTTTTTTTTGCTCATACTCTCTCTCAATGTAACAAAACTCATAATTCTGTGGAGTTCAACAAGATGCACAGTAAAGTACACGATATTAAGTTGCAGAGGAGAGATATGAACAAAAGTAAAAGCAAAGGTAAGTGGGTTTAGATATGCCTTACCATGATTGTGATGGCTTATTCTCTCTTTTTTTATTATTGTCTGTGGCGCACAAGCACACAGGGACAAGGACAAGGACAAGGATATGGCCGATATACATAGATGGAAGTGTGGAGTGTAAGGTGGATTGTAAGGGTCTCGTCATGAAGGGTTATGAAAGATCATGAAGGGTCGTGAAGGATAAAATTTTTATGCCTTAATGATATCCAGGCATCACTCAATCAATCAATCAAGCACCACCAACACCACCGCCACACTGACCATCTCTCACCCAACCTTGGGGGGCGTGTGAGTGACCGTGCACATTACCTTGCCTTGCACCCAAATACCCAAAGTGAACATCCAAAAGAGAATACTTTACTTACCTATGTTACTTTACATACTTTGCCTTTGCCTACCTACATTACCTGCTTGCTTCACTTACCCCCAGACAGATCTCACTTCAGCTGCCGTTTCTCCCTACGACATATTTCCATACCTACCTGTTCGTCCATCATAGAGCGCCATTATTGAACCCATAGCAAGCTACGGAAAAGCCGCATCATCGTCGACCCGACCCACCGTGAGGTACATATATACAACATACATACTTAGGTAAACAAGCCACGCAACATCTGTTCAAAAACGACTGCCTTGAATCACCACATACGCAATCTCGACAACAACACCCAGCACACGCACACATATACAGACACACATACAGACACACATACAGACACACATACAGAGACACATACAGACACACATACAGAGACACATACAGACACACACACACACCCACACACACACACATACATATATACATACACATACACACACACTTTGTATATACGCTGTACGTACGTTCATATATATCATATCCTCGTACATCTCCATCTCTCCTACTTCTCCCCCATAATAATCTTCATCACAATATCACCATCATCACCACCACCACCACCACCATCATCATCATCATCGTCATCATCGTCATCATCATCGCTACTACCACCATATCAGCCGGTCGGCTGCTTTGAATCCCCTTCTAACCGCCCTCACAAACATCACCACCGTCACCACCGTCACCACCGTCACCACCATCACCTTCATCACACCCCCCCCTCTTCCTCCTTCTCTAGCATTCACTATTACCCAACACCGCTATTATTCCCGACCGTTACTACCACACTCCATCATCCTTTTCTTCTCTCTCTGTCTGCTCTTTTCTCATCACCCCCTTCCACCACATTGGCCACCGCTCTTCTTACCTCTCAACCAATCACAACCTCTATCTTTCGACCCCATATCACACGAGATCCCGCGAGTTACTGCTTAGCTTCGGATCAACCCTTCTACATTCCTTTTCGTTCTTGATTTCATTCTTGCTCTCCTCACCAATCCCTTCACCATATGGGTGTTGTGTTCAGAAAAGGAAAGAAAGAAAAACAATAATAGTAATTATAATAATAACAAAAAAAAAAGGCAAAAGGCAGACCCAAAGATACCTACCTACCTACAATAAGATTCCTAGCCGCCTCCCTTCACAACTAGCCTCATCGTGCACTCGCCAATAGCAGTGCATTCATTGTCTTTCTCTTCAGTGCGACACTGCATTTTGCTCCAATAGACAACCTCTAACTCCAAGCACCAAGTCGATCATTATCAACTGTCAACTATCTGTCAGCCTCTGATCAGAACTTCAAGGTCACACGCAAACTTTTGTTGCAACAGAGACATCCAAAACCCTGATCTGTCGTGCCTGGTCATTGGACACACTTCCACCAGAAAGGCATCCTTGACCGCTCAAGTAGAAGCCCATTACACTCGACTCACACTTTCTTTGAAGAAGAAAAAAAAAAAAGGCTGCACGACATCCGACAATCCTTACATCCCAACCAAAGAAAAAACAAGAAAAAATCTAAAAAGGAAAAAGAAAAACAGAAAAAAGAAGGGAAAAAAAAGCTGCGAACCCTTTCACGCCTTTGCCGCCCACTAAATTCCTCTTTTCCTTTACTTTTCCTTACAGAGGTTGTCCCTAAATCTCTCCAAGACACTCCCGCCCTCATCGCTACCGGGACTTTTGGATCTAAGCCCCGTTAACTGCCGATCAAGAGCATTCTTTCACTATGGCATCGGCATCATTCAGAGACTCTATGAACTCCTTGGGGTGGTCACGCCGTGATCCGGACCTACCCGTCAACACCTCTCAGCAGACCGGCCTATTGTCATCCATCCAATCACTCAACCCTTTTGGAAGCGGTGGTTATGTTCGACTCCCCACCACCGAGGGCACCGGTGCACCATTGCCTGCGCCGAGTAGAAGAGAAGAGGAGGAGGGTTGGTTTGCAAGTAAGTCTAGGTCATAGAAATGGGCTCCCCCATATGTTCGCCCACGTTGAAACGTCCCTGCATTTGCATCACCCACGGACCATGTGCTACATGCACAGATTGCGGATAGATCTCATTCGTATTACCTCGAGTATCATCAAAAGGACTGACTTTTTATCGTACAGTGAGCCGTTGGGATCGCCTTCTCGTATTCACTGGCTGTAATCTGGGCGCAGCAGCATGCTTCGTAATTTGTTTCTTCTTGTTCCCGGTCTTATCACTCAGACCACGCAAGTTTGCGATCCTGTAGGTCTCGATTTCCTGCTTTACTTGTACATCTGGGGCCGGCTACAGCATCCACTCTGAGACATACATCCCTCTCGGCAAGGTAGCATAGCTGCATCTACCCGCCATACATGCCTAGAGGCATGCAGCCCAGAAACAGCCCGATAAGACCAGCCCCATTCTTTTTGCATCGATATCATGGAAGTCTGATATTCTCTCTCGATGACTCACCAACTTGGTTGTTTCAATGCTAATCTGGTTCATGTGATCACTTAGATGGTCCTTAGGTTCGGTATTGTTTCTTGCTTCCTGGGCTGCCATGATGGGCCCCTGGACATATGTCCAACACTTGATGTCAACACCGCGTCTTCCATTCACGGCCGCCTATTTCGGCTCTATCGGACTTACCCTCTACTTTTCTCTAGGTGTGAGTATTTTCCATCCCTAAGTCTGTTTGCTTGAACATTACTCATCGAACATCTGCCTGTCTAGCTTCAAAGCACCCTCTTGACACTGTTCTCGTCCATTATTCAAATCGCATGTCTGACTTGGTATCTTGTGAGCTACTTTCCTATGGGATCAAGCGGTCTGCGACTTGCAACTACCTTCGGTGCCCGTAGAGCAGCCGCCTGGATGACAGGCTAGGTTTTGTTGGGCTATGAGGATCTGGGGATTTGGTTGTGTTCAAGACGTGTAACAATAGTAGATGCTCAACAGGTGGTGAATTTAAAGTAAGATGGGAAAACACAGAGAGCACAAACAGAACAGAGAGACCAGGGCGCATACATGACAGCAGTATGTATATGTTGTTGATTCTGCTCTCAAAGCTGATTATTTGTGAATGTTTGAAAATGCGACCTCTCAAGTGACATTGGTCTCATTCAATTCTTAACCAGTACCTGCTCCTCTTAGAGACAATCTCTAACCATGAGTTTTGATTGCCATTCTCACATTTCGCCTTTTCAAGTCTCTCTGGGTGAAGAGATGTAAGATTGTACTATGAATTGAGAAGGCGATGATCAATGAGGGCGGACACGAATACTTACTGTTTATCTTTCAGGAGTGCTTGTGACGGAGAGGCCCACTTCATATATTCTGTAGCCGGAGAAAAATTCCTGTCCGCCAGAGAAGTATCTCATTAACAACTCTGGGAAATTTTGTTGGTTAACCTCGAAAAGACGAATTTGTCTATTGGTATCATGAAAGCAACATAAGTTCACAAATTAGATTCCCGATCCGTAGGTGGGAAAGGATGTCCGAGCTGTCTATTGATCAATTATTCTCAAAATAAATAGAATTTTGACACATTACTCTACACCTACGAAGACATTTATTGTAGAGTAATATTTTCGAGCGATGGTGGAATCTTATCACCACTTGGGGATCTGAAGTGGTTTGATATATAACATACAAATCATTCATTCGTATCACGGCTGCTTTGTATGTATGTAAGTATGTACTACGTACTTGTGCTTTCCAAGGCTCTCAATCATTCCTGCAAAGAAATGAATCAAACCTCCGATGTTACTTTTCAACGACAAAGATGTATTGTAGCAAGTCAACAGATTGCGGTTAAATACATAAGAGGTCAATTTAAAGTAGGACAAAGCCGAACGGTCAAAGTGTCCTCGCTACTTTTGATCGCGAAGCTGATCTGCCTTCACGATCCCACCTATTTGGCTCCCACTCTTGTAAATGCTCCGGACTATCGATTTCCTATGATTGCCTTCAGGGAACCCTCTTCCTTTCCTGTCTTAAGTCCTTGTGAGAATTGATATTCCAAGTGTGCGCATGTGGACTGCCACATTATTGAGTATCTTCTCTAATTTATCCCATGGAAATAGGCAAACATAGTTATGTATGTGTACCTATCTATGTACCTATGTACATGTTATTTTCGTGAATACCAATGACGACATGCGAGCGGGGCTTCGTTAACAGAGCGAGTGCCAGTACTCTTAGAAGTGGATAGTCGTGCTGAAAGAGACAAAACTTTTCTTACCCAATGTTATCGAGTTTTAAGAAGCTGACAAGCTGACACACTACAGCTACATACTTGCAGTACATAGTAAGCAGTCATTGAATTTACCCCGAGTCGTTCCCTTGATATCACACCTCGGCGCATACTTCTCGGACCAAAGCTGTATCTCTCTCCTCGGTTGCCAGGAGATGTCAGGCAGTTTGCAGGCACCTACATCGGTATGATGTGATGGTAGCTAGCCAGGGTAGTAGTATTGGGGGCAAAATGGATGAACAGAGAAGACTTGATAGCCGTAATTCGCTCTGATAACAGGCGATCTCGTCAAGAAGAAGTAGGTAACGATATGGAATCTCTTAAAGTTGACTAAGAAGGGAGGAGAGCATGACAGAGTTCTATGGTTACGATGATGGACTCGGGGTACGTTGTGAGTATGTACTACATACACACATACACACATACATATGTACTCCGCACTCCATCCACATCTACATACCTTAAGCAAAGGTAATGCGCAAAGCACTCTTATGGACTACCTTACTCAGATAATGTTACGAGTAATTCCCGGAAGTGATAGGGTAAAGGTGCAGCAGGCTGACCATCAATTGTAATGATTGGGGCCCTTTTGTTGCGGGTGGTTGTTGGATCGGTATTTGTTCTGTAGAGAGCTCAAATACCTAGCTAAATCAGTCAGTTTGCTCGTTTGGTCAAGTTTCTCACATAAGGGGGGCTATGATTGATTATCCATCCACAGCAATCCTTATCTATATATAAGCGTATAGAACATGGTAACGACAGTAAGTCATTGGACAAAAAAAGGAATGAATTAAGTGCGAAGAATGTCTAGAATATGTGAAAAGAAAAGGGAGAGGGGGTAAAAAAAAGCCACTCTTCTCTTTAGCTAGAGCACTCCGTAGTCGTTAACTTGTTTAGATAAATATTTGGAGGATTTTGCTTCGACAAGTGAACGGACGTACACTTCACATATCCCGCTAGCCGAGAACTAGTAGGCCTTCACATAATTTTGCAAATACCTTAACCAAACTCGCACGAGGAAGAAACAGCCCTACGAAACCTCATACCTCGTCACACAAATTTCCCTACAGGAAGTCATCGACCTCTTCGAGAGACTTACCTCCGCACATTCGAGCGGTCATTGCCAAACCCATACCCCAGTCCGAGTCTTCGCTCTCGACGTTCTTGACGTTCCCGTTTGTGCCGCGATATCCATCATCGTGGATACCTGGTACTGTACTGCCCGAGATATCTCACGACCAGCCCTCCCAACATCCCAAGGTCATACACGCCTCGAAGCGCAAACAAGACCACCGCACGCATCCTCATTATACACGTCGGTCTCGTCTTTCGTGTGCCGGGAATATAAAAGAGGTTCGTATGAGCAGAAACCTCAATCTATGACAATTTTCGTTGGGCCGAGAAAAGTCGCCGTGCGAACTGACTGGGTCTGCGCCATTGACCTCTAATCTTCGCATGCATGCGCGCTTTTCATTCAACGCACGACTTTAAAGCTGACTTCTGCATCACAGAACTCCCCGAGTTCCCTGGTACTAACGCTCACACTTTACGACTCTGGTTGTGCACCATCTGCCTGATTTCTACTCGTTGTGGGTGTCGCTGTCTACTGTATCAATCTACAAACACATTTCGTCTCGAATCAAGCACAGTACTGCATTGCCGAAATTCACAGTTCTTTCCAGTACCGACCTCACATTGCGATTCATTATCTCTGGTCCGCAAACCCAGATTACAGTGCGGAGGGGCTAGATCACCTCTCCGGACATCTATTGTGGGAATAGGTCAGCGGCCTCTAACCTATATCAAAGTGGGCAACTTCTGGTAATCGCCCGTCTTTCAACATCATCTCATACGTCTCAAAGTTCGACATACGAGAGATTCATTCACGATGGCTTCTGCAACAAATAAATCACTGGCAGAGCAAAACGCTATTGCATCAACATTTTCATATGCCCAGGCAGCAAAAGGTCGTACATATCTATATTCCACATCGTCATTTCCATCAAGTTGTGATTCTTCACGTCAACCACTTTCGTTACAGAATACAAGCTCATACAAAACAGTTCAATCACAAAATACCAACGGCGCTATCGACGGCAGTGACAAAAATAGCACCGATATGCACCTAAACACAGGCAATGGACTACCAAGTGTGAATGCTGAGCCAGAATCGAGCTCTAATGTGCAAACATCTGCCACCACTGAGCAAGTCCCAGCTGCAGCTACCACATTGAAGGAAGAAGCCGCCTCCGCCGACAGAGTGCCGTCTTCATCTGATGCGATTTGGGAGAGAAAACCTTTAGATTCCAGCACAACAGGCAAGCCTACTGAGGGCACCGAAGGTCGCAGAAATAAGAAGAGCAAGAAGAGCAAAGATGCTGAGAAGGAGGCTGAGAAGGCAAAGGAAGAGGCAAAGCTTGAGCTCTTGGTAGCTGCGCCAGTACCGACGGTCAATATATGGCAGCAGCGCAGGGAAGCTCAGGCTGCAAAGGTCAAACCCACAAGTGCTGTCTCACAAATTGCGCAGACTTCGACGCCTGCTATCAACGGATCATCTGTACAAACTACTCCTAGAATTGGCGACACGAAGAAGAGCAAGAAAACAGATGACACCACCACGACCAATCAGCAGGGTGGTCAGAGCAAGGCTCAAAAGAAGAACACTGAGGGAGGTAACCGAGATGCTGGCTCAAAGCGAACAGCCGCTCGCGGAAGTAGAGAAGATCGTGCTGTGCCACCGCCTGTCGAAGACGCAGTCTCATGGCCTACACCCGAGACCGCACTCGAAGAGGAGAAGCGCAAGACTGTTGAGAAAGGGGACGAGAAGGATGATAACGTCTCCAAGCAACCTCGCACTAAAGCGAACTGGGTTCCCGTTCCATATACACCTTCTGTGACATTCAATACCCCTCTTCCAACCCGAGGTGGTCGTGGCCGTGGGGGAGCTCGTGGTGGACGTGAAACTGGTGGACGTGGTGGACACTCTGCAAACGGTGCAAGCAACATTGATAAGGCTTCTGGTTCATCATCAGTGAATGGAGTTGTTCCTGACACTCGTGAGAGAGGCCGAGACGCCAATAGCAACACCCGTGCTATGTCACTTCCTCCAAATGCATCCAAGAGAACTGCTACCGAAGGACAGCAGAGTACTCGCGATCAGCGCAAGTCTTCTACATCTACGCCAAATGATAAGCCAAAGGGCAACGATGCTTTAAAGTCAGACAAGGAAGCCGCTTCGGAAGTTCGTCGCTCATCAGTTGCTACGCAAACCGAAACAGGTTTCGAGTCGTCCCAGAACCCAACAGCAGACTCTACTCAAGTCAACGGGCTTACCAATGGCAGTGCTTCATCTCAAATCAGACACGGAGACACTGATAGAAGACATTCTCACGATACACGAAGCTCTGAGAACCAGAAAGGCAACAGTGCTTTTGTTAGAGGTGAAGGCCGCTCAGATCGTGGTCGTGGCGGTTTCCGTGGCGGTCGTGGTAACCATAACAGCTTTGCTAACGCTACTCCACATGCCCTCACAAATGGCCATGCTCCTCAAGCTCAAAATGGTTTTGTTCCTAGAGCAAATGCTGGTCCGTACAGCCCTCCTCTTCAAGCTCCAGCTTTCAATACTCAGTTCGTCCCAGTTCCTGTCAGAAATGGTCGTGGAAACCCCAGATCACAGTCAATTCCTAATGGAGTTCCATATGGTCGATACCCTGCAAATGGAAATGGGGTACAGCACATTCCTGCTCAAATGATCGACTACACTGGCCAGCAAGCTACTAATGGACAATATCCACACTACGTTGACCAGTGGGCAGTTCTCTCCATGG
The DNA here is from genome assembly GCA_024752435.1 of Allantophomopsis cytisporea. Classification (NCBI taxonomy): domain Eukaryota; kingdom Fungi; phylum Ascomycota; class Leotiomycetes; order Phacidiales; family Phacidiaceae; genus Allantophomopsis; species Allantophomopsis cytisporea. Next base: position 439,077 of record CP103024.1, read on the forward strand.
TATCTATGCAGCTTGAATATTACTTCTCCATTGATAACCTTTGCAAGGATGTGTTCCTCCGCAAGCACATGGACTCCCAGGGTTTCGTTTTCTTGAACTTCATTGCAACCTTCAAGCGTATCGAGAAGCTCACTCAGGACTTTGAGAGTCTACGAATTGCTGTCCAGAACGTCCCTTCAATTGAGCATGTCGTTGGCCCAGATGGCTTCGACAGAGTACGTCGCAGAGATGGCTGGGAACAGTGGGTTTTGAACATTGAAGAGAGAGAAGATGCTGCCAAGAATGCTGGACCAGCTCAATTACTTTCACCGCAATACCTCCGACACATGAACCCGCAGATGCATATGCAGGGACACTACATGCCTTCCCCTCCACTTTTTTCTCCTGGCGGCACTGAGATGAGCTATCGATCCAATGGCTTAGAGAGTACCCTGAACGGATCTTCGGTCAACGGTAGCAGTCATCCTGAGAGTGGTCTCTCTGCTGCAGTTCCAACCTTTGCACCAAGCATGCCCGCTCTCAATGGTGCTGATTATCCGACAGAGGAGACTACCTTCACTGATGCAGACGTCGAAAACCTCAACTTGGTTTCTAAGCCAAGAGATGGTTTCAAGGCCAAAGCTCCGTTCCACAACTCCACATCAAGAACTTTCTCCAACGGTTCCATTGATGGTAGAACTTTCGCGGATGATGCGCATCGAGCAAGTCATCAAACCGGGGACGTCAGGAATGAAGTCACCGAGAGCGAAAGGTAAGCGCATCACGACCGAAGTCGATCGATCAGGCGCTGATCAAAGCACAGCTCCACCAACTCACCTTCCCAAAAATCCGATGTTTCTCCACCAGTCATGTGGGTTAAAGGTCAAAAGGGCCAGGCCCCCATTGACCCCGAACATGCAACTGAACCTTATACTACTGTTCGAGCGAAAGCACTACGTCAACGGGAGTCTACTCCTGCAGGCCAAACTCATTCTGATATGAAAATTATATACGAATTTTGGAGCCATTTTCTTGTTCGAAACTTCAACCCACGTATGTACGAAGAATTCCGACAATTTGCTGCCGAGGATTGCTACCAGAGACAAACCATGGTCGGCATGGAGAATCTCATTACCTACTACGACGAAGTTCTTAACAGCAAGAAAAAGGTTATCCCAGAGCGGATTGCACAACATTACGTTGAGCTTGTGTACACTGAGCGTATAAGTCAAGACCGTCCGGCTTTTACCAAACTTCGTGCTTCCTGGAGAAATGGTGCCCTTGACCTAAAAAGCCGCAAGAGGGTCGACAAGCTTGTTGATGCTGAGCTGAGAGAAGAACTTGAAAGCTAAATTCGTCTTCCAATACTCCATCTTGGCACTTATATCCACTCTTTAAATAACAGTGTTCCACCGGAGGTTCACAACCACGGTCTTCTGCATAATCTCTTACAAATCGGCGTTTGGCAGGAGCTCACAGAAAAAAAAAGGGAATATCGGAGGCATGATCTGCTCGCCCGGGTGGCTCAGAAACCCCGGTGTCATCTGTTTGGGCGGGCATGGCTGGTTTCCCTCATTGTTTTGCTTTCCATTTTATTTGCGTCTTCTTTTCCTGTTTTTCTGGCATAGCCTGGCATTTTCGTCATCGTCCATGCAACAACCAAAAGTACCGGCAGTTTTCAGATCTGTTGAGCATTTCAGGAGGATTCAGCTTTGCATGCTGTCGATGCCTTTGTTTGTCTATTTCCCCCCGAGTGATTCCCGGCTCCTATTTCTTTTCAAACTTTTCCTTTCTTTTTGATTGGCATTTGCATTGTGCTTTGTGGATGATACTTCAAAGATGGGAGAGTGTCGTCGTTTTTTGTGTTGTAGAAACCAACCTAAAATTGCTCAGCTGTAAGAATAATGAGATTTTGTAACCAATGGTTCGAATTCACTGTGACATCCGTTCAAGCATTGTGCTATATGGCTAAGTGGACGAAATCAGAAATGATGATAACAAAAAATGTAGCATCATGGGGGTTTTGTACATGAAAAGTGCAATATCGCTCAGTCACTACCAAATCCTTCATTCGAATCAACATACACTCCTCTATATGTACTTAATATCATTTTTATCTTTGCTTAGACTAACACCGAACTCCTCCCTCCCGCGGTTTTAGACACGCACGAAGATGGCATACAGAAAATTTCAAGCATCTTCGTTGCGCCAAGATTCTGTTTCTCACATCCGTCTTACCAGTAGATAATACCGTATTCACCCATCACACATACATGCACATATCATACTTATGGTCGAGACTGAGATCATGATTCGAGTAAGCTATCTGCTAGCTGGTATTCCCTTTTGGATTGATACACCATTTCGCTCGAGAAAAAAACAAGCCCCTGTCCCATGCCATGCCTTGAAGATTTAGAAATAAACACCAATTTACTCAGCCTGTTGTTCGCAAAAAAGTCAGCACAATGTATGGAGCAATACCATTGTCAAGGCAATCGTGAGCCTGGAAGGATTTCTGCGAGAACATACCTTGACAGCGAACTTGCGCTGAGGGAAGTGCACGGCGCGCTTCTTGGTCTTCTCGAGGGTCTTCTCAGACTCGTTCTTGGTAAGACGTCTGCGGATGGCGCGGGTCTGCTTTGGTCGGAGGTCGAGTGGAGTGTACTTCTTGTTCTTGTAGAAGAGGCGGAGTTGAGAGCGCTGGTTGGCGTTGATAACGGTGAGGACCTTGGCGATGGACTTGCGAACATCGTGGCTATAGAGACAGTCATGTCAGCATCCTGTTCCTCCCAAAATTCGTTCGTGATCCGTGGCAACATGCATCCTCGCCCGTCGCTGTGTTCTCCCTCAAGCCTTCTCCTTCGTTCATTACACGGATTCGTTCGAGGTTATACGCACATCTTGGTGAGCTTGGCAGCAGAACCACCAGCAATCTTCTGGGTGCGAAGCTGGCCGAGCTCAGTCTTCAACTCGCTGAGCTGCTTCTTGAGGTCATCCTTGCTCTTGGACCAAAGCTGGACGGTCTTGACTTTTCCGGAAGACTACAAACGCATTGCCAATCAGCCCTCTGCTCTCACTGTAGAAACTCTGCTGCATTGTCGCATCGCAACTGGAGTGTATCTCACCATCTTGATGATTTGTCGAAGATCTGTTGGGCGGGGTTAGTGCTGGGCGTCTTGATCTCGAGGTAGGATGTCTTGCGAATCTCGAATCTGCTTCACGACAGTAAATTTCGCGGGCTTGTCTGTGTGGGCGCTTCCAGCCAATCGCTAAGCGTAGGGCTCCTTAGTGAATGAAAAGTTCATTCATGCCTGGTAAAACTGGCACAAATTTAATGCCTTGGATATCACATGCTACCACCATGTACGGCAGTCTACACGGCCATTTGACAAAGGTGCGTCAGTACGGCAAGACTGACAGGGAGTACCGCTCGAAGTCGCCGTCCGCATGTTGTTGATGGGTCTTGACAAGGACAGCGCTGCACATAGCCTGGAATTTTGAATATTCAGACACAACACATCACTTGCGCAAATGTCAGCTTCAACAGGAAATGGATGGGCACAGCTCAGGCAGCAGGCGCGGACTTTAGAGACACAGGCATTACATCTCCTGAAGCTATTAGCTGAACAGCATTACTGACAACATTACACAGACCGAGACCCTCTTTCATACATATTCACAATTCGGAGCTGTCCCCAATATTCCCGCGAAGCCGAGCGAAGATGAGCGGCAGACTGAGACGAAATTGCAAGAAACATTTGAGAAGGTATTTTTTCAGGTGCTATCCAGAGTTTCCGTTTCAGACTGACGCCGTTTGCAGCGCGAGTCCTTGATATCTCAACTCTCCCGACTCCTAGATTCCGAGAGTACACTTACATCCTCAGCTCTGAAGCAAAATAACCTATCTCGCCATCGCGAAATATTGCAGGAACATCGCCGAGAATTTGCACGACTGAAGTCCAACATTCAAGATGCACGAAACCGTGCTAATTTGCTTTCCAACGTCCGCAGTGATATCGATGCATATCATTCAAGCAATCCTCACGGCGCAGAGGCCGACTATATGTTAGATGAGAGATCTAGGATCGACAACAGTCATAACATGGCCGACAGTGTCTTGAGTCAGGCATATGCTGTCAACGAGAGCTTTGGACTACAGCGTGAAACACTTGCGAGCATCAACAGAAGGATTACGGGGGCCGCAAGCCAAGTACCAGGCCTCAACAGTCTCATTGGTAGAATCTCAGCAAAAAAAAGAAGGGATAGTATTATTATGGGCAGCTTCATCGCCTTTTGTTTTTTGCTGTTCTTATATTTCATGTAATGATAAGCATGCATATGGGTTAGGAGTTTATGATACCAGAGGCGTTGGATGTGGTCAATAGACCTGGAAATTGGAATAGTGTACAAGTCAAGTATTCAATCAAAAATATCACGATATCATGGTGCATACGCCCTACCATGCCTACTCTCTTTCCTTCATAAGTGTCTTTTCCTTGTTCAGCTGCAGCTTTCCTCCTCTTTAACGCCCGAGACCTTTCTAGTGACCTTGTATCTCCGACCGATTTTTTATATCTTATAGAAAGCTATCCCTCTTGTTCCCTTTTACGTTTCTATGTGCGACTCATCGAAGTCTGTACTCTTCATTTACCAAATTCTTGTACACACCCTTACTATAAACCAGCCCAACTACTTCTTGAATCTTATCCAAGACCAGTCCTCACTGTAAAACAATAGCGTAGGTGGTCCAATTTCCTTCCTATTTTGCTTTCATAATCCCCCATACGAAAAGCTTGATGATCTAACTCTGAGAGATGTTGACTTGTATATTTGTTTGAATATTTTGTACTATATCCTCGTCCCCATCGACCAAACTATGCAGCTCGTCATTCGTTCTTGTAGTTGAATAGAGCTTTGCCACTTAGTTGGCAGCCTGCTATCCACTGTTGACACTGATAGCCACACTGGATCCTACAATAGGCGTTGTACTTGAAGGGACTGGTTTTAGATCTATATATAAGCTTCCAACTTGCAAATAATAAAGGGATTATTGAGAAATGAATTGGCAGACAGCTGGAACATGTCTACCTTCCCTTTGTAATAATATATTAAGGCAAGATATATACACTTTCAAATGATTACCCAGCTAGAAGATCAAATGTGAGACAGATGTACCTCAGGTAGATGGTAGGCATGGTAGGTAGATTTCAGCCTCACAGATACATTACTTACCTACCTAGGTACCTCTAGCTTTAAGTTATCACGTTAGTGTCAGCCTCGTTGTCGCTTTTCGCTAAAGCTACCCTTACCGCGCCGACACTCCGCTCATGATCGCGAGCTTGTTGTCTGTGCTGCCTTACGACGTAGAGCTCTAAATCCCCAGAACTCGCTGCCCTGCTCTCTCAATACCTCATTGCCTGCGATATACAAGGCGAAATTGATCCTGCATTCGGATCCATTACTTCACCATGTCCTACTTCTTTTCCACTCCGGTCGATATCGATATTGTCCTCGACAACACCGATGATCGCTCGATGGTCGATGTTAAGCTGGATAAGAACCGTAGGGAGAAGGCACCACTGTATATGGACGGCGAATCTGTCAAGGGCGCTGTCACAATTCGACCAAAAGATGGAAAGAGATTAGAGCACACGGGTATCAAGGTGCAATTCATAGGCACGATAGGTATGTAATCTTCGTAGCACAGTGCCAACTGCGTGATTGGTAGCGCAATCAATATATGAAGGCTGACCGCAAGTATAGAAATGTTCTTTGATCGTGGTAACCATTATGAATTCCTTTCCTTGGGCCAAGAATTGGCAGCCCCTGGTGATCTCCAACACCCTCAGACATTCGAATTCAACTTCAAGAACGTCGAAAAGCAATACGAGTCCTACAACGGAATCAATGTCAAGCTACGCTACTTTGTGCGGGTTACAGTTTCGAGGAGAATGGCAGATGTTATCAGAGAGAAGGATATTTGGGTTTACTCTTACCGACAACCGCAAGAGATGAACAGTTCCATTAAGATGGATGTTGGAATCGAGGATTGCCTACACATTGAATTCGAATACTCGAAATCGAAATATCACCTGAAGGACGTTATTGTGGGACGAATATATTTTCTTCTTGTACGACTTAAGATCAAACACATGGAACTTTCTATCATAAGGAGAGAAACCACGGGTGCTGCGCCAAACCAATACAATGAGAGTGAGACGTTGGTCCGATTTGAGGTACGTTTCTATATCGCATTATGAAGACATGAACTAATTAGATGCATAGATTATGGATGGTTCCCCATCAAGAGGTAAATGCTATATCCATAAGCGATACAAACACTTATTGTCTTATGAATGCATAACTGATTTTGTCGCACAGGTGAAACCATTCCAATTCGATTGTTTCTTGGAGGATTTGACTTGACACCCACTTTCCGAGAAGTGAATAAGAAATACTCAACAAGATACTACTTGAGTCTAGTGCTCATTGATGAAGGTATGGTGCTTTCATTTAATGAGACATATCCGCCATTATCTACCTTACTGATCCCAATTCGTAGATGCAAGACGCTACTTCAAGCAATCAGAAATTGTGCTTTACAGACAAGCACCTGAAATTACAGCGGCAGCCGGTCAGCAAACAGCAATTGCCGGGCCACCGCCACCTGAGCGAGCTCACTAAATTGGTAGGAGATAGTCAAAGCGTACCATAGATTTTACGGCGACCCAATAATGCAAACGATAACGTTAACGACCCATCAGCTTGAAGTTCCCCTTTGCTGTGTTACACAAGAAACTCTTTGATGTGGTTCAACACAACTGCAGGGCTCTCTTCTGGTATGAAATGACCACTGTTCACAACTTGGCCACTCACGTCCCCCGAAGCATGAACTGCCTTCCACTCCTCTATTGGCTGGAAGCATTTCTCCAGAATGCCGTTCTTCCCCCATAGAATCACTAGTGGACAGTGTATCTTTCTCCCCGCAGCAATGTCAGACCTTTGTTCTTCCAAGTCAATAGTAGCACCAGCCCTGTAATCTTCACACATTGCATGAACAGTATCAGGATTCCTCATCATCTCCACATAGACGTCTATGCATTCTTTCTCGAAGATCGACAATCCATTTTGCCCCCCTATACCCAAGCATTTCTCAGCAAAAGTCATTGGGTTTCCTAAAATAAGCTGCTCGGGAAAAGGAGCCGCTTGCGTGAGAAAAAACCACTATATATCCGTTATTGAATATCCACACCTACCTCCAGATACAGGAATACTCACATGCCAATATGCTGACGCAAAAAACATGGTTGTCCTCTCATACATTACTAGCGTAGGACAAATATCTAAAAGGATAGCCTTTTTCACGCTATCCTTGAAGTCGACGCACAACTTATGCGCGACCCTTGCGCCACGATCATGTGCGCAGATATAGAAATTCTCGAAGCCCAGCTTCGACATCATACTCACAAAGTCTCGTGCAAGCGTGCTCTTCGCATATTCTCTGTGGTCCTCACTGCCCTTCGGCTTGGACGACTGACCATAGCCTCGTAGATCTGGGATGATTACCGTATAGTTCTTTGTAAGCTGTGGCGCGATTTGGTGCCAGATGTGGTGGGTTTGTGGGTAGCCATGGAGGAGAAGGAGGGCGGGTCCCGTACCGTTGCGGATTCCGTGAATAGTAATGTTAGGTTCGACAATGACATCGAAGCTTTGGAAGCCTTCGAACATTTTGATATGGTTTCTTTGTGTTTATAGAGTAGTGATATATCCGAACGTGCAGATGTGGGCTTTCAACGTTATTATAAGCTGGTTGCTGATGACCCCGCTCTTTTTAAAACAGTAATGATTAGCTGTAGTGCGGCTATCGCGCCTAATAATAACCTCAAGTAAAACGATTACTTTTCTTGGCAGTGTTCTCGTATTTGTTCACCAGCGACTACGCATAGGCTTCATCTAAAAAGTCAGAAATGTAGAAGTCTACAAGCAATATGATTTTCGGATATCTATCTGCAGACGTGCCAAGACGCTCATGCACCCTTTTCCACTTCCACAACCCCAGAACTCCACGATAAGAAAACGCCCCTAAAATGCATTTGGCTTGGTCAACAAAATTCAGTACAAGTACATCATAGCATATCCACGTCATCCCCGCCGTTGATCGCGAATTGGTTGTTCTCAATAGCAGCGATGCGGTCTAATTCCTCCTGATAGTGTTTCCTAACATCCTCCAATGTGATGACTTTTCTCTTTTGTGGTACCCCTTTCCTCCCTATCGGTTCGGTCAGAATCCATGCCTGTTTTGGATCAACGCAGCTAAGAGCATTGATGAGAGCCAGATATGCCTGAGTTACAGGGGTCTCGAGCGCTTCTTGTCCGAAAGCCTTATCGGCCTCATTCGACAGCTGAATTCGTTGCAATCGATCGAAAGATACGACGGCCGCACCACGATAATCACCACGTCTGACACGCCAAGCGTAGAGAATTTGGTGATATGGAACACCGGTGTTGACATCAACAATACCTTCGCATTTTGCAGACAGGACATTGTCAACTGAATCTTGCAGACCGATGAATGGGTACTCAATTAAATCAGCAGCCCGCGAAGTCTCGCACATGCGAGTAACCAAGATACGGAGAGATGAGGCTTGGAGGAATTTATCAGTGAAAAGGATAAGGGTCGAATGGGCGATGTCATAAGATGAAGTCTGGATGGCAGCATTGAAGAGGCGGCTGTGCAGTTCGGTACGTAACAATCTCAAATCTGCTGAGTCTGCAGCTCCAATAGTAGCAAACTGTAGTGCTAACCGAGCAAAGTCCATCACATAGGAGAAGAGCTTCTCTTTGTCATAGAGCGACACAATGTGGGAGTAATACTTTGGCAGCCCAGCATTTAGTAGATTCCACTCAGTCTCATTCATCAAGCCCGAGCTATGGCGATCACTGTGAATTATGCCCTGTGGAAATCCTAGTTTTTCGTTAGTTTATGTTAAGTACTGACTTGATCATCAACTTACCAAGACCAAATGCGGCTTTCTTGAAGCAGGTAGCCGCATTAGGAAGATCTCTGGCAGACAGGTATGTCCGTCCTTGGATATAGGTTGCGAATGGATCTTGCGTACAGAACTGCATGAACTCGAGAGCTAGATCGACTCTTTCGGATCTCAAAAGGAAACATTGAATTATAGCTGGAACCAACTCGTACTCGGCGTCAGGATCGCAAACTCGTATGAGAGATTCGGTGAATGTAGATGCCATAGAATCGTTGAGTTTGGTCGTATCAAATCCAAGAAGATGCCCGATGGTGCCTTCGAGGATGGTCATGGTCTTCGACTCGTCGAGTGACTTTTTGGCGGATCCCGAGGTTCCTTTGCTCATACTTCTTCGGTCGCCTTTGGTCAATGATGATATCTGGTTCTTTGCCAACCAGTCCAGCAGTTCCAATCTCTTAAGCATCGATAAAAGTTGCTTATACACTAAAGCGGTATCCAAGTTCATCCCTTCCTCTTGCTGATCAACTTCGCCTTCCACAAAAACTAACAGGACTAACTGATCAAAACAAATATTTCGGTGCAGTTTAAGGGTTTCTTGGATACCTCGCACAACTGTCTTATACCCGAAATCTGCCAAAGGCGCTCTTTTGGCACTAAGGTCTGTCTCATCAGATACCGTCATTGCACCGATCAAGGACTCGTAAAGCTCCTGGCTGAGTATTGTGAAGCTTCCAAGATTTGCAATAAGTTGTGCATACTCATCATCTCCAATCTGTCCAATGAAGTTACACTTGTCGTAGAATGCACGTATCCTTATCGGCTCTGTAGCAGAAGGATCCTGAAACAACTCTGCCTTAAGAGTTGTGTGGCAGTTGTGAAGTAGGGCATCCGAGAAGGTCTCCCGGAAAGCGGCAGCGGCAGAAAGTACAGTAGCCACACGTTCAGCTGTCCCAGGCAGCTCCAGATCAAAGTTATGCCAAAGTCTTTCAATAGTACTGCATTCGCGGATCAGAGACACCCCGTCAGCAGTAATGATCATGGGAACATCAAGTTTAGAATCAAAAGCTAATGAAAGTGCCTCGCCTCTATGTTTCTCAAGCTCAGCAATCAGACGGTAGAAGCGACGCCACTGAGTATCTGTAGCCACATGATATTGCTCATAATCCATGTCGCCATCAGAACCTTGTCCGAGTATGGCGGTTGAGCCGATCAATGTACACATTCTCTCAGCAATATTCTTTGAAGTTCGTAGAGGTAAATCCTTCCCAGCACCACCTGAGCCACTTCGATAGATCGCAAGTGCCGTTTCAATGGAAGCGGCAGTAAAGCGGCCTGGATAGAGTATGTATGAAAGCCATTTCTCACTTTGGTCAGCCGGGTCTGAGGAAAGAATCGTAGGTAGAGGCGCATCCGCGAGGGTCTCCGTCGCCATTGCAACCCAATCGTTTGACCATATATCATCAACGCTTACTGAAGATGCAAGACTGAAGTCCAACTTTTGTACTCGATAAGTAGTGTTGTTCTTCCACAGTACCCACAAAGATACAGCGCCATGCTGGCCGACGGTCACCGAGAAGTCTGTCAGAGTCCAAACATCGGTTGTTGGAGCGCGAGGCTCAAGCTTGTTGCCCGGAAACAGATCCGTCAAGGTGATAAGTCCCTCTTCTTCCTCAGACGGCTCTGCGGTCCAAAACTTGAATTCCCCCATGCCAACAGGTGAATATGTCGCCACCAATACTCTTGTATCATCATCACCATAGACTTTGACGAGATTTGAGTGTGATGGATGTATCACATATCGACCGAGCTCGTTTGGTAGGCGTTCTTGGCCTAGTATATCTCCAACGTGGCCAATTTTGCCCGTTATCAAATTCCAGATGCGGAGTTTGTGGTCCAAGGAAACTGTAAATGCATAAGGAGTACTAGCGATAGTCGCTGCTGGAGATGCAATTGAGGTCACCGCAGATAGCTCAAAGTTTATTTTGCCATGGCGAACCGTATTGCTCCCTTGAAATGGGATGAGACTTCGCAGATTCTGTGTCCAACCTCCCTCATTGTAAAATGTCTCTTTCCAGGATGAACTGTCCTCGCCAGCTTTCCTTTCCAACTTCAACAACATTCCATCGTGCAACGAGACCAGGAGTTCTTCAGCCTTCAGCGCAACAAGGCGGTGAGGATGTTTGAAGCTGAATGCACCAGCAACGTAGGTCTTGCCCCAGTCCCCAACATTATCCTCTGTGGCACTGACTTTTCTGAAGAATTCTGGGCGCAATGACAATGTGTATAGCTGATTTCCCTCCGTCAAAACGAAGGCATTCAGGATATCATGCTCGTTTGGATCCGAGAATGCTACACATGCTGGCCTAATGGCCGTTGGAAATGTGAATCGGAGAGTCAAGTTTGCATCTGCAATCTTTTCTTGTTTACAAAGATCAACAACGCGGATCGCTAAGACTCTGCTATCTTCCAAAATCCGCCACAGGAAACTTCGTGGGCTGTCGTGATATTGTCGATGGTATATAGATGCTGCTGTAGCTAAATGCTTTTGCCTGAAGGCTTTGTCGTCTTCGGCGCCGAAGACATCGCCAACGTGAGAACGCTTTTGAGAGATTCGAGAAGTAAAGCCGCCAAAGCCTTGAGCTGGGAAGCGAATGTTGACCGTTGATGCTGGAAAGGCCGAATCAAGGTTGACTCTTGTCTCCTTGAAGAGATAAGAAGGCGCAATTTCGGCCATCGTCCTCCATCAAGGTTACCGTGTCGTAGCGTTGTGGGATGTTCAAAGCACTTGGGCGCATTTCTGTTTGTTGTGACGCGCTTTGTGGTTTAACTGCTGCACTTTTGGAATTACGCGCTAGTCCGTAAAAGGAACACAGCTCTGATCACACTTGTAGCTTGATGAAAGCAAACCAATCAAATCTAACGCATTTGGTGATATTTGCCTATTTGTTCTTCTTGAAGTACTGTCTTTATCCATGTGCGACTCATCACTCGGTACAAAAAAGAAATCAAAATCTTATTCAGCGATAGCCTACCTCCACTGAGTTCCAGACGCCAATGCCCATGCTAAAAAGTAATCCACGCCCGTATCTTGATCATAACGTCCCAAATGCTGGTGTATATTTTCCACAACTAATCCTTCTCCAGATCCTTAGGACTTGGGTCGCCAATACCATCTTCGTTGATGGCGAATAGGCAGTCACTTTCTGGGAGACAAGGACTGTCATATATCTTACAGATTCTTGTCTCCCCTCTACCCTTCTTCAGACTCAATCTTGTCGTAGTAGAATGAGCCATGATGTGCCCACCAACTGGCTTCTTGGGGTCCGGATTGAACATAGCACTTGGACCCCCATCAACCGTAGCTACCACCTGATTTGTAATGACGACGGCAATACCAAATTCGTCAGCAAGGCGCTGAAGTGTTCTCAAGAACTTGGCAAGATGTGTTTGTCTCGATGAAAGTTCTCCGCGGCCAACAAAGTCCGTACGATAGAGAGATGTAGCACTATCCACAATCAGGAGAGAGAAACGAGTCTCACACATCATTGCAGCAGCTTGTTGGAGTAGCTGAAGCTGATGATCAGAGTTATAGGCACGAGCGTATGCAACGTTGTCAAGAACCTCTTCGCCAGATAGACCATACCGATTGGCAACAGCAAGACATCGGACTGGTCTGAAAGTACCTTCGGTGTCGATATATAGGCACTTGCCTTCTCCTCCACCCATATCAAACGGCAATTGGCAAGTGACAGCTAAGGTGTGACAAATTTGACTCTTTCCTGTTCTGAATTCTCCGAAAATCTCAGTCACGGAACCCGTCTCAATGCCACCCGCGAGTAAGGTGTCGAGTTGCTTCGATCCAGTTGTGATTGAGATCAGTTCGCTTCTTCTTGCATGCATTTCCGTCGCTGTTGTAAACCCCATAGGTACGAGTTTTGACGCTGAATGACACATTAGAACACATTCGGACTCTTTGTTGTATATGGAAACTCACCCTCGGTGAGAATCTTGGTCGCCTTCTGTTCTGAGATTCCCTTGATCTGCTCAAGCATGCGACGCGGTGTATAGGCTACAGATTCTACTGTATTGTAGCCACCGTCAACAATCAGTTGAATATCGCGTTTTGACAAGCCTGCAACTCCCTATCAGAGACATATCAGCACGGTAATTATTCCGCTTGGAGGATGTATACATACTTCCAACGCGCTCAAAGGCGTGGGAGCACCAGGACCACCCATGCCACCATCATCCAAGGCCGATTGCGAAGCTTCAAGCTCATCTGCACTCATTTTGCCGGTCAAAGGATTTGAGAGGTGGTGACTGAAAAAAGAAGAAATGCAATGTGAAAGATTGCCTGTGGAATATTTTGTTGACTTTAGTGGCAAAGGAAGGCAACAGCACGAGCGGAGTGAAGATGTACGCGTAGTTCCGCGCGCGATCAAACCACGTTCTCACGTGATTTATATTATACCCACGCTAAGCTACATTTTGCATCACGTTGGGTATTTACCGAATTTTATTTTAATATGATGCCTTTTAGATATCATTATTAGTTGTCTCCTCTTTGTTGATATCATTATTTCCTACTTCGAACAATTTTGATTCTTATCGATCATCCTTAGGCTACCTTCAAGTAGTAGAACAACAAATTCTCTACTCAGATGGTTATTACTTCACACAGGATCTGTGAGTTTCTTGGTGGGGATTGGATGTATAAACTTGAGGTACTCTCCCAAAAACTTTGATGTTGACATTACATTATGGAGTAAGTATCTTACAAACGTCTATAATGATAACACTTCACAACGACCGTCGAAGCATGTCCGTGCTTAATGACCTGTGGTCCAGACAACGCCAGCAATAACCCATTATCATGTACAGCTAGAAAGGAAAAGACGTAACCCAATGGTCCATTCCACACAAACAGTCAACACGCCATGAGACCGGCTCTAGTATCTACTTGACCTCAGTGGCCGTGGCAGGCTCGCTTCTTGTGGGCATATCTCCAAGCTCGGCGCCCTGTCCACTTTGTCCTCTTTTTCGCCCAGTGATGTGGAACCGCGATGTCGATCCAGATCCAGATGTTTGTGCTGGAAGATTGTCGTTGGAGTCACCGAACTTGGAGAAGAAGCTCTTCCTCTTCGACGGCTTATTTTGTTCGTCGTTCAATCCCACCTCTTCGAAGCCCTCTTCTTTCGTTGGCTCTGGTGCAGCGAACCCTTTGCCTCCCATAGCTGACCGTGGAAGACGTGGAACTCTGGCGGAGTCAAGACTTTGTCTACCGAGACCATTGTCTGCCTGGATGACTGGTGACCTGGCCGAAATATCCTATCAAAAATTAGTATATAGTACTGATGCCAAGCATGAGTAACATACGAATGAGCGACGGTATGAATCGAAGGACTCGCGGGAGATGGAGAACGGCTCGGTCTCCGACAAGCATGCCCGATGGTTTGAAGTGGATGTTGAAGAGGGGTTGGATCGTCGAGGCCAGAAGCCTTTTTTCTCTGGCGGGGAGGGCTGTAATTGTCAATGACTACGATTCTATCAAGGAAATTGTAGAGATCTTACAGGCAGATAGACCCCGCTATCATTTACAACTGTTGTGAGGATCACAGATCAGCTCCGATTTGAGACATGACAAAGACACTGTAAGCTTGACGAGCTGTTATCTCTGCAAGACATACCACTCATTTTGTATTCGGCGACTTCTTGCTCGCTCCTTCCAGTTGATATGCTCATTGACGATGACGCCTTCGAGCCCATGGTATCAACCTTTTCAAAAGTAGGTCGAGTGCCATTAGCAGTTCGTCGGTTCTCGTCAACTGTCACGCCGTCAGTCTTCTTCGCAAATGGGTTTCGAATTGGCATATTGAGATTGAAGTATGAGTATTTGTTTCAAGTCTCGAGCATGCGGAAAGGTTTTGGTGGTTGCGACAGATCAAAAGTTGTAGGTTCTGTAAGCTGGACTGAGTTGACGTTCATAACCGGCTCCTCGGAAGTCTACCCGCCGAGTCCAGTGATGGGTTTCTTTATGCGGTTGTGATCAGACCTCCACAAAGACTTGAAAGAAACTTGCAACATTAGATTTATTGTTTTCTAGGACTTCAAATCACAGTCACTCAAGCGTTTGGTTTATTTATAAATAATATTTCAGTGGTGCTTGGAAGGCACAACACTCCAGACCAAAGCACTTGCTCATGGTGTTAAATCGCACCCCGCTGATTGGAAGTGCCGGCGGTAGGAATTCCCAAGTTGCAAGTTCTTATCGGCAACTGGTGGGAAACGATAAGTAGTCCAGTTTGGCGCCCCGTACGTCAGGAGACTCGACCTAAGTGTCTCAAATTATTGGCCAAAAATCAAGAATCGCAAAAAGTATGTTGGAGCTGATCAACAAATGACATGGAAAAGATGTAGGAAAACAACGAAGTAGATCAACATACTGGTTGTCGTTGATTGCAAAAGGATACTTCGGAGTTTCGCTTGCATAATAGGGAACGAGTCATTTTCGGCCCTTATGCAAATTGTCCTTCAATTAGGAGTTAAAAGGAGAAGAAGGGAGTGGAACGCTTTGTGAAAAATGATGCGATTCAATAGGGGGTCCTCGAACCCCTACTGCCATCAAATCTGTACATTTTGAGGTGCTCACCATTTTCAAACTTACGTTGTGATGATTCATTCTTTTACAAATGATTTTGAGCGTTGTCTGTCCTGTCTCTTTAAGGCCAGAAGGACTGCAATGGTGTAGCCGTGAAATGACAAATAGTATCTATTGACAGTGAGTGGCCGACCAATTTCAACTGGCTGAATACGGCAGGACAGCGAAACGTATCACTGGATGTTAGCGATGAAACTTCATAGTACGCTGATATTCATGGAAAATTACATTCTCTGACGAGGATGGAAAGCTCAAAATTTCTGTTCGAGTGAGGCATGTCGCGTATATAGTACTGTATCTGCGACCTCGGTGGAGATTCTTGATCTTGGTTTTCATTTTCCACCATTCTAGCAATTCTTCGTATTGAGTTCCAATGCACTGATCTATTCTTTGCTTCGTAAAATTAGCAAAAGAATTATTGTATTGGCAGCTGAACAGGAACGTGCAGTCTATTTTTGTCATAATTGAGGGATTCCGAATATTGATTGAATAAGGTACATTATGCATGAGTGTATGTATGTACTTCGTATCATATCACACACAAATGCGACCAAGGCTCACAAGTCAGCGCCAATGTATGTACTTAAAAGCACCTTACCTTGTCAAATATTGTGACCGTAATATTCAAGTCAAGTACTGTGTACTGCCTAATCTAATAGCATATGATGACCGCCCCTGACCTAGAGTTCGCAGGAGAAGGTTGTAATCTTCGAGAATCTTACTCGAATCTATTCATGAGAAACTCTTGACGATGATATGGAATGAATGGTACAGAGACGGGGTGGGCGTAGGACTTCGGGTAGCCTTCGCGAGTGTAAGCACAGCAAAAAGCAAAAAGCAAAAAGAATCTCACGAGCTGAGCAAGGACGGTTAGATCTTGTACTCGCCCATCTTACACCACAATTTGGAGGACGAATAAACCTCGTTCTGGCAGACTGGTATCGACATAGGTAATAAACATGAGCATCCAAATAAGGACGGTTTAATGGCATGGCACTGACATGGTCCCTGCCTTGCACGTATTCTTCCCTCGTGCGGGAAAACCACTTTACAAAGTGGAGAGACGAAGAGATCGAAGAGATCTTGCGGAGAAGGATCGTAGAATCCCAGACCTTGACTTCGATACAACCGGGTCCAACGGGTCAAACGAGGTCGGACCATGAGAATAAATCCGAGATTGTGGAGACGCTTCATCGTGTTGAAGTCTGAAGCAACCGGTGCCGTTAGTTAGCCTCTATGGACCCTGGATGTTGGCTACATGGTGGAGAGAGCATGGATATGTCGTAGCGAATCCTCCGGGGACGCCACAATAGTAACGACACAGCACCTTTGAATGATGAATATCTCGCTGAGTTGAGTTGAGTTTGTAGTCTTTTGTCTTCTTGTTGAGTCTACCAATTGATACAACGTTCTCGTGCCTTGGTTTTATTCCAACTGCGATGCTTAGACGTATACAGCATACTTCTATGCGATCAACAACGCATATTGTACTGTCATACATCCCTGGCATTGAGAAAATGATAGCCCATTCATGGTGACTGCAGGAGAGAAAGGTCATCCACCACATACATCTTGGGATTCACAGTCGCTTCGACCAACCAAACAAGGTCTGTGGCCCCCGCACCGGAGGCCGTGAAGGATCTTGTTGGTGTTTAGTACCTTACCTTACTGTATAACCAGGCGTCAAAGTTGGATATTATGATGCCGAGTAACGATGAACAAACACCTGAGAATAATGAGTAACAACGCGATGGAAATTGTAACCACCACAACCACCACCACATAATGAAGACACCTGGTTTTGTCTCTACTCTGTATCACCGACAACAACAGCATCAGATAGAGATGAAGTTGGTACGCCCACCAAGGATTGCTTTGACAGGCTAGCGGCAGTTTGGACGCCACGCCGCCACTTGGCAGCATTTCCGTCTGAATCCTACCGTGTCGAATAACAACTGATACATCACCACAGCACGGAAATAGCACATACAGCAGACATAGACACCAACGCCGACACCGACATACACGGTAGAACACATACTTCAAGTCAAGTGCATACTTTAAAATATGCATGTATGGAATATATACACACCTACATAGAATACCTTACCTAATCGTGCCCACAGTTGCATACAAAATACGTACATTACGAAGTACTATTAATGCGATCAATCTGCTTTCTCTCGTAAAACATCCTTCCTTCATAGCCACATAGCCACCACAAAGTCTTCTCCATAAAACTCACCACCCACTAAGCTCCATCGTGCCCTGCCTGCATGTGTCTGTTGCTACCCCTTAGAGTGCCATGCTTTGTGCCCTTGCATGCCATAATAATCATATACCTTGATACCTTGCTCCTGTCACTACCCGACTTGGTACACAGTACAAGATGTTTGATTGCCATACATCAGCCAGAAGAAGCTCCAGAGAGAGCGTGGAAGCCAGTAACCAAAAGAATCGAATTGTTGGATGTTTCCTGAGCAGCACCCTCATTCTCCATATTACAAACGGTGCCCACAGTCCCTGCCGTGTCTGCCACCACTTGATCGCCTCTTGCGTGCATTTCACTATAACCTGAAACCCTCATCCTCTCTCTAGTGTGCGATCCTGGCACACTGCTCAGGTACTCTGCTCAGATACTCAGTGGCTTTGCCGTAAAGAAGACTCCAAATATATTGTAAGCTGCATCTGTTGTCCAACGGAAAGAGAAGAAGAAGGAAACACAAACACTTCCGATCTATTGCCCTATTGCCCTACTGCCCTCAAACCTTACACTCATTATACGACAAACCGTGCACCTTCAAACTCCTAAAGCAGACCTTCATAAAATCATTCAAGGACATTCTCAATTGGGGGTTTAAAAACCATATCTTATTGGTATAAGCCGACACATGTTAATGTTGCAGTCTTCGTATTAGCAACAACAAAGTCACGATAATCGCACGCTGCATCGAACTAAGGCACCGAAGGATAGTAGCAGTCAAGCGGTCGCCACAGCGATCACGTCTCCATTTCCTTCAGCCATAATCTTTTTGAACTTTCATTTACAACTCGTTTCCTTCACCTTTGATCGTCTCTCCGCAATCATAACATACCTCTCAGCCCAACGTCTCGGCCTCAGCAACTATTTCAGCTGCGCAAGACTACGTCAATCACGCTGTGTATTACTAGTCCTTGAGAGGATTGCACCACGTGAGCCTGCTCTCCTTCCTTACCTTATTTAACGACCACGCCTGCTGTATCGGTACTCTGCAACACCGCTATATCATACTAGGTTCCATCCCTCGGACGCAGAATAGTCACCTCCAATACCCTCATCTGACACAGTTACTCTACATCCTATATACATCTCTCCACCTTCGAGGTGACTGAACGTTGTTGAACCTTTATCTTTCCAATCTGACGGGAGGACGGTCCCCGAAGACCTACAATATCTTTCCGCAGTGTCGCAGTGTAGAAACTACCTTACCACATTATGGGTGGCACGATCTTCATATCATGGGCCCTTTGGGAGAAGATGACTTTCGTGAGTGATCTCAAAAAAAGATTGAAGCACAGACTGCTAATAATATCAGGTTCTCGCCCTGTGCATTGGTGCTGTCTTCCTTGCAGGCCTCATCAAGCTCTGGTGGATGTCTAGATATGTGAAGAAACATGAACTTATTGACGAGGAGAAGAGAATCAAAGAGCGACAAATGAGAGAGAGCGGTATTTGGATTGAACCAAAGAACAAGGGTGCTGATATCCCATTCGGAGTTCGAGCAATTGAGAGTGGTGTAGAGGTCGATGGCATTTGGATCTCGTCAAAGGGTGCACAGCCTCTCCCTGCAAGACTCAAGACTGTTCGTGGTCCTCAAAGTGCCGAATCTTCCTCATCTACCGAGAGCGAGCAATCTAGTCTTCCTCATGGCCGACTACCTGTACCAAGAAGCACCTCCTCTCAGTCTGCTTTCGAAAAGGCTGTTGCTGCCGAAGCTCTGTCCACCTCGGAATCATTCACTGCTCAGACCCCCAGCTCTTCATACAAGCCACGTCGATCCTCGCACCTTCGGTTCAGCAGCTACACTGAAGGACAATTCGATCAACAAACACTCGGTGCACTCGAAGGAAAGCCAATTCCACCAAAGAACCCCGCCCGCAAGCTTCGCAAGAAGGCGTACCAATATCCATACTCTGCTAACTCTGCAGCCGACAATGAGCGTTCGGAATCCGAATCCGAAGACACCTCGAACCATTTCATCCCAGCCTTAGAGGAACATATCACCAATACTGGTAGTCGTTTCAAGACTCAACAGGATACTGGAGATTACTTCTCTGTCCCACTTGATGATGAGACCCCACAAGAGAAAATCAACCCCTTCGCCACTCCAATTGTCACCCCAAACCAATCACCACCCTCCAATGCCATGAATGATGAGGAAATTATCGCTGATTCGGAGCTCCCACTCCTTCGAGACTCATCCGTAGCACCATCTGCCTCAAAGGCGAATAAGTCAGTCCGCAAGGTCAACTCAGGATTTGAGGTTCTTCCAGCAGGCACATTCGAAACATCCAAAGATGTAAAGGGCAAAGGCGTTGATCGTGGAGGATCTTCAGGATCTCGTGGATCTCAAGATAGTCTCCAAAAGGAGAAGCGCCAGTCAAAGAAGTTACAAAAGAAGCCTCGTAGTTCGATGTCCAGCGGTAGGTCTTCGAGTTTTCTGGAGAGAATCTAAACGGCATCCAGAATACTTGGATTAACATTCGAGAAAGGTTAGAATGAAAGAAACACATTACTTTCAATCACTAGCTCGCTCGTTAGAGACCGGTAGCTCTTCATTTCAAGTGAATCCTTATATGACATAAATGTCATGATAAGTCCAGGACTTTTGTGTGTTTGTCAGAGTATGATGTTATAGGCGTTGCAGAACTGGGTCCAAAAGGGCGGAGCAATAGGGCGATATCTTGCTTTTGGTTGCATTGTACATGGCGTTCTTGGGTGTTCGATGGAGATGAAAAGTGGACAGGTAGTTAAGACCTTATGTACCGTTGAGAACTGGGCGATTTAATCTGTCAACATTGGTTTCTTCATGGAATTTCCTCTCCACGTCACATAGTATTGTTTGGTAGCTGATTGCTATTCAACGCCTGACATAAGCTAGAAAAGTAATGAGGATTGAGATCTATCTACATTGCTATTAGTATATGCTTTCAGGTGGATTCTGACACTGTAACTAACTTTATGATGACTATCTCTAGAATGGCGTGTATGATGCAAGCAGTATGTCCTGTGCTTGTTAGGCATAGCTGGTTTTACTCTCAATGCCAGACGCCAATGAATCGAGTTAGATATCCCCAAAGAAGGGTGTCTGGGTATTCTGAGTGCATACATCAAGATTAAAGGGAGCAAGTACCAAACAGCAAAAGGATCATTATATACTCATCAAAGTAATCATCATTGGCGAATTAGAACAAATGTTGGCTTTCGAGGATCTTATCAAATCGAGAGGCCCCGCTTGGCGCTAAGCGCAGCGTCATCGCATAAAAAAAAGTTCAATATCGATTATTCTGCCGGTTATTGAAAGCCATCCAACACACAATTCCCACCACTCCACCACAAAATCCTCCACCCTATCTCCAGACCTCGAGATGGCAAAGACAAAGCCTAAGAACAAATCTGCCGCTAAGAAGGAGAAATCGACGCTCAATCGCGTCACTGCAGGCCCATCGCAAACCTCTTCACCGCCCAAATCACCTCTCGTGCTGCTCGCTGAGGCAACTATCCACCTCCAGCAAGGTGACATCGAGGGCGCCGTCCCGCTTGCGAAAAAAGCTCT
The DNA here is from genome assembly GCA_024752435.1 of Allantophomopsis cytisporea. Taxonomy (NCBI): domain Eukaryota; kingdom Fungi; phylum Ascomycota; class Leotiomycetes; order Phacidiales; family Phacidiaceae; genus Allantophomopsis; species Allantophomopsis cytisporea. The sequence goes on from CP103024.1 coordinate 460,520, forward strand.
ACAGCTGTCGGATAAGGAGTCTATTGAAGCTTTGCCAGCTCTCAATCTTCTCGGCGAAATCCATGTCGAGCTCGGCGATATCGATACCGCGAGGAAATACTTTTCGAAAGCTGTGCAATTAGATGGAGATGGCAGCGTAGGCGAGGAGCTGGGCGGCGGGGCCGAGAAGTTCCTTTGGCTCGCGCAGTTGAGTGAGGATGGTGGCGCGGATAGTGTGGCTTGGTATGAGAAGGGCGCGGGTTCGCTACGACGACAGATTCAGGCGCTGTTGGACAAGAAGAGTTTGAATGCGGAGCAGAAGGCAGTACTAGATGAGAAGCAAAGGAAACTTGCCGTAGCGCTGTGCGGTGTAGTTGAAGTTTACATGACGGATTTGAGCTGGGAAGTCGATGCTGAGCAGAAGTGCGAGGCTCTGGTCACTGAAGCTACTATGGTTGCTCCTGGATTTGCTGAGCCATGGCAGACACTTGCGAATGTCCGATTGAGTCAAACTCGGGTCGAGGATGCGCAAGCGGCACTGAAGAGGAGCCTGGAGACTTGGAAAGACTTGATTCCTGAAGACGCGGGTGTTCCGGATTTCCCCACCAGAGTTAGTCTTGCCAGATTGTTGATGGAAGCTGAGATGGAAGAGGACGCCATTGAAGTTCTTGAGCGCTTGGTCGGTGAGGATGACAGCAGTGTGGAAGTCTGGTATCTCGGTGGTTGGTGCATGTACATCATTGGTGAGAAGCAGAAGAATGGCGAGATCAAAGAGGCAGACGGGGACGGTGACAGCTGGAAGGTTTCGTGGATCTCAAGTAGGCAGTGGTTGAACCAGAGTCTGCAACTGTATGGGGCCCAGGATTATGAGGATGAGCGCTTGGGACAGCACGCACAGGAGCTCGTTGCCAATTTGGACTCCGAACTTGGCAGTGTGACTGAGGAAGATGAAGAGGGCGAAGACTGGGAGGATGATGATCCAAGTGATGGCGACGAGGATATGTTTGGAGCTTGATCTACTGTATCTGTCACGGAGTTTTGGCGCTGAAAAGGCATTCAGGTAGATATAATGATTCCCAGCCAATATAATCCTATTGTGTTTACTGATAGCTTATTTTGTACAAATTCCGTTTTATGACTGTTGATCTTTGAGATCCCAGTTACCTCTCTGAGCAATCTGTTAAGAACATATCTGACATATCAAGACATCCATTATTATCATTGAAGATATCCAAATTATATAATGGTAATAATTATGTTACAAAAAAAATCATGATTTACATTACTTCATATCAACAACATTAGATGTTTTGATCTTCAGCTCAACCTGATGGTATAACTCTCTTCTGTAGAGTCTTCACTCTACAATAGCATGTGATATGATGTGGCATGACATATTTATAATTAAAGGTAGAAGCGAGATTGGAAGCCGAGTAAGTTGTACCGTCCAGACTTGCAAAAAGTATGCCGTTAATAATCAGGAAACCGCACATCGTATCAATTGTGTGGGGTGAAACTCAGTCATCAATATTCACCAATGCTTCTCCGCGGCCCAAATTCGACTATAAAGTCGCTCTTCCAGAGTACAAAATCCTAAGATTACTTTCACTTATCACCATAATTTTCATTGATTTAATTTTTGTTATTATCAAAGATCATGGTTGACGAAATCTTAGAGTACGGATGGACAGCTGTTCCACGTGACATCGAAAAGCTCCTGAAAGGGAAGAAGAACATCAGAGAACCTAAAGTTGTTCTTGTCAGTGATATCAAAGTCCCTGATACTACTCTTGCCAGAGATATTCAGCAGTATGCCAAGGACCATTTGCCGGAGGAGACCTACAACCATAGTATGAGAGTATATTTCTATGGTAAGCAGCCAGCTATCTGATTCAGCTCACATAGCACGACAGACAAAGAGGAATTTGGAAAAAGAATTTTGTACACTTACTGAAATCGATTTAGGTATAGCGATTACTTCTCAGCAATTCCCAGAGTTCAAGCTTCCGGAAGAGACGTTCTTCCTCACTTGTATGTTGCATGATATCGGCACCACGGACACCAACCTTCATGCAACTTTGATGTCTTTTGAATTTTATGGCGGTATGCTCGCTTTGCAACTTTTGCTCAAGGAACAGGCCCCAAAGGCACTGGCAGAAAGCGTAGCAGAAGCTGTTATAAGACACCAGGATTTGGGCGAGGTTGGAACCATCTCTACAGTTGGACTGGTCATTCAACTGGCGACTATTTTTGGTAAGTACATATCAAATCTCTCAGCGAAGAGCACCCAACCAGGGCTCTTCTGTTGTAGAGGTCCATTAGGTCCATTAATGAACAAGTTGCTGATGATCGTAGACAACATGGGCGGACATCCAGAATTCGTCCATGAAGGCACCATAGAAGATGTCGTGAAACATTTCCCTCGAAAGAAATGGTCCTCATGTTTCGCAAAAACAATTCGTAAGGAGAATGGATTGAAACCTTGGGCCCATACAACTGCTCTAGGAGAGGACGCATTTCCCGATGGTGTTGCCAATAACAAACTTATGGCGCCTTTTGAGTGATAGTTGTTGATAACCATGAGGGTTTAAGGCAATGACTATGAATTCTGAAATGATCAAAATACTACTTGTTTTCTGCCAAAACAAAAAGATGAAAAAACCAGAATGTGCCTTGACCCTTACGCTGCATGGATACTTTAACCTTGGCTACATATATGTGTTTTGATGATGTGATGTTCGAAAGAGGGCAACGCTCCATTTGTAATCTGAGCAAGGCTTTTTCGCTATCATCATGGATCATTGATGAACGTCGATGTAGTAAACTCTATGTTGTTTGACGAAAAGCTCTGTGACTTCTTAAAAACTACTGTAGATGATGGTTTTGTATATTTGTTATTTGTATTGATTTGGATAAAGTCGACATCGAAACAACCAGCTCGGCCAGGGAGGAGACTCCTGTGCATCGATAAGTCTGTTGATCTGGAGACGGACAACGGGAAACATATGTTCGTTCCTTCGAGGGCGTCCTTACCTACAGTTCGGTACTTTCCCCGAAATGGCTGTGCATACACACGAACATGGTCAGGCGAGCCCGGTTAGGACTGCAGGCTGAGGCGCAAGGCTTCAGCTACAATCTCCAGATCTCAATGTCAACACGCCTTGAAAAAACAACAATGTCCATTACGAAGATGACGACGCGAAGACAATGAAATGATGGCAACAGCAACAGCAGTGCCGGCAACTGCTGATGTTGATGGACTGCAGCAACCTTATGATCGATTCGAAGTCGCGCAATTCATGCAGGAAGCATCCCAGAGCGCAAACATGGCAGACTCTCCAACAGCTCCATCATCTACATCCGTACATTCAACTCCAGCACCCACAGTCGATGCTGCAGAAGTATTGTCGCGACCTCCTTCAACGTCAACAGATGTTGCTACGCGCTCTGAACCCCCAGCTGTCGCGCCCGCTCCGGCGGCGAAGACATCGGGCCAGAGACCACTTCGGCCAGCACATAATGGTTTCGCAGTACTTAATCTCAATCGCCCTACCGGCCCACGACCCGGTACGCTCGGTCCAAATCGCGATGGGAGAGTGAAAAATCCTGTTCCAAGGAAACTCAAGGGCAAGACTAGTGAGCTCAATGGAGAATTTGGGGTCATGCACATGGATATGTCAGGTCAGGGAGGACGCGTCGGACGAAGTAGTGCTGCCCAAATCACAAGCGAAAGTACAGCGCAGGCAGCCAGGAATGCACAGAAAGGAGGATATGTTTCTTTGAAGAAACGCCGAATCGATGCAGAAGCGGACCATTTACAACGGCAGGCATTGGAAAGTAACAGATATATGCCTATCCTTCCAGTTCGCGAGTATACACCTCGGGTGGGTCCTCTTACGCCAGCGCAAACAAAGCTCGAGCAAGCAAGACTCTTAACTCTGCTCCGCAGCATCAACCCAATCACCGTCGTGGATCAAATTTGTAAAGCAATAGCGTTCTTTGGAGGGATTCCTGGCGCTCCAGCCCCAGCTGATGGATTTTTCCCTCCCAGTGCTGAAGCAAACGGCAAGGGAGAGTTGTTTATTGGTTGGTTGTCAGAAATATTTCCAGATTTAGGAGGACGCAGAACCTGGAAACCAGAAGAGGCAAATACTCATGCTCCAGGGAAAAGAGGTCGTGGACGTCCAAAGGGGAGCAAGGCTTCTAAAGTTCGGAAGGACAAAGGCATCAAAAAGGGTCCTCTTCGAAAATCGGGTACACTTGATGAAGAGGGAGGCATTATTGGCGATGATGAGTGGGTTGACGTAGTGGATGTGGCTAGTGATGATGATGAAGGCTCGGATGCTGCAGAGGGATCAGCTGCAAAGCAAAGACCTGCAAGGTCTCGTCGACCACCTTCTACAGGTCCAGATACGAGAACACTGGAAGCCATACACGATACCATCGATAACAATCGAGAAGTACCGAATTCAACAGCCACGTCGTCACAAGATCAAATAGCTTCCATAAGCACACCTAAAAACAAGGGCGGTGAGTATTTCTTCTGTCATCTGCAGATTGGTTTCGTGGTAGAGCACGTGCAACATCCATAATCGCAAACTTATTGTCCCATGATTTTTTGGTAGCAAGACTATGTCACTTTCTTCTCGCAAGCCTCACAAAATCTGTTGTAATAATATGTACTATGCTTACACTCACTGACAATGGACAGGACGGCCTAAAGGCAGTAAAAACAAGCCCAAATACCCACCGGGTACCATCATACCGGAGACTCAACGCAGTGAAGGCTCTAGTAATACTATGTTGACACCTCAGAGCTTCCATCAAGCTTTGCAGCAAGCTACAGCAAACATTGCAGCAGGGTTTCCTGCGGTGAACCCTACGCCTAGAGCAGAACCCTCACGTGTTCAAGGGACCCCCGGGACTACTGAGGGTGCAACACCCAAAAATAAGGGTGGTCGTCCAAGAGGTAGCAAGAACAAGCCGAAAGATGCAGCAATGCAAGCACATATGACAACTCCATTGTTTACCGGTGCTGCTATTGCTAACATGCTACCCCATGTGGATGGAGGCTCACCACTAAAAAGGCGGCCGGGCAGGCCTAGAAAAGAATCTATGAATGCTGCAGGACCTGCAGGTAGTCCGGCGGTTGCTGGTCTCAGTGCCGAGGAAAGAGCTGTTCTCGAAGCCTACAGAGCTGTTCGTGCCTCACAAACCCCAGCTGCTGCACCTACAACACCAGCTACTGGCGAGAAAAGGAAGCGTGGTCGACCCAGGCGATCAGAACCACAGCAAGCAACTGCTGATAATGAGGAGACTGCCGAGCCTACAAATGTAGTCCAGACTGCTGTACCATCCTCAACGCGCCAAGTTGAGCCACCAGCAGTGACAGTAGCAGTCCCAAGTGAGACTCCGCAGGCTCCTGACTCTACTAAGCCGCCGCCTGCAAAGCGCCAAAGAAAACCCAAGGACACTACAGCAAGTCCTGCTAAGCGGAAGCAACCGCCAGATCAACGCTCGATTGAACAGCCGTCACCTTCTCTGCCTGCTCCAGCTCCTACATCCGTGACTGCAGCAGTCCCAGCACCAGTATCAGCGCCTGCCCTGATTCAAGCTCCAGTGACAATGTCCCAGACGTCTCAATCACCTGCTATGCAAGCAACAGCAATATCGCCGACATTTCCTTCATCAGTAGCCACCTCGCACACAATGTCCCAACAGCATCCTAACTCAATGCGGACACCATCACAATCTCAGCAGACTAACACATCACACACTCTTTCCCAAATGTCTATGCCACCAGTGCGTCCTAGGCCCTCTGGTTTGGAAGCACATTATGAACAATTCGCTGCCGCGGCCAAGCAGCAAAGCCAACCTTCACAGCAACCTCAGAACTCATCACACCGTGACCCGAATGACAACCAAAATCTGATGTCAAGGTTAGGAATGCAAACTAGTGGGCAGACAACTCCATCATATTTTGCACAAGCACATCGGTCCGGAACCAGTGCTATGGGTTATGGCCAGGGATATGGAGCCCAACAACAATATCATACGAGTCAGAATTCCCCGCAACTCGACGGGTTCCGTAGTCAGAGTAACGGCAATATAACACCACAACAACAGAAGACATTCTCTCCACAGGCACAGAACCACGGTGGTAACAATCACTATGGGAGCTTCAATTCTCCAGATCTTTTCGATATGTCCTCTCTGGAGACGAGGAACGGTAGTATAGGCTCTGCTTCTTATTCAGGCATCTCTCGTCCTACGGCACCTAACAGGGTGCCGAATACAGGGAATCCTTATGGCGCATCTGCAAACAGGATAAGTGATGGGTTCAACAGCGGACTTAGCGAGGAGGAATTGAGAGAGCGCATAATGAGGCTTGGACGTCGTTAATAACAGTATCATGGAAAAAGACAGAGGAACATATTATTAAGGAGTTGTGTGCATTCTTGGGAAACAAATGTGTGTTGGCCTGAACGTCTCCATATCACCGCTGCTTTGATACCATCTTGCTTGGGATGCCTAGCTTTTGCTTTGCGTCACAGGTCACAGGTCCCTGTTTTTTATTTCTTTTTCTTCACTAGTAATCGGATATAACGAGAAACGCATATATATCTACGGGAATCATATCTTGTGTCTAGGATAAGATCGTGCCCTCTCATTGGCATCTTGAGCCATTTAAGCATCGAGATTGAGTTCACTTGCTGCACTCAGGGATTCCACGCCGCGGATTTGGGGAACATGACGCGCTTGAGTGATTAACCGTATCATAATCGTTCGTCAGCCAGGCGTCATACAATGGTTGGTCCTCGGCCATATTCCAGCTTGAGCAGGGAAATCTCGCCGAAGGGGAACGAGCCTTGTCTCGTGTCACCCTAATGTATCCTCTCTTATCCCCTCCGCTACTACTTTTTCTGTGAACGCTTTATTTCGTAGGCAAGGCTGAATGTTGCACTGGCGAACTGACAATCATCGTGCTCTAAGACCAAACGACCGCGAAGGTTGTAAATTCTGGGGATTCCCCGTGCCGTCAAGCTCATCAAGCTTTGTGGCTGGCGGCGCAACGGAACTGGCTACGGGCCCGCGGGCGAGAGTTGAGAGTAGCCCTGAGTGCTATGTATGTATCTATGTCCGCGACTCGCACTCCAGGTGAATGAAACATCAAGAGTGCCCAGTGGATTTATTGTACCGCATGCTGGGTATACTGCTATATTCATATGGAGGCATGTAGTTTCTCCTGTAGCACGAGGGTGTCCGGGACTTGACTGGGCTGAATTGGTGCGCTGCAATTGGCACATAAATAATAGATGTAGAGGACAAGACTTCTATAATGTGCACGGCACTTGATGGCTTGGGGGCGTATTGCCGGTTGCGAGGGATGCTTGCACAGTAGGGCACTTTATGGGATATGGATGCGGAGTATGAGGTATGGATGCATTTATACCTACAATCATACGCACAGTTTATGTGCGGTGATGTATGTACCTGCTACGATATGAGTATGATGACTATGGGGGTTGTGCCTGGTGTTTTATAGATTAGGTGTGTATGTAACGTTACGACTTCCTGATCTCGTCTTGCCTCTTTCCCAGGCCCATGAAATATATGCATGCATGTACACACAAGGACCCTTCGCACGACATGGCACTCACTCTCATCGCAAACATAACTCGTCAGACACCGATAGTAAATAGTAAACAGCGATCATTTTTCGTCGTCTTCCCAGTTGTGCACTTCGTGTTTGTCCGCTGTAGAAACTCATGTGCATATCGCAGCATTACATAACTCTCCTCCAACGTTAACCCCTGAACTAAGCCCAGTAACAAGCAAGGCACGCTCGCGTGGCTGCTCGGCGTGTACAGGGGCAATGTGGAGTCCCCGTGGGGAATTTGGTCACGAGGTCAGTCGCCGGTGGAGAACAGTGGGTACTGACAAGCCGAGAGTGGATGCCGGGCGGACGAGGGATGATGTCTACGGAGTTATTTGGTGTGGAGCACGCTGGAAGGGTTGGAAATTGGGATTGTGGGAGGTTCATGCTACCGTATTAAGGTACGAGGAGGAAAAGCCTGCTTTTCGTCGATGCGAAAACTAATCACTAGTAGCGGGAAGAAAATTACGTTTAGGTTCTGGCTCATACTTTCTACTTAGGCAATTCTTCAAGATGCCCGATCACTTACGAGACTTGGAGTATTCTTGGTCAATGTCATCGAGTCAGTTGCAACATACATACATCTGGGTACTGCAGTAGAGTGGGCCCTGTTACTGTCAATTTCAAGGTGGGTAAAGTTACTCCATTTATTAACTTATACATCCGAAGAATTATCTCGGACTCATCAAGTAATGTCCCCATTCCAAAAGACCAAAAACGCCCCACGTACAAGGTAAGTTACAATAACTTTGTCTATACAGACCTTCATGCTCATCTATATCAAGACAAAAACAAAACAAAAACGTAGAGAACCGAGGTTCCATTCCGTAAACTCCCCCCGAAAAACACCTTCATCGCTCATAAAATAGTCAAACGCCCTGGATATATGCCGTACAGCCATCACTCCCTAAATATCACGCATTCCTCGTACCAAATCCATGCTAGAACCTCTAACTCCAAAATCCGCCCCAGCAGCAGGTGACCAGACATCTTCAACGAGATTTCCATCATCCCCTATTAATTCCAGGAGGACCTGTGTATTCCTCTTTATTTGCGTCGGTGACTCCACGATCCCTCTCTCCATGATGGTAGCTTCTGCTGTCAACGACCACAGGCTTGTGAGCGGCTGCAAATCTGCTAATAAATTCTTCAATGTGTCCGCCGGCAATGGGCCCATGGGGGGTCCGGATGCTAAGCTGGTGTGAAAGACCAGGTCTGGAGATGGTGGTTGTCGAGTCCCGCAGTTTGGCTTTACGCAATACCAATCCGTACACGTGCCGCCTGCTGTCAGATCAACCACTGGTGCCTCTGTGATCGAATTGGATTTCTTTCGTCCCAGAGATGACATGATGGACTTCTTCGTCTTTGTTGCAGGTTCAGTGACCGGGTTGTGGCTAACAGAAGCATACCAATTGTCGACAAATGTTCTCCTCGCATTATAACCCTTAGTCTGCCAAAACCGTTCCGCTTGGCGTAACCCCCCAACTGTTAGAATAGCAGTATAGACCTCGTCGGCCGGTCTATCCTTCAGGTAACCCTTGATAGAACGTTCGATACGTCCAGCATAAGATGGAGGCCTCAACCTCCGAGAAAATGATGACAATACAAAAGGAAATACTTGATGGACTTTCAGAAGTGTTTGGTCATCGTAAGTGTCCATGACCTGACGCTCGATAGGATTGAGCGTAAATGGCTGACGGGAAAGAGGGACTCCATGATTACTCAGATGTTGCACGTGGAGGTCGCGATATTTTTCGAAGAAGTGAAACATTGTGAAGATAAGTGGTAGTAAGCGTTGCCGCATCCGCACATGTTGAGGCTCGAATTCGGCCCGTTGTGTCTCTGAGACCCGCAAGAAGATATCCTTCGTCGCATACTCCGCTATGAGTGTTGCCAGTTTTGAAGCAACATGAAGCCGATGCCAAATTCCACATAGATACTGTAGAGTTATTGAATCTGGTTTTGGTAATGGATATCGACGAATAGCATAACTTGGAATACTGTGTGCAATATGATATCGCACGATCGGAGATTCATTGAATGTCACCATACTGTGAAATGACTTCGACACTAGACGCATATCCAGGATTGTGCGAACAGGTAATGGAGCGATAATCTGTGCTTGGAGTTCACTCGGTAATGCCAGAAAAAGGTCATTCAATGACCTCCTGAAGTGGGGTGTCAGCAAGAACCTCGATCAAAAATAACATAGCACCAAGACCACTCACTTGACAGCAACTGGTTCCTCCTCAAACACATCTTCATGGTGCTCCACGTATATCGATGGCGACTTGTTGATTATGGTAACTTTGGAGCGAAACCCGCCAAGACTGGGTCTTCGTTGTTTATTGAAGGTGAATAGATCATGGCCGATAGAACGCTTTTTATGCTCGGAATGCACAGTATCCTCACTGTTTCCTCTTCGATCGTGTAAGGTTGGCCTTCCGTGCCCTATGGGTAGAGTGAATGATTGCGGAGGATTTGAGATGGCAGCCGACGCCGAATTCTCCGCCGTATGATCGGCTGCTTCATTTAATGCTCGTAGTTTACTGAAGTATCGCTCTGATGCGAACTCAGTGATGTGTAGAGGGTCCATTTTATCCGCCGTTCTGGCCTTTCTGGCCGTTCAGTCGGATGTCGCTGTATCTATCGGTGATAATAACGCAGCATATCCAATGGACGAGCGTCGGTGATTTCACCCCACCTCGAGGAGGATTTCAGTTGCGCGCAAGATGGGATCGCCTTCTTGTCATTGCGCGCACATGAAGAAGTGGACGATGCGAGTATGTTGTATTTAGGATTGAGGTGTATGAAGCGTGGGGTTGATTGAGGATTGTATGCGTTGGAGGGTGAATTGGAGTGTAAAGTAACCGGTAGCGTTGATGGTTATTTGGGTAATGGTGAATGGATGGATGTAAGTAGTAGTAGGATGGATGGGTTGAAGCGGAGTGTGTGCCCAGGTGTGGTTGCGGAAGGGTGGTGGTGGTGGTGGTTGGAGGTATGGGATAGCGGGAATTTAGGTAGTTTGCTTGGTCGGCGTTTGCGGTGGTTGCAATGGTACAGGCTTAAAAGCACGAGAAGTAACCAACCATTGAAGTGCCCACGGTCAGATATAATCAGGTATATTATATACTCTGAGCATTCATGTATGTATGTACGCGTGGATGGATGGATATGTATGAGGATAGTTTGAAGTTGATATTCTGGCCGGGGTAGGAATTGACGAAAGTACTTGACTTGACTTGACTCGACTCGACTCGACTCCAAGTTTCTCCAAGATTTGCAGGTAAGGCGCTGCAAGGCCCACGTCCGGGATTTCAAGTGTCCAAATCCGATGCAGATTCTTATTCCTTAGTAACAGCAGGTAAGTCGAGGTAGAAAAAGAGTACCAGGGAAAGTAGTATTAAGTAAGTAAGTAGAGATGCAGAGGAAGACGTGAAGAGAAACAAGAAAAAGGTTGAGGGGTGAGGCCTAGTTTCGAGGACAAAAAGTCAACGGACAACAGAGAACAGACAAACGGACACCAGACAACAGACCCAGGCCAGGAGGTTAGGTTGCAGGTATGCCCCGGGGGGGTATGTATGTATGTATGTATGTATGTATGTATGTATGTATGTATGTATGTATGTATGTATGTATGTATGTATGGATGGATGGATGAATGTAGTAGTGTAATGTAATGTATGAGTATCTATCTATTGTTGCTTGTTATGAGGATGCGTATGCGTATGCGTGCGTTGATGTATGCACGATGTGAATATGAATGAATATGAATTATTTATTGTACCTTTAAAGTCTGCGTGCGGGTAAGGTTGCAGCAGTTCAAAGATTGTGTGGATAGTGTGGAGGAGGTAGTGCGAGGTACCGGGTGATGTAGAACAATGTAGTACATGTACCGTGAGGTATGTATGTATGTATGGTGTATGGGTGTATGGGTGTATGGATGTATGGGTGTATGGGTGGTATGGGTGGTATGGGTGAATGTATTGGTAAAATTTCAAGTCGGGGTAGAGATGGATACAATACTACTGTATGTAGTCAAGATGGCAGAACGAGCGAAAGTCAAGTCTGAATACAATCTGACTGACTACTAACACAGGCAGGTCGTGAATAACTCTTTTCTCTTACCCAGCAACTTGATCTTTCTTGTGTCTCTCTCTCTCTCTTTCTCTCTCTCTCTCTCTTCTCTTGAAGATGAATAAGCATGAACAAGCATCCTAGAATAAAAATAATAGAGAAATGGGCCAAGAAATGGGTCAAGAAATGGGGGATCTCGGGAGCATGAGAGCATGGTCTATGTCTGTGAGTTGTTCATGTCTTCCTCCGTATGGAGCAACAACATGCAATACAACAAATATCGTATGTATTTTGCTCTGCTCTACTACATACTGTACTTCCGAGTTACTCCACAATTAGAAGAAGTGGATATGGATTGTGGATATGGATATGGATGTGGATGTGAATAATGTGGAACTCCCTTGTGGATTGTGGGTTAAATGGGCCGTGGAAGAAGTCCGGGGCATTCGAAGTGACTTCAAACAAACTTTTGGACTGGGGTGTTCACGTTGCTTGTCACCTTGTCATTGTCGTGGTCATTGTCGTGGTCATTGTCTATCACCCTGTCGTCTTGTGTATCGTGCGTGCTGCTTGTTTTAATTTTTACCTTTTGTATGTCCCTCTTTCTTCTGCTTTTCTTTTCCTGCATAATATCTCTTGATTTTTACTTGGACGGTATGAGGTGAAGAAAGTGTTCTCTCTCTCTCTCTCGATATTCGACAATGATGTGATGTTTGAAGTAAAGATAATCTCCAGATTCGAAATCCATATCAACAGCCACATCAAAAGCCACACCAGAATAAAAAACACTCACTAGATTAGGGAATTCTTCTATCAGCTCCTTCGCTCACTCTTCCTATCCGCGCCGAGCCTCTCTCTCATCCCTCAAGTCCTGTCTATCTGTACCTTGACTAGGAAAGCATCAACCTCGTACATCATTCACTCACCCGCTCTCTTTATCGTCTGACAATAGCAGAATAGATATGTATGTATGTACATATGTACTGTACATAACATTATCCTCATCCCTCATCCCTCATCCCTCATCTTTTCCATTACTTCCACAACCCTCATAACTCCCACAACTTCCACAAACTTCCCTGGTTAGCATCACAACCGATCATCATATCCATTCATAAAAAAGTATGGTGATGTGATGGAGTGGAGAGAGAGAGTGTGTATGCAATTCTTCTACGTAACTTTCTAAAGCGACCGAAGGGGACTACGGAGTGAGTGTATGGGGTGAGCCGCTACTGGGGGCTGTCGGGGGCCTGTTGGACGGCGCAAATTCAGCTGGCTTGCCCTCTCCACAATAGCGCCGTACGCCGTAAGCTTTTATCCGGACGACCCTTTAACCCACAACCAGCATCAGCTTCCAATCACGCGTATCGCACCCAATCATGCTTATAGGATAGATACAAAATCTAGAGGGAGAGCCAGAGCGGCTTCGGTGCAATTGACTACGAGCTGTGTTGGTTGAGAAAAGATTGCTCCGAGTGAATGTCCTAGTGTGTAGCAGACTTGTGATAGAAGGAAAAAAAAGTGCCTGTGGATACGGGGTGTCACTGATGAATGATGATGATGACGGATGGAGAGACGAGGAACGCACAATGATTGAAGACTTGAGAGAGATTATCAACTGATGATGATTGACTATGAGACAAGAAACAAAGAATGACAGAGTGATACTCTACAATACGGTGACATCTGTGAACATCATCATATGTGCCCATCTTTGTCTCTCCTTCACTCTCTTTATGTCCAAGTACGCAGTACATACATGCATTTACTGTAACTTTCCAACAAACCCTATCAATAGCCACAGTATACCAAGAAGTATATTTCTACGACAATGCTCCGAATGCAGCTGATCACATTCTCTCCATTATTCATGTCAAACTAGTGAAATGTTTTCGGCGCTTTTGTTGTTCATTCATACAGTACATGATGTACACACGCACATATGTCACAAACTGTCAAAGACAAAATGGTGTGGTGATGAACAGCAGCAACACCCAGAGATAGGACGAGATGGCAAGGAAGAGAAAAAGTGAGAAGGGGGGTGGTACTACGTAGAGCGAGAGAAAGGGTGGATGGATGAGTGATGAGACTTTTCATTTTCCTCTTCTCTCTCTCTCTGTTCCTCTCTATCTTTCTCACTCACTCACTAACTCACCTTTTCCTTCTTATTCCCAACGGCCAGGTGGGGGATTGATTAGCCACACGCCCAGCAGACTTCGTACAGTTATCGTGCGTACTCACACGATGATGAGATAGCGAAGAGAATTCGAGATGCAACAGCCCGAGCTCATCCCAAGTGACTGGCAAACGGCCCTATTTCGCCCAAATCAATCTTGAATGCGTGGTATCCCTGCATCCCGTTGATCGACCAGCATGCGCCGATTTGGACAAAATCTACGGAAGTCTGGAAGCTCTTCAGTGCCCGTTCAGTTTTCTTACGTAACCATCAGCCAGCGCTGCGTCCAGCCAGTCGCAGTCGTAGTTTCGAGGAGACGAACGAAAGTACGACCGAGGCTCTAACGCAGAGTATGTACTTAAGGTAAGGTAGGGGAGCAGTAGGAGGAGAAAAGTAAGCGGAAGAGCGAAAGAGGGGCCGAAAAGGTACCTTAAGTCAACAAACATGAGAGGTCCAGTACACTTTGAGCAAGGTAAAATAAACAAGAAAAGCCAGCCACACAGAAAGAGTACAAGAAAGAGGAGAGGTTGTTCGATCGGATCTACAAAGATTAGATATGATGGATAAATGCGCTCTTTTCACTTGGATGCAATATGATATGTCCGTGGAATATTCATATTGCCTATGTTGGAATTCTCCGACTTGATGGATGTCAACTGCAAAAAACACCGACGGGCGGGCTCTGTCTAATCCTGCTGTGCCCGCCATCTCCGCTTCCTTTTTGTCTTGCTTACCCTCCGCCGCCGTTGACGCGGAAAGGGTCGATGTGGGTATGGAAGTTCTGTAGAAACTTCACACTGCATGAGTTGTCTATGCTACGAAAATCTTTGCACCTACATACATAGTATTACGTGTCGAGTCTATGAGTATGAATGAATGAATACAGACAGCATGTATGATCATGCCAGGGTTGCAGAAAAGATGGGACCCGAGAGCCACCCCCATCAAGCCACACATTAATCACTACATACATAAATATGTACATACATACATATACATACCTTACCGTACAGCACGCGAGAAACAGCCGTTCTCCAACTCGGCACTTGAGCTCCGAACTACCACTCCCAAGCACAAGCTCAAGCACAAGCATATGTATGACATACTTACCTAATGTCATGTTTGAGAGTAACCTTCACCTTCCATGCCGATTTGTGCCTTGACCCAAAGCATTATTCTGACCTCATACATCACATGCGGAGACATGATTCGTAACCAATTCGTATCAGTCAGTCAGTCAATCAATCTTCCCATGTCCACCAGCATAGCGATCCCATATGGTTTCTCAGACGCATACAGATCTACTGCCAGCCCCTCGAGTCGCGCCGCGCAGGTCTCCGACTCCAACACTCCTCCATCTCCTCCCTTTGATACACAAGATGGCCGAGAGGTGTCGGGCGAGGCCAACCCTCATCAAAACTTGAGAGTACAACCAGCAAGAAACATGAAGATACCCCGTCCAGGTTAGCAATGGTTGCCGAAGCCATTGAAGAAAAAGTCGTATGTGCATATATTCATAGCTACTACTATGAGAGAGTCTAGTACTAATAGACAGTAGGAAACAGGACCTGTTTGAAATCATCTTTAAACCTGACCCAAAATGCGCATGTATAGGGCATTCTCCACATCCTATTTGCCTACGAAGCCTTCAAGAGAGATTGCTCGTAGTGCCTTATTGGAGAATATAGCGCTGGCAAACGATCTACTCGAATTGGAAACTCGACTCAATACTGTGCGATTGGTGACGCAAGTTAGCTCTTATCTACGCATACGCTAGAGTGCCGATGGAGACAGAAGCAAGCATAGAGGGACAGAGCTCTATTGCTGTTCTCGCCCTCACCGTACTAGAAGTTGGTATAGAGTGTGTGGTAGCTCTTCAAGAAAGATTCCTTGATGGTGATGGGACCATGGTGTTGGAACGAGAGGCCACAGAATGATTGAGACGATATGGGGAATGGAAGAAGGTTTCTTATTCTAGAGCCGAACAGACGCTGAGGTGGGTTGAACGTGGAGTTGGAGGTTGGCGATAAGGGAGTATCGTTGAAGTTACCAGTTCACCAATATGGTCAGATGGGTCGAATGATGTCAGGAAGGCAAGAAGACTTTTCCGATGCGAATGGCATTTACGAGGTGGGCACCGGAATTGAGAAGATCGTCGAACCTATGCTTTTGGGAATAAAGCTTGAACTTCCGGCAATTAAGCTGAAGATGTCAATCTTCGGTATGATCTACGGGACTTTGAACTCTGTTCTGCGAGAAATGTTCCCTCATGCCCGCGGATGAAAAGGGCGGCGTGCTTGTGAGCCAGCTGTCTTTCTAGTATCGAATTTATGTATTGGTAACATCGGACCGAGCCTTCAACGTTGCAGTAGCGGCCTAGTTCGGATGCAACCCTTGGTCAGTCGGCTGTTACGGACTACCAAGCTTAACTGCCTACTTCTTCTTGAAAGGTCTTGGATCAGGGATTGTCGATATCGTTTGCCTCTGAGTGATGCTCGGATTCTATACACCAATGTTGGTTGATGTTGGCTTAAGACTGCAAGATCCGAAGACCTCTTACTCGCACTTTGGACCGAGATCTTCCCACCATCAGTCCTCGCCAATAAGAAGCACAAACGCCAGTTGCATCTAAGCTACACACATGTCGTGCAATGAATCAGCCAGCTTTATTTCACCAGATAAATGCGTGGATGCAAATCTAGAATCTTGGATCCGAAAAATTTGAGATTATGTACAATTTGTACAGAGGAGACCTCTCACCGCACTGCAACCCGCTCTTCTGCTCCCGTTTACAATCGTAACTATCGTATTGCTTCGCATTGCTGTTTCGTCTATGCGCACAAATCGCATGCTGTAGTCTGTTCGTGTAACTTGTTCGCATGCCTAGACTGAGACATGCCATGCCATCCATCGCTCGCACATACGCATACATACATATGCCGTGCATCTCCATTAGTACATCAGCCATACACAGGTACAAAGCCACAAGCACTGTTTCAGGGAGACGGACATGGTGTGCAAAGAGTTATCGCACAGCATTAGGGTCAGTCAGTCAGTGTCGGTCAATTGTGCTGCCACCACTTAAAATATCGCCGCTGAGATTGGAGATTGGAGATTAGGTTCTGCTGGTCATTGGAGGGGTAGTGAAACTCTGGATATCTTAAAGCTTGTATATGATGGTGATTATACCGACGGGAATGGCGTTGAGATGGCAGTGGCAACTAAGGATGATGAAATAGTTCTGGTTGCATTATATCATGCTACATTGCCTCCTACATAATTCTCCACCATGTACTTCACGCCATCCGCGATCTCCCATAGATCTCTCCTACTGAATCTCTGTCATACTTCTGCTATATCTCCAAGCTCCATTGCCTGACATTTCCTCAATCACCGAAACCAGCACACCATGTATCTACTCGTAGTAGATAGCCAGGTAAACAAATATCCCACCACGTTCAATTTCGCTGTAAAATATACGTGCCAAGCCCTTACCTGCACGCCTGTCTCGGGATGTGGGGAACCCTGCTTTGCTTGCCAACCCTATCCTCTCAAATCCCACCATGCCCGCCCCGTCGCGTCGGAAAGTCCTTTTATGTCGCCGCCCGCTATATCTGTGCCGTGCCCGTCAGATATCATCTTTTGCCGCCGTTTTGTCTACTCAATGAGGTAGGTAAGCTTATCCTTGACAGAAGCGGAGAGCACAAGAGCTGTTTTTAGATTACACTATTGGTAAAGAGCGAATTGCGCGAGTAGTGTAGGAGTGAGATGGGAATTCGAGGTATCCTGGATGATGAGGATCCAGGTACTGAGAGGATCCAGGTACTGAGACTCTTGTATTCCTACTGTACATGTGTTACGTTACGCGTTGTGTGATGTGCTTGATAATCTATAGAAAATATATACTTAAATAGGAGGTCATCTTGTACTTACTTTGTGTGCTGTCTAACGTAAGCTGTTTGAGACAGTCTGAGACTTGAATTTTGGGCCCTTTGTTCTCCGTCTCGTATCTTCGGTTTGTTACTTCCATATCGTATCTCCAGCACGCGATCCTACTGCACCGCGTGATGCTCGTTCGTATTCCAGATTTGAGTGGCTTTGGAGATGATGGAGGGGGCTGATGAAGTAAGGGACGAAAGAGGTAAGAAGGAGTGATTTTCGTATTAATATAAGATCATTTCTGGCTGGAGATCTCACTCCCTGATTTCCCATTGCTTCTACGTTCAACTGTTCATCTCAGATACAATATACAGCAATACAGGGGGATATTCACACTTGAACAACACCACTGTGTCCCTAAAGCAACGAACATCACCTTCAACATGAAGAATTCCCTGAGCTGGGCCTGCATTGCTGTGTTGGCGGCCTGCGTCCTGGCCAAACCTGCCCTAACAACTGCTGCTCGAGTTGCGTCTCCCACCTTGGATTACCCCCACAGTCCAACAGCCCAGTTCAATGTTACAGGTCCTGAGTACTACCTGGTGACGGAGGTTCTCTCTGGTGATGAAAGTAAAGGTGGTCTGTATGGTGAGTAGCTACCCAGCTCAATCCACTCCTGTTCAAATCCATACAAGAACGAACCCGCTGAAATATCACACAAGTCTCTGCATACCATACTGGAGCCGGAGAGAACGACGCCACTCTTGGTGATATCTCGACTGCTGCACCAGGCTTCTTCAATGGTACTTTCCAGGAATTTGACCTCGGTACAGAATTTCAGTGGGGTCTGTTGTTGCCTTTCACTGAATTCTACACCGAATGGTAAGCATGTCTGTTTTCTGTGAAGAACAATGGGTCTGATGGGAACAGGCTTCCGGTACAAATAAATGCTGGTCAAGGCGGTGTCGCTGAAAATGACGAGATCAACGGCTACTTCGCACTCACCAGTGATGGACTTGTATCGACATATGATGAGTGGTATGGCTGGATTGGTAGGTTGAAAGCCATACACTTTGCCATCTGTACTTGTGTATGGAGATATAAACTGACTTATACTCCGAATAGCTTGCGACTGGAACCATGGTGTCCCTCAACTGTTCTGGCAGGTTGATTTCCAGAATGTCACGCTTCCTTGCAGTTGTGCCAAGGTTAAGCTCTGCCCAGTACTCATCGCAACTTAGCTGGACCTTACGAAGGAAGATAAAATGAAAGAGAGGGAGAGAAAGATGTCAAGGCGGAAAAAGGAGAAATTGTGGTACAGATCGAAGGCGCAATGGTTTTGGCCGATATCTGCATGGCGAACATCTTATATTCGAGCTTCCTACATTGAAGTCATTACCTTTGCCTCAATCAATTTTACCCAGAAGTACTTTGCTTTCGTATTGTAACATAGCTCATGGTACAACATGATAGCGCAATATCGCTACTCGAAGGTTACAGCAGCAGAGCAATATACAAATATTGGAGCATTACAGGTACATACAAAAACTGGAAATTTGAAGGACATCTCAGGCAATCAATCAATGCACGATGCAAGAAATAATTTGCGCCACAGATTAAAGGGATTCTTGCCATGCTTACTTGGACTTGGCTTGTCGAATGATGTGGAAAGATGTTAGAGATGAGGATGTTGATTGTCGTCCCGGGTACCAATGGCAATCAATGGGACCAGAGTAGGGATTATGGGGATTGTCTGCCGTTGTGGTGGAGTGAGGAGGTGAGGGGTAATTTTCCGTATATTGACTTTGATTTTCATCATTGATTGGGGTCGTATTGTTAAGCGGGATCATTGTTATGGATGGATATTAATGATGACTCCGGGTGTTGATAATAGAGTGCTGTACTCTTACTCGTACTCATGAACTGGATGTAATGATATGATACGTATGTGAAATTGTAAAACGCCATCACGCTATGAGTACGGATGGATACTTTGCGGATTACTCGGAGGAGGTGCAAGTAGACTTTAGTCTTGGAGAAACTAAGTGTCGATACATCGATCTCTGAGATAGATTATTTATTTATATGTATGCTTATGCTTAGGAAATACGTACGTGGACCCCTTTACCTTACGCTTCGTGGGAATATCACAGTGACGGCTTGTCGAGCTGTGTCTGCTTGAGCTTCCTAGTTGATTAGCTAGAATGAGCTCCATTGTAGCCGGTGCACATAGATGTCGGAGAGATGTTTACACCTCCGACATGTAAACTTGTCTACTGCGTAGTGCTTTTAATAGAGATCTGAAGTTAATTAGAGTGTCGAGGGAATCATCAGATAGATATGGCATCTTGCTTACCCTAGCAAAATGTTCTCACTTCGTCGAGTCTCTCGTATCAAGCAAGTGTCTATGCCTTACGTTGGGTTAGGTATTGATCACCACTGTCAACGGCTTTTCCCCTCTCTCCTTTTTGCTCCTCTTCCACATCTTCCTCCCCATGTTCCATTTCCCACTGCCTACATACGTTACGACTCCTGTCTATATACCGTGCTATACTATATTTGAAATAGACATATATATTAACTTCTGCCCATCATCAACTGTAATCTAATACATAATCCGTACATAACGTGGTGCTAGTGTATGAGAGTGTTCTCTGGCGTTCTATTCCGTGCTCTGCAGATCAATTGGCATTCATTGGATTTGTATGGTCCCACACTACATGCTACGTACAGCATACCGACAGCAGAACTAGCCCTAAAAGCGTTTAAATCATTCTATGTTTAGTCCTTCCACTTCACCTTTCACACGCCATTCATCCAGTCAGCATCAGGTAGGTATTGTAGGCTATAGCACACTAGAGTAAAACCCTGACATTATTTGTTCAAAGCACCAAACTGCTGTTCTTCCGAGGCACCAGACAGCACCAGAGACCCGTGGAGGACTCGGGGTGGACCAATACTATCTTTTGCTGTGAATGCACAGGTCGACTGACTTGGGCTGACTTGTAGGGGATTCCCTTGCACGAATCGTCTACATGCGTAACGACCAACTTCCTGGTCTTGTCTCGTCTGAATGAGAAAGATCGCTGATGATACGTACGTCGACCAGGGCAAAAGAAGAGAGTGAAGAGCTTTGTTTCGACTTCATGTCCCAAAAACCTCCTGCTCTGCTGCCCTGCCAATAATTGTCTACAAATACCACCATCTAAATAAACGAATCAACTGATATCCTCTTCACTGCTGCCGCCGTTGCTACTGCTGCATTCAAAAAGAATCATCCAGCCGTCCTTGACCGATTGATTCGTTGGGCCCTGCACAGCCACTTTCATCCAAAGCGCTTTCAACGGAGACCGGATCGTGTGAGATATCTAATTATTGCTCGAGTATATACGTACCTACATATAGAACGACGCATACACACACACACACACATATATATATACACATACGCGTAATCCAAATTCACCATGACGACTCCGTCCCGACCACATTTCGAGACTGACGGAGCCTTACTCGAAGCTACAGCTATCCACGATCAAAACTCTCCTACATCTCCCTCGGCTTCAAACTCCCTCGCACGCTTCGAATTCGAATCCGGCAGAGGCAATGAGGGAACAAAGATTTTGATGGTGGAATGGGAGGATGACGAGCAACAGCAAGCTGGTGGCGCAAAGCCAAAAACTACTTCATCGAGATGGGAGGTTTCGTGGGAGGGGAAGACAACGGCCTTGTCCGCTCGAGATGGGGTTGAGGAAAAGACACACAGATTGTATTTCTTGCTACCGCCAAACTCTACCATTCCTCCAGCTGTGACGCTTTCTCGAGACAACGACGCTGAAATACGAAGAATCACACCCTTGCCAGCAATCTTTCCGCCGGAACTCGGTGCCAGCGCTCGACAGGCAGGAAAAAAGGGTGTTTTACACACCATCTGGGCCAAGAAGAGACTGAGTGTGCTCAAAAGTGAGATTGAGCGCGAGGCTAGAGGAAATTTTGAGGGTGTGGGTCTGGAAATGGCCTTACAAGAGAAATCATGGATTGAAGAGAACTTTGGTATTTCAGGGGAGAGGGGCACACCTGTCGATTCTGTTGGATCGCCAACCAGTCCAAAATCGCCCGGTGGCAGCTCGAACAGATTGAGTGAAAAGCTGAAGGGTCTGAAACTAGGAACCAGCCAACAGGAATTGAATAGATCTTCTGGTAAGCTTTTGACACAACTCTATTTTGGGAAGCTATAGGGATTGGAGAACACTTTTTAACAGTCACTAGGACAAACTACCCAGAACACAGTAGATATTTCTGCCCATCCATTATCCCCAGAAACTGGTGATGTAGCGGTATCGTCGTTTTCTCTCTTCCACGGTACTTCTTCAAATTCTCCACGGCCGACTCAGCCAAGCCGTGCAGTCGCTCAGAGTCCACCCTCTCACCTTGTTGCTCAGCAGCAATCAGGAAACAGTAGTCGCATGAGCTCTTTAGATGCAATCACTAGCGGTGATGCGAGCGCTAGTCAAATCAAAACTACCTTGATGGTGGAAGAGCCAGAAGATGATTTGTTTGCTGTCAGGATGAGCCCAAGGAGTCCTGATATGGCTAAATCACCTTTCAGTTTCACGGCCAAGGAGACTGTTCCGTGGCTCAAGGAGATGTAAAGAAAAAAGTGAAGAGATCGAGAAAGAACTCTGGTGTGGGATCGTTTCTGGTTATCTCAGATGGTCTTTTGTTGTATTGGGGAGTTTAGGTGACGAACTTTGTGGAGTGACTCCTTCGACTTTGTTTCTTGCTTGCATTGGGAGGTAGACTATGTCACGCTCGCTAGATACCCCATTCTTTTCCCTTTGGGAATTGCAGCTCTTTTCTAAGCTAAATAGAAAACATGATTGTTTCGGTATATTGACCACTTTATTTGCAGATGTCATGGATGATTAGATTAGCCTGTGACTCTGGACATTCATATCATTTTGTAGACATAACCTTTCTACATAAGAAAGTATTTTTCTTCCTAGTATGTCACTTCGACACCCAAACGCCCGCAATGCAACTCCATCAATGCCCACACACCCTCATATTGTATCACGCCTCCACCTTAAGCCTTTCAATTCCGGCAGCAGGTATACCGTCCTCACCATCCTCATCCTCATCCACTCTACCAGCGAGACCTCTCTCCCAAATCTGACGACCAGTCAAAGGCTGAACAGCATCCTTGCCTCTGTTTCTCTTCTTCTCGGCAGCTTCCTCTGCTTCGTCTTCTCGGTTCTTCTCTTCCTCCATCTCTTTCCGGAAGCCAGCTCTCCATTGCAAAAACGTCTCCCTTGTGACCGGAGTACCATGGAATTTCTTGTTCTCTTCCGCTTCAACCGCTAAGATTCTCTGTTCGTGTTCATTGCGCACAGCTTCTTGACGATCGGCTATCAGCTGCAACGCAGCTTCCTGGATCGTCGACACAACCGTGAATATCATTGCCATGCCCAGGTTCTCCTCAATGACCTCCGTAGTACCCTGCAGAAGCTGCTCCTTATCATTGTTCACATTGAAGTATGGATGCGAGGGCGCGTTGTTTGGTGCCGTTAGATCAAGAATCGGCGCTTCATCCGGGTATGCTTCTGGGTATTTGACATGCAACAGTATAACTGGCGGCTCTGAATCGTCACCATCGTCGTTCTGAACATCGAGAAGTATCGAAATACGGTATTCGGTCTCAGAAACGTCTGCACAACTGTCAGCACTCTTCCATAAAGCTTCGAATTAGGCTCCAATTCCTCTCACGGCTGCACATTGATTGGGAAGGGAAAATATCTGCGCCCGAGGCCGCATACCTGTAATTTCTTCTGGGAAAATAGAAGCGAGGACTTCCCTCTCTTCTACTTGCTCTTCTCTACCCATATTTGTATGTTCTAGCAATAAATAATAAAGTGCAGCGCAATTCGTCGTGAGAGGTTGTGGGGTGCCTTCGACAAGTGCACTAAAGTAGCTTAGCGTAGTCGTTCCTCCAAGCGCAAGGCCAAAAAGATTATTCTCGGATTTCAAAAAGTTTCGATAAGCCCGTTACCGTGAGAATCTATTACAGATTCGGAATTTTCTACAACACAACAATGCCTTCCGCCACCACATCCAAAGGCAATATGAATGGCACCAAAAGAAAGGCGGAATCTGCCAAACCTACACACAAGAAGGAATCTAAGAAGGCAAAGATTGATGTAAAGGAATCGAAGAAAAGTACCAAGGCCAAGGCCCCGGTATCTTCTGAGGAATCGAGTGAGAGTGAATTCGACGGATTGGATGATGAGGGTGGTGTCGCCTTGGACAGCGACACAGAGATGCTCGATGGAGATGGCACCCCTATCCCAACAGCCTCTGAGGGTTTACATCCTGAGAGAGCAAAGGCCGCTGCCAGTGCTGGTAAGTTTTCAAATATTTTCCCTCTCCAACCATTAAAATATTCCAAATCTGACAATACCCAGGCCAAACCTCTAGAGAGTCTCACGCCAAAGCAAAGCAGCTCGCCGCAGAACGCAAGGCTGCGAAGCCACTCGCAGAACAACTCGCACGAACAAAGAAGATTTGGGAGAGACTACGACGGAAATCACATGTGCCAAGAGACGAACGAAAGCAACTTGTAGAGGAGCTTTTCGAGATTATTACTGGAAGAATCAAGGACTTTGTGCTCAAGCATGACTCTGTCAGAGTTGTTCAGACTGCTATCAAGTATGCCAACCTCGAGCAGAAGAAGATGATCGCCAAGGAACTTGCCGGTACATACCGCCAGCTTGCTGAGAGCAAGTATGCCAAGTTTTTGATCGGAAAATTGTTGGTTGCTGGTGATGAGGAGATTCGGGATATCATTGTCCCAGAGTTCTTTGGTCATGTTCGTAGACTTATTAAGCACCCAGAGGCATCTTGGATTCTTGACGATGTCTACAGAGGAATTGCAACAAAGCAGCAGAAGGCCACCATTCTCAGAGAGTGGTATGGAGCTGAGTTCTCTCTTTTCCAGAAGGATTCTGAGAAGGTCACTGGCGAGCTCACCGAAATTTTGGCCGAGAACCCAGAGAAGCGTGCTCCTATCATGCGCTCCCTCCAGGAACTTATCAACCACTTGATTCAGAAGAAGATGACTGGTTTCACTTTGCTTCACGATGCTATGCTTCAGTACTTCTTGGCAGCTAAGCAAGGCACAGAGGAGATCACTGATTACATAGAGCTCCTGAAGGGAGACGAGGAGGGTGACTTGCTCAAGAACTTGGCTTTCACCCGGTCCGGATCTCGCGTCGTGTGCATGGCCCTTGCATATGGTGTAGCCAAAGATCGCAAGCACATTCTCAAGACTTACAAGGACACCTTCCAGTTGATGGCTGGAGACCCAAACGCACATATCGTCATCCTTACAGCCTATGAGACTGTCGACGATACCGTCCTGACAGCCAAGTCCATCTTCCCAGAACTACTCAGCAAGGACGCTGAGAAGCAAATCGAAAACGTTGTCTTCTCTGCCAACGACCTGAACGCACGTACCACACTCCTTTACCTCTACCAAGGACGCTCCAAGTCCCTCTTCCCAGCCAGCCATACCACAGACCTTGAGATCCTCGCTGAGATCGATACCCTTCGCGCCAACACTTCCAAGAAAGACCCAGAAGCTAGACGCGCAGAGTTGGCCAAGGCCTTGTCCCCTCTTCTCTTGACCGCCATTGCATCTGCACCAGGCGAGCTCATTGGCACCTCTTTCGGCTGTCAGTTCGTAACCGAAGTGCTCTTCGGCGCAGACGGCGACAAGACAGCTGCTCTCGAAGCTATTGCCAGCGTGGCAGGCGGCGACCCAAGCGTTGTGTCTGCCGAGGATGAGGAGGAGAATGCCATGCCACACATCGCGGCGACCGCGGCGGGTGGCAAAATGTTGAAGACCCTTGTGGCAGGTGGACGCTTTGACGCGAAGCTCAAGAAGGTGGTACCAGTTGAGCCAGCACTCAACTTCGCCGACATCCTATATCCAGTCATCAAGGAGCACGTGATTGCATGGGCAACTGGCTCCAGTTCGTTCGTCGTGCTCGGTTTGCTAGAGTGCGAGACCTTTGCGGCTAAGGCCGAGCTGCTGAAGACGCTGAAGAAGGAGAAGAAGGCGTTAGAGAAGGCGGCGAAGGAGGAGACCGCTGAGCAGAAGGCTAAGCGGGAGGCGGCAGTTGATGCTATGGAGGACGAGAAGAAGGATGAGAAGAAGGGCAAGAAGGGTAAGGCTAGTGCTAAGACGCCTAGTGTGGGTAATATGGGCGCTAAGCTCTTGCTCGAGAAGTTATGATAGATTAGATTTACAGTTCGTTGTCTGGAATCTGAGATACAATTTGATACCCGTACATTCATATCGCCTATTCGCGTTTACTTTCGTGTAGTGTTACAGTGATCACTTGACATATCATGTCTTTTCGTTCATTCCCTCCCCGTGCCTGCTAAAATCCACCCAAACGCCTTGAAAACTCCTAACAGTTCCGCCCATATCCCACTGTAACCGTGAGCATCCTTTATACCCATTCAGAGAGAAAAACACCGAATACAAAGGTTAGTTCAAGGTAGACCCAAGCCACCGTTTATAGCATCAGCCAACTCTGATGTGTTGGGACGGTTCTCCGCATACCGCTCATAGCTGTCAATATAAAGCTCCTTCGCGCTAGTGGTAGCCTTAACATGCTCATTGGTTTCGACTGCTTCGATCCAACGAGCCCACTTACTTCCAGGCTGTGGGTCATGCCAGCCACGGTATGGCTTTAGCACACGACTGCAGCGCAACATCCACGGCGCAAACTGGATATCGACATAGGAGATCTGAGCACCCAGGAAGAATGGGCCGACGGGATCAGCGGCATCTACTAGTTTCGTGATCTCGTCCTGTAGATTTTTTGTGCTCTCGACCTGTTTGTCAAGTTCCTGTGCTTGCAGTAGCTGATAGAATGCAGGGGTAATCTTCCGGTTGATCTGTGATGCCAGTATCAGCTTGTGTTTTCAGTCGGGACTGACTACTTACGTGATCGGTCCAAAGTCGACAGTGTGCGCGTAGTTGAGGAGCCGACTGAGGAGGCAATAGGCCAGTTCCCATGTTCAAATCCTCTAGCTAATCGCAAGTCAGTTTGAAGCATAACTAAGTTATATACTTCTGACTTACGTATTCCATGATAACAGTACTCTCACCACAACCCCACTTGCCATGTCGCAAAGCAGGAACTAATCCACGCGGATTGACTTCTAACAACGATTGTGGTTTCTTGTATGGATCGACTTCAACATACTGGTATGACATACCCTTTGCTTCCAGCGCTATCCAAACTCGTTGGACAAATGGACTGCGAATTGTTGTCAGCCTCGTGTGCAAGGCTTAATTGACGTCACTCATCGTGAGTGTAGCAAAAATGACATAACTTACCAGAAGCAACTTCCGAATAGTTTCAAGTCATTTTCCTTCAAGTGCTTCTTGACAGTGACCAAAGCTGCGCCGCTTGCTTTCTTATGATATGTTTTCTGAGTTTTATTAGACATTGTTGCACTTATGGATAGTCTTTTCGCAGAAGAGACAATAAGTGCAGTGTTGACACTCTTTGAATGTAAACTTCTCAAAAGCATTGGCACATCTGCGATACGCACAACATGTATAAATAGAAGCGCCATAGCGTGGAGACTATTTCTGAGTTACCTGGCAATGAGAGAAGAGGTAGAGCTGATTTCGCAAAAAGCGGAATGGCCAAAAAGATAGCCGTCAGGGTAGCATCATCAGGGTCCAAATCGCTTCGTACTCTACACTAATCAAGTATAGTTGCCCATATATTTAAGTACGATCAAATACAATAGAAAGGCTAAATAATTATGCAAACAAACAAAAGAAAAAGTGCTTACCTCTGTTTTCTTCTTCTCTTTCGCCTGCTTCAACTTATATCGTGCTACACTGCTCTTCTTGATAGCATCACTGTCTTCGAGTGTATGCTTGTGTGGACCAGCGACTCCATCACCTTTGCCGTTACCACCATTGCCATTGACACGTTGGATAGTATAATATCGCTGACCATTAGCGCCAGGATGACCATCTGGAATTTCATTGACATTGGAAAGTACACCGAAAGGTTGCTGAGACGATGGTATCGAAGGTGTACTTTGGGGGCCTGATGTGAATATATTTGCGGGTAAGTTGTCAAGAATATTTTGAACACCATCTGGCATAAAACCAGGCTGATGCATAGCGTTTGGAAAGTATTCAGTGATCTTTATCTTCACATCGCAAAGATCACGCTCCCTAGCTGTGCGTTTGCGCTTCTTCTTGTTCGGATCGTCTGACTTTGGAGTTCCTGGAGGGCGGCCTTTGAGACGACAATCCCAGTAATGAGATACAAAGGGCTTTCGTTTATATCTTTGTGTAGATCGATGTGAATAGACGTTGTCAACATGGGCGAAATATGTTTGAAATCTATAGCCGTATCAGTTATGGCATCGGAATCCAATCTTGCTAATTTCACATACTCCTCCTCGCTGAGCGTTATCATCTCATCTACATCAAACAACTTCTTTCGCCATTCTCCTAAATTGGGTGGATCCAGAACAAGCTTGTCTGTTGGTAAATGACCATTGCTCTTCTGATCAGAGCCTTCCGGACTTTCCAGACCATTTTCATCCTGTTGTAATCTCGATATACTGTTATGCTGTATATTGTTCGGAGTTAAAACACCGAACTGGCCACTGGTTTGTTGTTGAGGAGTATGCGGAGGCGGCATGGTCCGCGGTTGCATGATATCTTGGGCATGATTTCGATCGAAGGCGGCGGGAGAATGGAAAGATTGTGTATTTGTCGACTCTTGGAATCGCTGAAGAAAGTTAAGACCTTCGCCGCCATCATCGAGAGGTTCGAGGTCTAATCCAGCCTGAGATGCAAGAGTGTGCTGTGGTATGATATGCTGCGGCTGGCCGTGATGCTGCAGTCCTTGTGGAGTTGAGGGTTGCAGTGGACGATAACCCACAGCGAGCTGGTGATGGTGAAGGCCACTCTCCATCATTCGACTGCTGCTTGGGGTGCTGTAATCGATAAGAACGAATTACTAGGCGTCTCGTTTATTTGGCATTTGGTTGCTGCTTTTATGTCGCGACGACGGAGTCCTATGCGGCGGGGTGGAGAGAGCTTCGCGATATGCTTGCTTGAGATGTAGCTATGCCTGTTTAAGCGAAGTAAATATAATGTTTGGAGTACGGAGAAGACCCAGTATGAAGAGAAAGCGTAACAATGATATTCCCAAGAAATCCGATTTCCTTATATCTTGTTAGAGACTGTCAGTACTCATCAACAGTCTTGTGCTATTTGATTCGACTTTTTTCAACCTCCGTTAAGATTACTCATGTTAAATCACAGCAGAGAATTATTTCATCTGAATGAGGATCTGGACGGCGAATCTCCCATGTAGTTGGCCACTAATTACGACAATACTTTAAAATTTTTGAACCATGAATAAACCTCCATTAGGTGAAGTATCAAGATGTATCGCATGATATTATGCTCTATCTCATATCTTCTGTCGACTTGACCCCATTGCGCTAACGACTATTGAGTGCCCTCTCACCTATATTCGGTTCCTTACTGGAGGAGAGTTCATAGATGGCAAGAGCTTCAAGGTACGAACATATCTGTATATACCCATGTTCTATCCATGTTCTTAACATATATCGTGCTGAACTCACGTATTCTTGTTATGTTTCATTGATTGACAACCATTATTCTGTGGGTACAGTTGTGCATATGCTGATCTACCAGTCAGACACACAGCAGTCATCAACTAAGGACGCTGATCAGCTATGCACCGTCGTATGTACCTGGATGCACATCTTCAAGTCATAATATAACAACAAACACTTCACAATGCACCAACTGAACATTCTCTACCCACATAATTGAGTTGTAATACACATTCTAGACGGTGGAATCAATACTGTGCTTTGGCCATTGCAATCTCCGTCCGTCTCTTTCTGGCTACAAACTCGTGGCCGCCTTTGACTACAATGCTAAGCTTTTTTCCCTTGCCCGGGTGAGAGCTCGGACAACCAAAAACCAAGCTTCCATGCCTTGCATCTTAGAATCAATCGGTGGGCCCTATCTACTTATCGACGCTTACTCGGACTGGGTCGGAACTGGTGGGTAGCTTACAGTTATGACGTCCTCAATGGACCCAAAGACCAGGTGCACGCGTCTCCAGCTTTCAATTCTGTTACATTTGTGTTTCCATCATCTTCTTGTTCCTTATTCATTGGATGCATATATTCCCTTTATTTTCCCTGTTCAGTATTCGCTCTTCTCGTTGCTGTTTCAATCCTATTTTGGCAATCTAGTCATGTCAGATGGAATTCTACCTAGCTTCTTGGGCGCTCTGCAAGCCTCTCTGACAGTCCTACTTACCATATCATATGGCGGTATTGCATCAAGATTCAATCTTTTGAAGGAATCATCTGCGAGAGATATTTCAAAAGTTTGCGTGAGGCTGTTCTTACCAGCATTACTTATTACAAATGTTGGCAATGAATTGCACCTCGAAACAGCCTCAAAATATATTCCTGTGCTCGGTGAGTTTGCAGATACTCTTTACCCAGCCTTGATGAGAAAATTGATACCCTTGAACCGTTCTAACTCGCATGAAAGTATGGGCATTGGTATACACCTTGTCATCAATGGCTCTAGGATGGGCATTGAAAAGGATATTCAAGTTTCCAGCCTGGACGGTCCCAGCCATCTGCTTCAACAACACAACTGCTCTTCCACTTCTCCTAGTTCAATCATTAGATACGGCTGGTATCCTTGATGATCTGCTCAAATCAAAGGACGACACATCATCTGATGCAGTATCGCGAGCAAAGTCATACTTCCTTGTTTGCGCAACAATTGGAAACTCTCTGACTTTCGCATTTGGACCAAAATTATTAGATGATGAAGAATCTCCAGACAAGGAGGAGAAAGAAGAAGAGTCTTTGGATGAAGGTAACCGCAATGGTAATCCGCGAGAGAGCGACGAAGAGCACGCCCATCCCGTCAATAACGCCGGACGAACAGAAGAAGAGCAAGAAGAACATGTCAACGAAAGCACTTCCCTCCTTCCCAACTTCATCGTACAACCTGGCGAAGAAGTCCGCGAAGAAGTATCACAAGAATCTTCAAAATACTGGCGCAAATTCCCCAAACCTGTTCAGCGGACCCTTTCCTTCTTAGGCAGGTTCCTAAACGCACCTCTCATTGGAGCAATAATTGGCGCAATCTTAGGCCTTGCACCGCCCCTCCACCGAGCTTTCTTCAATGAGCCGGATGAAGGCGGATTCTTCAAGGCGTGGCTGACGGCGTCGCTCAAGAATGTTGGCGAGCTATTTGCCGCATTGCAGCTGGTCGTTGTCGGCAGCAAGCTGTCAACCGCACTGCTGAAGATGAAGCGCGGTGAGGCGAGCGGTTCTTTGCCTCTTCTTCCGATGTTCTCGGTCTTTTTCATTCGCTTCGTGCTTTGGCCAGTAATTAGTATTGGCGTCATCTATGCTGTTGCCTCACGCACAAATTGGCTTAGTGATGACCCGGTTCTTTGGTTTGTGCTTATGCTTATGCCAACTGGACCACCAGCGACCAAACTCACAGCATTGGCGGATGTCAGTAATGCAAGTGAGGATGAAAAAATGTCTATCTCTAAGTTTTTGGCGCTGGCTTATGCCGTTTCGCCGGTCATCTGTTTTGCTGTTGTTGGGGCGCTTAAGGCTTCTGTCGCTTTGAAGTCATGAGGATAGGGAGGTGAATCTCATTTTCTAAAAGATATCGAAGATTTATAAAGGAAGATAGAATTAATCATGTACTTAACTTCCTCTTTGTCGCATAGAATTAGATGCTTGGTCACAAGCGCAAACCTGCAGATAGAAATGCTTATGCAATGTCTAGTGCTTAACTCTATATAAAGTTGACAATAATCGAAACACTAGGATATCTCACCATCATATGTGTCTTCGCTAATAATTCAGAAACGCTACATGCCCCCTCTGTTCTCACTCCTTCCAAATGTTGCTCAGCAATCCCACATACCACTTCTCCAATCACTATATAAATCGCACAATGTGATCTTCTCACACTTATCCAGCCTTCTTACGTCTCACACTTTATCATTTTATGGAGGAAGTCAAACCCGAGTTCTCCCCAAAGATGCCAGGAGCCGTCGGTATAAACGTTTTGATAATGAGAGTATGTATGATGACGACACAAAAAGTGACAGCTGCGAGTGGCAATTTAGACTGGAGACAGGCGCTATTAAGAAGCCTTTGCTTTCTACATATAGCGGATTTGACTGATAAATGTGGGTATTTATAGGCATTTTATAGTGCATATGTAGTAACTTGATGCTAGTACTTGAGTTGATGTGCCAATAGCCGTAGTAAGCTTATCGTGAAGTCTTGATATAGTGATTAAATATAATGTTGTTAAGAGAAGACGCGGTGATAGATATGTTAATGATGACGTTATACAACATAATGACTTGTCTTAAGTCTGTAGTGATTATAAGAGATGACATTTGGAATGTAAATTACTATTGTCGGGTGTAGTTGATAGAGTTGATAGAGAGCAGTAGGAGTACATTGCAACAAGTCTACAGTTGGACATTGGTGATACATGTAGGCTTTCTTTGAAGTCTAGAAATAACATTGCTATGTCGTTTTGATGTAGCAAAACTAATCCTGAATTTTGATATATCAGAAGGCATATATTGGAGAAGAGTCTTTATATAATTGTACTGTGGGCGTGGCGAGTATGCCGCTGAGACGGCAGCACTTGTGCTACTGAAAAGATCACTCGAATTTCATTTTCAGCCATTCAGTTTGCTTCTGATATTGTGTCTGGTGGTCGCTACAAATATCCATTTGCACAACTTGAATATCCAGCACCAACCTATTAAATCCCGAATCTCGAATTTTCAATGTCATCAAATCGCAAAAGGACAACCACCGGTTCTAGCCCCCCTAATCCTCTTCTCATCCTGATTCGTAAAGTCCAAACCCTTACCCATCAGCATCTTTGGCCCAACCTCGGAAAACAGATAACCCCTTGGAGAATACAATTCCCCCTTATCGCCTGGAATATCTCCACCAGCCAGCCAAACCAACCACGCCTCAAGTCCCCATCGATTTAGGAAACCAGGTTTGTTATAATATGGGTGTGCCTGATAGTCATTATAAAAATATCTTCCACTCTCATCCGGCTTATCGCTGAAATTATGCACGCGCATGAAGTAGGCGCGTGGCAGTGCGAGATAGCGGAGTATGAACTTACGCAGCCCAAAGATACCATGGACAGCAACGTGGTAAGCCGGTGGTGCCTCTTCAAACATCATGGAAGCACGTAGGCGCTCGCCCATCAGCACGCTGATAGCCTTCCTACCGATGGGACGGACAGCATGTGGCACGAGGTGTAAGAGTAGCGCAACAGTTTCGTTGGCCGTTCGGTGATTTGATTGGGCAGGCACCATGTTATCCTCCTCATTTGACTTGGCCCAGGCGGATATATCGTCGAAGAATTCGAGGCCATCTTTCCAGGTGGGATAGTGACGTAGCTTGCTATATGAGATGCCCATGCTATCTCCTATGCTTTTCCAGAGGGTAGCAATAGCGCAGGTTTCCATTTCTGAGAGGGGTCGCCATTCGTATTTCCTAATCCAGGATATGGGCTCGGTGATGAAAACTGAGAGGGTATATAGGAGGTCATCTTGGGAGATCTTGCCGGACTTTTGGTAAATGCTGTGGATATAGTTCATGCGGGCTATGGCTTTGATGGTTCGCTCTGCTGTGGGGGGGTGGGATGTGAATTCTCCAATCAAGACCTCGGTATCTAGGAGATGGGATTAGCGGAGTTCTTGCAATTCATCTCACATAGATATCATCATGCCAAAGAAATTTCACGGCAGCAGATTAAGGAGGACAGACCGGCGTATCTCTTCGAGGCATTCTCGGGAGTACTCAGCTCCTTCGTCTGCAATAAAAGGCTCGAGATTGATGGAATCCCATAAGTCTGGATCAAAGTCAGATATTATTTCTGAGCATAAAGTCGGTTACATACCTTGAAAAGAGCAAATTGCAGAGATGTAAGGTATAGTTTTGGAAACTCAAGCTCAGCTAAGAAAGCCACGATAAGTTGAGCATCATTATCAGTCATTCGAGATAAAGATGCGCGATCGGGATAGTTCATCTTTTTTTGCATCGCATCTCGACGCCTGAAACGAAGAAGGGAGCATAACAATGTGTAGCCGATGAAGATAGGAATTGCCATGCTCATCGACGACATAGAGCTCAACGGTGACCTCGAGGGAGATACTATTGGAGTTGCACTGACATTCTCCATCTTCTTGGAGTTGTGTTACTGCTTTGATGAACTTGAGATCTTCCTGGCTGATGCTTCATTACAGAGTAATATACATTTAGATGTGGGGTTGCAGGCGTTGTCGGAATTTAGACCGCAGCTGACATGTGTGTTTCTACGTAGATAGTATGTTATTGACGTTGAATGGTGCTACGTACTACTACGTACAGTATTTGTATTTGCCGTAGTATACCTCAATTAGGACCGACAGACTTCAGGGTACATAATGATATACCCATACACGTGCCATAATACCTACCGTAGCTTTCACGAAGGACTAATCAGAGACATTACTTATCCACCTCTGGGTCTTGCTGCGTTTAGAGGGCTGCGAGCGTCCTGTAGTTCAGCCACAGATCCGCATTTGACGAAAGCCCCAGATTGCGGGGTACAATAGGTAGCCATAACTGGATCCACGTTACTTCCAAAGATGCGACACAAAGTGTTTACAGGACACTGGGGTCACTCGAGTAGCGGCAAAAGCTTATCAATGAAAAAAGGTACTACGTACGGTACGATATGTCGGCCTTTGTGCCTATACTTGCGACTGTGGCTCGCATTTAATATGATACCCTTTGCATTCGACTCCCACGATAACAGTACGTTACTTACACCTAAATTCCACTTACGTAGTAGAATTGTACCTTTTATTTGGCGAAGAAAGCAACGTATGTGTGACTGGGCTGCGAGGTACGATGAATGATAACGAGATGACTAAGTGCGAGATATACATATTGAAAGCCGGCATACACATCTTAAACCCCAAGTAAGAGTTCTCGTAGTATTCGTTGAGCTCCTGCGGCTCAGAAATTCCATCCAAGAAGATATAGCTTTGCGGTCATATGGTGAATAAGCATTTCATACAACAACACTCGCACTTCGCCTCGATATTCCCATCTCATACCGAGCAAAGACAAGCGCTCTGGTGTGCTGTGCACACGCTGATCATCACTTTCGGCGATGATATCTCGTCAAAATCCCTGATTCGGAATCTCATGACCATGCTATTGTGTGGCAAGGAGATGCCAAGCATGCTGAGAATGCCCAGAGTTTCTTGCGTTGTGGTGGCTATGTACGAGAGGTCCTATGTACCAGGAGGTATCACTACACAAAAAGGAATTACATACCACCTCAGCAGACTGGGTATTTGCACAACAAAGGTTGTGTTTCACTTGGACTTCACGTGGACTTTGAGGAACATTACTGCACATCCAGAAAGATCATTGGCTTCATGAAAATCATTACATTCCTTTTTTTCAATTCTATATCTCCAAAGTCCATGCCTTCAAACTCCCGATCATAGTAACATTAGTTGACAAAGAATCCATCCTCCTTGCTTGCCGGTCCACTATCAACACTGCCCTTCTCAAAGGCAGTACCAGGGAAGCTTGGAACATCGAAAGTGCCTTCTGGGTCTGTAGTTACTTTTCAGCAAAGCTCATTATCCCGACGGAAACCCCAAAGCCAAACATGGAAGAGGATATGGGGAAGACAAGTAAACATACCCTTAGAGTTCTTCATAATATACTCGTGTACCTTCGTAATCTGATGCCTGATCTCCATCACGGTCTCTACCATGGTCAGGCGCACCTTCTCATTGAACTTGGCACCTCCCTTAACCGCCGCCTCAGCAACATGATACCTAGAAACACAGTTACGTAGCATCATATCAAATGGTGTCGTCGTAGATCCCTCCTCCTTATAACATTCAATACTAATGCGGTCAAGATTTGGGCGACCAAACAACAGTCCCTTGATCTCATTACTGTAGCCATGGTAGTTGAAATGCACGGGTCGATCCTCCGTAAACAACGCAGCGAATCCGTCATGGGATAGAGAATGTGGGTGGAGCGTCTCGGCTTCAAGAATCATCAGATCGGTAACGTTCACGACTCTCACGCGCAGATCAGGCACACGGCGGCGCAGTATGGCAGCCGCAACGACGACCTCAAACATGACTTCGGATCCAATACCGACGAGAACTACGTCTGGGTTGAGACCCTGGTCTGTGGATGCAAACTTCCAAATGGATGCACCGGCTCGGCAGTGTCTGTCTGCTTCTTCAACGGAGAGGAAGACGGGCTGTGGCTGCTTAGAGCCTACCATCAGGTTGACGTAGTTCTTTGATCGGAGGCAATGAGAGATAGTAGAAAGGAATGTGTTAGCGTCGGGTGGAAGGTACACTCTCGCTGCCGACGCCTTGAGATTCAACACGGCACCAATGAAGGATGGATTTTGGTGAGAGAAGCCGTTGTGTTCCTGGCGGGTCCAAGTGGAAGTTTCAATGTAGTTCAACGAAGAGATATCAGAACGCCACTTCGTTTCAGCTGCCATTTTATTGAACTTGCTGTACTGTACCATCATGGTGTGGATTATACCCAGGAAGGACTCGTAGGAAGGGAAGATTCCGGTGCGTCCGGTCAAAGTGTAACCCTGCAGGAAACCCTGCATGGTGTGCTCTGACAACATCTCGACGACACGGCCACCACGGGCGTTGGAGAACTCGTCCCATTGGAAGTTGCGACCAGTGTGATTGAAGACGGCGTCAAGTTTGTTTGAGACGAGCTCATCTGGGGAGAATATACGGAGACTCTTGGGGTTGTTGACGAGGGCTTGGTCGATGAAATTTCCAATGGCCTTCATACAGGAGGCTTCAGTGCCCTTTTCCACACCGTACTTTGTCCACTCAGGGAGTTCAAGAACTTCGTGACATTTGTAGCTCTCAACCCGCTGGCCGATACGTTTTTTCTCGTCGACGGGGATGATGCTCTTGATAGAATCATTGATGTCTCCCGATTTAGTGAACAGAGCGGCTGGGCCATATGACAAAAGCCACTTCTGTAAATCCTTGAGTTGGTCTGGGCTTGTCTTTGCGGCCATCAATGGGACTTGATGGGCGTGGAACGATCCCTCGACATACTCGCCATCAACAATCTTAGGCCCACTCCAACCCTTTGGGGTACGCATGATCAGGACTGGATATCTTGGCTTCATGATTGGCTTGCCGCTTCTTGCAGCCTTCTGGATCTTGCGGATTTCGTCAAGTGCCCACTGCATACTGGTAGCCAAGTCTCTGTCGATATCCTCGAGATCTTCGACGAAACGGACTTGGTAGCCATATCCGGTAAAGAGCGACACGATTTCCTTGTCGTCCATGCAGCCGTAAATTGTGCGCTCTGATATCTTGAATCCATTGACGTGAACAATTGGAATGACGCCTCCAGATTCGGCGGGATCAATATATTTCATGCCGTGCCTGAAGAGCATAATGTAAGAAGACAGTCACAAGATGAGGATGATTGGAAAGCTCACCAAGCACCAGCAGTAGGACCACTCTCAGCCTCTCCGTCACCTACAATGCAGGCAACAATGAGATCCGGCTTATCCATAACAGCGCCAATAGCCACACTCAAAGCATAGCCCAATTCTCCACCCTCATGAATAGCACCCGGAGTTTCAGCATTGATATGCGAAGGGAAGCCATGCGGAGTTGAGAATCCAGTGATGAGGTTGCTCATGCCCGCCTTATCTCTGGTATATTGTGGGTAGAACTTTTCGAGAGAGCCCTCGAGCCAGAGAGAGGCGAGAATTGCAGGTGCGCCGTGGCCAGGGCCAACGACGTAGATACAATCAATATCATTTTTGCGCACAAGGTAGTTGAGGTGTGCATAGACGAGCGTCAGACCGGGACATGTTCCCCAATGTCCCAGCAATCGAGCTCGAATATCGCTAAACGTCAAATCGCGCTCCAACGAAGCATTGTCTTGGAGGAAGATCATTGCTATATCATTTTAGTAGGCAATCATAGATTTTGGTGAGTTCTATATCCAGTCTTCTGTTGTTGAAATTTCTGGATTTTTGGAGAGCTTACCTGCGGCGATATAGTTACTAGCTCTTCGGAATTCCTCTAGACCTTTAAGATCGGCCTCGGAGATGTCGAGCTTGTCCAGCTTGACAGACAATTTGAGGACCTCATCTGGAATCAGGGAAGCCAAAGGCTGAGGATTTGGACGATCGAGTATTTCTGCCGGCATTTTTGTGATATTGTTTTGGGAGGTTGTCGGTGGGTGGTTTTGTGCAGGAGTATGGCACTTTATGGGGTATGATGTCAATCAACAATGATAAAGTGGGAATGAGACTGCGAGTGATGGTAGTCCACAACGGGATTGAAGTAAATAATCCTGGAGAATCGAGCAATCAGATTCAGTTGGTTGCGAGAAGACGAATTGATGATGGACTTCAAGTAAATAGGTCTGTTGTATTTGATGAGAGGAGGAATGATTGATATATATCTATTACCTCTACATTTCCACCGGGAACATTTCAGCACAAGAATGCTCGGATTCTCGGATGATTCGACAATAAGGCAGACTCGCAGCTAGATGCACCAGTTGTTTACTAGCAGAAGCTATCCATACCATTGTGAGTAGCATCTTTCTTCCTTCCTTGCTTTTGCGCTGCCTTGTGCCTCTATTGCCTGATGTTCTGGGGCCATTCATGTCGAATCGATAGCAGCCCATTCAGGCGTTTGCATATCTGGGCATGAAGCTTGCTACGCGGGACAGGCGGGGATGATGGTGGAGGCACGATAATAGATAGTAATGGGACGTCCAGTGTAGTGTACGTAGTAGAGTCGTGCAAGACCGTGAGACAATAAGTTGCTGGGGTTTCGGAGCTTCTGAGCAATAACAGTTGAGAGATGATATGAGGCATTATTTGATGAAGTCTCTGGAGATGCTCATATGTTGGTTTTGCTATTTGCTATCTGCTGTTTGCTCAAGTCGCTTTCTTCATCTGGTATGGTGGTAAGATGATTTTCACAAAACATCACGATCTTCCTCACGATACCGATGGGACGCAGGTCTCATGCAGGGTTTTCTTTCGTGAGATGACAATGCTTGCGCCCCCTCAATGAACCGGGTCTTGAGTTAGATCTCGATGTTTTTTTTTTTTTTGGTGTTTTTTTTTGTCCATCCATGAGCTTAAGCCGGTGGATGTTCATGCGGTATGCAGGTCGAAGCATATTTGTTGGATGGTACAAGGCCGGCCGTTGATGCTGCAGGGCCTGTGTCGGTCAAGATTTTGCATTTCACTTCATTTGATTTCACTTTTCACCTTCATAAACAGCTCACTCTCTAAATCAGTCCACAATTGTAGGAGGCTGCCTCTTTCCGCGACTTGTCTAATAATCAACACTGACCACGCACTGAACATGCCTGTGCGTTCCCGTCTCTAAGGAAACTAAGAAACAGACTAAACTGATTCCAGCACTAGAGGAGACTAGGCACTAGGTCCCTTATCGATAAGCTTGCTGTGACGTATGTTCCAATTGGACAAAATACATAATCGCAGTATCATGTTCAATTGCAATCCAATCAAACCAAAGCACAAGTCGTCAAAGGAATGATCAAGAATAGAAACCTGATTGGGAACTTGCTCGGAAGCTCGGTCCAAACTATACCTTGCCTGTATGTAGATAATGACGATCACACGTTGGAGTCAGAGTATCGATATCTATGGATGAGAATATGCTATCATACCTCGCTCTCTCTCTCTCTCTCCCCTTCTCGCTCTCTTTACTAGTCTTTACTTCGTACCTTGCCGGAGGTAGGCTTGCATGCACTTGTTGTCTAAGAATTTTATCATCGCTCACGTCCTTGAAAGTCAGCTCATTGAAAGACATTCCTTCGGTCATTCCGAACATCTAGAGCTTCAATACCACAACTTACACTATCTATCCATTTCCTCCACAACTAAGCAATTTATTCTGGAAACTGATTTACTGCCTGTTCCTCAATTTCTAGATTGTCTCTTTTCTAAGAATTGCCCTGCAGCCATCTGGCCTCATACCTTGACCCCCTCAACCGCTGCAATCAACATCCTGCTCAGATCAATCACTCCAGAATGTCCAAAATAATCCTTTCTATTAACGCTGGTTCCAGCTCCGTGAAAATCAGCGTCTACACAGCCAAACCAGGCGAAACCCCCGAACAGATCGCTGAGACGCAAATAGATGGGCTTACAGCACCACCGCCGAAACTTAAGTACATACGGGGCGACACAACCATTACCAAAGGCCAAAAGTTGGAGTCCAAGGTATCCAACCAAGAAGACGCTTTCAAGTACATGCTAGATCAATTGATCAACGATAAAGATCTCCGAGATATCAGCAAAAAGGAAGACATTACACATGCCTGCCATCGCGTCGTTCACGGCGGTGACTACAAGGCGGCGCGCGTAATAACGCAAGACACAATGCAGCAGCTCGAGGCTCTCACGGACCTAGCACCCCTCCACAACGCATCTGCCCTCGCGATAGTAGAAACGTGCGTGAAAGTCCTGCCAACGACAAAGAACGTGGCGTATTTCGACTCGCAATTCCATGCCTCATTGCCGGCGCACGTGCGGACATATCCAATTGATCAGGAAATTGCAACCAAGAATGGGCTACGGAAGTACGGGTTCCATGGAATAAGTTATGCGTTTATTACGAGATCTGCCGCCGATTTTCTGGGGAAAGATGTGCGGGAGGTGAATTTGATTGCATTGCATCTTGGGAGCGGTGCGAGTGCGTGTGCGATCAAAGGGGGCCAGAGCTGGGATACTAGTATGGGACTCACACCGCTGGCGGGACTACCTGGTGCGACAAGGAGTGGAAGTGTAGACCCTTCGTATGTGTTCCCTTTCCCCTTGCAGCATTTCCATCATGAAGCCGATAGTTTCACTTCTGATGTCTTAAGATAGTACTGACTGCTTCCCAACAGCCTCGTCTTCCACTACGCCTCCGATGTTGGTAAACTCTCCCCCAACTCAACCAAAGACCTGCACATCTCGCAAGCTGAGGAGATATTGAACAAGCAGTCTGGATGGAAAGCACTCACCGGCACGACGGATTTCGGGGCCATCGCATCATCCGACGACCCAAAATTCAAGCTGGCCTTCGATATCTTCGTGGACAGGATTTGCGGCTTTGTGGGCAGCTATTATGTCAGTCTTGAAGGTGACGTTGATGCGCTTGTTTTTGCTGGTGGAATTGGCGAGAAGAGTGAATTACTCAGGAAGGCGGTTGTGGAGAAGTGTAAGTGTTTAGGTTTTGTAATTGGAGAAGGGCAGAAAGATAAGGATGGGAAGGGGGTTAAAGAGGGGGAGGAGGGAGTGGTGAGTGATGTTGGCGGGGAGGGGAGGCATAGGGTTTTGGTTTGTAGGACTGATGAGCAGTTTGAAATGGCGAGGGGTTGTGCGTTGGGTAAGGAGTTGATTTCATGAAGTTATAAGAATTAGTTGGAGGCTTGAGTGAGATAACACTTTGAGCATGTAATGATAGTGTGGTATAGCTTCAAAACACAATTCCCTGGCATGGAGAATAGCAATGAAAGCAGAAACCTACCCTTCACTTGAAAGCGGACACACAGGCCTAAAACGAACGTTAGCACTAATCTGGGAAAAGCCAGAAACGTTTATATTTCAAGTCCCGGAAGGATTGAGTGAGGATCTAAAAAATCTGAATGATGAGTAAGACAGTGATAATGGTTATGATGATAGGCTTGATAGCGACAAGAAGGTATTGCTACAGTTCCTAGCTACAGAGACGACAATTATAGTGGTTTAGGAATATGCGTGTGTCTTGATCTGCTTCAGATTACTATCCCTCGTTGGACGAATTCACAGCTGCTTATATATGCTATCAGTTCCAAACGGGGTTTCAACTTCTCTTGAAGCACGTTATTAACTTCTATAGTTCCACCCAAGTTCTGAGCTTACAAGCATATTCTGCCTGTTTTACGTATGTTTTACCTATCTGCAGTTTTCTAGTGTCACATCTATGTTATGTATTTTTGTGGATGGATATCATCTCACATTTTCATTCTTGGTGCCGACCTCTTAGTGAATAGATGATTTGTGTTTTAAAACTAAAGGCTCCGTTAATGGATGTGCTCTGTGAACGCGAGAAGTGATTATGAAGGACTCGAACCCCAGAGTTCAGAGAATCAGATCATGTAAATCGATATGAACCACCTGTTCGTTCTGGAGACTGTGCAAGACCGATATCTGGGACGCAGCATTCGCCATCTTTCTTTTTGACATGTACGCGAATGCGTCCTATAGATGTAGCCAACTCCTTTTCTACAACAAACAAACCTATTCTCTCGATTTTTATCACATCCACCTCTCAATCCTTCCACATACATTGAGGTTAACTTGCCTTAAAGCTCCCTCACTTCGTTGCATAAGCAACAAATTGTGGTCACACGGAACTACCTTCCTTTCTTCAACACAAAGCAGTCTCTCCCAAAACTTCTTCTCACCTTCTATCAAACTCTCCATCATATCCAGACTATCTCCACTGAGCAGTTCGATACCTCTCACAACATTAATGGCATCCTCATTCACTCTGTTCAACCGCCTTCCAACCGAGCTGCGCTTCGCCATATGGGAAGAAGCATGCAAAGTTCCTCATATTGTCATTATTGAGATGAGTCCCTACAAACCTAAGGACAACAAAAACCATTATGAGTTCAAGCCTTCAACTCGACCAAGAAGCGTACTTCAAGTCAACCAAGAGTCTCGCCATGTTGGCTTGAAGATCTTTCAAAGCTTCTTTCTCTTCAAATTGGAAGTTGCTATGTACCTCTCTGTGAATTATCAGTACTGCTATTCTTTGAACGATACCATCCATGTCGGAGTTAAATCCTGGAAACAACAGATTCCAGCCGGTATGGCCATTCACAGGGATTCGGAAAAATCTGGATTTCCTGTTAACCAGATCCAGCAACTTACGATCCTCGACGCAGACGGCATATCGGACTTCTTCCTGGAAGCGGCGCATTTCATCACTCACCTTCCATCGGTACCGGCTTTGACTGTAGTTTTTGG
The DNA here is from genome assembly GCA_024752435.1 of Allantophomopsis cytisporea. Classification (NCBI taxonomy): domain Eukaryota; kingdom Fungi; phylum Ascomycota; class Leotiomycetes; order Phacidiales; family Phacidiaceae; genus Allantophomopsis; species Allantophomopsis cytisporea. The sequence goes on from CP103024.1 coordinate 503,546, forward strand.
GGAGGAGGCCTCTCTTCGCTTGAGGCGTGATTTTCCAGCTGGCTTACCTCACGACATCATCACCCAGTTTATTTCCCAAGACATTGATTGGTTAGGCTCTGTATGGATGGATTGGAGAGAAAGGCCTTTTTTTGAAAATCTCGAGCATCTTGATGTCTGTTGATCCACATTCAGCCATTGCAGAAGCCAAGAAGAGACTGGAGGACTTCAAGTGCATCGCTGTACCCGGAGATCGGTACAAATACATCGTTCAGCGGGCTGGAACTGAGTAGCTTGGCAGAGCAACGAACAAACTCGTGATATGAGGAGATTTCTTGGAGGCCTTCTTGCTAGGAAAACATTGAGCGACTATTAGGAGACGTGCAGAAAACTTCGGAGATACTGCAGAAGCCGTTGGTTTTGGTGTATGACTCTCAGCCATCTGAGTAGTTCATAAAAACGAGAGCAGTTATGATGGCGGCGAGCTTGATAATAATTGGCGAATAGTCTATATTCATAGCCATCTCTAAATACACGAGGGGCACGATCTCGTTCCATAATATGATTATGTGTGCATAATTCTTGCCTCCGTTTTCTTCCCCCTATATGCCCCACTTGCCATATATTCTACAACGTCATATAGCCGTAACAGCTTCCTTGTAAAATAAGATGCTGCCTCTTTCAAGCCACTCTCACATTAAATTTGCTCGTTTCTGCCTCAACAGTATTATCTTGTCCACCAATCCTTCTTGAAAATTATTGGTTGCTTCTTTCCCGGCACACCACAGCGATTTATTTGAATCTTGGAGCGTTTTTATATTATATTTGCCTGGAAGCTAGCTACAGTGTTACAATAGTAATCGTTTGCGAGTCTCAAATAATAACAAGCGGAGAATCTGAAGTATTTACACTAACTTTTTATCAAACCAAGTGCCTATTCGGTTTTCCAATTAAAGCACTTGAAAATTACTCACAAATCAAATATATTCAGCGACAAAGATCCTCAATAATCAAAATTATTTGTTTGCAATCTATGCTAATTAGATTTAAAACCTAAGCGTTTTCTTTTTTTTAAAAAAAAAAAAGAAAGGAGCCATCATGAGACGATTTCTGATGGAATATGTACTACAGCAAGACAATAAGAGTTACATCAACTATATGATGAAATATCGCTACTGATTTTCAGGAATGATTTTGATTTTCAGTCGGTTTGAATCCGAATCAAAATGGAAGAAATAGACTAAAACAATGTCAATTTCTATTCTCCTCATCCTCCCAAAATCTCACTCCCATCTCCTAATGGCGGATAAAAACATTCCCACATACATTAATCTCAATGAAACTATCACTTCAACCTAAATCCTTGAGCCAAACAATATATCTCTCAAGGTGCAATCATGCTATCCACAATGACAACCCAATAGTCTCAGAACCCTTAAATCCTCAACAAACCAACAAAAAATGTAGATCAGACCCCTATCACATGACCCACGCAACGCTTATCTCACCGTCCAAGTTTACATCTAGAAATACAGAAATACACCAGCATCGCAACCGCCCGCATGCTACCACGGGTCGTGCCAGTGTCCCGCCTAGCTCCCAAAACCCAACCTCATAATACTTAAAGAATCTAGCTAAACGCTTGGTGGATATGCACCTTTGCAGCGTTCCGAAGATACCGAATAATGGCATATAGTCTACTCTTCAAGTGGTGTCCCAACATAGCATCCATAAACAATGATATCACGATAGCTGTATCAATATTTTATTTCAAGTAATGAAAATCGCCTTTCCGCTTGCCAGCTTTCACATCCACGCGTCTATGTCCTTATCATTACACTAGTACTAGGATAAGATGCGGATGTTCTCTCGGATTAACATACATTGGCCTTAACAAATTAACATTGGGGGCTGGCTGGACGTCTAACAAAGAAGGAAAGACGAGGCGAGACGGCTTGAGGGGGTGGAGGCTAAATGTGAAAGGCTTGAGTGGATATTCCGTAGATACTTGACTATTGGGAGGGGTCGAGAGACCTGAGTAGCTTGTTACTTTACATTGCCGTATGCTATCTTACAGTATTACTTAGTGCAAGATGCTTATACCAGAGTCGTCGGATCTCTGGGCGGTTGCTGTAGGCACGGAAAGTAACGATGTGGATGGATATTGACTTGACCTTTCCATATACAGCAGCGGATGCGGTAGTTTTGCGGTAAGACTTAGGGATTTCCACGTAGATTTAACAACGGTGAATTCGGGCGGCAAATCGTGTGGCTGGAATATTCATAGGTAGGGGAGGGACGGAGATCAGGTGGCGTGGGGAACGGAGCATATTGTCCACATATTCATACAGTAGCCCATACTTGACTAAATAAATACCGAGGGGAAGGAGACGAACATGCAGCGTATGGTAGTGTGAACTTACAAAATGACTACAATATCTACCTTGCTCTTGCATAAAGGGTTCAAATGAGGCGTAATAGGTGGCTTGCCAGACTTGATACCAGCAAGTTCAAGGCTTCATACTATGAGACTTGGGCGCATAAATTAATATTGATATTGATTTGACTTGAGATGAATATGGTGGACGCAGGGAATCGGTGTCAGGCAAATGAAACAATATCCCAGTAGAGAAGACCGCTGCCGGAAGGGGAAATACGTAGGACGCACCAAGAATCTTCTTTCAAGTCCATACTCGCGTCAATGACAATCCATGATATTTCACAGATCAGACAAGACTCCATGCCCGCCAAGACACGACACGCACAACGTCTACTGCACCAAGAGACCCTCCAAGCATCCGGCTGAGAAATTACAGTACTGCCATAGGCGACAACAATCGACCCCACCACCCTTCATTCGAAGGGAAGGGGAGGGGAGAAGAAAAAAAGCGAAGGGGGAAAAATAAAAAAGAAATGTCGTGTCGTGTACCCTGTGGGGACATTACCCGGCCGAGGGCGGGCACCTCTGGCAACCACCCACCTTAGCTCCGCCGGGAGCGTCCACCCCATCACGGTCCACTTTCGTCCTCCGAGGGTACATCGATCGGATTTTCAGCCACACATCACAGCTTCACGTCGGGCGCTAGCAGAGCTGCAAGTCGGAACGACGTACGAGCTAGACATGGCACCGAGGAAGAATGTATCGGTCTTACCACTTCTGTACAGGATCCGCACACCGACCGGGCACCGTCGAAAACGCCGAGGATACGTAAATGGAGGCTGATGGACTGGGAGTACGGAGTACGGAATCTCCTAGGTCGCATACCTGGTTTGCTGCAGCTCGCATGGGTATGCGACGGGCAGGACGTGATGAAGGGGGAGCTGGTGGAGGGACATGGGTACGCGGGGAGGCGCGCGACGTAGGGGTTTCTGGAATGTTGATGGAATAAAAGTGACGACTGCGGCGCTCATGCGTGGTGGACCGTGTGACGGTGGGCTTGAGTGTCAATTATGGAGAGGTTGCGTTGGCGGCTACTGATGTCTTTGATAGAACTTGAATTTGAGGACGGTGAGGTGAGATATGTGAACATGACTGCGTGGCTTAAGAAATGGAGTTTTGGAATAGCTGGGAGATACGGTGAGAGCATGCTTGTCTACGAATACTCTATGGGTATGAATTTGGGGTTGTGATCTAGATTGGGCTTTTTTTTTTAACTTTATGGGAAAGTTATCATCAACAAAACATATTAAGCGTGCGTGCTCTTCTGTCCCACGAGGGTATTGATACACATCTAAATTCAGAACAAGAAGTATAACGGGCGCTTATCTCACTGACTAGTGTTTAGAGACGCTCAGATGGATCTGGAAAAGATCGATAAGATGCCTGACGAATGAAGTCGAAACGCCGAGATATCGTATTAGATATCCGCCTCAACCTAGCTCGATAGTCGAGATGCAGGTGAGACAGACGTATTGAGGACTCGACCGGAGTCACCATGTTCATGCTCTAGTATTAATAGAGTAAGGATACATCAATGTCGAGACTACGTTGATGAGGCATTACTTGGTATGGGTGACAATAAGTATACTCTATCCATGACATGTCTCAAATCGCCAATCTAATTGACAACCTCACCATGTCCATCGGGGTACTCCAGATGGCATCCAAGGTAAGCATATAGGCGACTCCCCGAATCCCCGGACCAAAACCGGTTCTCCAGTTCGGAGAGAAATGCGACGTGGTGTTCGTTGTAAACTCAGATGTCAGACACTTCCGAGCCACGAGCAAGCCACACGCAAGGTCTGCATAAGTGGTAAGTCATAGAAAGGTTCCGCAAAGCATAGAAACCAAAAGTGGTGTGCTGCACGGCATAGGTGGTAATAATAATTCAGTATTAGATAAGGTAAGTATTAAGAAGCAAGGTGCGGATGCATAAGGCACGATGTTGTGACAATGATTCCAGCGCCATGGTTATGTATCGACAGGCTACGGAGTGATTCGGCTTAAAATCATTGGGAGGATCGGGGTGGGAGGAGTAACCTCGTTACTTGTCAATCTTTTCCAAAATAATTGTTTTTCATGGGTGAAGCTAGCATGTGCGGATTGGTAGGGTAAGTGATGATCAGGGACCTACTACTGTATTTCGTGGTATGTTACGGTGTGTTGTTGAGTAAGGGTCTGTTCATACGAGGTTGTCGTGGCTATCGAGGCTGTCTTGGCGTGATGGGACTCACTTGACTTGATCGACGGATATTGGAAACCATTGTTGAATAGACCCATAGTCTCATTTCCTAAGCGCGCCGAGATGATTATGGAGATTGAATATGTATGCGATGGTGAGTCAAGGCGCCAAAACAGAGCAGGGCAAGGTATATGTCGGAACACCCATGAGAGAAAGATGCGAGTGCGAGTCAGCAAGACGGAGCAACCTCCGACGACGATAATTTTATTATCTTGATCGGCGATACGAAGATCTATGGACTTCCATTTGGAGCCATGTGAGGATATCCAGAGAAAAAATCGGCGGGCACGCGAGCGTTGAGAGACAGGGAAGCCAGTTAAATCAAGCAAGAGACTTTCCAGATGCGGAGTCTCCCAGGGTTTGGTCGACAGGAACAGGCTCATGAACAGGGCACGAGAAGCTCAATTGGATTCTGACAGATTCGAAAGTGATATGCGATCTTGCCCAAACGCGCCTGAATATGCATAATGATTCCCCGAATGAATAGAGATTGCAGGCGGGGTATCGGAATCGGATTTTGAAATCGAATACGACGCGGCACGTAACCCAAGACGCAACTTGAGACGCTGAGTTGTCGAGATAAGGCACCTCCGGACGAGCGAGTCGAATCAATAGGGTTAATCGTGCCTCAAAAAACCTTTCTCTCTCTCGCGGTTATTGGTTAAAGTTGAGCGGCTGTTGAGTCGATCGGTGACAGGCACTACTCGCGAATCGCATGGGATGGGATTTGTTGCGCAACGAAAAAAGGGATCCGAAGGTGGGTAGGGTGTAATATCGTCATCAAAAATGCCATGCGCCGATTTTGTCGATGAGATCGAAGAAAAGGTCAGATCTTATACTCAGAACCCGATCGACAATTCGACGCGAGACTGTGCTCCTGGGTGAGGTGGTGGGGACAATGTAGCGCGTGGAGGGTGGAGGAGGGGGCCCACGTCAACTGTTGATGAGGAGAGGGTCCTTTAGTATTTGAACACCCCTTGTCTTCTTCCGGTGCTAAATGATACCCTGGGTTTACCAATGAAGAGCCCGTGTGTATCTTTTCCATTCCTAATGCGTCATAAGTCCCCGGCGTGTAGAGGGAAACTAAAGTGATGGTGGGATTATACTGTACAGCGCCCAAGGGAGTAACTGAACAATAATATTTCTCTACATACAGTGGTAGTTGAGTTGTCCACTTGCAAGCACATGCCTGACTGGGTTGGTTGCTAATGGGAGAAATGGATTGAGGGCGCGTTCAAGAAGACCCATCGATCATCCGTGCCCTTGCCCACATGTATCGTGAAAATGCGCCCTGAGGGCCCTTGAAAAAAAAAAAAAGATGTCTTTCAATGACGCAGCACAGAAATTTGTTTTGTTGTATGCGTATCTATGAATAATAAATTACGTGGACGATGGAATCTGTTATGGAGGGAAGGGTTGCATGAAGGATCAAAAATCCCGTAGGACCATAAGTAATACAGTAGCAAGAATATAACAGCATTAATGAAATTGATAATTAAACTTATTAGGTACAGTAGCCAAATAAGAATAAAATAAAATAAAATAAAATAAAATCCTCTACTGAGTACAACAAAATATTGGGTGTAGACCCGGAGATGGGTAGGAAAGACCGTGCCCGTGTGATCGAAAGCACGCACTCCGATTTTAACACGACAGCAGCGCGAATATCGGAAGTCCCAAGTCAAGTGCCGTGCTCACCTGTGAATCCGGAGGATTATAGTGCCCAAGCTCTGTCTCGTATTCGTAGAAATAAAATCATTAACTTTGGTGCTTTTCATGGAGAGTACCTTGCAGTACTGTGTATGGGCAAGAGGAGGGGGGAAAGGCCAAGGCTAAGGCACGAGAGAGGAGCAAAAGAGGAGCAGCAGAGAGAGAGAGAGAGAGAGAGAGTAAGATGAAGAGTGAGAGGTAAAAAAGATGTTTGAACAAGATAATTTTTCGAGCTTGTGAGTGTGTCAGTGCTTTGTGTGTCACCGCTCTAACGATGCTTTTGCTTTTGCTTTTGTTTCGCACAGGATGTGGATTTTAAGGGTGCGGAGAAGTCCGTTAGACGTGATGAATAGTGAGTAATCATGCTACCGTTCATAGGTGAAGGATGAATTGAACTTCCAAGGAGGAGGAGTAAATGGAGAGGAGTGGAGATTAATGAATGAAGTGTGCGTTTATTCCAGAATTATTCGGAGTCGGTTTTTGGTCTTCTTGTGGTGTCTAAACGTACATATGTATGTATTTATGCATGTATGTATTTATGTATGTATTTATGTATAAATGTATACATATAGTGATCTCAATGAGTTTGTTTCAGGAAGATATCAAGAGATATGCAGTCATCTATTAAAAAGGGAATGTGAATGAATACGTACATGAATTGATATCAATAGTTCATACTCACAATTCTCTCTCTTCTCTTCTCACTTATTTCCCATGACATGTGGCGTCTCGTCGATCTTCGCAACCTCGGAGACAACCCCCCCCACAAAAATACTCCCCGAGGAGGCAGAGAGAAAAAGTTGACTTAAAACTGTGGTACTGTTCATGAAAGGGTTTGAATGTCACAAGACAGCAATTGGGATAATTCATGCAAAAGCAGCAAATTTATTTCCACTTTGCCATGCTCGTAGCTCATTAATTGATGGGAATAAATGTGCCGCAGTATGAATAAGCATGAGGGAGGGCCTTTGACCATGGACATGACCGTAAACATGACCATGAACGATGAACATCACCGAAAAACCACAATTAATTCTACGCCTTATCGCCGGTAGCTTTCTTTTTTTCTTTCTTTTTCTCCCTTAGCCGCCTATGTACTCTGAGCTACCTTACCCTTGGGCTGTGGCTGGGATTCTTTGCAGTACACGAGTTATGTACATCCTTGCCCAACCTCTCGTCCCCTTGCACCCTTGCACCCCTGCACCCTTGCGACCATGCACCCCCCTGTTTACCCCCCATTCCACCCTAGAGTGTGGCTCCCCCCCCTCAGCTTCACTTAGCGTGATCCCCAAACACCATATTCTCGATCTCACAGCAGAAATTTCGATCTGAACCCTTAAAGTCCGACGTCATTCTTCTCCAGTCACAGAGCCTTCCTCACAAGCCCCAACGAAACACACCATCAGAGCACAGAAAGATGGAAGAGAAAGAAGCAAAAAGCATAACTGCACGCGCACACACATCTCCTGTCCACATACATAAATACACACGTATGTACGTATACATTGACTTGCCCGCCATTCTCTACGAATAGAATGGGAATCGTAGATATAGACATGGGCGCAGATGGGAAACTGGGAGTGCAATTCAATTAAGCTCACCTTTCAAACGTCCAAGTGCGTGCCTCCGGTCGCATTAGAGTCGGATTCTGGCCATTCGGAAGCAATGACGTGGGAGAAGAAAGCACAGCTGCACGGGTCCCTGAGAGCCAGTGCACACGGAGTGGGCTGCCTGCACCTGCTTTCGGGAATCAGGAATCAAGAGTTGAGACCGTTATTAATTATGAGTGGGGGGTGGGTTGGCTTGGGCTGGGTGATGGTCGCAGGGCCACCAACTGAAAAAATGGGAGAGGGAAAAAAACAACAGAGATAGAGAGAGAGAGAAATGGCCACGCCTAGTCAAGTCACTCGAACTACCTACTCATACGTAGTTTCTTTAGTTACCCTCCGTACTTAAAGTATGGATAGAAAAGCCAGTCTGGTTGAAGGGCCACGCCATCTAAAAGTAGAGGCAGATGTTTTCTTCTCTCTGTTTGTGCCCCTGTCTTGGCCTATGTGCTGGCCTGTAGTACCTGATAAAACTATTTATCATTATTCTTGACACTATTTGGCATAGCAAATACCCCCCGAAACATTCAAAGATAGGGAGTATTTATGTGCAATCCACACCAAAACTACAGTATCTTGCAGCGGAGCGCCTCTCCGCATACTTTGGGCTATATGCCAACAAAGGCACACAAGTCTGATAGTAAGCACACTGCGGAAATGCAGGGTCTCGATGGGGGGGGGATCGTACATGCGCATTCTCCAAAGAGTCGGAGCTCAGTCCGACTGGATGCGACTTTCTTCGCTGAAGAATGCGACGACATTCCACCCAAAGACCTCGTAATAACGAGCGGTCAACTCTCGTCGTCAGCGCAGCAACGCCAGACGCGCCTCTACTTTTTTCCTGTTCGATTTTGCGCCGGTTTTGGAATTGCTTTCTTGTGAAGTCAAGGGAACCGCGAAAACTGCATGCTCCGTATGGGCTAATGGCTGTTGCGAATGTCAAAATTAGATCGTCGATACGCATTCATTGATCCGTTCAGGGTGTTGACGAGAGCCCCCCCCCATCATCTTGCCCGCTACCCTCCCCCTCCCGTGTTGCATGGGATTGTGAGCATCTCATCTGCTTCAGGAAATGCATGGTATGGCATAGCAACGGTATGAACTTCGGTGGGAGCTTGAAGGATGAATACAGTAACATGAGAGAACCTGCTGCGACGAGCAGGTGACAGTCCGGTCTTCGTCTACCCTTCAGGATACTCCCTCCAATTCGCTAGCACATTACTATTACTGTATGGTAGGCAATTTCCATCGTCAAGCTCCGTTGATGAATTGCACGAGGATCGTATTAGTCTTGGGGAGACTCCCGTCCGGTGAAAGCTATACCACTCATTGCCGTTCTCCTTGATGTTGTAAAGCTCTTGAAGCGCATCGTGAGTATCAAGTTCGCGCAAGTGTGCATTCGAGTGTGCCGCTACAAGGTCGTCAGGCCCCCATGGTGCAGTTCCACCAAGGTATGCTACCCAGTAACCCAAGTAACTTGCAGAGCCGGAATGCCAGAATCACCAATTTCATTTACACGGTAATGTATGCCAATCTTCAAGAATGCCACACTTTGAGGGCATGCAATTAGGGACTTCGGATGAGGGAGATCAGCATCCCTTTGAAAATCATGTGAATTGTCGTATGCCGTTTACGGAAATTCATTGACAATTGCATCCGTCCATTCTTGATCTTCTCTCTTCCCTTTCGCCCTCTCCTCGCAAGTCTATTTCTCATCCCGTCCCGGAAATCTGGATAGAAGTGACCGAGTCCGTTTCCGATCAAATTTGTCCTTGGACCCTTTATATCTCAATCCAGCTATGCAGGTTAGTGCATTCCATGAAGATCTGCGCAGTTGAAGTCTCCTCTGTGATTTTGACTTTTTCTGATTCTTCAGCGTCTGCACTTCATTCCTACTTAGCCGACCTGCACCGCGTCGCCAAACCGCGGACGATGGTGTTGGAATCAAGTCGAGGCAGCTGATGCCGTAGGTGGTTCGTGGGTACGAGAATAGGTAGGTAGACATCTCGTTCAACCATTGTGAAAAGTCAATGGTACATCCATGTTCTTCCTTGTCTCGACCTTTGATTTCATGTCTGGATGTAGCGGGACATGCCACTCGAGGATCTGTAAGAGTCGGTCGGTGCTGAGCCTGTTACTGTATGGATATTGTCTCCATTCCTGACACTGACACTGACAACTCACATGGTCTGTTCTCGATGATGATCGAGAGCTGAAGCTCAGGCTTCAATTGCATCACGAGTGACCTTGAGATTTATGGAGACGCCATCTGCGTGCTCTCCTCCTGCGTTTTTCCCAGGTTCATGGGACAATCTGGGGCGTGTGATGGAAAGGCAAGGTCAAGGGAATCACTGCTCTTCTTACAGTAGCCGCCGATCTATATGGTCGTGATAGTAGTACGTATGTGTGCGTATTTATTTGTATGTACAAACTAGTAGTATCCATATGTTTTGAAGTCCCTGGATTTCACCGCTCCCTCGGGCTGTTTACTCGTCGTCGTCAATAATGAAGATTCAGTCAATGGCTGGTGACCATGATCTCTGTTTCTTTGCGGCTGTCCCGGTATCAGACATATCTTGGCCCATATCTGGGGTCCATATCTAGGTTTTGTCTATACTCTGTAGTCCTGTGCTCCTTGTGTCAAGACTTCCTACACCGTACAGCTGAACCCTGGAGGCTGCTCAGCAATGATTCGCGGCGTCTGCGTTTCTTCACTCGAGATCTGGGTTGGCGTTGAGCCACCAAATCGGGACAGCTACCTAGTACAAAAGCAAAATATCCTCGAAAGGCCAGAGCAGAAATAATTGGTGAGCATTGAGGGGATTTTCCGGCTCACCCTCAAGGGCATCATATAAGGGCATAAAAACAATAAATCTTGCTTTCTGGGAACTTTAACCTGGCTAGGTACCTTAATTCGCCAACTTTGAGTGCATCTTCACCATCACATGGAGATCTGTGTAACAAAGTAATGCCCCGATGGAGATTAGATCGGTTGCTTGGTGTACTCTATCTTGTCCCCCACCAATGTCTCCTTTCAATGTTTCTCGCAAAGCTCAATGGGTACCTTAGGATGGGGTGGAGGGGTGTCAATGGTATTCTCGGCTTTCTATTGTTTCTCTGCTGCTTTTGCCCTCCTCAACAATATTGAATATCCATTTCCATCTTCTCCATTGTTCAAAAACAGAGAGATACAAGTCACCAGAAAGTATGGGACGAATTATGGGCACAATTCGACCATCAAAGTGCCGCATACTACTTAGTATTCTACTTGGGTTTCTCCGATCTGAGCTTCACTCTCCTCCACTCAATCCTCTTTCCGGAGTGAATGCTCACGCATCTCCACCCATTTCCTGTTCTTTAACCCATTTTAGTCAAGCTCGATAGCCCATGCACATATATTCGCTTTCTTGGGGGGTGGGCTTTAAGTTTTTAGTTTTTGGTTTTTAGTTTTTAGTTTTTAGTTTTTTTCCATTCTTATTTCGTGTGGCCCTGGTAGCCCCATCGACAAATCCATTCCGTCACTTTGAGCTTGAGTTGTTCACACATCGTAACCTTGTTGCCTGGCATCCGCGTCTTGGTCCCCTCTCTTTCATCTAGCGTCTTCTTTCCCTCTCGCACGCTCGCACACACATACACATCATTATTTCAACAGACCTTGTCCTGGGACTGACCCCGACCCATAGTCCATACATACTACACATTACTCACGCTACCACAATGTCTCAAGGAACTAGGCTAGTGAGGAACTCTAAAAAGCTGATTCCCATACTTTTTGTGAAATCGCCGTAAATCCCATCTCACTCAAAAACCCCATCGTCCCTTCCCCTACATAGCTCATCCACCACCACCACCTACTACTACATACATACATACATACATATCAATCCCACACACCACACCTTCGTCAATCATATATACTTTAACATTCATACTCCCACCCACTTCAAAGACATACACATACATACACACACATACACCCTCACTCGATCAAACACAATCTATCTATCTATCTGCCCTCTCAACATCATCACCAACCGCAGACTCACCACCACCACTACAACATCCCACATACATCTACGACAATTCAACTCAATTCACTTGAATTCAAATCCTCAAAACCTTCCTCTCGCTGAAACTCGCATCTATCTTGTCCTTGCAACATCGCGGATCATCGTGCATTCCACATCTGCATTTCCCATCAATCACCAGTGCTCTTTCGCATTGTTCGCCTATCCAGCACACTTCGTCTGTACCAGCTGCATTCACCTGAATTCATCGTCGCACAGCAACACCAAATCCTACAAACAAAGACCACTTCCACCCCCAAGTGTCACTTCACACAATCATCTATCGACACTACCTGTCACCTCAATCTTCACATCTGTGAATCCCATCATACCATCATCATCACCCTCATAATGCCTTACTCTTTTCCACAAAGACCTGCTTTACCTGCAAGGGACTCCTCAGGTCGTCAAGTCTCACTACTCAACGATGAGCCATCTTACTCTCCACATACCGACATGAGACGATCTGCTTCTGCACACAGCTCTCACCCAAGTACACCCGATCTGACACGTTCGGACTCGTACGACTCTTCCACATACCCAGCCGACCCTCTCTCACCCCTCACCCCAACATCTCACGAGTTCTCATACCCTTCAGAGCATCGTTCTCCAAATCTCCCATACTACTCTCACCAGAAGCTTCCTTCCTATTACGATTACTCTGAGAAGCCAATGCCAACCACAATTCCAGCGATCAGACCAAGCTATGATAGCAGATCTTACTCTCAGTCCACAATGTACGATGAGGCACCATCGCCTCCCCAGCATGGCGGTCAACCAACAGGCAAGAGATATCCTTGCCGCTTCAAGGACTCTCACGGGTGCGAGAAGACCTTTACTACCAGTGGACACGCTTCTCGTCACTCCAAGATTCACACAGCTGAGAAGGCTGTTCACTGCACTTTCCCAGACTGCCACAAGAAGTTCACTCGTGCCGACAACATGAAGCAACATCTCGAGACACATTACAAGGAGCGCTCCAGAGCCTCCAATAAGCAGTCTATCACCTTGACAATGCCAGCTGGTGTCAAGAAGACTTCGCGCCCTGCTTCCCGCACAGGCCGCCCAGAACTCTCTTCCATGGCTTCTTATGATGCTCGTCATATGCACTCTTCCAGACCATCCACTATTCGCACCAACAGCTGCTCGTCGGGACTCGATGCCCTTGCCGCAGTGGCTTGTCAACCGCAACACTAGCTCCACAAAAAGGAATGTGCTTTGCTATCTATGCGACTGGTTCGCCATTGTAATGTGTCTGATATACGACTGGGAGGGAAAAACAAAAGGTCTGGCTTGACCCATTCTTTACTTGCTTGCTTGTTTGAGCACTATTTTCACTTTGAAATATCTTTGTCTACAGATACCATAGGGCAATTTGGAGTTTTTTATGTTTTCTTTTTTCTTTTAATGCGGTTGGGGAAGACGATACAAACAATATACAATGGGTGGCGGGTGGACTTTTTTTTCTGGCGTTCAGGAATAGGCTGTATATACGATTGATGCCTTCCTCTTTGATGTTCTCCTTTTTTCTTCATTATATATATATATATATATATCGAGTGGTTGTGTGGTGTGTCTGACTTGTCAGCTGACTTTGGTGGACAATGTCGATTTGATTTGGGGTATGATCTACGATATCCAGCAATCTAGTGAGGAAGTATATAGATATTTGAGACTATGAGATATAATCACACATAATTCCTCTTCAATATTTGGATCTTTTTATATTATGCTTTGTGAATACCTTCTTCATACTTTGGTGCCTCGCACTTTTGCGCCCCGGTGCAGAGGCACCTGGGGAGCTGGGCGAGGTAGGTAAGTCCATCTGGCAGATTGGTGTGGTAAGTAAGTAAGGGTAAGGCACGACGGTACCTTGTTGAGGGATTGAGGCACTGCTGCTCGACCCAGACAGAGCCAGAGCCTTCATGGCCACAAATTCACCTTCCGAGCTCTCCATCCTCTCAACCTCACAAAAGGCGGCTGAGACTTATGTGATGTCACTCGCTTTATCCCGTCTCCAATATCCCTCCGGAGCATCACATTCACAATCCTAACGACAATCGCAACAATCCTTATCACAATCGCAATCGAGACTGATATCGTCTGTCTACCTTACCGTCATATCGCGAGCGCAACAGTACATACATACGCCTAAGGTAGAGCCTACCACCTACCATCTCATCGGATCTTAAACTCCTGCACTCCTCGTACGATCATCGATCTACCACTCCATATTACAAGTATTCATGTCGACCAGATTAAAACCACGAGGAAGAAAATATAAATGCGGTCATTCAAGTGACGGAGATAGCTCCGTATGCAAGACTCATCATCATGCAGGCCTCTCCACACAATAGCACATACAATACGATGAATATTAATTATCATACAGGGCTGCACCACATAGCGGCACATACAAGACGATGAGGACATGAAGGCCCAGCGTTGTCGTATCAGTGACTGCTCAGTACTCTGCAGTACGGATAGGTATGAATGATACTGAGCTCGGCCTCCATCGCCCCTGCGCCCCCTCGCCCAATCCACTTCGAACGTCATTTAATAACCCGCGGTATCGCCAATGACCAACTTTTTGGGGAAAAGAGGAAATATTCTTAGAGAGGAGCAGCCCCAGGAGAATTTGATATGAGATTGAAGATAAGAATTTTTCATCACTTCTTTCTCTTCGGCCTCTGGAGGGATAAGATCATCGCTGTCGTCAAAAAGAGTTTGAGCTGGAGCGTAGGAGAAGGTTCGATCTAGGAGCCAACTCCGCAGCTGGCAGGTGGAGGGATGGGACTCGGACTATCAGCATGAGGATCGGGGACCTATGATGAATAAAGTGCACGTCATGGATGGGTCTTACTCGGCTTCTGTGGTGATGTTTGTGGACGATGATCTTGCTGATCATCGACTTGCGAGGATGCTGCTATCAGCTGGGTGCATGGATGAAGGTGGGCACGTGATGAGATGGATTGCTGCGATGCGACGATGAGATTGCGATGGACGAGTTGAGTTGGGCGACATATGGACATGCAGTCGCATGGATGAATGGGACGGGGATGCCTCCGCTGAAAGAAACGTCTGGGGGTATCATGAGGTATGTTTGACCTACAAGCGTCTTCTCTATTGACATGTCGTATTTCTGTTCTTTCCCTTCACTGAGGTGCTAGGATACGCTTCTGAAGCGTTTTGTCTTTTCTTTGTTCCCGCATCGTTGACTGGGGGTTTGTTTATGTATCTTAAATTTCTTGAGATGGGTGGATGATGACGATGCTTAAGTCGCGATTTGCGAGGAACAATATTGGACCAATCAATGCTACGTAGGGTAGGTAAAGTACATTTTCCTTACTGCAGCTGTACAGAGCGGTCGAGTCAGTGCCGTGTCATCTCTATTCTCTTCCCACTTCAACGCATTCCCCACATCTTCTGCATTCCATATTCTATGAAGTACGTATCCCAGATTCGCAACTGGCAACATACTGCATAAAGATTGCCCTTTGCCTCGCATACAACAACCTCATTTAGCCGCGCGCAACTCACCATCACAGCCATTTACGAGATGGAGCACATTTTGTACTACATGGTACTTGCCTATTACATATTGCACAGCACGCTGAGTTGCAGTCTCAATCCCGGCACGATCGTGTACGTCCCTGAATACGCGACCCCAAACACTGGAACCGAGCCGAGCTACCCGTATGTACTCCGAAGTCTACATACTTGTACAACGCATCCTCCTTTCGATTACAGGCAGACCGTTAAATGCCAGGGTGCGATTCAATGGTGATACCTCGATGTATGCATGCATGCCTCGACATTACTACTTCGAGCGAGAGACTTTCCTTGCAGGGTTTCCTCATGGAGGTTAAGGAAAGCGAGGAACGGAGACCTGGAAGAGGAGGTCGAAGTCTGCACTGCACTGCACCTACCTAATGTGCGATCCTTATATCCGGTTTTCTGCATGGCGGAAGCGGATCGTATGTACGAAGCAACGCGGGTGGATTTGAAAAGGCTCCGCCTGGTGCGCATGTTTGCGGCGGCTCCACTCACTTGTGGATTCAGGGTCCAAAGTTCATTCTGACTCCCTCTTCCCTCCTCGCCGCCTAACGCCTCCATGATCTCACACTGCCTTCTCCGACGGAGTTTGGCGTGAAAAGTGTGGATACGTGGATACGGGGTCTAGGTAAGGGTTATGATGTCTTCTTGTTTTGTTTTGTGATGTCTTGTTGCGTGTGTGCTTATTTAGGGGTCTTTTTGTCTCTGATGGGGAGAGATGGTAAGGGTGAGAAGAGGAGGGGTTTAGGTGAGTGGAGATGTCTTGCATGAATCCTTTGCCCTTTCGCGAAACCTATTCTCTCATTTTTTCTTTTCTTTTTGATTTTCGAGTTTTTGAATTGACTTTTAATGTGTTTCTGAGTTTCTGGGTTAATCCGTCGGCCCCTTGTGTAACCCTCCGTATGTGGTACATTCTCTTTCTAAAAAGGGTTGGGAAGGTGAGTTAATGGATTCATTTATATGAGAAATTACTTGAATTATGTAAATTTATGATGCTAATTTCACAATTAAAACCTGTTAATCCTGCATGAGGGCTTTGTGAATACGATGACTGGTTATATGGGGGCTGAATGTGGTGATGGCATTGATTCTACACACACCTCACTAGAGACTATGACGAATACGTCATGCACAATTTCTCTAGAATCAAAGATCAAGATGGTTTCTTCGCATGCTGCAAAATATCAAGTAGGGTTCAAGGATATGAGGTGATACATTTTTATTCGATGCAACCATGACTCTAACACTCTCAACACCAGAGTGCACCCCGTAACTAAGCACCATTCGAATCCGCCGTGACGTCGCCGCCCGATTGTTTCCATTGTTGCGCCATGGCAAGGATGTTGGAGAGATTTTGAGCCTGCCTGTCGTCTGCGGGGAAGACATAATCCATGTATTCCTCGAAGCTGTCATCGTCAAGCTTGCGGCGACGCTTAACCTTGCGAGGCATCTGTTTCGTAACGTTCTCGATGTCCTCTTCCGAACCGTGCGTCTTCTCAAATGAAAGCCAAGCGTTGAGGAGGGAAACGCGCTGCTTAGGAGTTAGTATCGAATCGTTAAACGGAAATCGAATATGCCACTGTACCTCTTCCTTCAACTCTTTGTCCTTCATGCTCTTATACGCCCGTTCAAAGACCTTCCTGGCACGTGACTTGGCAGCTTCGCTGACTGGTCTCTCCTCCTCTTCATCCTCAGCCTCTTCGTCCTCATCCGGCACATTGATCTCGAAAAGTGCATAACTGATCCAGACCTTGACATGGTCTGTCTTCTCCAGTAGTCTTTCGTAGAGTCCACGAGTTCTATCATACTCACCCTCTTCCTCTTCGAAATCGATATATGCCTTCCACAAGAGCTCAGGCATGTCAAGCATAGGTTGGCCAATTGCGAGCTCGAAAATGGCTCGAGTGCGCTCTAAATCATCCAGACCTCTCTCCAGCTCGGCAAATTTGATCCAGGCTTGACAGTTTGCTGGGTTCCATTCGATGTGCTTTTCATACAGCGTCCTGCACCGCACGAACTCAAATAGCTTGAGCTCTAGCTCTACATAACCTTTGAATAATTTGTCTTTTGGACAGAGTCCAATAGCTTGACCCAAAGTCTTCCTGGCTGCAGAGAGTTGTTTTTGTCGTATTTCAAAGTGTGCCTTCATAAGCCAGATCTTGGCAAATGTAAACTTCTTGTGAGGAATCAATTTCAAACATTCAAGATAGATTTGACGAGATCGTTCGATGTCTTTGTTTTCCATCTCCTCCCAAAGAGCATAAAAGATCCACAAGTAGATATATCGGCGCCAATGTCGCTTCTCCTGGGTGGGTGGAATTTGAGCAATACCTCTCTCATAAACATCGCGAACGCGATCAACATCACCTGAAGTCTCCTCAAGTCTGGCGTAGTCGAACCATACATCATAATTCTTTGGGTTCTCCTTGATTTGTTCCTCGTACTGAACTCGTCTTTTGGAAAGAATAACATCCTCGACACCTTCTCGGTCACCGAACTGTTTCTCAAAGGTCGTATAGGCCTTGTGCAACGCAAAAGATTTGGAACGAGGCAAACGATCTAAAGCGTATTTGTAGATTGCTCTTGCTCGCTCGTACTCCTTGAGCTTTGCTTCGTACCTCGCATAAGCAATGAAGATCTTCTCATCAATGAAGTCGTCGCCCAGCGCCTCAATCGCATTCCCGAAGACCTCTCGGACCAAATCGCTCGTGCCATATTCCTCCTCGAATCGCGACCACTTGATCCAGTTTCTTGGCTCAGGATGGACCATGGTGAATCTCTGGAAGATTTCTCGTGCCCGTTGGTACTCACCATATCTCTTTTCCAACTTGATATACGCACTCCAGGCCGCCTCATCTGGCTCCCAATTCATCCATCTTTCAAAGACCTGGCGTGTACCTGGAATATTCCCCAGTGTCTCCTCCATGTAAGCATACTTGTACCAAAGCTTATCGACTCGTGGTAATATGGTAACAGCTCGATCGAGCAAATTGCGGGCATGGTTGATGTTTCTTGACTTCATCTCAGCTTCTGTGTATCGAATCCATAGAGTTACTGATGTGGCATCCACATCAAGAGCTCGTTCGAAAATGGATCTGGCTCTTCTGAACTCCTTCTGCTCTAATTCCCACTGCGCATATCGCATCCAATTGTTCATATTAATCCGATTTCTTCGTACATAGTCCTCAAACTCCTTTCTTTTCCTTCCTTGGTATTCATGAAGCTCTTCTAAATCAGCGAATCGCTGCGTCGGCGCCTGGAGCCCCGGCTCTTGACGATCAACAGCTTCTCGTAAAAGCTGCTCTGCACTGATCTGGGTCTCAGCAAACCCCTTATTCCGCACTCTCGGCGGGCCTCGTGCAGACTCCATGATGAATGATCTTTGAAGCTTGTTAGGTGTATTGGTAGTTGCGACTTCGATGTCGTGCGCTGACCTGTCGGATTGAAAATCCGTGTTTAGTGGTTGATGTTCGCGTCGAGCTTCTCCAGTGATTTGAAAGTATGCAATCCTCAAATATGCAATCAGTGCTGCATATAGAACGCTGCAAGACCGTCACGCCGGAATAATTCGAGATTGTTGCTCAAGACCTCGCGAGGCTCACAATCGCGAAAAGGCACTAGCGCTAGCGGCCGATGCGTGGTCCAAGGCTGAGACTGTATATCAATAACTTTCTTGCACCGCAACAACACTTTCGTCATTCACACCACAAAATGTCTACACTCGCTGACGAGCTTTTGAACGATTTTGAGGATTCGGGCTCTGAGGGAGAAGAAGACCAGACGGAAAATGGAGGACTTTTTCCCATAGATGAGGACACAAAAGCTGGTCTTCTTAATCCCGACGCGCATAAAGCCAATGGCGTAGACGGTGGCATGGAGCTTGATGGGGACGAGGAAGAGGATGACGAAGATGAAGAAATGGGAGGAACGAATGGTCCAGTCAAGGTTGAAGATGATGAAGAGGCAGCAAAGGCAAAGGTTGAGAAGATGCAGTTGAGCAACGTCAATGACGTTCGCAGCATTGCAGGTCTGATGAAGACTCTCGAGCCAGTTTTAGAGGTTAGTACTCTCCTTCATATCTCCACATCTCCCCGAATAGAAGTTTACATCTTGTTTGTGCAACAGCCCTGACCTTTCCGGCGCATTATAGAAAATCGCACACTTCCAATCTTTACCACCCGAGAAGCAGACAACGTTCATCGGATCAGTCGAGGATAATCCCGAGTATCACCTGTTAACGCAGTCGAACACATTATCTACATCCATCGACAATGAAATTCTTCTCGTTCATAAGTTCATACGAGATCATTATTCTGCAAGATTTCCCGAATTAGAAACCCTTGTTACGAATGCTCTCGATTATGCTAGGGTCGTTATGATTATTCGAAATGGCCCACTGGATCACGAAAGCATAAGAGCAATGCAAACCTCAACCGATAATCCATTAGGCTTGACCTTGAAATCCGTCTTATCTGGCCCAACTCTGATGACGGTCACAGTCGAGGCAACAACAACCAGAGGCCAAGAGATGTCAGAAGCTGCTATTCAAAGTGTACTTCGAGCTTGCGAGATGATACTTTCCCTAGATAAAGCGAAGAAGACCTTGACCGATTATGTGCAGTCAAGAATGACTCTCTTTGCTCCAAATCTTACTACACTAATTGGCTCTTTGACCGCTGCCCAACTTCTCAATTTTGCGGGAGGTCTTACAGGCCTTGCTAAAACTCCAGCTTGCAATATTGCGCCTTTAGGATCTAAGAAGCAAGCAGCTGCTGGTTTTGCGACCAATGTTGGAGTTAGACATCAAGGTTTCTTGTACCATTCTCCGATCATTCGCGGTATCCCCAACGATCTTAAGAAGCAAGCCATGCGAATTGTGTCTGCTAAGGTAGTCCTTGCAGCGCGAGTCGATCGTGTACATGAAAGTCCAGATGGATCAACCGGAGAGGGCCTCAAAGCCGACTGTTTGAAGCGCCTTGAGAAATTGACAGAACCTCCGCCTAATAAAGGTCAACGAGCTCTTCCCGCGCCTGACGACAAACCAGCCAGAAAGCGTGGTGGTCGAAGAGCAAGAAAGGCCAAGGAAGCTACAGCTATGACTGATCTTCGAAAGGCACAGAACAGAATGGCCTTCAACAAGGAGGAGAAGGAAGTTGGATACGGTACTGGAGAAGGAACAAAGGGACTTGGTATGATTGGGCAAGCCAACGAAGGCCGCATCAGAAATCTACAGATCGATCAGCGTACAAAGGCAAAGCTCAGTGCAAAGAACAAGGGGTGGGGAGGTGCTACACCTGTTGGAGGCACCGCATCTTCCTTCAAGGGATTTGGTCAAGGTGCTGCTGGTGGTTTGGCACTCAAAGGCCCTAGTGGACTGCGATCAATGGGCGTTGGGTCTGCTGCCGGCTCGGGTACTGCATCATCAATTGCATTCACTCCTGTGCAAGGTTTGGAGCTTGTGGATCCAAAGATGCAAGCGGAGATGAACAGGAAGAGAAAGGCCGAGGAGGATAGATGGTTCAAGGGAGGAACCTTTACTCAGGTTGGAGCAGCAAGTGGCTCGATGCCACCCCCTGCCAAGAAGGTTGATACTGGGTCTAACAAGATGGGTCCTCCACCCAACAAGTAGTATCTGCGCTGGTTCATATGGCCTATACCCGGTAGTTTCGTTATCTTTGGAGTTTAGCATAGTTTACGGCGTTCTTGGCTACGGCGGCTGACAATTTGAATGTTATATTAGCAGCAAGAGATTCAACGTATGTATGTAGTTCATTCGAATAAGCGGTGAACTTGACGTTTAGGATGCTGATGTAATTACAAAACCAGCTAAATGCATGTTAATATTGTGCAATAATACTATATCATCAATGCTTGTAAAAGAGGTACGTCTGTTACAACAAACACCATTAGCCTTTAGTAATTGCCTATGAACAACCCGACATTCGATGATGTTATCTCTGCACACCACCAAAGGCATCATCGAGAGCATCATGTTATCCATGTATGATAGGGCTTGACCTTTTGTTTTTGGTTAATTTTTTTCTTCTTTTGAAACACTTGCATGAAACGTTAATAATTACATGAAAAATGACCATCGGCATGGCTTCAAATTCGATATTTGCAGAAACAATAGCTCTATCTCAAAAGATGGAGGATTTGATATCATTCATAAGGGCGCAAAGAATGTAAGACAAAATAGAATGAAGTTTACAGATTCATTTGGAGCACATAAATCCTACTTGCTGAATATACCTTCATCATAATATCCACTTTCGCGCCTTAATATCCGTAAGTTTTGGACGACGAGTGCATACTTAATACAAACTTTAAACTGGGGCGCTATATATAGGGGAAATCTTGCTGCTTTGAGTGTTTCCATCATATTAAGAAGCTTCTTACAGATGTATACGCTCTGTCGGTGTCTGCTTCCATGTCAATACTTTTCAGAATGTCATGACTTTGTTCTGAGTTTGGAACTCTATGTCGAATTAGGTCGTTATTACAGTTCTTACTGAAATTTCTTCTTATGCTCCTTGAGGTGAAAGACAAAATGAGAGTGAAAAGAGATGTGGGTTTAGAAATAGTGGAATAGCAAGATAGGAATCAGGTAGAAGGGAGTCGGACATAAACACGAGAGAAATTATAATTACATTGAGTCTATTGTCATAATTTATGCGACAACAATAACATCTACAACAGCAACAGGTCCATGCCACTTAGCTCCATTAGTTGTAGGTCTTTTGATGATTTGGAAGCTTCAAGTTTGATCTCCAGTGTTTACTTGCCTTTTAATCGTGCTTTCTTCACCTTTCTTTCTTTCTTTCTTTTTGGTAAGATTTTATTTGTATTTACCTATCTACATAGATGGTTATTGAAATAACTAGGTTCTAGTTAGGTATGTCATAGGTAATAGCAGTTTGTGGATGAGTTATAAGAGATTAACTCTGAAATAATCTCACATTGCATTTAAGTTCTTGATCAAATTATGAATATCTTTCATTTGCCTTCAAAGCCTTAAATGCCGAGGCAATCAGTATCATGAGAAATAATCTCCTAGACTGGGCCATCGCTTTTGAGTTGAATTTGAGTGAATTCATGCATTAAGTACTGAAGTCAATACTCTTGTTCTTCCAAAGGAGAAGACTCTTTGACACCAACTGGAAGTGCAATTCAATCATAGCTACATAGAAATAAATGAAGAATATACATGAAAACATTATCAGAGCGGCATAACTAACTATACATAAACGGAGTATAAGAGCAAGACAAGTAAAACACACATAAACATAATACATAAAACATAATACCCAACCCCGTTTAATTTTCCTTCTTATCCTCCTTACTAACCCTCAAATCTATCTGACGCTCCCAAAACCAACGTCTGCTCTCAAGACAAACCTTCAGCCAACTCTTCGTTGTTGCAAGCTCCCACACTTCACTGGGCATGCGCATCACAGCCTCTTTATACAAACAATCATTTCTAAAATCCCAACTGCAGAGCACCGCCCTCAACATACCGCCCTCCTTCCCGCACAGGAGTGCCACCGTAGGCGGTTTCTCGGCGGTGAATATACTGATAGTGAGCCTACCGGTGTCAACCATGGTGAAGACTTTATGGCCCAGGGGAATAGCCGGATGGGGAGATTCAGATGGGTCCGTCACCCAGGCGGGTTCGGTGCCAAGTCTCTCAAAAGGATGACGGTTGTAGCGACAGAAGGGCGTGGAAGAGGGTTCGTAGCGAAGGCGCTGTCTGTCATTACCAAATATCTCGCGCTCGAGGTGCTTGCGCGTTTTGGTACCCTCGAAGGCGACTAGACGTGAAGTCGAATCCAAGACACAACCACCGAAGAGTCGGCGAACGGAGTAGGGCGCCATGAAGGCAAGTACAAAGGCTACAAACAAGCAACCAACGACCGAAAATATGGTATAAATTGTCTGAGCATCATCCGACCAGTTTGTGTCGCTGTCATCGATATATATCAGATAGTACGGAATGTAATACCATGCTGTAGATACCCCTAGTAATAGCCAGCCAATGCCAGATCGGAGGAAGTACTCTGCTAACATTTTTCTGAAACCTGTGTCTCGTACATACTGCATACGTGGGAAATCCTTCCATCGGATAGATATAGCACGGCAGCCATCTAACATGATTGTGTTGTCCTCTTCGGCTACGCCGACAACTTCACATATTGGTTCAATGTCCCAGATGTGTGTTTGGAACTGATCGGCTTTGTTAAGCTTATAGTCTTTGAAAAGATCGTGTTCTGGATCCCGATTGTCACGGTGGGAGAGATCAGGATAAGAGCAGCTGAGAGCCTGTCAGCAAAACACACAGTAATTATAGACCATTGTACTTACACCATGCGTTCGATGAGATTATCGTTATCGTTAGCCAAGGAGATCTTTGCCAATGCTTGAAAGAGAGTGTCATCGTTGTCTTGTTCGATCCTGTAAGGCACAAATCCCATGATAGCATAAGCCAGCTCTGTATCAAGTCGACGGTCTGATCTGGTTCTGTCGATGAGATCGGCATTAACGAGCTTGCGCTTGCGTTGCTCAAGAGCTGCCAAAACAATGGTAAAGAATTCCAATCGAGTCAAATCCGTACCATGTTGGTAATGCTCTGCAAGAAGCCTCGTTGGCTGTCCATCGTCAGGGTCATCCTCAGGGTCAGTCCAAACCTGCCCACTCATTTCTATCTTGGTCAGGTCAACAGTCTCGAAATCATCTCCACTTGGCCATGTGAACGCTACATTTCCATGGGATAGAAGTCCCTCGGGCAACGTCCACATACGAGCACCCCACTTCCTTTTCTCCTCAATGGTGGAGTCTGGCACCAGCACAATGACTTTATTCGCACAGCGAATGACATCGGATATTCTGTTCACGTCGGCGTTCAGAAGCTCGAAGCTTCTAGGATCGTCGATAGTATCTGGCCCACACTTGTAGTCGAGCCAGTAGCCGAATCTTGACTGGCTATACTTGAAGTGCTTTCGTGCAATTTTCTCAGCTCGTCTTTCAAGAGTTTCACGTGCCGTCAAATAATCCGGATTGCCTTTGTCGGTGTTGAAGTGGGCTCGAGTGTAACTCAAAAGAATATATGGGATATCGGTGGTTGCTTCGAGTAACTCCCAGTGACCTTCATCATCCTGGCCATCTCTCATGAACACCACAAGATTTCTTGGACGAGTAAGGCGAGGCTTTGATAAGTACTTAAACTCTGTATTTGCCTTCCTCAAGTCATCACTCTCTGTACCAGGTTTCATATCGAGAGGATTGATGGCGTACTTGGGCCATTGCCAGTGATATCCCGGATAATCAACGTACTGGGGGTCGACATTGGTTTCTTCATAGGGAAGTGAAATTCCAGGCATTGCAAGCAGGACCTGTAATGGAAACCCCACCAACATAGTCCTAGCAATCGTGTTCAGCACGCCCAGCAAGCTCCGTTTGTATTTGCGTCCTTCAAGATTGAGAGGGTCGTCTGGGTTCACTCTCAATTTTTTTTCGGAAGGCCTTAGCGCGAACTCTGCGATTTTAAGAGCGAGAGGTACAGAGCCTTTCAATTTGGATCTCTGCCAGTCACCAAAATGATCTTGATCGGACCAAACTGATTCGGTGCCCTGCACCATAAGTCGTCTGGGTTCATAGTTGGTAGGACTCAAGTAGACAGCTACATCATGAGCCTTGTACTTAGATTCTCTGAGACGGTTTAGGTAGACAAATTCTTTGTCGTCTTCTTCCGGGTTGTTACCAAGAGCATTCTCTTCATCGACCTTCGGGCGTTTAGGTGCTTTGTACTCTATCACCTCTGGGAAGGAGATTCGTTTCTGACCATCGTAGGCTTTCGCAAAGTGGCTGACTTTCTTCTTCAGGAATCGGAAAGTTGAATGTTTTATAAGGGCCGTAGCTGGTGGTGGAAGCTCTGGCAACTTATCTGACGTCTCGCCAGTTATTGAATGATTGGAAAGATGCGGAGTCGACTGTCCCCCAGGAGACTGAATACTCTCACGAGGTCCCTTGAAGCTCGGCATCTTGATGCTCGGATGAGTTGAGGTAAATCCAGGTCTCGAACAACTCATCAAGACAAAAGGAGTACTCTGAAAACTGAACAATATGTGGTAACTCGAGAAAAAGGTGAAGATCGCTGAAGGAAATTGTAAAAATAAGAACTATCAAGAGCTTCAACGTGCGTCTTATGAAAAGAAAAATGAATGTGACTCTCATAGAGACAGGGCTAAGACATACCCCAGAATGCCATGATGGGCAAAACATAAGAAACCCACTTGCTCAATCTACTTGCACAGCCAAGGCACACCGTGACGACCCGTTCGGCGGATAAAAAGTGATTCATAGACCATGAATGCAACCTTGATCAAACATAAATAAAGAGGTCATAGATCGCGCAAAGCGCGACTAAGGATATGATGTGCCTTGCAACATGCGATACCATGTGGCCGTACCCTTCACACCGAGTTCGACGTCCCTCAGCTAATGGCAATAGAGGAAAATGACGAATCAAAGATGACAGTAATTGAGACTAGACCCTGACAATATGTAAAGAACAAGGATACTAAAGAGATTGCATACCAAATACAAGGTGTGTCATTGCAGGTCAGTGGGGTATTGGGGGCCAGAAACAGACACCGACATGCAACATTTTTATGTCAACCGCTACTGCAGTATAATAGTGCGGTGCAACCGACAAAAGCTTGATAGCTTCTTAATCATATGGTACAACAATTATCTTTAGCCTCAACTTGGTATCTATTGATTTGTAGATAGATATATGGATGGTGATGATGGTATGCGGTGGCTGTACAGTATGGGGTTGTGGTCGGACAAATAATGCAGGGGTTTGGCATTGCCTGTCGGCTGACTAATGGAGACAAGTGCGGCTGAATTGCAGGAGTTACATTAAAATGGAGTCATGAACGAGGGTTCTTAAGTGGGAGATTGTCCTGTACTGTTGCTCCGATTACGGTTCTACCTTGAAGGATACACCGCATCCTTTCTGCCTATTCAGATGGTCTAGCTCTCGCATTCTCAGTTTGTTAATGAACTTTGAATGGGTACAATCATGTATTCCAACCAGGTAAAGCTGTGTGGCTGCTATTGTAACCATCGAATATTCTGATTCCTTGTAAGCGATGCTGATTAATTGTATATATCTCCTATGTACCCTCTAGGCCGTGTATTATAATGCAATCCCATCATAAATCATAAAGTAGGGAGGCGACTCGCCCACCTAACGGTTCGAACCGCCTCTCCATAAATCATTGCTTTTTATCCCAAGTCTGTGCCTTAGCCATAGTTTTGGTCCGCATACTACTTGTGATCCTGACCTCCATGCCCTCAATAGCCTTTTCCAGGTCCGCGTCTTCCTTTCGATGAATCCTTTCTCTCCATTTGTCCCAAATGTACCAAGCTAACACCACAATCGCAGTGATCGGAAGAGTTGTTACCCAGAAAATATAGAATTGTTCGCTGACAACCGCGCTGTCGTTGCTGAATTGGAAGTTGAAGAAGGTTGTGGAGAAAACGGAGGCGAGGAATGCTCCAGGAAGGAAGATGGCTCCAAGTAGGGAAAAGGTCTTCATTGCGTAGTTGTCTCTCCTACTTATGTGCGCCAGCTTTTGTTGCTCACCAGCCATCTCAAAGTTAAGCTTCGACTCCTTCACAGCAATGATATTGTATAGCTGCGGACTTACATTAGTATATATTAATCTACCGATGGTATAGTACAACTTACAGCATTTCTTTGTATCTCCAGTCTTTGTAGCGTCGTATGGGCATAACTGTCTATACCTTGTAGCTTCTTCAAGTAAAATTCTATTCTCGAATCCATGCTAGCAGAAAGCTTTCGCATGTTTTTGTCCATCCTTCTTTCTGGTACTCTCTTCCTGAAATCGGCCATGGTGTCTTGGAAGCTATTGGCAATTTCCATATATGCCTTTGGGCGCTTCCACAACACCTGAGAATGACACTCCACTAAATGTCTGTTAATGAGATCGAAATCCACAAGTCCGCCTTTATCGACATAACCTTCATCCTCGTTGATCTCAGTTCTCATACTGACAACGTGCTCTAGCTTTCTGAGCCATTCACGAGCCTCTCTCTGCTTGATGTCGGTCTTCGAACTCATGTCATGACTGAAAATAATCATTGGGAGAAGCATTGGATGACCAATCTGACCGACACACGCTTTGAGGTGAGTAAGGCAGGCAATGAGATCGGAACTCTCGGTGCCTTTAAAGAAGCCCGTAGTGTTGCCATTGTTGATATCGTGCGACAGCATTAATTCCCAACCACGAGTGAGACCTTTCTTTCGGACATCACTTTTCCTGTAAACAATTTCTGCTCAAGTCAGCCACTCAAATTCCAGCATCATAGGAGAATTTCACATACGCAGATGTGGATTCTCTTCGTCCTGATCAAACGCAGCCCAGAATATTGGGCCCACAGCACTGGTGGTCTCGATACCGCGATATGGTAGACGCATGGCATCGACCATTGTCTTATATCTATGATGGGGAAGGCTGATAACATTTGGAGCGAAGGTTTCCGGATGTTTCACCTTTTGCTGGATGCTATGGAAAATCAATACACTATAGGCACGACTGGATCGAATAGAAGACGAGGCTTACAGTAGGCGGATACTTGCAGTCTGAGTGACGCCTGCTGGAAGTGGTTTAGGTAAAAAGGCTCCCTGTGGATATTAGCATTGCACCTCGGGTAGCTCCTATAGCTTAAATCAACAACACACCCTCTGGTAAATCCAGTTTTCAAAATCCTCATCTTCAAGCTTGTGCTCCTCGGGAGGCTTGTTGTACTTTGGGTTCTGCGGCTTAGTTCAGTATGAGCGTCGCAGCTGTTGTACAGCCAGACTCACTGAATAAGTAAAGATCTCGAGATAAGAGTTGACCTCATGTACCACACGGGTCTTCTCCACATGCCAGTTGAACATGTAGTCGTCCATTTTGACTTCGCCGACTAACAGTCACGCGGTGAATAGGCGCACAGCAAGTCTCGTCGATGCTTGAGGCAATCAATACGATGAAAGTTACGAGCAAAGAAGATCAGAGTCATTCATGGTCAAATAGCTCACAGGAGGATCGAAGATAGAGATGTAGATGAAGAACAGTCGAGCAGGATGAGACTGAATCAGGAAGAAAATCAATACTCCGTATTTCATGGATTCTGGGTCGAGTTCCCCGCCCCGCCATGTCTTACTTATGCAGCTCCCAGCGATTGTTTGGTAGGCATAGTGGGGCAGATAATGCCTGTCAGCGGATAATTCGCTGGCATGCATGCATTGGCATATCGATCATTGGCTGCGCAAGCGACGATTCCCAGAAGTCTCGATAGATCTGTCCCCATTTTTGAATGAGACTGATCAAATACGACCGTTGTTCTTCAATTTTTGTCTGTGAGGGAAGGCTTGGCAACGCCGAAATGCTTCCATAAGGTGAGGCCGCATGGGGAATTCCTCGCTTGTTGGCTTTTTGGCAGGACCCGGACTTTGAGCTGTCAGGGGTAGCTTCACCAGGTACCACGTACTACGTACTCCATCGTACCTGGCTCCTTTTTTGTCCGACTCTCTGCAACAACGACGGTAAATTCTCAAGCTTTTCTATTCTAGGACAAACATTCAACATGTATCACGATATGTGAGGAACAACATAATAGTAAAGAAATATCTAGCAGTCGTTGCTTTTGAATTATACATCCTATACAATGCAACATGCACATAGCAATCCTCAGAAACGACCTGACCTTCCCCCGCTAAAGCCTTCTCCAATAGCGTGACTAAATGCCAACCCTTCGCATGGTATATGAAAACCAAAAACATTACGCCTCGTAAATGCAAAAGGACGCTTGCACGTCATCTATAAATAATATCTCCCTCATGCAATACTTTTTAACCGCGTTGCTTCATAAATGCTTGAAGGAAGGAAATGAAAGCGCGTCTATCGGAGGTGGTCATGGATTGTACGAACTCCGATCCATCGGTGCCCAGGGACGGGAAAAAGGTTCCTTGGAGATGTTCAACAAACATGTTGCCTGTCTTTGAGTAAATTGTTTGTTCCAATGCAGCAATCTCGTTCAAGACTTGCTTTGCTTGGGCATCGCCGGCAGGTCTGAATTGGAGATCGCGCAAGACATCCCAGCAAACAGGGTTGAATCTCTCAATAAGGAAGCTGTCAAACCCAGGGAAGGTTGGCGATGGTGCAGCTGTTGGTGTGGCATTTGGACCTGGAACAACGATATCTGGTCCTCCCCAGAGATTTGCCATCAAAGCAAGAACAGAAAAGGCCAGTCGACTAGCAGGAAGATTTCCAGAGCCTGAACCAACGTTTCTAGCAAGAGTAACAATCGAGACAATGAGGGTCTCAAAGAAGCCCTGATTTGACTCACTGACCAGGATCGCACCCAAATTGTTGTTCAGGATGATCTGGAGGAAAGTAAGGTATTCCCGGCGGAGTTCACCAAGTTGAATCTCATCATCGGTACCAGAAACTGGCCTTGACAGGCCAGCAAAGACTCTTTGGAGAAGGGGTGTAAACAAAGAGTCAAGAATGGTGTAAATCTCGGTCTTGAAACCAAATACGACTTGGTCTAGAAGTCTCAAGAACATTGCCATTTCATCTTCTGAAGAGCTCTGAGACAAGAGCCCATCAATCCAGCGTGGCAATTGTGGTAAGATCTTGGCTCCAAGCACACCGAGGAGTCTGGAAAAGCAGGACCTTGCGGCAGTGCGAATGTCAATGGACGACTTCAAGGATTCCAAAGCGATCAAGATTGCCTCAGCGGCCCGGCTAAATTCTGCTGAGACCACTTCTGCTGGTGCATGGTGGGCTGCCTTGACAGAGGTATTACCTGGGGTCCAGTCGGAAAAGCCGTGAGCGAGTGTTCCTAGGGCAAGAATGTCGTGATGTATTTGAAGCACCGCCAAAGCGTTACCAGACTTTGCACTCTCCAAATGCTTTTCAATATCGGAGTACAAGGGGTCGATGATACTGTGAACGTAAAGAACCTGCTTCTCAACTGGAGTGGCCTGAGTAGAAGAAATACAACCAATTGCTTCAAAGAGGAACAGTTGGCTGGTGAAGATGGCATCGGCGGAGTGATCGCTCTCATCAGAGGACATATCATCGTCAGCATCTTCCTTTGGAAGTTCTGCCTTAATTGGAAGAAGATCGGCAATTGATTGGATTACTGTCTCAGCTACATTGCCAACATATGCACGCAATTGCTTCACAAAACGTTGGAACAAATACCACGAGCGAGTACGCACACGGATATGACTGTGATGAACTAAGCGCACAAAGTGCTCAAGAACCTGGGGAATGCAGTCTTGGTGGACTTCGAAGAAAGAGCAGTATCGTACGCAAATTTCCATGTACTGCAGTTGGATTGCCGGGTGAGCAAAGTCAGCAATACCTATCGCACATGTTAGTATAGGCAAGTCGATAGGATATCGTGCTGCTTACCAGAATCAACCATCTTTTTCATCATCGCAATCAGACGCTCGGTTGCGATGGTTGAAGGCTGACTTTTGCCGAATAAGCCTCCGTTTGGCACTGCCAGTTCACCAAACAAGAACATCTCGTGAAGAGCAAGGTCAACATCTCTCCAATCCATTGATCCCCCCTGCTGATCCAAAGTCTGGAATGTATTTCCTACAACACTGCTGAGAGTATCGATGTACAGTTGCTGATCAACTGCGGCGACAATCTTCTGAAGAACTTGCAATCGCTTTCGAAGCTCCTGAAACTCGGCCTCGTCGGTCTGCTCATCCTCAGCGCCCCAAGAACAAGTTTCGTCGTATCTCATCTTGAGAATAATGGCATTGAGAATAGGTGACAAGGTGGCAGAGT
Organism: Allantophomopsis cytisporea; assembly: GCA_024752435.1. Taxonomy (NCBI): domain Eukaryota; kingdom Fungi; phylum Ascomycota; class Leotiomycetes; order Phacidiales; family Phacidiaceae; genus Allantophomopsis; species Allantophomopsis cytisporea. The sequence goes on from CP103024.1 coordinate 535,030, forward strand.
ACTCGGGGCTGAGTGGCTGTGCTTTTCTCAAGAAGGTAAGGATATCCGTAAGAGAAGGAATGACAGTGGAGCATATCTCGTCATATTCGTCAGAAAAGAATCGAAGCAAGTGAGGTAGGAATGTTTGGAGAAGTTGGTCGGCACGAGCGCGAGTCTGTGCATCAATTGAAGGGTCTTCAAGCGCCTTGACTATGTCATAAACTGCTCCATTGACAAGCTTGGCAACGGCTTCCGCAAGATCGTTCTCGTAGTTTGAAGTGTTGCGAAGATCACGCAGAGCTGGAGTCTGGATCAGCTGGGAGACGACATCTCCAAGGTTCAAGAAAATGATCATCTCAATCTTATCGGAAGATTTCATCTTTTTGCTGATAATCTCCGTGAAAGTATCAATGGTAGCATCTCTGACTTTGTCACTGTTGCCAGCTGATCGCCCCACAAGCTGGAACAGTAAATTCATCATGTCTTGATTAACAATCAGCGATATATCCACCCAGCTGGCCCATTTTCCAATGACCCTAAGAGACATCTCTAGTATAGCATCGCTCTGATCGCGCCACTGTGTAAGAATTTGCTGCCATGAAGCTGCCACCTTTGGAACATCGCGAGCCCTCAAGAGATCCTTTAACTCGACGTTCCTTTTCGTCTCCATGGTTGGGCGAACAACGAGCACATCTGCAATCTCATCATGGATCGAGTTCAGGATTCGGAGGTATAGAGCAATTCCAACAAAATTGTCCCTGGATCCATTGTTCTGCGTGCTTGTCAAGTTCAAGAAATCTTCGATGAAAGATTCCCAACCCTCCTGATAAAGTGACATAAAAAGGTACGTGAATGTTTGTGTAAGCTTGTTCTGCAAAGCTGGTGAATCGATTTCATCCTGTCCTGCAGACCCTCCATAAACTCGATGTGCGTATTCGTAGAGGTTTTCCTTTAGATACTTTAGGCTTGCCGCATCCAGTTGCTGAATTTGAACAGCATTGTTTACAATCTCCAGAGAAACCAAACGCACAACCTCTGAAGCTTTAGGAGAGCGTGTGAACAATGTGAGGCAGACTTGCCAGCCTGATGCGTCATCGCGCAGTTGTGTGAGAAATTCGTAGGCCTGAACCTTAAGACCTTGTTCAGCGGTGGGGTTGAAAGAAATTTCGATGGCGTTTTCAACCTGTTATTGTTGACAGAGTCAGCATAGATTCGTGGTAGAACGGCGAGATGGATATATTATTGGAGGGGTACTGAAAACCTCCACCCCAGCTGTCCTCAAGAAATGTTTGTATGCGCCAACTGACCTGAGACTCCATGATCGCTTGGGTTGCGAACGCCTTCGTAAGGCTTGGTAGATAAATAGATGTAGTATTCCAATAACAAATCACAATGTTGAATTTTCTCTTCGAACCATAGCTTTAGACGTAGCTACTGGAGCATAATTTCTCGACTGACGGCGGTGTGCGAAGCGTGAAAATATGATTGTCGTCGATGTAAATGGTGCGTAAGAGTCAGGTCGGCTGGTAGAATAGGCGGCAAGTGCTTGACAAGGTATAGTCGGGGTCGTAGATATGATTACGACGGTTGGCGGGGTTGTGAAATCCGTGAGGTAGAAAGGCAATTGTGTATGTTCTTTCGATGCAGAGCTCGCGTGCAGTTCACTTCCATAGCGGCCATACAACTTTAAATTTTGACAGTTGCTACGGTACTCCGTAATAATTGGTGCCCGAAACACGTGCCATCACATATTGATCTTTATGGGAATATTTCAACAAAAGGCTTTCGAGGATAGATGAATTTAGATAATCAAGCTTAGCAAAGGGTGTTTATCTTGAGTAGAGTTAAAATAATATATCAGGATAGGCGCGCACAAGAGTCTTTGAGTAGGTAAAGATCTATAGCGAATAAAGTTGTGATTCGTAGTACATGGTATATTCTGTATATTTAGATGGTAGTAGGACAGACTATGATCAGATTTAAATACAGACAGTTCTAGACTCGAAGGTCTTTTGCGTTTAAAGGTTGAGATGCTACATAAGGTGGTAGTTTGTACTACCACTTGCACCTTATGCAAATGAAGCCTAACTATAAAGCTTTTAGAACTCGATTATAAGTTAATAAAGGCAAAGAAGCGACACAATTTCTGTATTGCAAAAGCTTTACCCAATTGAAATGGAATAGAATATTGTGTACACATTTACCTCCTACAACAAGGGACAAGGTAGCTAAGCTAGTACCTAGGTAAACTTGCGGACAGAATTCCCGCATATTATATACCTAAGGCACCAATAAACTACTTGTAAAAGTGATATCAAGTGAAAAAAGGTTTATGCATAAAGGACCAAAAGCTATCGATTTGATTATGAGATAACTTGTAACAGCTGAATCTATTCATGTATTTAACTCCTCATTTCAATAATCAATATATCCCAAAGAAGCATATTCGATTTCCTAGCCCTATCCCACGGAGAGCTGGCACCTACAGTGGTAAGCGAAAAAGAAACTAAGGCATCCTCAACTTTTCGAGCACCGCATCGCCGTCGTTGTCGAATTCCAAAAAAAATCCTCAAAAACCACCAGCAACCATGAGCGGATTCCAGAACGGCAGTGCGCCAGCGCGTATCATTGATGATGATTCCGACTTCGAGGAGGAAGCGCTCGCCGCAGACTACAAGGAGCAGGTCCAGTACCAGGATGGAGGATATGCCGACGACGATGGTTTGAGCATGGCTCAGCAGACTGATGACATCCAATCCAGACTCGCTGCTGCCGCTATGCCATTGGACTTTTCTGCTCCTTTGGATGTTAAGTTTGCTAGCTACGACAACTACTGCAGCTTGTTCCACTTCATCTTGAACTCCGAGGGACCAGTTGACCTTGAGCCACCATCCGTACGTTTGTGCCGCCTCCAGAGATGGTTTTATGCATTTGCTGACTTTATCTAGAACTACTGGGCTTGGGACGTCATTGATGAGTTCATCTACCAATTCAACTCCTTCTGCTCTTACCGCAACCGTGTTGCAAGAGTTGCCGACAACGAGGAGGAGATCCAAATCCTTCGCGAGAACCCAAACACCTGGGGATGCTACAGTGTTCTCAACGTCCTTTACTCCTTGATCCAGCGATCCCAGATCAATGAGCAGCTCGCTGCCGGAAGACGCGGAGAAGACCCATCCACCGTTGCTGGTGAATACGGCTCCAAGCCACTTTACAAGATGCTTGGATACTTCTCCATCATTGGTCTTCTTCGTGTCCACTGTCTCCTCGGAGACTTCAGCTTGGCTCTCAAGACCCTCGATGACATCGAGCTCAACAAGAAGGCCCAGTTCGCTCGCGTCATGGCCGCCCACTTCACCACATACTATTATGTCGGTTTCTCCTACATGATGATGCGCCGCTACGCCGATGCTATCCGCATGTTCTCCCACATCCTCATCTACGTCTCGCGTACCAAGAACTTCCAGAAGAACGCGCAGTACGACTCTATCACCAAGAAGAACGACCAGATGTACGCGCTTATCGCCATCTGCGTTGCTTTCCACCCAACCCGCCTTGACGACACCGTCCACACCGCTCTTCGCGAGAAGTACGGTGACCAGCTCTTGAAGCTCCAGCGCGGTGGCCCAGAGGCTCTTCCAATCTTCGAGGAGCTCTTCCGCTCCGCCTGCCCTAAGTTCATCTCCCCAACTCCACCAGACTTCGACAACCCAGAGCTCAACGTCGACCCTCTTGAGCACCACCTTGCCATCTTCATGGACGAGGTCAAGACCAACATGTGGAGCCCAACCGTCAAGTCTTACCTCAGACTTTACACTACCATGGACTTGAAGAAGTTGGCCGGTTTCTTGGAGGTTGAGCCAGAGAAGCTACGCAGCTGGTTGTTGGTCAACAAGCAGAGAAGCAGACAGGTTAGATGGACCGACAACGGCCTCTTGGACGGTGAGGTCACCAACGCCAACGATCTCGACTACGCCATGCAGGGAGATCTCATTCACATCTCCGAGGCCAAGGTCGGTCGCAAGCTCATCGATTGGTACCTTCGCAACCTTGCACGCACCTACTAAACAATCATGCTCTGCTTTGATCGAGATTTAGATAATTGGTGGGTTGTATGTGTACGGCGTACCGGGTATCTGGAGGACGGTTAAAAGCTTTTTTATATGGCCTGTTTTTAAGTCCATGTTATGGAATGGCAAAACAAAGGAGAGGCGCATTTGCATGATGGATGCCTTTAAGTAGGCGAGACCACATGTCAATTACCAGCGAAGAGCACGTCGGCACGTATGCTTGTCTTTTATACCTGTATTGGTATTGGGGCAGTGTTCATAAAAATTTGCAATTGATTGATTCTTAGAAGCTGCTTGTGTTTTGGTGAAAATTGTGATTTTGTGACTGTCATGAGGTATTCTGCTAAGTATTGATTGAGTTTGATACTATAGAGTATTATGACTATGAGATATTCACCAATTTGATGTTTGAGGTATTGATGATTTCTTTGGCAAGCCTTCATAGATTAGTAGTACTCTCCTTTGCTTTATCTAAATCAGTTCTATCTGTAACTAAACCCATATACCATCACACCAAGCTGCTATATACATATATATTGGACAACAAAACTAGATATGTTGAGAAGTATTGCCAAGGCTGCGTTTGCCGTTGGTTGTGCGTCTTCAGAAGGCTGAGAGATTCATGTGGCAGTGTGAGCAAACTCGCTTGATTCTGAGGCGACGCAAGCAGTTGGACGGAATAAGTTTCTTGGCTGTCGTAAATGCGCAGTGCAGGTCAAACTTCGCTCCCCCTTCAATCATTCATCTAAAACGTCAGTTGTGAACAGCGTATTCTTTCCTCATCTCATCATCCAGAAAATTTGCACGTTTTCTTATTTTCATCGTCCTTGAATAACCACCTTACCACGGCGGCGTGAACGGTCAACCAGCCACAGCTCACTATCTCTTTAAGATAGATACGGTAGATACTTTACCTTACTTATCTACGTATCTATTTATCTTGTGGTAAGGTACCTACCAGGTACGTACCGAAACCTGGAGACCCCGCCAGCTTACTTACGATACTTACGCTCGGCGAATCTTAAGCTCCAAAGTCCCTTCTACATACCACCTCCGTCTCTCCTGGTCCCCCTTCACCCCCTCCCCCTCCCTCTCCCCTTCGCTCCGTGGCCGTCCCGAACCAAGAAAGCAAGAATTGGGGCCGCGCCGATTGTGAAAAGACTTCTGCACAACGCACCTCTAAGTAGTATCTACTCAGCGTGTCTGCGCACCTCAATACGGTCTTTTGCTCTAGGATTGGTGGACCGACTCGACTGTCACTCTACGGTACTCCAAAAGAGTTGCATACTCTATTAACTCTCCTCGGTCCTATCAAATCACTTTCAACGTCACGAGACCAACCAAGCAAAGTGTACCTTACCGTACTGCCTTACTTGGGTACTAGAGAGGTGGCAGCATACCTTAGGTACACCTTGCCTGCACCATACAGCATCAAAAACGTGCCAGCACCACCTGCACCACCGCCAAACGCCAGGCACCTGACCTTTATCTACAGCTTTCAAACTTCAAACATCACCTCTGTTATAGACCAGGTCTAAGATCAGAACCGAGAATCACTCTTTCAAAAAGCCATATCACTGACTTCATCCGGATAATGGCTTCATCCGCGACTACTCCACCGGGAGGCATTTCTCCCTCATTATCACCTTTATCACAACCTCCCTCGACCAAAACTTCTTACTTCTCATCGCCAAACAACAAGCCACTCGAGCCAATCATAGAACATATTAAATCAACAAATACCACTCCACGTCCACCAAGTAGAGTACCATCACTCTCAGGCTCCATCTCTTTCAATGCAAGTCAACCAGACTCCAATAGATCGTCTACCAAGGCAAAGGCGGGTTCAGTACGCTCCCTACCAAGAGCAATCTCACCGCCTCCTGAGTGGTAAGTCAAACATATCTCTCATTCTGTCAAGCGTTATCCCCATACTTTGTGTGATCGAGAGAAACATGGCGAAAATGGGATTTGGTCCAAGAATGCTGTTCTTGGGTCTGCATTATTATTGCATTCGGATTATGCGCCATTTGCACTGCTACCGTTTCGGGGCCCGTCCGTCCCACGCTTCGATTTCCCCGCCCCCCACGGCTTATACTCGAGCGTTTTCTTTCGCTTGTGAAAGAGGGACCGGTCCAGTGCCTGGAGTATTCACCTCCCAGCACTATCGATCACGCCCCACTTCCACAAGCTGGGCTCCTGGATTAAGTCTGGAAGCATATGTCTGGACCAGCTATGATCACAATCCTTGCCAATTCCTAATTATAATTTCGTATTATTCTCTGCGGAGTACATTTTATTTATTTCTAGAGGCTAAGAGCTATGGCGCTGACAACGGATACACAATGTAACAGCAGATTCCAGGATCATGTTTCCTTTGATAACTTCTCCAAGGATGAACCAACTAACATGAATACGGTCTCATTCACTCTCAATGTCAAGCACAAGGGTTACAAGTATAAGCGAAGATCTCGAACCTTCATGGTTGGAATCGATGAGAATGCCTATTCTAATTATGCGCTGCAATGGATGTTGGAAGAATTGGTCGACGATGGCGATGAGATAATCTGTTTAAGAGTTGTTGATAAGGATTCCAAGATAAGTGCCACGAGTTCTTTGGAGAAGAAACAGTACCAGGAAGAGGCAAGAGCTCTCATGGAGAGTATACAGACCAAGAATGATGCAAACAGAGCTATCAGTATTGTGCTGGAATTTGCTGTCGGAAAGGTGCATACGACCTTTCAAAAAATGGTATGTATCTTTTGTTACTATTGCAACCCATCCAATGTCTATCAATACTGATTGTATGCGTTCAGATTGGCATCTATGAGCCTGCAATGCTGATAGTAGGCACCAAAGGACGATCGTTGGGTGGATTCCAAGGTCTAATAACACAACACAACTCATTCAGCAAATGGTGTCTGCAATACTCGCCCATCCCAGTGGTAGTAGTACGACCAAACGAGAAGCGCGAGAAGAAAAAGGCCAAGCGCAGCGGCGACCCAACGCGACAATCCTACAAGCAGCTCTTGCTGGAGAGTGGTAACGCCGAGCACGAAGCCAACAGCGCTCCACGAAGCAATAACTTTGACGTCACCATCCTACCTAACGATGGTCCCGATGCCGAAGCCCACAAGGTCGCCGCCGCCCTCGGCCTCCCCGCCAAGTTCGATCCTACCATCAAGCCGTACAAGGGTGCTGACGAACATCGCTTGCGAAAAGTGCCCTCTGCCGGCGCGAAGAGTGATGTCACAGATGCCTCCTCGCCTGACAGTCGTCCTTCAAGCCCAAGTCCTGGCCTTAAGAGTCCCTTGTCCGTGGGCTTGGAAAGCCCATATGTCAGTGAACCCGAGGACAGTGATGATGAGGGAGAATTCGAGACTGTCGATGCCCGTACCCTCCTTGAAAATAACGAGGAGGCGCAAAAGGCTGAGAAGTTGCATGCTATGGAGGTTGATGAGGCAGCGGCGATGAAAGGGCGCAAAGGGAGCGTGGGTAGTGTTGATAGTGCGGTCAGTATTGCTGGCGACATTGAGTTAGATGATAAGGCTGCTTAAGAGGTTCTGGTTGGTACAAGATAGCGTGGATGCTTATGTGTGTTTGTAAGGATGGCATGGCGTTGGGGAGGGTTTACAATGGATATGGTTAGGAAGAGATGAAATATACGATACCTCAGTAGCTCTATCAAGTGAAATTACCGTAAATAAAATGTATGATCTTTCATTGAATGGTAGAGAGGTGCGCATTCTCTCTAAGACAAGTCATGTGTTAATAGACTTCATTTTACAAATGAAGAGTCACTCTTTGTCGAGAAAGCTAAACTTATTTTCTTTGTTTGGTGTATAGGTGAGGGCCGTTTCAGGTAGCACTTGCGTTGAGTATAGAGCTACATACTCTACGCTCATCGGACGGGCAAGTCAAAGTAAGATGATTCGAGACAGATTCGAGACAAATTCCGTACAGCGGAGGTGTACGGCTGGAGGCTCACTTAAGCTGCAGAGAGTCATCGACATCCGTCGAATCGTCAACGTTTTCTCACTTGTTAATATGATACTGCTTCTCGATCCAACTGTAGACGTCTAGATCATTCTAGGCAGCCGTCATAGGATGTCTATCAAGCGAGGTGATTTACGTCCGTTAAACAAAGGTCTCAAGATAGCCAGATCAGCAGAAGCAAGTTATGTGCGGTTTCTACATAATATTTGTGAAGGTATAGTTCACTTAGGCTCTAAATAATAGTCGTCGAGATTTTGTATTCGTTCTCGTTCTCTTACTTGGTTAACGTCAACGATAATGTTAATACACTATTATTTGGTGAGATTTAATTTATTGAGAGTTGCCTCAACACATCTAAGTAACCGACACATCGTATTAATGCAGCTATTTTATCATAGAAGCATCCATTCTTCGACTGTTAGATAGGAAGTGGAGTTCCCTCACTTTTAGTCCCTACCTATGTAAATGTATGCTCGAGATTCAAGCAAAATTCATCAGTATATATGAGGAAAACATATATAAATATGTTTTTATATCTTGCAAAAAAAAAAAAAAAAAAAAAAGCTGGTACACAGCATTGCTTAGATTATTATATCTTGTTGGAAATTTAGCATGGAAGGCAGGGCAAGATTTTTATTGCGTTTTCATATGTCTCTACCTGCTCTACGGAGGTGGGCATACATCTACAGAGAAGTAAGCTCTAGAGCCTAAAAGCCAGGACCATCCCCCTAATACGAAGCCTCGGCTTGGTTGCAAGTGACATAGCTCGCAGTATCAGTTGCTTTGTGAGCGGATAGATAAACTACACATTGATGCGTCAGCCATTCGTTTCTCATAATTTGATATACCAGCTAGCAGAAGAGCTGTGTTGTGTGAGTTCAGTTTAGAAAACAGTCACTTCAGAAAATCGGGTAACATTCAGGGTAGAGCAACAAGAGTGGTGATGATGACAAGGAACCTTTTGATGGCGATGTGACAGAAATGAAAGACTGAGAAGCATATGGCGTGATTTCTGCCCAGTGTACAATCGGTTTCATTTATTTCTTTGTGAAATTGTGAAAGCTTGAAGGAGAAATCAGGGTTTACAACAACCTTCTTTTATATACTTTCCTGCGTACTCTCGCTGGATCTATCAAACTGTAGACTGTGTAGCCTGGCATTCCCCTACAGCTTTGTGCGGTCACATAATAGGAAGAGTAAGTAGATGAGGTGAGGTGCATGAAGCAACCTTCGTATGCTTCTTTTTACTTGCCCTTGCTCCTACACCCACTTACAGAACAGGAGCTTTCCATCACCATATAGGACTATCATAGCAAGAATCGTGCGGTCATCAAGCTGAATATCAAATTTAATAGTCAAAGCCACTTCTGCTATGCTTCTTCAAGAGATTCTTCGTAATCGATGACAAACAAACTATCTTAACTGACTCTGCAGTAAGCACAGCCCACTATGCTTCCAAGAGACTTCAATTCCTTGGAGAACAATTCCACTTGCTGCGTGAACCTTATCTCCTCTGCCGTCAGTTCCCCACTGACATATCAAGGCTGTGCAGTTGTAGGGATAGATCAGCACCTGGATCCGTAGATACGCCAGCCGCATCACTCATAGTGTATATCAAGGTTCAGGTACATAGCACGTGGTGGGTCCACTTCGCAGTTCCTATCAAAATTCACGATTGGTGATCAAAAATCGTAGAAAAGTGCAGAGTATCTGGTAGATGTGAAATACCCTTGCAACCGTTACGCTTGGCCAGCATTATGCTCGGCTGCGCAAAAATGCCAAGACTCGATAAAGAGGTTTGTCATTTGTCATCGACATTGATATCAATTAGAATGCCAAGAAAGGTAGAACAATTAGAATGTGGTCTAATGTAGGGTACAAGTAACATCTTCAGTATCTAGCGCAGATCTCTCGACAATCAAAAGAGTAACGACATGGTATTGAAGAAAGTAAGTATGACAGGGACGCCAGCACAGCCGTCCACCCATCCCTCAGTCCGACCTAATCCGGAACATTTCAAATAAACATACACAGCGTGACCATTAACACTTTACTCTGAGCCATTGAACGATCGCGTCTGCGGTTCTTGTCTCAGCCCCTCATTACTTGAGCTCCCAAACAGCTTCTCGCCAGTTTCTCCTTCGGGCGTCTTACGGCTCTTTAAGAAGGCAAGAACAAGGACGAGCATCCAGATAAGCCAAATAAGGCCTGCAATGACACCGTACGCAATTTCGCCACTACGTGTGTCGCCGGAGAGTCTGAAACCAAGGCCGCCGTTGATTATGCCAAGAGTAATAAAGATTCTTCCCCACCAGATATGCGGGTATGTAGCCACATTCGGGCGACCACGAGACTTGAAGAGCGCGTGGTGCAGCAGACCAGTAATGGGTTGGAGTATCAGGCCACAGACAACGACGAGGCCGATGATAGCATGATAGGTATCGATCTGGTCTGATTTGACACCAAGATAGATGCCAAGTGACATGGCAATAAGGATGAGGAGATAAGTGAACATCATCCAACCGGCATGCATCCATACGAGTCCAGGGAAGCTGAATGCGCGGATGGTAATGGCACCGAGTGGGAAGAAGAGAGCGAAGGCGAGAGGGCCGAGGACAGCATGTGCTAGGAGCACGCTGTTGAAGTTTGAGGGTTGGCTGGGGCCGGAGGAACCGGTAGCACCAGAGCTTGATGAGCCACTGGTAGTGCTATTAGAGCCCGTTGCTGCACTGCTTGTTGTGAAAGGATTGGTGCTGTCGCCACCAGTAGCGGATACAAGATTGAAGTTCGTGGTTCCCATCGTTGTGTGCTGTGATACAGAGGCAGATACGTCGTCAGAATCGATTGCTGAGCCGACTTTGTAGGCCCAGATCCAGTTGGAGCTGGTATCCGTGAAACTCATTGATCCACCACTCCAGCTACCACAATTCGAGCCTGTGTTTCTTATGAGCACTTCGTTCTGTAGGCTGACTCTGCTTTACTTACATTTTATGTTGGCGGTCATGACGCCGTTTGACACCCCAGAACCGTCGAGAAGAGTGACATCGGCTGAAGTATCAGATAGAGGCTGGCGTTCTCCTGTTCCCAAGCGCGGAGATAAAGTTACATTTGATCCTGCTGAGTCTGCGTATATCATGAAGATGTTTGAGCCAGCCATTTGAGTTCCCTGTCCCAGTCCGATCCAGGACATGGTTGTTGGACCAGTTATCTGGAAGTAGATATCTCCAGAATCGCTAGCTGCGGATGAACTTGGTATATTGACAGCATAACAGACATTGTTTCCAGGGCAGTATGAAGACGTTTGTGCGAATGTTGACGTTGCTGATACCAGTCAGTGGACAATTTAAAATGTGTGAATATGGAACATACCAAGAGCTACTGCTCCTATCAATGCAGTTTGAAACCGCATGTTGAGTGTATTTCCGCACGAGCGGAATTACTGCAAGAGAGAAGGAAAAGATGTATTATCAATATTTATTTGGTGTGTTTGAATTTGGGGGCCAGTTCAAGCCGTATGTTACACGAGCGGCAAGCTGACAGGGCAATAATGCAACGAGAATGACGGGGCTTCAAGGCGAGAATTTCGTCAAAGTAGCCCGGGGAAACAGGGGATATATATATATATATATATATAAATGAAAGAATGAGAGAACGAAAGATCTAGGGACCCAACAATGACAAGGTCGGAGATTTTGAACTAGGAGAATGTGAGGTAGCATGAAGCTTTTACCATAGTAGGCTACCTTTGAATTGTCGAGTAAGGTTAAGTAAGGTAGGTGTGCCATGGAAGATGTCTACCCGGCTAAGCCTCCACCACAGTATGATCTTATGTGAGGAATGGCTTGCTGCAATCACTGCACTACAAGAGGGGCGGAAAGATCGTCGAAACGGGATGGCTTGACATTCTTAGATGCCTCATACCTAGAGTATGTGAGTGGTGATTGATTTTTACTCGAGCACAGGGGCAAGAAGGTTGGATTGTTTCCAATCTGAACTTCTTAACACACACGCGTCTTTTATGTATCTAGACGTTCGTCATGCCTACAAATCCCTAGAGATAATGTCATACCACCAATCAATAGCAGGCAATTCTGCATGTAAGCCTTTGATAACTGGCAGCTCATATGATGAGCAAAGTCCAAAAAGGTTAATTCAGCTTATCTCGGATTATCGTGGAGCTGTAAGGGACGATCATGGTTTGGGCGTTATCGTTACCAGTGTCTGTAACTTGACTTGCTGCAGCCTTACTCTGCTCCATTTGGTGACTGCTCCGGATGGAGAAGATGGTGATGAAAAAGAGATGAGAGAATGGAAAGCTTAGGCAGCGATTGCCCGCCCAGCACTGTTAACGGCGTGTTTGACTGAAGTCTGGGCATGTGTAATGCCACGAGTCCAAACAAAGACACCTTGCGCCGTCTTCTGAAGTTGGTGGGGGGAGGGGAGAAGGATGGGTGGATGGAGCGGAGGCGCGTCTGGTATGCGTTAAGCTGTTGATCGCGGATGTTTGTTGATGATGACGATGAACGAATGTTTCGGAGATCGAAACAGTAAGTGGCTAATGATGTGATGGCTCCATATTTCAATACTGCCATGGTATTGTTCGGAGAACCCCCTTCTTCGCTCTCCTTTCGTAAGGACATCTATGTATCGTGGAATAAGGTAGTGGACAAAGCACCACCACCATACCCAAAGGTGGACCGATTTTCGTGGGGCCTCTCAACGGAGTGGGGTATGGTATTCAGCATGTGCAGTGCTGGCGAAAAGGCATTCTCAGTGCAGTGTACTTGGCCTGCGTACCAAGGATAAGGTTAATACCGTAAATACACCACCAAGCATGATAAAGTCTGCACGCTTCATAATGTATAGATACCAAGTAAGCTATTGCGTGTCCTGCATCCATGTCCGCCAATGGGTCCCATACACTCCTCACAATTAACAACAACAATAATGATACCGGTGACCGAGAGATGCACAAGCTGCTTGGCGCCCGCCAACCTTGCTGCGATGTCTCCCAATCTCTGGAATCGTTCTGCAGCCCTGCCCACCGTGAACGCGCAACCTCCTCAAGAGCTAGTCGGCTTCTGGATGTGGAAGCACGCAAACTTCACCAACCAAACTCGATACATCCCGCCCTCAGCTTGGGATATCACTGCGTACGAGGTTCTGTGCGGCTTACCATTCAATATCAGCTACCATAGCCTACTTCAATACTCTCAATACTCTCCGCCGCAAAGTATCTCACGAAAAAATCTCACGTACTTTCGGAAAGACGTCGTAATCCATCCTTCTCCTATTTGAGATCTTCGAAAATAACAGACAGAAACACTCGTCATCATCATCAACTGACTTCTCTAATGCGGAGGCTGTCTTGTCCGAGCTCTGTCCGGCTGTCCTCCTGACCTTAGACCTGCAGTGAAAATTCATATTCACATTCATCAGACTCATACAGCTGACATTCAATGGTGTTTTTGTGTGGGGAGATCCGGCTGGACGACTATCCGAGAAGCACCAATCAGGTCCGGGCCAAATCATCTCGAGGACTAGCAGCATCCGCACTGGGACTTAAAATACACTATGAGTTGGTCCATTATGGAACTCATGATGGCTAATTTACATATTCTTGACATCTAATTTTGAAGCTTGCTTTCCATATTCCTTCCATTGTTGGTGGATATCATGTCTTTTATTGTTTTTTGTTTCGTTTGAATAAAAAAAATGACACTGGTTGACTTGTCATTGTGTCTTCATGACCCTCAGCTTCATCCCCCGTCATGTTAATCGGTAGCCAGACCACACATCTCATAGATATATCTTCCTGAAATATGCAATGACATTCTGGGCATTCTACCGAACAGTTCCAGAATTTTGAGACGATATGCAGATCGGCGGCCAGGAACACAGTGCGTAAATCATTCTCTGCGCATCATAGATAGTTCCATAGCTGTTGGTGCTGGAAGCAGCTTGGTCTTCGTGACGGCACGACGGCAGACGAAATATGTGCCGGGCGAGACCAGTCCATGGTCGAGCTCTAAACGAGCTTCTTATTTAAGGAATATAAATGAGATTACCTCATTCATTTGCGCCCCTTGCGGGCTAATCGCTTTTCGTGAAAGCGTGATGGCCATCTCCTATCTTAGAGATGATAATATGGTTTCCGGTTGACTAACGAAATGCTTGTTTGCCTTAGAATCTTGAAGGGTGCGAGGACTATATCTGTATTATATTCGTTGCTTCGTCATTATTTCCGGCTCGTACAGCTTTATGTCCCGTTGTTCAGGATCGTATAAACGATTTGAATCCGATTGGCATGATTGTCAACCATTGTGGAATGTCATGAACAGTCAACATTACATAGATGCTCTCAGAGACAACTTCGGTACAGCTCAAAATCTACAATGTGAATATATGAAAGCATGCGACCCAGAACCCACTTGACAGCACCTTAATAAGTATCGAGCCAATTTCATCTTCAATTTGTTGAATTGACATGCTCACGTCCAGGAAGCGCTGTGTTAAAGAGGTGACACAACCCCTGAGAGTTTCAAACACAGAAATCAATCTAAAGTCTCTTTGCTAGAACCATTACAATAGGGAAATATCAGAGCAAATAAGTGAGAGCTAGCTGGAATTTGAGCGGGTCATCTTTGGCAGCAGCGAGCGATTCTCTTTCTCTTCTAGATCAGTGAAACATTGGTATTTACTCACTGATTTATCCAATCACCTTCTCTAGTAGTTCATTATAGAATTACACGTTTCTTAATTTCAGCTATCGAAACCTAGAATAGCATACCAGATCCAAGTGCAGGAATCTCAAACTTAGGAAATGAGAGAGCAGGTAGACATCGACAGCTTCAAGAAATAAGCTAATCTAACCTCCAACCACATCTCTTCAACTGTGATGAACCACTTTTGCAGCTCCAGGTTGCCCTGTCCGCTTTACTTTGATCATGGCAAGTCTACCCCAGATCTGCGCTGCAACAGGATGCTTAACAAGCATAAGGTTACTGCGCTAGTCCCATAGTAGCTAGATATCAGCCAAAGTGAGGCGGACAGACAAGGCACCTGCGAGCCATAGCTGCCCAGCGGTGCAGCAACCAGCCATGGGCTCGATTCCATATTGAACTCACACGGATATCTATACATTCCATTCACTTTCAGCACGACAAAGTTTTCGCGACAATGTCGACCGTCACACTGGAAAAGGCGTATTTCGATACCATTCTGAGAAGGTATGTCCTGCTTTTCATCGGGTTATTATTTGTGATTTTCGTGTTTCAAAATATTGTTGCTGTTACTTTTTGCTATGGGTGTATTGTGCTGATGCTCAGGGTCTTGCATACAGAGCTAATTTTGTACGTCAATATTCCGAAAATCATTTTATATTGACGAAAGAAACGCAATAGCTTACAGAACTTAGTATGCTACAGGTCTTGATCTGCCACTTGAAGATCTACCTGTGGTCACGATCCCAAGGCTTGATTTTGAAAAATACGTGCGTTTCCAATTCTTGATGTTTCAGACTTGGAGCGCAGCTAATAGTCATCTTTAGATCGAAACCGCTCGTAACTACGGTATGTGAACAGATGAGTTATAACCTCTAGCAAGAGCTCACCGGATTTCAAGAAACCCTTAGACGAGTCCTGCGCAAAGGCGGAGTTACTGATGAATCCTTTGAAGTAAGTCTCTGAACTACAACCAATCATGGATTATCACTAACTATCATCACAAGCTCCTAATAAATGGCGAAGAGCATTCACAAGAACAGTATGATGCTACCACCGTTGCCGATGAAACATCTGATGGTAGTTTCCTTACTCAAGCTCCTCCATCTGAGATGCAGAGTCTTTCTAGCCAGAATGACAACAGCAAACATGACAAAGGTTACCTGAGCGGTGAAGGGTATCCAAACGGTCGAGAGAGAGTAACAGATTGGAGTGAATATCCAGAGAATTCCGTTGATGGCTTCGGCTTCACCTGCGAGAAAAAAGATGATAACCCGGCCAGAAACAACAACGACTTCATCAGAGAGCAACCAAACACATTTGCTCTTTATCCTCGACAATGCCAACGCACCATCCAGATTCATAACCTGCCAAAGACGGTGACCTATGCTGATATTGTCAATAACATCAGTGGGGGGATGCTTTTGGAGATT
The DNA here is from genome assembly GCA_024752435.1 of Allantophomopsis cytisporea. NCBI lineage: Eukaryota > Fungi > Ascomycota > Leotiomycetes > Phacidiales > Phacidiaceae > Allantophomopsis > Allantophomopsis cytisporea. The sequence goes on from CP103024.1 coordinate 551,230, forward strand.
CGCCTACGAGCAGACCGAACAGATAGAACCGCGACCGTATCATTCTTGTTCGAAGAGGACGCCAGACATTTTTACCGTCACGTCAAGCGCCATGATTTATATATCGGTAATAAGCGGGTGAGACGCCCTCCTGGTTGGCATCGTTTGCTGGAATCTAACTCCACAGGTTGACATTTCATGGAACGACTTCCAGTTTACCTTAACACCTCATGTCGCAGACAGAATTGCCAATGGCGCTACCAGAAACCTAGTCATTCGTTCCGTTGATCGTCGACACACTGAGGAAACCATTCGAAAGCATGCAGAGCATATTCACAATCTGGTCGTCATTAGTGTCAAATTTATGAACAACAGTGCGGTCATCAGAACAAATTCTGTCCACAACGCCATGTTCTTGAAGACCTGCTTGAGCAGTCGTGCGATATACAAGCAAAGCAAGGTCGTCTGGGGTGCTGATGAGTGTGCTGTTCCCATTGAGCCCAAGAGAAAGCCAGACATGGACAAGAAGAGCTCCGGATCCGAGAAGTCCCCTTTAAACCCAATGGCAAATCGTTTCGAGATCCTTAGCACAGACCGTACCGAGAAGGATAGTGTTGATGATCCTCATGAATTGGATTAAGCACTCTTCTCTGTTTCAACCAATATCGCCGGTTCCAGATAGTTAAAAGTGCATCTTCGATTGTTGGCTTTCCAGCCAAGGCCATTTCATTACGAATTATGAACCGGGGGACTCGATGTCGATAAAGAAGCGGATACCTCAACACATGATTTTACAATTTGCTTTTTTCTGCTCTGCGCAGATACCCCAACTTTTGCTTGGCGAGGTTCTTGATTGTGCAGCGCCACATTTTCTTTTCGTGGGACTATATGGAATGGGAGGTTGGAGGAGTTACTTTTGCTTGTTGCTGTCGTTGCTTATTGCCCATCCATCAGACCTAGGGAAAAATACTCTGTAATGTAGGAGTATACTCCACATAGTACCAACGAGTATTAATCTGAACAAGGCCAGAACGGAATGCTTGTGTTTGCCTGTGAAACGTACCTAATCAATGAACTTGGCCCGCTTATGTCCTCGAATAAGAGCGAGGTGGAGGCTGCACCTTGCTCAGGAAGTGGACACCGGGGGTTAGATAATACAGTGAAGTATGAGATCAGTTATAAAGAGCCGTACGATTGTTTGAAGCAATGCAACGATTCAAAGGCTTCAGACTTATTGTATATTGTAGAGTTGTAAGATTATTGGAGAGTTGTAAGTTATTGAAGGTCGTAGGCTATGAGGGGTCATAGAGTTCATCGAAGTCGTAGAGGTATTGCGAACCTTAACAGTTCCTCGTAGCCATTGAATGATTGAAAACCTCACAATAATTCGGAACCATACGATTGTCAAGCGCCATACATCTTTAAGAAGCAGTCTCAAAGGATGTAAGTGAGTAGATGTGGTAGTATATACTTGTACACCTTGTGAAGTGTTGTATTTGTTCTTTACGTCTTGGAACGAGTGACAATCCTTTTTATCCTTACCGCAAATCGACCATTTTGGCTCGGTAATCGCCTTCAGTCCTCCCATCCTCCCATCCTCCCAAAAATAGAGTGGAGCCACCGCAAACACGACCGAGGAAGCTCACCAAACAGGTACCCATGCCACCCAACTTCGCCTGAATTTAGGCCAGTTAGAGTTAAAGCATACAGGATCGCTAACCAGAACACGAGAAAATCCCCTAAACACTAGATTTAACGAGGAGAAGTGCATTGGGCCGTCGGTCTCAGTACGAAGTACAGCAAAGAAGCACCAGAGCCTGGTGGAGTGGAGTAGAGTGAGCAAGCACACTTCCGGTCTGCTGAAGGAGCTGCCACTAAGCCACACCCTCAAACACTCCAATTTACACTACTACCTCTCAATGTCCTTCAACAAAATCTCTGTACACTTCACTACCGTCTTTTAATTGACTACCTGGCCATCACTCGCTCTGTGCCAGAATCAAGAAGACCTCACTGTCGTTGACCTCGAAAAAAAGTGTGTTCGCTCATCTCGCCATTACTACGGGAACTGCGCTCTTTTTCGACAGGGGTGATAACTATCAACAACATTTCCACTCGACGAACAATCTGAACGCCAGCACTCAGGAGCGCCATTCGCAACGGCAAGCACGGCGCAATCGGATAATTGAGAGGCAGATCTTTTGCCTGGGAGGAGACATCGAAGCCTTTCACTTCACTTGCATATATTGTCACCATTGCACACATTTGGCCGGTCCCGTCAACATCATGCGTACCTTTGTTCTTTATTCAGCACTTCTGCTGCTGCTTTCAGCTTTCTCGGCTGCCTGGCCTGTGTGGCCGAGATGGTTACCGGAACTGGACTCCTTGATGGTGCGGGCTGATTCGAATAGCAGTAAGTCTTTTCTTTTACTCTGCGGACAATCTATTCAAGTTGGACTGGTGGACTGATCGTTTTGTAGCATCTTCCTCCTCTTCCGAAAGCGCGTCCGCTTCCGAAACCGATTCAGCCTCGTCAAACTCCACCTCCTCCGCAACTACCACTGGTAAGAAGTCCTCCTCTACTGGCTCAGCCAGTGAAAACTCCACAACCACAAGCCATACCGCCTACAACACGACCGCTGCCACAGGTGGTATCGGTATGGTGACGCCCGCATCCACTGCCTCGACATCGTACTATAAGATCGGTGACTGGGTGACATTCGCCTGGGATTTCACGTCTCTGGAGGGTACGCCGACGGCTGTGGACGTGCTTGCAACCTACAGTTCGACGGCATACACGATCGCGCAAAACGCCTCGGTACCTACCTCCGCCAACGCTACGCAAACTATATTGTGGGATACTGCTGCGTACCAGAACAGCAATGAGGGAAAGGCACAGCCACTGCAGATGGTCATCTACACTCTCGTTGTCTATGATGCTGCCTTCTCTATCTCCGCTACCCCATCTGCCGGCTACATGAGTGTGGCTTCGACGCACAAGTTTGCCATGTACTCCCCTACGGCTTACACGTCGCTGTCCGGCGTTGGCGACCAGTGTGCACTCTGCAGCGCTGGTGTGTCTGACATGGAGAAGAATGTGCTAAAATTCATGTTTGGCATGGCTGCTGTTACCGTACTGTCTTTCACATGGTTCGTTGGTGGCACGGGCGTCATCTGGTAGTCTCGTTGATTCGTATCATGGTAAAATATCTGATTACAGAGGGAAGAAAATTTGAAGACTTGTTACGGCATTTTGCGGGGAATGGAGTTTATTTGAAGGTTTATCTTACGGGGTCACGGCTTTATTGTTGCATTTTATCACTCCTTTATATCAAATGGGCATAGATAGCACGGAATGGACATCATTATAATATGATATTGATGGTATCTTGACATAGTTAGTTTCAGTCTGACTGTGTGGTTATGAGAAACCTTGAGACTTTGTAGTTACTTTTTATTAGAAGATGGTGGACTGCTGCGAGCTCTTCGAACAGACCACAAACTTCAGAACCATAGTATCCTGACGCAACATATACGAACAGCTCTTCAGATCAGCTTCAACGAGAAACCCCCTCCTTTTTCCTCATCTTCACGTCCAGCGAAAATGCCTGAGAAGTCCAACCCATCCATGCCTGGAGCTTCACCTCTAATCGGTGCATTGGGACTTGCACGTCTCCTCCTCTTCTCCTGTCCTGCTTTGCTCGGAAACGTGGGAAACATAGCTGTACTCTTCGGCTTCGGATCTTCCTTGAAAAATGAATGCTCCAGTACTTCTTTAGCGCCCGGCCGATCTGAAGGATTCAAGGCCAGTAGGGACGTCAACAGCGCACTGCCCGCCGACGTCAAGAATGGGAATTTCGCCCGCAGCACTGAGCCTTGCGTAGCAGGATTCTTGGGCAAGCGTAGCCCACGTGCATTGGGTAGGCGCTTGAAGCCCGGCCATGTCTGTTCCGTAGGAATACCGCACAGCTCGAAGATCTTGGAGAGCTCATCCACCTCGTTCTTCCCCTGTAGAAGTGGCTCTTTCGTCAGGAGCTCCCCGAATATGCACCCCACCGACCACATGTCCACCGCTGTGCCATATTTCTCGGCACCCAGAAGCAGCTCTGGTGCTCTGTACCAAAGGGTCACTACGAGCTGGGTCATCTTCGGTGCTGGATCCCCGAAATAACGTGCCATTCCGAAATCAGCAATCTTCAGTTGGCCCCGATTGTTAAGTAGTAGATTCGATGTCTTAAGATCTCGGTGCAAGATCCAGTTCGTATGTAGATAGGATACACCGGACACGAGCTGTAAAAGGAGAGTCTTTATCTCAGATGTGAGGAAGGGTTCGGACATATCTTCGAGAAGTGTCTTAAGATCATGTTCAAGAAAGTCGAGAACCAGGAATATGCTGTAACAGATTAGCTCTACTCCAGTCACGCATGAGAAATGCAACTTACTTCTCAATTTTTGAGGTATCCTCTCCAACCACTACCTCCTGTAAAGCCACAATATTCGGATGATTGCAATCCATGAGCGTTTGTATCTCCCGTAGTCCAGTAACCGGAACCCCATCCTGTGCGTTCTCCATCTTCAGCCTCTTCAGAGCAACCACCCTGCCCGAAACAGAGTCCTTCGCCCGCGAAACCCATCCATAAGCACCTTCCTCAATGTCATTAAGCTTCTCAAAGTCCTCCACGCTGCGACATTGCCTCCATGCTGGCGCTGGGAAACGTAACAACTTTGCAGCCGGCAGCTCGTCCCTCGGCGTGTCTGCGTCCGGCGACAATTTCCGCCGCTTCGAAGGCCGGTTCGTAGAATCGCTATGCTGATCTGATTGCGACTGATGTTGTAGTTGTGCAGCTACAGCTGCAGCTTCTTTCCTATTGCGCTGCAGCTCTGCAGCCTCCTCAACGCGCCGTTGTTTCTCGGCTTTTGCGCGCTTCTTTTCTTCTTTCTCTCGTTTCCTCTGCGCCTCTAGCTGCGCGTCTTCCTCGTCGTCCGCCCAGCGGGATTTGGCTTTGCTGGCCATGACGTCGGATTTGCGGCGTTGGTGGGGTTGGCGGTGGTGATGTCGTTAGTGAGGTACGTTCCGTTACTCGTCAATGTCGAGGCCCAGTACAGCTACTTCCGAGATTATTTTTTGGTGTTGCACTCGCTGCTTCGTACGTCACTTTGCGTTGCCGCGAAACAATGCCACCCGCGTCTCGACAATGAGGTATACAGCTCTGAGTACGGGCAGGAATTGTGCCCGCGTCCTGGGCAGGTCGCAATGGAGGAGCTGTGCCGTGAAAAGATGGTCATCTACAGATGCGAGGACTTGGACTACGCCGTTAGCAAAACAGCTTTCTGAAGCTATTACAGCATGATCGCCCATGTCCATTAATTCTGAGTAATTTGCTAACTGTTCTTGCAGGCTACTGGACCAATCCCTTTGGCGTCATTCATGCGAATGTGCCTTACTTCTGACTCCGGAGGATATTATACAGAGAAACAAGAAGGTCGAGATCAGTTTGGTCAGAAGGGAGATTTCATAACTTCTCCCGAGATCTCACAAGTTTTTGGAGAGCTGCTTGGTATCTGGTTTGTGGCAGAATGGATGGCACAAGGACGGAAGAGTAAGGGCGTAGAACTGTTGGAAATTGGCCCTGGTAGAGGTACCTTGATGGATGATATGTTGAGAGTATGTCATCCTGAAATTCTGTCGAATGAATCGTTTACTGATATTTTCTAGACCATTCAGAACTTCAAGCCAATGGCGGACAGCATAGATGCAGTATATATGGTGGAGGCTTCTCCAGCTTTGAGAGAAGCACAGAAGAAGCTTTTATGTGGCGATGCACCCATGACAGAAACATCAATTGGGTATCAGAGTATCAGTAAATATGCTAACCTTCCAATTATCTGGACTGAGAACATTAGATTTGTCCCTTCGGGTGCGCCTTTGTCCCGAAATTATCTTGTTCATGCTAACGTAAACAGATGCCTCAAAATCGCCATTCATTGTAGCTCACGAGTTCTTTGATGCACTTCCCATTCACGCATTCCAATCGGTACCACCATCACCGGAACAAGAAGAGTCCATTCAAACCCCTACAGGGATCCACAAACTTGCCCCAGAGGCAAAGAAGAAAGCAACCAAGACGCCACAGTGGCGTGAACTGGTAGTATCTCCAACACCAGAAGATGCTACACACACATCCTTGGGTACTCCAAAGTCACAACAGGCCGCCAATGCTCCCCCTGAGTTCCAACTCACTCTTTCAAAGTCTTCAACTCCTCACAGTCTCTACCTCCCCGAAATTTCGGCACGCTATCGTGCCTTGAGAGATATTCCCGATTCTCTTATCGAGATCTCACCTGAATCGCATGCCTATGTGCAGGAATTTGCCCGTCGTATTGGCGGCTCTGAGAAGAATCCAAAGCCAACACCTTCAGGTGCAGCTATTATCATGGATTATGGACCTGCTGATACAATCCCCACGAACTCGCTGCGTGGTATTCGAGACCATAAGATTGTCTCGCCATTGAGTTCACCAGGCCTCGTAGATCTATCAGCAGACGTAGATTTCATCGCACTAGCAGAAGCATCTCTCGGAGCCTCTGAAGGCGTCGAAGTTCATGGACCTGTAGAACAAGGCACCTTTCTGCTGAGTATGGGCATCAAAGAGAGAGCTGAGATGCTCACTAAAGCTTTTTCCGGCAATGACGATCAGAAGAAGAATATTGAAGGCGCGTGGAAGAGACTTGTTGATCGTGGTGGCAGTGGGATGGGCAAGGTCTATAAGGCTATGGCCATTATCCCTGAAGCTGGTGGGAAGAGAAGACCAGTCGGCTTTGGTGGCGATATAGCTTAGATGTGCATATATGTAACATGTACACTAATAAGTCGTAAAATGCGTCTTAAACCAACCTGGTTAATTCACTTTGTCTGCGGACATATGTGTATTTAGCAAGACGAACAACCTCTCTGATGACAATTTGAGGGCCAATCAAGGATAGCAAGCATCCATCAGATACGAAAATCGCAGAAGCATTGTTTTTCTTCTCCAAAAGAGAGTACGAATCTCACCAATCATACTCTTATACTTCTGATCAATCGCCGTACCAGAAAGTCTCCGAAGAGATTTCACTGTAAGCTCTCGACCTTTCGCGCTTTGCGCTCAGTGAAGGTTCTCCCCAACGCGAACGTTCTACCATGCCATTGGAATTAACGTTTGGAACTTGTTGGCTCGATGCTGTTTATTTGGATTCATGTTATTGTGTCGGTGATGTGAAGATGTGATGAGCGGATTGTGAACATTGACTTCATCTCCTGCTATAGTGGAATTTAAAGTAATTGTATTTGCCAAGTCTGACTTCACTTCTCTATCAGACTTCCACTACTCACACCACACATTTGTGACAGAAAGAGAGTGAGAAAATCATATAAGGGTTGATCACAGAGATAGTAAATGAGTAGCAGTGTCTTCATCATATTCTATTTCTCATCACATCATCAACATTCTCAGCTGCGAGAGAAAAAGAGATATATATTGGTTCCTATTCTCTCTGCCTCGACTTAACAATCAATCTAAAGGACCGACTACTCAGTAGTTACATCGAAATGTGTCAGTTGTATTGAAACAAGTACACACAAAGTATTAGTCTCCGCGGTCAAGACAACCATGACTAATGGTGGTAAGATCTTTAACATTGGCACCATTATCACATACTACTTAGTTAGTTTGAAATCCTCATCTGGTATAACGAGAACACCAAGCAATATATAGGCTTTTGCTATGCCTGCCACATCATCCTCATCCAGCAGATCCTTCTTTTTTCCGACATGCTCAAACTCGGGGGATATCTGCGTGCGACCTGATACTTCGATTTCATCCTTAAGTACCGACAGACCTGTGACAACGACGAGCACATCACGGTCGAGTTCGCGGTCTTCACACTTGGTTACAGATGTGACATCAGAGCAGCCATCCGTCGAGTCGGTGACTTCGTCTGATACGAGTCAATTTACATCCATGAATTCTCTGACATATTTCTCTACTCGGAAGACTTCCTCGGTTTCAACTGAGCCGACTGGAACCCCTGAGATAAGTAGTCAAGCTGTATCTCACGGTACGATGACTTCGCAGCATAGTGCCGCACCTACATCAATATTGCTGCCAGTGTCGTCTGTCGATTCTGACATATCGATCATGTTTTCTACTGTCATCACTACCTCCACACAATATTCAGATGCTAACATGGCGTTATCTGTTCAAGTCTCGACAACCTCGTCAAAGAAAGAAAGCTCCATCACATCAGCAACGAAGAGGTTCACAGATACTTCTCCATTTTTCACCCGGCATAGCTCGCATAAACCCACCTCTCACACAGTGAATTCTTCGACACGTAAATCCCGCCATTTATCAATCACGTCTACTTCGGCGGCGGCCACTCCTAGTTACAATGTTACACTTAGCTCAAGCTCAACGAACAAGAGCTCCGTAGTATCCAAGGCTGTTCCAATAAGTCTTTCACTTGCATTTGTCACAGGAGTTTTGCTTGCTCTTGCCTTTTGGGGCATTAGAAAGCGCAAGTCCAAGAGAAGCGAAAGGAGGCGTGGTGAACGATCACCTCCATCGAGCTACTCCCTCAGGAAAGATTCGCAACCGCTGCCTCTTCCACCACCGCGTCCGTCGCCACCAAACTCTCCACTGAAGCTCAGACCTAACAGTGGTTTTAATAGCTATTCCGCGGTCGAGTACGCTGCTGCTGGAAATGATGCTCATACTGGTAACAAATTAGGAGTGGATCTAGTTCCACTGCAGACTTTGGGCTCATCGACTAGATGCGGATCTCAGGAAATTCATAAAGATTCGGAGAATACCAGTCCCAGATCACCGATTCAGAGATTAGCGGATGGCATTCCAAATGAAACAGTATCCAATTACTCGAATAAACGTACACAGAATCTAGATACACCTGCTCATGATAGACCTTCAACGCCAAAAAACATTTCTGGAGACTCATTGGCACCAAAGCCGCTAAACGTCGTCAAGAAGGTCCTAACGAAATCATCAGCTGGTTATACAGATGATCACACCTCTACGAACTCTGATCTCTCTTCGTGGCCTCCACGGCCAAGGACACCTAAGCAAGGTTATCATCAGCATCTGCATGCTGATCACATCTCGCCAGTCACATACAGACCCAGTCCGGAACATGTAGCGAGGGAGCGTGATAAAGCCTTGGATGCTTTAGAAGGACTCCATGAGCAAAAGATATCTCACAGGGCGGGTGATTACAGTCCGAGTCTATATAGTGAGGATGGGGCTGGAGAGATATTCTCGGAGCTGGAGGTAGTAGATCCAGCAGGCAATCAGGAAGCAGGCTATTCTCTCACCCGCATTAATTCCAGAGATTGCCTGGAGAAGGAGAGGCCTAGATGGATATGATTATTTGCCAGCAGTGTTCAGACTTTTGCCTAATGGGCTAAGTCTTTTGTGTTTTTTCTTTTATCACTCAGCTTTGAATACTGACATGGATTTTCAAACATCATTGTATCATCAATATTTGCACCCATCTCTTTGCGCTCGACACCCTCTTTAATTGGGAAATTTGTCCTATTGCGGTTAAAACAGTCGACGACAAAGTAATATGCACGTACTATTATTGAGTGAAGCATTGACTTGTCACAATTCTGTGAAATATATGTGGCTTTTACAAATTCACACCTAGCACTATATATGATCATTGTCTAGAAGTTTTGTAAACAGATGTCGTCGGATTTAGTCTGCCTACTCACGTGAAATGCCCAATTCGGACTGGTAACCTCCATCGTGAGCGGTGGTGAAGTACTTAACAAGGCGGATGCCGATTCTCGGCAACGACATCAACCATCACCATTAATATCATCTACAATAATGAGAGTCTTGGACGAATTTCTACTCATATCCAGTTACATAAGTTGAGAGAGTGGTCTCACATAGAAAGGGGTGTGCACAAAATCCTGCAGCTGATTTGATGGCAGGTAGAGATGTGAGCGCTCCGCAATCTCGGAGTCCGAGAATTAATAAGAGAAAACGACATACAATCGAAGTAACAAGGCCCATACCAAGTCAGACTTCCCCAGTAAACTCTCATGGGTCTGCCGATGTGGAAGAGAGCGGTACAAAGATATCTAAACGTGCTTGTAACGAATGTCGACAGCAAAAGGTCAGCTTACAAAATGTTAAAACGAACTGATATATATTTAGTTGATTTGGAATGTTTGAGTAAGTTTAAGGAACGTACCATGTACTAACACTTTTTGTTTCTAGCTAAGATGCGATGCTATCCAAGAGCCTTTTCAAAAGTGCACTCGTTGCAAAAAGCTCGAGATCGATTGCAGAATAGACTCCAATTTTCGACGTATTGCAGGGAAACGCAAGTATGTTGTACTTACTTACTTGCATATCAAACCTCAGACAGGACTTAACTAGCCTACAGTAAAACTTTGGAGCTACAGCGAGAGGTTGATGAACTACGTCGGCAGCTGGCTTTGCGGGATCAACAACCTGTCATAGCACCACCACCAATAAATACCAGCATCATAAACCACAGTCACTCAACCTCCACACTGCAAGGTGGCTACAAGCTGGAAAGCGTTAGTCTCTCCGAAGGAGAGGTCAACACGTTATTCGAGGAGTAAGTCGTAATATGACACCATATTAAGACTATTTACCTGATAGATTAGCTACTTTCAACATTATCATCCCGATCTTCCATTATTAGACCCAAATAAGAGTCCGGACTACTACTTCGATCTTTGTCCTCTCCTTGGATGGGCTATCATACTGGTAGCCTCTCGTAGGTCAAGAGAACGACCAAGACTCCTTTCCGAGCTACGATGGCCGGTACACACATTACTCTGGACCACCATTGCCCAGAATTCTAGGTCATATCATATCGTGAAGGCTCTATGTCTTTTATGTACATGGCCGGTTCCAGTGAGCACAAATTCGGACGATACCTCGTACTTGACAAGTGGCATCATGACACAGCTTGCAATACAAGTAGGCCTACATCAAGCGAAGAATACCCAAGATTTTGCCAAACTTGCTATTGTTCCGACAGAGTTAGTGCTTAAAGATCGGCATTTGACCTGGGTCTATTGCAATATTGTGGCTCAGGAGTAAGTTCTCCGTGTATTCGATTCATTTTCAACTGACACATGGAAGTGTTTCGACTACAAATGGACAACCACCAACGACTTTATACGATTGGAGCCTAGGTCTTGGACTTGTGGGTGAAGCGTGCTTTAGAATTGAGCGCGAACTACAAATCCGGTTGCAAATTGGGAAACTATTTGATAAGATTACTAGATCTTTATACAGCAATTCATCCCACCCCACAAACTTGACGAGTGGAATTGAACAGCAATCGACTCTTAGTCTGCTCAGAAGAGAACACCAGGATCTAGAGATACTGCTTGGTCAAGATCTATCATGTATGTTTATTTGTGTGTTCTGTATTTCTGCTAACCTTCGGATTTCGTAGCTAGCAATCGACTACGCCTTCGAGCAGTAAGCCTTCATCTTCATTGCTTCGCGTTCTATATTCCACTCGACAGTAGTTTCCACAATCAACAGATGCTATATCTTTATCAAGCAGCGTTGGAATATATACACTCTATTCTTGATATGGAAACTGCTACTCATGAATTTCTTAAGTACCTTACACAACTCCCCTTTCAGATGTTACTCAGTGCAACTAGCGCACTTATGAGAATACTCAACAGTTCCTTCGCTGAGCATGTGGACCGAGAGCATGGGAGGGCGCTTTTTAACAGTGCTATACTAGCCATCAGAAGAACTAGTGTTCAGCACAATGACCTGTCAGATCGATTGGCTGGGACCCTTTCGCGCATGTGGCGAGCCTGGGGATCCGCCGACTCAAGTTCTGCAACCTTTGTTGTGAAACCTGATGAAATGTTACAGCTCACTATTCGATCTCGTATGAGTACTAGCCATGTAGTCGATTTGGCTTGGGTATGGAAGGCAAGACTTTTGGCAAGGGAAACTACTAATAACAATGGTAGGAGGTTTCGTTGTAAATCCAAGAAAGCGCTAATATTAGATCAGAAGCGGTCGTTAATCAACCTGGAGTGCCTATGGCTTTGGCCATGCCTACAGCCGGCCTTCCAGATTCGCAATTCGACTTCTCTTTTGACAGTCTTGATTTTTTGTATTCATTGGACTGGGTTACAGATGATGTCGGCAACAGCTCTTACTAACTATGGATATCATTCTTGTTGGAAAATATCCTAAGATGTCGAATATTGGCCAGTTCAAACCAGAAGCTATGGTGCAGCTTTGTAGTGTTTTAGGACTCTGCTAGCACTTTAAGATCCTTAGGATCTTATACGATGTAGTATATGTTAGTATTATTGCGTCTTTCAACAACAACTTCTATTTCAACAACGCTATATAACTTAAAAACGCTGTCTCAATTATGCACATCAGCACTCACTCTTAGCCCATTTCCATATCGCAAGCGCCTGTCTTAAGATTCTTTCATATTATAGTCAAGTTCAGCTGTACAAGTCGAACTCTTTCTCTTTTACACCCGATTTTGTTATTGTTGTCATAGCTACAATTCATAGCTACAATTGTAGGGTTCGGTAACATTATTTGCTTTCATATCTTATAGCTGACTGGTGGACAAGATATTAAAAGGCGAATACAAAGCTAAAAGCATTGTTACACAAACAAAGAGTGAAACATAGATAGCTACAGAACAGACTTCTTGACTCAATTTCTACAGTTGCATTGAATATTACTAGGCACATAACAATATGCATAGATTAAAGACTTTGTGTAGTAACTAAAATCGACCACAGCAAGCAAAATGCGATTGAAAAAAAAGTATAAAACTAACACTGTAAGGGCTTCTAGTTCTTCAACTCTCTACATCAAGAATTCCGAAGGTGTCTCTTAATGGAGTCTTTCTTTGACTGATATAGTAGACCAGTCAAATGACCAGCCTTTCTGAGACTAATACTCCAAAACCTTACTAGTCTAAAAAGAAGACTTGTATAAGACTGTTTGTCGTTTGTGGTATATATAGATCATCGAGATGGCTACTTATGACAGGAGCGTAGGAAGATATAGAAGAGGAGATGTGGGGACTCTTCAGCAACTTGCCACAGGGCAGCACGAAACAAACCTGCAAAAAGCATACACATGGGAGTACTTAATTCCTCAACCATATGTACCGAAAAACCCAAAGGTTTTTACACACAAGTCTTCCTTGACTCAGTAGAGTCGAACCTTTTTGCAGGATCCCAGGTTGAACCAAGGCACTTTGCAGTGCCGAAGCTTCACGGTTCCACTGAGCCAGGGAAGATTTGTGCTATGTTTTTGGCCATCTTGATTTTTATAGATAGCATGAGGGGCAAAGCTAATATGTGAACATGGGAAAATGTGATGAACCTTTAGCAGCCCACCTCAGGAAATTGTAAACATACCAGGATGAAAACTAATAATGGTTTACTTTCTGAAAGTTGTCAAGTCATAGGGTCATGTTTAACGTGATATATATATATACACATTTAAATGATAGACTTCAAGTTCCAAGATCACCGTCGATTATTTCAAGAGCTACGCTGCTCAATCATCAGACAGTGAGGCTAAGAAATAACTTATACTAAACAGGTACATGTATATGTGGTAGCATTTTTCAACACTCCTCAAATGCAAATAGCGTGTCATTTTCACTGCATAGCCAAGTCTCTGGTGGTTATCTAGCTTAATAGTGAGCAAGTCTCGAAGATAGAATGATACGCCCAAATTTCAGTAGAAGAATCCGAGATTATAGGCAGTGAACTAAAAAGGGGTAATCTTGGAAAGAGACGAGTCCGGGAGTTTCCTGCCCCAAGTAGTTTTTAGCTTGTGAAACGATGACAAGATCATGAGTAAGGATGACGCTTCAAACACTGATGAGAACGCCACCATACCAGCAGGCATGGAGCAGCATCTACCATTCAACCAGAAATGCCACCTCAATAAAGTGGAGTATATAGAATACGTAGAAGTTGAAAAGCGCAGGCTGTCGGTCACATGGATATTTTGTGATTTGTCTTAGGAAAGCATCGCAGTATCTGTACCATTTACCCTGGCTCATGCAGAAACATCAGCTACTCCAGGCAGATACGCAACTGCAAAGACATGAAGTTTTATGGTGTGTTATGGTGTTCAGGTCCGCGAGATACACTTCAAGACTAGAAACCAAAGTGAGACCATTGTCTGGCATTCTTTCTATTCCGTTCTCAAGCACAACAAACGGGAGAAAGTCATCATCAAAGGCGATTCTCATAAGCAACCCCAATAGGTACGACTCCACCATCCTTTCTATGGACTACGCTACATTTCACACATTCTTCAAAAGCCTCAATCCAGCAGGCAAACAAAGAACACATACAAAGACCATTCGTCCGTTCTGCTCTAATTATACTCTCGAGTCATTGCCCAAGGGGATACCAGCACACTGATGATGCTCTATGCAATACCGCCCAATCGTCCCATTTTAAGCCTGCCACCCACCAAACGCCAGCAATGCAACCGCAACCACCCTACCAAATGCATCCCATGAAAGCACAAGAAACGGTGTCTTTGAGCCAAAACAAAAAAGCCCAAGCACAATAATTAACAAAACACCGAACCCTATATAAGAAGCGCCATAACAAATAATCTGCGTCAATCGTGCAAAGCGAGCCATCCCATACTCAACTCTGACTCATGCTCATCAAACTCATAAGCCCATCAGCCGCCTTCCCTTGTAAGCCTGTACTCTGCTCGCTGGCCTTCACTGTAATCTCACTGTCCCTCCTCACTCTCTTCCTTCTCAGAGCCTCGATATCGATATGAATATCGCTACTGGAAGTGCTCACCGAGTCCGTCGGGCTCGCTGGCTCCCATGTCGTTCCATCTCTCAACTTGCTTTGTCCATGATACATTCCTGCAGACGCCTGGCGCGCCAATATTGGTGCTGGGATTGAGGTAGATGAGGGGAGTGTGGATATCCGTGAGTTCGTGCGAGGGGGATCGCGTGCTGTGGAGGGACTTCGGATGTTTGTAGGGCGGACTTGAAGACGAGAGAGTGGGAGATCGGTCTGGTTTGTTCTGATCTTGTACATCGCTACTTGGAGACGCATACGAAGGGTTTCGGCTTGCTAAACACGAGGCTCATATCAGTGGCTATTCGTGTTACGATACAAAAATGGAGTGAGGAACTTACTCTACGAGCTTCATCTGGTTGGAAACCCCGCGACGGTGCCGGTTCGAAGCCTTCTGTATGACCTTCCATTTCCGTCTCAACAGCCTCTGGCTCGGTGACAGTCGTCGAGTGCGAGTCTACAGCGACATCTTGACTGAAGGAGAAGCCGAAGGGTGAACGTGGGGACTCAGGAATAATATCAACCGAATGAGGATCCTGTGATAGTAAGTATAATGTTATCCTGCACGTAAGACGATAACGTACAGAAGATACCTGCTGCTGTGAATCAACATTGTCAAGCTCAGTAGGTTCGCGCTGCCTGTGTGATTCTCTAGGCGATCCAGCAGATTGTGTCTCAATACCTGCATCCTCATCGTTTCTCCTCTCCGGCGATGTGGAAAAGCGAGGGAATCCAGCTCCGTCAACCATATCGAAATTCCGTTTCTTGCCGCCTATTTCAGCACGCGCGATCATTGGTATAGACGATTGTTCGCCCGGAGCGAAAGCATGTTGTGTTGTTGTCTTAGCCAGTATCCTCTCCTTCGAAGGACTGAGGGAAACAGCAGCGCCCTTCTTCGTAGGACTCGTGGTAATGGGCGTATTGACATTAAGATCGCCGAGCACGCGACGTGCCGCGTTTGGAGTTTGCGTAGACATGATGCAGGCAAACTAAAATATACCTGGAATATCTGAAGTTTTCGGAAGGAAGGCGCAGCAATTGTTCTTGCAGTCTGTCGGCGCGTGAGGTTGGAATTGGTGAAGTGAGGTAGGTACGCGTGCGTGTGTGCGGGGCGTCCTGTGGAAACTTTGTTTGAAGCTATGTTTGTTTATCAACAAACTGTAAAAATAAACATGAGGTTTTATACATACTACTCGAGGGAAGTCTCCAAGCTGCGCGTTTCTATACGGTTTTTGACTCGATTCTCATATATAAATGTAAAGAATTGGTTGTCGCAGTCGCGTGGAAAGATGCAGCTTGTTGCAGCACGAGCTCTCAGTCGCGAATAATTGATGGCTGTCGGTCGGAATAATTCCGATTCCGTAGCATACATCCATGTTAGTGATAGGGAACCCTGTCTGCCAGATCATTCACCTCAGGCTTAGATTGAGTTTGGAGGCTGGGTAACTCGTAACGGTGCAACTACCGAGTAACCTAGGTATTTGTACAGTATGATAATAGAAATAAACATCAAGAGAATGGTATGTTTCTCAAGAGTAATTATCGGACCGTGATTATCTGATGAAATTATAGCAAAAATCCAGCTGGTTATACTGGGCGTAGCTTCTGAGATCGCTACCTGCTTGTAAGGTCGTTTGGCTTGAGATGTGGTTCTATTTTATCATCGTTCGGCCAATGTATCGAACATATTATAATCGTCTAACCTTACACAAACTCTACCACTCTCTTCAAAACAGTCTCATACCATCATTCCCCTTGGCTTTGAAAGTCACATTTACTAGAAGCTAGTTGTAGAAAAGCGGAAGACTTGAAGTGTACCCAAGACGTTGTGCGGCCCAGGTGACTTCATACGACTCAAGCACTTTCCTACATCACTAATCTGCTGTACGTAGGTGCGATGTCTCGAATACTACTATGTAAGTACAATACTATGTGGCAAGAACACCGCAGTTTGTAGGTACGTTATCCCCCCTTACTAGAAATATCTTATCCCCTCACTCCTGAGAACCTTGTTAACCTTAACATCGGGGTAGATCCTATGCAGAGACTTTACACTCCCTACATAGCAGAACTACCATTGCAGATCAACCAAGGCTTTGCTTTGATCTCTCTAGCCATAGAACAAAGCAGTTGAACTACATAATCGACAATCAGCCTACAACATCATCATCTTCAAAGCTCTTTTTGTCAGAAATGCTACTCAGCCAAAAGCTCACCGGAACCGTGAAGTCAGGTGATGGAAGCACACAATGAACTTCGACAGGCTAGCTACACCTCGACGTGGGACAATGAAATCAGAATATTGGCTCTGGATCCTCATATTTCCCTTCTCAAATACATGAAGCATCTTTCAACCGCACGTTATGACCAACTCATCGTTATACAGGAGTATCATATATCTCAAAAGGTTCTCTGTCAACCTGGCCCTGTTGTGTTACTGCTTTGACCCAGAGTCCCACTCACATACACAACAAGTACAGCAGCATAGGCAGCGGTGCTCCCAAATACCTCCGCTCTTCTCGCGTTGGTCAACAATCCAACGATAGCTGCAAATAATATGGTAAAAACGGCAACAAGCCCCAGTCTGGTTTTCCAGCTGCTATTGCTGAGTACCGAGAGACAGACCATGGCGCCAAGTAGTAGGACTATACTGAAAAATGTCGAGATCATATAGGCCGTGAGTTGAACGGATGAGGCGCGAAAATAGAATATTGGAAGGTTTCCAGACACTGAGCGCTTACGATCCTGTGAACAATTGTAAGCTTCATCGCTGCAGTATTGGCAAAAGACATACACGAAAGCAATAGCCACAGGAGTACCTCAAGAAACGGCTCAGACGGTCATCATCCGAAGGTGATAGTGTCAGAAGATCATCAGGATCATCGAGAAGGCGTTTGTCGGCGCCAAGAAGAATGCTACCGTCCCGTTCTGTATTGAAATATTGGCGGAATATACGTAGTATGTGTTTTGGGGGCTTCTTGATGTTTTGGATTTGTTGCTCTTGTATCAACGCTTCGCCTTTTGGTGATAGGTAAGCTGTTTTTCAGACATCTTGGGAGGAACAATAATAGCTTACGATATTCTTTCATTGCTTCTCGAATCTCTCCATGAAGCCGAATTCTCTCGTAGGCTTTCATCGCACCAACATCTTGGTGTCCAAGACTAGTATATGTTATTGCCTTTGCCTTAAGTTTCTTATAATCCTTAGCAAGACTTCGCGATTCGAGGTTGCCTGAACCAATGTTGACATCCTCACAATCTAGCTTCGAAAGTTGCTCTTCAAGTTCATTCAGGTTACTTTGAAGGTACAGTATATTTCGCGCTGATAGTCGATTAAATTTTCGAAATATTGCTGAGTCGGTGTCTTCGCCGATGAAGCTGGCAAGTGCTGGAAACCCATCAAGCCGCGCGGAGCCCTTTTGATCACGACCGATTTCCATGCGGTAGTATTTGTGGGAGTCATTGATCTCGAGGTCTTTGCTAGTCGATCAAAGAAATAACATTCTATCGCCTCGGGTGCTGGGTATGGTCATTTATTCTGGTAAGGGAAATATCTTCTGAATACACTCAAAGACTTGCAAGTTGAAGAAATTCGCAGCAAGTTGTCCGGAATCAGCCTTATGTTGTACACAGCCCCACGTTGACATGCATAAACGAGGCAGTGCAATGCTTGCACCTTCGGATATATGCCTCATCCCAAATACTTCTACTATCTTGGTTCAGTACGATCCTCAATTTCTGTCGATCTATATCAGTTCACTACCATGGCCACCAAGAGCGATGTTTACCCTGTCCGAGGCAGCCATGGGAGTATGTCTACACTGCTTGAATAAGTTTCTAATTCATTTCATGTCATACATTAGAAGGAACAGCAATGCTGACTTTCCTCAGAAATGGAAGTGGATACGAGATGGACTGATCACCTTCGAAAAGCCTCCAGAATCCCTACAGAGAGCCCTAGAGATGCAAATGCGAACAGCCCAATACCAAGGATTGACGAGGGTCGGCAGCCTGATAAAGCTCTTACGGCGGATGTGGTGAACAAACATGTCTGGACAGGTAAATTCATCACTCAGAGGGCTATTCAAATGGAAGTAGATACAAGATGGACTGATCACCTTCGAAAAGCCTCCAGAATCCCTACAGAGAGCCCTAGAGATGCGAATGCGAACAGCCCAATACCAAGGATTGACGAGGGTCGGCAGCCTGATAAAGCTCTTACAGCGGATGTGGTGAACAAACATGTCTGGACAGGTAAATTCATCACTCAGAGGGCTATTCAAATGGAAGTCAAAAAAAGAACTGTATTTGCTCGAGGAGATACAGGAGCATCTGAGAATATCGTCTCTTTTGGATATTGCAAGAAGCTCAGCCTCAAAATAACTGAGGGACAGAGCAGATTCAGAATGGGCAACTGTGAAACTGTCTCTACCATCGGCACGGTTTCTGTGGATGTGAATTTTGCAGATAGCTTGACTAAATCGTATAACATCGTGGCACATGTCATCCCAGATTTCCCATATGACATTCTCGTTGGGAAACAGTTTCTCCAGACCACCAAAACGTTGACGAAACACATTTTCCGATTTGTTAAGCATACTTTTCGGGTTTCTTCGAAATGGGCATGTTACCAGCTGGGGCAGACTTCAGAAAGGTTTAAGGCAACATTAGGAGACAATGTCAAGGTTCAAGGACTACCAGACACTGGCTCTTCACGGAATATCATGAGTTACGACTGGGCTTTTCAGCATGGTCTCCATATAGATTCGAGTCAGGAGAATCGCGGGTGGATCACTTTCCCACGAGGACGAGAAGCAACACTTGGACAAGTTCATACAACGATCACGCTTGCTGACGGTAATAAAACGCCAATTGTGTTTGAGATTTTACCCAGGACCCAGGTTACGGTAATACTTGGTGAGGATTTTATCTTTGACCACAGAATATATGAGAAGTATCAAGGTTCATTCATCGAAGTGGACAGTCAGCAAGAATTGTTGCATATGGGCTACCAGCCATGGTATGCGAGGTTGGGGGAAAACCTCATGAGATTTAGGCGACACGCCCAAGCTGGCCCTTCATCGGGTACGTCGCCCTTCTCAATTCAGATAATATGTATGTGTACTAATTGTACCCAGTACAAGGATATCAAGCAACTCGAAACGATGAGGCAGAGATTGAAGAACGGCGTGCTTGGAACGAGAAGTACGATAGCGGAAGGACAGCGCCCCATAATATATGGGCACAGGAGAATCAACGCCGCATCGATTACGAGAACCGTCGAGATCCGGAGCATCCGCTCCCTTTAGGCACAAATCTCATCGATCATCCCTCCCAAGATATAAATCATTTCTTGATAGTTCCAGTGGTGACCTCTCAAGCCCAAAATCATATAACCTCCTCAATCAATAACGGTTTAGGTGCCGACAGCGGCAACGCAACCTTTGCCCAAGCTATAGGATTTGGGATGGTAGAGGCTACTCAATGGGGAACTTAGGTGGAGTGCAGTATGTATTGTTCTTTTGCACCTGTTTATCTATGGGCTAATCCATCGCAGTTGGGTTTTGCCCACCAGTGCTTATGGATTCAACGAAATGCATTGTGATTCAATAGCAATCGCTGGGCATCAACTTATGTGAGAAACGGTGAGAAAAGAGGCTTATAAAGTGCGGCATAGATTCAGCATAAAAGCACATGAATTCAAGACATCTTAGATTTATCTCCTTTTGAGGGAGAGCAGAGGGTTTGTTGCTTTAGAAGGTAACTTAACCGTGGAGTTCTTTGAGGGCGGAAAAGATATTACTCATCTGAGTGTCTGTCCTCAGAAGTGGTCCAAAACCTCTACAGAAACTATTCAGGAACAGACGAAACGTGGCAAGCTCTACGCGGAACTCTTTAAGGCTCGCTATATGGAGTACTCAGGACAATTAGCAAATACTAGCGGAGTCCCGGTGAGTTTCATCCAATAATATAATTAGTTTTGGCTAACATGATATAGTTCCAAGTTTGCTTTGTGGCTTGAATCCGATCTAGATGATCTTTAGGGAAGTATTTATGGTATCTCTGGGTGTTAATAGGTTTTGGAGACCCTTAGAAGTAGGAGGGAATCGAAATATTGCTTATTATGACTCGAACCTTTAGCACTATCTTATACATAAAAATACACAATGCAAGCAGGTTTTTGAGAACATTGATGCCCCTTGAAACGGCTTGATAATCATTCTTTGAACATCGCAACATATTTCTCCAAAACAAGAGGTGTAAAGAAGGAGTCTCTAGTTCAAAGTTATTTCCTGTCTATTTGTGTTTCTCTCCCGTCACAGCTTCATCTAGGAGTCTTGATATCATAGTATTTTAAGAAAATATCGTAAGAAGTCTAGCTAAACATGATATAAGAAGACACGTTACAAGTGCTTATAATCCACTAGCTTCGATGGGTTTTGGGCGCCGTTCTACGCTGTCTCGAGCAATCCTACGAATGTGACATTGCCATGTTCGATTCTGTAATCAACCTTTTGAGAAGCCTACTTTACACCATTTAACAGCGAGGAACATAATGATGTCCTAGCTGACAACCTCTGCGTCTACCGTTGTTATCGCCGTGCTTAATGCCAGCTCCAATCATCTCTTCAGCAACATGAACCTTAGAAGCAAATGGCTTTTCTCCTTTGGCAGAATCGATTGGGTACATGTGACAGGTTGCAGTAGAATGATAATATAACAAGATTAGCTACAAGCACAAATACTGCTAAAGGCTTCTGGTGTTGGTTTCCCAAGCCATCGTGGAGAGGGGGCTTTACGCCAGCGGCTTTAATAGAGTCTCGGCGGTCGACGTGGTTATCGCCATGCTTAAGTCCGGCTACCATTAGCTACTTCATCAGTTGATTATATACATGCATATATATAATGGTTAGCAAATATATAGAGGAAGTGGTCAGTTTCGTTGTCTCTCATTCTAAGTATATAATTACGATCTTCCAATGGCAGCCTCAAACTTCATCAGCAAGGTTGCTATCGTTGGTGTATGCAATATCACAATATCCATTTCAAGCGAATGATCGGCTAATGAAGTCAAGGCCGGTGGTAATAGTGGCAGATTCATTACTGAAGCCCTGCTCAAGACTGGCAAGCACACTGTTACCGCAATTACACGGATCGACAGTCAGAGCAAGTTACCTGAAGGTATCGATTGTAAGAAGGTCGATTATGATAAGCCGGAGACACTCGTTGAGGCACTTAGAGGCCAAGATGCACTGGTTATCACCCTGAGTGGTCATACGCCAAAGGATACCGAAATGCAACTCATCAACGCGGCCGGTGAGGCAGGAGTGGTATGGATCCTGCCCAATGATTGGTCCCCAGACACCGCGAACGAAGCGATTGCTAAAGACGTTTTTGTTTTCCAATCAAAGGGTGAGAAAGCTCATTGTATATATACTCTACTGAAGCCTCGCTGACCAAGACTACAACATATAGTGGCCACTCGTAAGGCCATCGCAGATCTTGGCAAGAGTTTCTATATCTCGGTATCTACAGGCTTCTGGTATGAGTGGAGTCTGGCCATTCCAGCAGCTTTTGGCATCGACTTTGCCAACCGTGCCATTACCCTCTTCGACGAAGGCGAGACCAAGATTTCTATTTCAACGTGGCCACAAGTAAAAATACCCTCATGATCATTGAATACTTCTCCATCAAGTGACTGACTGCTTCCAGGTTGGTCGTGCTGTTGCCGCTCTTCTAAGTCTACCTATCAAGCCCGAAGGCTCAAACAAAGAAGCTTGCCTTGAGGGCCTCAAGAACAGGGTAGTTTATGTCAACTCCTTTACGGTGAGCCAGAAAGATATGTTGGAGTCCGCTCTTCGCGTGACTGGTACAAAGGAAGAAGATTGGACTGTTACAAAAGAGCCGGCTCAAGAGCGGTACTCTAGCGGTATCAAAGAGATGCAGGAAGGCAAGCGCATTGGATTCGCAAAGATGATGTATACCCGCGTCTTTTATGCCGATGGTTGTGGTGATTTCGAGCATAATAAGGGTACTCTGAATAGCTTACTTGGCCTGCCGAAGGAGAACATCGACGAATCGACCAAGCTTGCGATCGAGCGCTCACAAAACACTAACTGGGTGGGTTAAAGATAGTTGCAACAAGAGAGACTGTAGTTTATTCGAAACAAGAATCGTTCCTAGGTTAAACCGTGAAAAACACCTGTTTCTCGCTCTTACCTCTCTTATTTTATATTGTATAGATATCTGTTAAGTGTAAGAACTTAGTCAGCATCATCACTCTATACCACTATGAACATCCTTAGAGTTAATGGTGAAAGTAAGCTATTCCAACAACCGGAAGATTCCTTATGGTCCAGCATCCAGTAATCACGACAGAGTTGTTATGTCACTTAGTGTGAAGTATTAAAAGACCACGATTTCGACACCCACCAACAAGATAACAATGCAATACCTAGACCAGTAGGGAGTAAAATTCGAGGTTTGATCCAAAAGGTGCCTTTGAATTGTATTTCACCATGGTACAAAGGGTCCAAAGGGAATGTTTGATATACAAAAAGCGATGTCTGGTCTTAATCATCGAATCCATTGTCAAGACACATAGAAGGCCTTGCAAGACCATGTAACCACAAAATCAGTTTTTTATTCTACAATACCCTTGTAGTGATAGCTTAGAAGAAGCCTTTTTGAACATATCTATCGTTAGTAGCTTTGAGCTGAAAAGGTAGAAAAAGATAAAGAGGTGACAGTACCATATCCCAGGCGCAAGGATTCGCACTATAAAGTCCCTATCAATCGGGTCCACGCAAAATTCAATAAAATAAAAAAAACATAAATACTACAGGCAATCAACGACAAAATAAATTTCGGTTTGTCCGAAAAGAATGGTTGTGAATATTTGTAAAATACAATCGGGACAATCGTTCGTCGCAACGAGAAAGGAAAGAAAGAATCGCACTCGAACGAGCAGCGCAACTCTAAGTCTATAAATTGGGTATATCGTATATCCTTTGACTCCGGCAAGTGGCAGCCATATGATATGGTCATAAGTCATTCATCAACACACTGCAGTAACTCGAATCAAAACTTAGCTCGCCCGACCCACCAGATTATCCGGGCTTCTCATACTCTCCCTCTCATCGTCCTTATCGGCATGCAGGCTAGCTTCGGAGTCGCGCTTGATTCGAATGAAAGCCAGTTTCTCGAAGCGGCTGAGAGCTGCCCACCAATGTCTTCCCGCTTCGTGTTCCATGATTCTCTCCAGTAACTCCACCGTTCTGTTTCTTACGTCTTTCTCTTTGTGAAATAGACCCAGAGCAATATAGAAAAGACCTGCATGACTTTCCGGGGCTACACTAAGCAACTGGCAAATCTCATCATACGAGTGTGTGTATTTTGCAAGCGCCAGATAGATATCTCGTGATGCACTAGGAGTGAGTTTCTGTGTCCGTAAACGGTCGTGGAGATGATGTAGATCCAAGGACTTAAGAGGTCGGAAAGTGTATAGTTGGGCAAGATCCTAAGTATATTAGCAATTGATTGTACAAATACATGGAATTCGCGTACCTGGATGAAGCTGTAGTAGCTTCTGGTGTTTCTCCAACCCTCAATTCTACTTACACCACCAGCGAGTTCTCTAAGCTTAGCACCCTCATCGATCCATACATAGCCGTGACCACTGATACCAGGAATACCAGAGTCTTGGTCTTCTCCTCCAATATAGAGAGCACTTGCCCCATATACACTTTCTTCAAATGCAGCAGAGATGCGTGTGAATCTTTCAACCCACAGGCGCCATTTTGTTCGGATGACTCCCTCTCCATGTCTTGCATTTATACTCTTGAGGACATCGTTCATGAAAGCCGCATCGCCAGTAGGATCAACGGAGCCTGGAGAGCTGGAACTGCTACCGACAGCACCTGCATATGCAGGATTCTGCTGTTGAAAGTATACCAAGCCTTCTGTGATAGGGGCCACTTCAATTCGGCTGCTAATCTTCATGCGCCCAGTCGGTAAGTCACACAGGAGATCCCACCATTCAGGGTGATTCTCGAATGTAGGGTTTGTTACACCAGCAATGAATCCAGGGACCTTCAGCAGATCGTCAATCTTACTGAGATCAGTGTACGGAAAGGCATGTCTTGTGAAGCCGCGAAGGATACCGCCAGATGCTAGTGCACAAGCAGCAAGAACAGCTTCTGCGACTTCTCCTGAGGGGCGATTGTGACCTAAGAAGATGACACGCTTTTGAGTAAGTAACGCGTTGACCAGTACGATGATAGGGTGTGTATATGCGCCACTTGTGGTCAAATGTGGATGTAGCGCAAATGGTTGAGGTTGTTTTGAATGAACGTCAGCGAATACTTGGATAAGCTTGATCAAAGAGAAGTCTCCAACTGTTTCTGGAGAAACGGCCACTGGAACCTTGATTGGAATGGGAATGCCATTATACAAGACTCTTGTCTCAAATTCGTGGGTATCGCGAGGAACAGAGTATGCTGAATGTCCTTGGACGTGTGCCTTGGTCCCGTTTCTGGTCAGATCCGGGCGCTTTAATTTTTCTGGCGAACTCAATTGTGTCTCAGGCTGCGATTCTGCTGTTTGAGGCTTCTCCTCCTCGATGCGCATCTGTATCATCTGTTCGAACTTCTCCACAAAGAGATCCTTGTTGTCGCTGGCCTGCAAAAGTATTCTTTCCAATATCGACAGTCGAGGCATCAGGGATAGATCCATATTGTTAACCGCATCGTATAACTGTTCCAGAGTCGTAGGAAGAGGATTTTTGAAATATTCTTCAAGTGCTAGGAGTAACAATGGCTGCAAATTGTTAGTTTAGAAGTGGCAAAGGTTGTGTAATGGCCCACCTTATAAATGTGCAGAAATGGATGGCGCGTGCAGATAGCCATGGCTTTCACAACAGCACCTCTCTTTGCGGTCTTGTCCTGCTTCGTATTGACTAAATTCAACACGTATATAAGAGGTGGGCCCTCTCCACCCTCGGGCTCACTCTCATCTGACTCGTCGTCTGATTCATGTATATCCTCTATGGTAAGGTCGCCCTCGAGCTTCGCAGCAGCTTTCTCCTGCCGACTCTTCCTTCTTCGCCGCCTCTCCGCCCTCGCTGCCTTCTCTTCTTCCTCCTGACTCGTATCTTTATGCAAGAAGAATATCGTCCAATCCTGATTTCTGACATGCGCTTGGTCTGGCAACATCAATTCTGCAAGCATATGTTCATCTCCTGTAATCGCGACTGGGAATTGATGCTCCATAACCGGGCCTTTGTCAATGTCGAACGAGGCAACTAATATGTATTCGACATGGTTCTCCGTTTTCCCTCGGGGATACTGCGAGCGCAACTTTCTTCGCGGATGCGCATTGGGGACGTACTTTCGGGGGACGGAGAGGGAGGAATGTTGGGAGGAAACACCGCTCGGAGGGGTCTTGGAGAGATCGAGATTATGTTGGGGAGGTTGAGGGGATCTCGATGGGCGTGAATGCTTCGACATCTGTGAGGGAGAGCGAGATGCAGGAAATGATGAGAGTGAGGTTCTTCGATTTGCTCCACTGCCATTTGAACTTGTTGTTCCATTTGTAGGAGCGCGAAACATCTGCGACCCAGCAGACGCCATGATGCGCTATTATGTATAAATACTTAAAAGCTCCTGTCTTCTTCTTCTTCTTCTTCTTCTTCTTTGGTTCCCCGCTGACGGAAAGGAAGGAAAGTCTTGCGCCTAAATTGGTGTGATAAGTTTTGCAGGATCAATGTTTGATGTGGTGTATTTTCAGGGTGAGGGGTCGGGGGGGAGGGGGAAAGGAAGCTCGAAACTTCGATGATTTCGAGGGGTACAGCGGGAATGAGTTTGGCAGTTGAACGATCAATTGGAGAATCGGATCTTGAGATTGGGGAAAATTGCACCATGAGCATGGGAGAATCCCCACAAGTAGCACAAGTGGCACAGATTGGTGGTTCAGGTTGCGTATGAGGGTTTAAGGGTTTGGGCATTGATATTATCCATACGAGACCTGTGCTATGCTGTGCTGTGCTGTGCTTTGCTGTGCTTTGCTTTTGAGTTTTTGCTTTTTGGGTGGTGCTTGTTGCTTGTGCGTGTGCGTGGAGTGTGCGGGAGTGTGCGTGAGTGTGCGTGAGTGAGTGATTGAGTGTGTGGGTGTGTGCATACCAGGGGAGTGTACTGCGTAGGTACAGTTCATGTTCATATGTAGTATGGTCGTGGTATGTATGGAGGTTTGGTCTTGGCTGGTGCATCCAGACGCATGCGCAATGGTGGACCCCTTTCTGTATTCTGACAGGCACGGACAACGGAGGGATCCATAGAGCACAGAGCAGAGCATGGAGACTGACTGACTGGCTGTTGGCTGAAGCGTCGGAGGGTCAATTTCAGGGGGGCGAGAGGGCAGCGCCGTGCTTGGTTGGTTGATCACTTGTATGTTTATACATACTGAGGTAGGATTTGCACCATGGACCAAGGCCAAGAGCAAGAGTAAGAGCAAGAGCAAGAGCAAAACTAAAAACCACAAGGGACTCTTAGCTTTTGTTTGGTTAGCAGTGGTGAGTAAGGTGCTTACTTTATCCCCAGCTACCTTACCTGAGTACAAGTCAAAGAGAGCCATTCCATCCCATCGGAGCTTTACTTGTATACTTGTACACTTGTACGGCCAAAGAGCCGAACGCTATTCAGGTACGAATTCCTTATCGATAAGCATCTTCGGTAAATATTAATACCGGACTTCCCCGTAAGGTAGATGCAACCAAGTGGCAGAATCCAAATGTGTAACTAACGTATAATCCCTGTCACCGCCTAGCATCACCCAGCAGTGCCTAGTTATCTATTGTTTACATACCCAGGTACCATGTACCTACCTATCAACATTCGCAATAGAATAATACCTAGGTAAGGTATCCTGTACACGACTTGACTCAAACAACACAACACAACACAACAACACGTCACATTCCAGACAAAATCTCCCGAGAAGTGTTTGAATTTCAAGACTTTCGTGAATAGACCTCAAAGCTCAAGGATTAATAAATATACGTTGAATCCGTTGCAGAATTTATGCAATTTAATCTCTACAAAACAACGTCACCGCGGGAAGGATCCCCCAGCAACCATGGTAAGACCCACCAGTGACTTGCTTCAACTCAACTATCATGCTGGCTAGTCCGATGAACAACAGCACAGAAGAGACTAACACGATGATTTCCCCCACAACAGTCAATGTCAACATCATACAAACCTTCTCCTCTCTCATACAACTCTCCAAATCGTGCTTCGCCATTCCGAAGACCTGAATCGCCCGCCTCGCCGTCCCCTTTGAGAAATAGCACAACAACAACACCATCACCCTCAAAACAAATCAACAGCACGTCCTCTGACCTTTTCGGTTACAACTACGTTCCAGCGCAACCTAGAACTCCTGCTTCAAGCAGTGATAATTGGACACCTCGTGGCCTTGTAGCTACTATTCGCGATTCTCCATCGTCGCCTACTCGAGGTGCGAATTCCAGTCCACAGGATAGATATAGCGTAGGAGCGTCGACGAGAAGAACAGCCATGGATTCAGGACACGGCAATGCACTTGCGCAGTTGAAGCCTGCGCAAGTCAGAGAACTACGAGAGGGATTTCAAATTTTAGATAGGGATAGTGACGGCCTTGTCGGGCGGGAGGATGTAGTTGACATGCTGACACAACTGGGTAAGTTTGAAGTCCGCATTCCAATATTGCAACGATGATTAATGTCCTTTAGGTCTACCATCAGGCAGTTCAGATGTAACTCCGTTCTTCCCTCCTGGCGCAGCTCAAACCATCACTCTGCCTACCTTCCTTACCTCTATCGCTGAATTGCTGTCCTCCCTGTCGCCGCCAGAAGAACTACTCTCTGCCTTCTCTGCCTTCGACGACGATGACAGCGGCCAGGTTGATGTCAAAGAGTTGCGAGATGCGCTCCTTCAGACCGCGCCAGAGCCGGGTGTCCAGCCTTTGACCGACCGCGAAGTGGACAGGGTGATCAACATGTTCAGCGGTCGACGAGCATTTGGAAAGAACACCGGAGGCGGCATGGGGAAGAGGGGGGAAGTCTTCAAGTATCAGGAATTCGTGGGATCAGTTGCAGGGGGACCTGACGATGGGAAGGCTGAGAAAGCCGATGAGAAATCGTGAAGGTTACAGTTATGATTATGAGTATACGCCCTTTGGCGAAAACGGTGTTACGGCAGAGCTTTGGGTTTTCATGGAGTTATCATGCATCTTGACTAGTCGGCCTCGTATTGTTTGGGTCTTGGGGGGGGGGGCATATTAGGATAGCGATGAGGCAATGGACGTTCCGAAGTGGAAGTTAATAGTAGCACGGGGTTTGTATTAAAGGATATATAGATTTGCAAGAGCCGAAAATATCTCCAACTTAGGATTGCATGGTCGGAGTTCGTGCGGATTTGAAGATACGAATTTCATGGTATTTATTACTTTTACCGATGTCCCCATACTTTAAGGATAAATAAGAATACACCACAATAGTTCATAAGGATGGGGCGGGGAATCACATCGCATGTCACGACCGAATATCATCATGAGGACAAGCTCAAGTTGCCGTTGTAAGAAAACATTTTCGTCGTCATCAGTCTCGTTGTTGGCAGCTCAAGACCATTACGGGATCGATGCACTTATCAATAATGTACCTAACATCATCCACCAGAAATGCTACCTTCCCCCGATAATATTCTGTATGCTCTTTTGGCGGTCGAAATACATTCAAGAAGCTCACTAATCCAAGACAAGTGACAACACCCGACAATACTACAGATACAGCTCCAAGCCCCATTCAACTCAGTATGCTCACTTGAACTCAGATACAGAAGCAATATGGTTCCGAAAGTTGTGATTCAGCCAGAATCATATTGGTTATGGCAGGCTGTAACTACTATCGGCATGTCTATTCTCCTCATTATCACGAGCTCACTATTGAAAACATACTCCCAATTTAAAAGTCCTTGATAGGAGCATCAGCTGTCCCGCTACCATACTTCCTCACATGTTCCTTCCCAGCAGCCTTATCCTTCAAGAAATACTCCACATCCTTGCTGTCCATATGCTTCGCAACTTGATCTGCCTGCCACTTCTTAAAGCTGAAACCGAGACCCTCATGTGAATAGTCTTTATCATTGGCCTGATCCTTGTGATATTTGACGCGGATGAAATCAGAGTGTACTGTTTCCGGGTCTAAGGACAGCGTTACGAGAGCATTGATCGTTGCGGTTTTGGGGATGAGTTTGAAGGTCCAGGACTGCAAGGATCAGCCAACATCACCACCACCACTCATGTCCAAAGGGCTTCAGAACCGAGAGCAAAATAAGTGATAATACCCTTCAGTGCAGGGCAGGATTAAACAAATGAACTTACCTGTTCATTCTTAAATTGAATAACCTCATCATCATTTCTGACTACCTCATATCCCTCATTCACACTAGCCTTAAACAGCTTTGGGAGCGCAAACCACTGTCCAGCCATTTTATAACGATCATTGGCATAAACGAATTGGTCATCATACACGCAATCCGGTGTATATCTCTCAACACGCTTGATAGTCGGTTCCATTGAGTACAAGGCAATGATATCGTCGACGAGGGCCTGACGGGCCGGAGAGAGTGGTAGCGACTTGGACGGTATTGGGTGCCAATCTTCGGTGTTGGAAGTCTGACGGATCTCGAATTGCTCACCGGGTGCTGAGGCGTCTTTGGGGTTATGTTGAGAGGACATAGTGCGGAGATTTATTGGAATAGATTTAGATTTGGGGGGAGTGGCGATGGGATGGGCAAGTCTGTGGAGCATGGAATTGTAAATTCTAGAAAGTTTGAGATGACTTGGTCATGACTTGTGGCAGGGTGTCGTATGTTGTATAGTTTATGTAGTGGTCCAGTGTACCAATTGGGTCAGATGGAAGAACTAAAGACGTCATTGTCGTTGATAATATGGTAATGCCTCTCTTGGGTGAGGCAGTGTTAGATCACTTTACCTTCGTAGGTGCTTTGGATAAGTGGAGGGCGCTCCGGGGGGGATGTCTCGGGATGTCTACGTAGTATATTAGAACTGCTGAATTAGTGCTCTTGTTGAGGTTGGCATGGCATTCGTGATTTGTGAACAGCATGGAAAATGCAAGTGTTGACGTCGCTCAAAACGAAGTGCGCCGATCTTAAGTTGCGGGAGATCGACAATACATATAATCGCGGAGAATGAAATCTATCGATTCCGACGTGAGATTAAATGGTGACCGCTTTAAGCTTATATACTCACCCAGATAAATTCAACGGACCGACACAGCAAAACCTGAGAGAGTAGTCACTGAAAGGTGTGCAGCTGTTCATACTTTTACAACTCCAAAAGCAATAAAATCGACTTGTGCAAAGTAGATACCTATAAGGACAAAACATCGTTGTGGTTCTTCATAGATGATCTGGCAAGTACATCATTCATAACCTCCAAAGTCCGTAAAATAAGTTATCTCATCACAAGTTTCATAAACCTTCGACTTTTGACGAGCGAGTAGAAATCTGGTTATTGGGTATATAGACTATGCTGAAATCTAGTCAGAGAACCAAGGAGAATAACGCCATACAGTAGACATAGAAATATCACTCCAGCTTGCATTCAAACATCCCTCAAAGCTGGATCAACATAATCGCTCAACTCGGGAACATCAAACGCTCCGACCACTTGACCGGTAACATCCTGCCCGATAAGTCTCCGCATCTCACTCTCATCCTGTAACCACTGATCGGCACCAGGAGTGTTGACAGCGTCCAAAGCATCGCCATCCCCAATCCAAAATGGATCTCCATTGAAGACCTGTGCACCCCAATCAAATTCGGCCTGATCATAGAGTGCATCCATAGCAACTCGATCATCTCGAATAGGTGGCTGGGGTTCTCCAGAAAGTGCTTGCTGAGCTGCGGCTTCGATGTCCTCTGGTGACATCTCGTGCTTGGTCTCGAGATGTTGCACGAGATCATACTCACGGACGAAGCGCCACTGGCAGTCGAAGATAACGCAAGGAATGTCTCTAATGTCAGGATTGTCGTAGCCTACGCCTGCCAGTTGACCAATAATACCTTGTGCTTCCTTTTTCGACTTCCTCTTTGTCGGTTCCTTTCCTTTCTTCCGTTTTGCAGTGACTAGACTTGGTAATCCAAGATGTTGCGTACGGACATGGTCTTCCAAATTGACCTTCGAAACGAAGTCGCTGCCACAACCAGTGTTGATATCCCAAAATGCCAAGCCAACAGAACTTCTTAAATCCACCTGCCCACAAACAAATTTCTTGCCTTCGTGAACAGTGCGAATGTGTACCATAAGATTCGATCTCTTGGTGAATGACTTGTCACATCCTGGCTCCTCACAACGAACGGTCTTTCGCTCTTCAACAGATTTTCCAGAATGTCGAGTTTCAATATGCTTTTGAAGTTCAATCTGACTCGAGCATTTCAAGGAACAAAACATGCAATCGGCATGCTCTTTCCGAACATGTGTTTCAAGTTGTGCCTTTGTCGTGAAGCCCGTCTTCTTCTGAGATCCATCATCCGGAATCTTCTCGCATTCTTCACACCAGAAACGCAGAGGACCATGCATACGATCTTCATGCTTTCGTAAACTGCCCGCAGAATCGAAGCCAGCGTTGCATTGTTCATTGGTGTCTCGATCAATCTTGGTACATGGGAAAGGTGCTAGGTCGAGGTGTTCTGATCGAATGTGTCGCTGTAAAGTCTGGTGCTTTCGGAAGGTCTGGTTGCAAGGTGGAAATGCTGTACACTGAAATCTCTCCCGGCCTTCATGTGCATCCTGATGACGACGTAATCGCGTGGCTGTCATAAACGATTTTCCACATCCCGGATACTCGCATGTATGCGGTCTTTCATGCGTATGTGAGCCCTTGATGTGTTGTTTGAGATGCTTTTCCTCCAAGTAAGCCTTCTCACAACCCTCATAGCTGCAAATGAAGGGACGTTCATTCGTGTGTGATCGAATATGGGCCTGCAATCGAACAGGCCGGTTGAAAACCTTTTCGCATCCGTCATACGTGCATTTGAGTGTTTTCATATCGGAAGGAAATTTTCGAGGCGAGTAAGGTGTTGGTGGAGCATGGTTTGGTTGCGGAGGTAATTCCTCATTATCATTCCCTTCCTCGTGTTCATAAACAGAGCCACTGTCGTCCGTTGCTGTCCCTCCTGGAGCAGAATTGACCATCAGCTACATCCGGATTTCAGACTCACATGCGAAAAAGCGACGGCTTACCAGGCGAAGGAATTGACGTTTCAATACGTTGTCTCTTCGACGAAAGATCCGAAGAGCGAGTGATTCTCCTCTTGGATGACCTGACCGCCAAAGGTTCATCCATTTTTTGTGGATGTGACAGAATTTGGGTGGCAGAAAGATTGTGTTATCGCGAGGAAATAAATTTCGAGATCAAACATTCGAGGTTGTGAAAGTGCACTTCCGCCGAGAAATCTTGGCACGCTAAACCTTAAAATGTTGCGGCCTTTCAGATCTACTCTGCGGCCAAATTTCTCTATCCACAACTGTAACGGTGCTCACGTCCTGCACAACCACATCAACATCTTTGCACTCCCCTAGCGAAAGCTTCACACCGCTACAAAATGTCTGACGCAGGTGACGACGAGAACGGAGGGTAAGCAAAAGCCAAGCCAAATCCACTGGCGCAAAGATTCCACGCGCTGTATACTGATGTTTTTCTTTGCAGATTCTCTCCAACCTACGAGAACGACGAGCCCGAATATGATCCAGAAGAGCCAGCAGAGCCATATGAGGATCAGCTACATGCGAATGGCAATGTCGATGACCTTGAAGCCGGTCAGAACCCAGACAAGTTGCTTGCGACTGGCGATCGTGGAGTGGTGGTTTCTGGAGATCCTTCTGCTGCGGCCAACAAGAGCGGTGGAAAGGCGCCAAAGGACAAGAAGATTGCGAATGACAAGCGAACGACTACACCTTATATGACAAAGTACGAGAGGGCAAGAATATTGGGCACTAGAGCTTTACAGATCAGGTACGTTCGAGAACATTATTGACGGGAGTTTGTGCTAACATAAAATAGCATGAATGCGCCAGTTTTGGTCGACTTGGAGGGTGAAACGGATCCATTGCAGATTGCGATCAAGGAGTTGGCAGAGAAGAAGATCCCATTGATCGTGAGAAGATACATGCCTGATGGCTGGTACGAGGACTGGACATGCGAGGAGCTTCTCACGTAACATGGATACCAGATCTGTGTAACTGCTTGTATATCAGCGCATCGCATGGCATGGTTGGGAAAGGCGTTATGGGAAAGGCGTTCAGAGCCAGTGTTGGCACGACTTTGGCATTGAGAAAGCAAGCAAAATGAAGAAAAAGCACATCATGTCAAGAATTTAAGAGACCATTTTAGGACCTGAAGCAATGGAGGGGTGGATCTTATACTGTAGATTCGAGAATGACGATTCGGCATTTGCCTGTTTGCTTCTAAAGATAATTGGGTGTTTACATTTGCATGGGTGCCTCAATATACAAGAGACTTCCGTTGACTTGTTCAGTGATGGGTACTCTTGATATGCCTTGTGATGTGTACACGTTCTCGCCCGAACCTTCCCTGGTCGACTCTCTGCGATCAAGAAGAGCTACAAATCATGTAAATGGAGTATTTTCATCAGGGGCTGTCGCAAAGCGAACAAAAGCTTTCAGAGCTATATAGTGTTTCATGTTCGTAGGTGTGAATTAGTACACATGTGGGGTGGAAAGACAGTTACGTACAGACATGCAGCTTTTCCAAGAATACAACTCTATATTTCACCACATCACAGCACACAGACGCATCAAGCAAGACCCAATCATCCACTAACAAAGAAATCTTTCATTTTGTTTGGCCTAGCTACCGTAGCAGCCACATTATATAACACAGCAAAACCTCCTGCCAAAAAAAAAAAAAGTATGCTCGCTTGCCTGCTAGAAGGCAGGTCAAGTATCCAAGCCAAGTCATGATTGCCACATCAGAGTACTAAAAGTACGCAAATCCAATGCTCACAAAAAAAGAAAAAAGAGCCTTCCGTACGCAATTCGCTATACTAAGAGAATAACCCAATGACCAAAGCGACCAAATCGGACAGGGAAGAATAAATGACAAAGCAAAGGACTCGCAAGCGTGAGTAAAACAGATGGGGAAGTAAGCCCTCCCAAAAACAATAAACATAAAAAATGAAGCAAAGCTAAGTGGCAATGAGATCAAGAAAAAGGTGCGTAGACAGAAAAAACGAGTTGGACCAGTAAGTTGTCGAGACAGTGGATAGTGCACTCTGTAAAATCTCCATATTTGTTCGCCGAGAAAAAAGTTGTAAGAAAAGAAAAAAAGCTTCTTTTCTGAAAACACACACATTTCGCACATCGCCGAAAAACGCCACCCATTAAACACCGCTCCCTGAAAGTTGAAGTTTCCCCATGTTCCCTTTTGCCAGTGGTATCAAGAATTGCCCTCCACCTTTTCCAAAATGAATTTCCAAATTCCCGAAAACTTCGCGCACTCCGTCACCTTTTCTATAATCTTTGTATTTTCGGCCGTTGGAAGCCAAAATCCAGCACCTGAACGGCAAAAGCACTCATCCAGTTTTCAAACCTGTACACATCTTCTACTCTGCGTTCATTCCAAACAAGTCTGTGTCGAAGATCATCGGCTTATCAAACACACTAGGATCCACCAGGTCATCCCAAGTCTGTCCACCCGCAACGCTTGGAAGTTCAAGGTCTGCTCCAAACATGTTCAACTCCTTGTCTACATCTGCCATGTCTACATCGCCAACATTGTACATGCCGTCACCAGCTCCACCGAGGTTGTACATTGGGCCACCAAACGGTTGCCAGTCGTCGTCGAACATTCCATGGAGGTCGATATTGAGGTTCACGCCTTCACTGATATCTGAGTTCGGTTCTGATGATCCACTGTCCTTTGCTGACTCTGGTGTATCGTTAGGGGTAATTGATCGATATACATTTGCATCTGAGATGGCACCGCCAACAACACTGGAGAACGGTATGAACGATGTGAGAAGATCAGCTGGGTTGACACCACTGTTCAACCACGGATCTTCAGTGGCCACGGTCTGGGGGTTTTGTTTCTCCGCTTCCGGTGTGTCCTTAGGAGCCACTGCGTTCTGGGAAGCCTTTGGTGTCTCGGATTTCGATGATGCTTCTGTCGCAGCCTTAACTTGCTGGGTCTGACTTTGGCTTGAATTGTTAGCTTCTCTGATCGTGGCAAGTGACTGCTTCAGGTTTCCATTCTCGTTCATGTCCAATGCCATCATTAAGCTATCGTTAACGAACTTGACAGGATCACGAGTGGGCGCGATATGTTCCTCCTCTGTGTGTCGAGTCAACTCGGCTTGGTTTCGGAATCCTAGATTATGTCTATCGCAATCGGGAACGTTGCAGTTGAAAGTTGGCTTCACCTCCGGTTTGATATCCTCTGTCTTCTGCTTCTTTGTCATCTCTGGAGAGCTCGTCTTGACATTAGGAGTCGAGTTTCCAGTCGTAGGTTGAGGTGTAGAAACAGGAGCCGAGCCATTGATCTTTGCCCGCTTCTTTTGAGGAAGCTGCAGGTTTTCTCGAGTCACGCTCGATGTTCCATACGCTAGAGGTGTGCCATGTGGCGAAGCGGCACCGAATGGGAAAGGTGGCTGCGCAGAAGTTGGAGCTGCTGGTGCATGCGAACCTTTGCTGTTGGATCTTTGCACCTGACCGTTCTGCGCCTGTTGCTGCTGGTTGGTGAGAGCCTCCTGCTGCTGCTTCAAATTGGCAGCACTCAATGCCTGCGGCGCTGTTCCTGATGGCATCGAAGGACGGGTTGGTACTTGAGCTCCTTGAGCTTGACCTTGCGCCTGACCTTGTGCTTGACTCTGGCCCTGGTTTTGACCTTGACCCTGGCCTTGCCCCTGTTGTTTCTTCAATTCCAACATCATTACAGTAGCAATCTTTTCTAACTCCATGATTTCAGCAGGCGTAATAGAGAATGTGTCCTTGATCTTCGTCAAGTTTTGATCTTGGAACTGTTTGGACAATTTATAGCGCTATTCCGAATATTAGTAAACTTTAGATCCAACATATCAAATGGGAACTTACAGCGCGATAGAAGCGTCTTAAATGCTCCTCATCCTTAGTTCTAGAAAACCAAAGATAATGCACTTTCGTAAGACCATTGTAGAAGCCTGCAAGCTTCGTCAATTTTTCGGAAGCGGAGGTTTTTGTGGCATGATCCATTGCTACATCGTTGAACTTCTCGTTTTTCGATTGCACGATTTCTTCGTTCTGAATAGCGATTGCACGCCGTTGGCTCTCGGGATCAGCCGGACGTTGTTGGCGGTTTGCGTTGCTTGCATTGTTGCTCTGAGACTGCTTCAAGTATTGCTCATACTTTTGACGTTGTTGAGGATCCATCTTGGCGATTTGCTCATCTGTAAGCACAGGTCTTCCTGCAGGCCTTGACACTGTCTGGTTCTGATTCTGCTGTGGAGCAGATCTAGGGGTTTGTTGCTGTACGTTCGGGTTTGGAACTTCCACAACGTCATCGCTACTTGCGCGCTTGAGTGGATTTGTAGGTTGTGCTGGCGATACACTCTGTGGTCGCTTTTGGTTAGCTGGGTTCAGTTTACCCGTGCGATTTACAGGGGTGTTGATGGCTGAGGCTGGAGCGGCAGGCGTAGGTTGGGGTTGCGAAGCTGCCGGCTGTTGTCCTTGTCCAGTCTGTGACATGTTTTGCTGAGCATTCATTTGCTGGCTACGCTGAAGAGCCATCTGTTGCGACTGTTGCTGAGGATTTTGCATTTGTTGTGCTTGTCTTTGCTGTTGTTGTCGTGTCGCATGTTGCCTCGATAACATTGTCACGATCTGTTCGTCGGTTGCGCTGGCTTGATGTTGAGGAAGTCGAGCCCGTGTCATTGCGATCTGCTCTGGGGTGTAAGGAGGTCCACCATTCATTAGGTGCCCGTTCGGCATTGGGCCTTGACCACCCATAGGAGCCACTGGTGCTGCCATCCCACCTGGTCCCATCTGAGGACGAGGAATCTGACCAACACCAGCCTGCTGCGCAACTTGGTTTTGCCTATCCTTCAACATCTGCTGGTAATGCGCCGCTTGGTAACTCTTAACCAGCTCTGGCAAATTTGGATGGAATTTCCCATTTTGGAGGCCAGCGTGGATATACTGCTTCAACAAGCCCCAGGTTTTGACCCCATCGGGAAGGGGCCGCGGAATAGGTACCTGTGTATTTTGCAAGATACTCGGAGGTATGGGCATCAGGTCCATCTTCTGCATGACGTTTGGGTCCAGCGGTGGTGGTCCACCTTGTCCATTACGCATTGCTTGCTGTTGATGTTGCTGCTGCTGTTGTAGGCGAGCTTGAGCTAGTCGTTGCTGGAATACATGTTGCTGCTGAGCGTTCATGCCGGGGGGCATTCCTTGAGGCATCCGTTGGCCAGGTTGACCACCGAACATCTGTCCACCGGGGTTATTGAAAGGAGCACCTGGAGGCATACCCTGAGGTCGGTTGTGAAAGTTCCCAGCCATACCCGTCGCATTCTTGCCAGGTTGCGCGGCATTCCATTTCGCAAGTACCTCGTTGAGCTTGTCAGGCGGTAAGCCTGCAAGCTGTAGTTGTTGAGCCACTGGCATGTTCGCTGGTATCATTGGATTCATATTGCCGGGTTGGCCATTGGG
Organism: Allantophomopsis cytisporea; assembly: GCA_024752435.1. Taxonomy (NCBI): domain Eukaryota; kingdom Fungi; phylum Ascomycota; class Leotiomycetes; order Phacidiales; family Phacidiaceae; genus Allantophomopsis; species Allantophomopsis cytisporea. Next base: position 589,871 of record CP103024.1, read on the forward strand.
GTTGATAGGTGTTCCGGCACCGCCTGGTCGTTGCATTCCCGGATTCTGCTGTGCAAGACGAGGATCCATCCCTTGCCCAAAATTTTGCCCATTTTGCATGTTCATCGGATCCACGGGCTGCTGACCCGGAGTTCTCAATGGGGTATTTAGTGTAGGCATCGCAGGAACGGGACTCTGTTGTGGCGGCATCTGACCCATTCCTCCAGGCTGCCCTTGAAGACCTATCTGTTGGGCTTTCGCGGCTGCTGATGCACGTGCCGCGGCCTGAGAAGCCGCTGCGGCGCGACTCATCTGTTCCTGTTGGGCTTGTTGAGCGTTAAAGAATTGCTGTTGTTGCTGGGCTCTCGCATTTGGGTTTTGAACAGGACGTTGACCATTAGAAATTGCCCCGGGTCCACCAAGTGGAGGTTGTGGCGTTGCATTTCGAGGGCCACTTGCTGGTACAACCATCTCTCCTTGCCCTTGTGCAATAAGTCCAGCTTGCTGTTGGTGACCCATAAATTCTCCAACACTACCCAAAAACGTGTCGAAATTTTGATTTCCTCCTTGGTTAGCGGGCTGCTGGGTAGTTGGGGGTACGCCTCCCGGGTTACCTGACCGCTGTTGTTGCATAGAGGGTGCGCCAGGATTTCCTGGCATGCCCAAAGCCTGTTGGTTGTTCTGAGCAGCTCTCTGCATCTTCTCACCCAGTACTCGACTTCGAGCCATGTTCCGATAGTACAGCATCACTGGATCGATTCCCTGGGCTTGGACGTTTTGGAGATTGGCGGGCGGCATTTTCGTCATCACCTGTGCCCGGATACTGTTACGTTCTACTTCTGATGCCGAGGAGAAGAATTTCTGAGCCAAGCTCATAATCATTTGGTTCTCTTGGAGCGTCTGACCTCCACCAGGCTGCGGAGCCCCAGGATTATTTTGTTGACCTGGCATGCCCATCGGAAATTGCTGTTGGCCTTGACCTCCGGCCTGCGAATTTCCATTGCTAAGGCCCATCGACATCTGTGGTGCTTGATGCTGTTGAGGCAACGGTGATGCCTGCATCTGGTGTTGCAAATGTTGAAACCCCTGTCCCGGTTGTTGCTGACCCATGTTGCCCCGTTGAAACTGGGCCTGCATTGCCATCTGTTGTGCTTGGTGTGCCTGCATTTGTGCTTGAGCTTGCGCTTGCGCTTGAGCATTCAGATCAGCCTGTCCTTGAATAGTATTCACCGATCGTTTCTCTTGTAAAGATCTCAACTTATCACGGTGTGCGATGTGGTAAGCGTCCTGTCATATGAGTTAGTGTGTCATCAACATAGCAAGCATGGTCGAAATACCTTATCAGGTGACGCTTCAAAGATCTGCTTTTCGAAAGTGATACTGATATCGCATATTTTTACAAGAGGTACGGGCGGTTTTCCTGCTTGAACTAAGCGTATTGCAGAGACTCTGTCCACGGGGAGATCTGTTAGTATGATGTCCGGTAGGATTACCGATACGCAGTTTGAAGGACCCACGACAAAACTACGTCGACAAAGGTTGACCAACGTAGCTTTTGTGCTGGGTATAGAGAAATCCAACTCACAATGACCAGATATTCGTAAATCTCTCTGATATCGATACGCTGGCCTGCCAGCCCGAGTGCATTCCACTGGCAGTGTTGAGGCTGTGTAAGATATATTGTTGTGGTTGGCCTAGATTTCCTTGCTGTTGAGGCTGCTGCTGCTGTTGTTGTTGTTGTTGTTGCTGCTGCTGCTGCTGCTGCTGCTGCTGCTGTTGCTGTTGCTGCATCATCTGATTTGGCATTCCGCCTCCCATGAAATTTGCTGCCATCGTTGTTGATGCCTTCGCGGCAGCTTCTGTGGTTGACCCGGCGTTGGACTGAGACCGTTCGGTGCCTCCGAGGTCGATGGATTAGGCGGGTCTGAAGGAGCGACTGCTGATTTGGCACGACTGCGAGGCGATGTGGAAAGATTCGAGCTATTGATACAAAAATGAATCTGAAGTTGACAATGTATCGCAAGCCGACAGGACACCTGCACGCTGCCTAGATTTGCTAGATGCTATGCATCCGCATGGGTCCAAGATGGTCGTGTCGCAATGTATGATCAATGCAAACCGGCTGGTTGGTATTGAATCCGTTGCGAAGTCGTTGCGCGAAGCAGTAGACTAGATATGATCGATCGTGCGTGTGTGGGAGTGACGGTAAGAATAATGAGTAGGGGCGACGGTGAGTGAGAAGTTTCTCGTCGACTGGAACTTGGGACTCGGTGAGGCTGGACCTAGATGTCGTCTACGCCTTGTAAATTGGACAACGCTCAACACAAGGCTTTCGATGAACAGTCAGTGGTATGAATTAATGGGCAGTGACTGTTGGCATGCGCAGAAGTACACAGCAGGGGTTGATGAAGGCAGTGGAGAGGTGTTCTTGTCTGAGGTCGAATGTCAAACACTTGTTGCAACAAAGTTATTCCACCACGACGAGAGATTCGTCGACGGGACTTTGGGTGTTATGGATTGGCGGCGGTGGTGGTGGTGGTGGTGGTGGAGGATGTGGTGGATGGCGGAGGTCTACTTACTAGGGCGGTATGGGAGGTAATAGCAATAACAGCGGGAAAGGCACCCAGAATGGATTAGAAGGTGGTACTGAAAAGTAGCGGCCTTATTTTTTTTGGTCCTTTTCCTTATGTCGAGGGGAAGGGGATTTGGGTGAGTGAGAAGGAACGACGACCACTGGGACTTGAAAAAGAATGTGTGGTAGTGAGGGGTATGTCGCAATAAGAATTGAGGGATAATTGATTTTATGTGTAGTGTTTGTGTGTATGTGGATGTGGATGTGGATGTGTCTATGTCTGTGTAAGAGATATGAGGTATGAGGGAGGTATGAGGTATAAGGTATAAGGTATAAGGTATAAGGTATGAGGTATGAGGATGAGGATGAGGATGAGGATGAGGATGAGGATGAGGGTGAGGGTGAGTGTGAGTGTGAGTGTGAGTGAGAGTGAGTATGAGATGTCGGTGAGGGGGCATACGTCGTTGTTCTTTTTTCCTCCTCCTCCTCTCTCTCTCTCTCTTACTCTCTCTATCTCTCTCGGTTTCTCTCTTCCTTTTCTCTGTCGCTTTTCCTCCCCTTGGTTACTTGGAATCATAAATGGAATAAATATGGTTGTTGAAATTCGTTCGCAATCGGGGTTGGTTTGAAGTGATTTGGGTGTTTTGGGTAGTGGTGGGAGCTGCAGCGCAAGGTAGACTGGGTAGGGTCACGTAGCGGAGAGACAAGTCTGTGTACTAGGAGCAGGCGAGCGAAGAAGCGTCGATTGGACGAGTAGTGGCGTTTTTCCCCTACCTTATTCGTTCAGGTGGGCCTAAAGTAACCTTGCGGGTGACTGGGAGGCCTTGTCACAGGCTTTTTCTGGTGGCAGATTGAAGGCACTCTGTATGGCTTGAAAGGTATATGGGCCAGTTCAGTCTGACCCAATAGTCAAGAGGTGTGTGTGCGCGTAAGGGTAAGTAATGTGAACGTGTGTCTGTCTGGTGCCCGATATTCTCACTAGATGATGTATGTGTGTATGTATGTGAGGGTGGAGTGTGTAAGAATTGAGCAGTAGGAGTCAGAGTGAGATAGAGAGAGAGGGTGTGTATGTGTGTATGCGTTGTATGCGTTGTATGCGTTGTATATCTGTAAGAGAAGGGAGAGGGAAAGGGAGCGACAGATTCAGATGCGTGAGATGGATAGATCGATAGATACTCGTACCATCACACATAGCAGCAGTAGCAGGATTATACAGACACACACAGAGAGGGAGGGAGGGAGAGAGAGGGAGGGAGCAAGAGAGCAAGAGAGCAAGAGAAGCAAGAGAAAGGTCAAGGCAAGGTACCTTATTCCAGAGTAGTTTCGGTAGTCATGGACTATGAGGTATGGTATCCATAGAATGAGGGAGGGATGCGTGGGCGGAGAGAAGGGATTATCATTGGATAGAGATCCGGCAATAAATATACCTGCGTAGAGAGATATATACACGGTCCATAGAGAAGAAGACATACGTAGTAATGTATTCATACATACATATATATATATATATATATATATATATTTGTTCTATACACAGGTTCTCCTTGTTATCAAAACAAAAGTAAATATGCTTCTTGGAAAATCAGAGGAAACAAGAGAGAAGCGAAAGAGCGAAAGAAGAAAAGGAAGGAACAAAAGAAGAAAGGAAGAAAACTATACACCAAAAGATATATAAAAGCAAAAATACGGTCAGACAGAAAGTAATGAAAAAGGCAAATATAGAAGGATAATGTCGTGCCTCGTCAGAGTTGAATGGAGACGAATAACAATGAGTGACAGACTGACAGTTTTCTGCCAAACACCAAACACATCAGACACCAGTAGCATACATATATATTACACTCACGAAAATCACCCCAGTCACATACATACACATACAAGTATCGTACATCGTACATCGTACATCATACACCATACACGCCATACACACACACATAATGTAATGTATGTATGTATGTATGTATGTATATATATACATGCACATTTTATATATACACGTACTCCTTCTCATAGTCACTCGCTCACTCATTCATTCACCCATTCACAGTCAATCAATCAATCACTCACCTCCTACACAACCTCACCTCACCTCACCTCACCTCACCTCACTGTCCAGAAAACCATTCTCTCCGCTTCACCCGCCTCCCAATTATTTGCATTTCTCACTTCATATCCCACTTCGATTCGCCTCACCTCCTTTCGAAAGTTCATTTTGCTTCTTCCATGGCACATAAAGAGTCTTGAGTGAATACCTCCGTAGCTATTTACTTGTATTATGCCCCCCCCCCCCCATGCAACGGGGACATTCATCAATCCCCGGCCATTTTGGGTCTAGTGACGCCCGGGGTACGGGGAGTATCATCACTACGTACCACAACCGCAATCCACAACCATAACCACGACAATTGACACACACACACACACACACACACACACACACAACCCAACCACAACCACAACCACAACCATAATGGGGCAAATCCAGGAAATTATCAATTAATTGTCGGACTCGAGCGCGCAGCTTACAAGGTTGCCTTATGCAGGTCCTTCCTTCTCCATGCATACATAAAGACAGACTTCCATCCACACGATCCTTCTACTATCGGTCATGGTCCATCCATTTTCTGTGCTGAACATTGTGGTAGAATATCTAGTATAAAGAGAATGGGATTCCTCACGAATTATGCCACATACCTTGGAATGACTGTGTTTTTTTTTTTTTTTTTTTTTTTTTTTTTGAATGGTTGATTGTTTGAACGACCAGGGAAGTCCTTTTCATCCCAAGATCTCCATGACAGAGCGGATGAACCAAACGAACGTCTACTATTGAGTGTAGGAGGTGGAGGAGGAGGTGGTGGTAGTGGTGGTGTTCTTAGGACTTGATGGATACATTAGATAGATATTCAGCTGCTAAAATTACTCACGTACCTTACCTAGGAATTCTCTTGATGCACCATGTACCTACATAGTAGGTCGGTAGGCACTGACTGTAGGGTCCCTTATTCATTGCAATACACTTTAGTTCCCTCTCTCAGTTACCTTACCTACTTGCTTTGCTCTACCCTCGATATAACGAGCCATTTCCCCTACTTCTTCTTGCCCTGACTATCTTCTCGTACCTGAAATCCCGACTTAAATTGAGGACCTCTCACACACACCACGCATACGCGCGCGCCCCCCACATCACCCCCTACAAACAATGAAGAATAGACTAGGAATTGAGGCTAGGAAATAGAAGCAAGGTAGGTAAAGTATTGTGATAGTGAAGTAGATCCAAAAGAACTCAATTTCATCTCGCTACCAAATTCAAAGCCCCAAGAAGAAGGGAAGTAAGAAATGAAAGAAGAGAAAAAGGATTCGGAGAATTGAAAAACAAACGGACAGTATTTTCGGGTTCTTTTTTTTCAGGCTTCCGTCATTCTCTCTATCCATTCGACGAAGCCTAGTCGCGTCGAGGCCCCCCAGTTCAAAAGAGCGCAATGCGACAACGAACTAAAATCAAATCCAAAAAAAAAAAATCACGTCCGTTTCATCGCGCGTACGACGCACTGTCGAAATCGCCGGATGAAGATATGGGAAAGAGCTTTAAGGAGTCTGAGCACAAGCCCAAGCGTTTCTACTTTGCTTGTCAGGGAGAAAGAGAGGGTATCAACGAACGACACGAATGAAAAGAAGAAGAAGAAGAGCAGGGCGAAGGCGACGTGACGGTCTACACATACAGATTTCGAACATACCATAACGCGCTGTCTTGTCTGTCAGACTGACTGGTGGATTTCTTTTCTTACGCACAATCCTCACGCAGATCCTAGAGTTCCGCGGCTATGATTTGGGTAGTCGTCGGTTGGATTTTCAGCAGATCTTTGCTTGGTGCTTGAGGATTGTTCGAGAATTTCATGCGTTTCATTCAGCCTAGCAACGGATGTCCCTTGTGATATTCCAGGGTGCTGATGCTGTCGCATCGTCTCTATCGTATCTTTGAAGTATTCCACCATCTCAACTCCGATTATGGATTTATCTTACACGTTTTATTTACTTATTATGATCAAAGCATTTAGTTATCAAGAGTCGTATAGATTTTCTTTTATTTTATTTTATTTTATTATTCTTCTTCTTCTTCTTCTTCTTCTTCTTCTAGAATACTCAGATCTTCCTACAAATATTCTCGAGTATCATGCCATTCTCAATACTCTGTAATCATCACATGTCGATAATTCAAGAGAGCTCAGTATCTCAAGACGCACGTAACAATCTCCATGCCTAACTGCGAAATGCCATCCATCCCTTCAATCTCATCTTACTCATCTCGCCCAGCACAAAAATCCCTCTGTATCCCTCTGTATAGGCGCAGATAGTGTCGCCCTAGTCAGCATGGGCAGTCCTCTATGTTTGACCAAGCTTGGGCTCAGCACGTTAAATATCAACCAATGCTTGAACTGGGGGGTGTGCGCTTTCTCGAGTAGAACAGAGGCGAACAAGTGCTACGGTAGGGCCGCCGAACACTAACGCCTCCGTAGCAGTCCCTTAGCAGCGGGATCTAAGGTGGTGGACTCTCGCGCGTGTAAGGCCGTGCTAAATGCCTTAACTTTACCTTACCTTGTCGGTGCAAAGTATCGCTATGTAGTATGCACAGTCATGGCCCCTGTCGAGCTGTGTCGTTGGAGAACCTCATCTACATACACATAGGAAATGTTAACAGACGCGATATATATATTTTTCTCCTTTGAGGAATGATTGGGATATCTGCGCCTTCATTCAACGGTATATTAGTGTAGGCATTTGTGGATTTTGTGGCCTCTTTTTTTCTTCCTCTTTTTGGGGGATCTGGGTGGGGGTTCTCTGGGGCTGATACATCTTCACTCCTTTTCTCCAGCTTCGTAAATCAAGGGGATGGCGGGGAGGAGAGAGGGACGGGGGTCTATGCTGTCCCCGTTATTACTGAAAGAGCCGAGTGAGTATGACGACCTTTTGAATCATCTAAGAACATCATTCTACTCATATATATGAATGAATGAAAATGCTTCGCGAAATTGCCTGTTTTCCACGACTCGCAACGTTCGTACACAATATGTAGCGATCGTCCGTGTGGCGCCATACATCGATACGTATGAACTGGGGACCTGGGACGGTACTCGACGAGCACACAGTGGATTGGGGATTGACAGACAGGATGCGGATATGGATGAAAAGGCCGTAAGTTGTGTATGTATGTACATATATCACACAATTGGAGAATAGAGTGAGGAAGTGAGGTCAAGTTGGACCTCATGCATGGGCTTTTCCATGTCTACCAGTTATGTACCTATGTACGTATGTACGTATGTTTGTATGTATGTACAAGTACATATGTATGTGCACGCAGAGCACGGCACTATACCACATTAGCTTCACATTGTACCAACTTAGGCTCTGGACTCGTCGAAGATCACCACAAGTGAATTTCTATCTTACTTGTACAAAGTATCTCTCCATATATCTTTTGCAGGTTGATACATATTATCATGCAGTCCACCCCACCATCCTGGACACATTCACATATCGATCATCCGCCAACAACTGCCCGGAGTCCAACAGATGTTTTGAGAGACGAGCGCAGAGAGTTAGAGACAGAGACAGCAGCCAGAGCACGGTGAGAAAGCGTGGTGTGATTTGATGCACCGCTCGATTGCGATGGCTGCTGCTGCTGCTGCTGTTCGACTCTCGCCTTGTTTGTGTCAGTTAGTCACCGTCGCCATACACGCCGTGAGCCTGTACTTCCAGATGGTCATTGTGATTGGTATTTCCGGTACATAGCTGTGCTTGTACAGGGGTCTGAAGAGCCATAATGGCCATGGTGTGAAGGGTGTAAAGCAAGGGCTTTTCTGGCGTCGGTCGAGCGAGGTGTGAGGGATGGTGGAGTGTGGTGAGGGGAGGGTTCTTGGTGGCTGCATCACATCGCGCTCCGGAAAGAATAATGGACTCTTCCACGACTCGCCGCCTTTTTTTCTTCTCTTTTTGTTGCTCGACATGGGATCGACGACGATTGAAGAATGAGAGGCATGGCGAATCATTTACTTGCCTAGGTTTTGTGAATTGTGAGAGCAGATAGAAACCGGGAGCTTTTGAATTGTTCAGAACCTTAATATACCAAGAGCCAGTAACTGTTCAGGGCTTCACCATTATTTATAATGATTTAGAGTCGTATAAACATGGACAGATGCTATAGGTATTGAGAGCTTTACAGATCCAAGTGGCCCTCGATAGAAGGTTTGGCGAGTATGGGAGATTGAACATAAGGAAGCCAGTTCCACTCAGTCGCTTCTAGTGTCTAATTATTTATGAGTAGAGTTTGATATTCAATTCGAAATAAATTGAGGTTGGAAATTTGACATGCAAATAGCACTTTATTCATGATTAACTCAGCATGAACTCGTGATTTTATTCATGCTCGCCACTACTTTCCATTTCCTTAATCCTGTTTCTATGAATTATCTTGTATGCTGATGAGTCTTCGTTCGTCCTCTATCGCCTTGTCTGTTTTATTTTGTTTTATTTTATTTTTGGGGAATCATTGAGATGAGATAAGATGAGATGAGACGATTTGAGTTGCGCAGAAGCGGTGGCTTCACAGAGTTCATGGGGAGAGCAATTGGTTTCCAGAAGGGTTTGTTCATCGTTTGAGCCCGCGCGCGAAGCCAATGTAGATCCGGCTCGAGGATCCCTAACAAAACCTAATGCTAAGGCAGCACGCGCCCATACTGGCACCACAGATTACCGCACACCTGGACTGGAATGCTGTATGGCGCTCTGCATCTGCACGCTTGTTGATATGGACGGACGAGAATAAGAAAAGCAGAGAAAAGGAAAACTGAGCACTTGATGCGCAGTTGTGATCCGCGATTCGTCAGCCTGGATGTTCATGAAAATGATAAAGAGTAGGGCCGGAAATTGATATGGATGATTCACCTACTACCCTTTATGTATCGCAATTGTAGTCGCTGAAATTGAACACTCAGACCAGGTGTGTACTGTGTAAGGATTAGATGGAATACGTTTGTATCTCTCACTCGCTCCCGCTGCTCCTAGTCCTTCGACCAGGGCTGCATTTGGCTGCAGGCAAGACAATGAATTACATTCACACGACAGCTTGATTTGAGGGAGAGGAACCGAAAACAGTCATTTGTTCTGTGCCTAGCCATCTCTCATGGCCTGCCCTTCGTAGTTCGCATGTAACGTCTGTACGGAATTCAATCCTGTTGACATGAAGGGATGGAAAATGAAGGAGATTCAACTCATCCTTTCAGTTTGTTTCTTGTTTCGGAGGAAAACCAATAGTACGGTATCAATTGATATTACACATCTACCAGGGTCATGGAGTAAGTGCTCTTTCAAGTATGTATGTACATACATATATACATACAGTAGTACTGCGTACTTCGTATATTACTGCTGAATCCACCCTACAAGGCCACTAGATCCCCCACTCCTCTATGGAAGTCTTGCGAAGGTGTCGTGAAGAGAAGCCGAAGATCGCGGATACTCCGTACATATGAGAATTCAGCGCGTGCCCCCAACGATCACCATTTCAACCTAACGTCGTAACGACTAAGAGTACCAGAGCTGAAAGAATACGGGGAATTGGCGAGGTCTCGGTATGCGTTACGTACTGGGTTGCCCACACGTGTGTTTGGAGAAAGACTTCAAGTCAGATGATGGCATCCAGCATCTGAGCAAGCTGGACGAGTAGGTGTAAGCATTCAGTTGTTGATGTGTTACTTGGATATCGAACAAGGCGCACGGGGATGTTGGCCGTATTGGCAGATGAACGGGGTCTTGGAAATCTTGCAATCCCGGGATAGCATCCCTTCGATCTGCCATTAGGATCAATCCTTGCCTAAGGCCAAAACCAACCTGGCTACTTACGAGTCAGAGTACTGAGCACGATCTGCACACACATCTACGGAATATGTACCTGATGCAAGAAGGCAAAGTGTAAAAACAAACTGTGGCAGAGCTGAAAGTGGCAAGGGGTGACATGATAGTTTTGTAAAGTGTGTAGCAGAGACTAGCTGGACATCGACAGGAACCCTGTTTTAATGATGTCCATCTTCGTGAAGAAGGCTATAGTGGCTGTCGCTCTCGCGCCCAGATTCAATTCAATTTTAGCTGAGCGGCGTTGTGTCCGGTCGAGCTATGTGTTGCTGTCACTTGAGTGTGTTCCGAGGTCTCAAGTCTCATCGGTCCCTCACGGCAGACGACGAGACTTTGTACCTCATACCTTAGGTTGCCCTGTGCTTCTCGCCGATAAGCTAATCGTCGCGGCAACATGAGAGACAGCTCCGACGACATCAATCAAGCTGTCCATTATAGCTACTTGAATTCACGAGCATCAGTTCACCTCAATTAAGCTACTTGTAGATGCTCAATGTGGGCTCAGGAGAGACATCTATCGCTGAAAGACCACAGACTTTCACGCTTCATTACTACACGTAGCATCATGTCTCCAAAGACTGTCATCGCGTAAATGACTTCTTAGACTTTGTAGTGCTTCCCCCATTCGTAATCAGTAGCATCCTAGAATGTGAAGGTATATATGATATCAAGCATGCGATTCATCTCTTCAAGTCTTTCTTCACACATTACGCGGATCTCGAAAGCAAGATTTTAGTGGATGCCGAATATCAGTTGTAAGGTCACTTGGATTATCAAACTTCAATTTCCTCTCTTGTCAACACCTTTTATGAGGAACTACTTGACGATTGTATGCCTCTTGAGAACTGTATGGCTTCAAAAAGGACCTTGGTAACTACTTTCATCTGACGATCTCGAGCTTCACCACTTTATACATCATGGTCGCCTTTGCCCAGCCCTGAAGCCCTCTCTTCACGGGTTTGCTGGATCGGCTCGGCTCTTGCCCTTGCAGCCACATTTCCTCGCAGAAATGGAAAGGCTAAGGCGAGTGCCATTTTGATGACATCTAGGAGCTTTCTCTTCAAGATCTAGAGCCCTCCTTCTCTCCACATCTCCATGGAGAAAGAGGAATAGTTGCAATTGTTGGCATGTATTCCTAATTGTAGTTACTTCAGGAATTAAGGTCTTTCCCGGTTGCCACATGCTAGTAGCATAGCTTCTTCATGCTTGATTATGGCGAATGGTGGACTGGTACTTCCGTATATTCTCAAGCATGTTGAAAATTACCGCAAGGCATCTCTGATATTTTATGAGAAGTCCAATGAATTTGCCATTTTTACAGTCGCCAACTTAAACATTCTCTTCGTTTTTTTATTTCGAAAAATCTCCATCAGGTTGTCCGCCATGATTCCCTAGCTCATCTTCATATTTTCATCCTTGCCATTGTGCTCTTGTGAGGCTTTTGGTGGGAAGTGATCGCCATTAGATCTGCCATTCTCATGCATGACACAGTGAATTTCACAGTGCATCATGTAAAGAAGTTGCATCCTTCAACACCAAATAGAAAGTGATTGCAGAGTCTAGGGCTGTTGCCACAAACCATGCATTGTTTTCCTCTTCGTCAGCCTGGACACATTTGTTGGTAGTCTCAAGGTGTGAAGTTCGTGGTGTGGTGAAGAAAGAAGTCGACGATGTCCAAGTCCACCTAATCAAAGGTTGCACTTACATTTATCGATAAGACTGTATCAGTAACTACGGTTGCTGAACTTGAATCAAGAGAGTCTTGCTGCAAGATTCAATTTGAAGGCTCGAGGTTGGTTCAAGGTTTAGTTAGCAAGTGTTGCAGGTTGGCTCGAGGCTCGAAAGTGGGAATTTCTCGATTTGATCTCGCACGGCGAATAGCCCCTTGCCAAACAAATACTAACATCACGCATTGAGATACTTATGTAGAGAAGGAAACCAGAAGTAGAGTTAATGAGGTTGAGTGGGTTGATAAGATGGAAGTTACAAGTATGAGAAACTCAGGGGCATACTGGGGTGAAATCTCAAAAGATTGTGATTATCCAGGAAGCTGTGTATAAACAAGCAATTATAAACAATTTCAGAATCGTAGGTGATTGTGGAGCCATCAACAACTCGGAAGACCATCATTGTTTAAGACATTGGGATTTATAGATGGGCGCTGAATGATTGTTAATCATTGTATTTAAGCTATTTAACCTTCCTTGATCAAGTGTGGTTTCCAAGCTATTAATGGTTGCTGTATTTTCCAAGATTCCCCAAAGAGCAGTTAGTGAATGATGATGCGGAGGCCCCAGACTCGAATTCGATAGGCTCGTGAATGCACATAATGCTCGCTCTATCTCAGCCAACGAGAATTAGCTTCCAAGGGTCCTTCGATTTGAGTGAACCAATACCTACTTGATATTGATATCAAAATCGACATTCAATAGGAGGACATATCAACATATCCTCCTACGCCTGTTTTACACGCTTATTTAGACGGCCTCCCAATTCTATCTCTTCATTAAATACTTGATTACATTATGTTGCTAATATACGTAACTAGATCCCAGCAGTAGCGCTCTCAAAAACAGTATTCGTATGATCCATCAACACCCTCCCCTTATCCTCAGCACGATAAGGACCAAGAACTTTATCATCGGTAACAGTCTCACCCTTAGGATCGACTCTATAAACGCCACTGATTCCCTCACCAGTCGAACTAGCCATGTGGTTTGCTCCTCGACCTTCCTCGATCTGTTTCTTAGAAGGATAAAGACCACTGGTGAGGTAGAAACAGTGCCTATCCCCCGACTCCTCCACAGTTGTCGCAAAAAGCTTTATGATTGGGAGCACAGTCCAAGAGAGGATACGGGTCAAGACCCCCCAAGCTCCGCTTGTATTGCCAAAGAAATCACCCAGCAAGTCAGTATTCACGGTTCCTGGGAAAGTATGCAAGAAAGAGACGCTGGGATGTGCCTTGCCCAACTCTTCGAGTCCAAGAGTCATCATGGTAGCGGACTGATTAGCTGCATGGATGAAAGATTGGTTTTTCTTGAGATCTAGGTCATCAAAGTCGGCTTCGCCCTCGTTACCTGCTCCTAGAACGCTAACGACTCGTGGGCTCGAGGACTTCTCAAGTGCTGGAAGAAGATTTGTGACGAAGCGCATTCGAGCATAATATCTGAGGGAGTGCAACTGGTCGATTCCCTCGGACGTTTCTTCTCGGCCGTTGAGGGTCAGGTATCCTGGACTCATAAATAACAAATCCACTTTACTCTCTTGCGACAGAATTTCTTTGCATGCTGTATCGACGTTTTTGAGGAGTGCGATTTCGGTCTCAATGAATTTGATGTTTGCAGAAGGGTTGGAGGTTGAGAGGAGAGAGAGATTGGAGGAGAACCGCTTTTTGGACCGGCCAACCACATAGACTTTAGGAGAGTTGCTGTTCTTGACGAAGGCTTTGAGTGTTCCGAGTCCAATTCCTGATGTTGCACCTACAAAGACAGCAACTGTACCTCCAGGTTGAGTTTTGAGGGTGAAATTGAAACTCTGGATTTCTTGAATGGCAACCATCGTGAATAATTTGTATTTGTGCAATGAGAAGATGGAAGGTTCTTCGAAGCTCAAAGATTTAGATATTGTTGATTACGGGGACTGTGCCACAGATTGGGGCGTCTGAATATTATTTGTTGAACGTGATTGAGGTTCTAATATCACGGAAAGAAGGGTGGTATGTGAGGTATGATGATATGTATGTATGATAAAAGAGGGGTAAATTAAGTGAAATCAAATGAGGAAAACAAATCCTTTATATAACTAGGAAAGTCCATTGGAAATGACTGCATAGAAATTTTAACTAAGAATACACAATGTCCCTCACTCTTCTCACTCAGGCTATAATGAGAATAAGATGACTATTCGCAGTTTAGCAATCAAAACCCGTTGGTGCAAGACCGAGCACCGATGAATATTCACGAGGATGTCGCCGAACGGCGCTAAAACGCGATGCTGACTGACTAATGTTCCGCAAAGCAGCCAACAGTATCGGCGCACCTCACGCAAGAGCATCATTGTCATCAACGCCACTACACTGGGAGTCAACAACCGTAGACTTTGAACGTTACCAAGCTGTCCGAATCGTTGCTCTTAACATGGCATCAAAATCGTTGAGCCGGTATTGTGCGCGCGCAGTAGCCACACCGTCGACATCGCTTACTCGATCATTCATACAGCTTGCGCCCTGCCGAGCCCTCGCCGCCGTTCCATTCGAGTTCCTTGCACCGCGATTGCAGTCTAGAGATATACGAGCAGTGTTCAGACCTATCCGGACATTCTCCACGTCAACTCCCCGCAAGCAAACGAAAGTCCTTCTCAATCCGCGTAACGATGATGATGGGAATGAGATGATGGTGGATATCACCCCAAAGGCTTCGAATGTATATCTCCCGTTCCGCATGCAAGAGAAGGACCGATGATAACTGACAATTCTCAGCGTCTCAAGCAGTTAATGGCTAATGAATCAAATCCATATTTGGCGGTACGGATAATAGTCGAATCCGGCGGCTGCCATGGTTTTCAGTATTCGCTGAAGTTGGTCAGCCTGCGATCACACATGTCACAGAGCACGTCGGCAGAGCAAGAATCAATAGAGCCAAAGGCCGCACCTTTAGCTTTTGGTGGATTGACTAAGGAGGATCCCGATTTTGATCCTGAGGAGGATACACTTTTTGAAGCAGATGATGGAGCGAAGGTCATTATGGATGCTCCGAGCCTGGAATTATTGAAGGGGAGCAAGGTTGACTACTTCTCGGAGCTGATCGGAAGGGGGTTTAGGATTGTCGACAATCCACTTGCGACGAGCAGCTGCGGATGCGGAACGAGTTTTGATGTCAAGGTCTAATAAGTAGTGGGAAATTGGAGGAATTGTTTTCAGACGGAAAAGATTTGGGTATATCCCAAGGCATGGAATTAAACGGCAAAACTTGGAGATAACGTGTGGCATATATCGTGAAGCGGGCGTTCGGAGCATATCATAGCGTACAGAAATCATCATGAACATAAATGGGTAAGTGTGGATAAGACGGGTATCCAGCCCTGACTCAATATCATACATGCACTGTGGAATTCTAGTCGGAGAAAGAAGGGGTGTAAGTCTTATTCAAGACCATACAAATCATAGTGTTGAACCAAAAATGCAACTATCAAGAGCCTTGCTTTATTGAACTTAACTCTAGCTCAGTGCTACAGTGAACGCATGTTACAATAGCACAAGATAATCAACAGAAACAACAGCGGAATTATGACACTTAAAGAGAGGCAGGTCATAGATTGAGATGGGGGGTATTTGCATTGTGTAATTCGATTTTTGAAAAGCTTGTTGTACGCCATTGATGCCAGCTAGTTAAAGCACATGAAACCCCTTCCCATCCGTAGAAAATCATTAAACCCAAGTCCCACAACCAACAACTTAGTTCATCTGTCTGATGAGAGCGTTGATCTTGTCCTCGCGGTTGCCCAAACTATTAGACTGTTAGTAATTATGAAATTAAAAGGGAATGGGTACACTTGCTCTCCACCCTCCACGAAGTGTCTGAACTTGCGGGTACGGAAACCACCAGTTGGGTTGTTGAGCTTGAATGGCCAGAGGAAGTTGGCGGCCTGCTTGAAGTTTGGACCGACGGTGTAGATCTCGTGGATGAGATCCTCCATACAGACGATACCGTACTTGCCGAGGTTGGCCTCAATGAGGGAGTTGTCGGTAAGAGCAATGCGCTGCTTGTCGATCTTTCCGTAACCACGCTTGTAGACGAGCTCGCGGACGGTCTTGAGGTTTGGGTAACCGTAAGCGATCCATGGCTCAACAACCTTAAGCATCTCAAGGGTAGCCTTGGTCATGCGAACAAAGATACCGTTGTTGATCTGGAGAAGACGGAGAAGCTGGAGGATCTTGCGTGGCTTAGGGGCGATCTTGTTAATACCCTTGATGCGGACAACGAAGACCAACTTGGCCTCAGCTGGGACGTAGTAGGAACCATCCTGCTTCGCGAGGCGGGCAAGGCGGATCTTCTCACGCTCTTGATCACGGTACTCCTTGACGTACTTCTCAGCACGCTTGAAGATGACACCGCGCTTCTCCTTCTGGGCGGCCTTGATTGCGAGTTAGCATGGTGTTTCCGAGATATTTGAAAACAACGGTGACATAGTCATGATAAGTCAGACCCGAAAGATGGTTAATTGGCGACAACATCGACATAGTAGTGTCTAGTCGCAATATGGTTGTTATGCATCATATAGCAGACCATGTCACCGATGTTTTCATCTTAAAAATTCACTAACCTTCTTCTTCTGGAGCTCAGCAGTGCGCTCCTCACGAGCCTTCTCCTGGGACTTGCGCTTCTTGAGGAGAGTCTCTGGGACGAGGATGTGCTCCTTGGTAGGGACGGTGCTATAATCTCAGATTAGTCTTGTGTCCAACATACAATAGCATGTGAAGAGAGCGCCGAGCGAAGAATTGCAGCTGTAGCGCAGCATTCTCGAAGAAGGCTAACTCGACTTTGATGTATTTGATCGGTGAAAAGGTATCGACATGCAACGTAGTATCATTTTCAGTGAAGTTCTGAAACGACTTGGTGCAATTGAAAATTTCTCATCCGACAAAACCTCGAACAAAAAGTCCAAGATAATTGCCAGCATATACCTCGAGACATTTCACAGTAAGACTGCTACTTGTACAACGAATGCGGCTATATTTTTGAGAGAGAAGACCAAAGTCTTCAACTCCAACACCCCGTACTCCGTCTGTCATATCGCAAGCCATATTTCAGGCCTGAGAATATGACGGAGGAGCTCAGGAAATATCGAGCTGGCTGCGAATGTATTGGAGATCACATTTCCAGTAGATGCTCAATATCATTGCACTCCAGCGAGAGGACGGCGACTATCTCTGAATCACACGCGAGTTCGGGCCTCATGTCTTCGAGGATAAAAGGGGATCGTACTGCTTGGTGGAGACCATCTTTGCGGTTGTCGGTGATCGTCGTCGAAGAAGATGTCGTTTGGCGTTGATGGGACAAGATTCAATCGCGAACTCTGCAATACCAATTTGCTGCAACGGGTCGTTAGCGTTGATAGGGTTTTCAGGCGGAAAGCCCTTCTAGCGGCAAATGCCAGTGTTTGTTTTGTAGCCTGAGGTCTCAAATTATTCTGCTCACGTGCGCCTCGCGACGGCCCGCGTACGCCATCTAGGTACATAGGTACCTATCTATCTACGTGTGGGCCTTTCCTTGTTATCGTTATCGGACCTTGATATTCCAGTGACTTCGTACATCATTATCGCCAGAGGTACATTCTGGCCTTCTTACAGCGCATTGTACTAAGACTCTGAATCAAGCTGTCTACAGCATGTCTCGTAAAGGTGTTGGTCTCGCAGCCTTTGATAGATCACGTATAACTTCAGCACAATATGCGTCTCATGGTACAAATCTCCGAACCTCGCAGGCAGCCTCCTTGTCAACTCAACTTTCTGTCTTCCGCAGTCTACTCCAACAATTTGCCCAAACTCATGCCAAAGATATTCGTTCGAACCCAACCTTTCGCGCAGAATTTGCGCGGATGTGTACAGCTATAGGTATCGATCCCCTTGCAAGTTCTAATGGGGGAAAAGATGCTGGCAGTGCGGGTGGAATGGGCAGCCTGTGGAGTCAGATGCTGGGAACAAGTGTCAATGACTTTTATTTTGGGCTGGCTGTGAAGGTAGTGGAGGTTTGTGGGCAGACTAGAGAGGAGAACGGTGGGCTCATTGGTGTTAAAGAAGTGAGAGAGAGGATCATGAAAACTAGGATGGAAGGCGGGACTGAAATTACTGAGTATGTGTTTCTTATGGATGTCATCAAGCATGGTCAACTGACTGTCACAGTGATGATGTTCTTCGTGCTGTTACCTCCCTCGCACCGCTCGGCTCAGGCTTTACCACCGTCAAAGTTGGACACAAGCTCTATATTCGCTCCGTTCCGAAGGAATTAAACACAGATCAATCTGCCGTTCTAGAAGCTGCGCAGCTCCTTGGGTATATTAGTGTCAGTATGCTGATGCTCAATCTTCGTTGGCCAAGAGCAAGAGCTAAGACAGCTATTGAGGATTTGGTGAGCGAGAGTATGCTGTGGGTTGATAAGCAGGGCGAAGAATGGGAATATTGGAGTCCTAGTGTCCTGGGAGAGGTAATGGATGGCGAATCCATGCCATGAAATTTATCGTGACTTTGTTTTGGTCTGCAAGGCAGACGCAACATGACAAGGTAATTTACAAGGATATCCGAACTTCAAGACCTGCGAGAGACGCTGCGGCACACTCAGTCGAAGAGATATTA
This sequence comes from Allantophomopsis cytisporea, assembly GCA_024752435.1. Classification (NCBI taxonomy): domain Eukaryota; kingdom Fungi; phylum Ascomycota; class Leotiomycetes; order Phacidiales; family Phacidiaceae; genus Allantophomopsis; species Allantophomopsis cytisporea. Next base: position 608,680 of record CP103024.1, read on the forward strand.
ATGCCAAGTACGACAGTGGTCAGGAAACTGCTGGGTGTAACAGCATGATCTCATGAGAATTTGCTAAGTCTAGGAGAGACCTAACCTTAAATGATGCTCAAACGATGGATAAAACGTCCAATGAGACAGAATATGGATAATGGCTGGGACGGGACAACTAGGTACAACAGCAATATCGATGCTGCTACAACAACAATCATATCCAATGAGACTATACCGATCAAAAACCTTTGGACAAAGCCAATTATGAGTAATTTATGAGGGTGGATCATAGAACTAGATAATAGTTGGAGAGAAGAATAATGGGCACATGGGACAGTTACAAAATAATTAGGGACGATACCACAGTGTATGTTATAATTCAGAATATACCACAATGCTAGCACAAAAATCGTCACCACGCCACCCAAACTGCGTGTACAGTCTCCAATGCACAACTCCCCAGTGATAACGATAAACCACAACAATAAACGCCAAGATCCGTTTCAAAAAGGAGAGACCCAATCATAACGCAACCAAACTAAACAATGCATCAGTCTTCACTCCAGTCATAATATGTCCATTCTAAATCTCATTTCCTGTAGTCTTAGGGTCCAAGTCAAGACTTGATTCGTAAGCTTTACAGTATCCAAGCCAGCTCCTGTTAACACAACGGTGTTTCTTCTTCTGATCAGGTGTGTTAGTGGGCGATGGGTCAACGCAAATTAGGCCGAACCATTCTTTGGACGTACATGTATGCTCCGTCGTGTGTGTTGAGGAGTGTGTAATGGGTGTTGAGATTGTGGGGGGAGTGGTTATGGTGTTTACGCTGCTGGGTGTAGAGGTTGCATCTCTACAACCCCAGATTGCACCTGGTGTAGCGCATGTAGTGGATAAAGTCAAGGTTGAGGATGTTGTTGGGTCGTTGCAACCGCCGAAGAACCCAGGACTTGTACAGGTCGTTGTAGGCTTCGGGGTTGGCTGAGAAGTTGTAGTTGCTGTTGGCATAAGGGAGGCCTTGCTTGTGGTCGTGACTTCGTCTCTGCAACCAAACCAGCCAGGAGTTTTACATGTGGAGGTCGAGGATGTGGTCGTTGTGCTTGTGCTAGTTGTAGATGTCTGCTGAGATGTCGTTGTGGTCTCATCAAGGCATCCCCACCAGCCAGGAGTTTTACAAGTTTCTGTTCGGGTTCTCGTCTTCGTCGTAGTTGTTGAGCTTGAACTAGAAGTTGTCGTGCTCTCAGTGCCGTTGCTTTCGAAGAACTTCCAGTTAAAGCAGTCATAACAATCCGAATCTCTCTTGCATGCTGCTACATTGTCGTACTTTCGAAGCACGTCATTAATAACACTGTGTATCCTATGTGTTGTAACAGAAACCCTCCATGCTTTGTCTGCTACGACATCATACTCGCAGGTCCATCCAGTATGGCACACGCTCTCCATGGCGTAACCCGCGAAAGAACAACTAGAACTGGCCCCATTACAAGTACCCATATAGACTGGGTCGGCAGTATGACCAAAGTGATGCGTTCCAGTCATCTCTCTGGTCTGCGCGGCTCCAGCATGTGATCCTGGTGGTATTGGAAGCCCCAAACGACCAGCAGCCATTGCTTCACCAGGCGCCTCGAATGTAGTAACCGGGAGTCCATATGTTAAGCCAAGTAGACTACTAACAGATCCACCAAGGGAGTGTCCTGCGAGCCAGACGTTGGAGTTTGGATAGATTGCTGTAACATTGGAGTACAATTCTCGGGCTGCCTGATAGTATCGGTTCTCTTTCCTCAGTGACTTGGTGATGCAAGTAGTGTTACAAGCGAAAGTACCGGTTGCACAGTCACAAACTTGTCGCCATGACCACTGTCCTTGCTGACCACAGCAGCAACTGAAGAATAGATTGTCATTCTCTTTGTCTCCAGTCGTGGTCTCAGCTCCATCGAAGACAGCCAGCGATGTACCCTTCAATCCTATTACAATAGTAGAGTTGGTTTCGTCTGCAAAGACATGACCTCGTAGACCATCACTTTCCCAGCCAAAATCAAGGCTACTGTTGAAGCCGCCGTTCACATCTTCCCAATCTCCCGTATGCGGTATATCCACATAAGCATTAGATGTCATTAACGCCAAAGTAATGACGGTCTCCTTGTCAGTGATATTCGGACCCACGACATTATCGATTGTCCATGCGGAGGGTGATAATGCCCAGACCTCTCCTTGTTCCCGCGCAGCTGCGATCATGGGGTCTATAACCGAGGGTCTTCGATCTCGAAGACGCTGAATAGTGTGATCTTGAGTTCGAGCCACAAGTGGCGGCATCGGATCCTTCGTGGAACCATCATCGGACATCATATATAGCGGAGCATCTGGATGTATGTCCTTCTTCCGGTGAAGGTCTGGGTGTTGATGTGTACCATGGTGGTAGATGTGTCGCAGAGACTGGAGATAAGGGATCAGTATCACTCACCTACTTTCATATAAGGGACTACCCAATACTACTCACGAACTGTTTTTCTCCATGGAGTTTGCTAGACCCGTCTGGCTGAACAGGCAGAGGCGCAATGATGGGTGACTGGCCACCAAATCCGAGTTCTTGTCCTGGAATCAGGCCTCCAAAATAGGCTGTTGTTGGGGCGGATAAGGACAAGAACGATAAGAGTACGCCAGCAGTGACTCTGCCAGCAGATGTGCACTTCAAGGGAGTTTCTCGGAAGCTCATATTAATTCTAGAACACTTGAAGTGGTCTATTCCATAGCCAAGATGATGCAAGATGATATGGAGGATTATGTCGACGATGTCAACAATAGGACTGTGACTGATGATGTTATGAGTGGTGATTTTGGATCATACCTAGGTGAGTAGATGGTCACAGACGCTGTGCCTATCGGCTTGAGGCGTCATCATGCGCGCTCAAGGACCGACCTCCGACCATTGGGAGGCCGCAAAGTACCTCAGAGCCCTGTACGGCGAGCCATTTCGCAACAGTCTGCAAGACATAAGGTAAACATAATAACTGCGGCAATTTCCGCATTTCTCCGCCTAATGAGTGGAGAGAAGTGCAGCTAAGTTGCCAACTTACGCAGTAACCTACGCAATTCGTGCGACACCGAGCTTCACTTATGATCACCCTATCTGTCACTATCACGGGCAACTCAACTAAGGTATCCATGCTCTGTGAGACCAGACCATTCTTCACCTTATTATTCGACTTCCCCTCTCAGGCTTTGAAAAGGTTTGAGATTTCGAAATGTGCAAGTATATCGATTAATTTTGTACAATATTATTTCTCTGTTTCTGATCGAGATCCACATTCGTTTGTTCCCATATCCTGGCTCGTGTGGACTTCCGAGACAGCAGCAGCTTCATCGTACCGTGCTCTGCTGGTAAGAGCTAGAATTTCACAAGGTAAATACAAATCCTCCTGCTTCGGTATATATTTTCCGATTTCTACAGAGTTAAAAAGCCTTTGGCTGACGGAGAGATGCTCCAGTTTCCAAAGTTCATGGCTAGTCCTGTTACAGAGAAGGGCGATTCCAGCCAACCACGCCCTCGTCAATTGCATGTTTCAAAATCTTTCTCCCGACTCGAGCCAAATCCGAGCTCTTTTTCCATGCGAGGTAGAGCGAGTACTTTTCAGAATGGTACCATGATGGAGAATGAGATTGCAGAGGAGGCATCAACTCCTGTGGAGAGTCGGAAGTCGCGGGGCTTATCGGGCGTCTTTGCGAGAAGTTTCGGCATAGGGGAACGAGAAGGCCAGAATAGTATTCCAGAGGAAGGCAGTGGGAAACTGCCTGGAGATTTTGATGACTTGCCGATTGAACTAGTCAGTCTCACCGATAGGTATGAACGCTCCTATTTGCATCATAGTTGTCTGTCGCGAGGAGGGTCCACCATGAGTGATACCTGTTCACCAAATTTATACTTGCTGATTGTTTTTGTCTAGCTTTATCGATTCTCTTTCTGCTAAGGTTCACTCCTCACCCCCATCCGTCGACAAATTATCTGGCTTGTTCCAAGACTTCTATGTTACAGCGGCAAACCATATTGATACACACATTTCTACCTTGTCCTCGAGACAGCATCGTAACGGATCACCGGCTCCCTCAGTCTCTTCCTTAAGCTCTACAGCCAACAAACTTCGAGCGAAAGCGTCCTCGATAAGCAGCAAGGAACCGCCAAAGATAGCTCTGGATCCTCGAGAAATTGAGCAGCAAATGCTGACGACTGATGAGATAGCTGAAAGAAAACAAAGGCGAAAAGTATTAGAACAAAAAAGACTGGAACTGGAAGAAGCTGTTGAAAGGAGAGCTTGCGAGGGCATTTACGATAGAATTTGGCGTCATCGCAGCACACAGGATGAAGCACAGGACGAAAAGCTGAGGTCTAAAACTGCTGCTTTGTCTGTGGTTGGTATTGGCCTAACAGATCTTGGCATAGATCTCGGAGAAGAGTTCAAGCAGACTGCAGCTTTGTCACAGGAGAAAGAAAATGAGGTCCGCGAGTGGTTAAATGGAGCCAGAGAAGAGCTGGTTCTTATGAATGACCAGAAATACCCTCTCGGAAAGCTTCAACATCTCAAAGCTGCGCACAAAGGGATAGTGGATACTCTATCGCATTTTCATCCCTCATCATCGGCAGACGAGATCATGCCTATGCTAATATATACACTCATTACTTCGCCGCCTGAGGGAATCAATGTTATAAGTAATTTATACTTTATACAGCGATTCCGCAACGACAGCAAGATTGATGGCGAGGCAGCGTATTGCCTTACCAATCTTGAGGCTGCCATTACTTTCCTCGAGACGGTTGATTTGAACAGCCTCAGAGCAGATGAGGCACCCTCAGGTCCTCCAAAATCCGCTGATCGTCCATTGACGCCACGTATTGGAGAAAGTGATCTAACAAAGGACACATCCGGCACAACTCCAGGTCTCACTGCCCCGACACTGAGTGCAGCCACTGTCAGCCCTCAAATATCAGCTACAACTATTCAGCCTAAGCCACAAGTGTCCGCTGTTTCAACACTTCGACCTGTGAATCAGTTCCAAAATCGAAGACTTAGCGACATTTTCCAGACACCAGCTCAGGCGATTGGAAATGCCGGTGAAGCAGTTTTGAGTACTGCAGATCAAAACTTTAAGAACATCAGTAACAGTCTCGGAGACAGTTATAAGTTCCTTGTGGGCAAATTAAAAGAGCAACAAAATGCCAATGTCAAAGGCTCTGACGTTGTAGTTCCCAAGACCCTGGATGACGCCAGAAAACTTATTGGCACACCATCATCTGATGAAGATGGGGTGTCAGAAAGTGGAGCCAGTTCCATTCACAGTCGAGAAGAGAGAAGCAGATCATCGGAAAAGCCGGATAAGATGCTCAATATGATTGGAGGCCGCAAGCAACCAGCTCGAGATCATAGCACAGATAGTACGAGAAGCTCTGCGAGCAACAGGAAGGTTGCTTTCGCAGAAGATGGCAAGGAGAAGGAGAAGTCTGCCTCTTCCCTGAGCTCATCTGTTCCAGCACCTGCGAATCCAGCTCTTGTTGAGTCGATGCGGAACCTGGGCAACACTCTCAATCCTATGAACCGGTTTGCTGGCATGGGAATGATGAAGGGATTCGGCAGAAGCACACCACCCGTTGCATCTGCCTCTGACCGCTCCAAGGAACTTGATGCACCGAAACCTGTTCCTGATGGAGGTGTCGCCGACTTGGCCTCTGTAAGCACCTTACTTCTATCTATGTATAATCACAGCTCTAATTTTCCATAGACATTCCCCGACTTAGTCGCGTCGCTTCCGCATAAGGAGAAGGTGAAGGTAGACCCACCTATCAAGCGGTTTATGGAGGTTGAGAATCCAGGCGATTTAAGGATTAATGAGGTTCTAGAACTCCTCCGAGATTATAGGAGGCTCGCAGGTGTATTGAAGGATTTGGATGCTGTGTAAATTTACTGTTATTAGGGTTCATGAGGCGTTGAGCGGTTAGGTTGCATCTAGGTTGGGGTATATATGGATATGTAACGTCTTTTGGTCTTCAATCCGCGTGCTGCTGACATTGTGTGCATACTAAGTGGTTCTTAGACTTATTATCGAAGAAAAGTCTTAGCCACAGAGAGTTCGGAGATAAGTGATACTAGCCAAACTTTACGTTGCCCAAATACGCTAGAGGCCGTTCTTTTAAATATCCTGGTAATTCGACATTATGTTGGTAGGATGCTTTTCGGATTTATGACAGCATAATACTTAATCTAATCATTTCTACGGCTATGTCGAAATGGCTACGAAGAGCGCGTCAACTTTCTGATGTCAACATTTCGATCTTAGTTAGAATCAAGTGCAATAAGTGGTTGATGAATATTACTGAAATATTTAAATAGAGTATGTTCTTGACAAAGTCAAAAGTTAAAGAGGTCTGTGAGTTTAAAAGAGGTCCAGGCGTTGCTCCATATTTGTTCACGTGATATTCATGTGCTAAATTCGGAGTTAAGGAGGCCGGTCCGAGCTGAGCACCTCTGATCTTCGCCGCCAACGACCACGCCCCAGCGAAGTTCCAAGCATCAACTACAGCCTCCACATAATGGATCAAGCAAGTCAGAATGAAGCGCAACGGGACTCTACAATTCAGAGTTCTATCAAACCCTCAAAGAAGCGTAAGAGGGTTGTGATTTCGTGCACAGAATGCCATCGGCGAAAGCAAAAGGTATGCCTCTTCCAATGACGCATCAGTCCCCATATTATTTGCTTGTCAGCGTAAAGGAGAATCCCTGGTACCTTAACGCGCGATTGGTTTCCGAAATATATGCATGTGCAGAGTCATCTAATTATTTCTCAGTGCGATCGACTACTTCCATGTTCCAATTGTATAACCAGGAACAAACAGTCCCTATGTACATATGAGACGGATTCTACTGTTGCTCGCCCACCGAGCACAGCAAAGAGTACTTCTCCAAATGTCAGCAGTACTAATAGTGTAAGGTCGCCGACTGTTTTGAATGTTGATGGTCCAAAGCATCACTCCGAATCTGCTGCTCAAGTTGAGTGTCTGGGCTATGCAAACTTGAACTCTCACAATACTCTTGGATTATTCAAAAGGATCGAGAGCACGGCAGGTCATGAGAACAACCCAATTAGCGCCCAGGATCGGTCTCCTGCTAACTCTACTGCTCTTCGTGATGAGTATAAGAACCTCATCCGGCACCTTCCTGCTCGCTCCTATGTGGATCAGCTGGTACGGGATTTCTTTCACGATGTTAATTGGCATTACAACTTCATTGATGAAGATATGTTCATGGAGCAAATGGATATGTGGAACAATCTATCATTCTCTGATTTCAGCAAGGGACCTCAAGAGATACCAGCAGATGTCGCTGTATTTCCTGCCGTATTATTTCAAGTCCTTGGCAATGCCCTTCAATTCCAGCCGATCAACTATGACAAGAACTTGGATAACCTCAAATATGCGGCTTCTATGTCACTGGATGATCTGGCCAACGATTACAGCGACACTGGAACACGCATTTTGATTCTACTGGGAAAGAGGAAAACCTCCTTTTTGACAGTACAGGCGGGCTTTCTGCGTACGATGTTCTTGAAACATGGCGGCATGATCCCTGAAAGCTGGCATGCATTATCTCAGACAATTAGAGATGCTCAAGAGATTGGTCTTCACCGACACGCGATTGTACAGCGATCACATAACTCTGCAGAAGCTCTGGAAGCACTGTGGACAGCTGAGCTGCGGCGAAGATTATGGCAGGTATTATTTCTTTGGGATGCTCACATGGCAATCGTTCTTGGAAGACCAACCACTATTGACCTTTCGTATGGCGAGGCTGCTAAACCCCTTGATGCCCCAAGACCACACAATCGACGGGAGATTGCACCTATGGCACGGACGGAAGATGATCCACCAACTCCTCTGACTCTGTGCGTTGCATACCACAGCAAAGGAGAACTACTTCGAGGAATCTTGATCTTAGAACGAGAAGGTTCTCACCCGAAAGACCAATCGAAAATAGACAAGTTGCATGAAAAGATTCTGCGTGATATTGGTAAGTTCTTTATGAGCTATTGACCGTTTAATATCTAACTAATATCTAACGCCTCAATAGACGATCTTCCAGCATTCTTTCGCTATGAGAGCCCAGACACGAGATTCGATCATCTTCCAGAATGTCACTGGCTACCATCGAGTCGACCGATCCTTCAAACACTAAATTATTTTACTTTGATGGCTTTACATAGACCATATATCTTCACCCTTTCTAAAAGTCGAACAGAGGCCATCAAAGCAGCACTCATGATCCTCCGAGCACAGCGTCACTACTTCCTATATCTTCAGTCGAAGCACTACAAAATGTACAACCTGGTCCTAACCACTTTCGATGCCATTATTATCATTGCGGCAATCTACATACTATACCCTACCGAAAACCTGGATTACGTTAATGACAGCGTCCAACATTTTGAATGGGCGATGGAGAGGTTTCAGACGATCTCGCAACGCAACGATATGGCTACAGCAGCCCTAGGAGTTGTACGAACGATCTTTGTCCGTCTGAAGAAAGCCATAGGGCCAGGCAGGAATCAGATCGATGCCGCCACCACAGCTCAACTATCTCTGACTCCGCCCGAGAGTACCAAAATGTCAATTTCAAGACCTTCAATGCCGCCAATGGTTCCCGTCACTCCTCGTTACGACAACTCTGCATCAACCAGTACCTCAACTCCCAGCATTTCAGCCACAACTGCCCCTTCAAGTACATGCAGCGAGTGGGCTCCAATTATACCTCAGGACTTCGACTTCAATGCCATGACTCCTTTACAGCCTACGCATGATCTTCTCTTCAACGATCTGATGGGCATTAATGCTGGTCCACAAATGTCGGAGATGAGTATCACTCAACAACCTTATTTTGACCCATTGAGTGGCCAGAATCTGCAATTTGAGGGTGGGTATCCTGAGAACAGCTTCTGGAATTACATGAATCAGTGGAATCCTTCGTACTTGGCAAGGTAAGGTAGGATTTGAAGGGGTAGAAACGAATTGTGTAGATATGGAGTTTGAGCTGGTTTTCTGAGCTGGATTATGGGCATTGGAGTTAACACATATTGACGCATTTTCGTTCAGTATATAGGTGGGACTGAAAATAGAATCGAGCTATTAGGCTTGATGTAGGCGGATGGTTGCGGAATTTAAAAAGTGGAGTTTCATTGCAGATGCTGGACTGAATCTTGCAGGCATACTTGCTTAGTTGCTCTTGAATCGCTTGCTATGCATTCGCTCTCTATGACAACTTATATATATCATATATAGATTTTCACTGATAAAATATACATATCTGCGTCGAGCGATCTTATGTGATGCTTTTTGCCTTCGCATGTGCCACCGAACTGAAATTCTGCCCTCATAATTATACTACGGCATGGCGTAATCAGATACCGATAAGCGCCCAAGAGATGTAAATTGTAGAACCACTCGTGATAGCTAGCAATCACGCGCATTAGAAGGGGATTTACTATCATGCTATTGCCTTACTCATTTAGTGACATCATTATTGTCAGCTCACACCTTGCCGTCTGTCAAATCATTCACATCAACTTGAGTATCATTGTTTCCAATACTCTATGATTAGACATGTTATATTCTCAAATTTGTTTTCTTCCTATAAGAGGGAGCATTGCAGCCATGCGTTCATATCTCCGTAGCTTGCAGTGACAACGGCAGGTATGAGAAAGTATACTGTAAATGATCATAATTTATGTGTTTATTCTGAGCATACAGGCCGTTGAAACAATCATGATCAAGCAAAGAGATTCGACTCACATCATCGTCTAGATCCTATTACCATAACCTTCATCAGAAAATTGTCTCATATGATATACAAAATAACAGGGCACCACAAGTGTCTGCTAAAGTTGTACTAGTTTGTTTGAGAATATTCGGATCTAATGGTAAGTGGATTTGTAAAAAGAACTCAGGTGTATAAGTGAAGGTATAAGTCATGAAATTATCTTGGACCTGTAGCTTTAGTTTCAAAACATTCTAAGTCTATTGGTTTGTTAAGTCACATCTTATTACTTAGATTTGATATCATTAGTCTCTTAATGTTTACACTTTCCTGGTTTCTGACTAATTTATCGCATCACTTGAAATATATAGATATGCTTTCTTTTTATTTTACAAGTGCTTATATTCTTTTATTAAAGCGGTCGCTTCCCTTTCTATGATCAAATACTGTATCCTGCCCTTCCCTTCAATGCTTGTATCTAAACTTTGGTTTATCAACAGCTAGAATTTTTCGTTTGAAGAAAAGAAAACGAAAAGTAAGAAAATGAAACGTCATATGAGAAAGCATAAGAGAGACTTGGAAATCTATCTTTTGCGTCTTTGTGTTTTATTTAATCCTCCTCTCTCGCTTTCATCATCCTCATCACTCAAGTTGTCAAGCTCCCGCTTCGTTCCCCATTCATTATCTCTTCTGTTCAATTCATCATCCTGATCTTCACCTCCAGAGTTGCCTTCGAATATTACCGCGCGCGTAATCGCAGATGGTGCAGTAGCTGGTGAGCATGGGCGCTGCTCAGCAGTGTTCCAGAACAGTACTGATTCAAGGAGATTGCGAGCATATTTAATGCGCAAATTGACGGTGGGGTCTGGGCCTATGCCCTCTTCCATGGCTACTCCTTGCAAAGCGCGAATTGCATGCCACAGTACATGTACACCACAATCGTAGCAGTTGATTTTTTGAGCAACATCGACCACTGTTGATTGTTCGAATACGTAGTTTCGCTTGGGAAAATGACCCTCTATCCAGGTTTGTAACAATCGTCCGGCAACACTCGCGTCCTCGACTTCTGAGAGCGAGTTCAAGAAGTCATTCTCATTCTTCTATCATCACTGTTTCTGGGTGGTAAACTGACATACATAAGTATCCAGTATCCACCCTCACCACCACTACCGCCATCAATATGTACGGGTGCGATCAACCTAAAAGTATGAGAGTTAGCATTCGGATCAAATATTATAGCAAGGTAGATAATCATCAACTCACTTTCACATTCTCATCAATCTGTACAGACGAATCAATATCAAAATCATTTTCCCTAACCATACAAGGCACCATACCTGGTAACATATACGATTTGGGTATTTTGTGGAAATGCATATGTACCGAGCACATTGTGGATGACACCATCAGTCAAGTACTCGCTGCCTGAGAGTGACTGCAAATCACTCAGACGCAGTGTATACTGTCCTTGGGAACCCACTCCAGGATTGCCGCTGTCCGATCGGCCGTGGTGGAAGCACACTGATGATCTGTGGGACGCGATCATCAAATCTCTGTAGAGTTTCCTCCCATGGCAATACTGGAGGTAGCGATAGCTCATTATCCACTTGATCTGTGGAAGGGATTGCATTTGTGATTGTGGGGCCTTGATCTACCCGCCACTGATCCAACACAGCCAATGCTTCATCTTCGCTGATTTCACCTCCCAACAATCGGTATAACTAATCGTTTATACTGTTGGCAAAATCCTTAAAGACTTCCTTATATCGTCGCAAGGCCAATACTGCGCAGAGAGCGTCGAATCGTGCAGTTGACCATCTCTTGAACGGTGTACCGGACACAGTGTGCATAAGTACTATCGGCCATATCAACAATGCTGATGAGGACCCTCCGAATATGTCTACTAGCTTAGTGAGATTCAGACCAAAGTATCTCCAGTCCTCAATCTCTTTGAATGCTTTTTGCTAAAAACATGTCAGTAAGTAACCCATATAAAGCAAGTGCGTTTACTTACAGCCTGCTTATCTTTTTATCTTTGCGAGGTCTAGTAGCCTCGTCTATAGAGATGTTAAATTTCAATGCCATAAACTCAACTATTGCCTCGCCTGCTGCAGGTTCTGATGTGAGGCTTTTATCCCTGTGCCTTTATATTTATTTGATTTTTATCAACTCGTCGATTCGTCGAGTGGTTTATCGACTGAAAGTCCAGCACCAAAGATAAAGTCGTACCTCCATCCATTGCATCTCTCCGAAAGTTCCCGCCAGACCAGAGACAACGTCTTGTGCTGTAGCCATAGATGAATCTTCCAACAATGTGACCAATTGCTGTTGGCGTTGTGATGTCACTGCTGATGGAAGCATTCAGACCAAGCACACAACCGACGGGAAGATGACAGTAATGGTAAAGAGGCGATGTGCTTTAAGAACAAAGTCGATGTCTTTCTGACGTAGTTTCCTGTTCGTAACTTAGGCACGCATTTTGAGCGGTCTCTCGCAGTTTCAGGTCTTGTCCTTGGCAGGATTTCGGATCCGTAGATGTGAGCTTGTTAAAAAAAGCCTGAACATTATTTGTTTGCTGGGTTTATTTCCGCTTTGTTGGTTCTCCGATGCTCCTTCCTCTGTATATGCAGTTGAAGGAGGTACATCATCGGCTGGAGAAGGTAGAGGGGTGCCTCGAGGAATTGGAGCGGTGGCTGGAGGAGTTGCAAGAGCTGCACAAGCTGCATAAAATACACGCTGCCCAGGTCTATCATCCACGACATCGTTGTTCTCGACAGCAAAAGGAGCCTCGCGTTGCCTTGTATCGGCTGTACGAGCTGTATGCTGATCAGGTCCATTGTCCATGGCATCGTTATCCTCGACAGCAGGAGCAACCTTGTGTTGTCTTGCACGAGCTGCACGACGAGCTGGCCGAGCAAGCTCATTATTGACCATGCCATTTTCCTCGATTTTGTCGACATTTTCTTGTTCTTCAAGGTCTATAAGCTGATGACCATTCGAAATTCTGTTGGCAGCAAGGAGAATCTCTCTGTTCAAGATATTTCTAATCCGTATTTGATGATTGCTGCTTGCTCTCTGTATCAAAAAAAAAAACAATCCAGCTAGATATGGTTAGCTAATGTCTCAAATAAGAATTGTCGTGAGTACTTAGGCGGTTGTCGGCGACATAAGTGTCGACTATGTGATGCTCCTCCGTCGTTTTCAAGAGCGCAAAGGCGAATTCTCGCCAACTTCAATCTAGAGGAGACAATTGATCGTCCGGTTGGTCTGCCATGACTGCTTTTATAATCGTCAGCTTTAATGTGGGTATCTCAGTGCAAGGGACTGGAAGCGGGCAGTGTCAGTAAACTCACCTGCAGATGTGGAGTAAGATGTTGAAGAAAGCAAAGTCGTCTCCATCCTTTCGTAAATTTTCTCTCATAAGCTTCACCAATTCCTCACCCGAATCCACACTTGTCATGTCTGCATCGTCAGCGACCCTCTCACTGATAGCAGAGGGATTGTTAGCACTCTCCTCACTTTCCCTTATGCCTTCATTCGCATATTCAATGCTCATTGGGGTGTAACGATCAACCTCTGAAGTAGATCGAGACTTAGACATGGTCTTCTTGACCTTCTTAGCCTTTTTAGCCTTCATTTGAACATTCTTTTCATCTGGGGCTAACATTGAAGTGTGCTGATTATTGATTAAGCAGTCTTAGAAGTCTCTTCTGACTTCCGAATACTGCTTAGAATCAGTTCTCTGTACAGGCGACGCCGCTCTTGGCCCCACTGGTTATTGAAAGTCCCTTGTGTACAAGGTGATTTTCCTCGAATTGCTCGCATAGCGTGGAAAATTACATGAATTCCGCAATCGTAACCCCCCTTGCTGCGGAACATCGATCACATCGGGCTTCAAGTAATGGAAAGCGGACCCTGGGAGGGCGTGCGTTAGCCACCTAACTAAAAGGTCCTTTGCAATATGAGCATCTCTGAAGCCTTAGAGGGCATTGTACCACGCCATCTGCAGGGTGTTTGTTTCGTAAGACACGTGGATTGTCATCAGGCCCCAATGGTTTCCAGAGAGCCTACATGGATAGGAGCAATGGTTCTAGCATCGTGTTAGATGAGAATTGTATTCATGCGAGAGGAGTAAAACTTACATTTCTGTACTTTGTGGGATAATGGCTGCTCTCGCAACGTCGAATTCGGCATCCGCTTCACCATAGTATGCCCGTACAGATGTGTATCAGCGAGATACACATGACTATCATCTGATACTCGTGTATCGATGACTGCCTTGATAATATTTTCAGAGAGAAATTTACCCCTTCGCAGTGTTAACAGGTCTGGTAACATAGTCTGGTTCCGAGGGAGCACTGAGCCAATAATAGGTATTGGGTCGGGATCCTTCCATGGATCATCCCAATGAAGCTGTTTAGGAGGAATAACAGCCTTTGAAACCTTGTCAGAATGTGGGGAAATCTCCATCAATCCACACTTTGAACGAAATCGGTCCAAACGTCTGAGAACTTGCTTTCGTGAGCGGTAACGTTGTACGTACGGTAGCAGCCACTCATTGTATGAGTAACTGAATGCTCGCAGGTATAGATCGTGATGTTTTTGGTTCAGTATCGCCATTAATCCTTCGAATAGGAACACGGTCCATCTGCCAAAATGTAACTTGATGAGAGAATGTAATATTTCCCAAGGCCATAGGAGAACACCGGCGAATTGGCCTCCAAATGTTTCGATGAGTTGCGAGGTCTTTCTCGCGCATGCAATATATGCTTTGATCTTCGGCTTTGCACTGATCTAGTAGCCTTATTAAGACGTTTTATACCACGTAGAAGATGAAAGATGCCCACCACCTTTTCTTTATCCTTTTCCGACATAGCTCTTACCTCATCCTCTGTCTTTTCAAGGACCAACGCGACAAACTCGATTTGAGCCTCTTGGCGATAGAAGGCGAAATGTGAGCCCTTTCCTATCTTTTTCTTATTGCCTCTCTTCATCTCCTCGGTCTTGTAGTCGAGATAGACGTGTAGAAGAAACAAAGAAATTTAATGGTGAATGAGGTCCCATCCATCCCTGGCTTCGGTTCGGGTACTGTCGAAGTAGATTTCTGCAGCTGATATTGGCTGTCCCATTCGAATCGGGAAACCCCAGCTTGCATCTCGTTCCGTGGAGTATTTGACTAGTCGTACAACGCTTTCGAACAGTACTTTAATGGAAAAGACTCTATGCATCTCAAGAATCAATTCCAGTTCTCCAGGTTTGCCCTTTTCCCTTCTGATTCCTTGGAGTATTGACTTCGCAATATGAAGCTGCTGAGCATCGTCATCTGTATCCGCTGCCTGGATGGAATCTTTGACCGACTTGGCAAGAGGATAAGGACTCTTTTCCGATTTCTCAAGTGGTTGGGACTGGTCCTTTACTGACTGGGAGTAAGGAGGCGCTGGCTGTAGACCTACATAGTATGTTAGCTCATCATTCATCATAAGATGCTTGCAACTCAAATACCTGTCATGACGATCATTTGTTGATTTGGGTCAATGACGCTCGAAAAAGAAGATGCGGTGTTCGTTGCTTGATAGTTCATACCGTTGTTACTTGTATCACTGTACTGACTACTATCAGCTACATATTGTTGTTGATAGTTATCAAGGTTAGTTCCGAGAAATGGTGCTTGGATCCTGTCGAGTGGTTGTCCGCGCTGGCCTCTATTCACTGCTAAGGTCAATAGCGTGTGTAGATCAGCAGGAGATAATTTATCAAGTACTGAAATGAACTAAAAATGTTAGACATGATGTGTATATATTTCAACTTCAGGATATCATAAAAAAAACATACTTGTTCGGATGACAAAACTCTTGTTGTAGCATCTCTGTCAAGGCCAACCAAGCAAGAGAGGAGCTGATTAGGTCGAAGAATGAATCAGACTCGTCTCCTGGATTGTTTTGCTGGAGGTTATTGTAAGAAGAACTTGGAGCAGTGTTATTAGGGTCATTGGGGTCCAAATAAGCGTGTGCAAAGTCCTGAGTTGGTTGTTCACCCCGGGCTAGGCCATCGTTGGCCATCTTTACAGGAATAGTAGAAATTTTGCTCAGGAATAAGATTGGATGCCAAGCTTCATATGAAAGCTGCGAGGGTACTCACCTGATTCATGTCTTGGTTCACTTTCCTATAATTTGGATGGTGGTTTGCAATTACTCGAAGTATGTACAGGCGGAGTGACAAGAACACAAGTAAAGGAAGACCATAGTGAGAGGAGAACCAAATAAAAGTGAGAGTTTGAAACTGATTGAGAAGCGTTAAGAAAGCGAGTAGAATTTTCCGAAGACGTATTGGATCGACCAAGTGGCGAAGGACGTTCAGACTTCACCCCAGCAGGCCGTACCATTTCCCTTGGAACAGTTCGCAGATCCATGTTCTGCATTAAAAAACCTGGAACGGGATAAGGGTCGAGAAAAATGCTCACAAGAAATGCCATGCGAGTATACGCAGATTCATTCCTATAAGCAATGGGAGTTTCTGGGGTTTCCGGATGTACTGTCGAATAGGGGTTGAAGCACAAACCATAGAAGATGGATCCACGCAAATCCCATAGAAGAGATGAACCTCAACAAGTGTATCGCTATCTCAAAGTAGATCGTTTGTCGCCACAACGTTGTCATTATCCTCTGTAGCATGTACACACTCCCTTCCAAGAGTCGAAAACTAGTCATATCATGAAGAGCTGATATGTCAGTGCAGCTTAAGGACGGCCAACTTGTACCACCCCTTTATGAGAGCCAGATCCTACCTACAACCGCCAAGCTACTTCGTTTTGGGAATCGAATTGACCTTTGGCACCTCCAAAGCCAGATTTCATCCCGATCACCTGATTCAAATCGGTCGCCTGTATCGCTTTTCTGACGTGCTAAAAAGGTTGCTTGCACGTGCTCCTGCCCTCTCAAAAGTTTAGAAGGGATCTAACATGTGAAATACACAGTCATGCCTTTCGTAGGAGTGCATCATACCTTCTCGCTGCCAGAACTAGCATCGAAACTAAGACATGGGCCATGGGCCACACAATGAGTGGCACTTACAACAAATACTACCGTCCCAAGACTGCGACGATCGATATGCAGGCAATTATGCGGAACACAGAGCATCACAGGGTAACGCACCTAAGTGGAATCTCACTGGGTAGAGCAGCAAACACAAGTCTAGCGTTGTCCGCTGATGGCAGAATGCGAGTGATGCGTAGTCGAGAGGTGGCAGGCGCCACGGCACTCATGAAGGATGCGGAAGATATACTACTACGAAGAGATGGTAGCATTAACGTAGCCAAGTCTCAGTAAACAAAGGAGTGGGAAGAGTACAACGCCGCTCGGAGTTCCCTTTGGACCACCACCTCGCATATGAATGCTGCCAAAGTAAGAGCAGAGTATGATGCGTCTGTTAAGAAAGCTGGTGTTCTGAACCCAGCCATGTACAACCAAGACTCTTAGTCACCTTCCATTGAGACCTCACAAGTTTTCTAGTCACAGGAAGCAATTCTAGGTCAAGGTGACTCAATACCTACCTCGCAGTCATCCTTTCCGGGTTCGGAAGCTCCTGCTTCTCAAGTGGAGTCTGTCTCTGGCAACTTTGACATACTTCCCGAAGCTATGGAGATTGACGACTTCAACGCCAGCATCATCTCTACGGATGATCATGAGGATCTTGATGTACTAGATATTCGACGTCAAGAGGACCAAGACAGCGGTTGTGACGTTGATTTATAGCCCGCCCAATCGAATTTGAGAATACACGACGTGTATCCGGTTTACGAGAGGCAGCGTAACATTGAGGGGAGTCCTCGGGAGTCTGTCGTACTTAGAGCTCATCAATTTGACCACATCATCATGAAAGTTGCTGCTTGTGGCACTGACAAGGCCGATGGTGATATGCTCGTTGAGTTTTATGGTACTAGACATCCAATCGAGAGATACTCCTCGGAGCTCGAACCATTGCCATCAGCGTTCATGTGTCGTTCCCGCAAAGGCAATATTGGTAAAATAAATAAAAACCGAATTTTGATGTCTATGTCCCTGTGTGTCGAAAGGACACGGTGCTGAAGAGGTTGAAGCAGATTACCAGGAGCGGTTAATGTCTCTGATCGACAACCCATGCCGAATAGCAAACAGAGGCCAGCAAGCGTGGCTCTCGTGCCTCAGAATCTCAGTCATGTAGAGCCATATCAGGAGGCATTTCAGAAACATCAAAGATCAGAAATTGCGGAATGAGTGCTGCTTTGGTGGCTGCGCGCGAGACAAGCAAGCGCCGAGGCTTAGAACTCTAAAAGAATGGCATAACTATTTGGCTTCTGCCCACAGTACCATCTAATACGATTACAACTGTTTTGATTGAGTCAGAGCTGTATGCTGTATTTGAATCTTATCTTACCTGCTTAAGTAGTCACCATTAAAACTGACGATACTTCGTAGCTACGCCCATTGCAATGAAGTTGGTGGTAAACAACAAAAGCAAGAAAACTAACAATGACATGATTATAACTTGCTAAAAGCTTTATGTGCTACATTACCCCATTCATTATTTATAGCCTCTGTCAAGGGCGGACCATTTTGATTTACAAGTATGACTATTCTATATATAACCTAAATAAGCAGATCCAGATAGATTATACCATGCGTCTTTCAATTCGAAATCTCAACACCTTTCTTAGCCAGGTCCGATCTATTCGGGTCCAAAGTTGATAAATGAGAAATACACAGTCTGTAATGAATTATCACATATAAGCATGAGATTCTTCTATAATAAGAAGAAGAAGAAGAAAAACACATTTCAACATATAAAAGTCTGAAGATCCTATGTTCTTTTCTGGTTCCCTAATTCCGACTTTCTCATGATTAACTCTCTATCTAGACCTTTCCCACCAAG
The DNA here is from genome assembly GCA_024752435.1 of Allantophomopsis cytisporea. Taxonomy (NCBI): domain Eukaryota; kingdom Fungi; phylum Ascomycota; class Leotiomycetes; order Phacidiales; family Phacidiaceae; genus Allantophomopsis; species Allantophomopsis cytisporea. The sequence continues at coordinate 627,357 of CP103024.1, forward strand.
CCCTCAAAAGCCCCTATACCTTTCACAAGTTTGACTCCCTAATATTATCCCGCATATTACACCACGCACAGGGACTAAGACGCCACTAGCTCTTCTCCGCGCATCTTTAGCACATCTCATATTCTACAGATGTAATATACACTAAGATACTATCACAAAGCAGTAGAATATCATATATCATCTATTCATTTTCAAAGTCAGGAACTGTTATACACACAACAACTGCAGATATATACAGCACAGCATCACCGGCCAGCTACCCCAAACTGCAGAAAGGTTTCCCCAAGGCGCGCTCAAGTCATCGCCAAAGGAACCGCAAAAACTAAAACATAAAGAGACCTCCCAAGAGGAAAGATCTATCTCTTCTCTATAAAGCTCTTCTCTCTATCTAGTAGAACAATTCTGAAGTCTTTCTTTCGGAGTGTATCAAATACCCTGAAAAAGAGATTAAGTTCGGATTACCATGTCCGTTATCGTGCCAAAAAATCCACAAATAAGAGCCGAAGCCCTCCCGATTAAGGAGGATTCTGCCTCTATGTTCTATCACATCATCTTAACTGCCCCCGGGATCACTAAGCAAGCATACGCTTACTTGGCGAGCTCAATACCACCAGTGGCACCGAAAGTCTTCTTCAAGTCACCGTAGATAGAGAATTGTCTATAAAAAAAGTCAGCATTATTCCGGTTCAAGGAGATTGAGGTATAAAGCTAACCCTGCGGTGATAAGGCCGACCTACGCGCGATTAAGTTAGCAATGAGGTCTCAGATAAGGATGATATATTGTTGGATTACTTACCATAGCAAGACGGGCACCGATACCGGTGTAGGAACCCTTAAGACCGAGCTCCTTGGCGATCTTGATAAGACGGGAGGTAGTACCCTCTCCTGGCTCACCCTTAGTCTTGTTGATCTTGGAAAGCATGGTGTCAGCTGGCTGGGAAACGAAGGCAGCGGCGAAACCGGCGATGAGACCACATCCAAGGTTGACACCAGTCTGGGCGCCGTCGGAGAGGGTCTTCTTGTCAATAATCTGGTAGACAGCCTCGTTGGCCTTCTCGAAGACGACGAACTTGGCCATGGTGTATGGAACCCTGTCATTTGTTAACGATGATGCATGCACTTTGCTAATTGATGAATACTCACTGCTTGAAGAGAATTGGACCGAAACCGGCGTAGAAAGCACCGATACCCTCGTTCTTCAACATCTTGGAGAAACCGCTGACGAGACCGTTGGCGTAGGTTGGGTCAGAGACAAGACGGATACGGGTAGCCTCAAGAGGGCAAAGGGCAACATCGGCGAAGAACTCGGCGACGGCGGAGGAGGCCAAGTAGACGGCGGTGCGGTTGTTCACAGCATTCTCGTAACCGATGAGGTTGATAGCCTGCTGCTTGAAAAGCTCGTAACCTCCGAACTTGAAGGCGCCCTGAAGGAAGTAACCAGCGGCAGTTGGACCGAAACCGGTCAAAAGAGCACCAGCACCCTCCTTGGCGATAACCTGCTTGAAGCCACCAATGAGACCACGGTTGTAGGTAACTGGGTCAAGTTGGATTCTAGTCTTGACGCTGCGCGGTATATTAGCAAGTGTTCACAGCGACGATTTGATGTTTGGACACATCGAAGCAATTGTCTTTCACCGCAGTTACGGGAGTAAATGTTCGCCAACGTCATTTAAAGCATTGCGACAGCCATTGAGTATGAACAGACTTACACATCGACTGGGGTGAGACCACCGTGGGTGACGGAACAGCATATGGCACCAGCAAGGGCGAATCTGGAGTAGAGGTTGATACCGGAGAGCTTCTCAGGAGTGTTGGCGAGAGTCTTCTGGACGACAGAGTCGACCTTGACGGAGCCAGTGGATGGTGCTGGAGTAGACATGGCGAAAGAATGATATATGGTAGCTGAAGAGTGGAGATGTTAGAAGGATGTCTAATTGGGATTGAGTTGAGGATGAATGGAGATGAATTGGACGTACAGAGGAATGGGGGAGTCTGAAGATGTGAGGTTGAAAAAGGTTGCAAGAGGGCTACGGAGTACTTCGTAGTCAATTGGTGTCGCAAGAAACGGGCCCAAGCTTTTTGGCTATGGGCTCCCAATCCTCCCAGTCAAGTCTCACTCAAAATTTTGACCACGGAGGATCTCGGGCCAAGCCCGTGATTTAGCGTCATTGGTTTTCGGTAGAAATCCACATCTACACCCATACACTTGACTTGTGCAAGTGTACACACCCAAACCTCGTTAACTCCATTTTAACATATTGGCTAGTTGCCGCCGACCACACAGGAATAGACAATTAGAAAGACCAAATTGGTGTGTATTTAGGTGCGTAATAATAACTGTTAGAAAAGAACTGATTTGGGAATTCGAAGAGTAAGACTACTCATAATTCAGTGATAGAACTTTATGCAAGAGGTTCTCGGAGATAGGTTGCCACATCGCGAGTAATAAATAATATGCCAGCAGAGCATGCAATATTTCCGGCGCTTTCAAGGTCAGTCAGCACCATGTATCTATGTATGTATTATGTGCCGAACCTAAGTAGGTAAGAAAAACCTGGATTCCGCCATTACCGAAATTTCGCTTCCACCTTCTTCTTACCTTATCTTATCTCCGGTAACCGTGGTAATGTCCATACGAATAACTCCTTTTGGGAATTGTGTTGCTCATGATGCGAGCATGTTGTTTTTTTTAATATGGGTCAATTGACTCAAATCGATGCAGTTGACACACATTTGACGTCACACTAAGCAGAAGAACGAAAAAGGCATTGACTTTGTGGTCTAACCCAATTTATGCAAGTCATACGGTGTGGGGCTTGTGAATGAAGATATGAAATGCAGATTATTTTGTAATTCTATGCTCGCATTCAAAGCTTGGCCTTCTCGTGACTTGATTGATGGAGTACCTTGTCGATGACCTCCGCGGCTCGGCATAATCGATGTTCTTGCAATTTAGAGGCGATGACCTGCACACTCAGCTTGGTGTTCAAGTATAGTTTTCGATCAATTGTCTTCTCATTCCCTGTGGAAAGGTTGAGTTAGTGTACACATCCACATATATGCAGGTATCCGGAGTCAAGTACTCACAAAGCTCTTGATTAACCTTGTCCCAAGAAGACAAAGTCTCTCCAGCAACTTCTCCCTTCAAATCCTCCTCGGCAAAGTCTCTTACCGGCAGAGTTGCTGCGGAACAGTCCAGAAGGTTGAAAGTGCTGGTATAGCTGACGCCATTCCAACGATCGATAGGAGGTGCAGGATGCGGTGCCACAGGACAAATGATAGCATCTATAGTCCTTCCATTCTGAGTCTTCCAAATTTTTAACATCTCCATTTCCAGCTCCATTCTTTGCGCATGCAGCTTGACCAAGGTCTTCAGGTCCAATGGCTTCTTTCTTCGTAGCCGTGTGCTAAGCCATGTAGACAACGGCTCTCCAGTAGACTCCAAAAGATCAAACATAAAATTCCCACCATCAATCCCAAGAAAAGCGTTCGCCAACGACTGACATTTCTTGAATAACGGTGCTTCCACTTCCACGACTTCATAACCCGCTCTCCTTAATCTCTGTACAGTTTCTTCCAAGACCTTTTTGATAGGAGGAAGAGGCGTGATCAGATTGTCTGTTCTGATAACACCAAAAAGAGGTTTGTTGCTCTCCAGAAGTCCCTGATCTTTCCAATTTCCATACACAACCGCAGGATCTTGTTCCCAAGGTCTTGCATCCGCAACGACTTTTAGAAGCAACTCACAATCCCTCAAGCTGCCGGCGATAGGTCCTGCACTTGCCGCCAATCCAATTTTGGAGGAGCCAGCTTCTATGCCATTCTCCTGCCCAGTATATGGAACTCTTTGTGCACTGGGTTTGATCCCATATAGCCCATTACACATAGCGGGAATGCGAATGCTGCCTCCAACATCTGTTCCGATGCCAAGAACGCTTCCACCCATCGCAACCAGTGCTCCTTCTCCACCACTGCTTCCACCTGCAGTGATGGCACGGTTCCGCGGGTTGAGAGTACGTCCGAATAAATTGTTTTCGCTGTCAAGAGCTCCAAGGGTTTGAGGAATGTTAGTCTTGCAATATATCACAGCCCCAGCATTCAACAGGATGTCCACCAGCGCAGAATTCTTCTCAGCAGGCTTTTCGGCCAGACTTGCAATCCCTACAAATATTGTCAACTGAATTCGAAATTTCGTCATTACACACGTATTCAAGTATCAAGTTACCCTATGATGAATGTAAGAAGAAAAAGAAAAAGAAACTCAAAACATACCAATACTACTATCGACACCCTTCACGCAGAATGTATCCTTAAGACTAATCGGCACACCATGCAGCTCACCAGCCCATCTGCCCTCCCTCGCCTCCCCATCCAACCACCTCGCCCGCTGCACTGCGTTCTTAAACATAATCTCCGTCAAGCAATTACAAACCTGCTGCGCAATTGCCGCGCGTTTGCAGAACGCTGTAACAACCTCCTCGGCAGAGTACTTCCGCGTTCTAATGGCAACTGCCAGCGAAGTGGCATCATGGGCTGATGTGATCTCCAATTCGAGTGCCGTGAGAATCCCGCACGTGTGAGGGACGGATAGGACATTGAGAACCGACGGCGCTGGGAGCGATTGTAGGATCCATTCTTTAGGAATAAGGGATTGTCGCTGGGCCTGCTTGCGGACGGCGACTTCTTCCCAGTTTGCGGACATTTTTTAATATTGTATTGGAGATTGGTGCTGTTTGTGGTGAAACGATGTATTTGATCTGCTTTGGAAGTGTGGGGTTGGGGATGAATTCTTTGGCGGAACAATACCGCGAGCCGAGGTCGATGATACTTGATGAGTCTTGCGGCTTTAATGTGTGGAGAACATAGTTTGGTTTTGAAGCTTAGCGTTTGCTATATAAATTGCATAGGAGCTAAAAATTATGATACTGCGTATAAGATGGACAAATATTGAGATGGACATCAATCCCTCCTTAGAGGTTGACAATCCCATACACTGTGGATCAGTCCCTCTTAGTCCCTACAAAGATTACAGGAAATTTTCGTTCAACATCAAAAGGAATACAGGACAGAACGCCATCTATATAGCTCAGAGAGAGATGATCATAGTGTAGGTCAACAGTCTACTTAATTCATTATTGGCTCTTATATAAGTAACTAGAAATGCTTTCTGTACACTATCTTAATCAATTGCAAGTATCTGTCTACCAGGGTATTCGAAAGAACGCAATCTAGCTTGCAACACAATGTACTCGTAATCAAGCGTTGAATCCAATCCATCGTAATCTAACCATCTAACACATCTCGTAGATTTTATCGTTGAATTTCCCAAATTTCTCACGCCCTTCAGCATCCTTGTTCACCCAGATGGACAAACTAGTACCAGGGCATCTGAAATCACCAAACCCATCATCACCAATGACAACCTCGCCCTGTTCCCAACCAAGTACGTCTGTCCACCGCTCTCCGGCGTGCATCTCGCCAACGTGCATTCGCTTGGCACCTGGACCGGCATTACTTATGACAGTTGCACAGCCGAATTTGCGGTCCCAAGTGCCATAGCGCACCCAACCAATGCAGGTTGGGTAGTCAAAGTAATCCTGCTGGAGGCCGTATGCATAGAGCTTGCGAGCTAGAATGATGCTTGGAAGAGCACCACCACAGGATGGTTCCTGAAGAGTTAGTTGGAATTATTAGATATGAGGATGCACTTACGAAGGATTGTTTGTCACCCTTAGGGTCGATGCCGTAGAGATCACCATAGAAGATGCATGGGTAGCCGTCAGTACGGAGAAGAATAAGGGAGTAGGCTAGCGGCTTGAAGAAAGGTTCGATGGCGGCTTCAAGGGCTTGGTATGGTTGCGTATCGTGATTCATGACGAGTGTAACGGCATTGATTGGTGTGACTTGGACCAAGGTGTTCTCAAAGATCTTAGTTAAATCGGCATTCTCTGTTTTACTGGCTTCACTGAAGTTGTAGACCAGAGGGGCGTCAAAAAGGGAGAATTTCTTTCCCATACGGTCAAGATATTGCTCCATATCTGAGAGGGAGTCTTTCCAGAATTCACCAACGAAGAACCAACCTGGTTGTGTTAGAAGAGGTAATGAATGGTAGGGATGATGGCTCACCTTCGCCGTGCGTCTCATTCATCAAAGTGATAAACTTTCTCAGAAAGTCCTCAGAGAAATGCTTTACAGCATCGAATCGGATCCCTTTCAAAGTAATTTCATTGCTGAGCCACACTCCCCAATCAAGTACATCCTTCTCGACTTCTGGATGCGAGTAGTCTAAGTCAGCAAACATCAGGTAATCATAGTTGCCCTTTTCACCATCAACATCGCCAGACTCTGCCCATCCTTTAGTCTGATCACCAAGAATCTTGTAGATAGCTGTCTTGTCATTCTCTGCGTTATAGTCCGTTCCGCTGAAGTGATACCAATGGTACTTGTGAGCACTATGCGTATCTCCTCGTCCTGGAAAGTCAAATCCCAGCCAAGCATCAATCTCATAACGATCGCTGATAGTCTTGGTCCTATCATCATTGTCGACCTCCATAGCATGACACTTCTCCTTGTGGTCGGCAGCAGCCTTGTGGTTGAGGACTGCGTCCCAATAGATACCAACGTCGGTCTCGTTGGCTTTTTTTACGAGAGCCAGCAGCTCTTCCTTAGTACCCCACTTGGTGGCTTTTCCTCCCTTCTGATCGAATTCTCCGAGATCGTAGAGGTCGTAGATATCGTAGCCATTACCGGAGGGAGAAGAGGCTTTGCAACCTGGTGGCAGCCAGATGTTATCAATCCCAGTAGCTTTAAGATCTTGAATAGCATTCTCAAGGCGTCGCCAGTGTTTGTGGTCGTCAGGGACGTACCATTCAAATCCTTGGAGCATGGTCATATTCTCCGGAGTTGGCTCCTGCTGGTCCATTGGTTGCTGTTCTAACAATCCGAATTAGCATTAGATGTCCATTTTGTAAGTTTAAGTTGTATTCAAGATCTCCTATACTATGCTTGGGAGTCATGATGGTTGTTGTGGATATCATGAAGCTGACACCGTGTGAAGAGCTCTTCCCATGCCACTAGAAACCCAGAACGAATATAGAAGACTTACCTTCGCCCATCTTGACCGATTATTCTAAATAATAAACTCTACTCCAGAATATCTTGAACATAGAAATAACGAAACCGAAGAAGAGGACGCAGATATGATAATAAACAAGATCAGCACATAGGAGCAGCGGCTGGTATTTCAACGTATTCACATGTTTGCTGACTATTTTAGAACAGGGCAAAGTTTCAGAAGTTCCCCAACCGTTCATAAATCCCCCCTTCTCACCATCCCACATCTAACTTGGAGATGTGGCCCAGACCGTGGCTATGTGGATATTGTGTATAGCTTTGTTCCAACTTTACGCCCTCTTGTGCACGATAAGCTTGGATAAAAACCCCAGTTATGCTAAAATGACATCAACGGCGTGCGTGGTCATGGCACCAGAAACAGGCGGCCCAGAAAATTAATGGGTGAGACTCATGAAGTATCATTGGGAATGGGAAGGGATGCAGCGAGTATTCACAAACCCAGTCAATAAATCGTGATGTCTGCTACTATTCGTTGCATCGAATGGTGCCAGATACTCAAATCAAGTAATGGAAGGACGATGAAGGTGATGAACGGTCTCCATCTTCTCCGCGTTCGCAGGGGTATGCCGCCAATGATCAACTCCCACGCTTCGCCGTGATACGCGACTTCAGCGTTGCGCGGCAACCATCGTTATCAACATAACATGATCACTCGAGCAATACCACAATCGAATGACTGTGTCGACTCAACAGTTGAATCCCCCATCTCTCAGAATTATGATTTTGTAAATACCCAAGCGTCGTTGTTTGCTTCTGTGCATTGTCGTTGCTTTCATTTGCTATTTTGTTATTTCGGCGAGATAGCAAGTCCATTGTTCACGGACTTCAAGACAATCTATTTATTTATCTGGATTTTGGACTATTGCACACTCTCAATCCTACACTCCTTCCGCAGTAATGCCACATTCCTCACCACGACCGAACTTTCGAATTCACGAGGATTCCGAGTGTAAGACTAATATATCTGACGGCACTATGCCTCCTAAGCGCCAAACTTCTGATCAGACTGTCATCCATCGGCTTGTTGATGGTGGCGGCGATGACAAGAAAGCCCGCGTTGAGGACGAAGAGCCTGAAGATGCGCTCCAGGATGCGTTCGATCAGTTGCAGCAAGCAATCGACGATCCGCACGAAAAGTCCGTTCAAGGTGAACGACATGTGGTCCGTGATGAATCGATCAGTGGAGACGATTCAGAGTCAAAGATAGACGATAATTCGGCTTCCGATTATGAACATGGTGAAGACTCTCTACTCTCTGAGGATGCAAACGATCATCATGAATCAGCCCGGGGACTTACCGACTCCCTTATTAACGACTACTCGCATGTGGATGAAAGTAATGATGAGAGCCAATACGAAGATGAGGATTCGAATATCGTTGATGAACATAGCAGCGGTAGTGGGACCTCGAGGCGGGCTCATGATGAGCATACGGAGGCACTTATACAATCAACGGCACGTGTCATTGTGGCCAGTATCGAGCAAGGACGCTTTCATCAACACAGCTCGGTCTCATTAGCACAAACTGACGACAGCTACGATGGTCGAGATGGTACTGAAACGACATATGATAATGGTACGGAGCTTACTTATGATACCGAGACTACTTTAGAAAATCAGATTGGGGAGGACGATAAAGAGACGGAAGTGATCCATGATGATGAAAAAGTAGCCCCTCACTCTGGAGTGGGCCGATCTGAGCGCGGGACTCCTGATTCTAGAAGCTGGGAATCACCAGATAATGATGATGATGATGATGATGATGTATTCAGTCATGGCCATGAGAGAAGCCCCAGAAGCAGTGTCAACTCTTGCGATCACCTTCAGGTGAATGAAAGCATCCTTCCTACTAAAGAACAGTCTACAACCACCCAAGAAGAGACTGATGCCGATGTCGAGGATCATGAAAACTTCGATGTCGAGAACATGGAGCCACCTATGCAACCAATTTCCAGAATTTCGAGCAACTTCTCTACTCTTGCTCCCCACCATTCACTCTCATCCCCTGCTCAAGACAATGACTCCCAAAATAGCAGCAAAGTCATCTCACACCCACCATTTCGCTCTCCCAGCTCAGTCCGTGCAATTCAGATGGCAAGTCCAACACCATCTAATTTCGGCTCGCCACGTTCTTCCAACCAATTTCGACCAACGGTCTCCCGACTTGGGACACCTAACTCTCAGAGCCCGAAGAAGTCCGCTCGTCAACTTAAATTCAAAAAGGAATACCCGCTTGTCCTTCTGCACGTCACTGTGCTTCCTCTTCGCTGGCTATACGAGAACGTAATTGAGATTGGCGACGCCTTACCAGAAGAACTGCGTACAATACGTGACAATTGGCGTCGACTTCAAGATCATTCTGGAAATACTGTTCTGGAGCGAGGTATCTTACTACCTCATCCTCAAGATTCTTACGAAACACTTGAAGAGCGCTTACTCGATGCTCTCGAACTTCCTGCTGGTCCTCATGCACGCATTCTCAAATGTGGCCACTATATGGGCACACCTTCTGATTCCGAGTCTTCCGATGAGGAGAACCCGGACACATTAGATACGATCAAGAGCTGTAACGTGTGCGGCAGAGTTGTTCGATACGAGGAGATTCTTGGAAGCGAGAGAGCCGATCAAAGATTCAGAATCAAGGTGTATGCAAGCAATGGGCTCATGAGAGCAGGGGCATGGGCCGCAGCTTGGAAAGAAATGGAGCGTATTGATGTCGAGATTGAGCCCTTTGTTCCTCGGCACCTCATCGATTTGCTCGAAGATCTCCTCGTGCAGCAAGATAACGGCGATTTACCGCTATCTCCTTCTCGAATGGACTCAAGGGCACAAGTTCGCTCTCCTGCCCCTGAAAGTGAGACCGTACGGGAGGTAGAGGAAGAGGTAAGAAAGAGACAAGATGATGAGCAACGCCTCCGCGAAATTTACGGCCATGAGGCAGATGAGAAAATCGCCATCTCAAGGCCACAGTCCCGCACGAACATGCCTTTTTCTAGACCCCTATCGAGGGCTACCGGAACGCCTACCTCCCGTCACCAGCAGCGTCTATCGAACACCCGGTCTCACGATTTCGGTCAGGAACGTGACTTCTCCCCTCGCCCCGAATCTGCTCAACCTATGAAACACCTTGAAGAAAGAATATTCAGGGAAGAGCGAACGGTCAAGTCCCGCCCACAATCTAGGATCTCTCGTCCGTTGTCTAGGACTGGAAAACATGATGATGCTTCTCTGTCTCAGCTTCTGCTCGCTGCTATCAAAGTTTTTCTGAAAGATAGGCGAAATCTTGCAATCTTGCTTCTGAGTGCTTTTGTGTTGGTTCTAGCGATTAGACCTAGCTTTGGGGAGGGGCCGTTGAGAGTTGTGCCACCAGATATGGAGGACAACGTAGAAATGGTAGTTGATACACTTCGCAATGAGGCACTTGGAAACGTTACTGTAGAATCTGTAACGACGGAGATCGGTAGTGAAAATGTCACAGTGGTGGGTGAGAAGGGTGAAGCCTCGCCTCTAGGTGTTGACTATGTGGAGATCAGAAAGATTATTGAGGAGGGGCTTAGACCTGTTATTGAGATGTCGAAGAAAGGGGCTGAAGTTGTTGAGAGAGAAATAACTTCAGAGCAGGGGGCAATAGGGGAGATAGGGGAGACGGTCGTTGAGGATGTGGTTGTTGGGTTAGAGAAGACTGTCACTAAGCCTGTTAGTGAGGACTTCATCAGGAAGATCGTCGAGGAACAGCTGAGAATTGTGCTTGGGGGGATGGACAATGAGGCAGATAGTGGGTTCAGGGAGGAGTTTAAAGAGTTAGGTGCTAGTGAGGCTGTGGCTGAGGATAAGGGAATGGAGGTTGTGGTTTGATTTGACGCCCGGTAATGAAACTTGTGGCTCTCTTGTAGATTGGATTGTGGAGTAGATACCTCAGTACACGGATAATGGATATATTAGGTCAACTTCAATGGAGTGAGTAGAGTGGATATTAACCAATTTGATTTACCTGGAGTCCTTAATTTGATATTAGACGTTTTACAGATAATGATGATTGTATGAAGATGTTTTGGGTGCCATTGTGTCCTATGGGGTACGGTCTAGATACCTCAAAGTGCACAGTGATTTACAGCAGGTTGGGGATCATGTTGAAGGAAGAGGCACTGAATGGTATACTTCATCTAGCATTCAAAGGTCTAGTAATGAGAGGTAAAAGAACCCTATAGATCAGATATCGATATGACGCCTATTTTGACAAACAATAGCTCAATCATTAGATAGATATTAAGAAATCATTTGTTTAATTTTGTTCCCCTCCTTCTCCATTCCCTCATTTCTAAGGCCCCTTTCTCTCTACTTCTATAAATTTAGCTCCGTATAAACAACTGAACTAGAAAGAACGTTCCCACTGATCGTTGCTTTTCATGTTTAGACAAGACCTGGCACTGTTGGGGGGCCGCTGTTTCCAAAATGACGAACGTTGCCATAGTTTTTATACTAACTTCGCAACTTCTCACTCACATAATGCATCATGTTATCAATGCTGGTTTAGTATATAGATCTCTAGAGATCTCTTTTTGTTCAGACGTGAGCTCCTCTCTCTCGTATGTTCGCTTTGTATTGTGGGGTAGTAGGCTTGCCGAGACTCCTTGAGCGCTTCTTGCCCGTTTGTTTGAGGATCTATACTCTGGTCTATCATCATACATGATGTACAGTATGATACTTCATCTTAACTCAGACTCTTGGAGATACCATATTACACGTAAATAGAGCATATTTTACCCTTCACAAGATAATATGTCAAAATGCCCAGTACTGTTTAGTACCTCATAATTTACTACTCGCAGAGATCAAAAGTAGCTATCATTTTCATCACTTCTAGACTAGTTTTTGTACAAGAGGACCAATCCGTTGCGTTGAAGCCTTAAACTCTCTTTTATCGACAGCCATTATCAACCTTTGGATATGAATCGCATTGAATCTAAGCCGTACGCAAACGTATGGGTGTAAGGCATCCTCACCTGTATCGATGTCGTGTCAAGTCTGGATGAAGCAACATGCGAGCTTCGTTGTACCTGTCATATAACACAACTTAATGGTTTACTACATATATCAGAAAATGATCATTAGCTTACTAAGCCCCTAAAGCATAATCCAGAAGTTTGTTTCCTTTGCCCAGGTTAAACCTTGTCTAGTAAAATACAAGCCTAGAAGTAATGGACATGATGCGAATATATGCTTTGACAATTTTACAATTCCTTCCATAGACAACCGTTAGCCTTCAGCTAGCTCCTGAGTCAACAAGCTTCCACAGCATCTTTTCAACCAAACTACCATTCTTTGGTAAGGCAGATGATTGAATACTCTAGGAAGAGACTTCAATCATCTTCTAATCATGTTTCTTATTTGATCAGTCACGCATCGCGTGAGCGGCCTCGAGACCGCCTGGCGGTGTTTGCATGATGCGGTAGGTGCAAGGTGAGGTGGGTGCAAGGTGATACATCGGACGTCCGAACCGCAACCACAATAGTCCGTACGGACCTGACATTTGTAATGAAAAGCGAAAAGAAAAAGAAAGAGAAAAAGAAAAAGATGAAATTACGTGAAAAACCCCCATATAAGAGAAGAAGTATGCCACTCTGTTAGATGCTTGTAACGGCACTGGTTGTTTTTGGATCTCGAACAGGGTGGCTTTCATTCATGAATCCGTTTGCATAGAAGTAGCGCCATGCATTTCAAGACATTGAAAGAGATAGATGCCAGCGAGGGGACAGTGGAATTAGTCAATGGTATGCCTACAGTACAACTGGTGACGACGCCTACGACTTAAACAGTACTGACTGCCACAGATGGCAACAGCAAGCAACACTTGGGCGCCTCATCGATCGTTCTGGTTCCCCAGCCCTCAACCAATATCAATGACCCATTGCGATGGTCGCAGATTAAGAAACATCTGGCCTTCACCACAGTCCTCATGTTCACTTTCCTGAACAACTTCACAGGTGATGGCACCTCAGCGGGATTCTTCAATATCTCGCTATACTTCAATATCAGCATCAACAAGACTTCCGGCCTCCTCAGCTGGTTTGTGCTCGTTCTCGGCCTAAGTAATTTCTTCTGGATCCCAACGGCAGCCTACATCGGTAAGCGACCAACCTTCCTCATCGCATGTGGTATTGTCTTCGTATGCGCGATCTGGGGTGCCTGCAGCAAGAGCTTCGGTAGCCTATTGGCGAGCACTGTCGTCGGCGGGTTCGGTGGCGGCGCCTCAGAGGCCGTCGGTGCGGCGATCGTCAATGATTTGTACTTCCTGCACGAACGTGGTAAGATGATGGGCATTTACATGCTCGCCATTTCTTGGGGGAGCTCGGTCGGCCCCCTTGTTGGTGGCTTTTTGATCGAGAAGCTTGGCTGGCAGTGGCAGAAGTGGCTGTCAGCTATTCTGCTCGGCGTGAATCTGCTTTTGATCTTCTTCTTCCTCCCTGAGACGAGATTCGCGCGTGAAGCCGAAAGCATGGGCTATGAAAGGGATAGCTCAGAGGCGCCATCGATGACAGACATTGAGACAGATGGACTTGAGGGCAAAGCGGCGGGTTTTAGCAGAAAAGAGAGGCATGTTTCTCCGAGCACGAGCAGTGAGCGAGTTGGTGGGTTGATGGGTAGGAAGAAGACGAGGGCTATGGAGTTGAATCCATGGTCCGGGATTGACAGGAACACCAATTGGTTCAACCATTTCTTACGGCCATTCCCACTTGTTGTCTATCCAGCCTGTCTTTTTGCCGTCTTAGCGTGTAAGTTTTCTCATACACTTGAAAACCCTTCCATACTAAACCCCTTAAGATTCTATCGCGCTCGCTCCTACGGTCATGATCAACATCGTCTCCTCCCCTATCCTCGAATCACCACCATACTCCTTCGGAGCAGGAATAGTCGGCCTGACCAATGTTGCTGGAATGAGTGCGTCTTCGTTGTCCCTCTTCAGTTCACCTAACTAACATACCCAGTTGGCCAATTAATCGGCTTCATCCTCGGCGGCCCGCTGACCGACATCTACGCCAAATATATAGCCCGCAAGCATTCTGGAATTTTTACTCCCGAATCTCGTCTGCCGCTCCTGATTCTCCCCTCGCTCATCGTCGTCGCCGGTCAAATCCTCTTCGGCTACGCGGTCGCTCAGCAGCTGTCCTGGGCCATCATCTACGTGGCGTACGGCTTTGTGAGCGTCGGCCTCACAGCCATTGCCACCATCTCCATGACCTACGTTGTTGAGAGCTACTATATCGTCAGTCAAGAATGCCTTGAACTTGTTAATGGGCTCAAGAACGTGGTAGCTTTCGGATTTGTATATGCAACTGTGCCTTGGATTGCTAAGGAAGGATATATTAATACCTTTGGAGAACTGAGTGGTGTTTTCTGCGCGATTATGCTGATTGCGCTGCCACTTTGGATTTGGGGCGCGAGAGTCAGGGGAATTACCGCCAGGTGGAGATTGATTGGAGTTGAATAGGATGTATGTGCATTTTTCTTGATGTTCCGTAGATTGTTGCTGTCAAATGCCATATCTCAGTATTTATTCGAAATTAAAAAGGAAGTTTTATATGTAGAAAACGATCAAGATGGTGGAGATGGGTTGAAGAGGAAGAGAGGTGGAATCTAAAGCAATAGATGTACATATTATTATACTGTGAAATTCTCAAAGATTCTTACCATCTCACATTTCAATGTTGACTGCCACGCATTGGGGCTATATCCTCAAGAATATAGGTACTGATTCACGACTAAATTGATAACGGCGACGGGCTCAAAATGTGCCTTCATCTGGTTATAACAACAAGCAATGAAGACGAAATTTCTGTCGACACCCAGCACACAATACCATGTTGAAAACGACGAATGCAATTGTACTGTTCGTTCATATGACCATCAACAACGACTTCGCTGTCATCTGATCTCGAGCCAGAAGCACATTCGCACCGTATTTCCCTCAATCTGACGCCAAACTTGTCTTTGGTTATCCCCAGCTTAGCTACTATCTACGTGCAGGAACTGAATTGATCTAGTAGATTAAGGCGTTACCCTTCATTGGGTATAGTTGTTGTGTTGCTGGTGAAATCGCTCGCAAATTAACATATGAATGACTCCAATGTTGGAAAGATGCAGTCTGAAGCATATGCTTGAAGGCAACATCACACTCACCCCACCCAATTGGACACCCGTGAGTTCAATTTGGAACTCAACCCCGAAAGTCAATATTTTTTGTTTTTTTTTTTTTTTTTTTGACGCCCCGCCAAATACGTCGTATCGAGTGACCCAGACTCGTTGTTGTACTTTCCAGGGCGTGTGTGAGTTTATTCAGTGTGGACAACAACCCACTGCGCCACACATCGCTTTGTCCTCGTCGTCTGGATGTTCCGTGATGTGGCTAGTGATTGAAGGCTTGATATGTACAGAGAGAGTGCACGAGTTGGCGGGCGCGCTAATACCAAGATCTCCAGATGTGCCCCGCACTTATAGCTTGATCGGTTGATCGGTTGATCATATGTATGGTCCTCTGCTCGCTTGACAGTCGTTGACGTACGTGATTGAATCTGGGTGGGGGATATGCGTGCAAGTGTGATAGTTGGACATGTATGGCGATCATGGGACGTGTGTGAGGAGGAGGAGGAGGAGGAGGAGGAGGAGTCGATGAAGAGCGTTGTCACGGTTGGGTACATGGTCTGCGGAAGAGACAAATGTTACTTTACTCTACTCTCTTTCTTCTCGGGGGGATTTTGTCGTCCACATACATACATAAGGATCAAGTATTTCTGATGAATTGGGACCTTAGAATAGACTGCTCGGGCTGGATGCCACAGTCTATTCTTCTATTCTTCAGTACAGCAAGAACGCAGAGAATCTCGTCTTTCAGCCCAACTGCAACATGCGCTCATATTCTACAAGTAGGTGCCAATCACAGCAAAGAGGATCATCCCCATCAACATCCCCATGCGCCCTTCGTATACAGTCCTCGTCCAAGTCTTGTTTTTCATCTTTGATTTCTCTGTTGACTCGGCCATGCAGCATACTGCTTGCAGCCACAACCCAGAGCTCCCCTGAACAACAGATCAGCTAAGCTTAGGACTTACATGAGCATAATGTAGGTACGTCTCTACCTGTACTCTACCCTGCCTTACCCTCCCTGCCATATCCTCCCTGCCATACCCTACCCTAACATATTCGAATATTCATAGGGTACGTACCTCACCTAGACGCCTAGACACTGTAGGATACCCAGACTCACCTCACTTTCCCTGCTCTTCGCTATCTCCTAGGTCAATTGTTGTTAGGTTGTCCCCTCCCAAGCTAATTGATGTCCTCACACCTCGTGCTTGATTGGTAGAGGTAGCAGGTAAGGTAGGGAGGGTAAGATAGTTTCCTCTGCCCGCCATGACACAACAGCCTAAATGCCCTCCAACACCGCCGCACGACTTCCGTCTGGTATCGGTCCCACAAAGCACGCGTCAAAGAACACAGCAAAAAGCTAAGGCAGGTCAGTGATGAGAAAAGTTGGCAGCTGGCCAGCTTTTCCCATAATATACGAGTACATCTTCATACACATACGGTTTCATGCTTTACGTGAAGAAGAAAGGTAGAATGAATATTCTACTTACCTACATACATACATACATACCTACATACATACATACCTACATACATACATACATACATACATACATACATGTAAAGTGACACTGGAAATGTCCCCGTGCTATGTTCTCTTCCCATTTGACATGGATTTCCCCGCAATCAGTCGAAATACTAAAGATTAAATCCCAAACAATTCTCCAACTATTGGATCTTTGAATCCTACCTGGTGCCCCACCATACAAGTAGTCCAGACAATACAAATGCAGCTGGTCCATGACAGGTGTGGCTTGAAAGGTAGGCGGGAGAAGGTGCATGTCCAGCCTTTTGCTTTCTGATAATGACGCCACACCTGGGTAAAGCATCTCATCGTCATATCGTCATCTGAGCTCCATGATAACCGCCAACACTCCACCACGTCTACTGTACCAATTCCGCATGTGGTCGAATTCCCATACAGTAAGGAAATACTAGCCTATTCTCTCACCAGTGCATCATACCTGAGGAAATGCTTGCTTGGTATCACTCATTCCGCGGCAAGGAAAGTATATTTGATATCCTGTCCCCTCGTGCGTCTTGCTCCTCTCTCTTCCCTTTCCTCTCTCTATTCATATTTACAAGATATTCTACCATTTCACAACAACTTTAATTTCAGATACCCAAGAACTATTTTGGATTATTCCTCTCCGGATATCACGACCATTTCGATAAAAATCAACACACCATATTTGTATCGACGCAAGCATGCAGGCTATTAAGAACCTTCTGTAAGCTCCTCCGACATGATGATATGAGTTATAAGTGGTTTCTAATATCACACAGGAATCCTGGCGGCAAGGAAAATGACGAGTTGCTATATGGTGACAGAAAGGAGCTCACTGGGGAAAACCTTGGTGGCTCTGGAAACCAAACCACTACTTCTACAGATCCTGGTACGGGCATTGTCGGGAGTGAAAGCACTTCAAGAGCTACAGACGCGAACACAGCTACAGGGACTGGATTGCATAATACCACCGCCGGTACAGGAAGCAATGATCAAAGTAGCACCGGCACCACGACTACTAGCGGACCCCATTCTTCAAACCTGGCAAACCGCGCAGACCCAAGAGGTATTTCCCTCCAGGTCTAACGTACTCAAGAACTTCTAGCTAATTCATTAAAGTTGATACCCATCAAGATACAAGCCGCCATGCCACGAATACTACAGGAGCAGGAGTCGGGAGCACTCAAACAGCAAGTTCCAACCCCTACAGTAGCAAACAAGTAGATCCGCGTTTGGGCGGCTCAAACACCCAAGCAACATCCTTCCCAGCCTCTACAGCGGATCAGACGGGCAGTGGATACAGCAACCCAACCAACATTGAGGGAGCAACTCGCACTTCTGGCGGAAACACAGAGAATTTGAACAACCCAATTAACACCGGACACACTTCCGGTAGTGGACACAATCTGGGGCGTGATGCCGCTGCCCTTGGCACCGCTGGTGCTGTTGGAGAGGGTGTTCACCACCACAGAGAGAATGAGCGGGGAGTATCCGGTACTGGGAACACAGCTGGTGTGGGATACGGTAACACAGGAAATACCTCTTCTACGACAGGTGCAGGATATGGCAATACCACTTCCACAAGTGGACCACATGCTTCTAATTTGGCGAACAAGGCGGATCCAACGGTTGGTAAGTTGTCTGACCCATTCCTTCAATATGATTTTCAGGTGCTTTCATCCGACACCGAGCCTAGCTGACATCACAGATTCTGATCGAGATGGCTCAAGGACACTTGGAAGCAACACCAACACCGGAGCAACCGGCCATGACAGCCACTCCCATTCTCATTCCCATGGTACCGAAAAGGCTGCGGCCGGCGCCGCAGCAGCGGCAGCAGTTGGAAGTCATCAACACAACACAACTGGTACGGGCGCTGGATACACAGGCACAACGCCGTCCGGGCAGTCCTCATCTTATCATGGTGGACCCAAGGGCACAGCCGTAGGACCCCATGAAACGTCGACGGCCAATAGGTTAGATCCAAATGTGTCGGACAATGCGAACATGCCTCCTATCGAAGATGCCTCTCAGCATCATCCTGAGACTGGCGGTGGAGCTGAAAGCGCAGATTTGGCCCACAAGGACACCAGTAAGCTTACCGGCAGTGAGAAAGCTATTGGTAAGGAGGAGCACCTGGCTGGGGGTACAGGTAGCGGACACCATTATGGTAGAGACGCAGCCGGCGCCGGTGCTATTGGTGCTGCTGGATATGAAGCTGAGAAGCATCATGGAAAGCATGACAACACAACTACCGGCACTTCTGGATACGAAGCTGAGAAACATCATGGAAAGCATGACAACACAACTACCGGCACCTCTGGAGCCTCTCATTCTACTTCCAACGACCACCACTATGGTCGCGACGCAGCTGGCGTAGGAGCTGTTGGAGCTGGAGGTTATGAGGCGAACAAGCACATCAAGAGTCACGAGAGTGGAACTTCCACAACCTCTGCTGCTTCAACAGGCCCGGTGCACAGCTCCAAAATCCTTAATGTCCTCGATCCACGAGTAAAGACTACCGGTATTGGCGCCACAAAGGAAGCTAAAGAGGCTGAAGCACAACGCGTGAAGAGTCATGAGAGTACCACCGGCAATGAACATCATTATGGTCGTGATGCCGCTGGGGTAGGTGCCGTTGGAACAGGAGCTTATGAGGCAGACAAGCATCACAAGAGCCACAACCAAGAGTCTGTTATCTCTGATTCTACAGCAACCAGCGGAAAGGACCGTCACCACGGCAACACCTCCAGCACTGATAAAGACCACCACTATAGCCGTGACGCCGCCGGTGTTGGAGCTGTTGGCGCAGCAGGCTATGAAGCCGATAAGCACCACAAGCACCATGAAGCCGAGAAAAGCGCAACAGCAGCTACGGGACCAACTGGCTCCTATGCTACCACTGATTCCGCTGCATACTCATCAAGCAAAGGCATGTCCAACCGCAATGCATATGCTGATCCAGTTGCCCGAGACACGAAAGGCTTCGGTGCCTCATCAGACACACATGGCGAGCACCCGATCAGTGGTACAACCAACAAAGACCACCACTATGGTCGAGACGCAGCTGGCGTAGGTGCAGTTGGTGCCGCAGGCTATGAAGCTGAGAAGCACCACGGCCACCATGGTGTAGAAGGAGATACCAACAAGTCCCTCCCTACTGCACCTGGAAACCATGGCATTGGAACGGGTGCTGGTACTCAAAACGCTCTTACGGACCGAACACGCCAGACGGAAGATCCTGAACTCGAGAAGAGTCTACGACTTGGTGATAAATTGCACGGCGTTGAGCGTAATCGCGGTGTCGCGAGTGGTGCCACTACTGGTGATTCGCCATCTACAACTTCGGGTCACCATTATGGCCGCGACGCTGCTGGCACTGGCGCAGTTGGGGCCGCAGGCTATGAGGCCGAGAAGCATCACGGCCACAGCACCACTGGCACGGGAAGCCACAATATCACTAGTACCTCTAATACTGGAACAACCCACGACTCTAGTGATCGTAACCGCCTTCACAAGGATCCGCCAGCTTCACACCCTACATCCGGCCTTACAGGTGCTGGTACCGGATATGGCGACAGCCCATCTGGTTATGGCAAGACATCTACCGGTACAGGTTATGATGAGACCTCCAGTGGTAACTATGGTGCTGCAACAGGTCAGTCTGAGTATGGACAATCGAAAGTCACGCCTCGCACTGAGAAGGGTGTAACTGGTGGCCAGCATGTTGTTGATGGTGCTGGTGGTGTTCCTGGTGGCAAGGAGGCGAGGAAAGAGATGGTTGAGCAGGGGGAGCGTAACTTGGATGGCAAGACTGGTGTTGAGCACTCAGGTGAGGGAAGAAGAGTTCTCTAAGTGGGTGATGATGTGTTATGATCTGACTTTGGCTTGATTCGGATTCAGTTGGTGTCGCTTCGGCTGCGTGGACTTGACTTGGTTGATTTTGCGAGTTTGGAGTTCTTGTATTGCTGAGCTTATTGATTTCCTAACTATTTGTGGCCCATTGACTATTGTGAACATAATCGTAACGGCTTTTCTACCTGTGAGTTCATGCTCTCTTGTTATCCTGATACTATGGGATAAGAGATGGGGCAGCAAGCAACATGCCTTCGACCTTAAGGGATTTGAATCAATTGAAATCTATAAAAGGAAGCCATTGTCTGGGACATCTCAAGCAAGTCATCTACTACCGGCCAACTTGCCACATTTAGTCTGTGTGCGGACCATATACGTACTTGACCAAGTTACTTTTCTGTATGGTTATCATTGTTCTAGAGCTGCTCACCATATATGGCATCACCACAGAATCAACCTTGTGCAATGACAGTATGGAAGTTTACGTGGTCAGCACATATCTCAAGATTCGGCACAGCACACGTCACTACGAAAGCGCAACTATCTCCTTAATTGGGAACAAAGCTGGTGGCTGTTCATATACAGGCTATATCATGTCGTGCGCGCATCTGACGAGGCCTGAACAGGCGTGCAAGTCGTCTTACCTATCGTCCAAGCGTTGTCAAGAGTGTGCGAGGGGATGGTGATAATTTCTTGAATAATGCTATCCTATTCATATTGTAGTGGACATTTCCGGAATGATCATGGAGTTTACTTCCAGAATTTAGTTCCCATTGACTCTTAACATACCAGCTGAAGCGACTAGATAGAATTGTGGAAGATGTGGAGTCAGTGATGTATGGAAGGAAACATGCGGGGATGCTATTACGTAGAAGTCATAGTTAGATAAATATGGTTTGTGTTTTGATTATTTAGCAATGCGATGACTCTGGAGAATAAAGGCTTCATGAAGCCTCAAGTCCATATCTTACGTGCAGTTAACTCGTTACTTCAGAGGAAGGACATAATGACAAGTGCTTGAAGATGGTATATAATAAAATTGATACATCGAAAATGTTAAATGTTAAATATCAAGTATAGTCTCTATCACGCATAGTATCTATCTACCCCAAACTCCCATAAATGCTAATTTAACATGGCTGTTGAATGCCTTTGCCAATGCCACCTTTTCCAAACACCTTTTTATAAATGCAGTATCCCAATTCAATCCCCCTTCGACATCTCGTCATACACATATATACAACATTTTCACCTGAGCCAGATAGCTTAGCTAGCTAGCTTACTGGGAAGTAGCAGCATACCACTTCTCAATCTTCTCCCGCACAACCTGCTTACGGCTCTCGTCACACCAAGAACCATTGATAGAAGCAAGGGCAATACCCTTCCACTCCTCCCAGGAGAGGCTGAAAGCCTCCTGCACGGCACAGTAGTTGTCCAAGATGTAACCACCAAAGTATGCTGGGTCATCGGAGTTGATAGAGAATTGAATACCCTCGTCGAGGAACTTTCTAATTGGGAGCTCGGAAACCGCCTTGACACATCTGAGGCGCACATTGGACAATGGGCACATAGTGATGAGAATCTTCTCCTCGGCGACACGCTTGAGGAGCGCCTCATCCTGAATGAGTCTGATACCGTGGTCGATACGCTCAGTACGGCAGACATCGAGGGCGCGAGAGATGTAGGTGCTGTCACCCTCCTCACCAGCGTGTGCAGTGCGTCGCAGACCAGCTGCGTGGGCACGGTCGTAAACCTCTCTGAAGATCTCAGGTGGGAAGCCGACCTCGCTGCTGTCAAGACCGATACCTGCAACGGTGCCGTCGGAGAAGTGACCGAGGGCATCGGCCTCAGCGTAGGTGGTGTTGGCCTCGGAGGCAGGGAGATGGCGAAGGAAGCAGAGAATGAGCTTGGAGGTCAAGCCAAAGTCCTTCTCGGCGCGAGCCTGGGCCTTCGTGAAGCCGGTGACTACCGTCTTGTATGCAATGCCGCGCGAGGTGTGTGCTTGTGGGTCGAAGAAGATCTCCGCGTGTACAACGCCGTCGGTGTGTGCCTTGAGGAAGTATTCGTATGCGAGGTCTTCAAAATCACCCTCGTGGAGGAGAACCGACATGCCAAGGTAGTAGTAGTGAAGGAAGTCATTGAGGTCGGTGAAGTTCTCATAACGCTCGTTCAATGTCGCGACAGAGGTGAAGGCTGCATCTTCCTTCTCGGCGCCAGAACCTGGGCCAGGGAGGACGATGTTGTTCTTTTGCGCGAGGCGAAATTCAAGAGCTGGGGAGAGGGATCCCTCGATGTGAAGATGGTGCTCACACTTAGGAAGAGTGGAGAGGTGCTGGTGGACGGTGGATTGGCACATTTTGCTGGTGTTGTGATATATAATTGTTGTGCTTGATAGAATATTCTTGGTAGGCGTATTTTGTTGATAAGTTTCTTATCGGGATTTCTTATCGATATCTTCTCAAGGGGTTTCCGGGGAAGTTGAAGAGCCAATTGAAAGGGCAAAAGGAGTAAAAAAAGTAGGTTTAAAAGGAAAGCAGTAGAGAATGCTTGCAGAAGATTATTTATGGTCTGCAACAAACGTAAAGGGGTCAAGGGCTTAAGAAGACAACTTCATAGATGGAGAAATTCACGATGTTTTTCGAGAGGATCTCTGCGCAAGACGCAATTTTTTCAGTGGAAGCGATTAAGCTATGGCTGTATGCAGGG
This sequence comes from Allantophomopsis cytisporea, assembly GCA_024752435.1. Lineage (NCBI taxonomy): Eukaryota > Fungi > Ascomycota > Leotiomycetes > Phacidiales > Phacidiaceae > Allantophomopsis > Allantophomopsis cytisporea. The sequence goes on from CP103024.1 coordinate 650,701, forward strand.
TAGAAGTGATTGGCATTCGGCGACCTCCGGCCTCAAAGGTATTCATTCTTAGACGACTGTATAAATTTTAAGAGAAAAAGGCCTGTGTCAAAGCCTTCATGAAACCTTTTCCTTTTTAAACTTCTACACATCTTGTAAATCTGGACTCCAAAGATTTGCAAGTGAGACTTTCTAGTCGGTGTGTCTGTTCTCGTCGTCAACAGAGCGATTCAGGGAAAAGACTATCGAACATCCAATCTTCGGCGTGCCATGCGTTTGTACGAGTACACAAGGATGAGTTGATAAAGAAAAGAAGAGACATGAGATACTTAAGTTCCTCCAGGAGTAGGCTTACGGAACACAACTAATGACAAAAATTCAAATCGATCGAAGTGTTCCCCGTTATCCTGTATTTCTATTGGAGTACGTACTTGATTCAAGGTTTGCTTGGAGCAATACATATGTATGGATGTCTGTCTGTATGTAGCTCCGAATAATGAATCATTCAAACTTCAAGGATGAAGAAAAGGGAAAAGAGGGCGAGGCTTTGTGGGCCATGGTCGTGATGGCTCGAGCGAGCACATACATATGTACATACATATGTACGTACATTCCATGCGTATGGCACTTCTACATATGTAACTCTCAATTCAAATAAGGGCATCTCCGATGATAATGGAGATCTTTCGGTAGAAGACAATTCCCATGCGATTGGCGGAGATGTCAATAATTCCTCGCCCAGAAATTCCACCATAAAAATACGGCAAAGGGACCGAGAAACCGCACTACTTGTACACCAGCAATCGCGAATTCTGCAAAGCTCACGTGTGACCAAAGTGCGAACTACAAAGTAAAAGAGGGGTGGATATTCCCCGTGCACCCATAATGGTCTTGGGACAATTCTTCTAGCCAGCCCTTTCGGAGCATTGCTGCATCAGCAGTATCTCTTGCATAATACCTCCTGCATGCTTCACCCAATCTTTCACGTCCACATGTGCAGATAGTAGGATTAGATATGAGACAAGATGCTAGCAGGTTGAGCTCCCGTGTACAAGTAGAGGATTTGCCATCAAAAAATACTAGACGCATGTATGTATGTAAGTATGTATGTACATCTCCGCTGGATAAAGAAAGAGTAGATGCGCATGATCTGTATATAGCGCCTGTGCAGAGGAGCAGTTTGTACTTCATTCCTCAACCAACTACAGCGTTCATATTCATATGTATTTCACTACCCCTCGTCTCAAGGGCCAGCATCATCAAACCATGATTCTACCAAGCTGTTCATTATGACAACGAGGCGCAAACCCCCGATCAAGAACGGTCATCCATATGCATATCCGTAACCATGGGAGCAGCTCAACAGGCACTCGATGTTTCAAGTCAATTACGTATTTCCTCTTCCGTTCATGTATTGACACTACTTCTTGCTACCCCTCGGTCCACTGCCGAATGTCAGACCGCATTGATATGCAAAATCGGAGCTGTCCAGGAACGATCTGCGGCACTCAAAAGCATCCTTCAAAACGCGTAACGCAAGTTTTGCCTCTCGGAAGGACGCCATTTGTTCTTCATGCGACTTCTAATCTAGAAGCAGGCAACGTGGTCCCGCGTATATGTACTATTCAAAGTAGTAGTATTACTAATTTCGGGGCAGTTGCTGCGGGTGAGCACTGTTGATATTCAAAACAACATGGTATCAATATCCACATTCAGTCAGTCCACCGCAACACAGGTCTAAGTCCTTCGTACTGCCTGAGGAATTTGGCACGGAGCTTTTGGCTTGGGTGCTCTATTTATCCTGTCATACCGCTCTTAGAATTCTCTGCAATATTGTCATGCTTATCCATCCGTAGCAACATGTCCTTGAAAGTGGTGCTCGAGTGGGGTTACACATTTGAGCTTCTTGCGAAATACGGAATGGAATATCCGTATGGAAGAGTGTAAATTATGCAAAGATGAGCAGCAAGAGGAGCTATGGTTATATATAGACAGGAGACAATACATTTCTTTGGTCTTGAATACTATTTTCATCGATCCCAGCTTTCCTCTCAAGAAATACCCAATGGATGATTGAGGCATACTGCTCCGCATTGTACCTGAAAAGGAACCGCATGAGACACCATGTATTCGGGGTGGTTTGCATGTGGCGTTGTGTAACAACGGCGGTAGAAATATTTCTACTTGCAGGTCTTACTTCGTCGGAAGAGGGAAAGAAGAACTAACAATGTGTCAATTTGATTTGGGGTTGCTTTTGAAGATGTGCTACATTGTGCTTCATGGATAATATCCGGCTCAGAATATCAACAAACACCATATGCCTGCACGGTGAGATTGTCAGAGTTGCCGGCTCGGCCTCATGTTGGATGATCTTCATGAAGGTAAAGAGAGGCATCCCAACAATTGCCTTTCCTCTGCCCATTCTCTTACTCACCCGACCCATCCTCAATACATAATGACAGGAAAGTGAGGGTACAGCACTATCGTCACAGTGGGCATAATAATTAGATTGCATGCCCATTCACCTACCGACACTCTCAAGCTCCGCTTCATATCCGTATCCGTGCCATAAAACGTAGTCTGTATGCCAAGCCCTACGGCGGGCATGGTTCAAGGCTTGCAGAAGCTTACCTTCCATGTTTCTGTCAGTCGCAGGGACTACGGCTCATCCATACATATCCATAAAATGTGCTTGTAGAATACTGATAGTAAGCAAGATGAAGAAGGATTAGAACACTAAAGGTTAGAAGTACCGGTCGCCTTTTATCCGCTTGTCTGCCGTGTGGAATGTGCAGAGGCGGTATCGAATCTAGAGCTAAAATAGCAAGGAGAAGCGCGCTTTACTCTTCTTTTTCTTTCTTTGCCTCTTTCTTTTATGGATATTGAGGGTGAGAGATGCCGCGTGTGCATGGGATATGGTTGATCATGTTCGTTTTCATCAGAGTTATCAGGCTTGGTCTCCAATATTAAGGGGTGCTAGGCCAGCGGCGATGGATGATGATCAATAAATCAATAAATCACAAAAGCACTTGGTGACTGGCTAAGGAGATCTCCATACTGTATGGAGGATTTCAGATTTGGGTTGAGTTTAGCTGTCATAGTTGGTGTGCATATAGGCGTTTGACGGTGAGTGACAATCGGGTGGAGGGGATGCGGTAGAGCTGCTGCCATTGGTGTCGAGAAATGGCAGATATGGATTGATTCGATTATATCCTTCAGACAGTACCTGTCATTGTTTTGTCAAATTGATGTTGCCTCCAACTGGCTGGCTACTCTCCTCGCTCTCTTCCGGAATTATGTGCCACCCTAGTTTGATCTCCGTGTCTCCATATGTCCTGTCAGTACGTATGCTTGGATTCTCGACCGCCTAAACGTCAATAACTACTCATTCGCCTGAGCGCTCCCTGTAGCGCTTCCCACCTTTTCTCTAGACCTGCCGGTAGAAGAACACTGGGCGCCGACCCCTCGGTAAGTCCTGGAGATATGATGATCATCTATGCGAAGTCGAACGGAAGAGAATATGAGTTGGAGGGTAAGCAAAGGACAGTTCCGTCCGTCGCGATTAACGAGGCTTCCCCGATCAGTTGCACGCAACGGCATATGACGATTACGTAAGCACTGGAGGGTTCATCTTGGCCTATCATTTTCATTTTCAGTTGCATTTTCGTTTTTTTCATGTTCAAGAGTTCTTCAAGCATGTCGCGCTTGATGCATATGAAAATGCTGGTTAATGGAATCGAGCAAATCGGTGAGCAATGGTGAGGTGATGTTGACTGTCACTATGAATCCCTGCTAGAGAGTTGCGCCGAAGGAGGCTGTGCACTTGCCCCACGAAGGACAGGTCGCGCTAGCCAGGTCTAAAACGAAATAGATTGGGTTCGGAGGGCATTGAAGAGCGAATCGACTTGATTTGCAGTGGAGATCTCGCGTGGGATCCCAACGACGTGTGTTGACTGAGACTTCAGGACTTCACTTGAATGTGTGTGTGCCTGGGCAGAAAGGTAAGATGTACTATTCACTCATGGATATGAAGTTGTTGATTCCAATTCAAGCTTTCAGTCGAATCAAAATATCCAAAGGACTTTACAAAGCATGTTGATTAATTAAGTGTCCCGAACACTGAGTACTTGATCCCTCTTGCTCCTCTTGACGGTATCACTTTCTCGATTCTGAAATATTTACCCAGTACATTTAAGCAGTACCGTTCGTACTCCGTATTGGTGTGCAGCACCGTACCTTGTTTTGCCTTACCAGGACCATGTCTCCACGCAGACAGTCGCCTGTCTCTCCATGCATTGATCACACCGCAACCGTGACCATGCCACGGCCAGGAAGCATCAGGGTCAGGGTCATGGGCAAGCTCTTAAAGTCGATCATATGGACCTCCGAAGCGGACAAAAGGCGAGGTCGAGTGGTGGATGTGTAAAATTATGTACATACTCATTATTCTAAATACAAAACACTCGTACCTGTTATATCTCATATGAATAGAGCACAGGGAGAACATCTCCAAAAAGAGGCATACTAGGTCGCTGACTGTTTGATATGCATTCATGGGTTTCGCAGTGAAAATGATTACTCGAGTCGTACGAACTCAAACACAGGCGCGGAGAGAACATCTCGGTTGTTTCTCTGTCGCATGCTTAATTTCAGTGAATGCGGGAGTGGGCGCGGTGGGTACGGAGGACTTTACCGTGTAGGACATCGGATCAGAAACACAATAATGTCCCGAGAGCAGCTCCATAATCGGATTCACAGGACTCCCTACTCCTCCGCACAGCCGAGTCATGTACATATAAATCCCGCACCGTGCTGTACACACATTAATCGTACGTGCAGAATAAGATGAGCTTTATACGGTGAACGGATACAATCTTGTACTTGTACGTGTTCGGCTGTGGGTCAAGGTCTCGAAGGAAATAACATTTCAGAAAAGAAAGACTCAGGATGAGACAAAAGTCCTCGACTCCGTAACGGCATGCAAATCAAGCATGGACCACACGGTGCCACCGTCCACATATACCAGCCAAAGCTCTTCGCACGTATCATCTACCAACGAATGACATTCTCATGACAGGCGCGTCTACTCCGTCTAACAAGTTGGTCCACGTTACACGCAAAAGAAGGAGGGAAAATAGCTTGGAAAATGGGACATTTATTTTACTTTCTAAATCGATAAAATGACACGGGCATTGATTGATTCTTTGACCTTCGGCTGACTCGCAAGTTTACCTTCGCTCTAGACTGGTTCCTCTCTCTCTCTCTCTCCACAAGCGGTACTTGCGCCTTGTTGGAGAGACATCATAATTTTACCGCGCCTCTGCCGCAAGATTTAATCCTCGCGAGACCCCTTATTCTGTGAATAGCAATGTGACTCTCGCACAGAGTCAAATTTGGTACGGGCAAGTATGCTTGCGCCATCAGAAACCCTTCTTTTGCCCGCTCGAAGCGCAATCGTGGTGGTGGAACTCTGATTTGAGCTTTTGCTCTGATCGAGGGGGATGGAAGGGCTATCATAACGTCATATGCGGTATTTCCCAGACGCCACATTCACATAACTCATCGTCTCCAGTTTTGCGTATGCATATCTTCGATTGAGGAGGTTTAGGTTCAATAATAACCACTTACAGTGGAGTGATAGACCTATTCGTGCCACTCGCATATTCCAAATTTTCGGTTTTCAACGTCCAAGCTTATTCCAATTTCAAAGATATCGGATTCGATAATGTACTCGGTAACTTCTTCAGGACCTCTTGATTGAGTTAATTTCCTATGCCATGGCTTGAGGTACACAACGCTTTCAGGAGAGCCAAGAGATATGGGTTGAGGCTGTGTCTGTCAAACCTGCATAAGTGCGACAGAGCTTTGGCAGGGAACTGAAAAGTCTTTGCTGATCTTTGTGGGTCGAGCAAACATCAGAATCCAGGTTGACATACGGCGGGCGCTATTTCTACTCACTCAACCGACCCGTGGTTTGCTTGTATGTATCACCAGATGACGATCATCTGTTGTGGAGGACAGTTCAAACTTAGCAACTTTCAAGAGATCAAGCGGTATCAAGATTTGTGTGCCAGAGTCATAATTAATCTATGGTCTTATAGCTAGGAAATATTTCGATCACGCATGATGAGACCAAAAGCAGTATAATGAGATGTGGCCGAGTCTCGCTCCAGGTTCCGGTCATGTCTAAGAGTTCATCAAGCCCTTGATATTGCAATATCAAAGTGAGTGGGGAAGACACCGCCTTTGTGGTTAATGTGTGCTGATTCGACAACAGGGGCAACTTTGTAGCATATGTACGGAGTACATAGTAAGTAGCACAATTACCTGGAAAATATCGGTTTAGAATATTTCTGGGTAACTGCCGCAGAACGAGAGTTTGTTGAAGGATTAGCTCGATCTGATATTCCGGGGTCTTGGTTTTGTAAATGCAGCGGTCCGTGAGGCAAATTAGGATCTGATACTGATGGAAGTCGATGTTTCCCAGATCGCCTACGACAAAAGCGCAGTTGGCGCCCAAAGTCCAATCCCAAGGGCGATCTTTTCAGGACAGTCATGCACGATGCATCGTGTTTTATGACTAGCGCACAATACCTTGGTGGTGGCAAACCAAAGCAAGGGAAGTGAAAGTTAAGGGCATTTGTTCCGTCATTGAAATACTGCCGAGGAAGAAGTCCTGGGATATCTAATTACGAGGGTATGGTGGGATTGACTCGTCGGTATGAGCTGCCATGCCATAAAGCGAAACGTTCCGGGGTAATACGTATTCATAAGGCATCGTGCTGATCTGATATTGATGAATGCATGAAATGTGGGAGAGACTAGGGTGTCTCTTGTGTCAGGGGCGTTCAACGCACCTTACAGATCTACTTAGAGACGGCGAAGAGGCCACATTGAGCATAAGGCGTGAACTCTCATTGATGGTGGAGGATGTAGAGTAGTACTTAGGAGTAAAAGGAAGCTGTATCATATAGGGAGTGTGATCATCCATGATGATACTCCAGCTCTCCATACTCTTGGCACAATATCAAATATGTGCGTTTGTGCTTGGAGACTAGAATCGTGGCATATGGTGGCGGTAGACAGGTCTCCTAACACTTCGTACTTCGTATCACTCCATGTACACATGAAGACGTTGTAAGGTTGTATGGTTAAACTAGCTTGCACCTCCATACATGCTCTTCATATGCTGTCTTCGTGTTTTCACTTCCGCTCAGAGACGAAGATAGTAATGCTCACCACAGTGGAGTTGGCGATAACCATGACTCCACGTCATCCCCAGATATCTGACTTTCATAGCTGTGTATCGACAATGTCAATATGATGTGTTGGGGGGTCTGTGAGCCAGAACTTAGCAAGCTGTTCATGGACGTGTAGAGCTTGATGAGGTCAACGAGCCTGTCAGTGTCAGTGTCAGTGCCAGTGCCAGTGCCAGTGTATCGTGTCTAGACGCCTATGGGTTATGAAAAGGTCAGGTAATGTAGGTAGTGCTTGAGTCTAGACTGTCTGGGCACGCTGGGATATCTACGTTTACCTTGTAAGGTAGGTAAGGCATGTCTTCCGTCTAAGGTGGGCACACACGCACAGCATGTCGCTTGTTGCCTTACGATACCTCAGGTATCTCGATGAAATGGCGTGAAATACGGGGCATTCAGGCACTGACAGGCATTTGGCAGGACTAAGTGCAGCACCCCTCGGAGGATTTTCGTCACACCCTACCGGCGCTCAAAACTTTAGTGACCGTGTGGTTGGCTGAAAACTGCTGTGTGCCGTAAGTACAGCGCAGTGAAGAGAAACCAAGCAAGTGAGAAGGCACACAGAGACAGACCTTGCATATGTACGGATATCCGAGCTCGCCGCCATAGATAATTCCCACATGGCAGCTCGCTGGGAATGCTAACGTGTTGTAAAAAGAAAAATTATGCACTGCAACATCATACGAGTGGACGGTTAAACGTTGAGTGAGCATCATAAAACGTGAGAGGAACATAATGTCCGAGACAGCACTACAGGATTCCACTTTGTTCGGGGCACATTTGACCTCACAAATAGGAACTGCCTATGTAGTATTCGATAATACATCAATAGACGGAAGAGGCAGCCCGTGGGATGGGGGATGGCCTCTCCGTGACCGCTCTTGATATCCATACAGTTAGTTCTTCGGCATCAATGACGAGAGCTGAAGAGCACATGCCGCGAATTAAGGTCAGAAAGCTTAAAAGGCGCTTTAGAACCGAGGAGAGAAGAATGTCTATGATACGGCCGCGTGCAACTTCGAGGCCGTGGAGGGCCATAGACTCATTCACACACATCCGCACTCGCAGCCAAGAAACATAGTCATCAACGGCCCTTTTTCCAACATACTAGGTTTTCATCAACACATGTCTCCTTTTGGTGTACTCCTGAAACTCAAGGTCTGGGGGCGAGGGAAATCCGACTATAACAGGTGGGAGCAAAGAGACTCCCAAACTCAACCAAACGAAGCGCCGGCATAACACAATGATATCACAATGCCGCATTTCGTGATGGATGGTATTTTCAGAGAATAACGAAAGGCAATTTCAGGAAATTTCGAAGCTGATCGAATGCCTTTTGCCATCCAAGCTATCTAGCCCTGTATCCCTGATCTCATATAGGATGGTACTTACGTGGAGTGTTGCCGTATCTCGGAATATGCCATGAACACAGGTACTTATGAGTCCAAAGCTATGTATTCTACACGGCACACGATTCTCTTCCCGATTAGGTAATTAGTGAGAACTCCCTTCAAGCTGAGAGAACTTACTGTGCCTTGAGAGGGAATGACTTGGAAAGATCCCTGGATTACTGATCTTCGGCCAGCATTACTGTGTAACGGAAGGATGCGATTGTGATTACGATTCGCCTTGCAATTTAGCAGAGTCATTCGGAGATAACATGCTACTCATCTTGCTCTTTCTCGCAGTACCCCACCATTTCCTCCAGAATCACTTCGATTCAACGCGCCGAGTGCCTCTTAGCGAAGTCTCTCTTCTGCTAGGGCAGAATAAGTGTTTTTGCGGCGCGTCTTTTGGTACTTGTCAGATTCTCGGATGTGCGCCAAAAGAAAGCCTAGATCGTCTTGGGGTGTGACGAAGAAAGTGGTGGGTGTTGAGAGGATGATTACACACAACTGACTGAGAAAGGCTCTATGCGGTATGAAAGCCTCATCAATAAGTACTTAGGATGAGAGTATGTACATACTATTCATTACTGTGATATGAATGTTTGTTCGCTTATACATCGTTTAGCATGTTTTTTTAATGTTTTATTCTTCTTCTTCCTCTTCTTCTTCTTCTTCTACCTCTCTCAGTATGGATGTGTTTGCGATGTATGCATGTACACAGTACACACATGCCAGTGGCATTCACACAGGCCTTGAATACATATCCTAGTCGTAGAAACCACAATATGTCTGCATGTACCTCATACCCGACCCTTGGTAACCTTCCATGGGCTGCTACACTAGCCCAGTGCATGGTCGACCTCCCGAAGCCACCGACAGCTTGCCGTGTGAGTGTGGGCACTGGCGTGAGTGGACATTTAGTTTGCTTCAAGGACACGGAGGAGGAGGATGTGGGCTTGTGTGCGCGAATCTCAGGATGATGCGCGCCTTCACACCGAAAAGAAAGGGAAAAGAGTACCGCTGGGTACCATAGCCAGTGATATCGTCCGTCGCGTGCCCAGTGCACGCCATAGGAGTTCTCCGGACTAGCAGTGGTCAGATACGTAGCGTGCTGGCGTTTGAAAGGGTCAATCCATATCCATAAGTTAAACTGACAGTCGGATCCAATATCCTAAGGAATAGCAGGACACCAGGAGAAAGTCGTGGAGTGGCAGGCGGGAAAGCTTTCGTTCTTACTGACGATGCTTCTTTTAGCTGGAACGTAGAGAATAGACCTTCCGCGGAAAGGCAATGGAAAAGGTGGACGAGCGCCATCGCCCTACTACATATCGTTAGAATCGAGTCGAGTCGAGCACGTAGAATAAAGAGGTAATGTAGATAGATTGAAGGAGAGAGAATTAGCCATCTACACACCAACTACATCATAGCCCAGGAATCTGGGACAGCGGGTAGTCTTGTTTGAATCGAATACATAGTCTACAGTCTGGTGGTACTCTACAGAGCGTGCTACTTATCTACAATGCCATACATATGTATTTATTTCTCCGTACGGCTACTTACTAGGTACTGGGTATAGTCTACGAGAACAGATCCAGAAATTCGCATAGCTTACCTAAGATCACTAAACTATGAATATTCATATCTACATACATTATCTTTCTTATCCAAGGTAAGGTAGCACACACTCCCTACCTTACGGACAATCTGCCGATGATTGTCGGAGAGATGAACAACAGATATGGTGAAACCATGAAGCACCAGAGAGACGCAAATCAACTTCCCCATCTGGCTCAGATCCAGTTTGTTTCTCGGCTGCCCTCCTCATCAGTTCTGTTCTAGACGCACAATCGCACACAGATCATCTATGAACAATGTTCCTGCGTCGTTGGATTGGATTGGATTGGATTGGATTGGACTGGACTAGACTAAGAGAAAATCAAAAGTGACAAACATCCATTATTCAACGTCGAGTCAGACTCGGTCATATTCCAAAGATTATATACCTGATACTTCTCTCTAGAGTTACCCCCAGATTTATTGCGTATTTTATTCTCATTCTAATTCTCGTTTATGCCACCAATCCGTCACCATGAAGTTCCCCGTCTCAGTCCTTCAACTCTCAACTACACCTATCGAAACTCTCAGAGTCATTGTCAACTCGACTTCTCTTTTCTCTCATATCTATCCTAAAGTACCTTGCTCCATTGTACATCAAAAAAGAAAGAAAGAAAAGAAACAACCACCAGTATCCATAACCAAGTGCATAGCATCATTAACGCTATTTCTCTGCCTCTCGCTCTTCGGCATCTTGTGTTTCTGCTTTAACCTCCACCACCTCTCATCCCTTCTCTTCCTCCCCCCATCAAGATAGTCTACGCTGGGGCAACTCTGCACACATAGCTCCCCCAGGCACAGATTATCATCTCCGTCTTCTCATTTGCGGCCCTGCAATTGCGAAAAGTCGGTAGACAGCGGCCACACACTACCTCACACCAGTTAGTCGTCCTTAGACCTGGACCTTTCCCCTACGACGTTTTACAGCCTTGCATACATTACCATGCCTTCGCTGCCGTTGACTTTCATTTTCTTTCCTTGAACATCATCTGAATTTGACTTACAGCATCGACTACTTGCTGGCACTGATTCATACCGACATCCGGGTCTCTTCTTACTCCAGTCTCGTCCACTTTGATCATCGTCGCTTGATCGTCTTCTCTTTCCATATCCGCGGGCAAAGGTCCCTAGGTTCTAAAAAAAAAAATCTCCGCTCCTCTCCAAATATCCCCATATCCTTATCCGATCGTCCTGAAGGCTCCTGGGTTTTCACCGATAAATGTATGATTGGATATAGGCCAAGAACTACCTTTCTTCACTAGGCCTCCCATAGCTTGAACAGCTGCCCATTGACGAAGGCCAAAGTTATTTACATTACAATTCCGTACAATTCCACTTGGTGCACCCTGGGGAGGAACAAGGCCTTGAAAGTATATACAGGTCATTTGCCTCCTTCGAGTCACTGAAGCTGGTCACGGCTACACACGCTCATTTTACCACTTGCCTTACCCAGCCATCCAGCAACGATCCATCTATCCAGACATACCGTCTACCTTTCGACTTCATTTAGCTTAACGCCAAAGATTCTACAACAACACACCAGCCAGACGAACATCAAGAATTGGCTACTACAAGGCATATAATATTTTGCAACAATTGTCTTGGATTGCAATTAACTCAAAGTTTCATGTCACGTATATACTTGTCCAGCCTATAATCGTACCTTTAGAAGTTATTATTACCCGGTACGTTTATTTATTTTTTAACCTTCTATCACTCATGGCTATCCCTCAAATCACATCAAGTAATGTGAGTGAGCTTATGGGGTCCTACCTGCGCTCCGATCCGAATGCCCGCCAGCCGCAAAGGATATTCTATTATGGTATTCGTCCCGAGTGTGGACATTGATTTAATAGAGTTGAAAGGTTCTCATAAAATCTCATGGACAAGGGACATGAGGAAAAGTCAGCATTGAACCACTGAGGGCCTCTTGTCCTACAAGAATCAGAGAATTGCCCTTGACAGATAAATGGCCCCTCGGCCTGTTCGACGTCAAATACAACGAGCTCGATCAGCATCGGAACTGCGATGCTTGTAAGCCACATGGGTGCTTGCTTCAGCATCCGTTTCGCGAGCCTTGTACTTTGTACGCCTCGGGGCAACTTTCAACATGCCTGAAGGGATGACTCCAGACTCTACCGTACCATGACTATGAAGACCCTACCTCATGATATCTACATCATAAAAGCACCGGTTGACGGACATCCTAACACGAACATGTTACCTATAGCCCGGTCAATCAAAAGCGCCTCTTCAAGTCACTTTGCTAACAAATACCTTGGCGTAGTCCTCCACATACAAGGTGGGCATCACCTGCCGACCTCCGGTACCAGGTCTGACGTGCAGCCGCGAGCACACGTTGCCTACGTGCTTTGGAGTATCGTTCGACGGGAGCCTCAGCTGTAACTTGAACTTACCAAGTACTTCAGAGTTTAAAGTGTTGGAGTTCGCTAGGCCCTTGGTCAAAGTCCTGTCATCCCAGACTTCCACAAATCGACTTCATCTTACAAGGCCCCCGTTCTGATCTACCTCTCGCATTGATTTAATCTGAGGCGAGTGTTGAATTCCCCGAAAGGGTTCGCCCCGTCATAGCGTGGAAGGAAAGTGATCGACCGGGGAAAATGAGTCCAGTTGTTTGAGCAATTCTTTACGTTGAGCTTGAAAATAATCTCACCTTGCCGCTATCAAGGATCGTGAAAAGATCTCGCACACAACAATATCAACAAGCGGATAACTCGATTGACTAGGTATAATGTCAAACCTTCCGGGAACTGCTTTCCCAAGGTCTCCGATTCCTTCTACGACTTCTTACGATTCATCCTCGGTATCTTCGGCGCCTTCACCTCAACCTCCTCACACTTATGGAGGATTCTTGGGCACGTCTTCACGACCACAGAGCAGCCAGCATCCTCCACTGGTGCAACTATCAACTGCACAGTCGCTGGGGCCTGGTCCGTACCAGCAATCATACCATCCAACATCGCCTAGAGGGCCTCACAATATGGAGTTGATGAATGCGAATGGGAGTTCAAGCGGGACCCCAAGCGCGCAATCGCCACAGCCATCATCATCGAATCTCCAAGCACAAAAACGTGCATATCGACAGAGAAGAAAAGATCCAAGTTGCGACGCGTGTAGAGAGCGCAAGGTCAAATGCGACGCGACGGAAACAACGAGCTGTTCAGAATGCTCCAGTCGCAGTGTCAAGTGTCAGTTTACGAAGGAAACAAATCGACGGATGTCTTCGATAAAACAAGTACAGGATTTGGAAAAACATATTGCATCAGTCAAGAAAGAGAACGCACAGTTACGAGCCATGCTCAACATTAGAGAAGGACAAATGGATATCGATGTTGAGGAGCCACAACAGCTAACATTAAAACTTCCAGCCGTTGGCTCTCACCCGGAAAGACGAAAGCGTCCACAGCCGCAGCACGATTTGTCTCACGTGCGACAGAATCTGCGTAACCATTCTCGGGGGATATTTCAGCCACCTGCACCCTACCGACAGATGGGATCACAGGCTCATTTCAATCCGCGACGACCAGAATTGCCCCCAAAGCACGTATCGGATCATCTCCTGAATTCTTATTACGCATGTGTTCATACGGTTATCCCGATACTGCACTGGCCCACTTTCGAGCAAGAATACGAAACAGTGTACAAGGCAGGCTCCCTTCAAAGTGTATCCCCGATCTGGGTATCATTGTTGTTTGCCGTTTTAGCAGTGGGAGTCATGTTTAGCACCGATCCTGGAATTTCTCGCCCTAGCAAAGGAAAGGAATTCATTGAGGTCTCGAGGACCCAGCTTGACCTTTGGAACGACGAATTCGTTATCGACCATGCTCGTTCAGCAATGTTGACGAGCATATTTTTGAGTGAGATCAACATGAAATCTGCGGCGTGGACCTGGTTGGGTTCTGCTGTGAGAATTTCTCAAGATATTGGCTTACAGCACGAGACTGGGCCATGGCCAATTATAGAAGGTGAGATGCGACGACGTGTATGGTGGGGGCTCTATGCATGGGATCGGTTGATATCGATGGAATTGGGTAGACCACTACTGATCGAAGACGATGACTGCGATGTTCCACTGCCCACCGCAGTCGATGATCATTATATCCATGATGCAGGAACCATCGTGCCAAATGGTGCACAGCCTATTACGAACCTCTTGCTGCCCACAATCCACGTCGTACGAAGCATTAGCCAACTAATCAAGACGCTGAAAGCACCCACTATCAAACAGAGCACTCTTGCAACCTTCGACATGCACTTCAAAGCTTGCATGGCAGCTTTTCCCGCCCCGTGTCAAGTCAAGTCCCTAGAGCCTCTCGAACCCCGAATGCTTTCTCCTCTGATCTACCTTCTGAGCGCACGTATCGTGTTGCACCGACACAACCTTTCTATAGACTGCCCGCTCGAGGCGCGGATCACTGCTATCGACCAATGCGTGCGTGCTGCCCTCGACACCTCACAATACATCTCGCGCGCTATGCAGATTCCCTCTCGACATCCGTTCGCTGCATCAGCTACCGCAATGCTCTGCACCCACCTTTGGCGCAGCACGTTATTTCTCCTCTTCGCCTCCCGTTTCAATGAGGCCCAGATCCTCATTCGCGCCTCTGGACTTATCGCCAATGCTCGCGACGTCAATATTGCTTGCGGGCGTAATATCGCATTCTTCATCGAACAGCTCCTCGATCGCCGACGAAGTGGTATGGGAAGACGTAATGAGGACGATGAGGAGCTCATGGCGTATGTCAGTGGTGACCTGCAGGCTTCGATGGATGGCAGCTGGGTCTGGCAAGGCAGTGAGACAGGTATGCAGCTTAATATCTCGTCTTCAGCATCGTCCTCCCTATCGTCACCGCTTGTACGTCCCAGAGAAAATGCGATAGCGGAGCGCAGCGGCTCATTGTCAGAGACTGAGGCTAAGGACTGGGGCGGATGGGAAAGAGTTGAATACCTGCTATCTTTGCTCACGAGGGGCGAAATTCCTAGCACAGCTGCACCTCAGCCTCCACCATCAACGGCCTACCTTTCGCCCATAATGCACGAATCCGCCGGACGATTGTCTTTGGCCCCCAACGAGCACAGGGAGCAGAGCAGGAGCAAGGAGAGACTCAGCATTGCAAATATTATCTAAACGAATGACATTGAAACATCTAATTGCAGCAATATCTATCTTTAAGGCTAATGCGAGACATCTGGAGCTAGACCTTATATGCTTTCAGCAGGTAGGAAAGCAGGATATAGGTAACATCATATGAACTGATATAGTGGGATCGGGACGGAGAAGAGGGGATAAGATACGAAATAGACGAATTCTCTCTTTAATCTTTTTGACCTCCTGTTCACCATAAACAAACCTCTCTTATATTTTCTTTTAAACTTTTTTATGAATGAAAACAAGCATGGCACGGCGGCGGCGGCATATATACGGGAACCTA
Organism: Allantophomopsis cytisporea; assembly: GCA_024752435.1. NCBI lineage: Eukaryota > Fungi > Ascomycota > Leotiomycetes > Phacidiales > Phacidiaceae > Allantophomopsis > Allantophomopsis cytisporea. The sequence goes on from CP103024.1 coordinate 666,391, forward strand.
TTATCTTGATTTCCTTGGATTTTATTCTTTACCATTGCTTGGTCTTTTTCTGCGCAAAAGGGCATATATAAAACGAGCGGGCTTTTGTCAGTGAAGGCGTTTATTAGCTCTTGTCTTTAGTTTTGTTTTCCTGCGTTATCTGACTAGTATAATGATGGGTGGATGGGTGGATTGGTGGAATTCGTGCTTTTGGTTATTCAAGTTGACATACTGGACGAGGGATAAAGGACAAGTGACGAAAGCGAGGGTGAGAGGAAGAAACAGGGGATAAAGAGAGTTAATTTGTTCTCGTTACCTTGGACTTTTGTACTCTTTGCAATGATGATGGATGGATGAATGACTGCATTGTTGGGCCGGCACTTTTCTTTTTGGTAGTATAAGTAATGGAAGATGTGGTTATGGAAGTTTACGGTGTTGATAGATGTAGAGCGAATAATCGTAAGAGATATATATATATTTTTTTCGTCTGGGTAGTGATTGCGATAGTCGTACGTAGTATGTTCTACCGATAGCGCGTTGCTGTGACTTAGCTAGAGTGATCAAAAGGATACAAACATATCATCAAGCCTTCATGTGAACTTGTGGCTGAGAATGAATGATGTGGCTGCAGATTTGAATGCGAGGTCATACACTTCCACCAAGTTGCCGTCGAGAGTCAAGATCCTGTCCCTTGTCTTCACCGTTTCATGGCCTTAATCGAAGTGCTTCTTCATTCGTTATGGATGTGCGGTGAAGCTCACAAGGGCGTTTCTGGAAGACCAGTAATACTGACTGCCATCGATGTGTGCCTGATAAGTCGAATAATCCTGGGTTGAGCTGAGCAGGCAAAGACGCGCCCCTCGTACAGGGGTGTCTACTATTGTCCAACGCCGAATCTTGATCTGATTTATGGAGCGTCTTGTCGGCATCAATTGAGGTGTTTTTGGGGGGTACTTATCTCTGTCTGATCTGTTGCAGTTGTACAAGTAGATGTTGTAGGGACGGCTGGATTTGATGGTTGATGACTGGGCTGGTTGAAGTTCAAATTAGATGGAGAGCATGGGAATGTAAAGTGATTTGAGTACCGATAATATGTATGTATGTATATACTATATATGTATCTACTATATGTGTATATATATATATATATATAATCTATACTATGTCAATCAAATAGACTGAAAAGTATCATGAATATAAACCAAGAATTTCATAAATCAATAATTGAATAAATAAATAAATAAATAAATAAGTAAGTGCTTTCGGACTCTATCCAAATGATCAGTCCGAAGTTGTTCCGCTCGTTTCCAATTGAATTGAGTGACGACAGCTTCCCAATGCCCAAGCTCCCACGCTCCAAGAGCTAAAAAAGCTTAGCTGTCCGTGCCAAGATTCTGCGCCGCGAGTGCCACCACTACATCCCTGCAAAACGCCCATACCCGCCTAACTATCACTCACTGGTGCATTAACCCCACCACAGCTCTGGCTGGACCCGGATGATGCTCAACTGCTTAAGCTACCTGACGTACTGCGTTACTTGATACGAAGGGAGCGAGTAGCATAGCTCATCTGCTCATCCGCTCATCTGCTCATTCCCACAAACGGTTCAACCGAAAATTGTTCCCGACTCCTGCTTCCGCTGCTCTTCTCTTTCTCCTCTTCTCTTCTTCAAAAAGCACAGGATCTCCGTTGATCTGCAAAACAAACAAGAGACATTCCCAAAACTTTTGACCAACTCACTTCATACCGATCATCCATCATCCTTCCAATAAATTAAGCAACCATGGTCCATCTAGCTCAAATTCCAAATGACTCTGAGCGTGATGCTCCGCTCATCAAGGGCATGGAGAAGATCAAGTTTGAGGAAGAGGCCGAGGAGGATGCTTTCACTTCGTCAGTCTACGGAAGCAAGTTCGCTGCCGCTGATCTTCCAAAGCACGAGATGCCCGAGCACGAAATGCCAAAGGATGTTGCATACCGTATGATCAAGGACGATTTGAGCTTGGACGGCAATCCAATGTTGAAGTGAGTCTTTCGGAAGCCTTGGATTAATATGATGTTGACGATATATAGCTTGGCCTCCTTCGTTACTACTTACATGGTAAGCCGATGCAGCCCCGTCTATTTATCAGAATAACTATGTTCGGTGTACAATTGATTATTGTTGATGCGCAGGAGCAATTGACCATATCATCAACTGGTAAATATTGTGACAACAAACGCCAATTGCCTCTGCTCACTACAAACTCAGCCAACAATAGCATCAAAAGGTCTCTATTACAATATTGAGAATGGACTAACATCATGTAGGAGAAAGAAATTGAGGACCTTATGACCGAATCTTTCTCCAAAAACTTCATCGACTACGAAGAATATCCATGCTCCGCCGACATCCAAAACCGCTGCGTCAACATGATTGGTCGCCTTTTCAACGCCCCAACCCACGATGATAGCGCTTCAGCCGTCGGTACCAGCACCATCGGTTCTTCAGAGGCTATCATGCTCGGTGTCCTCGCCATGAAAAAGCGCTGGCAAAACAAGCGCAAGGCAGAGGGTAAGGATTGGCACAATCCAAACATTATCATGAGTTCTGCTGTTCAGGTTTGCTGGGAGAAGGCCGCTAGATACTTTGAGGTTGAGGAGAAGTATGTTTACTGCACTCCAGACCGCTTCGTCATCGACCCAGAGGAGACTGTCAAGTTGGTTGATGAGAACACTATTGGTATCTGCGTTATCCTCGGCACTACCTACACTGGAGAGTATGAGGATGCTAAGGCCGTCAACGATCTTCTCGTCAAGAAGAACATGGATACTCCTATTCACATCGATGCTGCCTCCGGTGGTTTCGTTGCCCCATTTGTCTGTCCAGAGCTTCAGTGGGATTTCAGACTCGAGAGAGTTGTTTCCATCAACGTTTCTGGCCACAAGTATGGTATGTGTGATATTCTCCGCAAATTGATATTTTAATCCAATTAACTCCCGATAGGTCTCGTTTACCCGGGTGTAGGATGGGTCATCTGGCGTGAGCCAGAGTTCCTTCCTAAGGAGCTCGTCTTCAACATCAACTACCTCGGAGCCGATCAAGCCTCTTTCACCCTTAACTTTTCCAAGGGCGCCTCCCAAGTCATCGGCCAATATTACCAGCTGATCCGCCTCGGCAAGCATGGCTACCGCTCCATCATGAGAAACCTCACCCACACTGCTGACTATCTCGCTGCAAATCTCAAGCAGCTCGGTTTCATTATCATGTCGCAAGGCAATGGCAAGGGTCTACCGCTTGTGGCCTTCCGCATTGACGAGAAGACCAACAAACACTACGACGAATTTGCCATCGCTCATCAGCTGCGTCAGCGCTCGTGGGTTGTGCCAGCTTACACCATGGCGCCAAACACCAATGACATGAAGATGCTACGTGTCGTCGTCCGAGAAGACTTCTCCAAGGCCCGTTGTGATGCACTTATCAATGATATCAAGCTCTGTGTGGGTGTCCTCGACGGTATGGACAAGGATGAGATCAAGAAGCACCAGGATGCTTCAAAGAGACATTATGTCAATGCCTGGAAGAGCATTCATAACAACGCTCACTACAAGGACGAGAAGCATAGCTTGCAAGGTAAGACAGGAAAGACTCATGCTGTTTGCTAGACGGCGTTCGCTTGGTTGAATGGATTGGAATGATATGAAATGGATGTTTGGGAAAATAAGGGGATATGGATGGTGTTAGCTAGGCTTTTTGAAGCAATTGCGTTCTGATTCTGTGGCATACACATACTGTGACTGTTATTGTGACTTGCATCAGAAATATTGACCCAGTCATATGTCACCAACGCAATTGTGACTACGATGTAGTTGCGGATTATGGGATCATGTGTCTGATTCCTAAGAATACTCAGGTAGACAATAGGAGGGTAATTACCAGAGCTTCTTTTTCAGTCCTCTCCGCTTTTCCCTCAATGTTATCTGTGCATTTTCTAGTTCCCTTTCTCGCATGTCTTGTGGAATGGCCTATATGTGGAAACATGCGTACAGGATGTCTAAGGAAAGACAACGACAAAGATGAACATGACGCCAGGACTAACGCTCTCAACCGTGACTATTTGTCCGTCCCGTATGAACTTCGACTAAAGGAGTGGAATGATAATCGCCAAAGTCAAGAGTTTTGAGTGCAATTGACCCCAATCAGTTGCATGAAGTTTCAGAAAAGCAGCCATGTTTCTGAGACCCTTGGGGTATGTTCGGAGCATACCCGGTCTTTTCGAATGCCTTCACTCAATATAAGGGATAGAGCACTTTCAGAACTGGAAACGGTTTCGCAGACAGTTTGAAGAATTTGGTAGGGAAGTTGACTTTCAGAACTACTTTTTCGAGAACGTAATGCGAGAGCTTGTTTTTGGAGGACCATGTCCTTTTCCATTCACAGGCACAACAGCAGACGCAATATTGGATTGTATGAGAGACATTACCAATCCAATATGGCAAGACAACCTCTTGCAGAGGACAGTAAAAAATAGGCTCGGAGACCGATATGATTGGTTCATGGCTACTATTCAGCAAATACATAAAACCCTGGAAGGTTTCTATGATCTACTTAGAATCTCTGAGGCGAGTCTGCTTACACTGCTACTTTGAAACGTTTTAACTTTCGAGATAGCTCGAAACCTCAGAAAGATCAGCTCAGTGGTGGGAGTTTCAGTTGAAGAGGATCAAGGAAACCCTGTGGACTCAGCGCAGAGACAAAAGGCTCGAGAAATTAAGAACATTGATTGAGGATCTACAGACAACCCTCGAAGTACGGGACAAGCGCCTGAACGTAAGGGTGTTTAAAGAGCTCTCCTCCTTTTCACAATTAGTACAAAAAGTCAGAGAGAATGCTCACAGTTTATACGCAACGCTCAAAAGTGGATGGTGCTGTCCTTGCACTGCTCCACATACAACGCTACTTCAGCTGGAGTATCAAGGAGTTCAAAATCAGAAAACCATGACACCGGAAATGCGATTTGATGTTCTATTTATCATGCCTTCAATGCAGTCCAATGGGAGCAATTCTGCTGCCGGCGAGAGTCACTCCAAGGAGCCGGTACAAATACAACAAGGAGTTGCGGTAAAAATTTCAGATCAGAAAACAGTCGCTGTTGAAAAGTCGAATCATATTGGTACACCAAGTATCATAGTGTCCAAGCAAAAGAAAAGAAGTGTTATCCAAATGAATGATAAGCCTGAACGGAAGAGTGGTTTCAAGAGACTGTACCTTGAAATCAGAAGTAAAACGCGTTCCACATTCAGGTATGACTACATCGCTTTCAATTCGTACTCAGTCATCACCTTCGTAAGACCAACAGTGATTATACTACTCACAATTAGCACACGAGTGTCATCTACTACAAAGCATTGAAGCTTCAAAAATTTCATAGGCTGCAGAACTTTTGAGCTATTACAAGCCTTTGAATTGCCGTAAGCTTATGGGCTGCTAGAAGACTTAGGAGTTATCGCAAGGCTTCATTGATCATGTATTACTCGAAGACTGTGTCAATGGCATTGAATGTGCAACAGAGAGGTGCAAGATCTGTATCTTTCTATGGATACGAAGCACTTGTGAAGCTGTCTAGGAACTTCACCTAGCTTGCATGACAACTTGTGATTGAAGTGTAGCTGACTCCATACCGATCTCAAGATGAATTGCGCCGGACCCCAATTAACAAGTCGACAAGGTCTCAAGAACCATATGGTCGCATGCGCAGTTCCTCGCAGTCACCATTGGAAATTTCAGCACTGCTCCCACCATCTAAGACCGACTTGTTATCTTCAAACGACACATCACCGCAATATACAATGTCGCAACACAACGATGTCATCCCAGCGTCTAAGGAAAATTTGAAAGACCCAAGCTCCACTGCAAGTCCAATAGCGGACCTTTGCAGCACCATACAGGCACCAGTAGTGGTGAATTGGTGCTTTGGGTACTTAGTAGATGAAAAAAACAGAAGACATCACTTTTTCGCCAAGGATCGGTCAGAGATCAATAGGTCCAAACACCTTATATCTTTGAAGGAAACCCTGCAACTAAGTAGCAAAATCTATTTCCCCAAAGAGCAGAGAATGGCAGTAGCCACTATTCTGACAACTTCCCTCCTAGAACTCTGGCAGACTCGATGGCTTGACCCAGACTGGGGCAAAACCGATATCTACTTCATAAGACCTGATGGAGGCTCCAAAGTTCTGTTTCGTCGACCATATATTGTCCAGGATTTCCAATCCAACTTTCAGGGTGCACCCAGAAGACCAGCGGAGTCACACGACATGAAGCAAGATACCCACCTGAAAATATTCCTGGAATGCTTGGGCATAGTTCTGATTGAGCTCTGTTTTAATAAAACGATCGAGCAGCTACAAAATACTGCGCTGGTAACACCAGTCGACGCAAGTAACAGTGAATCTTATCACGCGTATTGCATCTCGATTGCCAACCGTATTGAATGGGACGTTGTCAATGGGGAAGATCCAGTTTTCTTCGACCCAATCAACAACTGTCTTCATCCTCCAAACATGGGGATGGCAAGAGATGGAAAATATAACGAGATAATTGATGACATATTTTTCGCAGTTATAAAGCCATTGCATGACGAGACAATGAAAAGATGGCCTGGAACATTCGAGGAGGCACGTGATTGAATGGAAGCCTCACAGGATGAAGGGGATCAGGGGATTCGGTGAAATCTGAGTGGTAAAATGTCTTAGGTGCGTTTATCCAAATACAATGATTGCAATGCAAACTTCAGGTCAATGAGATTCATAAACACAACTAACGTGATAGACCAACTAAAATTGGTTGATGACAAATTATTGACAGGAGAGGCGATGACGTTTCTCGTAACGTGCAGCGGCCGCCCCACTCGCCATTAAGTACATGAAGAGTGTAGAGTATCAATATTGGACCACAGGAAACAAATTCCACTACAGTATCAAGTTGAAATAATCCAAAATGGCACCAAAAATTTTCGTGTAAGTACAGTACTCATCGGATATGTCAGCTTCAACTCTAAGGTCTATTTCAGCACAGGAGCAACCGGCTATATTGGTGGTGATGCTCTGTATGCGCTCAATGCTGCCCACCCAGAATATGAGATCACTGCACTTGTACGAAATTCCGACAAAGGAGCTCTCGTCGCCTCTCAATACCCCAAGGTTCGCCTTGTTTACGGAAGTCTTGATGATTCAACTCTTCTCGAAGAGGAATCTGCCAATGCCGATATTGTTCTCCGTTCGTTCAACCAACCACTCAACCCCACATCCTTACTAACTGCCCCGTATAGACACAGCAGATTCGTCCGACCACAAGGGTGCCGCGGAGGCATTTGTGAAGGGTATCAGTAAAGGCCACACCAAGGAGAACCCAGGATTCTGGTTGCATACCAGTGGAACTGGTATTCTCTGCTGGGCTGATCAGGGAGCTAAGGTTTATGGAGAGGCCCCCACTATGGGTTATGATGATCTCGAAGGAGTTGACAAATTGACAAGTTTACCTGACTCCGCATTCCATCGAGATGTCGACAAGGTAGTTTTGGAAGCTGGTATTGAATATTCAGACAGACTGAAGACGGCAGTCATTTGCCCACCTACCATCTACGGTATGTCTGCCGCTTAGGGATACTAGAAAGCTTACTAATTGATGCAAGGACCTGGTCGTGGTCCTGGTAACCAGAGATCGAGGCAAGTTCCAAATCTTGTGAAGCATACGCTGGTGGAAAAGAAAACCTTGCAACTGGGTAAGGGATTGACCGAATGGGACAACGTTCACGTGCACGACCTCTCACAACTCTTTGTCCTTCTATCAGAAGCTGCAGTAGCCAGAAAGCTTGACTCCGAACTGTGGGGCGAGAAAGGATACTATCTATGTGAGAACGGTACTCATGTTTGGGGACAGCTGGCAAAGCACGTGGCTGAGGTTGCCAAAAAGGCTGGATACATCCCTACCACTGAAGTCAAGGTTCTCAGTGCTGATGAGGCTGAGAAGATTGCCGGATTTGAGGCACTCAGCTGGGGATTGAATTCCAAAGGCAAGGCTAAGAGAGCGCATAAGCTTTTGGGATGGACACCAAAGGGAGAGGCCTTGAATGATGTCATCCCAGCGCTTATTGACTTGGAGGCAAAGGACTTGGGTCTGTCCAAGGGACATGCTGCTAGTGTCACTGCTTGAGTCAGCGATAGCGATTAAGTTGACCCTTCAGAGGTTATCAATGAGAGTAGAACAAGCTTCCTACTTTTTGTAATAGTGTGTCGGTGCGAGCAAACATGTGTATGGTGACAAGACACAAAAGACAATATCAACGCAGAATTTAGATCTTGTGATGTGTTTGGTTGGACATATGATTAGGAAGCTCAGCTCATACGATATGACCGAGGAATAGCGAAGAAGGTCAATGGCTACAGGTCAAAGGATTCCTGACGAGCTAGAGTTCTCTTATATGATAGTGCTCTTACTGTGAGACTTATGTAGCAGATTTAGTATGGCGATTCTACCTACTGGCATGAGAGTAGTAATGGATTTCCCGGGTCAATAATCAGGTGCAAATAAACTCAGGACTACGTACTACTTGGTTACCTGGCTACGGAGATAAGCCGCTATCTGTGCTCTCCATAACTAAATGCGGCTTAGACACGCTCGGATTTTGTGACACGGGAACCAGACGATCAGGGACTAAAGCCGGTTAAGTCCAGCAACAATATCCCTGGGAACGGTCTATAGTACCTTCGACGTATGAGCTACCTTTGACGCCAGTACATATATATGGGGGTGTATGTGCCTTGACTTCTGTCTACTAGATTTATCATCGCACCCCTTCTACTTTGAACCGACCCTTCGTCTTCCCGCCTATTTCTCTACGCACCATTTACTATCAAGCTTTCATACTGTACGTATAGACTGTCAAGATGGGCTTCCTATACTCGCAACTATTCGTAACACCTCCGTACCCCGCAGTCTCTTTGGAAGGACAGATAGTTGTTGTAACTGGTTCAAACACGGGTCTAGGGAAGGAAGCCGCTCGCCACTTCGCACGCCTCGGAGCCTCCAAAGTCATTCTGGCCGTCCGTAACACTCAAGCTGGTGAAAGTGCCAAAGACGACATCGAAACTACCACAAAATGTGGTGGTGACGTCATCGAGGTCTGGGAACTTGATCTCGCCTCATACGATTCTTGCAAGTCATTCGCAGAACGAGCCTCGAAGCTACCGCGTCTTGATGTCCTGCTTGAGAATGCCGGCATCGCAACTTCCAATTGGTCACTTGCTGGGGATCATGAACGCACAATCGCGGTCAATGTCATCGGCACATTCTATTTGGCCTTGTTAATGCTACCAAAGCTGAAGTCCTCCGCAAAGGAGTTCAATACCCATTCACGGCTTACCATTGTTTCCAGTGAAGTCCACGGCTGGACCAAGTTCCCCGAGTGGAAGGAACCCAACACTTTTGACGCCCTCAAAGACGAATCCAAGGCTAACATGAGCGAACGATATCCGACCAGCAAACTCATTGAAGTCCTTGTTGTTCGAGAAATCGCGCCCAAGTTGGAAGGGTCTGGCGTGATCCTCAACCTACTCAACCCTGGGCTCTGCCACTCAGAGCTCTCTCGGGACTCAGGCCTTGGCTTGACTGTCTTGAAGGCCGTGCTTGCTCGCTCGACCGAAGTGGGCAGTCGTACGCTCGTTGCTGCAGCGTTGGCAGGACCAGAATCACATGGAAAGTATATGAGCGATGCAAAGGTCGATGAAGATGCCCTCTCCGACTTTGTGAAGAGCGCGGATGGTAAGGAAGCGTCAAAGAAAGTGTGGAATGAACTGAGCGAGATTCTTGAATCGGTTGACCCTGGTGTCACTAGCAACCTCTGATCGAATGAGGAATTTTAAGTACTTGACTTCGAGGAACAGAATGCAAACAGTGAAGGGGAAGAGAAGGAACGCTTAAGGCAAGATGATGGTCTAACTGTAAATGACCAATTGGGGTTTTTGCATTTGCGGTTTACATGCGAGCTATAATATAAGCAAATAAACAAATTAAAATATGATCAAATAAACTAGGATCGAAATGTGAGATCTTAGTACTTTGTAGCGTATATCTGTTAACCCTGATGCCAACTAGCTTGAGAAGACAAGCAACTCATCTTTATGGGATATCGAAAACCTAACTGTGTTTCGGAATTCTCTTTTCCTCTGTTCTTCATGATGACCGCTGGCAAAAGCAATGTCCTAGCTATCGTACCACAATCACTAAGCCCCATTATATAAATGGGCGTAGTGCACCAAATACGGAGTTTTCTGTGTTGAATTGAATTACTGTCACCAAAGTATTGCCTAACTGTCATTGCTACCCATTATATGTCGTATTAAATGCCCACTCATGTATACGGAGTATAATTCCCAGTACCGACCACAGATCTAGGAAGAAAGTCTTGTCCTCAAATCTTCAATATCTTCGTTATTCATAAACAATACCCATCAAATATGCCGCAATAAAAGATAAAAAGACGTATCTTCGCATTTACTCCTTCCCACGCTCATCATCCTGTCGATGCATATATTGCTCATCCAGTATTCTCCGACCCAAAGCACTCTGTGGCTATTGCCGTCTCAGCGACTATAGAATTGCTCCAAAGTGTGATGAAGCAACTTGAAGTTGGCCAATCTCATTGTCTCAGGATGGCGATGCTTCTTTGCCTTTCCTTCGTGAGAGGCAACTTGAAGTTGTTTGTGATCTCATAGATCTTTAAGTTTCTCGACAAATATGCGGACCTGTCCACAAGGAGCAACAGCAGTCGTCATTTTAGAAACCCAATGTGCTATCAATGACCCAAATCCACATCTTCATGCGTGTGTCCTGTCCCTGAAGTATCAAAGAAATTGATAACGTCCTGGGGTAGGTACTCGAGCCATGTGCCCATATCAGGGGCCAACGCGCTCATATGAATATCCTGACTTTCGATTGTCATATCCCCAATCCCGCCCATGCCCATGTAACCGTTTCCAGCAAACGGCAAACCTTCTTGATTGTTCGATAGCTCGTAAGAAGGATAATGGCGTTCTTGATTGTTGGAGCGGGTGTTTGTTGCTATTGAAGGATTGATGTTATGGTCATATGAAGAGCTACGTTGTGGAGCAGATGGGCCTGGTGTGTTATGCGAGTACGGCGAATGTTGGAGGCCAAGGAGCATTTCAGCGTCACTTGTATGTGAGGTTTCATTCGTCATCGATGGATATTTTGCATTAGGAGGTAGCATTTCATGAGAACTGTGGTGTTGCTGACCACTAAAAATTGACCTTGGAGATTGATTATAAGTTGGAGCAGGAATCGCAGGGGCCGATTCTGGAAGACTTTGACGAATCGGATCGTAGTATGGCGTTGAGACTGGGGGTGCAGGATTGGGAGTGATATGTTGATGCTGGTCACTGGTGACCGATTGGTACAAGAAAGCGAGATTTGATGATGGAGAATTTGTTGTGCCGGTAAGAGACCAGCCAATTGCTTGACTTGGATCCATTAACGGCGATCCTGGCGTGTCTTGGGCCGGAGAAAAAATGTTCTTTGGAGACTGTGCTGCGAAACCAGTTCCCATTTTACGCCTCCAGTTCTGCGTGGCAAGTGAGACATCTGGCTTGATTTTTGTACTCTCCATTTCTTCTGACGTATAAGTTTCTGGATCCCATATACCTTTCGCCTTTTGATCCAAAGCGGTCAAAAGATACCTCGTGCCAGCCCAATACTTCTCAAGTTGTTCGAGCGCCTTATAGCAACGCTGGTAGTTTTGGTTGGCGGCTGTTGCAAGTAAGGTATGCTTAGTAGCCTGCTTTTGATTTGTGGCCCCTTTCCCGTTGGATGATCGCGCATTGTTACCAGTCACGGAATCGGATTTTCGAGGTGGAGTTACATCTCGGGAAGTGGGTTGTGAACTGTGAACAGCCGTTTCTATCAGAAACGCACTGGCAGCAATATATATAGGCTGGCTAACAAATGGATTCCCGATAAAGCTCTTCGGGTCAATTAGTTCCGCAAATGCAAGTATATCAGCGATTGTCTTGGCAGATGACATGCTCAGCTCACGACTGTTAGGTAGGAGCTGTTGAATACCTCCTTCTAATGAGTGCAGCAGTGTCGGCTGGTGCAATAGCATGATGAGAGTATGAAACCAGAAGTGGACAAGAATGAAATTTGTGCCTTGGCCTGATTTAACATAGTGTTGGAAGTTGGATGCACTGAAAGTCAATCTTTGATCTAACTTCTGATAGATTTTTGTCAAGTCGTTTTCCATGCCCGCGAGCCCTTCCATCTTTTCTTGTGTAACATCTTTGACGTCCCGTATATTGTTGATCAGGTCAGTGACTCGGCCATAGAGATGAATTATTTGAATAAGAGCTGGGAATGGATCTGGCCAATCATTCGTAGGCCTGCTAGACATATCAGGAAAAGACAGTTCGAAGTCTGCATCCTTAAGTGTCACAGGTCTCCCCGTTCCAGATGAAATAACTCGATCCAACATGAACACTGCCCAAAGAGTATCGAGGCGCTCTTGGTCAACATTCTTTCTCTCTGAGCGATTAGCCACGTCAGTTCGCGAGTCATCCTCAGTCTTTTCGTCAGGCTTGACTCCTTGGAGTTTATTAAGTCCAAGATCCTGTGCCATACGGATGGCACAGCCCAGTTGCATCCACAGAGCACTATCCTGGGCCGAGCCAAAGCCTTCATATGCGAGAAGAAGGCACGCCTGAACAGACGACACAGAAGGACACGGAAAGGTGTCAACAAGTGCCATCTTAGCGCGACGAGCAAATATCTTTCCATGTTCCGACTTTGGATATTTAGGGTTTTTGGAAAATGTAAGAAGGGGATGATCGGAAAACCTGGCTGCTAAGCTACAAACAGCATCCACGAGAATTGCATCGACAAGTTTATCCTCAACAGCGCGTTGGAACTTTTCCTTCTGCAAGAAAGGATAATTGCATCCCAGATGCGTGAAGAATGTCTCCACAAGATGAATTATGAGCCGGTGTACAGGCAGCGGATCCCCAGGATCATAAGCCGGTGTCTCTGTTCGTCCTTCAACAGATGTTTGTGAAGGAGTAAATCCACCATGTACAGAGCCATATCCTCCGGAACCCGGTGATAGAGCATTGACAGATCCTGCACGATCCACTTTTGGCTGGACTGCGACAACCATCTGTTTGTAGCCCGGAACAATTGCTGTTGGTCCAAAATATCTGAAGTAAGGAACGCGAAGACCCTCGCTTCTTATAGGAGGCGAATCGTCTACCAATGCTGGGCTATCGACAGGTGTGGTTGGTATCTCGCAATAAGTCGTTGAGACACCTTGTACGCTAGTCCTTCTTTCTTCTTCATCTTTTATCTGCGCCGAGCCTATCGTGGAGGATTTGGATGCTTCGAAATATGGAGAAGTACCACTGCCCACGGATTGAGGTGTATCTTCGAGAGCATGACTGGTCGTAGTCCGATCATCATCATCTGAGTCACGGTCATCATCGACACTGCGCATTGATCCAACTGATTTATCCCCAGAACCTCCCTGTCCTCCTCCGTTCGCATATCCCAAGCACTGATGTCCATTATCGACACAGGTTGAACACAAGGGCTTCTTCCCGTCGCATCGAGTCTTACGCTTTCGACATGTCCGACAACTGCCAAGGGAAAATTAGATCACAACCAGCTAGTCCTCGACTAGCAACTATGCGACAACGCGCAAACTGCTATTGGGGATGGCTTGTACTCACGCAGCATTTATGCGTCGCCGTTTCGCCGGCGGATGACCCTCATTGTTAACAAAACGGATCTGCTTAGGAGCCGGGATGGTAGAGGCAGCGATAGATGATGCTGCTGAGCTCATAGCTCCCGAACTTCGCGAATAGATTTCATCTGCTTTCTTCGCTGGTGCGCATTAGTTTCAAAAGTGATGATAGTTCCGATACTCTTTGGGTGCTTTGTACGAAGCTCGAGATGTTAAGTCAAGTATACTTTATCAAGATTGTGGGGAAGTTGCGGATATCATTTAGCCTTGATGGCATCAACCTTGATCCGGAGCAGCTTGTACGTAGATAGACACGGCAAAAATCCCCAGTGGTTTCGAGTAACTGTGCAGTAATTAACGAATAAACCTCGGAAGTGTGGAGAAGGCCACTGAATGCACAGTTAGTGTGCTTGTGGAGTTCTGGAGAAAATACCGGGGTTCGGTACTATCCGACCTTCAACATGTGCTATTGACTACTCTGCGGCAAAACGCACTTTGATACAATGCTTTGTGCGGCACTACTACGGGGTATTTAATCTATTTAAAAATATAAAAATATAAATTCTGGGGTGTAAATGCACCTAGTACAATAGACGTACATGGCATCTGAAACATGTTATCATGATATCGTAAGGCATAATGGGATATACTGTCGGAATCAAGTGGTCGTTTCTCTTCAAGCATAATAATTAACCACTATCCAACAAATACACCTACATCTTCGGTATAACATCAGTGGAGATATAAATCGGTGAGAGTCGACTTTCGGCGACCTGTATATAGTATTTTGTGGGAAATTGAGAAACTCGTCGAGATGGTGTAACTTAACATAACCCATACAAGCCAGATAATAGATAGATAGATGAAACCGTGATCTCAACCCTGCATAATCGAGGTCTAGAAGGACTTCGATGTTACTACAGACTCCAAATATTAAGAAAATGTTCATGAGGTGCTTGCGTAAGTGGTAAGCTCCTCCTTTCCAGAACGCCAATGAAGAAAGCGTGGAATTATTTTATTTAAATGGCTCCTCATCAATGAATATGCATGTCCTAAGATTTAGTAACTACAAAATTGTGTCCAAATTGATACTGTATTTAAACACCTAAAGCATAGCACTGACTCTTTTTTATAATGATTTGTTGTCTTGAGTGTTAGAGCTGTCTCGTCAACTGAGACTTGAGCTAGTCAGCATCTTAAAAACATAATAAATATTTTATTCGTACTTATAGTTCGGTTTGTGATCCGTGGAATCTCTTGATGTACTTCATCAATCCTGATAGCAGGCCAACAACATTCATTATCCGCCTTAGACGATGGTTGGGAGACGGGTGTGGATTTTGACCACTGCATAGAATTTAATATTCTTATTCCTGTGATTTCTGTAATATATGCAACTGCAAGAATATATAGATGCTGACTCTCAGGGCAGAGCAATGTTTGAGGAAAAGTAAGGTATTAGAAATAAGATTAAGTGCTTCTATGTCATCTTTTGGAGTCATTGAGCGGAGGATCTCTTGCGTTTCAAGAGATCCATAACTATACATGCTCAAGGTAGTGAACCAATCTCAACTTAAGTCCTCCAGGGAGAGTGTGGCCTGTTGTTATCTACAGATTAGTTCCTGTCTAAATACATGCGTCCAGTTCGGATAGTATGATTTAGCAATATATTGTATCTATATAGGATTACAGTGGGCTCATATCATAGCAGCCTTGACCCTAGATACTTCCGGACTCTAGCAAGGCCTAGAAGACTTTCTTTGCCAACTTTGAGAGATAGAAGACGTTAATTATATACTTAGTCAAACAGTATGATATTGATTGCTGTACTTGTAGACATTGGTAGAAAAGAGAAAGTTGAGGGGAGGACTAGACACAATGGTATGAAGACGTCTCGTCATCTTTCCACATTTCATCCTACTACTAACTACGACATCTTACATAAATCTTCTGTACAGAAGCATTCTCATGTTTGCACAGTTGAGTTTCTGCGATCACGACATGTCTAATAGGAATGTTGAGAGCATTTTAATATACACTGCTGACTATGTACCTCTATATACACACATGAGCTGTATATTGCAGTCTCTTGCAAAAGCAATTTGCACTTGAATATGAATAGTGAAGACGAATTGGGTTCCGCGCAAAACATTGAAACAATTTGTTGGGAAGGCCGTGATAGATGTATGGAAAAAGATATTCCTTCACTCATCTAAGTCTGTAGTTAATTTTGAGATGTGAGGCATCTCAAAATAACACGGATAAACATCTTGCCATACTACGTTTCTTGCTATCAAGCTACGCCCTTATCATCTCCGGATTCAAACCAATATGGCTACGATGCTACCTTTGTTGCAAAAACTGAGAACCTAGTCCTAGTTACTATTGTAATTTCAAGGGCATACTTGGAATTTTTAAATCCATAAAGTTTTCGAAGCATATCCCATACCTACTCTTAGATTTGCGAATATGAATAATTGTAATCCATTCTGCGCCAAGGTACGTAGTAGACGTAGACAAGCTTATTTATTGATAACGAGAAAGCATATAACAATCTCTTTATCCTGTGGTTGCCAGTTATGTTTAGGTATTGCATATTTTTCTGATTTGCACATTAAACGTATATGGAATTTAACTCGATGTCTTTGGTTTTGGGTTTCGTTCTTTCTTAGAAAAAGATTATCCCAAGATCAGATACATAATGATTTTGAGAGAAAGTTGGTATAGCTTTGAAATAAATTTTCACACAGAATGACTATGAAGATTTTGTGGGGGACAAAGCGAAAAATTGTCAGCTACCTCTCTACAGTCCTAATGTTTCACTTTCCATTTTACAGCATTACAATATTATTTGACCTCATCGCAAACAACTCGGCGTCCAACCCAAGTCGAATGGCATCACGTGATGGCAAGCAAAAGTGCATCAAAAGCAACATGGAATTCTCACAACCACAATCACACTCAACTACTGAACACACCGTCCAAAGCACCAACACTGGCTCAAAACACGCACCCCCACTCAAAGTCACATCACCACGCACAGGTACCTGATCTACTTTAGTCAACGTAACACAAACCAAGTCGACCCCATCGGAAACCAATCTACACATCCTTACCCAGCGCACAAACGATGCCTCTACTCTCTACTTCCCGAAGCTCTCCAAACCTCAATAAGCACTAAGTAATATCTTCTGGCTCAAAGCCCCAGGAGACCATGCAATCTTGCAGTGCGCCATCGGATGCTTATGAATGTTAAATCCATCTCCATGATCGTATTAGGTAGCACAACGCTTCGAAGTTAAATAAGAGACAAGCGTAGATGATCGATCCACAGCCCTGCAGATTTACTGATTACTGTTCTATCTATTTGATGTATGGCGATTTGATGCTCCTATCAAGACCATACATAGTTTTCACCAGTGTATTCTGACTTCCTAACTTGGAAGCCTGTTCTATCAATGAAAATCTTATTGCCAACCTCAACTGAAGAAGCGTGAACAAGATCCTCGAAATCCAGGATTGATGACTTCACTTCATAGCCTCTCGAGCTTTTGAAGATCTTACCATAGAGTACGCGATTTCCAAATTGCAGATACGCGAAGTTTGAGAAACTTGCGCGAATGTTGTGGGAGAATCAGAGTTGTTAGAGAACGCTTATGACTGAGGATATGGATAACATGAAGCTCATCCCAGACGAAGTGGATATCAAGCTCTCACTTCGCAGGAGTATCGAGACAATCTCCAATTTTGAACCTGGTTTTGAGATCGGAGTAACAGCTAAATTCTAATTACAAGTTTAATCATGATAAGTTGTTATTATTCTGTTTAACGTATTGAGTGCTCCATACTACTTGCGGAAGACGAAAGAAAGCACTCCATACTCTCTCCATCGAGTCCAAAGATGTCATAAATAAGAGTCGCGGAACGGGAGTCCAATTGCTACCGCGTACACTTTTTCAGCTACGAAGGAAGCCGACGGAGAAGACATGTACAGGCATGTATGGAGATGGACCAATTGCGTGTAGAGCGAAACAGGACATGGACAAAGAATCTATACTTCTATGGATACTGCGTACACCTTCACAAGCCTTCAATCAGCAGTGAAAAGGTCGACTCACTAAGAAGAAAATATCACCCATATCCGTATGGATACTGGAAGCTTAGTCGAGGAGGACGAAGAGTGAGCGATAGAAAGGGCATGACTATTTTTCGAATAGGATCAGTAGTGTACCCGCGGTATTCATATTCACAACTCCCGAACGAACATACATCCCACACATCAACACAGCAGAGTATTACTCAAAGTGCGTATTGTATCTCACAAGGAGACTAAGAGAGCACGTTATCAAGAACGTCACACAAATAAGAACCTAGAAAAAACCCCCTTTCTTCAAAGATGGGAACAGAAACATTGTACGTCACAGGATTAGGTTGGTCGAAACATGCTTTTTCCCTCTTTGCAAGCAAACGATGAAAAGGTTAATTTATTTTTGAATTCCATTTTTGCATAGACAAGAATGTGACTATGTTAGGGTGTGATATTTTGGTCTTGGAGGGAAACTCGTTTGCATATGAAGGACATGTGGAGTACGTCGTGGGGAGAACAGGAATTGTACATATTTTAACTACGTAACATTTCATTCCTGCTACTGTATATGATAGATGACCCAAATCCAAAAAATGCCGCGGAGCCATTTTCTTCATTGAGTATCTGGACTTCAATGCAGTGACATCTTTTGTTTGTCTTATCCATTTCGTTTTTGAACTTTTTCTGGTTGGGGGACCCTTGATTGAAGACCGCAAAAAAGCTTTTGCCTCTACTCTACTCTACCAGAAGTATAATCTGCCGTGGAATGTGGATATCCAAGAAGTCTAGACGGTCGAAAGCAAAGAAATTCACATATCCAGTCTTCGAATATGATATCACCATTCGGATCATCCGAAAGGCGCAAAAATAAATGGGGAAATTTCCATAATTGAGGGGTAGATTGCTACGGTAGCAATGGGTCCCGCACTTCCATCGGCCATTTGATCCAATCTCAGCGTGCTGTAATTTATTTGATACACATAAAATTGACGATCTTTCATTCGAGGCGCCTGCGCGCACACACCGGACACGTCGACGCCTAAGAGGCAGAGATAGAGGACATATGCAGCGAGAGATAAGTTACCTAACCCACATGTAAAAAGAGCTTGGCAAAAGTGGCAGGGAATAGGGGGCGTATGAATGCACGCAGATGTCTTGATGCCTTCACGAGAAAAAAGACATCCATCTGGTCGCCGTCGCCGGTCAGAGTACGACGTCGACATGAGCAAAATCATCAGTGCGGAGAAGTTTATTCCAGCAGCTCCACTTTCGCATGGATATCAAGAGTAGAGAGCCCTGTCCTACACATCCAAGCATGAAGCCTAATTGGCCTGATGATAGTGACATCTTCCTCCGCCTTTTTTCTTTGATACAAATAGAGTTCAGTCTGGAGAACAATAGTCAGTCACTGTGCTATTCAGCTACTTCTTTGCGTTTCGCACGGTGTCAATGGTGGTCAGGTAATTAGATTCTAGATTCTAGAATCGAGCTTGAACGTTATAGTGTATAGATGTTAATAGAATCTCCATATCCATACAAAGTAAAAGTGAAATGATGATGAAGCAAATTATCAGTTCACCTTCAATCAACCTCGCATTGGCATGGTTCATGCAGCTGCACAGCGTAAGGCCACAAGCACCTGCTAGTATCAACACAGCCCCTGTCAATAAGGGATCCCCAACGCACTCCAGGCAAGGCCTCGTTTTCGGACTCGCAAAGCTGGCCGCTTCAGGAACGAGTTTCTGAAAGTATTTGCGAACGACATCGCGATGATGGCCATGTGCGAAGTGGGTTCTTGCACCTCATAGGACCTGCGATTTCTATTTCTTCTCAAGTGGGGGAGTGAGGGGCTTAGTCCCTCAATTGCCCCCTGTAGGTACTTTCTTCCCCTCTCGAATATACCTTGCATGTGCACCCATTTTCGTGTTTTTCTTTATCTCCGATAACTACGGAACAATTTCTGAGAGTGAGAATCATCGATGATAACGACAGTACCGCAAGTTCACTTCTATGGTAACAGGTTGATTTGCAACGTCTGTTGAATAAACATTGTGATCAGATGAGGCAGATCATTGGTGTTCGTACTGCGTATTACTTTCTCTTGAAGAGTCCAATATTTGCATGACACTATATGGTGGTTATTATTGGGTAATGTAGAGGATTTTTCTCACATGAATTCTTGTGAATTGATCACATTCTGGTCTTTTCTGTACAGGGAATTACCTTCGTGCTTGGAGTAAGAAAAGGTGTGAGAGTAAAGCATGTGGAGAGTGCGCTTAGTAGCTTGGGTCTTGGGATTGAAGCGGTGTCCGGCGTGATCGGACGATGGAACGAACACGCACACACACACGCACACACACACACACAACTCAACATGTACAGGACAATACCGAGCAGCATACTAAACCTTATCCACAAGATCGACGGCCTGGTCGACAATGGTAGTAACAAAGTTCGCTGTAAATCCCTTTGGTGTGGAATCTCAAGCCCTTTCATCTTTCAGACAACACGCTCCGTCCTCATCCTCACGCCTTACGCTTTATTCATACTTGTACAGGCCCGAGCGGAGCGCAAGAAAGCCATGACCAACTCTCAGTGTCCACTACTGCCACCTTACCACTCTGCGTCAATTCCGTCAGTGGTGTGAGATCCAAGAGCGGAATCTCTTGCCCATCAATGGCTTTTTGCGGTGAAGAAATCCGAGAAGGCATTAATGATAACAGGATGGGTTGATGCTTGAAAGAGATGTAACGAGCAGAGAAGGAGAGAGAGAGGAAGTTCTCCTTGCATTAGTAGAGTGTATCAATAAATTCGGCACACTTCACTCCTCTCAAGATTCGTACCGCCTTGAATCCTTGGCTGCGAACTGTTCCCCACCATGATGAATGTTACAGCTGAAGCTGATCGCAAATGACGATGATGATGCCTGATGAGTGAGAGCTTCGCGTGCAGCATTGATCTCCCATACGTATTCGACTTGTGGGTACCTGCTGTTGAGCAGAGATTTTCCCTCCCTCATCCTGCCCCCCTGCAATTGCTTTGCTTCGTTTGCATGACTGTTTTTGATATGCTGGACATTTCAGCGTATCAACGGCCGTCAGTGTTGATGACAAACCCTGATGGACCAGAAAGATGCTGGCTCTTACGTACTTTGAGCCTCTGAGCGAGGGAATGACACGTTCCACAGCATCGAAGGAAGGGCGGGTCTAGATGGGCTGTGGATATGATGCATGTGGATTAAATTTTCGTCTGTGTGTTGGGTCTTGCTTCACTTTCTGGGGGATGCCTGGAGTTGTGCATCATCTGTCTCCATACGAATTGTTCGGCAACTAGGTGAAAAGTTTGCCATTACGATTTCTCAGCGTTGCCCGAGAGCCTACGAGTCTTGCCTCTTGCCCCTCCTCCATAGGAAGAGACTGGGTGGCGCGGAAGAATCATTTGGAGGTGTTGGTCATAACAATTCACTCCTTTGAGAAGAGACACAAAGAGACATTTGCACACTTCGACGCTCGCTCGCTCCGAGGCTTTTGCGCAAGAAGGCGAAGCAAAGATGACTTGGGGTGAATGAGATGCCAACTGACTTGACTTGACTTGACATGCCATGCCCTGTAATTTCTTGTCGCCCGGCCCGAACGAACCTCATGCTGCTCTTCCGCTTCTTCGTGTATGCTTTGTCAATCAGATGACCTCCGTTCCAAGGTTTGAGATTCATATGTCCCAATGCATTCGTGGCATACCCTTTTTCAGATCAGTGCATTGTCAGTTCGTGTTGCAGAATGGCGTTG
The DNA here is from genome assembly GCA_024752435.1 of Allantophomopsis cytisporea. Taxonomy (NCBI): domain Eukaryota; kingdom Fungi; phylum Ascomycota; class Leotiomycetes; order Phacidiales; family Phacidiaceae; genus Allantophomopsis; species Allantophomopsis cytisporea. The sequence goes on from CP103024.1 coordinate 688,029, forward strand.
TGTGCAGGTGAGATACTCGTCGATTCCCCTGCTCATTTCACGAACGAGCAGAAAGTCAAAATCAAATAAATACAATCATCAGATGTCGTTCAAATATACAAAAGCTAAGCACAAGCAGATATCCATAGTAGTTAAGTCGTGAGTTAGATCCCACCTTCTCTCTTTCTCCATCTTTCAGCATAATATCAGAGATGCGATCTTACTCCTTTGTGCTTGCTAGAGATCGGCGGCGGCGGCTGCTAGGGATTTTGGGGGAGCACTGGCTATGTGTTTGTTTAGACCATACATAGGGGTGAACTTATGCTTGTAGTTGACCACCTTACCTTTCACAGCTCACGTTGCCCTTGCCGCATCGCATGGCATTTGGGGCTGGTGTCGCCCAGATTGGGAGAGGGGAGGTGTACAGGGAGGGGGGGGGCTGGTTGGGGTGTTGGGATGGTTGCTTTTTAGCACAACTGGGAAAAAGAAAAGGAATGGTGAAAGTTGTCGTGGTGTCGCGCGGTGTGCAGCGTCGTGGATGTTTAGGGGGAGAAAATATACGAAAGCTGCTTAGGAGGGGTGCGAGGCTGGGAGGTTTAGGATGGAGGTTGGGTATTGCATGGCCTGGAGAGATCTCTGGTAGTAAGTTACCATCTAACCGGGAGAGCTAGCTACAGAGGTGCTGCCCCAGCTAGCATCTGCGGCCACCATTAGCACAATAGTTTATGAGAACAACATCAAAGGTTTTGGCTGTGATGTCGAACATCTGTATAGCATGGTCAACGAAAGGTCATATCAAAAGTGTCGGTTTGCATGCCGAAGTAGTTCGCCTCGAGGGAGATTTGTTGAGACTCTCTGATACGAAGCCCTCAATGCCCTTCTTCGGAACCTGCGGCATTTGCGGCATTTCTGGCCTTCCGTTGCACATCCTCAACCCTTTCAGCCCTCACGACTCGTGACTGTCCCGTGCAATCTCCTTCCTTGCCGCCCTCCCCTCATTGCCATCATCCTTCACAGACTGCCGAGGGTTCCCCAGTCATATACCCTAAAGTACAGACGGTATCCTAGAACGGTGAGTGAACACTCGAATTGAGATGTCTTGAGTAGGCAGAAGATCGGCGAATAGCGCCATGACACGCTGTGGAGACTGGAGACAATAACTAATGGGTGCTAGGTATGCCATCCGCTCAATGTGCAAAATGTCTCAGAAGACCTGGGTAGCTGGTCGTTGTCGAACATCTTGCACAGCTGAGAGCATGGATATGAAGAACAATGGACCCAAACGTTCCGTGGGATGTACACAGTAATCCTTTCAACAGGAAATTCCAGATGTGTAAGACAAATTCAGACCTTTGACCGGCCGGCCACCTCACTCCTGCAGCTGTTGTCCTCGTCCGGAGCAAAACAAGCATGGTTAACCGGTGGGTGCCCTATATTTCATGCTGGTGGATCGTGAACATCGTGTTTTCGTTTTTTTTTTTTGTACGTGTACAATCATGTTTCAGTGGAAAGTCAGAAACGTGAAAGGCGAAATGCTCTTCGCATGCCTCGGTACTGTGGGGGTGGGCACGGTGGAGATCTGCCTTTTTACTCGCACGTGTGGTGCGTTAATCGAGGAATGCGATCAGGCGTCACTGGAATCAATGAGAAATAAGAGGCGAGATGAGTTTCCGCACGTAAGCGGAAAATGGTTGAATTGAATAAGATGATAGGATGATTATACGATGCCAATGCCGATGCTGATGCTGATGCTGATGCTGATGCTATGAATAATAAATGATGAGAATATCAATGGTGCTTGATGACTTGAGCATTGACATTCATACGTACTCGTGAGTACGAGAATTGTTGCTGAGAAACATAATTTGCCATGCCCAGTTCTCGCGTTTATCTGGTCACACGTTGCCTCATCACATTACGAATCTCTTCCTGTACTGCCTCAGTCATCACAGGCGATGTCGGATGTAACGTGTATGCAGTAAGGTGCATCATGCGATTGAATGATGACGATGGCTCGGAAGCAAATTGAAGTGAGCCGACCTGGCATCGAGAGATGTCACCGGAGGCGAGGGATGGGATAGGAAAATATTCGGCGGCTGGTGGATTGGCAGATTGGGTAGGCCCATGCGAAGGGCCATTTTCCTCTTTGCATTTGATGCAGCCGACGAGTGCAAATTACGAGTACGAGATTTACGGCCAGAAGAGGATTGTTTTACGAAGTGAAAAAGATAATTGATAACACCTCTCTCTGCATGTGTATCTAAGAATACTAACTAGGTGGCTAGGCCAAAACGTAATAAGAGTATCATCGAAGAGAGAATGTTCGGGTGTGTTGTACGACAGGACAAACGCCGAAGACGCGGTTCTCCGCGCACCGGCAGATAGAATAAGTGAGCGGTAAATGGATTGTTAGCTGGAAGGTCTGCAGATGGTACCGAAGGCCATTTTCTTGGCCGATGGTGGCGGCTGTTGTACAATGTCTGATGCTAGCTAGTATCAAACACAGCCATTGAAATAGTTTCCATTTTTGATACAGCATTCAATGTATGGAGTAATAATGAATCTGACTCTAGCTTTTTCACGGAGCATGTATCTGAAATAGACATAATGCAGGGGCGTAGTATATGGAGCACTGTTGAAAACGAGGAGGAATGAGAAGACAAAAAAATCAAGAAGAACAAATCTGATGGGGACACACCTCTGAGGACAAATTATCCATAAGTCAAGCAAGGCATAAAACTGTTCCAAGGACAAGCCTACAAAGGTCCCGGCAATTCAATAAGCCCACTTGAGAGATATGTGGGCTACATGAGCCGTCTTTATGAATATCAATGGGGTTTATTTCTTCTTCCTCTTTCTTTCTTACATATTTGCTGCGTATTCCGTGTAGGTTATATGCACGTATGAAGTTATTCTTTGTATCCTTTGGATACTTTGTGTGCTTACTCTGAGCATCCCCAACCAGTATCACTGATACGCATAAATCTCATGTGACAATAGCGGCCACATCATATTGTTGTCAGCAGTGGATGTGCAGTCAAGGGAGATCTCCATCATGTCGACTGCGGAATATACATGAGAGGGCCTGTTACTCCTCGGAGATATTTACAATGGTATTGAAAGTCTCGTGAGCGGCTTCCGAATTCCGAAGGCAAATAGGAACGTAGACGGAGTCCTCCGGATTACCTTAAATTTTCTCATTCTCAGAATCTCGAAATCCCGAGGTGTTCATGTCTTCCTTCCTGGCCCCCCCCCCCTGGGACGGTCGTTCCAGACTGTTGACAATCAACTGGGGCCCTTGATGACAATGCCTGATCATATCATATGTAGCGATGTGTATGTGAATGTATGGAACGATATGCGATCATTTTGCCGTATGACTTGCTGCCTTACGTTATATGATAGAGTATCGAGATAATAATTATTCGTCGCCAGCTTGTCTTGTCTTGTTTTCCGTCTCCCCGGCATGGGATATTTGCCCTGTATTACATACATACGGGCTACTCCGTGCATACAGTGCATATGTACGGAGCAATGTTGAGCCTTGCTATGTACTGCTTGTGTCTGCCATCATCTTGTTTGGTCCGACGGATAACTTGATATGGGGATGAAGTTGAATAGAAATGGAGGCTATTCAGAAGTTCCGGTCAATCAAAAAATAAAGATTTCCCACTAAGATCGCCTTTCCCACATCTACGCTCAATTACTGAGTAGTCGCTGTTCAAATCTGTGCGCTACTTGCGACATCGTCAAACCCCAACCATCGACCACGCCAGAGCCAACGCGATCCAACTCTCGCGCACCAACTTTCCCCATTCTCAATATGCTTCTTTTTCCACTGCCCTGAAACCAAGTGCGATCGTGTCGTGGGAAAAGCCATCACGGACCTCAATCGCTCAACTCAAAATAAGAAGTACCTAAATAATAACCAGCACCCCTTCGTATTCCATACTACACCGAGTACGTGCTGATTTGGAAGTAAGAGAGGAACGCCGTAGAATCCATAGCATCATTCTACGCGATGGACAGGTATGCTGGAGAGCTTGAGCTTCTCAGACATACTTCGAAATAGACGCCCTCTTCTTCTTTGTACTGCATAGTTATGGTCGCACTGAGAAGCATTCGGTCTAGCCGGTCTTCTCGTATGAACTCCAAACTCCGAATATGAAATGAGAGTGCTGTAACAAATTCTCTCAAGCATCAGGCATCACGCATCAAGCATCAAGCATCTGGCATCATACTACATACCTACAGCAAGCATCAAGCACAGGTACAGGCATTTTTGACCTTGCGTGCTTGCATATCATCAGCATCCTGACCCTCAAGCAACAAGTGGTGGACTGCACCCACGCATTCATTTCTAAGCTAAGCCCCGAGTTCAATTAGTCCCTGACCCAGCCCATACGCAGTCACATAGCATAATCCCAGTTACATTTCATCATCATCATCAAACTTAGTATCGACTAAATACTCAGGAAGAGTTCAAGAAAGAAGTCTTCCTCTGCAGATCAATGATAGAGATGATGGACACTGTATGCAATTGAAAGAAGAATAGAATTGGAAGAAGGGAAGTCGACACAACTGCAAAATCCAATTAAAACCCCCCCAGACTTATATCTAAACTGAAAAGAAATTCAATTCAGCTCGTTTTCTGCGTTTATGTGCGTAAATGCTGTACCGTATATACATAGATGACCGACAGTACCGTGTGCAAACATACCTTCATGAATCGTTCACATTTTGATCTCTCAACATATGCTGGATTTTTGTTTTCGCCTTCCTCCTCGTTTTCATCACTTCACGTCCTTTTTCTCTAGATAAGTGTCTGGAAAGGAAAACTGCAAGCGTTAAAGGACGAGTGATATTCTACGTCGCGCATCTTTCATAAACAAAACGCGCCAAAGTGTTAGGCCGTTCGTCCGTCCCTTGGTTGATCATTGTCCTGGTATCCCTTTCAGTCCAGCACTATCTATCTCACAAACGGCACACATCATTACGATTGCATCCGCCACCATAAAGAAGCCCCTTCGCAGCACTAGCTGTCGACCCTAAACACGATCTCCATCCTCCGCCGCCTTCGACTCACCCGCCGCCGGCCTTTCCATCGTGCGAATTACACATTGTGTATTTCCACTGGGGATTTGCCAGCTTTACGGATTGAAGGCAAGAGGCAACGGCAACGCTTGAGTTATCCGCAGACCAGAAGAAAGAATCAGTCCATTCTGCACTTGAAAAGAAGTTCGAGTATTCACGGGCCCTCAAAGTCGCGTCGGCTTTGAACTTGGGGACCTGGACCTGCACAAGTCTCATAACAATAATAATAATCGAATTGTGAAAAAAGCATCAACAACAACCCCATATTCTGTACCATAGACTCGACAAATCACCGACACCTGTTTCTGAAGCCTATCTCCCTTTTATGACCATTATGTTGCACGTCATCAAGGGCCCTTTCCCCCCCTCCCCCACCGTATTTCAACACGCAATCTGCGAGATTCTGCACCCAGGATTTGGATCGGATCGCCCTCTCTCGATCATACTAGTTCCAATTGAAATAGTATCTACATACACCTCCTGCCCTCTCCACTCTCTGCCTATCTCCTCCCAGGTGTTCTCCTCTTTCTTGCTGCGATTCAATGAGTATCAAGCCGCGGCTTACGTAGATGAGTATCGGCTCCGGCTTTCCAAAATCGTTGTTGGGGGCGGAAATAGACCACGAGACTTTGCTTCGTTGGGTTCATCGGGATAATGAATGAAAAGGTGTGCTAAGTCGTGTGTGAATATCCGGATATTGACAAAAGTGTGTGTAGGAGTTGCGGGAGTGACTTCATATTGATATTGTGGTAATGGTCGAATATGGTTATGCTTCCATTCAATATTCTACGGACATGGCGCACAAAGCTTTACCGATTGTTTACCTCTACCACAGTCTCAAAATCTCATGCGTGATGTGATCTCTCAAAATTCAGTCACGATTTTTACAAACAACATCTCATCATCAATCACCATATCATCATCATCATCATCATCATCATCATCATCATCGACAAGCAGCACAAATCCAAGCGCCATTCATCCCAAGTTCAACAGAAATTCCGCAAGCCATAAACCTTGTGCGCTGAGTGGACGGAGTTGCTCGGCCCAAGATACTTGGTCGACTTCTAGATTTTCTATCCACTAGTGGCTAATTTAGACTTCCAGTGATCTCCCACGCTAAAAGAACTTCACTCGGCCACTCCTGGACAGGCAAAGCTCTGCTCATGGTCGATTCCAGATTCAGCCACGACGGAGACGCAGTCTAATCCCCATCGGTTTAGATCATGCGCGACCTGCGCCCACTACGCACGCTGCTTTCTGCTTTGCTTCCCCTCGAGTCCCAAAGCCAAGCATCACCCATACCGGAAATCCACGCTAATTATGCCGCCAGGCCATCACAGCGGAAAGTCAAGAAAGAAAGAAAGAAAGAAAGAAAGAGAAAGAAGAAAAGGAAGAGGTGAGGCACGAGAGGTACGTAGTACTACAGCAGGTACGTAGAGAAAGATCTGTAAATGAGAGAGTCAGTCGAGGGAGAGAGAAAGAGAGAGAGAGGTGTGTGGGAGAAAGAGGTATACTGCATAAGAGTATACACCCAAAAGACAAAAGAAATAGAAATAGAAAAGGAAAAGTATACACAAAAAAAACCACAAAAAAGACAAAACATAAAACATAAAACATAAAACCTAAAATAAAAGAGAAAAAGCACATATGGTTGGTTGTTTTTGATTGTGTTTATGCGTCAACTCTATTTTCTATCATCTTCTTCCGCCGCAGACGGACACAGATGCAATTGATCCGATCACGTTGTCACGCCGTCACAGTGAGAGCACAGTACAGTACAGTACGTATGTGGGATATTTTGGGGTCCATTGATTTTCCCTCTCTCTCTCTTTCTCTCTCTCTCTCCCTCTCTGGCTCCACTGCCTTTTCTCCGTCCGTCAAACCCATTCTTCAGGCAACAAGAAAATCGAGCGATTTGATTTGACTCGATTCGATGAGATCAGAATCATCATCCATCATAACTCACCCACATCACTCACACACCTTTGACTTCAAGACGAGACTTCTTCACGTCACATTCGATTGGTCCGCTGTAATCCCTCCCCCCATCCCAAATCCCAATCACAATCCGAATCCCAATCCCAATCCCAATCCCCAAATCCCCAAATCAAGTCATCCTTCCCTCTACTCTCACTCTATTCTATCTACTCTCGCCCACGTCCATGTCCATGTCCATGTCCATGTTCACACCCACCCACACTGACTAGCCCTCCCTCCCCTCCCCTCCCCACCCCACTCATCCTCTGCACAACTCTCTCATTTTCTGACCTGATTGGTATCCACCCTCCACCTTTCCACTCCTCCCTCACCTCTCTTACTCTACACGACTCTCCTCTCGCGCGCAAAGGAAGAGAGAAGGAAAAGAAAGAAGGGAAGGGGAGAAAAAAAACAGAGGTCGAGTCGAGCAAGGACCCACCTGCACGGAATCCGGCACTTGCCAGGATTGAGGACTTTTTGCCCTTTCGCCGCTTGCCCTGCTTCCGATACACCAGCTACATACATTACCAAAGTATGTAGTGGGCTGCGCAACCTATATCGCGCTAAGGTGTCATACTTTCCCTTCTTCTGACAATTCTGACTACTCCGACTACTCTGACCTTACTCTATCACTCCTACTACTTACTACTACTCTCCGGTCTAACTACTCTTCTTTCACCCAGTCGCTCTAAGCCAAATTCACGTCTCAACTCCACACACGAGAAAAAGGAAGAAAGAAAGGCAGAGGAGCGAGCTCCAGACATAGAGCGGCTGTGAAAGAAAAAGAACGAACGAGCCAGCCTGAGCGACACACAGGAAGAGGAAAAGAATATCAAATTGTTTTCCCTTCTTTTGCCCCCCTCCCGCATATTCTTTCATAAATCCGAGGAATTATTCGGAGGGCTAGATCAAGGAGATTCGATCTATTCAAATCATCGCGTCACCCAACCGACGAGTTACCAAGGAACAGAGAAAAGGAAAATATTTTAGGGAAGAGAAGAAGGGAAGGAAGGGGAAAAAAAAAAAAAAAAAAAAAAAAAAAAAAAAAAAAAAAAAAAACGTCAACAAATCTCTTCTGACAAACACACACTCACACTCACAGAATCACAATCACAATCACAATCTCTCACATTTCCCTTCTCACTCTCACTCTCACGTACACACACCATCCTCCACCACCACCACAACCACCCCAAAAAAAGCCCTCATCGATTCTCTGCTTTGGTGTTGTTCTATTCTCATATTATTCGAGTAAGAACCTCGAATCTCCATCACACTACTATCACGCTATATCAACACCACATCATCGCACTACCCTCAGTCACTCCCACACCAAACTACATCCACGCCGTCCTTTCCCACGAAGTCGGTCCGCCGCCTTCACGCTATCCCCTCGCACAAATCCCTTTAGTCAACCATCGTCTTCAGTCGGTGCTAAGGTCCTTCCTGGTCTTTCCTAAGCACCTAAGCACCTAAGCACCTAAGCATCCCCCCAAGCCAAACCAGACGGACTCGCAAGTGCTAAATACTTAACCCTTGCCATCCTAAATCACCACCAGTGGCTGCATCGTCGACGTACTACATCCGATCGCCCACGCTCTGTACACGCGCGCCCATTAACCCTCACGTCCCTACGCCCATCGAACACAAGTCCCGAGGACCCGCGCTGCAAAGCCAATAATCGCTACGGTACCTGTCACAAACAAATCCTCCCGCCATCTCCAAGAGTCGTGATCAATTGCAAAAGCACTACTACAGTATAGCTGTCGACATACCGTTGTAGTATGTCCTTGGTCTCTACTCAAACAACACAATCTTTTCCAACTACATTGTCCGTCAATCGTCCACCACAACAAGTCACCGACGACAACGAAAGTGAATCCAATTTGGGTACGCTTCTCGGTGCTTTCGCCCACGGTCAGTCACAAAACTCTATGGACAGAGGAGCACCTGAGGGATACACGCAGTCAGGTTTGAATTCACCATACCCAGCGTTCAGCGACGCCCATTCTGAAGGAACAACTGCAGATCACGCGTCTGCTGCGCAATACACCCCACAGCAAGAAGTGAGGTCCAACAACTACTCGACATCCGCGACCCCAACTTCAGAGTACGGAGTATACCCAGCTTCCGCGCGCTCTACAGGTTCTTTCCCAGAACACATTCAACGTCAATATCATCCAGCAAGCAACCACAGCGGTAGCAGCGGAGGTATGGCGCAAGCAACAAGTCCGTCAACCATGCCAGATGGCCGCTCAAACCATCACACTCCGCAAATCAAGTCTGACCAGGATGTACCTATAGATCCTTCCATCGCCGCGTCGAGCCCAACCTACCCGCAACACGGCGGTCAATACTCTCCATATCCTCCGCAACAAGACATGTCGCAGCACGGCTATGCGCAACATCCAGGTGCAAGCCAGATGTACGCGCAACCACGACCAGATTGGGGTGGATACGGCGGTCAGCCACACCACATGCCTCCATACCCATCAACTGGCGTATCTACACCAACTTCCGCCGCACCAGTACGAACAGGTCAAGTAAGTGCTTTTTAATTGACTACGTAGATCCAAAGATGGCCCAATTCCGACGCGTCGAAGAGTCCTAAACCATCGCGGGGGTCCCGACGCGTTTCCAACTTGTTTTGACGCGTCAAATCAAAATAACCATCTAGATAACACATATGCCATGTGAACTAAACGTATGCGCATAATTTGCGCATTCGTTTTGTTCATTTGCTTATGATATAGCACGGATTTCCTTTTCTCAAAGTTATTTTTGACTGACTAATGCTTAGCACCCTCTCTCACAGGTTTACTCATTCGTCCCAATTCCAGGCGCTCAGCAGCACAAGCGTCCACGAAGAAGATACGAGGAAATTGAACGCATGTACAAGTGTGGATGGAATGGCTGCGAGAAGGCTTATGGAACATTGAACCACCTCAACGCTCACGTCACCATGCAGTCACACGGACAGAAGCGCACTCCTGAAGGTATGTTCAATTTAATTCGCCGCTCCAATCAATTGTTATCCCCATTCAAAGGCGCTGTGCGCCTCTCAATGCACTCAAAATTAATTGTTGCATGTTCGTCATGTTTACATTTTGGTTTTGGTTTTGGTGTTCTCGCGTGTGTTTTAGTACCTTGCACCGATCTGGTGCCGGATGCTCGCGCTGGTGCACAGGCTACGACTGGCGCGAGCTGGGGATAGCCTCATCAAGTCTCGGAAGCTAGCATGGGTCAACCAAACCTCTGGAATTTTCGCGTAGCACCAAAGTTAACCTACTAACAACGTCTATCAACAGAATTCAAGGAGATCCGCAAGGAATGGAAGGCACGTAAAAAGGAGGAGGAGAACCAGCGCAAGGCTGATGAAGAGCGTGCTCGCGCAGCAGCTGCTCAGAACAATCCTGCCGATGGACAGCAGAACAATGACAGTGCGCAGGCACCAGCAAGCTACCAGCAAGGTCGCGCTGCTCAGGTCCAGCTTCCACCAATCGGATACACCCCAAGTGGCCAAGTACCCGGTCAATACCAGGCCCCACAACCAGGTGTTCAACAGCTTCAGGAGTATGGCAACAACCACATCTACTCGGGCTACCCAGCTTCGCCATACGGTCAGCAAGGTCAGATGTACAGCCAACGTTAGTGTGCTCTCGCATTCTCATGGTGAAGGCGTCTAATTGTCCTGCAGATGCTGGTGCAGCTCCTAAGTATGAACACTAGTTTGATCGCTATTGTAGAACCTTGATCACATGGCCACTGGAGCCCAGGGAAGGGGGTAGATAATTCGCCTACGCGTACATGTATCATATGAGCACCTGCTTGCATTTCCTACAGTATCCTTCATTGTCACATTGGATGTCCTCGTACGGCTTCGATGCGACAACCAGATTTCCTTTTTCATCAAGATGAATGGCATGAATGACAATTCCTTCTTCTTTTGGGGCTTGGGGTCGGACTGGGCTTGGGCGGTCGCATTGCTGTTTACTGGCGTCGCATCATCATCATCATCGGACTGCGTATCGATCACGTCGATATCTCCTTTCCTGGGTCCAGACCTCTTTGAGTTTTTATCACTAGCGAAACCACAACAAAATACGGTATTGGGTTCTTCCGCGCGTTCAATAATTTCAGTGCACAAACAATTACACAGACTGCATTTATTCGACTCGACTCGAGACTTCCGTGTTTGTGGGATCCACAGTTTTGGGCCTTTGCTTTGCACCTTTCCTCTTTTGACTTGCTACTCATGTTTTTCCTTCTTTATTTTTCACTTTGCACATCGAGAATCTGTTTTGTCGTTTTATTGCTGGTGGAGGATGGTATACGAAATGAGCTTCTGCATTTTTGCTTTTGTTTTCCCACATGGAGCTGCCTCCGCCTCTTATTTGCGCCAGAAAATCGAGTCAACAAACGATAAATCGATATTCACCTTTTTACCTTTTGTTGCCTCTTATGACGGCATCTCATGGTACTATCGCTTTTTACGACTTTTGATGCTTGGTCCCTCTCCCCCCCAGGAGAGTTGGATCACATCGACTTCGATGCATCTGTGCAACCATCCACGATCTCTTGTCCGCAAGCAAAGACGATTCGTTTGGCGTTCTCTTCAATCGAAAATGCATGGGAGACGGTCGCAAACATTGAGTCAGGTGCTTGACTCGGTATCTTTGCCTGCTGTCTGGACAAGCTTCGATCTTGAGGGGAGGCAAAACTGTATTATACATTTTGCATTTTTGCGAGGGGGGCGGGTAAAAGTGAACGAGAAAGTAGCAAATCAAAGTCCTTTGCAAAAAAAAAAAAAAAAAAAAAAAAAAAAAAAAAAAAAAAAAAACCAATTTTGAGGCGTGATGATGATTTTGTGATCTTGATTGTGTTATGAGTAGTGAACTTTTGGTGTATATGCTGCGTTGTAGGTCTGAGATGGGGGAGCGGACCTGTCTAGACTTCAATATCTTTTAAGATCGCGGTCATGCTCACATCATACGCAGGGGTGGGCTTCAAACGGAACAATAACTCGAACTCCACGATTGCAAACCGAATGACATTACGACCTTGACAAATTGGCTATGTCTTCTTACTTTGCTGAATTAAAACTACGGCCATCGTGATTGCTAGCGGATCTTGGTTTCATCGACATACTTTTCTTCCTGTACTCCCTCATCATGTTCTAGAAGTTGGAGCAATGCCAAACCAGAATTCTGACCTTCCTCAACTATTTTTACAGCTATTGACGATGTCGACGTTGTCAATGGCTCCATATTTGCTAAAGGGGTTGCTACCTTTTAATGGACGTGGTCGGTACTGCCTATCTTAGACCTGGATAACATTGATGTATAGTCTCTACTATCTACGTTACTACCGCGTTTAATTGATTACAGCTTAACCTGGAAGTTGAGTAAAGAATTAGCTATTTCCCTCTCGATTATCAGCTACTAAAGTGCATCCGTCGAACATTTGACTGGTTTCCACGGCATAAATCTTTGTCGTGACCCCGAGTGGAATTTCTTGCTCTCTGCAGAACATAGTATTGCGCTTCGCAACTCGTCGTGTCTTAGTTCGGATTTTGGTCCGCTAAGGACATGAGGTTCGAAAACTATGGACCCCACCTCACTTGCTTGAGACTTGCAAGCTATGAAGAGTCGTGTCGACGGCAATTTTATCCAGATTAATCCACTGTGCGTCAGCCATTGGGTCATCAAAGGCTGTATGTGTCGTGATTAGCATGCTCCTCAAGATGTCTTCTCCGGAAGCTGTATTTATGTAGCTGGTTACTTAGAAAAATGTTCACAAATCATCGGATCAAAGCATTGCATGCATCAAATGGCCCTTGATTAGATTTTGCAATCGCTTTTTGCGGCATTGCACCCAACTTTGACTACGAGTAAGCATATATCTCTTACGCCTTATGCCACATGTTTCCAATCCTTTTCGCTGACTATCCTATAAGCGCCGTACCACTGAAACCCTTCCAAACCATCATATTCAAAAACCATTTAATCACTATCGCTGTCAAAATCTTCATCGGCATCCCTATAGAACATGAAATCGAAGCCTCCATCAACCGTATCCGCGAGCGCTGCTCTAATCTTGTTCTGCTGACTGAGGGTAATGTCCGCGTCTGTAGCTTGAGAAAGAACCTGAAGTAGAAGGCCAGAATTCGAGGCCGAGAGTCTAGAGACGTATTTCATAATGGCGTCGAAGGTGAAATTTGTCATTGCATGAAAGGCAATGTATCGGAGGTTCTTCAAAGAAGCTAGGGATTCGAAGACGTCATCTGTGATTTCATAGCCCCCTGTACGGAAATCTACAAGCTGTAGAAGTTTGTCAGTCCTTAGTGAAGAATTAACATATTATTAGTGTGCGTACCTTGGGAAGTGCTGATACTAAACGCTTTACATGCTCAGTATTGAAGTAATCCGATGTTTCCAGCAGATTCAAGCGTTTGAGATTTTGCAGACAGCTTATGGAGTTTATCAGCACTTCAACGTCGTCTCGGAAATATTCCTCCACATCGGCTCGAAGGTCGAGTGATTCCAGGTCAGTCTGGTTCGCCAATGCTTGATGAAAGTCGCTGTTGCCAGCGAATGTATAACCGGACATGTCAAAGCTCTTCAGGCGGATGCCATCAACGACCAGAACGTAGGTCATAATAGCTGGGCCATCTACAAACCTTTGAAGTGTGAGATCGCGGAGCTGGGTGCAGGCCTTCAGCCACGCTATGATTTCCAGGAAGGTGTCGTTCTCCGTAGCTTCTAAGGTGATGCCCTCAGCATCTTGAAGGTTAAGTATTTGCAGGGCTGTACAATCTCGCAGTAGTGACAAGCTTCTCATAGCCGAGGCTTTCAACCCCGCTATCTTCAGCTCCTTCAGCGAATTTCGATGACTGCTAAGTGCCAGGAATGTCTGTGCATGTACATCGTTTGAATTTATGATTTCAAGTGTCTGTAGCGAACCCGGACGGAGACCACTGAGGAAATTTCCCAGTCGATGGTCTGCTTCATCTCCTCTGCAATAGAAAAGTCTCAGTTCGCTGAATTGTGGGCAGTTCTCTCTAATACCCTGCGCAACATCCTCTCCAAGGACGTTTCCATCCCATAATGTCATGGCTTTTAGTCGAGCTAATCGTGCAGTCCATACTGGAAGTACTTCCGCTGTGAGTTCGCCTGTTAATTCTTCTAATGCTGCTGTTGCCTGATGTTTCTGCGCAGCATCGCTGACATACTTCGTAATAGATTCACCCGTCGCTGCGAGCATGCCCACCGTATCAAAGCGCTTTCGAGAACGAGTGTTCATTGTAGTCGCAGTGTCCAGCTTCAGCAGCCTTGATACCGAGCCTGCGTAAAAGGACTTGGAAACCTTGTCAAGGAACTGATTCTCGCTGAAAAGCTCCTTCAAATTTCGAAGGTCAAGGACACGGATGTACAAGCAATAAGGGTACAAAGTTTCGCCAGCACTTGAGAGAATAATGGACCTCCACATGTCTGACCAGTCCTTTACGCGTTGTGACAATTGAGCAAAGGTTTCTCGGGTTTCCTTGACAATCCCTGGGCTTGCTGTTTCATTATCATCGAGGAATTCAGCACCAGTTACTGGTGAAAGATTGTGATTTCTGTTTAACGCATCAGCATTTACTTATAAAGTCGTGTAAATGTAACAAACTAAAGAAATAAAGTTGCTGGTATATATATTCTTAGGGGACGGATGGGACGACGCGTGCTAAGCATGGATATTCGCATCGCGTCTCTGTGGCACTGATAGAACAGTGAAAAGTATTATTCAAGATCCAGCTATCAAACGCGAGCTTGCGCGCCATATTGTTTCGAACTCGAATGGCGCCCACAACTTTTCCCAAATCTCAAATCTCTATAGAGCGAATGCGACAAGTAAGGCGCTGTAGTAACCTACCTGTAAATCCACATCAAAGCTGGCCCAGCTACATGCTTGCCGCTCATAGCACAGTTGAATAGAGAACCAAAATCCCGCTGATTTCCCAGCACTTCGCAGATGAGCAGCCAGATATCCGCTGGCAACGTCGATGCCATATTGATGTTTGCTTGATGAAAGAACCAGAAAATTTACGAGAATTTATTTGGTGTTTTGTAAACGTGATGCGGAGCCTCCTCGGTCTGCGTACTAATGACGCGAATGTTGCCTTCTCGAATCGTTATCACCGATAAGATTAGATTAGATTCTATTTCCCCCGGATCGGCGTACCTACCTTGACGCGTGCTGCTTCTTCTATCTTCTCAACCTTCAAGGCAGCCATCACCACCTCTTACGAGCACGAACACATCTTGAATGACAGAACAAAGACTCAATGGCGATTTTGAGGTTCACACTTACCCCTGATTCGGTCTCCAAGTTCTATGATTCGCTCGTTTGCTTAGGAAAGTTTAGTGAAGCTGTTACGTTCGAGGCAACACGAAATCACGTGAGCATTCCCATCCCAATATATTGAATATATAAGTTTTAATATCAGGGAGCTGGTTGCTAATGCATTATGGCTCACAGTTGGGAGTATCTTCCCTAAATTCATCAAAATCGGCATATGCGTCGTTCACCTTCAAAGGTAGCAAATTCTTCACAAAATATCAATTCACACCCGTTCTTGGTGGTGGCCGTTCTGGAGACAAATTCACTTGCAAAGTGCACAACAAGGTAGGCAAACCACATTGGCAGCTTCAAATACTGAGACGTCGTATTGACCGCCTAGGCTCTTCTCCTTATATTCAAGGGTCGAGGAAGTGACCCTTCAAGAGAGAAAGACACCGCAATAGAAAAATGTGAAGTGAGCATTGAAGATGGCGAAGGGAAGACGAGGAGCAGATTGATCATCAAAATGTTCTGTAGACATGGTGTGTTCATTTTTACTGTGTTCAGGGGAAATGCTGATAATTTGCAGGTGTTTTGAAGATATATAAATTGACCTTCGAAGCTTCTCCTGCTCAACATGCATTGTTTAGGAGAGAAGAGGCAAACAATCATTGGTCTATCTCCTCAAGAACACTGCGCGATTTTGTAGAGCATTTTGGACCAAAAACGGAACAACTTGATATCTATTCAGAAGATGGGAAGGCGAGTTTTACAAGCTACACGGAGAAAGTCATGTCTGGAAATGGTAAGCCTTGATATCTAAGTTACTAGCAAAAATCTAATAGAGCGCAGAGGTCCTTAAGCAACCATTACACACATCGATTGCTATAAACACCCTGGAATTCAAAGATTTTACGGTCGAAGAAAAGCTTCATGTGGTCATTAGTGTGAAAGACTTCAAATCAATAGTCACGCATGCAGGATCTACAAATACGATTGTTTCCGCTCTATATTCAAGACCAGGTCTACCTCTAAAACTCGAGTACACTGATGAGGCCATGACCTCCGAGTTCATTCTCATGTCGATTCCCGATCCAAAAAGTGGCTCGATGTCATCAGCCACTGGAGCTGCGCGCAGTGTTTCGGAACGGTCAGCTGCCAGAATACCCCTTGACTCATCAACGGCCAGGAGTGGAAGCACAAGGAATGGATCTATGGCTCCACCGTTAACACGACCAGGCATAACAAGAGATACATCCAGGGCCAAAATTGTCCGACCATCTCCTCCACCGCCTCCATCCAGCGCTTTGGACAACTCAATGTTCGTTCCTGTAGGAGCTGACGATGCGCAATGGGATCCGGTGGATTACGATGCACACGATAGTGACATGCCCAGATGGGACGCCAGTATTGACCATGTAAGCGATGTCGTGGTTCCGAGCAACAAGAGACAAGCTGACAAACTTCAGGACGCGTCCGCAATGGACTTTCAACAACGATTGAGAGGTCATGGACAGGCAAGTCAGAGTATCAATGGCCGAGTGACCAGTGAGAATATGCCACCAACTCAGGGAGTACCACCAACACAGAGAAACACTCAGGTAGCAGCCCATGGTTCCTTATCTACTTGTTCTTTTCGCTGACCCAAGAGTTTAGGTACACGGTATATTCGATGACATGGATGACTGATCGACTGTGTAGGATATCATTCCAAGGATATTTAGAAGACGTTGCTTTCCCATAACCATGTAAAATAGGTAATTAAAATCGGGTTATCCAAAGATGGAATCTTATAGACTGAGACTCGTAATACGGTTATTGCTAGACAGCAAACGAGTTCAAATATTGAATGACAAGTTTTGTGGGACAGGAAATTAGATGTCATGGCCCTGTGGAATTTAAAAATAAGCTCAACCTTCTGGTTGGGTGAATATCCAGCTTGTGGCGCATCCAGCTCCAATTTCTTGCACCTTGAGGTTGGCCATTTGTAGATTTTTAGATGCAGCGATGACGCTGTACTTATTCTTAACGTCACCACCTTCGGTGTCTGGGCCACAATTACCATGTTCTCCCCAACCCCACGCGACAACATCTTCATCTTGTGACAATGCTACAATATGCTCACTTCCGACTGCAATTTTCGATAGTAGTGGTAAAGAATTCGGACCAAGCTGACCGTGATCGTTTCTTCCCCAGGAGACAAGCTGTCCATCTGATTTCAACACAAAAATATTACCCCAGCCAGAACCGACGTCGACCCAATCCTTGATATTGGAGGGAGCACCTGACTTGATTTGCCATTTGTCTGACCCAAGAAGAGCCAATTCGCCATCTTCAGGATTCCCGATAAGACACGTGAATTCTCGCCCACAGACAGCACGAACGACCTTGAAGCCGACACCCTCGATTTTTCGAGGGACATGCGGAACACCTCCTGCTTGGCCAAGTTGTCCTTTACGACCGTTTCCCCATCCGTAAACCTCTCCATTGCTCAGTACAGCAACAAAATGAGAGACCGCCGCAACGATATCGACAACTTCTGTACCAGATGGTGGAAAGTCTTTGATAAGCGTTGGCGTAGGGACTCGAAAGATGAGTTCTCCTTGTCCTAGTTCACCCTTGTTCCCAAGACCAAAACTATAGACTCTCGTCCCACGGCCTTCTCGATCTTTTCGGACAATCACAGATGCTTCCCAACTTGCGGCGCATAAAACAGTATCATGTATCTGAGTAGACGTTGGGTTATCATACTCGAGAACAACAGGATTAAATGTCGGGGTCTTGCTTTCAATATGACTCCAAGGTCCACAGGCTCCAGTATCCGGATCTCCAGACCAGTAAAGATGACCATCAGGAAAGAGTAGGAGAGTATGATTGCCACCGGCTTTCACTTGTGGTGATTCTCCGTCTGAAATATCATCGTTAAAGAGAACTGGTTTCGGTACGGAGACGTCAAGATCATGTCCAATTCCCAGCTGGCCTGATCCATTTGACCCCAATGCGAAAAATGCCATATTCACTTTCCAATCATGCTTTCGTTCTTATTCCAAGGATCATTATGACTTTACATTTCTTGAGAGAGCTGAATGCGTGAGCCTCGTCGTGTAAGGCTTCATGCCTATTATTTAAGGCGTTAGACTGGGCAAGCAATAACGCAAAAATAAAGAAAAAGCCCTACTTGTGCCCTGGGCTAGTCTCAAAGCGGCCACGCTAATCTGAGCGCGAAGCGACCGACAACTCGAACAATCGGGACATTGGCGAGCAGCGCGACGACAAAATCTTTACGACAATCCTAACGACATACACTCGGGTATCGCCAATCGCAAACATGGCCTCCGCTTCCCAGAGTGTTCAGTGCTTCGGCAAGAAGAAGACAGGTGTGTTATGGTCCCGAAAGAGCTGGTTTTGGAGGAGATATTGAAGCGGGGAAGAATGCTGGAAGAAAATGGACAAAATGCTGACGGATTCTCTTTTATAGCCACTGCTGTTGCCCACTGCAAGGTACGATTTCGAACGAACGATGCAAAGCGATTATGAACGATTTTACGGGAGAATTGGGACTGACAGATGGAATTTTAGGCCGGAAAGGGTCTTGTTAAGGTCAACGGAAAGCCGCTCAACCTCGTCCAGCCAGAGATCCTCCGATTCAAGGTACATAGCCACAATTCCGACGAACATAGCAGAAAAGACATGGTCTAATATGGTGGAATTGCAGGTTTACGAGCCCCTCCTCATTGTCGGTCTCGACAAGTTCGCTGGTGTCGACATCCGTGTTCGTGTCACCGGTGGTGGTCACACTTCCCAGGTCTACGCCATCAGACAGGCCATCGCCAAGTCCATCGTCGCCTACTACCAGAAGTTCGTCGATGAGCACTCCAAGAACACCCTCAAGCAGGCTCTTATCGCATACGACCGTACCCTCCTTGTCGCTGATCCAAGAAGATGTGAACCAAAGGTTCGTCTTGTTCCATCGACTTTTCTCCAACCATCCTCGCTAACATGTGACAGAAATTCGGTGGTAAAGGTGCTCGCTCTCGCTTCCAGAAGTCCTACCGTTAAATTCTTGGGTTTTGGGGATTTGGGGAAGTGTATATGGTTGCATTTGCAATGGAAGGACTTTGTGTCATGCTGGCTATAGGAAAATAGGCGAAAATGCACTTTCTTACCAGCTCCAAAGAATACCCGGATGGGATGGAAATGAACGATTCAAAAGACGACAAGTTTGTGATGGAAATGGTGAAGTGATTTTGAAGTTCAAGTGGTGAAAATCGGAATTGACGTATACTGAAAACGAACCGATTCGACGATTACGGCCCCTTATAGTATACAACAACTATGCAGCTACGACGGTCCAGTTGAATATCAAAACGCGACGACGTAATATCAGACCAGATCACAATAGTTTCATATATTCGAGTTGGTGGAACATTTGGGCTATCTGAAGTTGCACTCCAGACATTCACTTCAAGTGAGACTGAACATGTACTCTCCTATGTAGTTTTGTTCCTTGGAAGTCGAAACGTCACCAGAGCCTCCTGAACAACTATCCTTTTGTCATTCCCAGCCGCCCTTGTCACCATCGATCAATAATCTTTAAATGACCTCTATACATAGAACCTACTCTCGGTAATTCGACTTGCATCAAACCTAGACTGCTAAAAAATGCTTGTAGATCATTCTGACATTGTATAACTGAAGAATCGGACAGGGTTTGTATTATCTACAATCATCCAAAGCCGTAGAATCATCCAGAGTGTTAGAGTTATCTGGAGCTATAGGATTTTTTTAAAGCTGTACGATCACTTTAAGCTGTATGATCATTTTGCACTGCACAATCATTTTGCACTGTACGATCATCTTGAACTGTACAGTTATTTTGCAATGTACGATTATATTGAGCTGTACGATTATCTTACACTTTATAATCATCTTGAACTACACAGTCATTTTGCACTACACATTTCTTTTACACTGTACGATTAGCTACAACTGTACATTTAGTCTGCACTATACAAATTATCTTAAAACTGTACAGTTATTTTGTACTATACAATGATCTTGAACTATACAATTATCTTGAAATTATACAATCATCTTGAACTATACAATCATCTTGAAACTATACAATTATCTTGAAACCGTACAGTTATCTACAACTATACAATTACTTTGAACTCTACAATCATTCTAAATTCTACAATCGTTTTGAAGTATACAATCATTTTACATTATACAATCCTTTTACCATTATAGAATCATTTTCACTATACACTCGTTATAGACTACATAATCATTTCAAACCCTACGATAACTTAAAGTATTTAATGATTTTAAACTTTGCAGCCATTTTGAACTATGTAGTTACTTCGTACTATATAGCTATTCAGAGCCGTATAACTATCTAAAGTTAATAGACTATACAGAGTCATGTAACCTTCCGGAGCTATAGAATCATCTGGTCTCATCAATTATTAAGTGCTATATAGTTATCTTGAAAGCGGTCTATTGTCGAAGATAGAGCGAACATTGATATATCAATGCCAGATTGTATAACATCAAAACGAAAACAGGTGAAGCTCGAGTCACTTATAGCTCTGAATTTATTAATTGATTACTTTATTAGAGTAACTGGCTTCTCAATTACCATTTAGTCGTTAATAGTTCAGAAAGATCAAGTTATGTTTCTCAACTTATGTATATAGACATCATTTCTGCAGCGAGAAAAGTTCTCTAGAGTGCCTTGCTATTGCTATTATTGATAGCTACCGGATCACACATCAGAGGAATGTAATATCTAGTTTCAGCTCTGCTCAAGAGATTTTCAAAGCGGAAGGAGACTGTACGTACACTTCGATACAAGGGTAAAGGACACCCAGGGACACGTTTGAACATTTATTTGGACGGCAGGCTCTCAATATACCTAAAGATACGCTAGTCGTTGAGGCTTACACAGGCTATGTACAGTAGATAGTTCGATCTGTATATAATTGATCATATAATGTAGTCTAGTTACTAGAACTCAGCTGACTCATCTTATAAATGGTATTATGACAATCTGTTTGAAACTTTCACTTAGAAAATTTAAGTATCTTAAACATTTTTTCCTAGTGTGGCAGTATATGCGGAATCGACGTGTTTAGTTTCTACGCTTTAGCCTCAGTTTGATCAACAGCTCGCAAAACGCCCCTTAGAGAGTCATCTGTACCACTATTTGTTGCCATTGCCGATACATGTAAGAAAGGGTGAACGTGACTGTAGCACGTGATGTTAAAAGCGTTCATTTCCAGATGTTGATTTATGCAAATGATGAGCAACTGGCTACGAGGTGCGAAGGATAAAAGTGGGCATCTTGTAGGGATAATGGCTTGAGAAAAAGGGATGAGAACAAGCTCCGTTGCACGGAGTATTATTTGTCAGTCACAATGAATATTATGGAATACGGCAGTTATTACTCCTCTGTCTTTCGTCGCAAGCAGACTGTTCAAATCTTACCAATGTCTGCACGTGATATATTATGTATCAGTACTCCATAAGGTGAATATATGTACTACGTACAGAAATAATAACGTCCGAGACATCCGAGGACAATCGAAAATTCAGTACAATCCCATTGTCCCTCAGAACTGCCTATGAAACCCGTGCCGAAACACTTCAATTCTCACGAATGAAGTTCGAATATAATACGAACACTGCAGGAGATGAGTGCCACGCACGATACGAAATACATGCGAACATAGTCTCGGCTTTTCAAGAAGTCACATGTCAAGAGTAGCGGAAAGGTGTATTAGTTACTATTAGGTTTATTATTCGTCCTCGCTTTAAAGCAAAACATTATAATGGTGCAATCAACGCCATACCATGCATGCCACGAACATCATATCGTCTTATCCCATTATTTCGAACGCCTGAAAGCGACAGTTTACATATACATATCATACAACATCGAAGAATTGGAAAGATCAAGCAGCCTTGGCAGCCTTTGCAGGAGCTGGAGCAAGCTCTGTTCCAAAAACTTTGTCCCAGAAACGACTTGTGACACCGAAGCCGTTCTCGTAGTCCTTGAAGTGGTGTTCAAGATGGTACTTCTTGAGTGATTGATAGTAGGAAGGGAGATTTCGGTGGTGCAAGAAGTAATGAGTCAAGTCGTAGCAGATGTAGCCGAAGATGCCTCCACAGAAAACAGCTGTAGCAACATGCCAATTCCAATAGAAGACCGTATGAGCGAGTTTCCAGAACGGGAATGCCAGGACGAAGAACAAGGTTGGAGGCATAACAAGACGAAGCTTATCCATGGGGAGGTAATGGTGAATACCGTGCAAGAGGAAATGGAGGGTTAGAGCCACACGGTTGTCGGGAAGCCATCTGCAAAACCATTAGCAACCATCATTGTGGATCAGATGGAAATAGACTTACTTGTCGAGGTGAAAAAGGAATCTATGGAGGATATATTCGACAAGAGTCCACAGGAACAGACCAAGCCCCCAGTATGCGGCATGCTCAACAACACTCGTCATTCCATCCTTAGCAATAAAAGTACCATATGCAACAGGAGGAAGCCAGATGGTTGGAACTACCCACCATGGAGTCTTACTCAAGGGCTCCAAGAAGTTACCAAACAGTGGCGCAGATTCTCCACCCTTGTAATGACGAGGTCGATGAACTTGCTCAAGGTAGAAGTCCTTGCTGAAACCACCAAACCAGACCTGCAGGAGCAATGGCTTATTGAGATCCAAAAACTTGTGCGTCCTGTAATCAGTGACAAGATCGGTTTCCTTGGACAAGTCGGCCTCTGAAGACATTCCTGTGGCGGCGTATACTCCGTCTGCGGCATTGTCGGCTTCCAGTTCCTCCATACCCTCCTTCGTGGGTGGCAGAGGAATAATTTCATCAGGATGGTCGCTCTTGACAGAAGCGTTCATCACTTTTTCGGTAGCCACGAAGCCAACAAGTGACTCATCAAGAATCTCGTATGCGGAGTCGGAGTGGGTGTGAGAAATCTCATCCTTGAGAATGTCTGTAATATCCTTGCCTCCATATTCAAGAATCAAGTCGCCGCCACCTGGATGGGAGTCGAGGAAGTCTGTGATATCGTAGACCTTGGTACCGATTGTCACGTAGCAGGACTTGGCGGTGTTACGTGAGGCAACGTCCGATTGAAGAATCGTAGGAAGTGTTCGAGAAGGCATAGTTGCTATTTTCGAAACGGATGAAGGATTGTTGGGAGCGGCGAAGGTGACAATATTTGAACAGAGTGAGGAAACCAAATCGTAGGCGTCTCCACTCGAAGTCTTTAAGGGATGTGAGCGATATTGAAAAAGACAATTTATGCGGCGTAGGAAAATTGAGAAGAGGTCATGAGAGAATGATGACAAGAAAGTCAGGAGATTTGCTTGTGGTGTATTGTTGCCAGCAGGATGATTTCCATTGGCGCAGTGGCGTGAGATAGCGGATGAATCGAAGACTTATGGGAGACTTTCGTGCACAGAGCACAGGGCTGCAGAGCCCGACACGCCGATGTACACCGTTTGTTGCCCTTTCAGGCTACCGTAGCAGAAATTTGGCGTCCATTTGCACCTAATTTTGTGCAGTTTATGTAAACCGAAGGCTCCGGTCTATCCACAGTTGTTCTGGGGGGAATGATCACGTGTGGGAAGCTGAGCGGTTGCTTCCTACCCCTTAGGCATGAATATGACAATTCAGGCAAAGACAATCTCAGGAGCTGTCAGCCCGAGCGAGGTTGCTTTGGCCTGGAGGATGCGAGCTTTTATGCCTCTATATTAAGGCTTCAAATCAAAGTACATAAGGCCCAAACAGCGGCAAGGCTGAGGTGCGAAGTCTGGTTCCTTGTTTGATCCACCCCACATGGTGGCCAGAAACATCAAGCTCATTGCAGCCTTAGCATGTGCATGATCAGTGCTCCTCATCGACTTAATTGACATTCTTGTTCTATCTCTTCCCTGACCGTTTTCCTTCCTTAAACGACCACATCTATAGCTTTGACGATCATCGTCTTTGGCTTTAACGTCTTCTTGTAGGTTGACTTTGCTAAACTCTTCTTCTCATGATTGTGGCCCGTGTAAAGCTTGACCCTTGTATGTGCTACTACTGACATCACAGCTCAAGGTTCGCAAAGCACAAGTAGCCTACAAGTCTAACTACAACATGGCTTTGAAATCAATGTCCTTCGGGGCGAGTCTTTTCGCAGTCCTAGTGTTAATTGTATTCTGTGCATCTCCCGCTGCAGCGTTTGGAGCAGGAAACATCCCTTCCATAGCTCAGATTGAAGGCAAGAATTGGCGTCATGGAGGTGAGTTCCAGTCCTATGTATATCGGGAGAAGTATTGAACTTCTGACATAATTAGATATTGAGGATATGCTCAAGACAGTCGCATTTATTAAAGGCCAAAAATGGACCAGTATGATGGTGAAGAGAGTCTATTTTGGCAACTGGCTTCGTGATTATTCCCAGGCTGTTGATGTTGGTAGTTTAAAGGGTGTTTCTGCTCCTACAATCCGAATTTTGGTAAGTATGAGAATTTTAGATCACCAGCTTCAAGGTTTCACTGTACCAACAAGTATCTATCCATCATCCATCATCCAGCCTATTCTTAAGATATCTTTCATTCCCTGTACTTCGATTTGACTAATAGAAATAGGTCTGGGTTCTCAGTTTCCTATCATTCGGTTATGCTACCGCTGAGTTTGAAGTCACTGAGGAACGCTTGGGAGTCTACAGACCAGAAGAGCACATTGATAACCCCAAGGACTATGCCGATAATAAAGATGCTAGGGAATATGACTCACGTCTTCGTGGTCCGGTTCAGCAAATTGAGCTTGACATAGACCCAAAAACGGGAATGAAGAACTATATTGCAAACGAAAGTGGTGGGTGGGCTACCAGCACTGGTTATATCAAGCACAGCTTTGCAAGAAGTATTCATTTTGGTAGAGTCTACACCAGCGGTTCTTCCGGCAAAGGCAAAGAGGAAGATCTTTGTGAAGCTCTAAGATGCTTGGGGCAAGGACTTCACTGCATGGAGGTATATTTTAATTTCTTTGATACAAATCGCTTGTACTGATATTAACAAGGACTTTGGTGCCCATACCAATTACTGTGAACTTGCCCTCCGCGAGCTTGGATTCCGAGACGTATTTCCACATTGTGGTACCAGAACAGAGATCAATGTGCGTGGCCATCACGTTTATCCGTTGGTTACTGGAACATTCGGTGCTGTTGACTTTCTTCATTCTGTACTTGGAGAAGCAAATGACCATTTCACACAGACTGAAGTTGAGGAAATGGATATTGCATTAAAGAGTGCTGAAGCACAGACACATGGTGGCGGTGGAGGTATGTCAATCAGAAAATCGATGAAGAATAGGGTTACTAATATGCTACAACAGCCTCAAGAGACCGTGGTCTTTTTGGGTCCTCGAGCTCTGGCTCAGGCGACTTTGTTAGTCTTGTGTCCCAAATTCCTGGCATGGGAGGTGGTCTGGCTGCTCAGGCAAGGGATCTCCAAGCAGAGTCTGAGACCCAGAGCCGTGCCAACGCTACTGGCGGTAACAAGTTTACAGCTCCTGGAGGAGTTCCAGGTATGAGTGCCGATTTTGATCCAGTCAAGACCGCCGCCAAGATCTATCCTATCCTCGAATTCAGAGATAAGGTAGTAAGGGCGATTAGCAGTATTATCGCAAAGATCCCAGGACTTGAAGCATTGGTTGATAAGATCAGTGAAACGTTGACCCTTTTCGTTCTTTCACTTCTCTCACCATTCATCCGTCCAATTATTGAAGCGGTCTCAGCTTCGTTAAAGACGGGTTCTAGCACTGTGGTTGATGCAAGCGCCAATCAGCAATTTGAGGTCTGGAATGATGATTTTTCGACTAACCCAACTCATTCAATGCTGTCTAAGGACCACTTCACGAACTTCTTGAATCCATGTGCCGGTCGAGTTGCAACAACCATTCTCCAATACGCTGCTCCGTAAGTCGAGTCAAATACCATATCACAATTGATGATACTGACGTTTGTAGCCGTGTCATCTACGCTTGGCAACACCCAGGTGTCCCTGTTGACGAAGTTATGAATGATATCCTCCGCGCATTCCACCATCCCGCGCTTCGTGACGAACATATTGAAATCCAGCGCAATATGTTCAACACAGTAAGACAATGGGCTGACGAGCAGCGCGACCGGAACCACATCACAGCAGTCCTCAACTCTGGTGCTGTCAAAGCCGGCAAGAACCACATCGGCGGATCTGATGCTGGTCACTCACATGGCGCCTTTGCAGGGCATGGCAAAAATGCTGGCTCCATTTGGAACGAGATCAAGACGCGTGATCTTGACGAGATGTCAGGCGGCGATAACCGTCCTCCACCCAGTCATCTTGCGCCAAACGTAGGCAGTCCGGCGCCATCGCACACTCCTGACTTTGGCTACAACAAGCCGTCGTCCGCCCAAGGCTACCAGCAAACACCATACCAAGGCCAGGCGCCACAGCATACATATGCAAACTCTGGCTACCAGGACCAGAGCCCACCACAACAGTATGGTGGTTACCAGCAAGGCGGCTACCAGCAAGGTCCCCCTCCAGATATGGGCTACGGCCAGCCGCAGTACCAACAAGGCCCTCCACCGGGTCCAGGTGGTTACTGGCCTCCTCCGGGAGGACCAGGCTTCCAGGGAGGTCCTCCACCACCAGGTCCGCCACCGCCTTTTGGTGGCCCGCCTCCGGGTCCGTATGGCCAAGGCTATCCAGGTCAGGGGTACCCAGGCCAACAATACCCACCACAGGGCGGCCCGCCGTACGGTGCACCGGGTTATCAACAGTATCCACCTCAGGGGGGTTATGGAGGAGGCTATTGATGTGAGGGCGATATGAAATCTGGGAGAGTAGATGGACGGATGGATGTTACAAACTGCATGTTCCCCTATGGCTCACGAAGAAAGAAAACACCAAAAACGTAGTTTTCTGTGCGTTGTAAATGAAAATTCTTCATTGAAAAGGAATGGACCATTTATCTATTTAATTGTGACCCCTTAGTTCACTGCTCCTAATTCGATCGCTTGTCTCAAATATCTTTCATCCTTCACATACTCATAACTTCTTATACATAAACAGCTACCGAAATTATAGATGGCACTTAATCATTCGCAGCTCCTCAGATACCCATAGGCCTGGAATCATCCATGCACGAGGTCGTGACTTGACTTGAATATTATCATTATCGCAAGCTATTCGATATCTAGTGTCACATTCCTACAACTATCGAATACCGGCGTGCATGCCGCTCCAAACGCCTAAGCAATCAATCACTGGAGCCGCCCGCTCTGGTCTTCCCTCAATACCTACCCAGCAACCCTTGTAAGGCGCGGCAAGAAGAAATTCACCCTTCCTCAGCCCACGTTCCCATTCTATATCCTTATGTGTTGACCCAACCGCTAATTCGTTTCTGACAATATCGACAGCTGCCATCCAATCCTATCCCATCCCATCCTATTCCATTCCATTCCATCTACAGACACGCCTTACGCTTTCATTCCTACATGTTCTTCCCATCCTCTCATATTTCACAAAGCCTTCGATTTTCTTGGTAGTCCCGCAGCTCTTCGCATCTCGCGGTCTCCCTCGGCCAACCATCTGCTCGCCTTAACCATCTGGATGACGTTGATGATCTGCTTGCCAGCCATGGGGATGAAGCTGACAGCAGCAATGACCCATGGCCAAAAACTGTCCATCTTGTTTGCGCGTGCCAGCTCGAGCGCGCCAGCGCTGTAAGGCGACGCGAACAGCGTGGCGGCCGATGGGTTTGTAGGGTTACCTGGCTGTAAGGTGGAAGCGGTATCCGATGGCTGCAGGAGGGAAGGGGAGAGCATTGGTGAGCTAAAGGAGAGTAGGTAGAGAGCGATGAAGAAAGTTTCGTTGAAAAGGCAGAAGAGGAAGAGGACGGTCTAATGATGGGATTAGCAAAGCAATCAGTGTGTAGGGTTTGTGCACAGCTTACTTTGTTGGTGTAGTACAAGTTCAAAATCCAACTGCGGCTCTTGCTGACGTTCTTGTGGCTGGACTCGGTGCCTGCCATCACAAGTGTAGTATACATATGAATGTAGTGGCTAGCAAGATCGAGTGAGATCAAGCCCTGGAAGAGAAGCGCCCAGCGCGGCCACGCAGAAGACAGGAACACAAGCAGGCATGCTGTGGTGCATCTGTCCGTCACCATGTCGAGTACGGCGCCGAAGCGTGTAGACTGTTCGTACTTCCGCGCTGCGTAGCCATCGAGCGCGTCTAGGAGGCACGACACGCTGTAGAGGAGCGAGCAAGTGCGCGGGTGCAATGGCATGTAATACAGCGACGCGAATGCGAGGATGATTCGTGAGTATCCTTTTCAATGTTAGCCATGCCCAGGGAGCTTTGTCACGCGAGCAGAGCTGCCTACCTATGACATTCGGGATGAATAGAAAAATGTTTTCCCGCGGCTGAGCATCTTTAGCTACTGCGCTCGTTGCCTCTGTGTTTCCATTCATGATGACTTGTTGTTTCGCGGCAGGTGTAGGTGTTGTTGGGGCTGTCTCTGCTGCTGTCTGACGCCTGGTCTTCACTCCCGACATTTTGTGTATGGTAGATGCTTAACAATGTGCAAGCGCAAGATGTGCTGGTGAGCAGGTAGGTAGTGTTGTGTGTGGTCGTCTAGAGTTACAGGGTAGTTCCCTGGACTGCAATTTCCAGAGTGCACAGGATGTTGGACCGGTATTCCGCGGGTTTAGGTGATGAGGGGTTTGGTTTTATGATGAAGCAATTCCAGTAATTTTGTGGTGGGGATGATGCCGAGGGAGGTTTGGGTTGATGATGAGGAATTGTGAGTGGAGGAAGCTTGTGGCAGGTGAAGGTACCAAGCCCAAGGTAAGGTGAGGCAGGAGGAGAAGAGTGGCTAGAGGGAGGAGCGGATCAAGTTGTGCAAGTTCAGAAATGGTATACTGTGTTCTTGGGAACCTAGTTAGAAAGGTACTGTATGAATATGGTACACAGTAGATGTGGATATGAATGTGGATATGGATAGGGTTGTGCTTACTTGATGGAAGCTTCGGAGGAGTTTCTTAGGAAATACGCAGAGCAGGACAGGACTGTGTAGGTTAGGTAGATAGTTAGTAGTTAGTAGTTAGTCTCTACTCGGTACGACCTAATGTAGGTAGGTATGTACTCAGAGTTAGACACAACGGGGGGGGGAGATTCGACATACAACGTCCGATAGTGATAGTAATACTAGTAATATGTAGTAGAGGGTAGAAGGTAGAGGGTAGAGGGTAAAGGGTACCTTACTGCTTGCTTGCTTACTTAGAGTACCAAGGAATTGGAAGAAAGACAAGCAAAAATGGTTGGCTGCCTTACGACAATAGAAAGGTAAAAAAAGGTCAATGGTAAAGGGTAAAGATAACGAGTAAGAGGTAAAAACCAAGAAAAAAGGTAAAAGGAGGTTGGGATACATAGATTACAAACACCGCAGTCACAGTGATGCGATAAGGAAGTAAAAAGAGGAGAGCCGTTTGGTAAGTGGTAAGTGGTAAGTGGTACCGGAGTAACGACGCGGCAGGTCGAAACGATCCCCCGAAAGGATAGACAGACAGCACCCCTAGAATTACTTAATATCATCGAGAAGTCTCAACGATGAAGCGAAACATTTATGGAGTATAAATAAACAATTCCTCGGAATAACGGCCAGGAAATGATTCGGAAATGTTTGCAAGAGAATGGGAATCAAGAACGACAATGACAATAACGATCACAACGATAATGACAATGGAAATGGAAATGGGAATGGGAATGGGAATGGGCAAGAGACGAAAACGATAGGAATAATGTACGTGATTACTTGTGTAGATGAATGGCACTAATGGAAATGAATACAGCCGTCGGCTACATCTATCACAAACAGTTGGTTAATTATGAGGATGAAGATGAAGATGAAGATGAAGATGAAGATGAAGATGAAGATGAAGAAGGGATATAGTAATGTATTACTATTCTGCCAGAATTTCTTACGTGTCAAATGTATTATTCTTCTCATATAGCTCTATTCATTTGCTCTTTTTTCTTCTTCTTTTTCTTTCTTTTTCTTTCTTTTTCTTT
The DNA here is from genome assembly GCA_024752435.1 of Allantophomopsis cytisporea. NCBI lineage: Eukaryota > Fungi > Ascomycota > Leotiomycetes > Phacidiales > Phacidiaceae > Allantophomopsis > Allantophomopsis cytisporea. The sequence continues at coordinate 718,535 of CP103024.1, forward strand.
CTTTCTCGATTGAATTTAATTTAATTTGATTCAGCTTGTCTTTTCTCATTTTTTTTTATCTACCTTATTTCTCGGTGTTATCTATAGTTCGATCTCAGTCAATTCCTTTTCCATCACTCTTCTTTATCTTTTCCATCCTTCTATTTCTCCGAATCGGAATTCGGGGATTTCTGTCAAACCCAGCCTCACCCAGGGGGGGCTCTCGACCATCACTCATCATCCACTCTCAAGGCTGCAAGGATAAGTCGTATTCCCACTTTTGTTTGAGCCTCATACTACGAAATACTCTTTCTATTATTACTTTTCTTCTTTTCTTTTTCTTTCTCCTCTCTCGGTACTGTTCTGCTTCGTGCGTATCGCATAGAATAGCAAAGATGTGTTTTACGCTACATGATGATCATGTCATTGCCTGGGAGGAGACTTGATGATAAGTACATTATCCATCATCGACAAATGCTGAAATTGCCATGTCCCCACTCACATTATGCTCCGAATGTCGATGCTCAACTTTGGCTCCTTTTTATTTCGGGGTGATGTGCAGACAGGACAGCACAAACGACCAGTTTACTACTCTACGATACGTGTACTTGACACTTGGTGTGCTCGAGCATTCAGGATTCACCGTTATCGTGCTATTCTTATTCGACCACCCCGCATATTGCAACGCAGGCAATCCTTATGAAAGTTTATTATATGCATGTACGTGCTTACTAGGGTACATACATATTATACTTACTTGCCTATGTATGTAAAGTACATACCTGGGCAAATAGAGTACCATTGCGTAGCTACCATTCATTCATGCATATCCTGGAGCACACTGAAGACGGTGCAGGGAGTGGGAGAAGAAGATGCATGAAAAGCCAACAAGAAGGAAGAAGAGGAAGCCTTCTCTTCTCATCACATCATTGTCCATTGTTGATCGACAACTACTCAGGGCTTAGTCCTTGCACATCATACCCTTACCATGCTTACTCCATACATGTTAATACTAATGTGCGTGAGATTCATACAGGCATATCATTCACAACATGAAATGTACTCTCTTGTTTTATACAGACAATTTGCCGACACATGTCTTGCTTCTCCATATTCATATCCATCTTCGTTCATACTACTACTGGTACACCTCTGACTCTTCCAAACGCAGATTCAAGCGCGGTAACTATCGGTTGAGTTGCAACAATCAACCACATTTCATCTGCACATTACTTCTTGCCCACATATGTATACACAATACTCTCGATCAAGTATTCCAAGACCTTTTCCTGCTGGATGATATGTTTTCATAAATTACCCTTGTACTTGGTTTGGTGAATAGCAACATCTAAGTTAGAGAAGTATGTTCATGTGAGGTAAATGGAATCGATGATATCTCTACCTACAGTACTGTTTATTACCCTACTCGAAGCGACATAAAACAGCCTCAGCCTCCTTCCCTCTCTCTCTCTCTCTCTCTCTCTCACACACACATTCAAGCTCAACTAAAGACAATCAATCCAATTCATTCATCAGCCATCAGCCCACAATACTATGGCGATTACGCACCAGCGTGTATGTGAATCCACTTTCCAAGTGCCTTCCTAGACTCCCCGTGCTCTCCTAGACTCCCCGTGCTAGCAGGTAAATCCTACCTATCTACCTTAGCCACTCTAACCACCCCCCAAACCCGACCTCACCATCACCATCACCATCACCAACACCAACCTGTGTACTACCTGGCTGAAAGTACTCCACTGTTCACATCTGGAACCATATTGACACCAATTGACACCATCCACCAAGCACAAAAATATAACACCTGGTAACTAACTACTTACTCTTGGCGTAGAATTATCCTGGTGACTGAGAAAGAAAAAAAAGAAGAAAAAATAGATAACCCAAAAAAAAAGAGGTGTGTGTGTGTGAGTGTGCATTGTGGCTTTCTGTGCCTATTCTCCCTTGTGACACTCACCCATATTCGCCCACATCGTCCCAGACCACTTTCTGAACCGCGACCTCTTCATCTGGCCACAATCAACCCCCTCTCCCCTCTTCTCGACCAACAAATAAATAACACATCAGACAGCAAAGGGGTCATTACATTTTCTCTAGATATATAGACTACTGCATATATATCCCCTCCCCGACTGTCTTCTCTCTTCCCACCTCTTCCAATCGACCTCACTTTTAATCTACCCAACCTCTCCGAACCCCACCAACCGATTTTTTGTCATAATCATAAGCACGAGCCAGCGACATCCCGAACTTTTCCAACTTCCTGCATATTGAAATCAAGTTCTCAATCAGATACTTCACGTTACTTGTCACCGACTTTCATCTTACGATTATCATAAACCACCATAATGTCTCAATCTACAGCATCCATTCCCTTCGAGGAGCGGAAATCTACACATCCTCTCAGCGAATACCTTCTTCGCCTCATGCTTGTGAAGAAGTCCAACCTGTGTCTGAGCGCTGACGTCGATTCTGCCGAAGAGCTCCTGGAGCTTGCCGCTACGGTTGGACCAAAGATTGTAGTGCTGAAGACACATTACGATATTGTTAGAGGGTGGAAGCACAGCACAAGAAATGGCATGGGTGCGAAGCTCGCGGCGCTGGCACGACACCATGGCTTCCTCATCTTTGAGGACCGCAAGTTCGGCGACATTGGTAGCACTGTTCAGAAGCAGTATGTGGCTGGAGATGCGCAGATCATTGAGTGGGCGCACATCATCAATGTGAACATGGTACCTGGACCACTGATTGTGGATGCGCTCTCCGAGGCTGCTAGATTATGGCGTGAGAAGAAGAGATACGAAGTCAAGACAGACATTACTGTTGGAACCCCCAGACCAGAGAGCGACGAATCAGACGATGTCGATGCCAGACCCTCCAGACAACAGAAGACTTCAAATCACACTGAAACGGACGGCAACCTTGACACATCTCGAACATCGCCTGAAGGTCGTAAGTCGAGCATCGTCTCAATCACCACTGTCTCCCAGCACTTCGAGGATGCCACCGAGTCCCTGGCCAGACGGTCAAAGCTGATCGACGAGGATGACATGGAGCCCTTTGCCGGTATCGAAGAAGCGCCCCTGGAGCGCGGTCTCTTAATCCTTGCGCAGATGTCGTCTGCCGGCAACCTCATGACCAAGGAATACACGGCGGCATGTGTCGACAGTGCGCGCAAAAACAAGGATTTCGTTATGGGCTACGTCGCACAGGAAACTCTTAACAGCACGTCGGAAGATCAGTTCCTTACCATGACGCCAGGCTGCCAGCTGCCACCGCCTGGTGAGGAGAAGGCTCAGGGCGATGGTAAGGGTCAACAATACAACACACCCAAGAAGATCGTCGGTGATCTCGGCTGTGATATCATCATTGTGGGCCGTGGCATCATCAAGGCGGCAGATCCGGTGGAGGAAGCAGAGAGGTACCGTGTCAAGGCATGGGAGGCCTATGAGGAACGCGTACGCAAGTGAGGCGAGTAGCGAGAGGCTCCATGATTTGACATAGGAATGGATAAGGTGCATTGGGTCTGGCATTTGGGGAGGGAATAATGTTACAGAAAAGTTGGGGGATCACCAAATCTGGTAGATGGCGTTTTCTTGCATGTTTTTTTTTTTTTGTTTGTTCTGAGCATAATTTGAAATGAACTCTATGTCTTCATTTTCAATTCTGATTGGCATTTTGATTGAGCGTTGGTCGTTTTGGAGGGGACGTTGCAGTAGGGCGAGCGTTGAGTTCAAGACATCGAGAGCGATGAGTGGGAGCGATGCAGCGATGAACAACAGAAGGATGCAATGTTGCAAGAGATTCATGCAAGTTGCCTTGTCTGATCTCACACATGCCCTTTCTTTGAAGCATATCTACTTTTTTAACACATACATGAAACTACGACATGATTCGGAAATTGCTATCATTGACATTGAGTTACTGGTGTGATGTTGACTGGTTACACAGCATGCATGTTATGTCAGTCAGCGTCAATTGAGACTTTAAGCTGATGTTCAACGCAGTCATCCCATCCAACTTACTCGCCCTGGAAAATTCATGATGGATTGTTTGAATTGTGTGGCTCTCAATAAGCAAGCTCCTTACACCGACCACAGACTTCGATTGCGCTGGATTTGGGCCAGGGTCGTGGAACACATGTATATACCCGTTTATAGTGAAATTCAGATGATTGATTCATCGTCACTTGGCGAGTAACACATTTGATTTTTTTCCAGCTTATAAAACAGTACCAAGACACAAGATCGGATAACCTCCCTTGAACAGATAGATATGCTTGAGAATCGTCTCATTCAAAGATCGGGTGGTTTAAGACTCCAGGTTCCATGAGTCACATGCGTCGCCAACATTCTATTTTGATAAGGGTCTTAAACTCAATATATAATTTAAATGCCTAAAATACAAGGCCTTAAACAAGCACAAGACCACAGCTCCAACTCCCCCACCAAGAGCATCTCCACGTCTACTCCAGCTCGCCCACTGTCCTAGACGATCAGCTCACAACCTCAGCCTCCCACCCACCATGTCTCACGCACGCATAGAAGAGGTATCAGACAGCGATCCGGAGATAGAAGACATTGACAAGTGGCAAGACGACTTCAACGACGCCGACATCCTACTGGACCGCGAATCGTACAAGCCCTTGAAGCTGTCCTCGCAAACCGCCGCCCACGCCGCACCCCCTCCAATCCCGAAATTCACACCTCCCTCGGCCGCAGCGCCGAACGCAAATCACTTCATCAATCCAAATCTCATCCCCTCCTCCTCAAACTCCGCCAATCCCCTTGGCGGCACCCAGTTCAAGCGCACCGAGGACGAGGCCAAGTACAAGGACTTCCAGTGCATCTACCCCGTCTACTTTGATGCGACACGTTCGCGCGCTGAAGGCCGTAGGGTCGGCAAGGAACTGGCGGTCGAGAACCCCCTCGCCAGGACGATTGTTGATGCGTGTGGCCGTCTGAAGCTCGAGACGCTGTTTGAGCCGGCGAAGACCCACCCCAAGGACTGGGGCAATCCAGGGCGCGTGAAGGTCAAGGTCAAGGGCGGGAACAATCCTGGCGTCAAGAACAGTACGTTCCATTCAATTCTTGTTCTCAACCTATCCCCAGACTTGCGCAGTCGCATGGAGTGTCGCTTTGGTTATATGTGAGTGGAAGTGACGAGGCTAACGATTATAGAACACCATCTTTATACGTTGATTTCTTTACATCTCAAGAACAACCCGACAACGGAACAGGTCGCCATGGCGGTGCAGGTGCCTGGTGCACCACCGCCAGACCCTTCGAAAGAGTACCCGAAGCCTGCGGTGCCACGCGGTGTCAAGATGGGTAGTCTGCTGCCATATTATAGTCCGGCGTTGAGTGGTGGTGGAGTGAGCGAGAACTTCTTCAAGGACATGATGGCGGAGATGGGTGGTGGAGCACCTGGTATCGAGGCGCCAAGTGAGCCGGCGAAACCGAAGAAGCAGAAGCAGAAGAGGATTGTCGTTAGAGGCTGAATGGGTGATGAATAGATGAATGACCTGGAATGTGGAGGTAGAGCGAGATCAAAATATTGGCTTTGTTAGCTGGCTGAGGAAAGGAATCAAAAAAGGATGACCCTTGGAAAGGTTAAAAGGGCTATGGGGAACGAGCAGTTGTACCACTCCGAAACGGAAATACCCCTCCGTATGTAATGGGCGTTTGGCTCAAGTGTATGCTTGAAATAGCGTCACCTCAATAAAAGACTTTGATACCTTATGGCTGATTTCTAGATTGTAGGGATGCTTTGATAATTTTGCTAGCCTAGATCCTCCATAATGGTCCACTAAAAATATATATCCGCTTCTGACAGCTGTGCAGTTGCTAAAACTATATGGCTATGGAAAATTGTAAAGGTCTCCATAGGTATATAGCCTCAAACGAATATGTAATACTCAACAATATATGGCTTTTGATAGCTATTCTGCTCTTAAAACCGCCTTTAATGGTTGGCTTTTGATAGTTTCCGCAGAAAATCGTGAAATCCACGTACTTTTTTATATATACATATATCGCGGCCAGCCATTGTGAAGTCCGGCTGAATGTATTTTTAGTATTATTACATCAATTTGGCATCAAATACATATCGCCGAATAAGAGTGAATGATCTTACAAATGCCTAACTCTGCTTCCATGAGCAAGATCTAGCCTCATCAACATTTACATGAGATGCATCCCATGGCATGTTGTCCATTCGCCTGAACGTGATAGTTCTTGATCCACCATTACTATATTGCTGATTGTGGAACGCGTTCATAACATTTTCATTGGGAGGTCTGCCTCTCCTTCTTTACCTTCATAGCCTTCTTTGGCCACTCTCTTGCGATATCAATATTCTCCCGCGGTGCAAAGATCTCCAGCATCAGAAACAGTAGGTAGTCGATGACCGCACACAGGCAGAACAATTTTCCTGCCCAGATCCCACACCCATAATACCTCTTTAACCGATCAATGAGTGCAAAACTTTGCACGCCAGCTCTGCCTCTCGTCGCACTCCAACTTGCTGCATCAGCCGCATCGTATCCGTAAAATTCCGCCTCGCTCAAAACACCCGATATCCCGTCATACACTCTCTCCGTGCGTTGCGCGACGTCCGTCCACGAGTACATCATCTTGACCTGGTCGTGGAATTTCTCCGTGCGAACTTTATTCGCTCTCAGAGCGGCAATGGCGCGTCCCGTGGCAAAGACCAAATCATCTTCCTCTGGCTTGGCAAATACAGTCATATGCGCTGGCAGCACCTCCGGGATCCCACCTACTTGTGTGCACACCACATACAGTCCACAGCTTGCGGCTTCGACGATCACGGTACCGAAGGCTTCTGTTAAACTGGGGTGCAGGTATATATGTCCGCGTACCATCACGTCGCGAACTTCTTCGTGCCGCACTGGCCCTAGCATTTCTACGCGGTCTTGGAGCACATTCCGCTCCAGCATCTGTTCTAAATCTATAGCTTTGGGTCCAGATCCTGCGATGATGAAGCGAACATTGGGATGGGACGCAAGGATTCGCGGTATTGCGGCAATCAAGAGGTCTGTCCCCTTGTTGTAGAATAGTCGTGAAATGACGACTATAGTAATTGTATCATGTGGCCCAAGGGGTTGGGCGACAGGCGCCGCATGGAATGATGAATTGGAAGAATTCGCGTTTGCGTATGCTGGGTGTGATAGGGGTCGGAAGTTCTCTGCAACAACGGCATTGGGTATTACTGACACCATAAGGGGATCGAGTGATGCTCGTAGGACTGTATTCTCTTTGCTACTTTTCATTAGTACAAACTATTACAATAATATATTAAGAAACTGACCATGTGTGGCTGACGCAGATGACATGATCGACGTCACTTAGAATGAATTTCAAGAGCTTGTTCGTCAAAATACTGCCAGCGTCCGCGAATCCGAATAAAGAATGATCTGTGAACACTGTTCGCAGTCCCATAGTCCGCGCATGTAGAATTGCCTCGTGGCAAAAACTACTCAGGCTGGCATGTCCATGAACAATTTCAATTTGTTCTCGAATGACAATGTTTCGAAAAATAGGGAAGAAGGAGAAGACTGTCGGAAAAGTGGAAGCTCGATAAATAACGAGGAATGGTACATGATAGACCTTCAAGCCATTCGTCAAGTATCGCACTCCTGTTCGGCCTTCATATGCGTGAGTTATAATGATGACCTTGTGCCCCCGATCGATCAGCTTCGTTGATAGCTGATAGATATGACTCTCTACTCCTCCAGGTTGCGGAAAGAAGAAGTCGCTGACCATTGCGATGTTGTACGGCATCGTGGCGGAGGTCTGTCGCGCGGGCAATCAGACCTATACATTGCGACAATCAACTCCAGGTCTTTTTTGGAATATTTGCGCTTATGGATCAACGTCGAATTCGAAGTCGAAAACGAGTCGAAAACGAGATTGAGCTGACCCTCAATCCTGGCTAAGACTCAAGCAACAAGTGGTTATTCCGCGCCGATGACAGCTTACAGTTCAGTACCCCGTCGTTACGATAAACGGTCGCGCGGCCTCTCACCGCCCGCTCTTTAACGGCAGAAATTTATCTTATCCAGACATTTTAAAATAATCACGGCGCAAACATCACGACCTTTTTGACAACAAGATTGTTCATCACCATGGCCTCCCTTTACTCTCGCTATATTCCCCCGTCGAAGAAATCCGTGCCAAGTACTCCCCAGAAACCCTCATCTACGATTGAACTTCAGATTTCACAACCAATAGAGCCGGCAATCCCTGCTCCTCCACCAACAATTGCCGATGCATCTGCAACTTACACTCGATATGTTCCGCCGTCGAAGACAAAAATTCCGTCTCATCCCAAGCCAGTCGAGTCGCTGAGTGAAAAATCTACACCACAAAGCATAAAACGAAAACACGAAGATCTAGTCGAATCAGAGGTTACGAAAGAGGTCAAGAAATCAAAAAAGTCGAAGATTGATAATCTTATTGAGCAGGCCAAGGATATTACGTCAGCTCAGAAAGATATAGAAGAGCCAATAAAGCCAAAGAAGATCAAGAAGGAAAAGCAGAAGAAGACCTCTAAAGATGTGAACGAGGAGACGGAAGAAGCAGAAGAAGGGGACAAACATAGAGCGCTTCTTGCGAAACGCGAAAAATCTCTCAGAAAAGCTGAAAGGATAGCAAGGAAGGTGAAGGAGGCTGAAGCCGAGGCCGAGGATGGGACGCCCGTGGTGGACGAGGAGCCTATAGAGCTTCATGCACTTGAGCCTCTTCCGCAGCCGGAACCTTTACCGGAGCCTTCTGGAATATCGGCATTCTCTGCTTTACCGTCATGGCTGGCATCTCCGATCCGGATCTCACCAACGACGACTGCAGATTTCACTGATCTAGGACTCGAAGAAACGGCTTCCAAGATATTACAAACCAAAGGTTTCAACAAGGCATTTGCTGTACAAGCTGCCGTTCTCCCATTACTTCTTCCTGGTCCACAACAACAGCCAGGAGACGTACTTGTCTCCGCAGCGACAGGTTCTGGAAAAACGCTTTCATATGTGCTTCCTATGGTGCGAGACCTGAGTTCTCGTACTACGACGAATTTACGAGGTCTTATTGTTATGCCAACCAGAGAACTTGTATCACAGGCTCGTGATGTTTGTGAGATCTGCGCTACAGCATTCTCAGGAAACAATGGACGGCGAGTCAAGATTGGCACTGCAATCGGTAGTCAAGCACTTAAAACGGAGCAATCAGCACTCATGGACACAGAGCAAATTTATGACCCAGAAGAGTACAGAAAAAGAGAGAACCACCGAAACGCAAAATGGGAGAACTCGAGTGAAGCAGGAATAGACGATGACGAAGATCTCTATGAAGACGCGGAAGCTGCTATGCCCGACCATATAATAAGATCAGTCTCAAAGGTGGATATTTTGATATGTACACCGGGAAGACTCGTCGAACATCTCAAATCGACGCCGGGATTCACACTCGACTTTATCAACTGGCTTGTTATTGATGAGGCAGATAAACTCTTGGACCAAAGTTTCCAGCAATGGATTGAGACTGTCATGAGTGGACTCCCCCACCAACGACTCTTGGCGAAGAGTGTCCGTTCCTCTGAAGATTTGGGTATTACTAAGATTATTCTTAGTGCAACCTTGACGAAAGATATTGGTCAACTTAGCGCGCTGAAACTTCGCAGGCCAAAGCTGGTGATCCTGGAAGGAGTAGAGACTGATAGCATGGAGGGCATTGAGATCGAGCAGGGACTTGCTCTGCCTGCAACTCTTCATGAAACTGCTGTTAAAGTCGACGAGGAGGGCGAGAAGCCATTGTATCTGATTGATCTGCTCCGATCTAAGGTCATGATCAAATCTGCTGCTTCTGATACTTCGTCCGAAGGTTCCTCAGATTCAGATTCAGATTCAGATTCAGACTCAGACGATACCTCAGAGGGAGATTCGGATGATACTTCGTCTGGAGAAAGTTCATCAGAAAGTGACAGCGACAGCGATATATCTATGGCAGATGCATCCACCCCCAGTAAAGAAGCCAAGGCACTGAAGACAAAATCTACTCCTCTCACGAAAACTACTCTTTCTGAACCCCACGGAGTCCTCATCTTTACTAAGTCTAACGAATCGGCTGTTCGTCTCAGCCGTCTCCTTGCTCTTATTGAGCCTTCCTACGCCAGCTCAATAGGCACCCTGACATCAACTATCAGAAACTCAGTACGAAAGCACACTCTCGGTGCTTTTCAAGCTGGCAAACTGTCCATACTCGTGGCTTCTGATCTCGTATCCAGAGGACTGGATCTGCCAAATCTGGCACATGTCATCAACTATGATATACCTACGAGTTTAACGAGCTATGTGCATCGCGTGGGACGCACGGCAAGAGCGGGCAAAGAGGGACACGCATGGACGTTGTTTACTAATACCGAAGGAAGGTGGTTCTGGAATGAGATTGCTCGCGCAGATCTAGTCAAGAGATCTGTGGAAAAGAAGGTTGTAAGATTGAGGATCGATGCGGACTCCTTTGGGGACGAGCTGAAGACGAGATATGAGGCGGCTCTGCAGATCTTGAGCCAGGAGGCTAGTGGAGAGAAACGTGCATAACGTTTGGTATATAACATCTAGGATGGAGCGTTAGAATCTATCTAAGGATATTACCTTGCATATGATAGCCTTGTTTCTGAGATCGTATAATGGTGTGTCAAGTTGTGAATATCTTCGACCAGTTCTGGCATAACATGCCGTATACTGCTGTGAAAACTGCTCTTTGGAGCCGTATAGTCGCAATACAAATCAACGCCCGCAAATAAAAGGCTCTCTCCATGGAAGTTCTCTCTTACTCAACCCTCAATAATTGCGCACAAATTGAGCAGGTATCACCCTGCTATTAACATCTAAGACAGCAGGACTCGTCATCGTTCAGGGTGTCATCATTATCAAAGCAGTCGTTGTCACTGAACATCGCTCCAATGCATTCCAGATATTCGGTCTGCACTGATATAAATGTTAACGACATGACCTCTATTTGACAAAACTTCGAGAAACATGATGATAACTCAGATTTAGCGGACTTCGGGCTTACTGACAAAACCGCCGATCACCACGGAAATAAGTCGGAGGTGTGAGATTCCGTGCTTATAGGAACTTGTAATGATGACTACCAAGGTAGTGGGCGAAAACTGAAGCGGCAGCACAAGGATTCTGACCCCATACGTTCACTGTCTCCTTACTACTCATGGAAATTTGTTGTTATACTAAAGGCCAGGATCAGCGAATGACAAATCTTGGAGGTTATTACTTCCAAAATATCACAAGCGTGGCAATATAATTCCATGCAAATGAGTCTGACTGATCATTCTGGCCCTTCAGGCATAGGGCCTGAGCTCGAGAGTTCCTCGCACCAACTTTCCAGCGGAGAATCGCTTTCTCCTCATAGTGCAGTACATCAGCAAGGTGTTAATCAGATGTGTGCAAGGAATGGACCTCCTGATGATACACGCGGTCCAGCACGACGAAGAGCTTGTGAACCATGCCGGCGATTAAAGGTCCAATGCCATTACGATTCCTCATCCGCTACAATATGTAAAAGGTGTATGAAGTTTGACCGCAAGTGCGAGGTTACCCCTCGCCGACGTCGTCACATGAGAGTAAAAAAGGATCCTGCTTCAGAGCTCGAAAAGAAAATCAAAGCTTTGACAACCAGTCTTAACACCATCAAGGGTCATCCTTATTCAAACAGCACCTATGGTTCTATGTCAAAGATTGATGGAAATTCAGCAGGTTCTGAAAAGGCTATAGCTTCATTGCCGCAAGATCCCTTGTCGGAGCTGAGGACTCACATTTCTGTTCGGGACTCTCTCGGTTTATACGAGAAAGTCAGTATTCCTCGCGGGACTCCATCAGTGGTAAGGGATGTCGCTGATTGCAACTATAAACTTTGGACTGATAGATTATAAGACCATAGCAGCTGCCTCGTTTGAACACAAAACATCATTAAGCCAGCCTGCGGTTGCTTCCAAGCGTATAGCACAACCTAGCGATATCTTTCGAGATGACACAATATCAATTGAGACCGCCTGGGCCACGTATGAACATTTTGTCAAGTTTATGCTCCCTCAATTTCCGATAATCGAGATCCCCAAAACCTTGACAGCAGTCGCATGCCGAGAACACAAGCCTATCCTTTTCTTAGCTATTGCAAACGCTGCGTCTAGAATACACCCTGTAGAAACTCAACGTGAAATCAATGTGCGGCTCACAAGAATATTAGCGGAAAGGATACTTATAGTTGGAGAAAAATCACTTGAGTTGATACAAGCTGTCCAAATCGCCTCAATATGGAACTACCCACCTGCACGCCATGAAGCACTTAAGCACTATCAACTGGTAGGTATCAGTTCACAATATGAAAATGACATTGCTGATTGCTTTGTAGATCCACAACGCTAGTATCATGGCAATCGATATGGGCCTAAACAGAAGACGTATTGGTAGCAAGAGGGGGACTGGTTCTGCTGACCACACGCACAATAATTCTTCTCGAACTCCAAGTTATTTAGACCCAACCGCATCAGAATGCAGGAGAGCTTGGCTAGGCTGCTATTTTCTGGCGTCACAGTAGGATCGATCTTGTTGCTAGCAATGAACAATCAGGCTGACGTTTTTGATCTAGGACAGCACAAAAGTATGCCCTCAATCATTCGGTAGAACAAGCTCTAACATTTTTTAATAGCTTGAGAAGAGAGAACTTGATCAGGTGGTCAACATGGTTAGAGGACTGTCTAAGTTATTTTGAGGATTCAGAAGATGCCCGACAATCTGATAAAATGCTCTGCCACTGGGTCCGATTACAGCATCTAATGGACACTGTAGGAACCCAGCTATCTATTGAGGATCCAAGTGTTTGTAAAAGTCTTGAAGATATAGGCGTCCGACTCACAATCAAAGGCCTTGACAATGAGCTTGATAGGATTTGTACACGCTCACTTGATCGACCTGGTATGTCATTCTATTCAGTCATTCTTTACCCCAAAGTTATTGATATACATCTGATTGCTCTTAGTCACTCTACAACTCGGGGAAGTAATCGTTCGTCTCTATACTCATGAGGTGGCATTACACGCAGGATCAACCGCCGAGTCTGATATGCAACCGCCTTTCACTGAAGTAGCCTTCAAAGGTATACATTCTACGCAAGCCGAGCAGTTATCAGCTATACATATAGCTAGTCTCTCCACTGTCCTCACAAGCATCCACCAAATTTTCGAACTATTCCTATCAATACCTGCCGCCGATGTACACAATCTCCCTACTTTTCAATTTTTACGCATAGTGTATGCTGCTGTTGTCCTCGTCAAGATAAGTATGAATGCCACGATTCCCAATAGCGCAATCGGTAGGATGTTCAGCATTGAAGACTTCAAAGTCGATTCCAACCTCGATAAGCTCATGATTTTATTCAAAGAAGCTGCCATGGATGACCGCTGCCCAGACGCCACAAAGTTCAGATCTGTTATTGGTGTCCTCAGGTCTATCTATCTAAAAAAAATCCTCCACAAGCCTATGTCAGGCAGCGCAGGATTCTCCCCTTGGCAGCACAACAGTACTTTACACCCTGCATTTCAACAGCCTTCTATTTCCATTCAAACTTTCAGCAAAACCGGGGAAGTTCACTCAATAATGAATGTGTCTGACGAAGACAACTCGTTGAGGCTTCTAAGTGATGCTGCTGCGGTAGAGCAGCAGAGCCTCGAAATGACTCCCTCGTTATATTTGCCGACAGATACAACTATGAGTGACGTATTTGACTTTCAATCTATGAATTTAAATTTCAATAGTGCGAGCTTTGGAAGTCTTTTCAATGGAGATTTTGAGACTCTTTTTTCGGGATCTGGACTTTCCGGAGTTACGGATATGCAAGACGAGCGTATGGATGGTTAGGGTGGAGTTTATGCAGCGAAATCTCTTGTCCAGAAGCAATCAGCTAGATGAGATATCCGCGCTTCATAAATAAAGCGACTGCTGGCTGCGGTTTAATGTTGTTTCTTCGGTGTATATTTGTATTCTCAAAATTCTTACTCCAAGTACTTGATGAAGTATTGATACGTTAAGCTCTGAACGTCTCAAAGCTTAAACTAAATGTTCGTACACTAGGCCTGATTTATAACTCTGATCATAAGACAGACCAAGGCCAGCGATATAGCCCGTGATTCTGAATTTTCCATCCGACCCGGAGGGCAATCACAAGAATGATTGTGGTCCTATTTGACCGAGTTCTTTATAGCTGACAAGATTCATACTGGCAAAAGAATGTTGAGAACTATGATAAAGAAACACAAATAGTGATTTGGTATCCATGATACTTTTGAAACTGTTCGTTTTCCCCCCAGAAGTACGCACACCTGCACCAAGTTCATTTTGTTCTGGAAGCTAGTCACGATACTTTGTCGGGTGCAGATATGAGCAGCTAAATCCTATATGAGCGATGATGGGTCCTTCACCTACCGCTCGATTGGTGTGAAACGACCTGATCACGGAGACAAAGAGCTCTGATTTGCTTGTACATATCTTCTTGAGGGTAGACGTGAATGATTACACTAATAAGCAGTAGAGATAAAACGAATTCCTGTAGTAGTAGCTAACCTACTTGGTTCAGCAGATACCTTAGACTAATGTACCTACATAACCCTTCAGGTACTTAGGTACCTTATTGTGAGCATTCCCCTTTAGGAAAGACCACCAGCCTCCTCTACCTTCTTCAAATACTGTAATATCTCCTTCACATTCACAACAGCAGTGTGGGCGGCCGTTTGGCGCAACGGTTCAGGTCAAAGCACTGCTGTGAGGAGGTTCCGAGTTCGAGTTCGAAAGTAAAGACCCTGGGGGTCTTTCTGTAGCAACTATGCTATTCGCAACCGGGGCGAATAGCTTAGTTGTGAGTCTTTTACCTTTTTTTTTTTGGACTTTCATTTTCTTTTACTATTTCGTTCACTTATTTACTACTTCTCTTTATATATGACTTCGGTGAAGTTGGTTTCAATGTCTTTTCACATTTAAGCCGTGGTGTATGAAAGAGTTTCGCTCATATCGTGAGGTGCTTTTTAACTATAGTTTCGGGGCTTATTCCATTTTAACAGTTTATGATATCACATTGCAATTCTTTTTCTTTCTGCTGTTGATGCACATGATGTAACAAGAAGCTCCAGAGAAGATGTGCTGTATATGCTTCGAAGTGTCATTTGGGTCACCTGTCTTTCGAAACTGACACTCGAAAATGTTTGAAAGATATACAGCTCTGGATTTTGAAAACTAAAATGCTTCCAAATATACAAAATTAAATTCAGCTCCTGAGTTAACTCCACAATCACAAGTATTCATTTTGCGTTTTAGCAGCTGTTAAAATTTAGGTGGTCCATTGCAGCACATCCGGATAAGTCAAACAACATCTATATGACAGGGAGATAACATGATATAATTACGTATTATCTAACATTATCAGCTTCTACGAAGCTTGTTAACATCTAGCACTAAGTAAAGAGGTACATGATCACTGTGTCCTCGATCTGCTGGAGTATCTAATATATCGGCTCCCAGCAACAGCCCAGGAACAGACACCAAAGACCTGGATGCAATAATCAAATCAACTCGGTCACAACTGGCTCCCCACTGATGATTCCTCCCTCGATATGTATATTTTCGTTCGTCACCTTTGCAATACCTGAACGTATCAATACCCTGCATCCCACTATGAAAGAATTTCTCATTGAAATCTTCTCGGTTTCTCACATGTTGCTGGCCAAGTCTGATCCCAGGATACCCGTCCAAGTGATTCCTAGCAATGTTCATATCACCGACCAATATGACACACTTTCCCTGCCTCTCATAGTTCAAGACTTCTCCCAACATCAGCTCGTGAAAGGCTCTTTTTCGGTCATGTCGTGTCCCGACAACCTCTCCACTATTCGAATCCCGGTACGGATTCTCTGTGCCATTGACCCAGTATCCGTTAATGATCACTAGCCCGTTCTTCATTTCGGTGACCAACACTCTACCCTCACGATCCCATCCAACCTCTCTGCAATCCTCTACCTCAGCAAGAAAGTCGTCGCGAATGAAGGTAGCCACGCCATAAAGCTTCCCGCCAAATCCTTTTGCGTTAAATTTGTCACGTGGAAGACAGTAATGGGCTGTGTAACCGGGTCCATCATCACTTCGTCCGTTTCCATTAGCAGCATGCTCAAGTGTGCGTTGCGTTGCCTCATCCTTCGGGTTAATCTTAACCTCTTGGAGACAGAAGAATTGCGGATAGTTGTTTTTTTGAAGGATATTGCGGAACGAGTAGTGTGGATTGCTGGTTTGAGAAATAGGCGCGAAGAATGAGGTTATGGGTTTTTGGAGAAATGCTGCTACTCCGTTTACGTTCCAGGAAAAGATGACTAGGGCCTCAGGTTGCTCTTGACGCTGGCTCCCAAGATTATTTGCTGTTGGCAATGATTCGGAGACTGACTGATGGAGAAACTTGCGGCGTAACGGCGGAGGGCTGATGTCTCCTCCTTCTTCGCGGGGATGCTTTCGCATATCTGATGATATAAAGAGTCGTTGTAGAGTTTTGATAACTGGACTCGGTACTGTGCATACCCTCCAATAGCTTTTCAAAATCATGAAGCGGTTTCACAACAATAATGTAGCTGATAAAGATGCGTCGACACTATAGAAGTCGTAGCCAGTATTAAGTTTTGTCACACAACTTGGTGTATGATATACAAGATGGTTTGTAAATATAGCTGTTAGTGTGCGTTCCATTGCTCTATGCCTGATGTTGAAGCGTCCCTTAAAGGTGGCGTCGGCAATCTGTACAGCCAATCAGTTTCGGCTGAAGGCAGCACTCTGCATAGGCAACAGTCCCGTCTACCCCTTTCCCTTCCATTGAGTTTCAAAAAGTACAAAAACCAAAAAAAAAACCCCGACTCACTTACGAAAAATAAATGTTGTTGATGTTACCATGGCTTTCTATGGCTCAAAAAGACTCACAGAGAATCATCAATCGTGTGAGAAATTATCCATGCTGTCGATCCGACTACCCAGAAACGTGCAAAACCCCAGCAACTTCGACGTATATATATCACGTCGAGAACATCCTCTATTTCCCTATGTTTATCCAGAGATATCGTCTTGAATGTGTGGTATTTCGCATTGAGGAAATGGTATCTCGGGGCAAACATGTTACTATGGCTTGGCTCCAATAACTTTTCCAGTTGCCAAATTTCGCATATCTCTTCATTTCAAATTTCATGTTCAACTGCTCGTAGACATTCAACATTACCTATGAGCCAACTCACCTCAGAGTTGCCCTCCCTATCTGTTGAATGCCACGTTTGAAGATATATCATGGCCACACCGTAGATCTGCGCTGCCGAACGGACTGGTCGTAGTACATGAAGAGGAGTGAAGTTAGAAATTACTTGATTACAGATGAGCTCATTGAAAGATTCAATATGGCACACCAACGACGGTGAACATATGACCCAATGCCTCTTCAACTTCTCAAAACAACAAAATATAATTCGGCACGCTATCATTTGTCAACTTATGAGTTGCATACTAATCTTCTCACATGATATACCGATAATCGTTCTCCCCTACGTTGAACTTCATCATTTGCCACATGAGCCTCATAGATATCTATTACCGCTAGTGAGAATTATCACGTGTATTTAGAGCGGACTCATACCGGGTGATGGAGACGACATCGATAATCTTCCACCACTCTCGTATATCGATTCAATGTGTCGACGCTACTTCTCTCTGTAGCACATCGCAGTAAGGGGAACTGTGATTCGATATTCTTGACCTGACACTTGCAGCAATGGTAGGGAAGTGTACTCACTCAGTGAGCCTAATGTTCATGCGATGTCATGTCTCGGAGAACCTAAGTTGATGTCGAGAGCCTTAGATAAGGTTATGTCACATTTCAGAGCTCTCATAAATAGCTTTCTCTCCAACAGAACATATGTTGACCTCTTGACGTCAGCTTATGACGCGTCCCGTAAATAGTTCAAGTTGTCCCAGCCGTAGTCCTTGGATGCCTGATCTTGATCTTTCAAGAGTCCTCCAGACAACTAATACTTGCTTAGACACATGGCCATGTAGACATCACTAGCTCCTGGATATAGGCTGAACTCGAAGCCTGACATATTGTCATTTATCAGCTCTCAGACTCTCGAAAACATTGTGCAGCATAAATTTATTGAACGAATGAATTGGAAGACTTCAAGATCAAAGTATTAATATTACCGTTCAGTTCTCATTCATATAAATATTTGGCGTACTTTGCGAGCTACCTAGACATTTCATGATGAATTGAAGCATGAAAAAAGAAGGCCAGAACCATAATGAGCTACTTTCCGTCCTCTTTACTCACCGACTAAAGCCAGCGGGCGCCACAAATAGTCTCACGCAAAGATCATGTCTTGATAGAGCATAAATATTAGCACACTCTTGTAAAATGATAGAAAGCATTTGACATTGAACAGAGTATACCTCACTGCGCATACGCAGAATCACTTTCGGACACTCCGATCCCTCATCCACAAATCTATACAGACTGCTTCCTCCTCTGGACCAGTTCGTTGTACTTGAAGTCATGAATCAGTATGTGAAATCTTCTCTCAAAGAGTATCATACCAATCGGTTGGGCCGAAAGCTTAGAAGCTCCATCAAAATTCATTATATCATTCCTCTCCAAAATCAATTCCAAGTTTTAGTCCCACGAATCAATTGCGAGTTCTTTGGCTCAGACTCACCTGTAGTTAGAAGACCCTTCAGAACAACTAAAAATCCATCAGCTCGACATGGTCTCTCATAATATCAAAAACCCTAGTGATGTTGTGGATAACGTCAGTCTTGCCTCGGCATGGAAGTTTTTGCGAAAGCGTAAGACCCAAGATCCTGGTTGAAAGTATATTGAATTATGGTACTGTGGGGCTGTTTTCGTAGAAACCTGGTTTTGAGAATTGCATAACTCTCCAGACCCACCATAGATATACCAAGACTGTTGATCATTGTACATCCGTCAGGAAATGCATATGTTTTAATGACTTTGTACATATATCTCAACGATTACATAGCTTCCGGTAGCTATAGCCGTACATAACCCCCGCAATCCTGCACAGTTATATGGCCACTAACAATCGAAAGCTCTTTAGAAACTGCATAGCTCTTACATATTTTCTCAATAAGAACAGGCTTTCCTATTCGACGGAATTTGGACATGGCAATGGCATAAAAATACACCTTTTTGTTGATATACAATCCATCAGAATACATGATTTCGGGCACCGACGCATAAAACCGTTGACACAAGAGCCTTCTGAATGACCTCAAAGATAAGAGAATAAGCGGGGAGAAAGGATTAAAAAAGAATGAAAGAAAGAAAAAGTAGAAAAAAGAAAAGATATCATACGTCTTTACATTTCGTATACGCTTAACCTTGTAATTCGCTCTAGCTACGAGAATCAATAATAACTGTTGTAATGCGTTACAGTCAGCAAGCAATTCATAAGCCAAAACGAACCAGATTAATATCGGCGGGAAGACCGTGCATGATACGCGGGAGCTTGATCCGCAAGTTATCGTTCTAACGGTCAAGGATGTATACAAGCCATGAGGCTTTTCTAAGCTTTCTCAGCTCAGCTTGGCAGGGCTCACGATGGGACAACATCAAATATCTCTCCACAGAAGAACCCCTTCTCTGTCTCACACAGAGCAAAGCCACCTCAATATATGCTGGAGCGTTGATTTCGCCACCTGCAGTTGCTCGTCATACCACAACGACGAGTGAACTTGCTCGGAGCTAGCCCATGTCAGAAGACAGGATCTTCGAAGGCCCTCAGTCCAGCCTCCTTCCAATTCCTACTGCGCGCCACAGTGATGCATTGCGACAATTCCGGTCTCCGAGGACCGAAGAAGCTCCAAGAAAGTACCACAGATAACACGAGTTACGATGATAGTGTGAGTGTACTTGTTTAATCGTCTAACCACTCATCGGCTGATAGAAGCTGCGAGTGAGTATGAGAAAGGATGTTCTGCATGCACGAGTGGCATGTATGTGCGGTGGAGATGATATTTAGTCCAGGAAATCATTCACGGTACTAGCCGTAGAAACATAACGGTTACCCCCTAAATATACCATAAGCTTGTATATACTCTTAAGTTCCCGCAACTCTCCACAAACTCCGGGCTAGAACGGGAGTTAATGAGCGGCGTACCCGGATGTCTTACGTAGATGCCCCGTACACGTATCCCTACAGAACCCTTTCTCGTGAGTCCGTTCTCCATTTATAACCCACCCAATATGGATGCAAAATAAGTTATAGATTGAATATAGATTACATCTACTCCGTAAATTGTACCCTGAGCCATCGGATCCATAGGGGCGACGCCCGAAAAAACATATCTCAGCCATTGCACGTTCGGAGGGTTGGAAAAGAGACTTTCGTCTCCACGTGACGCCCGCATATGCAGGACCACCAGGACTAGGCAATACGTTATTGGCGCATTACATGTGCATATATCTCGCGTGGAAAAAGTGCTTTTACTTTTCCACCAATCACGATATGCACCTGCGAATCAAGAGACAACTACCGCAAAGTTACAAGCCCCCGATCCCAACGGTCTGGCACCTTGAGTAATGCTGGAAGAAGGTAGTTCATTAGTACGACTACGGTAAGCATACGCATATTTACTTGCATAACATAGAGTAAGTAACAATACAAATATGGCCCTGGCTGCGATCTGATGGGCAGGGTTCAAGCTGTGTACCTGGCGTGCCTGGATCAGCGCTGCCAGGCACTTGGCATTGGAGATCAGCTTGGCCACGTACAGAAATACCTCCTTGAAATGGCTACAAAGCCCCGGAGCGAGTTGCTTGAGTGGACGTAGAAGCGCAGTATGGCACATCTTGGCGGCTTTCCGGAGTTGGCCAATCGACGCAGCGGTAATGTATGTACATACAAGCGACGTAATATACTATACGTCCCATCGGATCGACGGGGAGCTTAACCGCATGTGAAGTTCTATGGATGTACTGACAACTGTACTGCCATGGAAGTACGATACTATGGAAGTACGGATCATTACTTCTTTCAACTACAATGCTATGTTCATGCACAAGAAACTGCCACTATTCCGCAGACATAAAGTATGTATGTTGTATCATTCTTGGCAGCAGAGCCCCTCGGAGACCAGGGCTTGCAACTCGGGATGATTTTGAGAAACCACCCAATAACGTACTATCAATTCATTCTCTGACATGTCGTAAGACCTATGAGATGGTTACTGCATATGATAAGCTCACCGACTCTCAGAGAGCCTAGGAAATAAGTCTCGAAAACGTGCGCGGTACACTCCTCTGGAGATCGAGGCAGATCGCATAGCCCAGATACAGGTCGTATATGCACGATGTGTTTGCCTCGTGCGGGTCACCAATAGTGGAGGCAAGGGCACAGTCTTTTACATGGGGAAAGATGAAGAGTTTGGATGACAGCAAAAAAAAAAAAAAAAAAAAAACAAGACAATAATGCATGACTGCAGAACAAAACGGCTCTATGAACCTCTTAGGAAGGTGGGGCCAATAATGTTGAGCATTCTTCCCCTCACACGTTGGTACTTCAAACAACTACTTGGAGTCGACTGGGATGAGGCTCCAAGAATGATATAAAGAGGCAGAGCTTCCTCTTGGATAATGGCTATCAGACAATCACCTCTACAGTTTCAAACATCATCAACAAAGCTTCAACATCAACAACAAAGATTTCAAATCTCAACCCAAAAACTCTTCAATATGCAGTTCTCAAACATCAAGGCGCTTTCTGCCATCCTCTCCCTGGCATCTCTTGCGGCCAGCACTCCACTCCCTGTCGCATCTCGTGCAGCTCTCGACACTGCAGAGATCTACTACCTCTCTAACTGCTTCAATAACGTCACCGGAGCCTCCTATGCCGCTGCTGACTATTACGAAGACTACGCTCTCTCCCAGGATGGCGAAACTCCTGATGCAATCGGTATCTTCAACGCAGATACGGATCTCGACTACGAGGATGGCACTTGGACTATCACCACACCTTTCAAGCTCAAAGTCGTCATTGGCGAGGATGCCTATACCGCTGCGGCAGGTACTCTTGTTGGATCCGCCAACAGCAGCACTTTTGCTGGCCCAATGAACTGTTACAGAGAGACTAGAGTTGTCCTCTATGAACCAGAGGCGGATGTTAAGTGCTACTCTGACTACGCCTGCACTGATGTACGTTTCTTGCTGTCGACTATGGGTCACTAAGTACTGACATGTGCACAGTCTCAAGAGGATTAAGCTGCCTGAGAAGGATATAGAATGGACTGACTTACGATGAACTAAATTACGACGGTGACTTTATCATGGGAAACGATCGGCATTGCATGCGGTTACGAATTTGATATTTCAAAAGCTTTTTCAAGTGTTTCATAATGCCTAGATAGAAAAAGAATCGATATTTATTTGATTCACCAAAATCGTTCCACATCTCTCACTTTCATCCGTTCAACTCTTCTAAGTATTTATCGTCATCCAGTGATTCCTGGTTTCTTGAACATTTGCAGGCTTCAAGGTAAGAATCGCTGGCAAGTTACTCAGAGCTTCAAGCTGTTCACGTATTCTCGACTTTTTACTATATAACACCTCAATATAACTAAGAATTTTGTTAGAAAATTGAAATACACATCAAAAGGCATATAGCTGTGCTCTCCTAACATTCTCCCGTCCCTATGATTGTCTAGACCCTGGCGGCTTATGTAGAAGCTGTAAGAATCCCAGCAGATGAAAGTGGGGGGCATCCAGCCTCGCATTGCTGACTTTTTCACATGCACGGTACGACGCCACAATAATAGCATTTCATCGAACTCTAATTCTGGCAGACTTCCAAGATACTCAGACATACCACTCGTGGTTCTTGAAGCAAAACTATGCAGGAAGGTTGTAAATATGAATGAGTGGAATATCAGAATTCTAGATGATAAATTATTGGAAATCTCACTTCGAGCGCTAAAACTGGTATAAAGCTGATCTACAGCGAAGATCCCGACTTACTTACCACCTCACATCCTAAAGCTCCGGCTTGCTAGCACCATCTTGTGCAAAAGAAAGACCGTAAACATCCCACCAGACAGCCAAGAAAACAACCAAGGTAGCAAATTGCCAAGACCTGAGTAGAACTGGCCTCTGAATCGTTGATTTTCTGGTGTACCATTCCACAAACTCGAAGAAGCGAATGCACAATAGTGCGTACGCGCCAAAACCCAGGAGGCCAAACGTTTCCAAGGGAGAAAAAGATAGTGCAGTATGATACTTGGCTATCCATATCTTTGCGTGCCACCGGCAGTACCAGAACATTGATTGCCACAAGCTGTATGCTTTTGTAAACCATCGTAAAGTCCATATGCCAATAGTTTCAAGTGAAGACAGAAAGGTAACAAGGATTCGATCTGCAAATTCTGATCTTATGGCAAAAAATCTGTCATTTCCATCCGGCTTTTTCAACAGGCTTTCCCCGCGGGCTTCAAGAATTTCGAGAAGGAGACAGTTCATTTTTTGATCTCTATCCGCTGAAATATGAGAAGAACCATAGTATGTCGACCTGGGATGTGCCGCTAGCAGATTTCGATTCGAGATATCCAATGCTGACAACTGAGAAACTGCGGCGCGATAGACCGGATAATTTTGAGTAATCTTAGCTCCCGCATTTAAAAGAAGCTTAGCCACTTCGAAATTACACTCCTCAACAGCGCTCATTAATGCGGTATGATCAGGAGAATGCCAATGATGTGCATACTTTATATCAGCAACTGACTCTGTGCCAGCTCCGTGTTTATGAAGAAGATGGTAGGAAATATCCTTGGAGAACGCTGTAGCATATCTCAACTCGGTGCTAAGGTACGATTCTGCTGTCGAGTCCAATATATGTGAGGAATGATACCCTTTTCAATCAACCAGTCAATTACGGCGAGATTTTCTGACGCATCCTCGCAACTATTTGCCTCTATACGATGCCGATTTATATCCTTCAAGTATAGAATAAGTAGCTCAGATTTATCAGCCTCCCTTGGCAACATAGTACAGAGCCGCTCTATGCGAACAGGACTAAGGCATGAAGAAACCACAATTTCAGCAACCTCTTCCGTAGTCAAAGCAACGGTACTATACTCGAGCAATATTTCGAAGCTATTTTTTCGCCGACCCTGACGACAAGCTTCATAGAACAAAGATCCTTGACTGTACTTGCTGACGAAGTGGTATATCCCTATTTGATCCAGCCCTTGAATGAATGGGCTTACGATTTCTGGGATATCAGAAAAGACTATTATGCGAAGCACTGCTTCAAGTAGGTCTCGTTCTCCTTTTAACCTGTTAAACAATGACGTAGAATCTGGATTTTCAAAATAAGAGGTTTTGTCGAAATGAAGAAGCTTCTCATGGAGATTTTTCTGGAATCCAGGCAAATAGAGATATAATATATCCAAAGTGGCTCTGTCATGAGGTGAAAGCCCAGCAAGATCTTCTGGATCGATGGTGGAAAGGAATACTTCTTTAAGGGTGGGCAGATCTGCACCACAGCTAACCAGAGTGGATAATTCTGTTTTCCTTCCAGTATGCTCACATACCAGAGAGGCTATTGATGTTTCTACCGACCAAAAGTTCATGAAATCTGGCAATAAAAGTTCGCTCCATATGAAGTATGCTTGATGACAACGGAGGACTCAATTTAACTAAAATTCAAAACTGAAATTCCAAGTCATCAAGCCGAAGAATGACGGGATCGCCACTTACCAGTTGGGATATAGGTACGGGTCGGCACCGTGTTCAATTAGGGTCTTGCATGCCTGATACGCGGAATATATTGTAGCTTTCCTATTCCTTCTACTAAACGTTCCATACTCGTAAAAGTACTTTGTGGAAATGTTATTCAAAATCTGGTTTGTGTTAAAAGTTTTCTCGACTTACCTCGAATATTGTCTTATGTGTGCTGAACTCGTCTCCCTTCAGTGAGATGATGTCGTTTGGCCCAAGACAACCTTCTTCTAATAGCAATTTTAATCTTTCTGAGCCAAGTCTAATATTCCGGTCAAAGGCAGAAGGACATTTCACATCCAGCAGCTCAAGGATTCCTTCGTCAGTGCAAAGCTGACTACAAAATGGTTTGAGGCTGCATTGCCAGTCGGACTTTCTGATTGAGCCAGAATTTGAGAGTAGTTCGACAGTAACATAGGAGAACCATTGGAATGGAACGAAGCGAACGAAGGTGTGCTTGTTGTCAGCATCCGGAGCGGACTGAGTATGTAAGTTTTGCGAAGCACTCCTAGAAGATTTAAAATTGCTCCTATAACCCAGATACCCAAAGGGCGTGGGAAGATATCCAACAAGAGGCAAATTCTGGTACTTTGATCGATTTTGATACTCAAGCGTATAGTCCTGTAAGCGACGTGAAGTTCTAGGGGGGTACAAATGAGATCCCCCCTGGGCAACAGAGCATCTTGAAGCGCACTTTGCTTTTGAGGCTGTGCCAAAGCTGGCCTCTATACGGTCCTCCTGAGCTTCAAACCTGGCAAAAAAGGACTCTTGCTGATTCTGCAAGATTCTATGCACAGAGTGTTGAGAATCGCCAATGATACTCTGTAGGTCTTCCAACATCTTCGAGACGCACTTAGAGACTATCTGATCGGTGCGTCGGTTATAGTGCTTGTTTGCGTCCATGGACTCCTGAAATCTGCGGATTATTCCTCTTTGGGTTTGCAGAATCTGCTCTTGGACATCGTCTCTGAGATGCCTGTCCTTCTCGAAAGCACGTGCAATTCGGTATATTTCGGTGAATTCAGAGTTTCTCTTCTCAAAGGCATCTCTGAACTCATCCAGCTTACGTTGCACATCGTCAAAGCGTGCACTAGCATCTCAGCGATTAGCATTATTCTGTCTACTTTGATGGATTGCATACCAATGAACCGTATTGAGCAGTACGGATATACTCCAGAGTTTATACCCTAATTCAGCTCGCAAAGCTTGCACGTGGGAACTCTCCATGACGAAGAACTGTGCTCCTCTACTCACCGAAGCCACCTTACTGAAGATGATTTTTGAGCCATTTGGCTCATCAGTTATAGCATCGTCCTTCGTTCCCAGCCTGTCCTCATACTTGATTAATTTTTCATAGAAACTTGCCAATGATGCCTCGCACGATTCGACCAGTTCTCGAAGAGTATTACAATTAGTCTCGCCTAGGGTTTTTGACTCGGACCCAAGCTTCCTTAAGTTGTCTGTGATATTGCATAGCAAATCCAGACTCTTTAGGAGGCTTCGATAATTGTCGGACGCACCATCAACATGTTTTAACGACTTCCGTATCTTGTTGATGATGTCAATCAACGCGACAAAATCGCCAACACCGAAGCCGAAGGTTGGTATTACCATAATGAATGAGAGGAGATCAAGCACCGTCGAAAGACAACCTTGGTTCGACCTTGACACCTATCGATATGTAAGGTCGTATCAAGGGTTACTCAGGAATAATCGAATAATGAAATTAGATTTTGAGGAACTCTCAAGAAGCAAAAGAAAACATCTTAGAGAACACCAATACAAAACATAGCCGGACATTTATCATGAGGGATTTTTTTCGTATTGGATGACTTGCACTTGTAACTACAAACCATGTGGTAATGTAACCCATCTGCATGCGTGTCCAAGGATGAGTCCCGTCCTCACGCGCAATACAACATCAGCATAGGATTGAACAGATATATTATAATGCAAAATCATCAGAACAGACTTATAGATGAGGGAAATATGGACCATAAGAAATTGAAAAGCTTTGTCTTAGGCAATAGATATGATTTCAAGTCTTACTTCTGTGTCATACTTGCCTACATTTTCTGTGATGGACCATGCCAAAATTATACTGCTCTCAAATATTGTGAAGCTCGCAACCACTATACTCGGCCCCCAATATGCCAAGGATCTTGGTGCAGGTTGGTCCATCATCATTAATTCGGGTAAGCATTTTCATCTGGCGATCAGTGACTGCAGCCATCTGAGTGGCTTCCATACAGCTAGCTATCAAAGCCAGCCTTGAGGTTTGGAAACAGTGAACCTGCTGAAGGTGGTCATGAGTACCCGGACCTACCTATAATGAAGTCCTTCATAAGGCTCACCATGCCACGACATACGTACGTCGTTGACTATCTTATCTACGAATGGAAATTAATCAAAATATGAAGCAAGAAGAAATGCAAAGATTCTAGACTAGAGCCGGATGACTACAGAACTAGCACCTAACGTATGTTACGAAAAGTACCTGCCATCTCCCTCCTTTCGTCCACAAGCGAGGGATCTCTTATGACGTTAAGTAGGATCAACATCATAATCAAAGGCCGAGATCTTAACTCAATGATGTAGGGTGAAGTGTCTGTAAGTGGTAATGAGCTCTCCCCAGAGATCCGCATTGGGTGAAGCCGAGGTGAAAGCTACTGTGAGGATCGTATGCAGTTTACATACAACAGAAAGAATCAAGCTGAGTCGTGGGTAATTGAAAGACGAGTGGTACACCAGAATTGTTGACATTGACATTTTCATATGCCGCGCCTAAGTATGTCTGGGCCTTCGACGGTCGCTATCTTAGCATAGGATTTCTTCCCCGGAGAAAAGCCCTGTGGCCGGGCGAAACATGAAAAGCCGACAACAACTGCGACAAGCAAAGTCGAGTCTTTTGACGACACTACTCTTCTCACCATCGTCATCCTACAGTCGATTCGGAAGCAAGAATGCCAGAAACCCTATAGAATGGCCAGATAGAAACTGAGAAGATTTCTGGTATGATAAAATAATCGGCAGCTTTGACCTCTCTCCTGACAATCCATTCGTTTTCCCCAGGACATTCTATCTTCTCATACGATATCTATCGAGGTTGTCGGATGTTTTGCGCCGTAAGCAAAAAGCGAAGTAAAGCAGAGTAAAGCTACATGGTACCAGGGAGGGCCTCGTTTGGGCTGGCGCACATTTCATGGCGCCATGGTCGCAGGATCACGCACTTTTGAACATTGTTCACTGCCCGAGTTCTACCGGCCGGTGGGCGACTGGCCAACCAACGAGACAGACAAATGCACTGGCACGAAGAATCCACAATTTCGCCGTCCAAATAGCCGTATAAACACACATCCGCTCACAATTGTTCTTTGCGGCCGTACGAACATTGTCGTCTCTTCTGTGGAAGAAATATCCGGATATCTACAGACGGCTGATGATGATGATGTTGTCTTGTTGTTGTTGTTCGAAGGGGGGGGCTTTTTGAAGCGAGCAATGGCTGCAGAGAGATCGACGGGTATAGGGATACTTGTACATATGTACATAGTAACAAGTACAGTAGGATGATGCAATCAAGACCTCTTGAAAGACGGGGTCCTGGGGTCTAGTTGGGCCAAAGAAGCTCGCCGTCAACCTCGGACATGCATGTGCAGGCTGTGTCCGGGGTAGATTGGCGCGACTGGCTTTGCGGAGAAGATGGGGGAAGTCAAGACGCGGACAATTACGGATAGGCCAATGAGATGATCAGTGGTGGGGGGGAAGGACAGGGAAAAAATGCGAGCGAGGCATTAGAACCATTAGAATCATCAGAATCATCAGAATCATCACAGTAGAATCATCCCTTAGAATCATTAAGAATACGTAGTGCTAGGCTAGTAGTAGAGCGTGTCGTGTCGTGTCGAATCTGCGGCTGTGAAAGACGGATGACAGCAAGCAAGTCGAGGTGAAAGGCAGATACTGCACAGTCAGTGTGTGCCCAAGGGAATAACTAGTGTCACCCTCTCCTCCACTATCACTCCACTCGCTCACGACCTTACTCCATCTCATTTCTTTCAGGCTCATTTCGTTGTTCAAGCTTCCGTGGCTTCTCATACTTATCTGCCGCCAGCCGCGCGACCATATTATCTTATCCTGCCCTGACTCTTGTCATCTCTCACTACTCTTCTCTCTTCTCTCTACACCGAGACAAATCCTGCTATATCCTCCCATTAGTCTTCCACACCTTCGAGAACAAGTTCAAGTGTCGCGCTTCGATCTGCATCCTTAGCCTTTTGCAGTTTACGTCCATTGAATCATTCCCCAGATCAGGCTGTCCTGTCAACGATATTCTCCTCACCTCAACGACCTTGACTTCATATATCACCAGTACCCCGCCATCAACCATCTCCGCAAACGCATCCTCAACTCAAAGTTTATCAAACTCCACCAAATTTTCAAAGCTCTTCTGAACCATTGCCATACTCTTAAATCATCATGGAAGCTCCAATCTCCTCTCCATCCGTCTCCCAGATGAACCAACAGCAATATTACCCACTATCTCGCACTACCTCCAACACCCAAGCCTCCAGCCAACAACAGCAGGGCAGCTCAACGACGACAGCGCCCTTCCTCCAGAACTTCAGCCTAGTTGCTGAGGCGGCGAAGAGGGCACAGATGGCGGTGCTGATGAGAGACATGGAAGCGTGCGGGCTTTAGACTCCACAAACAGGCGTTTGTATGGGCATCGCAACAAGACCACGGATAGAAGGATGGGATTTACTCGGGAAGACAAGACGGGATATGTCCTGTAGACGGATTTTGGGAAGGAGTATGGCGTAACAGCAAGCGACATGAATACCATGGGTATCGCAGGAATCGGGGACCATCGGGATCAACAGGATCTGATTTGATTTTTTACCTATTTTTTCGTTTTTTTCCCTTCTTTTTTCGTTACAGCTTTCGTGGGGCAAAATGGGCGCTGTAAATCTATCACGGCGGCAGTGTTTGAGGAATATGGGATGGGATGGTGAATCACAATTTTTATGGCTCGGCGAAGCAGAGCGCAAAAAAATATATATATTATCTTAATAATTACCCACTCTATACACGATTTCTGACTTCGTCGTGATTCGCGCAATTTGAACTTTCAAACCCAGAAACTTATCCTCCATCGTTTTCGTGAACCTATGCCGAGGCTTTCATGACGGCATTTCAGAGTTCAATTCTATTTTATCGTATTTTACCTTTCCGGTGTCAAACCTACTCGACTTGACCTTTTCTGTCATACTCACGATCCCGATACCCGCAGAGTAGGCAAACCCGCTGAATAGAATATTAGAGAATCATGTCGATGTAGACCATTTATAAATCCTGGTCAATCCATATCTGGAGAAAAATTGGCATCGTGAATCACAGCGGCTTGAGTAAATCAAGATAATCAAGACAGTCAGGACAAACTCCTTCTAGAATACTCCATTAAGTGAACGAGCAAGAATCAACGCAGAACCAGCAAGTCTACTCCTCTCGACCCTCAGCAGCTGGCTCTTAACACCAAATTGTAACTCGAAATCTCAACACCACAATGGTCCCCGTTCTTTCATAACCTCACTTTTCAAAACTGACTGCAAAACTCCCTTTCTCAGGATAGTACCAGTAATCCAAAGCCTCAGCACTCACCTCCTCGGAAATCCTACAAACAAAAAAAAAAAATCTGACATCCCCAGTGCAAATCCAATTTCCAGCAATCACAATGCACGCAATCAATTCTGAGACATTAAAACCCCGATTTCCGCCTTTGTTGTTGCACGCGCCACGCAGGGCGATAGCCAGTACCTTACAGCACAAGCGAAGCGGAGCGCCGATTGCGGCTCTGGGGGAACGGTTGCCGAGGTAGTTGGGGGTGGGTAAATGGGAGTTTCGCGTGCGAGGTACGAAATACGGTTGGACATGCATAAATTACATAGAAGCTGTGGCGAAGAGAAGCCGGATAGCCGCAAGAGAAAGACAATAGCAAAGACAATGTGTGCAGATTTTCCTGGGATGAGAATGAATTATAATTTCGTGGGGTGTAAATCATTGTTTTGAGGGGAAAGGGAGGAGTGTGACGGATGGCTATTTTTGTGGTTATTGTCATCGTCTGAGACCTGTCTGGTACCAGGACCGTGTGTATGCTCATAACCCTTTCAAGAGCTTGGTTTCGGCCATAAGATAACTTCTATGTAAGGATACAACGTAACTCGTCATTCATGGTGAAGACTGAGATGATGGTATAGTTTCTAATGAATGCATAACTTCAAATAAATGCATAATTCTTGATAGATATTTCGTCTTCAAGTTTATCATGACCCTTTATTCAAGAAAGGGAACAGCATGTCTTTAAAACGCTGCATAACTTTCCTATCTTGACGATTGCGAGCAGACATATATTTGTGTTGTATTTGTAGCTTGGCCGCATGACACGTGAAAAGTATTGATGATAGTAGAGAAAGTCCCATTTTGCTGATAACTAAAGATGTATTTATATGAGGATATACAAAACGATATGGGGTATCTTGATCGTGATTATTATATAATAAATGAACCACCAAACGTGATGTAAAGTGGTCCAGAGAAGGTCAGATCAGGCCTTCAAAGGGTATCTCGAAATTGTTAGAAAGTATCGAGAAAGCTCATAAAAAGTTGCTCCTCTCTCTTCTCCCCAGCTCCCAACGCAAATCGTAATCGTGCAAGTAGTACAAAAATCATAGACAAAAGAAAAGGTCAACCAATGCAACCATATCATCAAATTTTCATGTCCATACCATCTGTACATACTAACCCCTCATTCGGATCTGTTTCGATTCTGTTCAGTTTTCTTCGTTTCCTTGATTGCTTTAAAATGATCCATCATTATACCGCACTCGTTTCAACGCCCTGGGGATGCGTGGCAGTAGTGTTGTTAGTGCCGGTGGGTGTGTTGGTATGCGACGCAACAGTTGAGCCCGAGAGGCGCGCTTCACGCATGTCGGTGATGGGGACTTTGCCTTCGGCTTCTTCCTGAGCACGAAGGTGGGCTGTTTTAGGTCCAAATTCGTCGTTGTGTTTGATGGAAGCGAAGAGGATACATGTGCTGGGGAATGGTTAGCTCATTTGGTTCCGGGGATGCAGGATGGTGGAGGGTACGATGTAGACATAGAACCATGATGAGAATATGATACAGATGTGTATGTGTATATGTATTAAGATGGGAAATAAGGATAGGGGAGGCCTTACCTGGCGATAGTAGCTACCCACCCCACCCAGAGGAAGACAATGCTGGCTACGGCACGACCATTGTGCTTATACGGGCCTCCAATGGGCTTGTTGCCTTGCATTTGATAAATCTCTGCTGCCTCCTCTTCACTGACGCCAAAGATATAACTGGCTTTCGTAGCCACGATATACTATTATCACGTCAGCTGATGGTCAAGGGATAAACATAAAAGCGCAAGAAGAAAAATGAGGCTCAGTGGTAGTGACAGAAGGAGTAATATCATTTCTGACAGATTGCAGCATCTAATCATTACACTCGTCATTGCCTCGGCAAGATGGAGTCGTGGAATTTGCGGTCGGAGATACTCACAGTGTAAGCAAGAGCATCTGCAAGAGCAGCCACACAGACGAAGATTGCAGAGATCTTCCAGGCCAGCTTAACACCTGGACTCTCGTATCTCTCTGGCCAGAAGAGATCAAAAAAGAATGCGGCACCGAATATGGTGGCGATAGCAATGCCCACGAAAATGTTGTAGGAGGCGATACCGACGTAGTCATTGTTGTATACGGCAGCACCGTCGCCGAGATTATGAATGTACTTTTGTTGCGATACATAATCTAAGCACCATCAGTTCATGGTCTTTCGTTCTTTCGCTTTGAAACGGGGTTTGAAGTAAGGAAGATGGTATGTGTGTATCTGTGCTTACCAGATAGCATAGCAGTTCCAAGAGATTCAGAGACAACGCAAGCAATCATGGCGATTTGATAGACTATCATCTTACTCCTTCTCAGATGATAATCCTTGTTGAACATGTATGAACCCTTGAACTTCCCCCATTGCATCTCATGCAAATCAAGTCCCCAAATAACAGCCATATTTGTCTCGTGTGCCTAATTATCTATTACCTTGAAATTATCACCTCTTTTCAAGAGCAAGAACGAATTTGACTTTTGTACAGTGAAGCGAACGAAAAGTTTGGCGAGGAGATCGATGGAAGTAGGTAGAGAATATCTCAGCCAGTTGGAGTACATGGAAAGAGAAAAGGGAAGAGTGAGGATGAGGCTCAAAGAAGTATTTCAAGTCCCCTCCTTCTCGCTATGCAGACCCTTATCCACCTCAAATCCTCCCCGGCACGAACGACAACACCCACTTACTAGCCATGTGTATGGACGGGACTGGGCTGGCACGGATTGGTAATTCCTCTCTGGCGGAATGTCATGTGAAGTCAAATTCGATGGTGAAGCAAAGAATATCTAAGCGGCGTGGGCGCGATCTCCAAACAACGTCAGTCGTGCGTGCAAGCGAGCATCTCCATTCCCGATATGGTATTAGAGACGTGGAAATATGATGTCAAGGCGGAAGGTATATTACCCATGCTGGTGCGGGCACAGCGGGAGGGTTGCCGCAATGATAATCATATCCGTTCATTCATTATTCATTCATACAAGACGCACGTAAATATGAATAGGTAGCTAGTAGGTAGATATTATTGGAGTACGGATATTCATACTTTGGCCTGTTTTCATGTGGGCGTGTGATCTGAACACTCTGTAAAGGCACCCTGGAGAACACGAATAACCTTGGCCATAACCTTTTGCCCTTACATATCCCAATGTAAGCTTCTTTGATCCGATATGAATACAAAATAAATACTCCCACGGATATAAGGTAGAGTTCGAGAAGGCCTTTCGGCAGTCCTGTACTTGTTTTTACCTTGTAGATCATAGTTGGGAGATCTCTTATGAAGGGTTGAGGATGGCGTCCAATGTCTCAGAGCAATGGACGTGCACTACGCTGCAATGACGCTGCGATTTCTTGTCTGAACGTCACGCATCTCTGATCTGCAAGGATTGAGATGGACATGCATCCACATCGTGACGTTTATTCAGGACATGACATGGTAGTAGAGACGGAAGGGTCTTCTCTGCAGGCCTCGCTTTTTCACCCTCTTTTTGTCAGCTCTCTGCTTATCACAAAGCAGGATACAAGAAAGCAATGATGAAAGGAGAGCACAAGAAAGCTGGGCGCTGGTGCTTGAACATTCGGCAAGAAAAGCCGAAGTAACCGTACCCGACGACCCCGGAAGTGTGATTAAGTCTGATACTGGTGGTGCATCACCTCAGTGCCACAAGAACGCTTATCGACACCCATCTTACATATTTCATGACCATCTTTCCAGAGAATCCACCGTCTGGTTGTTTGGGGTATGGAAATGTACGTACTCCCGAAGTCCTATAAAAAGCCAGGTCTTGGCAAAGTGCCTCCAACATCGTTTCTGAATATCAAGCACATCGGTACTTACCAATACCTCCCTACCATGACACACCACCTGATACAGCTTGAACAACTAGATGGCAGCTGATAAATTCATGAATCTGATTAACTATATCGCTCTCAATCTAATCTTCTAACCCTCCCAAGCGGTTGACATAACACCGAGTACGCACAAAAACTTCAGTGTTCGATTTCTATACAAAGAGAACTTTCAAAATTCTTGAAACTTCACATGAATTACTGTTACTATCTTAAGATACAACATATCAAGTTCTAGAAATTCAGAACCGCGTAGTAGCTGTTTATAGATGTCGTTGTATGAGCAAGTTTAGTAGATTCACAGTGTACGCAGTAGGGAGTGCACGGAATCATGTCAACCGCGTTCCCTCTCAAATTTACTCTATTAACCACGCTCCATAAGCTTCATCATAGAAACAAAGCTTACCATTCCCGAAAACATCCCCATACTGCGTACAATCAAGACGAACAACCCACGTAGTACAAACAGTTCCTCGGTTATTCACAACTCATATACCACCAACACCAACCAATCCCGGAAGCACACCAATCAGCATTCCCATACAAAAAACCGCACGAAGACATACAACAACCCAGCCCAGACCCCATCGACAGAGAGTCATACGCATCAGAAAAGACAAGCTCTCATGAAACTTTCTTCTGGCGCTCGCCCGACTCGACTAGATGGCGCCGGGGGAAACCGTTTGACTTTTACGCTTGCATGGCCGCTGCTTGAACGGAATGCTTGTTCGTACCAGCGAGATGGTTGCCCGAGGATGCCGAGAAATAATGTGGGAGGATTTGGGATGTGATGGGAGGCGTCGGGGAGGAGGAATATTCTATCATTGAGTTGTCATGCAATTTATCTCCTTAGTCTTTACGCAGAGGGTACAAAATAAATTACCTGTTTTTAACTTGTCAAGGCAAAATCTGAGGATATGTCATTCTGTACACTTTTAGTCTCTTGGTACTAAGGGAATACATGATCTCCGTGCGTTGACATTCAATGGAACACGCTCTTAGAAGATCTCGAATTTGTAGAGTACATTTTCAAGATCGCACGATACGAATGTGGTATGAAGAAGTAATCACACCTCAAAAGAATATTCCAAAGCATACTCTAGACGATAACATGTCTGCATCTCAAATAAGTATTACATTAGATTATATCTATTATCACCCCTTTCATCCCCGGCTCATCTTCGCAACAGAATATAAAACACGCTCAAATGAACTACAGAAAAACAAATGGAATTAAGTGTTGTAAAACAGACGGGGTAAATGTAGATGTAAACAAATTGTGTCAACAGGCAGAACATGGGTATCGTAACCGGCAAACTCCCTCTCTATGAAACAAAAGAAAACCATAAAGGCAAAAGACAGGAATAGATCGGCATATATGGCCTTCATATCTCAAATCCAGATCCAAAATCCAAAATCAATCTCCCATCTAAACACTCGCTGCCCAATAGGCCAATAAATATCAACAAAATTTTCACTCGCTTTCAAAAACCACTCCCATCTAATACATCTTTATAACGCCAACAGAATCGTTCCTCAATCTCATTTGCATCTCTCAGATCTCCTCTAAGACCTCTCTCAAAGCATCCGTATCAACAACAGCAACAGTGACCTGGCAAGGCGCGGGATCAGGCTTCTTGAAGCCGGGGATAGGTCCTTTCTGGTTGATACCAGGCGGTCTTCCCATCATCGCGCGCAGTGGATCCTCCTTCGCCGCTGGTGTCGCAGAAGGTGCACTGACGACACGCTGAGAGGTTGCCTTGGCTTGGAGGTTATCTTGCGAGGGAGTGGGGCTCACACCCCATCTCCCAAACACCCATCCGCCGACTTTTTGACCAAGTGTGCCGGTGGCGGAGGACTCGTTTGAGTGGCCGGAGTGATTCGACGCGTTCGAGGCGCGAGATTCGGGGCGGACGATCGTGCGTAGGTAAGAGGTGGAGTCGCCGTTGTGGCGGGAGAGGGTTGGGAGGCCAGTTATTGTCGAGGCGGTGGTGATGGTCTCTGTGGAGAGGACGGAGGCAGATGGCGAACCGTAACCAATGCGGGTGCGTGGTAGGATCATGCCTGAGCCTGTGATGGTGAGTTGGGACGGGCGAGATTTTAATGTGTGAATATCGAGGCCTGAGATGGAGATAATAGATTCATGGGAGTTGGAGCGACGGTGGAAGGGGCGGAAGACGGTGGGAGAATAGATATCTTCCATAATGGGTTCATCGTTTTGTGAATAGTCGTTGTGTATGTCCTCTTCAAAACGGTCTTCGCCTATTGGTTCCATCTCATCTATATCGTCGTCTTCTTCCTGAATAACGTTGTTAGGTTGGAAGTTCGTCGGGGTGGTAAAGCTGCGCATCGAAACTTCCGAACCGCGCTTGCGATGATGATATGGCCCTGTAACAGGGGACATTGGGCCGCCAATGCTGGACCCTGGAGATGTAGGACGCGAAGAATCAGGATAATCGCGATCGAACATAGACGAATATCGATACACCGATTGTGGGGAGCTTGGAACCGACGATGCAGTGTAATCGGACATGCTCTGATATGACTGCATAGACCACCGGTTATTTGGCATCATCTGAGGCGGAACTGTCGACGACGTCTGGGCAAGTATCGCCGCTGCAGTTGATGTTGATGTCGGACGAGAACGGGCTCGAGGATTTCGTGGTGACTGCATGCCGCCTCTCGTCGGTGTAAAAAGCCCTTGTGTGATGACATTGCGCTTCTTCTTCGGACGTACAATAGGATCCTTCTTCGGCACATGATAATGATGATGGATATGTACTTCTTGCGACACAGGTTGGGGCTCCTTTGGTGCAAGTTCGGCCCCGAGCGACTGCACAGGAGTGTGGTCATCGAAGTCCTCATCGATGGGCTGATGTAGCATGAGCTTATCTCTGAGAAATTGTACCTCATCGTTTGAGTTCAACAGCATCTCCCGAAGCTCAACTATACCCAGCTGAAGATTCGCGTTATCCTGCAATATGTCCTTTACGAAATGCGATACCACTTGATTCGTGCCTTTACCACCTTGACTTATACTCGCCGCGGCGGCAGCGCCCTTCAGTCGGCCTGCAGCTGTATCCAACTCTTTCTCTACCCTTCGTTGACGATCCATACGACTGACAACCTCTGCATGTCTTTCCCGCTCTTCCCTAGCCTCCCGATCAATCCTCTCCAGCTGTTCTTGTAAATCTTGGAGACCCCTTTCGGCAGCCTTCCATCGTTGAATAGCATTCCGTTCCTCCTCAGCCGTAACCAAGACCGTTTTTTGTAGCTGTGCCTGTTCCTGTTCCACGGCAGCGAGCTGCATTTCAAGGACTTCGGTACGAGAGGCGAACGCCTCGAGGCGTCGCATCTCCTGCTGTGCCGAGTGCAGAGTCGCTTCGAGTGACTTGACGTGAGTCTCGGCCTCGACGACGGTTCCATTGAGGCCATCGAGTTGCGAGATCAAAGCGTTATTGTCCTCGGTCTTCCTTTCGTTCTCCTCGGCGAGACTCCTCTTCTCAGCCTCCAATTTCTCGATCTTCATAGTTAACTCTAGACGTTCGCGTTCTGCATCGGCCATGTACTGTTCGTGACGAACCAATAGAGCCTGGAGAGAGAAAGTCAGCGATTGCGCCATGGTATACAGATTACAGCGCGAGTATCCTCAACGGCCCTCATGCACCACACCTGGAGCACCAGGAACGAGAGGCCTTTCTCCGCCGCCCTTTTTCTTCTTCTTCTTCATGCTCGCAGGATTCCTTCCTCATCATTTCCCATCTCGCTCGGGAAGCTGTGTTGTCAATGGGACTTGTAAAGAAATGGTATAGACCCACCTGACCCAATTTGGCGGCAGTCTGTACATCCTTCTCCAGACTTTCTATAGTGACATTGTTGTGATTGAGGTATGCGCAGGCCGGACGACCACAACAACACTTTGGGTGGGTTGTGTTTGCCTGGTAGTCCTTGTCAGGAATGTGACGAGATTTAAGTATTTCGTCGAGAGACTCGTCGACATCTGCGAGCGCCATGCCTGCAGCGGGTTATGGTGCGCCTTTACTCTTTACGTTTATACTCTTAAAAGGGTGTGGGATCCGGTGTAGCGGCTGGGTCTGCAGTAAGTTGGCATCCTTGCAAGGCGAAGATGGGGTGCTTGGGAGCGTTGTGGTGGTGGTGCTGTGGTGCTTCTTTCCTTACTCCATGAGGAGCGGTACATATGGGAGTCGAGTAATGTGGTACGTAGGTGTGGTATTGGTATTGGTATGGTATGGTATGGTATGGTATGGTATGTGGTATATTTGACAAGGAAGAGTCAAGTTGGAGATGAGTTGTGAAGGGCGTTAATAGTTTTTGGGGGGGTGAATGAAGGAGTTAGAGTAGGTCGAGGTGGGGAATTTGGGGGGTGTTGGTGTGTGTACTGTGTAGTGCGTAGTGTGTGGTGTGTACTCCTTAGTAGTTATTTTGTTGTACTGCGTACTGCGTACTGCGTACTGCGTCGAGTCACAGTCACAATCACAGTCTCAGTCTCAGTCTCAGTCTGTGCAATCTGATATGAGTGCGAGTTGAGTGAGCAAAGCGTGGCTTATGGCTCTTGTATTGATCCGGTAGAGCGTGGGTGTATGAATGAAAGTTGGCAGGTGGGCGATGCATGTGAACAAGCCAAGTGTTGCACTTCCAGCCACTTTAAAAGGTACAAGTACAAGTACAAGTACAAGTACATGCTCATACATACAAACATACATACATACTTCGGTACATATACATATACATGTGTACTTAAAGTATGCAGTCAGGTAAGGTACCTACCTACACAATATCCAGGTACATACGTACCTAGTTAGACCGACGCGGGGGCTCGGCGCTTACTTGGCGGGTCTTGGGCAGTGACTGAGTGACTAGCAGGTCACCATCGTCAAGTAAGTCTTCTGCGCAGTAGTCAGGTCAGAGAGGAGCGAAGGATCTCGACGGACTACCTTGCAGAGATACAAAGCCATACAAATCTGTATTTGCATGAACAAAAAGACATTGAATGATTGTTTTCCCTTATTTCCCTTATTTCGGGAGATCTCCCATCTCCTACTAAAGAAGATCTCACACCGTCGACGGTGCTAAGAGATGGGAATGTTGATGTGTTCGTTTGACCACCAAACGTTTGTCTCGTTTGTCTGCACATCAACAGTAGTACGGAGGTCAGTGGCCACTCCAAAGTACGGTAAGGGGACCTAGGTAACTAAGTGACTTTACCTCACTTGACATTTTACTGTTTACCGTACGCAGTACCGCGTAAGTACAACGTTAAGCAGTCTTAGTCAGACTTTCCCTTCATCCACTCACCATTCACCATTCATCATTGAATTCGCTGTTCATAAACTCAAACGGTTGCTTGTGTTGCGGTAGGCTGAGCTTGAGGTGTAGCGCGTCATCTCACAGGGAAAAAAAAAGTCATTCGAGTACCTGCAGTAGCAGCAATAGCAGCAATATCAGTGGCTGTGGTCCGAAGCAAGCTTATTACAGGTCTGTAACAGTCACACCGAACACCTCACCTCACCTCACTTCACCTCAAGGACCCCCGGACCGTCCCCCCAGCCCAACCTTCATGACCGCCGCACCCGTCAAACTAAGTCAGACTTGTGACGAAGGTGTGCATCATCTGCCTTTCACTACCTACGTACTGCCTACCTAAGCCAAGCAAGCAACGAGAACCATTCAAATTGCAGCAAAGATAATAGCCCAAGACAAAACCACCAGAAATCTCCTCGAGAAGAAACGGATATTTGATCAATAAAGTCAACGACCCCGACCCCGACCCAATCCAACCCAACCCAACCCAACCTAATAACGGATATCCCATTCCATCCGAATCGAATCGTCATGTAGTATGTCTTATGTCTTACCGGTCATCAACTGCAGCACAAGGACAAGGTCCAGTAAAATCTGTAGCTAACCAGGCAGAGACCAAGCCCATCACAACTCCACAGCAGCAGAAAAAGAAAGAGAAAATTTCAATCTTGCCAGCGATGTCCCATGCACACACATGGCACTGCAAGGCCCCTCAAGCGTTGCACGCAATTTCCATGGAATCCATTCAATTCGCCTCCGACTCCCCAAAACCGCCTCTGGTGCGTGTCGAGGCGCGGTCCGTGCTGATAAACAAACATGACAACAACCAACAACAACAAATGATATCGACTATGCACGAGAATCCTAGATCAGGGTCCAGCGTCCACTCCATCTCATACACGGGATTCGCTTTGGGCAAAGATACTCTATTTGTTTCCTTTTTCTTTTGATTTTGGCTGTCGGAGTGTGTTCATTTCGGTACCTCTCCCCGCGGAATGCGGAATGCGGAATGCGGAATGCGGAATGCGGAAGACTGAACCTACGCTGGATGCTAGCATGTTCCTCTAGCTCGGACATCGTGAGAATGGCATAGGTAATTTCGCCTCGCGCGCGAGATGGGATGGTCGATGGACGCGTGCTGCATCGCTACAATAATGTCCTAGAAATGCTTTGAAACTCAACCACCTCTTGGGTGATTACTTTGGGCCTTTGAATTTACTGAATACGACGTACTGCGCATCGGACTCTAATTGTAAGTCGGCATGCTCCATGCTTCTCTACGTTTGTAATCATCAGTTCGGGATAGCTTTGGGATTCATCAGCCTTTCAGCCTCTCACGTGCTTCATAGCTCAGTCATTTGGGCAAGCTCATCGAAACAGACCAGTTGGCATCACTTGAAAAATTACGATGAAAAGCAAAATAGTGAATTGTTGAGCTCATAAGATCATAATACGTCTAGTAATCAGCAATTCCATCAACCTTAGATGGTAATCTCAGCAGGGACTGGAATTTCAAGAATATCCACACCCTTCTTTATCTCGCTCTTAGTGGGCATGTTTCCTCTTCTCATCAACTCACTGGCCTGAGTCATAACAGGATCCTTCATCATGCTAGCAACAGCCACCACCGTCTCTCCCTTGGTGTAATAGGCGGCAAACTTGCCCTCGTCTGGCTCTCCTGTCAAGACCAGGTCATCCCATCCATTGACTGTGTTACCACAGTATCTCAGTTGAGAACCAAGTGCAGACCAGAAGATTGGAATGAATTGTTTGGCCTTAGCGGAAGGATTGTTGATATTGGAAGCAACAGAACGGCCGGCGTTCTGGGCTACGTTCCAATGCTCGATACGGGTCAATGAACCATCACCTCCTGGACCGTGGTATGGGTAAGTTGCAATGTCACCAATGGCATATACATCCTTGAGTCCCGAGACAGCAAAGTGCTCGTCAGTCTTCAATGAACCGTCCTTCTCCAGAGTCACGGCGCTGTTGTCCTTCAAGTACTCAGTAGCGGGTCCAATACCAGCACCAAGGATGACCAAGTCTGCTTCCAATTTGGTACCATCCTGCAAAGTGACAGCTCCAACCTTTGAAGAGTCGGATGATGACGGTAGTGCTTCCTTGACACCGGCTTCCATGTGGAACTTGACACCGTTCTTCTCAAGTGCACTGCGGAAGATCTTTCCAACTTCTGCTCCCATAACTCTCTCCAGCGGAGCCTTTTCTTGGCCAACCACAGTGACATCGTTATCCTTGGCAACAGCGTTGGCAACCTCCATTCCAATGAATGAGCTTCCAATGACTACGATCTTCTTGTTCTTGTCACCAATAGCTGCAAGAATATCCTTGACATGGGGAATGGTTCGAAGAACAAAGATATTCTTGAGATCCTTGAAGCCTGGCAACGGAAGTTTCTTAGGAGTACCACCCGTTGCAAGAACTAATTTTGTGTATGGGTAAGAGGATCCAGACTTGGTGCTGACCTTCTTGGCGGAGAAATCCACACCAGTGACCTCATCAGTGACAGTTGCGATCGAGCCATCCTTAAACCAGGCCTCATCACGAAGAGCAATCTTTGCTGGGTCTGCAATGAGAGCCTTAGAGAGCTTCGTGCGGTCGATTGGGAGGTATCCTTCACTGGAAATCACGGT
The DNA here is from genome assembly GCA_024752435.1 of Allantophomopsis cytisporea. Classification (NCBI taxonomy): domain Eukaryota; kingdom Fungi; phylum Ascomycota; class Leotiomycetes; order Phacidiales; family Phacidiaceae; genus Allantophomopsis; species Allantophomopsis cytisporea. The sequence goes on from CP103024.1 coordinate 760,912, forward strand.
GATAGAGCCTTGGAAGCCATTCTCACGAAGAGCTTCGAGAGTACCAATGGCACCACTTCCACCTCCGACGATGACAACCTTCTCTTGTCCAGCAGCTGCAGCGCACTTGATATTTGGCTTTCTTCTGCTTCCTTTGATTGTCTCCTTCTCTCCACTGACGTAGACAGCTCCATTCTTCTCCGAAAGTTTGAATGTAGGAAGATGATCGATACCTGGGGCGTTTTCAATGTCACCGGTAGAGGCGTTGAAGCAAGCTATGTTCAGAGTCAATACAAGGAGCAAGTGTTGTATGGAATGGGTTCGTGGACTTACCTCCGTGCCAAGGGCAGGTAATTCTTCCATCACCAGTCAGAACACCCTTGACCAAAGGAGCACCGTAATGCGTGCATTTCGATCCCAAAGCAGTGGTCTTTCCGCCGACATTCACCAACAGGATCTTTCCCTCCTCGATACCTTCAAGCTCGACCTCTCTTTTCTCCCCCTCCTTCAAATCCAAACCTTTCAAATCCTTGATCTTAAATTCCGTCATGATTCTGGAGCTTGTCGTAAAAGCGACTCTATTATTCTGGAAATAGTTTGGTCTTGGACGAATAAGTGAATGACCGAGCTGTGGGATGCTGGATCGAAACAGAAGTCTTGAGAAATTCATGTACAAAGTAGTGGGGTAGGAAGAGGAATTTATGATGTGATAAATGGCGAGAGCATAGGATGAGCGTGAGACGACGGAGACACACCGAATCGATTCCCGAGCCAGTGCTGTGTCAACAAATGATGAGGTATTGACTGCGGCTTAGCGTCATTATGCTCTGAGTTGCATTGCGGAGGAGCTGTCTAATGGTGCGCTTGTCATTGGTCAGATCATACGATGCGAGCATTCCGTCATCCATGTAATCGATAACGGCTGTTGGTGGGGGTATGAGATTCCACCACTTCGTTTTGGGAACGATAATGCTGCGTTATCATTGGTTCGAAACGGTTATTATTATCCTTCTTCGCCAAACTATATATGCACAGCTTGATTACCAATGAAAGCAACTATTTTACAAACACAAAAACCACCGGGATTCGTTTCTTTCTATATCAGTTTTATATCTTGACCTTCCGATACTGGCTGATACGTTGAGATAAGCTTGATTCTAGCTTCCTCAATGAGCAGCCAAGTTCTTTGAATGGGCTCGAATTGGATGGCAGTGCTTACATAAGCAGCATCTTCGAATTTTGACATGTTCTACAAACGGCGTGCTCCAGATGAATGTGAGAGCATTTGAAGCAGTAGGTAACCAGGATTAGCCCTTATTCTTATCCATTCTCTCCGAGATCATCCATGATCTGATATGCTGCGAAATTTATGATGCGGGAATAGAGCATATTACACTTTCCCTTTTACTTTCCTTACAAAATTAGACCTGCCGAAAGCTCATCAAGCGTCGAACATGCCGACGAATATAGAAATCATGAGCGCACCCGAGCGCTGTAGCGAAGAGGAACGCAAGATCCACGAAGGTTTTATGCGTGAGGCCCTGAACATGGTGTGTATACAACAGATCCGTCCCTAATAATATCTGTCACGTGATGAAAACGCTCAACCCTGGATTGGACATCACCATACCAAAAACGCTCACTGACCCATCATAGGCCGAGCTGGCGCTCCAGACAGATGAAACGCCCGTCGGCTGCGTCTTTGTGTACAACGGGCAAGTCGTTGCACGTGGCATGAACGCAACGAACCGCACGCTGAACGGCACACGGCATGCGGAGTTCATGGCGATCAACAGCATGCTGCGCCAGCCTCCTGGGGGCACGTCGCTATTCAAGGCTGCGCAGCTGCGCAAGATGGACCTATATGTCACGATCGAGCCGTGTGTGATGTGTGCGTCGCTACTGCGGCAGTATGGCGTGCGGCACGTGTATTTCGGGGCTGCGAACGAGCGGTTTGGCGGTACTGGTGGCGTCTTTCATATTCATGATTGTAGGAGTGTGGATCCGCCGTATGGTGTTAGTGGGGGGTGGTGTAGAGAGGAGGCCATTATGTTGCTTAGGAGGTTTTATGTGCAGGAGAATGAGAAGGCCCCTGAGCCGAATAGTAAGGGGGATCGAGTGCTCAAGACGGCTATTGAGCCGATTGTGAAGAAGGAGGGGGAGGAGGTGAAGGTCGAGGGGGCGCCGGTTGGAAAGATGGGGGAGGAGGTGAAGGTGGAGAATGAACCGGTTGTTAAGAAGGCGAGGTTAGAGTAGGGAATAAGTGTGCATATGGATTCATCGATCAGACTCAACGCAGATAAATACGTAGTCCAAGCCAAAAACAAACCAAAATAAAGAAACAATAGAAATAAAACCCCATGACTTGCAGACATGTTTTTACAACGCTGAATGTACAATCTCCAAGACACTCGATGAACTGCTCACTTCTATTTCAAGTGGAGGATGGTTCTAAATAGTGTGAGCATCAAGATTAGTGAACTATTTCTGGAAGGCAGGATGCTTATGAATCGTAGGATTTCGGCGATAGGAGCCTAGCCACGCCAGCAGTAATGGCGGCAATGCTGGTGAGTATGATAAAGCTGACAACAATATGCCGATAGAAAATTCACGGTTATACTCGTGTAGTCCTTAATCCAATTATATCCCTTGTCAGAAGAGTGATATGTTATAGAGAAACTTATATACGAAATATGCATGATGAAGGATATGAATGGGTTGCGATGACATGGTGAGGCACATACGTAGCTATGTAAGTGCAGCTCTCTCACTTGCCTCATAATTTTACACTTGGGGACTAGCGCGACATCTCTACATCAAAGCATAAATTTACTCGAGCTCTCACAGTTCCACTTCCCACCTCAGTGGAGGCGTACAACGAAATCCAATTCACTTCCTCGACCCCGGTGCCTTTGACGATGATGGAACCCCAAAACGCATCGGCATCCTCTACCAACATGGATCCACGTAAGTCTTCAGAATTTTCGCCCAAAGAGGACGCATCAGAGACTCTGTCTATAATCAGACGCGGTGAATACGGACTTTCTGAGTACGAAGAGCTCTTCTCCAAGCTTAACCTATTGGTAGCACATCTTGATGAGTGGGAACTCCAGAAGAATAACTATTCCGAAGTCATAATCATCAAAGAAAAGTTTGACATCACGTTGGATGAAATCTCAATCATCTTCAATAAGATTCGGGGCCAACCACCATCCGTTCGCGGTGGACCTCTCCAGCATGCACCATGTCTTCCAATGCCTTCCAGCATGGAACCTGCTGCCAGAGATATCTATCGCCAGATGTGCACCGCCGTCAAGAAGCTTAGTGCTACGGATGTCAGCCAACATGATACATTGGTTCACTGTGAAGACTTGGTAGGCTATTCTAAGGACTTGTACGCATACTACCTCCTTAAGTCACCAGAGTATGACTATAAAGCTATGGAAGAGAGAATCAAGAGACATTGGGTTTATGATGACTGGGAACTCGCTACCGAAGATGATCAAGGTTTGTGCGACTTCATTGAATTTCAATCTTTAAATGCTAACATAGAGGGCACCACTAGAGGAAAGAGCTCAGCAAGTCCATGCGATGATCGATAAATTAGTGGAGCAAAAGGCTGCTTTGGCTGAATCTACAGGTGAAACTCTTCAAGGAGGAATTTTCGATCCTTTGCATGATTACCACCAGGCTTTCCTTGAGATTGATATGGACATGGATGCGGGAACTGAGTCGGATTCGGAGTCGGAGTCGGAATCGAATTCTTGAAATTACAAAGCTGTCCTAGGCCTGACTATGAGTGTACTTGCGGGGTTAGGTAAATACCAGGAAATGGACCACGAAGTCTGTTTCAAGATGAGAATGTACTTTAATGAGAAGACTGGCTGTGTTTCACAACCTGTACACTGTGACTTAATAATTCACTGAATGATTCAAGTACCGACTATGACTCTCATACTCTTGAAAATGCAATTTCTCTGAGACGTTTAACTCTAGAAGAAAGTGCTCCTATTCTAAAGCCTGAAATGTTTTCATATCAGCTGCCTCGACATCTCTTGGAAACCATAACCCAGTCAACTCCCTTCCACCGACGTAAATATCACACTTGATCCACTACCAAGCTTCATCATCTGGTACCCACTTATTCTTCCCTTTTGCCTCATTACCAATACGATCTTGACCCTTATCCTTTTTCTGACCACCGGCCTCTCCAAGTGAATCCAGATAATCCCCAGTGACCAAAGTCACCCTTGCTCCTGGTAGAATCCAGTGGTCGCTGAAAGGATGTTCCTCAGTAACCTGTCCAATGCCTAACTTCTGTCTAGAAACATACATGCTCGAACTTTCGACCTGGGCTGGACTTGGATTGCCTTGAACATTGATGCCGAGATCTGTGACTGGGACTTTGCGATGGAGCTGGGGGAGAGATCCGTGTGGGAAAGTGAAGAGGTAGATAGTTGACGCGAACGCCTTCCTTGGCAGCTTGAGCCCATTCCTCCTGTCTCTCTGTTTCTTTTCCTTTTGCTAAAGAGGACATATAGCTATTGCCGGTAGTCTTGTCCCATCCACCTGGCTCTTGCGTTGATCTTTCATCTTGTTCGTCTCTCCATCCTCCGTCTCCTTGAGGGGTTGAGGCTCCTTGTTCGATTTCCCATGCTCTTGAATGGAAATCTGAATCCCCTGCACTACTCCAATCTCCGCCCTCTCTTCTTTGAGCTGGGACTTGTTGCTGGTATCCCCCGCCTTCCACGTCTTTGCTGCTTCCGATACTACCACGTCCTCTAGAAGATGTCTTTACGTCTCCTATATTACCCTTCTTCCTCCTCAGTGTTTGTGGAATGATTTGCCCCTCAAGGGTCTCCTTGGGGATTGTACGCCTGTTGGAGTTGCTCATGACGAGTTGGAGTTTTGTTTGTGGGTCGATGGATGGCTTGTGCACTTGACGCGGTCGACTGATATTGGCATTGCTCTGCAGATGATGTCTGATGAGAACTTCCTCAATTACTCGACTTCACCAATATTCAAAGGGTAAATGGAAATGATGCGTGCCTAAGTTTGGATTGTGAGATTCTCTTGCGTTCTGTGGAGTTCGTCATATGCTATCAATCGAAGTGAGTAGATTCACACGCAAAACGATGCCACAGCAACATGCATACAAGACGATAAATTCCAGCAGAATGAATTCGATAGATGCGCCTGTATTCAACGTATTTCTTCTTCTGTTTATTTTGATGTTGTTTAACTCTTTCCGTGTCATCAAGACAAGTTTTTACGGATATATGCTTATGGCCAGCTTTAATTCTTGCTAGAGACAAAGAACCTTGTAAGGGCACCAGGGTATAGATAAAGATTCGAAGCTGATCAAAACTAAAAGAACATAATAATAACCTATATTTCTTATTCTGTGTCTTGTACTTTCTAGCTTATAGACTGGTCAAGCACTGCTTTGTGCTGTTTGTGTGTACAAGTGTTATAAGCTGGCACAACATAGCATCCATAAGCTCAAAACTCTATACTATACTCAACCCGCAATGTGCAAAAGATCTTAGGATAGTTCTTGGTTAGAGAAAGGGCACGTTAACTTAAAATAAACCCTTATGATAGGATGTAAAATTATGACAAGCTGACTTACAACCAATTGGAGTGGCATGAGAAACTCAGCGCTAAGGTGTAAGAGACAAGTTGGCCCTCAACTAATTACCACACTTCACCTTGGTTCAAGCGGCCTTATATAAGTTAGTGCCTTCTGTGTTTGAAGGCAGGCAAGTGATGCAGATCCATAGCCTGCAATTGATTTTTCTTGAGCTAGCTGAGTTACTTGGCATTGGGACTTTCTATTCCTTGCGATGATGAAGGAGACTCCTTGACTAAGTGAGAAATTTCCTGTCCATAGCATATTTACACAACCTGCCTGTATTCGAAAAGAAAGTCTGCACATCTCTAGACAGATAAATTCGCTACGTTCACTCGCAATTCATAACAAATGAGGCATTTATTCAGCGACGTTTAAGTATTCCGTCCATACCCAAAAGAAAAAAACAGAACCACCCTACAAGTGTTATCGAGCAAATTGAAACAAATTCCTTCGTATACTTAGATGCAAAAGCATATGCAAAAAGTCAAATAGAAGGCAAAAAAGAAATAATCATGGAGCAGCGGCGGATCGAACACCGGACTTTTCGCACATCAGATAATGCAAAGCGAACACTCTACCACTGAGTCACAACCCCGGGAATATTCATCTAAAGATGAATGCTGACCAATTGTTGATAATTTTCGTTTCTTTACCATTATATACCATTGCAAATTTTTCCAAGCGTGGAGAAATGGTGTGAATGTGATTGGTGTGATGAGGCTCAGAGTGGAGCATGTGGGCTATGGACTGTGGAGCCGAGTCTAATGTCTCCACTTGATATCCCAAGCTAGTGTTCAGGGACATCGTTTACTCCTGAGGTCCCCCTTTCTCTAGGCTCTTGACTATTTTGAACTTACATTGTAGTGGTAAGTTGGATAATAAATTCACAAAGTGGACTGGATATAATTATGCATATCAAGATTTGACTATATACCGAAATCCTATCACGCCGTACCTTCGAAATCACAACTCCGTAATGATCCTACCTCGCTATGCTCAAACAACCGATATAAACAAATCCCAATATCGTCAAATGCTCTGATTAGTTCTCCTCGAACTCCTGGTAGTAGGCTGGCTCGCCCTGGCCACCTTGCTCTTAGGTTTCCACGCCTCGTCTTCAAGACTCTTAGCTCTAGGCCTCTTTTTCTCCACCCAACCAGGCCCCTTTGGCAAACCCCAACTCTCATCAAAAGGATCCTCATCATCAAGCTGCTGCCCATCCTGCTGTTGGCTTTCCACATCGCTACTTTCCAATGTAAGATCAACGATCTGACTCTGGGATTCCTTGAATTGGTTCTGAGATGTCTTGAAATGGCTGCTATCAGGAGCAAATTGGCTTTGGGAAGCCATGTATGGACTGGTATTAGGAGCCTCGACTTCACTCTGAGAAGTTTTGAAGTGCGACGGCATAAAAAGGCTCTGAGAAGCCTTAGGGGTCGTGTTATCAACATCGTCTTCTAGCAACGAAGCATCTAGCTTGGCCATTGCTTCACGATATTCTCTGTCTGCCTTGATTTCTTTCGGAGGGGTCCGTTCTCTTGGGACACTAGCTCTCTTTGATGCTATCGATGCTGAACGTGCAGTGGAGAATACTTCCTCCAAGGAGGGCAGGGCGTCTGAGGATAGTTCGTCATCGAAAGCGATATAGGCATCGTTGTCAGAGTCATTAGTGTACCGTGATGATATTCTAGGTAGTTCTTGTTTCGGAGACGTTGCACGTTCTTTGAAAACGTTCACAAAAGAGTCGTTTTCTTCAATCTCACGCAGTTTTTCTTTGGCAAATAGAGAATCGTCTGGCTGGCGGCCGTAATCTCCAGTTTCATTTGATACAGAGGGGCGATTGTGATTGTAAGACTGGGTATCAGTCTTCGTGAACTTTACATCTTCGGCAGGGGATTGAACCTGTGAACTTGTGGGCTGAATTTGTGAACTTGGCCATAATTCGGTTGGTCGGAATCGCATAGGGCTTCCTTGATCGAGTCTGGATGGCGAACTTCCAAAGCCATTGAATATAGGTGAAGGGATGCTGCTCATATCGGTTTCTTGTAATAATTTTTCAAACACTTCAGCATCAACAGGTCTTGATACATGAACTTGATCGTCGCGAAGGAGGGTAGGAGGAACATCGGAGCGAAACCCAGCATCCTTGATCATCATGGAGATTTCATCCCGGGCATCATCTGAGATAAAGTTGGTGAGCATATAGTCTTCGGGACCGCCATGCTGAGAACTCGGGGATTCTTCACCTACTTGAGGTGTTACTGCAGCCTCCGCTTGGAGTGGCTTTCGTTCTTCAGAGTGGTGCTCGTGGTCGAGTGTAATCGATTCATCTGTACTGCCGCCCTGCTTTCCAGTAGAGTTCTCCGTGCTCAAAGTAGCAGGTGCTGCTTGCACGATCTTTGGCTCAACGAACTCCGAGAATGCCAGGGTTCGATGACCATCGTCTTCCTCGTCTTCATACTCATCATCTTGTGGCATCTCAAATTTCCCATAGATGCGCTCACCAGTTTCTTCATCATAGTACTTTTCGTTCCAGTCACGGTCTCTCTTAGCTAGAGTAATGTCGAGAGCTCCGCTCTCACTGGCGGTGATAATCACAGCCGTACGGTAGGTAGACATTTGGGGCTGCCAATTTGTGGCTTCCGACATCGTGAGTTCTTTGTATGCAATGACTGTCCCTGGCTTTAAGTCTTCATTTCTGAGATCAGCCAGTGTAGATAGATCTTCGGGGAGTTCTGGCAAGTCATCGTCTTCATCATACATGCTTGCGTTACCCGTAAATTGAGACGTGTCTTGCATGATCTGGTCTTCAATAGCAGCTTCGACTGCGTCCTCGACTGCAACTTCCTTAGCTGATGGTTGAAGCGTCTCAATGACTTCTGATGGAGGCACATTATCATAGTCGAGTTGGGTGCTATCATCATACGCCACATTTTCAGTGTATGATTCACCATAGTACTCATCATACTGCTCTTGGCGTTTGCGCTTATTCTTCTTTCTGGCATTACGGCCACCGGTTCGCTGCTGAGGATCCCAACGCTGGACAAATGGGAAAGGGGGCTCGCTAAGCTCAACGCCCTCTTGGCAGCATTCCACAGCACGAATAATGATTTTATCGCGCCATGAATCATCATCATCATCATCAGCATCATCATCATCATCCTCATTTGGAGTATTACCAGCAGCTTCCTCGGTCTCCTTTGTAGGTATCAATTTCTTTGCGTACTTCATCAAGTCGTTCTTTACCTTCTCTTCATCGGCCTTGTTCTTTGGTGTCTTGATTCCAAGGGCGCCAAAAAGAAGGCGACGACCGGCTCCTAGATCGAGTTTTGATCGTCGAGGACTTTTTTCTATCCGCGTGCTTGGATCTTCTATGACTGTGTCAGGGACTTGTGATTCGTCGACAATGCCAGAAGCGTAATCCGCGGTCACGCTGGTATCCACGTTATTGGTAGAAGGTAGGTTTTGTAATGTCGCGGAAGAAATATTTTCGATAACTGGACTAATACTCTTGGGTGCTGAAGCAGACATCCTCTTAGGAAGATTGCGTTGAGGCTCTGAACTGACATCTACACCTCCAGAAGCCAAAGAGGCAAGAAGCTCCTGTCGTTTAGCTTCGAATTCTTCATTTTTGGCTTTGCCAGAAACCTTCTTCTTCGTACCTCTAATTGAGGGTACATCCTGTGATGACGTTGAAGCAATAGCCTCGGTAACTGCAACTTGACTAATGGTCTCTGTCACCGGGGTAAGAGTTCCGTTATTGGAAGTGCCAGCCTGAGATTCTGTGCTAATATGCACGACTCCAGCAGCCACGGAGGCGAGAAGCTCTTGTCGCCGAGCCTCAAACTCTTCGTTCAGAGTGAAGTCCTTGCTAGAATCACTCTGCTCTTCCTTAGAAACCACTGATTTTGCTCGAATTCTTTCAAGAGCACTGGCAGCTTCCTCGGAAGTTGGGTGTTGCCCAAGAGCCATCTCGCCGAATTCTGTGAGAGTGGTTCCTGCAGGAAGAATACCTTTAGCTTGAAATCGTTTCAACTGCTGCGTATGTCGCCTGCGTTGATTTCTAGATTTAGTTGATCGAGACCCTTGGCCTGGGGGGACCGTTTTTGCTGGAGCAACTACGGGTTTCTCGCCGCTACTGACGACACTGTTCGAGCTTGAAGACAGAAGAGGAATTCCGCTGGTCTTCGTGCTATCCAATGCTAGCTTGCTGGACACCTCTTCAGGTTCGGAATCAGAACTCGAGTCTGAATCTGTATCCGAGTCTGAATCCGAGCTTGAATCCGAGCTTGAATCCGAGCCTGAAACCGAGCCTGATACCGATTCTGAGTCAGAACTCGAACCTGCACTGGCGTCCGAACCAGACGATCCTGATTCTGATTTTGAAGTCGAGTCTGAATTAGAGCCGTCCTCACCAGAGCTTGAGCTGGAAGATGACGCAGCGCCATGGACCATTGGCTTTTCTGGCTCATCCATTTCAGACTCAGACCCAGAGTTATCATCACTACTCTCATCATCGCTGCCATTCTCCATTTCGAAGTCCTCGTCCTTGGAACTATCATCATCGTCCAGATCTATAGCATCTGGATTGGCAACTGGAACATCCTCCTCATTCGTAAACTTGACGACTTTCTCTCCTCCACCTGATATAGAAATAGAACCTGGCGGTAACCCATTCTGGTCGTAATAATCAAGGAGTGGATTTTCGTATTCCCCAGGAAACGGTTCGCCGTCTTCGTCTACCATGTCGACTTCCGTGTCATCCTCAAGAACAAGTTTTTGGGGTTCACTGACTTGAACTTTCGGCTTAGATTTCGCAGGCGTGAATGCTAAAGCTAATGCATTCCATGCCATGCTTTCGTCGCCGCCATTCCTCTCCAGTATTTGTCGGCAGATGATCTCTGGGGCATCTGGAAAAGATTCGGACAATGAATTAAGCTTCACGGAAGTGTTTGGTGCCTCGTATTCCTCAGTCTCCTCCTGTAATGCCTCCAGCTCCTCCTCGTCAATTTCGATGTCCATTTCATCTTCTTCTTCCTCTCCGGGAGACTCGAGATCTTCGTCCTCTTCGTCCTCTTCTTTTTCTTCATTCTCTTCACTTCTTTCGTCATCATCTTCAAAATTTGCCCGTATCACCAACTGCTTATTCCCACCGTCGCCCGCCTCAATCGCAAGCTGATTCTCAACAGACTCATCCTCCAGATCACCAAGATATAGTCCGTCGTCGTCCTCCGAATCATCAACTTCATTTTCACTAGGATCGTAATGACTATCATCATCAAGTATGACCTTTCTGCGCTTCCTCGGAGGTATATAGATAGCAGGTCGCTCAGTAGGTCCTCGTAGTCGTGGTCTTCCGTAAGCAACGCCATCCACCAAATGCCGACCATCTGAGGTTATTTGATGTCGTCCAGATATTTTTCGTATCCGAAGATCATGTGTAAGGAGAGGACGTATGCTGCAGAGAAATCAGCTCGAAGCTTCTCAAGAAACAACAAGTTTTCGCGAAATAGTTTCATTCGGAGATAAGAATGCGCCAGTAACTTACAGGACCTCGTCATCTTCTTTACAGACTCTGCCTAGAACTTGAAAATGGAAACACTCAAACCCTCTGCCGCCATTTGCTAGAACCTCTACCGCATAATCTTCAAGGCCCCACTCGCCGCTCTCAAGAGGAATAACCTCATTGACTTGCTCAACTAGCTGGGAAACAAGTATCGAAGAATCCGCAACATCCCAGATAATGGGCGCATCTGGAAGCGCATTGCGCCTGACGATCAAACGAAGACGCATTATATTTGTGCAGAATAAGTACTTGAGCGATCAAGTATCATTCAGCGTGAAAGAAATTCCATTTGACTTCTGAAGATTGGAGTCGTAAAAAAAAAAGTCGAAGATCTGAGGGTCGAGATTAAGCTTGGAGCGTGACGATATAGCGACGCGCGGGAACTAAGCGTGGAATTTTTGGCGTTGTGGGGTAAATGATAGGTACATTCATAAAGTTCACGTGCCAGATATTGCGCATTTCTTCAACAAATATTGGTTCAGAAAACGACGATGAGTACCTGATGTGTAATGTGTAATTACACTTTCGATCTCAACAAGTGAGGTGTTAATATATCTGCTCAAGTACTACAAGTTTCGTAGACTTAACGGCAGTCCAAAGGAATTCACATACTCTCAAGTTTCTGGCGAAGCTCATTTACATCGCAATATTTTGGACCAAAGAGTGAACGCGACGATTTGAGGGACCCATCGTATTCAATTCTCGATGTTATGATCTATCCGGACTCCGCAACTTTTGTCTCCCATACCAAATTAACCTTGCAAGCTCTCCAATTAAATGCAGACCGGTACGCCCTGGTGCCTCCAAATGCTGCAATATACAAGACGTTGCTGTAACATGCAGAACTAATAGTTCCTGCGATGCTTCGTCACAGTTTCTCCCTCTTCCTCTGTCACTTCAAGTGGAACTCCCAAGCTCGTTGCGCCCAATGCCTTCGCTCCACCCAGACGGCGTCCAGCGCCAACCTTAGTTGCTTTCCAAGACGCCTTCTCGGCCTCAAGCAACTCCTTCTCTTCCTTCTTGCCCAACATAGTTCCTTCGATACTGAAGAATCCGCGTTCTCTGTCATGCGAAGATTCGGTATCCTTCACTCTGAATTTTATTGTGCCATCAATTCTGTTTCCTTCTCCGTCCACATAGTAGCCAATTCCATCTTCCGCGTAATCACCTTCTTCGCCTGTCTTTTCTTCTCCCTCAACTCCAATCCACTTCCACTCTTTTGGGAGTCGTTTGCGCTCAATACTAGCATTGAACAAGTTCCAGCAAACCAAACCTAAATGTCCCTCATTCTGCAAGTTGATGTATCCTTCCAGAAGTCCTCCGCGTTGTGGCTTGAAGATAAGGAACTCTGCTGTAAGCCATGAGTAACTGACGGCGTACTCATCAATACTCTTTAGAAGAGTCTTTTCGCCATCGTTTCCATATGGTGCTTGCGAAAGTCGCGGGCTGCTATATGACAGTATGACGCCTCGGAATGGTGGGTAGTAGGTGAGGATCAATGGTGAAAGATGTTCGGCGCAAAGGCCTTCGAGGGGGTATCGTTGCGAAATCGGGGCAAGTGGAAGATAGAGTGATGAGGTCTGGAGGTGGAATGGAGAATCATCGATGGTTTTCGATGGCTCGGAAGCAGTTTGTGCGACTACATTTTCTGTTGTAGAATTGTCGGATTTTTCTGAACGATGCTTCTTTGATTTCTTGCTAGTAGCGTCTTCTTCTCTATCTCTTTTACGCTTCTTCTCTCCATCAGACTTTTGCTTTTTCTCAGACTTTTCTTTGTGCTTTTTAGGCGATGTGGTCAATTGATGCGATTCTGCAGCCATCTCGACGGACATAATCGAAGCGTTCTCGTACAAATGGGATTTTTCGATTAGATTTATGGTTTGTTAAGAATAAAGTCGTGGTCAAAAATTCATGGAGCTGCGGCCGCTAGCGTCAGTATGCCGCTACCTCAAGCCTTAGGGACACCTCGAGGCTACCACTGATCTTGTAGCTCTTTGATAAACCACTACCAACATTCATTTAGATCAGATTCACCTATAAGTGCGCTTTCGACCACTTTGCTCTTTAGTTCATTTCATGAGGAGGTCGCAAAATGTCATCCCAAATTCCAGCCCTTGTTGGCTGGACAGTTCTACCTAATGTAAGTTGTTCTTAGCCTCGTCTAATGCGCTGGATGAGCCAACCTTGACACTTTACAGATAGCCACAAACTTCCTTCAGAATGTGTATTATGGTATCACCATACGCGCAGGAGAGCCAAAACCGCAACCTGGAAGTCCTCGATATGTCAAACATTACAAGCGTATACGAATAATTGTCATCTTGACATATCTTTTGTTTACCATTCTGCAAGCCGACGATGCAATCCGAAGAGCAAGTGATTATTACCAAGACCTTGGTGTATCTTACAACATTGATGATAGAGGTATCAAATCGCGGTTTCGACGTTTGGCAGCAATCTATCACCCGGATAAAGTCACCTCAAACTCGCCATCTGCGCAAGACTTTTTCGTACATCTTAAAGTTGCTCAAGACACGTTGCTCGATCCTGCCAAGCGGTTTGCTTATGAACGATTTGGACCCGAAATAATCGAGTGGAAAGGATGTTCCTCAACATATGACTATGTCTCACAAGGAGTTATGAGCAAAATCTTAGGCCACTACGGAGCCATGGCCATCTTTATGTACATAGGAGGTATGCTTGGGTATCTGGAATGGGGCAAGCACTGGCGCTGGGTTACACTTATCAGCCTCTTTACTTTTGAATGCCACACGATATCGCGACCATTCTACCCAGCTTTTTCCTCCAAGATCCTGAACCCTTTACTGGTCAACTTCACGAATCATCCACCATATTTACCCTTTCAACTCATCTCTCTAGCCCGAACTATGTCCGTCACGATTTACATAGCATTTTCGCAAATTGGACCTCTCCTTCAGTCGCCGGAAGTGGCACGTGCGACTCAGAATTCCGAGGCTCTGTTACGACAACAATTAGAGGGCTTGCAGAAAGTAGCTCTCATGGCAGACAAAGAAGCTTCCAGGTTGACAGAGATGGAGATGGCTCCATTCCAGCATGACCCAGCAGCTCTAAATGATCTGAAGGGTAAGGTGAAAGAGTGGCTTGTGACGAACACAGTACGGAGTGATCCCGAAGTCAGCAGTAGTATACATTCGCAAATCCAAAAACGAAGAGCGGGTGCTCCTGCAGGTGCTAGGGGTAACAGATAAACTTAACTAAAAATATGAGAAACTATGTCACTGGCCCTCCTTCGAATGCGTATTGTGATGTATCTCATTAGGCTGGCGTATTGTGGCCAGGGAAGTGGCTGGGGACTTGATTTCGATACATTTAAGTTCCTAATGGGTTGATCCACATTGTCTACGATAAACTACTAACGAATAACTACATGTTCCTACTTTTGATTCTAAATAGCTGTGGAGTTCTTATTGACTATACAATTGCAAACAAGTATAAATACTTGAATAAGTTTGTGGCATTAACTACATATGATTGCATAGTTCTTTATAACTCTAAGATTCTGGTAACTGCATGTCTTGATATAACTACACAGCTCTCAATACACGTATGTCTCCAGAGACTCATATGAAAGGAGATGCTGTTGAAGTGACAACCAGGAAAACACATTTTCTAGAAAGCACATTGCACTGCCATTTAGACTTTAGTTCATCTGTATTAGACTGACAACCGTGAACTGAGGAATTGTCGAAGCGTCCTTGGATAAATGCTGAAGTTATATCCGTGTCGCTCTTCTCCCTTATTATTTGAATGTATGGAGTCGCTTGACTCCAATATCAGAGCCATGCAAGTCTCGTATACCGGACAGGTTGAGCGAGGTGCCCAACAATTCAACAGCAGCTTTTGGTTTCAATTCCGTGTTCGTGCTCTGGCCTGACTCCTCAAGCTGGAAACCACTGACGACTTTGTTGATATTTCCGAGTTTATATCTTGATTATGACACAAGATCACCATCGCTTAATTAAGCATTAAAAAAGGTCAAGAAGATCCTCAAGAAGGGTCACGGGAGTCTAGTGCTGCCTGAATGATCAGTTTTTAGATGGTTGGTCGATCTTAGTGACAGCCACACCAAGTAAGCTTACCAGAATGCTTGTCGGTTAGTCCAAAAAACAATTATATTGTATGGATAAGCTTGAGGACGGGAGGGTAACAATCCTATTGATAACTTTTTATAACTTTGTTAGTCTTCGAGGAATCTAAATAGGGATTTCTAGACTCGGAGACCATAACTTCACTTAATCTCAATTAAAAAAAAAGTTGCTGTTCATCAATTACGTGAGCGATCTCATGACATAATATTATGCCATAGGTATCTTGAAGACATGCTTATTTCAGCCGACTGCATGAAATGCTTCTAAATATGGGGCTAGCAGCCTAAATAACCAATCATATTGCTTACCGGTCTTCCATGACCCTGCAAAGGCGACATTTTTCCGACAGGCGGTTTTGCGCATCATTTGACCAACCACAATCAAGCTAACGACCTCCATCTTCAAGTATCATCCGACCCCAAATCGACGGAGCATTCTGTGAAGGATTCCAGTTTTAAAAAGATGAGAAGAGATTTTTTGACGTTATATTTGACATACAGGGAAAGCCATAGAATCTGACCAATGAATGGCTCCGAATCTATGAAGGATCGGCGAATTGGAGATGGAATAGAGGACTTGTGTGGAATAGTGTCAAGTATGGCAAAGGATTTTGTGAGTCAGGAGCGCCTAGACCGCATTTTGAGGCTTAAAGGAAGGCTGACGCCCCAATTACCTCTGATATCATCAATACAGACAGTCCTTGTGCCGGTAGGTTGGCTCATATTTCTTATATTTACCACGGTTCCCTCCAGATAATGTCCCTTATTCAAGTTCAAGTTCAAGATCATCATTATAAATCCTCATTAAAACCTTCAATTAACAAACCCCTTTATACTCAAGTAATTATTCAAAATGAAGTTCACTGGAATTGTTGCCGCTGCGATCGCAGCAGCCAGCTTTGTGTCTGCTAAAGACTCCACTACTACAATAACCACTACACTTGATGTGTAAGTCCTCTGCATTGCAGTCTGTCCCTCAAATCTAACACCTCCAGCTCTCAAATAATTCATGGCTTCTATCCAACCGCGACACCTTCCATCAAGGATGCCGCTGCATCTACCAAACTAGCGAAGACCCTCGAGAAGATTGAGAGTAGCTGGGAGGGTTCTCCAGAATGGACATCCGTTGCACAAGCTATTATTTCTGCAGCACCTACCTCAGCTCAATCGAGCATCGCTTCCAGTGGCTACGACTATGATGTACTCACTGCTGCCGACTGGTACTCTAGCGTTGATTCTAAGGCAAGGAAGGCATACTCTTCTGAGGTTGCTGCATTGGCCTCCGCTGCCAGCAAGGTTCTCGAGAATGGCGCGGTTGAGACTGGCCGCCCTGGTATGCTTATTGCTGGCGCTGCTGTCGCTGCTGCTGGTCTCATGGCTGCTCTCTAAGAAGATTCAATGGATGGGAGATAATGGGGAAGGTTGCAGGATGGGGGCACGCGAACATAAGCTATCATAGATGCGATGATTCATTAACGCTATTTTGAGTAATCTAAAGAAATTTTGTACTTGACATCTGAAATGTGCCATTCCACTTAAGTTTGCCTTCAGTTATGAAGTTGTGGAACATGCACACACGATTCATCGACAGAACTCGGATTCTACTCGCCCATATCTTCAATGAAGGATTACCTGAGACTGCATAATTTTATATCACAACTCTGGATGACTACTATGGAACATGGGCGACTTTCAGAAGCTGTATATATCTGGACAACCAGCTCAGTTCATTAATTATACAGCTACTTTGAGGTCTTCGCTTCTTAAGTAACTTAGGACTCTCGATGGTCAAATTTCATATTATTTTAAGACGTAACACATTCACTCACAAATAGTTGTACGTAATATAATCGATATATCAGTAACTAATAAGTTCATCGAGCCCTAAAGATAGCACCCTCAAAAATCGCAATACATGAAAATGACCAAAGAGTCCTCCACCACTACAATCACTTAAAAAGTGAGAGTTTGACCAGCAACACCAACGACACTAGACTCGACGTTTGCAGAACCCAGAAGAGTGTAGTCGTATGGGACACTGGTAAGAGTGCCAGCTTCAGCAGTGTTGCTGCTATCGCCGAAGTCGTTGTCATTGGCAACAGCATAACCATCATCGGTGCTGTAGAGGGCCTTGCTAGAACCACTGAAGACGTTGGACTCGACAAGGACTTGAGCACCATCACGAGTGTTGATACCATCCGAGACAGTGAGGAAGTAGGAGTTGTAGATATGACCGGTTCCGAAGCGGATGGAGGGGGTACGAGAGTTGATGTTATACCAGTAGCTGTTACTTCATTAGACATTGCGAGTTGGGATTATAATCAGCTTGAATGGGCTTACTTGTTGGCATAGGTGATGTGGAGATGGCCGGTATCTTCATCGCCATTGTTGTCAGAGTGTCCCACGAGTGAGGCTTTCCAGTGGTCATGGATGTAGGAGTTGGAGACGGTGATATACTATAACGCGTAAGGTATGTTAGTAGATATTCTGAGGGTCTTAAAAACGGTCTCGTTATAGAAGTGCCGCGACTAAGCCTCTATGGAGGTCCCTAAAGGGGCGAACGAGATCTATACGTACATCACTGGCGTGAGTGACATCAATCAATCCATCGTAGTAATCTTTATCGTGGTCTCTGTCAGAAGACACATCTACGTGGTCAATCCACACGTTTGTCGAGTATTGTACACCAATAGCATCGCCGTCCTCTGCGAGAACCTTTTGAACAAAAATGTTGCGGATGATAACGTTGCTCTTCTCCTTGACCAATCTAGGACTAATCAACTAATGCCACGGTATAACTAGAGGTACGAACTTACAAGCCATTGCCAACGAAACCTGCGTTGGAATCTACGCCAATAATACTGGTGTTGCTTCCAACCTTGACTTGCTTGGCGGTTTCGGTGATTGTGCCAGAAACGAAGACTACCTTAGCATCATCACTGGTGACTGCAGCAGTAAATTCGGCGTAACTGCTGACAGTGGTGGTAGTTCCTCCAGCACCTCCAGTAGTTCCTCCGTTCTGACTAGCATATCCGATAGCGGCATCAGTAACTGATGCTCGCTTGGCCACCTCAGCGTGATCTGCCTCGTTTGATGTAGGAGTTGGAGCTGCGACTGCTAGACTAGCCAGAGCCATGCCCGTCGAGAGAATTGAGAACTTCATGATGAAAAAATTGGGGGTTGGAAACAGAGTAATTTCAAGAATGTAGAAAGAATGTAGAGAGAATGTAAAGCTCAAGAGAATGTGTGAAGATGAAATGATAAGAATCGTTGGAATAAGGAGGGATTTTATACTCAGAAGGATGAATAGACTTACTCAGCCAAGCATTCACAAACATCTTGCTAGGTAGAAACCTACTCCATTCACGGAAACTTGGCTATTCTCTTGGCATCCGTTCAAGAGATAGTGTTTCTGATGGCCTCTCCAAGCATAGATACTGCACCACACCATTGGTGCGGATGTGTTTCTCCAAAGATGCCAAGACGACATGTAGGCAAAAATCTGTGAACCCAATATACAGATCAGACGACGGTAGAGAATGATGTCAAGCCAAGAAATATGAATACCTGGGCAGGACCTGTGAGACGCGTAAATCTCGAAACATCTTGACTTGCCAAGAGATCAGTGGGAGCACAAACTGGTACTTTGATGGCGCAAACGGACATATATAATGGCGCGAACACACAGTAGCGGAGTCGTGAATTCTCCGGGGCTGCGTATACAGAGTATGAGTAAACTTTCCGAAAAGGGATGACCTCAACCTTGTTTCCCAGTGAAACGTCGCGGTTAAATGACACTTTTCTTGGACGGGAGTTCATAGCGTTTTCTGTGGGGTACATGGCTTGGCGCACTATATTTGAGGTGTCCAGGGTTCGGGACACTCAGCCGTAACTCGGTTTTCAAATGCATAAACGAATTTGTGCACGAATGGCCGTATAGACTGCTAAAAAGCTGCGATTTCGTTGCAATATGAGACAAAAACAACGCTTCTAGATGACAAAAATAAATGAATGTGACCGGCCAGTTACTCACGAGGACTCACGAGGATTCACGACGTTCGTACCAGCTAAATCTCAGATTCGTGGAATGAAGGCTCGGCGTGGCATTGTGCATCTACCAGAGACTTGCGGACTTTATTTCAGCGCGAGAGAGTCTAAGTAGTAAAGTAGACTCTTGGTAATCCGGAATTCGTCTCATGGTCTCTAGTGAGAAGAATCGCGAGTGAATGACCAAACACCATGAAAAGAGTGTCACATAGCCGTTGACCAAAAGGACCCAGATGGGTAACTTTGACTACTCTTGTTACGACATATCGAGTACTCCAGAGACAATGGTAACAAGAACGTAAGATTCGACAAGAAGCATGAGGCAAGTGTAGCGCACCGTGACCTGTTTCGTGATATTCATATCATCTTCCTCTTCACGCCGAATATTTGAGGCCATGTAAAGTATAAAGTACATATCATACATTACCATAATGGCCAGAACTCTGTCACGAAATCTTTGCCATCATGAAATTACCGTATCTGGTGATCGTTGATTAACTGTACTCAAGCTCTACTTGGAACCTTCGAACCTATGAAGAATGAGCCTGGAAGTAATCATTTCCAGAAGATGATGATTGATCAATTCTAAAGCAGTTGGATCTTCTGTGTTTGCCAAGATTCTAACCTAAATAAGCACGATCGAATGGCGTTTAGTTGTTTAATAGTACAGTACATTATGTATGTAACTCACCCTAAATCACTTAGCACTCACTCGCAAGCTTGGACGTTTTTGAGCCTCGAATAAGGTAGGAGCACACGAGGTTTAGGCGCGTTAGGCATCAAGGCACCTATCGCTATTCACTGCACGTCGCGAACTTATCGCGATCACCTTTGTGTGCAGTGAACAAAGACTTGTAGGCTTGCGGACGAGAGCCTCACTTTGGAGTTTCTACTACGATCTCATTCCTTGTATATTCCGCGAATCTCACTTATTAAGGCGACTTTGACGAACTATGTTACACAAATAATCACTGTCCTGCCAAGTTGGAACAAGGCAAGCGCAAACAAATGCACATTCGATAAGCACAGGGCTGTTAAGGCGATCACCAACGTTTTGCGCCTCGCCGCGCCGCAGTGATCCATATTAACGACAACGTGCATATACAATCCTCGAGAGTAGGGTACGTAAAGCAAATGTGAAGGCGTTCTCAAGCTTTATATCGAGTATCATGCTCCGCTGCCTGCGTTCCAGAAGATACGACCATTGCAGCCATCTACACATTAACCAATGCCTACACCATGCGACGACCTCCAGGCAGAGAAGAAAACATGACGGAACGTCAAGTTGCTACGGCGAATAACACTCTCAACGCCTTCGTCGGAGGACGACAGAAATCATGGATGACTGCTGCATCGGCGACAGTGAGGCCCAGCCCAAGGGCATCAGCGCGTGTTCCATCACAACTGTAAACTATCCCCATTTCTGCCACTGAAATCTTGCGTTACCGAGAGTCCTTTCCTGGTGGGACTTTGGATACACGAGAAAGAATCAACAAAGGCACCTTGTATCTCATTATGCTAATACTCTACTCGATAGGGCAGCGAGTTCATCATCTGTACTCCCATCACCAGCACCTAGTGACGAACCAAGCCCTGGAACCTCGATACAACATGTCAGCCCTGATCCTGAGCAACAAGTCAGATTAAATGCAGAAGTGGCTACTACACAGATTCCGCAACCTATCAATGTCAGTAGCCTAGCTCAAGTCCATGTAGACGCAGTCAATACGCAGACTGAGACGCATAATCGAGACTCCATACAAGCAAGTGATGAAGGTAGTCGACAACCTGTTCGCCCCGGAACTGGCACATGGACAGCACCGCCCCAGAGACAACGTCATTTGGTACAGTCACAAACTCAGAGTCCAAGGTACGATACTTCCAGGCATATGGTGTTAATCTCACGCATTATCCTTTGCTTTATTTCATGATAGTAACTCATCTGCAGTTCAACAGTACCCAGAAACAATGCATCAAATCTTGAAAACAGGCTCCATTTAATAGATATGCATATCAAAAGCATAGGTGGAGGAGAAGCCATCAGCTCATCCCTTGATCTTCCAAGGTTCAAGCTTTTAAAGGACGCTTGCCTACAAGAAGACTTCTTTTACGTCGCGCTGCATCAAATATTCTGTCTGTGGACCTATGCGCCGTATGAAGTCCAAGGGAAGGTCCCAAATTGTGACAATGATACCGTTCTAGCCCATGGGCTGCTGATCTTGGGGCAATTGATCAAAGAAAACGAGTCCTTGGATCCTGTGAATCTGAAATGGTTCTCGTACTTTCCAGGAAACTTTGCAGATTTCTCAATAATATCAAAACCATACGGGGATGCTGTTGGAAGGGTTGGAACTTTCTTGTCCAAACTTTGCGCAGACTGGGCTAAATATAATATCGAGTGTGGCCAGCGAGGCTATCCTCCCCTGATGGACGAGTTGGTAAACCGTCTATCCTTGACATCGCCTATTCTACAGCAGGTTGTTTTTACTGCAGCTAGGCGCAATCTAGGCTTCAAGGATGATAATTTTGGTACTCGAGCAGAGAGGCTTTTCCAGCGGGACTTGGCTGGCCATCGTGCACTCGCTTTACGAATGAACACCGATAGGCCTCCAACTCGGAGAGAGGCCGAAGAGCGCAACATGGCCTTGGCTAACCGTTATCTCAAAATACAAAGACAAAGAACGTCAAGTGCAAGTAATTCACCAGTGGCCATTAACACTAGCGGAAGTAACTCGACTGCTTATTCCCAGGCTGCGAATGTATACACTAGTCAAGCTCCTTCTCCCTTGACGACTACTTTTGATATAGGTGGCCGGCTTGTTAACTCCCCCAATATGACAAGTTCTGGGCAATCCTCGCCACAGTTGCCGCAGATTAATTACAGCAGAAACATATCGAATGCTTCACCGCAGCTACAGCAGACGAACCACAATGGGAATCCGTCAAATGCTTCATCTCCGCAGCAGCAGACATACTTCAATAGGCATCCATCGAATGCCTCCTCGCCGCAGCAGCATATGAACTTCAATAGAAATTCATCAACTGCACAGTCTCCGTTAGTCTCCCATTCTCCCCGGTTTCAGGGCCAGTTTGTACAAAGTCCGGTCTTTCCGCCTACCCCAACGCTTCGCAGTAATGTTGCATCAAGCTCATATCCTGCCCAACCGAATCCCTCGACTCAGCAGTCTACTCATATGCATGCACCAAATGGACAGAGCCCTGTGTTCTGGAATCATTTGACACGAGCACAGCAAGAACAAGTGTCCCGTACTGCAGTTGCTCGTCAACAACAGTCAAACCAGCAACGTTATTTGAATCAGCAGCAAAACATGAACCAGTTGACGTCTTCTCAGTACCACCAGACCTTGAACCAGCCACAAAATCAGTCTCAAGCACCTCCCGTTGGCTATTTCCCAGGGACACCAGTGAACGTTGGAAGTGTTTCAAATCAATTCTACACATCTCGACCTCCTCCAGGCTCTAGTAACATTCAAACAATTATGGACTGTCTTTTAATACCCCCACTCGGAACTTCATTCCTACCGCAAGCATATATACCAGATGAGACAGCACTCCATCAAGCTCATCTCAAGTCTCCTCGACTACTCCCAACCGATGTTGCAATGACCAGTTCGAACCCAAATTCACTCCGATGCTATCAAGTTATTAGAAATCTTGCTGTGGGCCCTTCCGTGTTACGTATTCCTTCGCCATTATTGGAGCTATCGTTCACAGTACCGGCTTCCTTTATTTCCAGACTACCACAGATTGTCGATGACTTCACACGGAAATTCACTGTTGGGACGCTCCAATACCGTCTACGTTGCATTCAGCTCAAAACTACGAAGCCGCCAACTGAAGCTGAATGGGTCGTGGCAGAGACCAAGTGGCCGAGAGCTTTGTTTATGGAGATCAATGGCCCAAGAAATCAACTGGAACTACGCCGCAAGGCTTATTATGCGAAAGATCTACCTGTTGATCTCACAAATTATATCAGAGTCAATGGTTCTGAGCAGCCTAATGTGTTGCGCCTTTCTTGTAACAGACTGAAGGACGATCCCATTGAGTTACCATATAGCATTGGTATTGAGGTAATCGAAATACTGCAGCATGATAAAATTGTCCGAAAATGCTTGGAGTCGCAAATTATCCCCGCCGAGGAGACGCTTAGTAAGATCAAAGCTAGTCTAGCAGGGCCATCAAACGACGACGATGATTTTGCCATAGTTGCATCTGATATAACAATCGACCTTGCCGATCCATTCATGGCAAAGATATTCGATATTCCTGCGAAAGGTAAGGACTGTTTACACCGCGAATGCTTCGATCTTGAGACCTTCCTCACGACCCGGGGCTCGAAACCTAACACCACTGGCCAACCGAGTATGATAGACGTATGGAAATGCCCGCGCTGCAGTCTTGACGCTCGTCCGCAGAACCTTGTCATCGACGGCTTTTTGTTTGATGTGCGAAAACAGCTAGAGCAGGATAGCATGCTACACTACAAAGCTATCACTGTGACTCCGGACGGAAAATGGAGACCTAAACCCGAAAGACAATCGAGCCTCAAGAGGAAATCAATACCAGCAGACGCGGCCGGCTTTAGAGATGTTGATGATTATAGTGAGGATGAGGAAAAAACACCTATGATGAAGAAAGTCAGGATGGAGAGTGCAGATGCGAATAGGAGTGGGAGAAAAGGAACTGGGAACAGTGCACCAGAGGTCATTGTACTCGATGATTCAGATTAATCGTACTTGTTCGGAATGGATCACCGAATCGAACGAGAACGACGACAATGAAGGCAGTAGATGAAAGGGCAGCGATTTACAAAGGTTCCAAGAAGATTGCAAGAGACGGCGTTTGAAAGTCCGAACGTTGCGATGGCTTATTATTCTTTGCTTTGCATGGTGTTCAAGCATGGCGTTGGCTGGTCATAATGATTTTCTTTTTCTTTCGGTTTTGTTATGGAATATGGGGATTGAATGGTTGGCATTTTGATACCCAAATGAGTTAAGAGACTGGGAGACTACGATGGATATAATGTTGTTGATTAAGAGTTAAGGCCTTCGAAGAAGATTTCCTACAACGTTGAATAAGATTCGCTTTTCGACTGAGAGTTTTGCTCATATGTGCCGAGGAGCTGAATAGTTATGGAAGCATCTCCTGAAATCTTCGCGTAAATGCTTTGTGCACTGTTATGAGTTATTGATGTCAAAATTCGATACAATAGCAGTGATTGGATCAAATCATCTCCCTCTAGATATGACATCACACAAACAAAGCCCTCATGATAGGGCAATGATTGAAATCCTTTCAAAATATCACTCATACGTTCCATCGTGGACTATTGGAAAATGCATGGTTTTCTTTAAAATCTACAGCACTGATTAAACCTATGGCTCTTGAAATTATAAAGCTCTGAAAGAAGGCTCTGGACTATCAATTTGATAATCCATCATGCTAGCCCACCGTTCTGGGGACTTATTCGCAGTCGTTATGTGTAGAACATGGTGTCCCATGCTCCTAATTCATAGCCACGTAAGTCTGACTGAGTGTCTCGATATGTTGAGGCGATAAAGGCCAATCTGGTGACCTTCCATGACTTGATGGAAGCTCTAATCATCATTTAAACAGACCACACGCAGGACATAGCAAAGCACCACTGCATATATATCATATGCATGTCAGCATTGAATAAATCTTAAGTCTGGGGGATGAAGCTTTTTCTCAATCCCAACGGTAATTACACATTACGAATGTTCGATATCCTCGATTGGTGCAGAACAGAATGTGAAGAACGGCAAAAACCAAGGACAGTCATTTCGAAGAAAGCTTTATCTAGGTTGCTGACCATAATTCCATGTTGCGACGGTAAACTGATAACGCATTCCACCACTACAAGCTGCATGAATACTCCGCATCTTAGTCTCGGTATTACTACTTATCAGAAGCCCTGTTTCGAAGAAGTTCGCAAGCAATGCCGTACCAATTAACTCTTTAGCTTGCGCAACGGGCCGCTTCTTGTCACGGGGTATGTTAAATCCAATGTACGCGATCAACCCCATAAAGCCTCTATTTTATGAATGAGTAATATTTACAATATTAGGACACTTATTACCGAGTTTCTACAAATCTTAGTCTCCTACACCGATAAGAAATGATATGCAATTCAGTATGCTACTAACCTACAAACTGCATATCTATAGGTGGGATAAGTTACAACTGCCACATTTCAGAAGAATCTCCTGCAAGTAAGCTGACTTGCAAAGTGCTAGGCTTTGCAGACCATACCCATAGAATCTTAATAAATTGACAGTTGCGTTTACCAGCAGATGGGTTGCACTCTGTGCTGCCAAATCATCAATCGGGAAACCTGGATTTAACCGGGACTGGGTTTGTATGTACAATCACAAATGGCAAACGGTATTCAATCTTACCGCATCAAGGACTCCATGACAGCTTGTCAGATGCGTGTATGCAAAAGGCAGTTCGGTGGTATCAATCATCGATACGCAACATCCATGGTTTCAGATATGTGATAGGAGCGTATTTATTCGTTGTCGATATGAACCAAGCTGGGATCAAGTCACGATACTGTACACGATAAAGCATCATGCAGGCAAGCTCATCACAATGCCATTTGCCCATCCCTAGCTAGGATTATGGTGTCAACTCTGTACCCCGCAGTATAAAACTGCTATGTAAGAAGCTTCCTCCCAGTCTTCTATTACATTGTTAACTCAAGAGTGAGCGATCAGTTCTGTATAATCCTTCTTCGTGGTTGCTTTCAACCACAATTTTCGCAATGTTTTTTCAGTACGCTCTTCTCGGTATCCTGGCCAGTATCCTATACTTTGTCGGTCTTGGCATATATCGCCTTTATTTCTCCCCCATTTCGCATATTCCAGGCCCTAAGCTCGCAGCTCTGACTCTTTGGTATGAGTTTTATTATGATGTTATCGTGGGCGGCCAATACACGTTTCACATCCAGAAGCTGCATGAGGAATATGGTCCTATCGTTCGCATCAACCCTTATGAGGTTCACTTGATCAATCCAGAGTACTTCAATACCTTATATGCTGGAGGAAAGGAAAAAAGAGATAAGTGGCTCTGGTATACAAAGCAGTTTGGGACACTTGGCAGTGCTCTAAGTACACCAAGTCATGAGCAGCATCGAGTACGACGGTCGGCTTTGAACCAGTTCTTCAGTCTGCAAAGTGTAAAAGTTTTGCAGCCACTCATCCAAGAAAGAGTTGAGGCTGTTTTGAGACGATTGCAGGACTTTAAGGAGTCAAATGAGATTATGAGTGTAGTCCACATGTATGGGGCTTATACGAATGGTCTGGCTTTCCCTCTTACTTTATTTGTGGCTTTGGTTGACGTCTGCAGATGTGATTATGCACTATGCTTTCGGGTGGAGTGATAAGATGATTGACGCTCCCGATTTTATCCCAGAGAATCATGATAGCTTTATCCGGACTGCAAAGCTTGGATCTGTAGTAAAGCATTTTGGGTGGGTGTTGGACATCCTGGAGAGTTTGCCTGACTGGTTAGTTGTGAAGATTGAGCCAAGCTTTGCAAGTTCTTTAAATAAGAAGAGGGTATGTCCTCTAATGGTTTGTCTCAGTGTTTACTGACACTTCTTGATGTAGGATATCAAGAGACATGTGACCCAAATTGTTCGAGATGGGGGTGAGAAGAGTTCTTCATACCGCACAATCTTCCATGACATGCTGTCGAAGCTACCACCAGAAGAAACAAAGATCAATCGACTAGCAGATGAAGCGTTTATTGTGGTTGGAGCCGGTACGACGACCACGACATGGGCTTTTTCCATCATCCACTACCACCTCTTGAAAGATCCAGCTCTTCTGGATAAGTTGAAGACTGAGCTTGAGACCGCTATACCAGACCCCCAAATCACTCCATCGCTCACTACTCTTGAAAGTCTACCATTCTTAAATGGTGTGATCAGAGAAGGTCTGCGTCTGAGCTACGGTACGAGCAGTAGGTCACAACGCATCTCACGTGATCCATTTGTTGTTAGCGACGGCGAAAAAGACTGGACAATTCCTCCCAATACCCCTATATCTATGTCAAGCGTTTTGATGCATCATGACGAAAAAATATTTCCCAATTCCAACAAATTCCGTCCAGAGCGTTGGATTGAAAATCCTCGACTGGACAAATATCTTGTTTCCTTCTCAAAAGGATCGAGGCAATGTGTTGGTATGAATCTGGCATGGGCAGAATTGTATCTAGGTCTAGCAGGAATCTGGAGGCGTTATGGATCGAGTGTCACCAGAAGAAGTGATGATCTTGGAATCATCGAGCTTTTCGAGACGACAGATAGGGATGTCTACATCGAAGCAGATTACTTTCTGCCATTCGCACAACCAGGTTCTCAAGGGATCCGCTGCAAAGTTTTGGCATAGAAGATTGGCGTCTTGGCAATGCTGGGTTGAGTGAAGCACAAGGGCATGTAAGTTGACAATTGGCTCCACTATCTTGGACGTACTGTTTCAATGGCGGCGCGTGTTTATCGAGAATATATTACAATACTTGACCTAAGGATATGTTGGTTCCCGCGTGCAATATGGTACCCATATTGCATCCCCACGATTCCCAGGGGGACTTGCTCCGTTCTAAGTATACAAGTAGAAAGTCTCTCCGAGATCCCATAGCATTGTGAAGATTGGCAATACAGATGTGTTCGGCAGTGACTAAGCAAGATGGATATCTATCTACTGTGTAAGCAGGGGTTGCTCTCCCCGTATATTGAGGGACGCAATCGAAGGAGGTCATTTTTACGTAGAGCCAAATGAGAAACTTCTTATGCCTGAGGTAGAAACAAGATGTGCTATTTAGAGTGCGACTTATATTGTATTTTGCCTTGCGTATGTCTCGCCGCTCATTGGATAGATTGACACTTTGGCAGGTGAGATTCCTCTCTCCCACGGTATTCCCAACGTCCAAGAACTCCGATTCTCATCCACATTCTCGGACTTGATGCGGACGAGAGTTAGTGTATTGTTCATTGTTGAATGCGCCAGATGCTTCGATCGTGCCAAATCTTCCCGTTCCAACCGGGGTACATTTCGTGAGACCCCCGTACAAGACATGTCTTTGGCACCCTGCTAACCGACACTGACAGCGCCACCAAACCGGGGGTTTATTTTATTTTGGCAGGGCGCTATTAGCAACGATGTGGACTTTCTATCGACCCTGAGAAGTCAGTTAGATGAGCCATGAGAATGAGAGCTGTTACTCCTACATCCACAAGTTCGAAGTTCAAACAGACCAAAACCAACACGTTAATACATTGAATAGGGTTGCTGAAGCTTAAGGTAGTTAATTAGTTGGCCTCTGCAGATATCGACATGTGTCATGCTACATATGTACATATGTATCGAAGTCTTGCTCTCGAGCTTGTCAGACCATGCCACTAAGCATAAGTCGTAAAGTGGTATTTGCTCCCATTGTTAGTATCTTGTAGTGTGTAGTTAGTACTGCTGAGTTCATCCACAATATCGATTTCCCGTGGACAGGAGGTAAATCTCCCGGAGATCATAACGTCCATGCAAATGTCGCATATCGGGGAACGATACCTCGCATCGTTACGGAGAATTGTTGCGCCTTTGGGGCCACGATTCTGAGTTCCTGACTTACTGACCCTGTCCTAAAGTCAAATGTGAAAGTTACAGTACTGGCTGGAGGCTCAAAGACCATGGATCTTTCCAGATCTTCGTTGCTCGGTCCCCTTTGTCTGCGACTATGATTCCGTGTTATGGATCTTCGAGGATTTTTAGGATTTTATATGGATTTTGGTGAGGCATCTACACTCTGTCAACGAAGGTCAAGTCTTCATTCTTCTTGGCTGGAGATGATGAATCAAGGAGAGGAGTGGATTGCGACAAGCATCTGGTGGCCGCAGATTGAGTGCTTCTTCGGCACTAGCGGGTCTATCATGGCCGCTGGCTACTGTTTAGCTCTCCGTTAAACCTCCCGTAGAGCGAAAAATAAATAAAGCAAAAAAAGGCACATGCACCCGAGCTAGGAAGTGGCCGATTGCCTCAACCACAACATCAGCCATTTTTACACTGTGACAAATATCATAGTCATGTCTTCGACTCTCCTCCCGTCTCGTCGACATAAAATTCTCTCTAACCCTTGACTTCCACTAGTCCTCTGCTCAACCAACGGAATGACTGTATAACAATTGTCATATGAACTAATTAGATCTCAGCCCATGAGTCGGATCATTGAGACATTCCAGGATGAACCTCGTGCACAACCTGCCATCACGGCCATAACCCCTCCAACTTACTCGAATTTCATTACGACGACTACCAACTATGAGCTTTCCCATCCTGCTCAGATGCTTGTTCCGTCTTTGGACCCATAGGTACACCGTGACCTTGACCAACATATTTATCCTTCAGCAATGGGCTCCGCTTGCAGGCATGTCTCTTGGCTCTTCTCTGGACTCTTCGCGGAACGGCATGATGCCCTGTGCAACCTCGAGAATGGCTCGATGCGGTAAGTTTTGCGTGCAAAATAAGTTATTCTTATGTACAGAGAGGGGCATTTATGTTTCATTACTCTCAATGTTTGGTATCCAATGAGGGCCTCGTCAGAATACCAATCTTGAACCGCTCGCTTTCCATAAAGTCTAAAGCCTGCCATCTTTTTCCGGCTGAAAGAACCTAAGCATTCCTATTCAAAACGTTGAAGTCACTTCGTGTATAATTCTCCACACTCTTTAAGCAACTCCATCTTGAGTTTTCATCTTTACCGTCATAATGAAAGCTTCTTTCTTCGGTGCCGCCATTGTTGGTGCTGCTACTACTCTTGCCCAAAACATCTCTTGCGATGCAGGTTACTATCCAGGGTAAATACAGAACTCTTGCTGTCAGAGTTTCCAATACCAGACTACTGACACTTATTTAGATACGATGAGGTTGTTGTTACCCTCCCATACACATACCAGCAGGTCATGAGCATTATTGGCTCTTTCCGCAACATCACTTGGAGTGGTTCCCCATATGATTCTGGTAAGTTTGTCATCAATAAAACTTTTGGCCATTACTCTTCTACGCAAGGCACAAGCAATCTATGGCGGTTGATCACTTGACTAATAAGTTCATTTGTAAAGTTACTTTGAACGGCACTGATAACACCGTTGGTGTAAGTATTTTCTTGGTGCTACATTTTATATGCAGGGTGACTAAATAGTTTTTTAAATAGACTGCCAGAACCTACGTTATCAGCAACGCGACTCTTGTCGAAACTCTTTCTGTCTACGACAGCCCACCAAATGGACCATACTACGAAGACCATGTTCTCAGTCCTCTCTACCTAGCAGCCTACGATCTCAAGACATACAGTCCTCATGACACCACCACTGTAACTCCTATCTGCAACAACACAGCCGTTGTCTTCAATATGTCTGTTAGTTTCTGCGCCAATGACGCCGATGTTGGCGCTACGGTTTACCACGCTCTCCATGCCGCGGATATTGCGACGGTCGATTTATGGTTGGGAAATGCTACTTTCAGTGGTTGCGCCTCCAACAGCTCTCTTACCGCCAACACCTCTATCCCTACTGGTACGGCTGCTATACCTTATGCTACCACATATAGTGGAGCGGCTTCGATTAACGCGATTGCTTTAGGAACCATTGTCAGCTCCATCGCCGCGCTTGCTACTGCTCTTCATCACATGTAAAAACTGTATACCAAATTTAGTCATAATTCTACATACTAAGGGTCTTTTCCCCATACATTCTTTACATTACTAGTTTCATTTGTTCCTCGTTTGGTGTACAGCAGGTCTCGGAATGGTGCAGGGTACTACCATTTTTTTCTCTCTTTGGCGTGGCCAATTGGTTCATCGAGTTCTTGATAGAGGTTGTAGATCTGAAGGTGTATGACTAGAATCAATCAAAGTTTTAACCTCATTTATTATTTATTATTCTCTGTTTCCTTGGAAAATGGGATTTCCCCTTTCTTCAACTTATTGGGGTTTCAATAAACGCAATTGGGAGTTCACATTCTCTGATATTAGCTATATCTTTGAGTATGATATATATATACAGTACTAATTAAAGAGCGTTTTCATGTCCTTTATAT
Organism: Allantophomopsis cytisporea; assembly: GCA_024752435.1. Classification (NCBI taxonomy): domain Eukaryota; kingdom Fungi; phylum Ascomycota; class Leotiomycetes; order Phacidiales; family Phacidiaceae; genus Allantophomopsis; species Allantophomopsis cytisporea. The sequence continues at coordinate 792,402 of CP103024.1, forward strand.
GTCTAAAGAGTGTAACTTGGGAAGCCATCTACTTAGCTTTAATATCCTACGCTAACCCTTCTAGTATAACTATATAGTGGTATAGATTACCATACTGTGTACTGTGGTGCTTAGACATCAAGCGTATAGAAATGATAACAATTATGTACATTTGATACAAATGGCTTGTAACAACATAAGACTATACTGTATGAGACATTAATAAATACTATATGATTTCATATTTCAAGTCAAAAAGTAAGAGTAGGATAGACAAAGATTGAAAAGTATCTTTCCAACCTAACATAAATTTTCAAGGCCAGAATGTTTGATAAGATAATTATCTTAACCACTACATGGTGTATGTATGTGCATTCCGTCTGTGCTTACGATGAGCTTATACAGACTCCATGCAATAGTTACACGACTCGCACAAACTGCAAGGATCTGGTGTAATTACAGCCGAAGGGACGCATACATCTTATATACACATGCGCAAGCAATCTCCAACCATTGTACCTCAAACTTCCTTGCTTGTCATATCCACTGTCTGTGAGGTCATGTTCTGTTCATTCTCAAGAGAGTAAACAGTGGAAAGCAACGCACACCAGAACAAAAAGACATACAGATCCTATAACATTGCTACCTAAGCGTTATCGTATCATCGATTTCGGGAATTGTTAATCAGTTCTATCTGCATTTCACTCAATTTAGAAAATCTACTCTCCCCCACCTTCACACTTTTCCTCTCTTTCCATCTTAGGTCATTATTTTGTACTATGTTTTTACGTCGACCGATCTCTCGCCGATCTCTCGTTTTATTGAACAGGCGAAGCTTCACAGCACGTACACAGCCCTTTTCCCACCTCGCCAGAAATGGGCGACAGTGGAAAGCCATTCTCGCAGTTGGTGCAGGTAGCAGTGTTGCAGCTGCCTGGTACCACAAGATTCGGACTGAGGATCAAGTGGCGGGGGAAGGGGGGAGGAGGGAGGGGCTCCAACAAGAAATGTCTGTCCCTAAAGCAAAATAATGCTCCTCATCTTGATAGCACTGTCGAGTTTCCCATCAATTTTGCTGCACAATCGACAAGTGAAATTACTCGTCTCTTGAACGAAGGAGCATATTGCGTCGGAGTGAAAGGCATCAACGGCGTACATCAGTACCATGGTGCACAAGCTCAGGCTAGTAGTCCTTGCGAGAACCGCTTCATTCATAGTAAATTCACATCGCCGTGGCAGACATCGGGAGAGTGGATGGTGTAGGGAGTATTTGACGGCCATGGGTAAGTGGGAGATTGATCGGCGAGTGTTGTTGTTAGCTGACTAGCACATAGAGAATGGGAAACTGCAGATTTGTTGACAAAGCACTTGTTCCTTTATGTTTACAAAGAACCAACAAGTCTTTCGTCCTCTATCGACTACCTGCCGGTGCCCAATGCCGCCATTGAAAAGGCTGTTCAAGCCGCATTCGTATCCCTAGATAATGATATTGTAAATCCCGTCACCAATGCTATGCAGAGCACTCTTCCTTTTCCAGATAAAGCTGTGCAGTTTGTCCCTTCTTACTCAGGTTTCTGTGCTCTTCTCTCCCTCTACGACCCAGCAAGTCATACACTCCGGATCGCATGTACAGGAGATTCGCGTGCTGTACTTGGCATGAGGAAAGCAGACTTCACATTGAAGACTATATCGTTATTGATTGACTAGACTGGGGAGAACACTAATAAGATTGCCAGACTAGAACGAGAACACCCAGGCGAGCCTGGCATGATCAAAGGTAGCAGACTACATAGCTTTATAATTACTAGAGCGTTCCGGGACTCCCAATGGAAATGGGACTATGAAACACAGATAGAGGTAAAGAAGAAATACGATGGTCGCCGCCCTTTAAACCTCAAAACACCACCCTATCTCACTGCACGCCCAGCTATTACAACTACAAAGAATGTACCAGGAACTCAATCTTTCCTCCTTATGGCTACAGATGATATGTAGGACACGATGTCCTCTTTACAAGCTGTTGATCTTGCAGGAAAGTAGCTTGACTGGCAAGCTGCTAGAAAACCACCACAAAAACTGAACTCTGACCCTGCCGAGTTTAGCGAATTAGACCTCTCTCCTTATAATGGTGTTATATGGCAAGTCGAAGAAAGAAAACTGACATTGCAGGATGATAATGTGGCAGTGCATCTGATGAGGAATGCTTTGGGCAGCCGACATTGAGATATGCTTCATGGCACCTTTGTGTTTAGGCCACCACTAGCTAGGACAGTGAGGGATGATATGACTATACAAGTTGTATTCTTTGAATAATAACGACGTTGGTTGGCTGGACTGTGTCAAAGTTCAGTAGTGCATGAGATGAATAGCAGTGAAAGGTGCCCTAAGCCCAAGCATCATCAAATGGCCATTACCTATGAACTCAACCCGGCATTTGAGAGGCCGAGATCAACAGATACTGTGTTGTCATCTAGGCCTCGAGTTTGCGCAGTTTCTGGGGTGGCTGGGGAAAACCATCTAGTTAGATAAAGCTTTAGAATATATCATGAAGTAATGCATCTAGTCAAGTGATTATGGCCCCAATGTGCTATCCCCCACGACATTAAAAAAAAACTGTGACTTTGAATTGTACTATGATGTATGGATTTGTAGTATCATTAGTTAGAATCATGTCCTCTACTTTGAGAGCATTCGGAGTTGCTCCTACATTCTTCACAAGCTGTTTCAACAAGCTGACGACAATATTATTATACGGTTTATTGAATATAAAGAATACACGAATGTGTCTCATAATGTATCAGACTTCTTTACCTCACTTCAAGGTTTGTTAGCAGCCTTTCTTTTGTCGGTTTTGTGCAATAATAAAATACTTACCTCTTCTCCTTACACACCGCCCATATCCTGCGAAGCTCATCGCTTAAGCTTTGCAAACTCTTGAAATTTGAAATGCGAAGTCGAACCTCAGACTCCATCCTCTCAAAATCGGCATATGTTTCGTAAGTAATCGGATGATTACGAATCAGCTCATGTCTCCCTAAATTCTTAACAATGAAAACATCGTTGAATGGCTGTTGCTTTCCACCTTGATAACTTGCAGGTGCCTTTCCGCTTTCTCTGAGTCTCCGCTGAGTCTGTACATAATTCCGCATGCATTTTGCCAGATTTCCGGGATGTTCATGTACGTCCAACCGCCAGGCAACAAATTTTAGTGGCCCTGTGTCAAGGGCCTCAAAAATAGCTGAAGGTAACACGTACTCCGAAGTCTTAGTCGGCCTAACATAGGTGTGGTAGCAGTAAGTAGGAGGACTATCCCCAAATTCCAGATTCCAGACAGATGTCACTGGATGGCCCTCGTAATCGGCATAAGAAGCAGTACCACATGTGTACTTTATAAACTCGAGATCTGAATCCTGGGGCTTGGATCTGGGTTCGTAGATCCGCTGCTTGACTACCAAATCCGAGGGCAAGAGATGTGGAATGCGAAGTGCTTCATCTGGACCATCCCATGTTGCATCCCATCCACCAAACTCGAGCCAAATCCAATGGAGTGCCACCGAAGTCTGGTTAACATTCCGTACTTTGAAAGCAATCATCTCTGCCGGGTCTTCGCAGACGTAAGTCCTCCATGAGCCGGAATGATATTCCTCCTCCAGAGGTTGTGGCTTTATCTTCGTAAAGATAAGACCCTCTTGTTCCCAGTTAGTTGAGTCGATGACAATCAGGAACCCATTGAAGAGTCTCCGATGTCCAACGTCAAAATCATTGGGATTTGTGATAAGGACGAAACCGTCTGCAATTCGAGACAGTGCTTGCTGCCTGTGGTGTTCGATGCATGCGACAATGCTTGGTTGTGAAACAGGACATATATCGAAGAGACAATGCTTGTATTGAGGGAATCGGTTCGTATCTAGTAGCTTCCCCAATCTCTTTTCGAATGTTGCATCATTCACCACCTCGCTGGCACCATGTAGAACATAGACTTGAAAAGTAAAGTCAATTGGGAGCTCGTCATCCCTGTCCCAGCTTTCTCTATTATCCGTATCGTCGCACATACTTATTTGGTAACCTCGCAAGTCCGTGTTATGAACTTAGTACTTATGCCTACTCAAATAGACCCTATTGAAATTCGGCACTGCTTGTGACTGAGAAATTCCTTTGCTGGAGGATTTTTAAACCAAGTTGACCAAAGATGAGCGCTTGAGGAATTTATGATTGACTTCGAATTCTATGATTGCGGGGCTGGGCTTTCGTCAACTGTGCTATAGCTCGCTTCTGCAGAATACCCTGATCTCCCAGAATTGAATAATAACAGGCAGGCGATATAACTGGCATATGCGTGTGCAATGAGCGGAATAGGTGATGAGAAGGATTATGGGCCCGAAGACTTTCTGCCATCTATCATAGGCATTTCCTCCTACTATTTATCAAGTGCCTTGAGCCCATATTTTGTAATACTCTCTGCATTTCATTATCATCAATAACACTTTGCTATATATTCGCCGCACACATAAGAGGTACGGATTCGTTGTATAGCTCATAAATGAGGTGTGAAGGAGTATTTTGAGCGTCAAGCAATCTATCTTTCCCTTCGTTCTCTCATTCCAATACTTTTGGCTGTTTGAGACAAGAAGATAAAGCTTTGTGAGACTCAAGCACGGTACCGTTTGCAAGAGTCCTGCTTCAATGGACGTAGAGATCCGAAACCAGGGATAGTACTGCATCAGATGAAATCTAGAAAATAGACATCAGTTGGACTCACATGCCCTAGCCGTATCTAATGAAACTGTAATAGTGCTCAATACTCTCAAAGAGATCTCCAAAGCTACAGATATATAGAGAACCATCCCAATCACTTTTCCTGTCCACGCCATTCATTCATTCACCTTCAAGATGCTGTCTATTCCATATCTATCCATGGCCATAGGGGAATGTAGCAGAGTCAGCGCCACAATGTGGCTGATTCCCTGGTTTGTTGAAGGCCTCAATAAGTGGATTCACATCATGAGGTTCGCAGTTGGATGGTGAATCTGGCCCTATATGTTTCCTTCCATTTCAACGCCGTTTTTTTTTACCCCAGCGCCACGCTATGCAAACATTCAATATCGAGTTCTCCTTCAAAGATAGTCCTTCTTTTTGCTTGTTCTGGTGTACTGGTTGAGCCTCCACTCAACATCTCCATCCTTATTCTCCAAGGTTCCTCCTCTAATCTCGAAGCATCGCATAGTCATTCTTGGCCCAACTTCTGCCAACTCCACACTCTGGTATCCGGTCTTGACGAAAACGTGGTGTCGTACTTCGATACTGTCCTCGATGTTCTTGAATGTCACAACTCTGCTGCCGAGCTTGGTCTTGTTGGTGATGGGCTCTCTTGGAGGGAAAATGTGCTTCAAAATCTTCACAATTCTCAGTCCGAGCTTGGATGTAAAGCCCTCAAAGATCAAATGCGGATATGATTCGCTGACCGTGCCTCGGGAGCTGTTTGGAATGTCGTGTCGCAACACAACGTTATGAAGGGAGAAGGAGACGGTTGGTCCATGTGGAAAATGGGAAAGTGTCAAGGCTGTTGGTGTACCACGGTGCTCATGAAGCAGAATCAGATCAGACAGACCAGCAGCTTGAGCTGAGGAAATCAAATTCGGCAGAATGAGATTACCACGATTGAGACGGATGGATGTTGGAAGTAACAATCTGATCTCTTTCGCAAATGAACCAAGTCGTGATGAAGGGTCGCGCGATGTCGTGACAAGCACTCGTGGATCTACGATGCCAGAAAGTTGGGCGTATTCGTCGTCCAAGTCTAACTCTTCATTTGCAGTCAAGTCGGGTCTCGATTCATCGTATTTGTAGTCTTCTCTCAAGGATTTGTCGTTTGCAATCTCGGGATCTAGTGGTTTGCCAGAAGCTAAAGAGGCACGCAGTTTGGATCTCTTCTCCGATATCTCAGCGTCACGAAGAGTCAAGGCTCGACGGTAGAGATAATCTCTTCTTTGACGGGCTTGTTTGCGCTATTGAAAGAGAATAATTAGTTATGCAGAATATTTTTTTGATGGATGTGGTTGCTTACAATCATGTTGGGATACGATGTCGCAAAGATAATGTTTTTTTTATCGCAAATCAATGTTTTATCACAAAAAGTTCGCGGAAGTCGTCGCAGAGTACTCCAGTAGAAACTTTTGGCTTTCGCTTGGCGGGGAAGGACAAGCGCTCCTAAGCGTTTGGTATCGCGCTATCTGTATGTGTACCTTAACAATTTCACGGGCCACTTTCACATATATTCCCGTCCACAACCACGACCAAAACATCACGACGAACCGGACAACTTCGATCTATGATCTTTAGCCTGTTGCCCGCCAGGACAAGCTTAGGAAACAGGAGCTGAAATCAGCAGTATGATGTGAAAGTCACCATTCGATCTTGCCACTCTTCTTTACTCTTTGCGCCACGAGGCTGCAACTGACATCTCGAATTTAATCTACAGTAAGTACCCTGGCGCGTCACTGATGACGACCTTATGCATATGCGACAATACTTCGACCTGTATTACGTGAGTCCTATAGACTGCAAATACTGATATACCTGCTGCAGCAAACAAAACACGGGCGCTTCCAGCACCATGGAAGGCGCTTTTACACATCTCGGCAACCACCTGATTTCTGACTCTGCAGCTGCAATCAATGCTGGCGATGACTTGTCTACGATCGATCCAGATGAAGCTTTGTTGTATGGCCAGTATTCTGGACGTGGTGGTTTAGGTGCCGGAACCAGACGCAGGAATGACGACGATGACAACGAGACTGAGGTCTTTGACGATGACGATGCCGAGAGTATGGCGAGCATGCCAGTCAGTGGCATGAAGGCTCTGGGTCTGCGAGGTGTTGAAGATGAGAAAGAGCTTCCAGCACATGCATGCGCGTGAGTATTTCCCACCCTCTGTAACAGTCGAATATTGGATTGACATATAGTATAGATATTGTGGTATCCACTCTCCAAGCAGCGTTGTCAAGTGCTTGGGATGCAGCAAGTGGTTCTGCAGCGCTCGCGGTAATGCTTCTTCTTCTCACATCGTCAACCATCTCGTTCGCGCCAGACACAAGGAGGTTCAGCTTCACCCACAGTCAACACTTGGCGACACCGTCCTCGAATGCTACAACTGCGGTACCAAGAATGTGTTCCTTCTTGGATTCATCCCTGCAAAGTCAGACACAGTTGTTGTCCTGCTATGTCGTCAGCCTTGTGCTTCAACTCCATCGTCGAAGGATATGAGCTGGGATATCTCGCGCTGGCAACCTTTGATTGAGGATCGCTCATTTTTGCCATGGCTCGTAGCCGTTCCCTCCGATGCCGAGCAATTGCGCGCTAGACATTTGACGCCACCAATGATTGCCAAGTTAGAAGAAATGTGGAAGGACAATGCCGCTGCTACCATCGCCGACCTCGAGAAAGCTGCTGGTATCGACGATGAACCTGCACCGGTTCTACTCAAGTACGACGATGCCTATCAATACCAGAACGTTTTTGGTCCCCTGGTCAAGATTGAAGCCGACTATGATCGCAAGTTGAAGGAGGCTCAATCAGAGGATGGCTTGGTTATCAGATGGGACTATGGTCTTAACAACAAGCACCTGGCAAGCTTTGTTCTTCCGAAGATCGAGCTGGGTGATGTCAAATTAGCTGTTGGAGATGAAATGCGCCTCAAGTATAAGGGTGAACTCAGACCTGTTTGGGAGGGTGTTGGATATGTGGTCAAGATTCCCAACAACCAATCCGATGAGGTAACTATTGAATTGCGAAAGGTCGGAAGTGACAAGTCCGTACCAACCGAGTGTACACACAACTTTTCTGCGGATTATGTCTGGAAGGCTACCTCCTACGACCGCATGCAATTGGCCATGAAGACATTCGCTGTTGACGAGTTGAGTGTATCTGGCTACATCTTCCATAAACTCCTTGGTCATGAAGTTGCTGCTGCACCAATGAAGATCCAGATGCCAAAGAAGTTCAGCGTTCCAGGACTTCCAGAGCTCAACGGCAGCCAGATCAATGCTGTCAAGAGTGTCCTGCAGAAGCCTCTCAGTTTGATTCAGGGACCACCAGGAACAGGTAAGACTGTCACATCTGCCACCGTCATCTACCATCTGGCAAAGGTCAATGGTGGTCAGGTTTTGGTCTGTGCTCCATCCAATGTTGCTGTTGATCAACTTTGTGAGCGTATTCACCGTACTGGTCTCAAGGTTGTCCGCCTTACTGCCAAGTCTCGTGAAGATGTTGAATCCTCTGTTGGTTTCTTGTCACTCCATGAACAGGTTCGCATGAATGACAGCAACCTTGAATTGACAAAGTTGTCACAGCTGAAGAGCGAGCTCGGCGAACTGTCTAGCCAGGATGAAAAGAAGTTCAAAACACTCACGCGAGCTGCTGAGCGTGAGATCCTCAACAATGCCGACGTTATCTGCTGTACTTGTGTTGGTGCAGGTGATCCTCGCTTAGCCAAGATGAAGTTCCGAACAGTCCTCATCGATGAATCAACCCAATCCGCCGAACCAGAGTGTATGATCCCGCTCGTTCTTGGTTGCAAGCAAGTCGTTTTGGTCGGAGATCATCAACAATTAGGTCCAGTCATCATGAACAAGAAGGCTGCCAAGGCTGGACTCAACCAGTCTCTATTTGAACGTCTTGTCATTCTTGGTCTTGCCCCGATTCGCCTCAACGTCCAATACCGTATGCATCCTTGCTTGTCCGAATTCCCATCAAACATGTTCTACGAAGGTTCGCTTCAAAATGGCGTCACCATGCAGCAAAGACTTCGCCGTGATGTGGACTTCCCATGGCCTGTTGGAGACACACCAATGATGTTCTGGTCCAATCTCGGTAACGAAGAGATCTCTGCCTCTGGTACGTCTTACCTGAATAGAACCGAAGCCTCCAACGTCGAGAAGATTGTCACTCGCTTCTTCAAGGCTGGTGTCCAACCACAAGATATTGGTGTCATTACTCCTTACGAGGGTCAGCGAAGTTACGTAGTAAGCTCGATGCAGAACACTGGTACTTTCAAGAAGGAGAACTACAAGGAAATTGAAGTTGCCTCTGTCGATGCTTTCCAGGGACGAGAGAAGGACTTCATTGTCTTGTCCTGTGTCAGATCCAATGATCACCAGGGCATTGGTTTCTTGAGTGATCCACGCCGTTTGAATGTTGCCTTGACCCGTGCAAAGTATGGTCTTGTCATTCTCGGCAACCCTAAGGTCCTTTCAAAGCATCCGCTATGGCACTATCTCTTGCTTCACTTCAAAGAGCGTAATTGTCTTGTCGAGGGTCCCCTATCTAACCTCCAGACATCTCTCTTGCAGTTCAGTCGCCCAAAGACCACCTACCGTGGTCCACAACGTTACCAGATGGCCTTCACTCAATACCCAAGCAGTGGTGGCCGCAACGGTACGAACGGCAAAGGTCCTGCTCAAGATTACAATGATACCGGATCAATGATGAGTTACATTCCAGATGATGTCTCTTCCGTTCACTCCTCGGCTCTTGGCGGTGTAGGAGTCGGTTCTGCATACCCTCAGATGTTTTCCAACTTCACTCCGGATGCATGGCCAGGCCTTGATCGTGGCCGTGCGAACGGACACAAGGGAAGAGGCCGTGGTGCAGAGAGTGTCGCCGGTGAATCAGTTGCTGCCAGTGAGATGACCGATACTACTAGTGTCATGGATGGCAAAGGCACTAGCCAGGGTGGTGTCAGTCTTGGAGCTGGGCTCAATGATGCTCAGAAACAGACCAGTTTGAATCAGTCGGACCGCCTGAAGCAGTATGTGGAGTCTGGAGGCCGTCTTGCCGATTACAAATCTGGAGACGTCGGTGGTAGTGTCTTTGGTGGTAGCTCTCTCGTTGGTGGACGACGTCTTGATGATGATGAAAAGAGTGTTTCTACGGCTTTCGCAAGTCAAGTTGGCGGAGGCTACGACTGATTCAGGTGCAAGATGTCTTCGAAATCGGAAATAAGCACATGCTTGTATCACTTTCACCGACCTTCTGGGGTCTGACCATGAAGCATCGCTAGTCGCGCGTGCCAATCGCTGTCACAACGATCATCCACAGATGAATTGGCAGACTTACTACAGGCCACTACCGCGACGGGACTCGTGTACACCATAGTCGCACAAAGACATGCCACCAGCATGATACTTCCATGATCATGTGCCGTTCAGGAAGTCGGAGGACTTGGGTCAGATTGTATGTGGAGATTGATTTTGGAATTTTCCGGGGGATGCGCAACAAAAAAAAGATGGGACAGAGTCTAAGATGAATTTGTGGTCGAGGACCTTTGTGCTCTTTGATTACAGTCATCATTACATGTACGCATATATCTGTAGACAAGTGAATCTTACCATCACCAAATAATGTGTATGTGATATTGTGAGGCCTTTTTTCTATTTTTGTTTTGTGCAACAGATTGGTGTTGATGCAAGCTGCAGGAGGGACATCGCATAGTGCTGTGAACATGATGTCTTGACACGCCCAACCACCATCAACGTTCTTTACGAAAATAGTGGAATCTGTTGCAACGCCAAACGCCTATGAGACCTGTTCTACTATAGGCTGATATGTCCAACAGACATAAGGATAAGGGTAATCGAGCTTGTCAATATCGTATTCCCGCTTCTGTAATTTTGAAAAGCTTAAATTCACAGAAAATGAAAACACTCATGGTCCAATAATCATTCAGACTCCATGTGCTGCTTTCGGTAATTCAAAATTCAACACTCGTTACTAGGGCCTAGTGCAGCTTGAGAGACCAATTAGACAGTTGGCACGTGACTATCTTAGACCCTGCGTATGCGCAATGAGGTTGGAGGCGTAGAGACTAATCATTTACGAGGATGGCGCAGCACGTTCAAACAGGGACTCCCCTTCGTAGCGCCCTCGGAATCATGAAACCCGTGTGAGGCAATTCAAGCAATGTGAGGCCCAGAAGCTTGGTCGAGCGTACAGAGTGCAATGCATTTGCACGCCTCAAAAGATGAACCCTCTGCAGATCTGCGGTTGATAAATTCCCGTCGTCCAATATCCTGTTTTCCTGCAAAATTTTCGCAATATCTAGGAAGATTCAAGGTGACTTTTAATCGCTTGAGAATCGAAATACACTTCCAACGTTTTTGAAGGAGTCGAGAGAAGATTGTGGGGTTTCAGCTCGGATGCGACGAAATCGTCATCATCACTATTAGGATCCCTCACCTTCCTTACGCTTAACTCACCATTGCGAAGGACAACCATGGCTGTAGCAACGGCACCCCAACTGGATACAGATCATTCTGTCCCAAATACATTTGGAAGTGAGAAAACTGCAACTCCTGCACAAAGTACATCGCAACCACCAATGAACGCCGATCTCCCTAAAACTTCTATGGATACGTCCATCACCACCCAGGATTCTAGCGACATTAAAATGACTTTCGATCCGACAAATAGCTTCGAGGGCGACCTGGATACCAATAACAAGCTTCCTACACAAAAGATCTTGAAGGCTTGTGATGAGATCTCTGTGTTGGATGCCGATCATAAGGCCATTCCGTTCAGGAGTCTATATACAGGTCCCAATGTTGCCAGAAGGGTTCTGGTGATTTTTATTAGACACTTTTTCTGTGGCGTATGTATCTCTAGCAATTTGCCCGATCGACTATTGCCTAGTAGCTAATGCGCTTTGCAGAATTGTCAAGAATACCTTCGCACCCTTACAGCTTCGATCACCGAAGATTCCCTTCTTCAGCTGCCAATACCGACATTCATCGCAGTTGTTGGATGCGGAGACCCAAGTCTTATCCCAATGTATCAAGAAGCCACGTCTTGTCCATTCCCAATCTACGCAGATCCAACACGAAAGCTCTACGACTTGTTGGGCATGACAAAGACGCTTGATCTTGGAAGTCGACCGGATTATATGCGCGCTTCCCTCATCTCTGTGATGGCACAGAGTGTATTCCAGGGTTTAAAACAGCTTCCAGGCGGCAGGGCTTTGAAGGGCGGAAGTTATGCACAAGTTGGCGGAGAATTTCTTTTCGAACCTGTCAACCTCAACACCCCGTCTTCCTCCCCAGCTATTGTCTATGATGAGGGTAAGCAACTAGGCGCTACTCCTGTTCCGTCTGCTGCGAATGGGGAAGACAAGAGGGTTACTTGGTGTCATCGTATGAAGAATACTAGAGATCATGCGGAGATCCCGGAGCTGAGGGAGATTCTGGGGCTGGATGGATTGGGCGTTCCAGGCAAGGATAAGAAGAGGTGGTCAAGAGCCATTTTGGAGAGAAAGGGTACTGGATTCAGTGTAGTTGCTGGTGGAAAGATGATTGGTACCAGTCATGATGGTAGCACACATCCAAGTGCGAAGACCTCTGCCAGTGGAAGCATGGAAGAGCTGAGGGAGTCGAAAGAATAAGGTACGCCTTTTTGGAGCGCATCGATTTGCTGTATAATGCTGGAGAATCGATGTCTATGTACAGACTTTTTTTTGCTTGCGTTTCTTCTCGAAGTTCGGCTTCGCCTGATTATCTGTTGTTCTTTCAGCGATGCGTGTATTTTATTTCCCTTGTATTTGCTGCTTGTTTTCCATAGAAGTATCGATACCCAAATTTCTCAAGTAAATCTTAACCTACGAACTGCAAGAGATGTGATGTGGGATTATATTATAGAAATCGTCGCTCAATAAGATCAAACTGTCCACTATCTCGTAACCAGCAAGACCGTTATCTTGCGGCTCAAAGCACTCTGTGCTAAAATAAAAGAACTTTCTACTCGAGGCAAATGGCCAAGACATGAAAGTCTGCTGAATGACATTGGACTGTTCATAAGGACTTTTCTATAAGATCCTATGTCACGATGGAAGTCTAGAGTCATAGATAGACTTTTCAATATTTTTTCAAGTACTTGACTATTAATAAAAAAGAATGAAAATAATATATGCTAGTATTCTTCCATCTAGCAGTGTTACAGATACCCACGATTCAGTGCAGATGGGCAAGCTGTCTATTATAGAAGCCCCGGTCTGACTCAATGTCCTTCAAGTGTGGTCTTTCATAGCTGAATATTTGCACACACACTCTGTTCATAGCAGTACCAGAAGTTAAGAGGTATTCCTAGCAGGAGGGGAGGGAGGAGGGGAAACACAGTTTTACATTTAAACACTGTAAACAGAACGTACATGAGTCCATGTGTTTTCATGTAGCTTTCAATGACCACTCTCAGCTTTGACTATGCTAGTCCACCTTAGAATATTTGGTCCTCCTAATGTCAAATGAAAGTCTACAGTAAGGTCAGCAGTTTGTGACAGTCTCTACAGCAAAGGGTTTTACATGCAGAATCGGAATCGGAATCGGAATTGGAATCGAACCTAACGTGCGGGGTCCTCATTCTAGGATAAAATACGCTTATGCACGAGTTACTACAGTTTTACCCAATCGAGCTTTAGCACGTGCAAATAAGGTTAACCGCAGCCCCTAAATTATTGTATTTACGTTCTTCCATGCATCTTCGAATTGACACCAAGATCTTTCCCGCTCAGACCGAGGCCTTTTTTGTTGATTTGATTGGCTTTCTTGGGCTGCCTAGCACTCTATGAGTAATGTCTACTGGGCACTTAAAGTACGGAACGTTAGCAGGGCAAGTTTCGCTAGTGCAGAGATAATGGATTTATAACCTCGTCATTTTGCCATTCCCTTGATCTCTTGTACATAGCTTCTCACGTCAACATACTTATCAGGTCGAAGATACTCCTCGGTCCGTCTTGCGAGGTACGAGGACAATTATCAATAATGGAGCGCCTCTACGACTTCATCTTGGGCAATCGTTCTTCGCCCACCTCTCCGCCCCCATACCTACTGCGCATTCGCTCGTCACGCACCTTCATCCTGTCAACTATCTGTATCGCTGTCTTCACCGACATTTTCCTTTATGGCATCATCGTTCCTGTGATACCCTTCGCGCTATCCTCTCGCGTAGGAATTCCTGAGAATGAAGTCCAGCGTTGGGTATCTGTCCTCCTTGCCGTTTATGGTGCTGCCCTGTTGGTTGGCAGTCCAATTTCAGGCTGGTATGCCGACAGGTCACAGAGCAGGCGTGCGCCTTTGCTGATTGGGCTGTTAGCGCTGGCGGGTGCAACGGTCATGCTTTGTCTAGCCAGGACAATAGTGCTTCTGATTGTGGGGAGGTTGCTGCAGGGCTTCAGTGCGGCCATAGTATGGACGACAGGATCAGCATTACTTGTGGATACCGTAGGGCAAGCGGAAGTGGGACAGACTATGGGATATGTGAGCTTGAGTATGTCTCTGGCATATCTCGTTGCGCCGCTGCTTGGTGGTGTGGTGTATGAGAAGTCCGGCTACTATCCTGTGTTTTATATGGCCTTTGGAGTCATTGCGTTGGATATCCTGCTGCGTTTGTTGCTGGTTGAAAAGAAGATTGCTTTGTTATGGGCTGAGCCCGAAGAGAAAGGTGTTGCGGTTGGCACAGGGTATGGAACAACAACTGCGATAACACAGCCGGAGGAAGAGAAGCCGCGGAACAGATATACGAGGTTTCCACCTATCATTAGCCTGCTCACCTCGAAACGCCTACTTGCTGCTCTGTGGGGTTGCGTCGTGCAATCGTCGCTCATGACATCCTTCGATTCCGTTGTGCCTCTGTTCGTCGAAGAAACATTCCACTGGGGCTCTGTAGGGGCTGGTCTAATCTTCTTGACCCTGGTAGTCCCTTCTGTCGTAGCACCAGTGGTAGGCAATATCGCTGACAGACAAGGACCACGTTGGCTGGTAGTGTTCGGTTTTACGCTGGCCCTCCCGTTCTGGGTGCTTCTTCGCCTTGTCACCACAAATACCATCAACCAGAAAGTGCTTTTTTGTGCACTTCTCACAATGATCGGCATCTGTCTCACCACCGGTATGACACCGCTCATGGCAGAAATTACCTACGTTGTTGAGGCCAAGGAGAAGAAACAGCCGGGGGTCTTTGGCAAGAAAGGGGCATATGCACAGGCATATGGACTGTTTGTGGGTGCTTTTGCTGCAGGCAGTATGATAGGGCCGCTGTGGGGTGGATTCGTGAACCAATACGCCGGCTGGGGTACAATGACTTGGACATTGGGATTGTTCGGAGTTACAGGGGCTGTGCCGGCGCTTATATATACTGGAGGCTTGATCACGGAAAAGAATGCTAAAAGTGGGAAGGAGAGAGCAATTATGGCGCCTGAAGAAACGCCACAGGATTTGAGGACAGATGAGAAGCTTAATGTATAAATGAACTATGATACAGTCGGGAATTATGATGTTTCTGGAAACTCTCCACTAGATGAAAGGACTTACTTAGATACCGATACTATAAACAAAAACAAAAACAAAAACAAAAACAAAAACAAAACAAACAACTCAATCTTTTCACACATTGATCTACCCATTAAGGAGGTCCCATATCATGAAATCTAATTGAGTCAATCAGGAAGAAAAGAATAAGATGTTATAAGAAATATATAAAAACGAAGAACAAAAAAGCCAGGGGGGGAGAGAATTGACCAATGCAAGTGTTTGGTTTATTTGTTCATATATGGTTTTTGGTGAGGCAAGTTGTTGTGTTGCTCATTTTCATCAGTCACTTCAGGCATGAATGACTCAGGAGTTTTCTTGAAATCTTCACATAAATGATTCAGGAAGCCGGGGATGTTAGGAAATGCATCACGCGGATATTTACATATTAATGGGCAGCTTTCAATTAGCAAGTGCAACTACTACATTGTGGTTATGAATGTAGAGAATCACGCTATGTACATATTTGCATAACTCCTTTTCTCCTGTTAACCAATCATTTATGGGATACATATTCACACGTGTATGTCTTGGTTTCTGTATATCACGCATGACGATTGTGAAATCTTGGGAAGAATTGGAAGATCGATAAACATAATATCACTTCAATTTTCCTAATATGCAGGCGAGTTGGGAACTGAAAAATGGAATCAAGTCCGCGTTGCAACACCCATTCGGCATGAATTCCTTAAGCTTGTCAGGTGAAGCATTACATAATGTACTATATATGATCTCGATTACATTATGCCTGACATTATTCATTTTGTTGAAACTATGTCAAGCTATGTAAGGAATTGCATTAAGGTATTCAGCATATCACGCGTCTCTTTCTCTTCATCCGTCTCTGCATCCTCCATGGTATCGAGTTGTTCTGCGCAGGTTAGCCAAATTCATAAGTTGGGGACACAAGAAACATACCTTGCAGAGTGGACTTCACAAGCGCCAAAGTCTCGTCCCTGTCTGCCAATAATCCCTGAATATGTCTACTTGCCCCCTCATCCTCAGCAACTAACCAAGCCAAAACCACATCACAAGTTTGCAGGCAGAACAATCCAACATCCAATCTTCTCGATAGCCACTCATCAGCCATTTCCTCCCTCTCCTCTGCATCCATGACCTTCTGCTCCACACGAATTTGTTCTTCAACCACGGCTACTCTGCCGGCATACTCTCTTCTGAGCTTCACCAACTTTCCGATCTTCTCATACTCCTTCTCCACAAACTTCGCAAGTGTTCTGATCCTGCCGGCACTCTCTGCTGGTAGAAGACGTAATAACGCTGAGAAGATTCCCAAAAGATGTTCCGTTGTTTGCCCATCCTGAGACTTCTTCATAAACATGCTGAAAAGCACCTTCAGACCTCCCGCTTCCACGAGTTGTTCGCAGACTGCGGCACCACTTTGGCCTCCCACAGCATGATCAACCAGGCGTAACGCACGCGACTTACTCATCTTGCCTTCGCGAATCATGATCAGTGCTAGCTCGATCCCCTCCGCCTCGAGAAACTTAGTCTTCCCTTCGGGCTCGTCCACCACGCATGTCAGGCAGTCGAAGATGTTTTCCACAAATTCCTCTTCTTCGGTTCCTTTAGCTGGATCACGTTTACGGTAGGCAGCAAGGATTTGGAGGAGGAGATCGACGCCATTGAGAGATGTGAGGTGTGTACGATTAAGTTTAGAGGACTGTAGGAGGATGGCGAGGACCTCGGCTGCGTATTGCTTGTTCTGGGATACCGGGGATTCTTTCTTTGGAATGCGGTCGAGAAGCCAGTTAAGGACTTTTGTATCTTTTCCAATCTTCTCTGCCAACGATGGCCTTGAGGCTAGGTTCTCTAAAACACTCAAAGCATGATATACACCACTTCGATCCGATTCAGTTTTCTCATCGAAGCGGGAGAAATTCGATACTAAAAGGTCCAAAAGGTCGGCGTCGATCATGGCATCAACAATGAAATTCCACTGTTCCTCTTCAGCCTCTACGTCTTCGTCTGTCAACTCGCTGATAATTTCAATTGCGTCGATAGCAATGTCTGTATTCTCGTGCGCGAGCAAGCTGACCAACGAAGCCACACATCCCAGTTTCGCAAACTCCTCATATAACTCTGGGTGTTCAGCTAATATGGAAAGCGCCTTAATATCCGCATCCAGATCTGCTTCTGAGCCCATAAACTTGTGTGGGTCATTCTCGAACTTGGCACGAAGTTCTGCATTCTTCGAGATGCGCTTTTCGAAATTCAAGGCGAGCTTGCGAACCCAGGCTGAATCAATCTTTTCAGGTATTATTTCGGGACCTTCTTGATCTTCCATGTAATCCAATATTTCTGATTCATCTTTCGTGATTCCACCGCCAAAAAATCGGCCTTCTTCGTCATCAGGGATATCGGGGCCATAGTCTTCATCGTCGTCAGGTGGTGGTGCTGGGCCAGCTTCTAAATCATCGTCATCTTCTACTACTGCTGACTTTCCATTGCCTTTCGAAGTCCCATTTTGCGACAGTTTCGCAGCTTTGTAGATCTCATCTAAGCCAGAGTTAGCAATTGCGAAGTAATAAGCAACTCAGGACTAACTTGGATCGCGAGTCGTATCTAGTTTACGTTTATTGCCTGGAACTGCCGGTTTCTGAAAATTTGAGCCCCATCCTTGTATGTTTTCAGCAGAGAACTTACTTTAAACAAGTCATCAATGCTTGTCATGGTGCGCTTGATGTGGTCTCTTCCGTGGTATAGGTTGATCGATGAGCTTCACGGTTACCCTTCATGCGAATGGAAGGAACGAAGTAGGTGCGGGAATAGCACTGATTTATGTCAAAACACAGTGTTATCTTAAAGAGTACTTTGAGCTGTGAAGTTTTCTCTGTCAAGATATTTACTAGGTATTTACAGGCTGGCTGCGGCGAGGCTGAGAGTTGGAACAAACGCGCTACATGGACAGGCTGATTAGGAGCCAATCAGAATTGATGTCCTCAAGAAACCTTTTACCGTACAAGGGAACATCTCAATTAGCATCACGTGATCACGCGCCGCCCGCTACGTCTATGACTTGCTTACGATACGAGAACATATCATGTCCACAAAAAATCTTGGAACTGCAATTATTGCACAACAGTTTGGTTGTTCAAACTATCGTATGAATGTGATCGCCAAAGATCATCACCATGTCCAGCTCACAGCCGGTTCGTGGTGAAGAAGGCTTGAATCCTTTGGAGCGTGGTGCCAAACGTTACCGCGATAAAAAATATGAGTTTGCATTGCAAGCTTTTGATGAGGTAGGATATCTCATTAGATTTTTCTTATTCTTGTGCGTTACTCTCATCTCGTATTGGGTCAACATAATCCGTATTCATTGTGACATTCCAACTGACTCACCACAGGCAGTGAGTATTAGCACGGGTCATATGCTGGTAACGGCATTGGATCATAGAGCTGCGACATATGAGAAGATGAATGAACATAAGAAAGCCCTAAAAGATTCAAAGGCCATGATAGAGGAGCAACCGACGTGCTCAAAAGGCTACTTACGATCGGGCAAGATTTTAGAGCTTTGGGAGAAACCAGCTCTTGCTCTACAGATTTATGAACTTGGGCTGAAACGAGTCAAGGTTGGCGAGGACAACAAACGGCCGGTTGGTTTCTAAGTATAACACAATACTTTCAATAATTCTAACAGCATATAGATGCTTCAAGCGATGTATGCTAAGCTGCGTCAAAAGCAAAACCCCGAGGAGACGTTCGATCCGTTAGTGATGTTGCCTCCAGAGCTGGCACAAATGGTCGCTCAATACTTGGACATGCGCAGCAGAGTCCTGTGTCTTTGTGTTTCAAAACCGTGGAAGAAATTCCTTGAAGGGTGTCCGAAACTTTGGACCAATTTCGATACACGAAAAGCCAAACGCCCAATCACGTTAAAATCGTTGAAAGCGTTCCTGCAACGCGCAGACGGCTCGGTGGAGCGAGCATGTGTGAGCTTGTATTCAGCGGGAGCCGGATTTGACACCAACAGGCTCACATATTTGCTCAAACACAGCAAGAAGCTAACGCATCTGGAGATAGTGAGAGGAGGGTTTGTTGGTGAATTACTGACAAACTCTTTGAAATTCACATCGAGCTTAACCACTCTTGTTATTGCGTCAAGCCAAGTCCATCTTCCTTATATCAAGTCCATCCTCGATGCTTGTCCACAGATGGTAACTGCTGAATTCAAAAATGTTATGTACAAACCCCCATCCGCAGCTCACCGGAGCGCAATCCTTGGGGAATGGCCCAGGTGTAAAAATCTAGAAAAATTATGGATGAATAGTCTAGAGTACAGGCCCAAGGTTCCACATGCAGCTGTGGTGAGTCTTGCCTTAAATACACTCTGTACCAAAGTGTTTCATGATGCTAATGAGTGGTTTTCAGGATGCAATAATGGCAGCAACGCCGAAGATGAGACATTTCCTTTTTAACGGCTGGACCATTGAACACCAACCTAGCCTAGTGATTAGATTTGACTTGGCTTGGCCGCACCTTGAAACCCTCGATCTGGACCGTTCAAGTATCGAGACGATACCGCAGTTACCTCATAGTCTCCGACACCTGTACCTAGCCTGCACTCTTATGCCACGTAGATGGCCACCTCATGCTCCTCCAGACTTCAACATGCTCCCAAATCTAGAAACCCTTAGTGTCAGCGATGTCGATACCCATTTTATTGGGCGCCTCATTCAAGCCGGCGTAGAATCCTCTACTCTCAAGTCTTTACAGTTTGCGGATATCGAGAGATTTATACCTCCGGTTTGCGAAAGCGTAGAAGACCTAGCAATCACGTATTCCAGTTGGGATGACTCCGATCTACGATGTATACTCCAGGCGTTTCCAAATCTTAGGCATATTGACTTTTCCCAAACACAGATCACAGGGAGCTTGGTCAGAGAGATCCTGACCCGGGAGGAGAACAAAGTGGTATATCTGCGACTCTATGGTTGTGACAAGTTGAGCCCTGATGCCCTTGAGTTTGCAAGGTCGATGGGAGTCATCGTAGACTTAAGGCATGGAGCGCCTTTACTTGGTACTTTTCTTGGTAGGTAGGATTTCTAGACAAGGGTCATGGATTTTTTTTAGTTGGATAGCATTCAATATGGACGTCAATGAAGTCAGAGGTGTAAATCATAGCGGGTATCGGGCGCTGTTGGATACGATATTTATTTCACAGTAAATATATAGCGATGACAGGAAGAATATTGGGTAATGTATGCATTCATCGTACACTGTAAAAACAATGAAACCGGGTATCTAAATCTAAACTCGTAATCCTAAACGCCAGCAACCATGGAGGGGCGTTTCCTGCACACCTCTGCCTCGTACACTCTACTCATACATGCCACCAAAACCGTGGCTCCTCCTCCGTCTCTCAAGCACACAGCTACCCCGTCTCCGTGACCCCTTAAGCTCCTTCTCGGCATCCATGAGGCGGGTCTGCACCCACATGCGATACCGGTTATCGTTCTTGACACTCTCACAGTTCAGGAGATCCGTCAATGTCGTCTTGATCTGCTGATTGACATGCATCAGCTTCTCCTCTTCCTCCTCGACCTCGTGCACGATGCTCTCGTCGAGGATCGGCGGTAATGAGAATCGGCGAGCGCGGGACTCCTGCGCTGCTGAGAACTGGGCCGTTGAGAAGCCCGCTGTTGTGAAGCGTTGCGAGGGGGATTCGGGGGATGAGGACAGGCTCGTGCTGGATGATGAGGATGATGAGCTACTGCGGTGGCTGCGTGACCCTGGTGACGATGTGCGTGGGTGTGTTGGCTGGCTGGCGATGGCTTGGAGATGCTTTTGGAGTGCATCTTGTTGACTGTGGAGGAGGAGATATTTTTGGAGGGTGAAGGCCCGTTCAGGCGACTTCTGTGTCGGGCTGGATATTATCGACATTGTTGTAGCTTGTTTTGTATTGTATTTCAAATATTTTTCAGAAGACTGTTGGTAACCAGATTCAGAGGGGTCGTTCCCAATATATATGTGTATATGGATACAAAATAGTCGGAGTGTGGATCGATGTACGAATGGGGAGTTGCCGTGTACAGTAATAGGTCGAGGCTGGAAACGTGCAATGCGAGGCACAAAGTTTCTTATTCTTGTCTCTCTTTCGTGCTTCGTCTTATCTTGTTACGTTTTCGCCGTACAAGGTGATAATAGCTCAACTGCTTTGCGTGGATAGCTTGAAGGGGAGCCTATACAGTAAACGAAGAGGTTCTGTCCGGTGTCTAGAATCCAAAGGTGCTTTTGACTTTCTTGGTCGTGAGCAATGATTGGCAGCTGTCCTCTGATAGGTTCTTTGATCGTCGATAAGAACAGGAGTGTAATTGAGGGGTTTTTGTTTAGTGTGGCGATGGGGGGAATATGCTTCAATAGCGATTCATAAACCGGTCAAGCGTACTTGGTAGATGGAGTGGCAGTGTGGATATTGGGAGTCTGGATTCGTGCTTTGAAGTACGATACTGTAGGAAGATTCAGGACGTCAGCCACAACTGGGGGATGACCCTCAATAAGTAGTCTCCAAGGTGTGCGTGTGATTGTGTGCTCCCTTTTTCTGCAGGGCAAGCAAAAGAATACAATCTCGATCTTGATCTTCATTCTCCTTCATGCAACAGCCAGGATTCCAATGCACAGGCCAACTCCAAACTCATCTGATATGCCATTGACTTGCTGTGACGTAGAGTCCGGATTGATTCCTCCGTACCCAAGTATGCCTATGTCCTGTTTCGAGTGCCACTTGCATTCCATACCCCACTCCCTTGTGTGCTTGTTCGAAGTTTTCACTTCAAACGTTGTTATCCCTGTATTTCCCTGCGTCAGTGCATCATATAGTGCGTGTGTCTGTGTGTGTAGTGGTGAATAGGCATGTAGGGAAAGACACGGGCCGGTTGAGGTGTGTCCTGTCATTTTCACCCTATGAGTAAGGTATTTATTCTACGGAAGACACCTTATGCTAGGCACTGCTAGGTATGACTGACTGACTGACTGACTGACTGACCTTTGTCGACGATCCTGGCTTCTCCTGCCGTGTACTGCGTACAGAGATGGATCGGAATAGTCTTTCCGCTAAGTGAATGTATGAGTATTGCGTTGATTAAAAAAGAGGGAAAAGTAAACAATATGTCAACATTTGTGACTTTTCCCCCTTGATTTGAGTTGTCCTCTTGTTGTCCAGCGTGACGGAGTAAGGTACCTACCTCTCTACGTTTCTGTCACTTTCTATAGGATCATGATAACCCCCACGGTCAATGAATCATGTTCATATGGATCCTCCATACTTGGTACATACTTACAGACAGGAAGTATGTATCGTAGGGAGTTGTTTTGAACATCAATAGCAGCTCATGATTCCTGTCGTGTCCATCACCAGTCTGATAATCAACAGCACTGACACTATCGAATGCCTATCTCCTCCATTAGACGATTAAACAAAGCTCACCTTCCACTTGCCGCAAAGTCACCAAACCCATTTGACGATCTTCAAAGGATCCACAAAATACCTCTCTACCTTAGTATGTACATATCCCTCATCCCAGCTGTTCATTCCGTAGCGCAGGACACACGTCTGCACCACACACGCTCAGCGACACGCAGCATGTGGCTCAGTCGCTCTCCCTTACAGCGCACCAGCACATCAACCGGACCTGCAGCACATCACGCAAACTTGGTAAAACAGCGTCTGCGTGCCCACTTTCCAGCTGCCATGACGCCACACTTGCAGGGTTCGGCTGTGAGCACCGACCCCTGCCCCCACCCGGCCCAAAATCCAAGGATCATACGTAACGTAAATCCGCCACACCTGTGCCGTTTCTTGGGGGGAGTAGTAGTGATTGGCAAACCTCCCGCGTTTTCATTCGATTATTCAGAGCAAGAGCTTGTTCTTCCCTCCCGCTCCGACTCTGCTTCGTATCAAAAGAATCTCGAGCAGCATGATGGCTCGTGTGCTCATCCTACTTGTACACAGTATTTCGCTGTGGCTGTGAGGGTGTGCTCTTGATCGGGCGATTGTCCGCTTGGAACCTCGATCTCCATGTCCTTTGCTGTGGCTAATGACGAGGCCAAATCACGTGCGTGTTGTACTTTGCCAGCAAGTGAGGCGCACCCATATGTACATACCTACATACATACCTTCCTCGTACTTGTAGATCTTGGGCTCTCGACGGGAGGAAGGAAACGAGGGGATCGACTTGGGGTTCGGGGTATTGCTGTACTGATATGTGCGTGCTTGTGCAGGTTTTGGTACGCGGCAATATTGAGCCACACTGTAGTTATCGTTACCCTAACCCTCTCAACCCTTTGAATTTCCATATGGGTATGAGGTATCCATAATGTATCCATCATAAAGAGGCAGGCTCTTCTGATATGTACGCATTTATCTGCCTATGACAAGGTAAAATTCCTTAGGTCGGATGGCCTCGTAAGCTCTTGAGATATTCAACAATGTTGATACAATATCAGTACAAGGTGCATCCCTTTCTATTCAACATGTTCGAAAGAGAAGTCTATTTTGTATTTTGGAATGACGCCATGCCAGTCGAGCAGGATGAGCCTCCCCACTCCAACCCCAGGTATTCATATCATATTAATCCTTCACCTATTGGGAGTATCAGCGCTCACTCAAGTTGATAGCACCCCATACTGTTCATAATGCACCTCATACCGATGTGGGGGGCTTCTTATAAATTACACTTCACCATACGGAGTACACAATATCGAAATGCTGCTATCATGGACCTTCCCTAGACAGTAATATGAACCCGGTTTGAGCGAGGAATGTGGATACCTGAGCACATTCAAAAGAAATCTCCACTGCTGCCGATCATCTGTTTCGTCTTGTCGAAACATGACATCGCACTGGTAATCCGGGAAGTTGAAACGCTCCCTGCTCGACGAGATTGGAATGTCAAGCTAGCAGGACAGGCGCGTTGTTTATTTCATTCTGATATCATTCGATGAACTGTGCATACCATGTCTGATGATTACTTTTCAGAACCCTTGTGAAATATTATTCACATTTGTCGTGGTGTTGTTATCCGTAAGTGCATGTTTCATACACATTTCTCATATGAGCATACAGAGTAGAGTAGTGGTCTTGTGTGCTTGAGCATGCTGTCTCCTGGGGGCCCATGTAAGAAGGTCTTCTGATGAAACAGCGAAAACAGATTCAAACCCAATATTCGCCTTTAACCACAGGTCCTGTTTAGGTTCATGGTCAATATTCAAAACCCAAATGCACCAAAGCCTCCCAGTGTTAATGGATCGGTTAGATGCCACGATACACCCCAAAAATATGAACGCTCAACGCCTGCAGTACAAGGAAACCCGAGCCGATGTCAGAGCGTGCATGTGTAAATTTGACGTGTGCGGTTGTCGTAAGGTTAGTGCGGTTGCGAAAGATTAACATCACAACGAATAAGGGTCTCTATGGAGAGGCACCGAACTCCAAGTAGAGGAGAGCACACAACGTAAGAGCTGATGCGGCTATGTGTCGTGCGGGCTAACAAAATAAAATAATCACGCAACATTTGACAGAGTGTTGTGGCAAGACGGATGATTATTCGTATCATGAATACTTGTGGTACGATCTGAGTGACAGGCAAGACCTCATCTTCGAATTTGGTCGTTATTCATACCTCAAGCCTGGTGGAAATTGAAGGAATCCAACCACATACGGCTAAAGATCATGTCATTTCCCCACAGTGTCGTGCTCACGTTTTCGGATGTTTTCAGAGGCGTTGTTGGTTGTTGCACCGGGTTGGATTCACTGGAATGGTTGTTTGCGGTGTCGTCGGAATTCTCGGACAGCTAAAGTTAGAATGAAGTTGACAGACGCACTACTGTGTATACATACCGCCATCCTTGGATCATTGGAATTTATTCGAACTTGCTCCAGTATCCATACATCGTGCTGTAAAGTACGGATATTTCTTTGGGCATCGCAGAGATTCTATGGTCTTGATTTGGTCCCATGGCACATACGGCTATGATTAGAAACTCAACGAGAATATGTCACCGCCTTTTAAGGGAGAGGTCATTCTAGGACTTCCGCAGGAGAAAAGCTGCGTAAACAGTTAAGAGTGCGGGGTATAGCTTTCTGGTAACAGATAACATAACCTGAGAAGGTCTGGAGCTTCTTTATGCCTAAACTAAAGTCCAGTCTCCATAATGGGCTTGAATAAGAAATTATTGCTGAGCTTGGTCTTGCTTTTCTCTTTTACTGGTGATGAGATCTCGAAATGCATGATTTTTGCACATTCAACAGCAGATAAAGTGAATTTTCATAACTTGCAATTGCATTCGATTCGATCCTTGGAATATATTATATTTAACTTAGGACAACAGTCCTTTGAATACGCTCGACAAGATGCTGCACCAATGAGACACCATCATGAATTGCTTCGGCTAGAAACGGACTAGTGCAATATCAGACTTGCACATCGACCTGGCCTCAGTTTTTGCACCAGCCAGTCAAATCTCTACATACATCGACGTTGCGATACAGCAACATGGCTCAATAATGAGAAGAGTAGTAGTGACAGGTCTAGGGGCCATAACCCCTCTTGGCGTTGGAATTCGACGTACCTGGCAACGACTACTAGCTAGTGAGTGCGGCATTGTTCAGACTTCTACCATTTCGGCATCATCATCGCTCTCGTCAGCGAATGACTTTTCCGATATCCCAAGTAAGATCGCTGGTATTGTACCTCTGGGGTCCAAGGATGAAGGAAAGTGGACGGCGTCGGAGTGGATGGCGAAGGGTGATGAACGCCGTATGGCCAAGTTCACTCAATATGCCATAGCTGCCACAGAGGAGGCTCTGCAGGATGCAGGATGGAACCCCGTGAGTCAAGAGGATCAGGAGGCTACGGGTGTTTGTCTTGGAAGCGGAATTGGGAACTTCGAAGAGGTCTTTGAGACTTCTGTAGCCTATAATGAGGGTGTTAGTCTTCTCAATTCAATATACATTGTGTTTCAAGTACAGAAGAAGACATGCTGAGTGATTGTAGGGTTATAAGAAGGTGTCTCCGTTGTTTGTGCCTAAACTCTTGATTAATCTCGCTGCTGGGCATATTTCCATGAAGTATGGCCTCCAGGGTCCAAATCATGCGGTTACCACAGCCTGTACGACTGGTGCTCATTCTATTGGTGATGCTTCACGGTTCATTGCTTTTGGCGATGCAGACGTCATGGTCGCTGGTGGCTCGGAATCCTGCATTCACCCGCTTGCACTCACAGGCTTTGCTCGTTCAAGGAGCTTAGCCACTGAGTACAACGATCGCCCACAAGAGGCGTCTAGGCCCTTCGATCGAGATCGTTGCGGCTTTGTTATTGCTGAAGGAGCTGGTGTTGTTGTGCTGGAAGAATTGGAGCATGCGAAAGCACGCGGTGCCAATATCTACGCCGAGGTCAGAGGTTATGGATGTAGTGGTGATGCTCATCACGTTACTGCGCCGAAAGAGAATGGTGCTGGAGCTTTCCTGGCTATGAAGAAAGCGCTCAAAAATGCCGGACTGAAACCGAAGGAAGTGGATTACATCAACGCTCATGCAACAAGCACCCCTCTTGGAGATGCTGCAGAAAACTCTGCCATCAGGACTCTCATGCTAGGTGACGAGGGCCGCCAGAAGTCCAGCGATATTACTGTCAGTAGTACTAAGGGTGCAATTGGCCACTTGCTTGGTGCTGCTGGAGCTGTTGAGGCAATCTTCTCCATTATGGCTGTCAAAGAGGTACTTGGTCCATTGCTATATCAAGCATTGAATGAGCTAACTGATACTTAGAATGTGGTGCCACCGACACTGAACCTTCACAACATAGAAGCCGGTTTTGATTGCAACTATGTTGCTCTTACAGCACAGCAGAAGAGAGTAGACGTTGCCATGTCCAACAGCTTTGGTTTTGGAGGAACAAATGCATCGCTGGCTTTTTCAAAGTATGAATGAGAGTAGGCCTTTGAGTGTATCATCCCAGCAGTCAATGGAACAGCCCAAGTATGTATGATGCTCATGCATGACTATATCGTCAAATCTCTGAGCGAAGGAGTATGATGCAATTTTGTGTTGGACCTCATTCTAGGAACATCGAAAACATAAATAGGAAGAAGATGAGGATACTACGGAACCCAGATAATTCGAATTGCTGCCTCTTGAAATTTGGAATGCTCACTGGTGTCCCCCCACCTTAAAGTATCTGGATGGACAAGTGCAACAACATTCGTCATTTGCATAGCTCTGAATACTTGTACTTTACTGTATCTCAGTATGGCCTTCAATATATGGCCCTGATGAGTCGTACATCTTTCATGAATAGCATATCTTGAAATGAGATTTCCGATGTGGATAATGATGTATTTCTCAATCGCTGTACAGCTCATAATAAATGTGCAGCGCTAGATGATTGTGTCTGATGGGTGATATCGAACGTCGCTGCCATTTCGAGAATGTTTCCCAATGGTTCCTACTGTTTGAGTGATACCCATTGTCTGGAGTTTGTCGCACATGAGTTCGTTTCTTCACATTTTTCGCACAACATTATTCACTTTTACGCCTACATCTCCCTTTACAACTACTTCAAGACCGCATTCAATTCCCGATGGATCACAGCCCCTAGTACATTCATGAAGGTGCGAAAATCTACCTGAACCGTCATTGCACGCGTCTCAAAGGTCGAATTCCTGTTCAATCAACTATCATATACTCGTCACATCGTACTTCATAATGACAAAGTCAGTCCAAAAGTTTTGTCCCAACTGTGGCAGTTGTCATAGTATGCGACGAGAAGAGTCAGGAACTGTATTTCCAATCTGTTCACGTCGTCAGGATGAAAAATGTCGCAAGTGTGGTCTCAAGGGCCATATCGAACGCTACTGCTGGGTCGTTCAGCGAACATTCAATGGTACTCTATCTCCAACTGACCAGCAAAAGCTCTATGAAATGGGAATGGTCGAGGTTGCTTAGATCTTTCCATATAATTCCAATACATAAGCTCAGGTTTTCTTATAGCAAAAGCGTCGCACAAAAGAGTATGATACCTACAGACCTCAATATTCGGATGCGAGATACGTAAGTGGTTTCAATGAATGAAGACATCTGTATTCAGGCCAGACCTATGACTGACCCCTTCTACGAAGCATCGTCCCATTGAATTTATCAAACAGCTCGAGCTACCAGAATTTTCAGCGAAGATAGCGGAGGATGTTAATATCTCGTCAAGAGCCGAATTTGATGCAGCCCGCGTACGTCGATTTGGAAGCACTGCTCAGCCTTCTGTCGACGAACCTGTTTCCTTAAGACTCCTTCTACGCTTAGCCATTGGTAGCCTGCCATTCAAACGCGCTATTACTGTGGTTCAAGGATCTTCTCTCCCATGCGTGAGCGAGAAATTTATGGCAGAACTCCCAGCCGAAGCTACAACTGCGAACCCCCTATGCTGGCTTGATATCAGGGGCCAACGTGCCTTGAATCCAAAGAAAGGCGAGACGTTCCATTATGCAAAGCAGCTTCCACTCTCTGAGTTGCCGACCCTCTCTGTTGCAGTAGCAGAGGTCAATGGTCGAGTAGATTGTGTAGTGGGAACTTGTTGGAACCCAGTCCACGACGTGTCTATCGACTGGTTGAACTTGGAGCACGACTTGATCGCAAAGAACGAAGATCAGCCGATGGCTCCTCCTCCACCTTACGAATCTACCGCCGGCAATCCGATTGTTATTGATGACGATGATGATGATGATGATGTCTTAATCATAGTCTAAGAGATTTTGACCTCGCAGTAATCATTGGTGAGTATATTCCATTGCCATGTGAGTTCTTCATAGAAATATTCTGACTCGGATATTACAGTTGGCATACTAATGACCTGACTCGGAAACCCACCTTTGTGAGACTCGGATATCACCAACTCACAAGTGCTTCATGCTCCTCAGTATTGTGGCCAATTTGCTGTTGTATACATCTCAAGGTATGTGATCCATGCTACTAATGGCAAATTGGCATTACAACTCTTGATAAGAAAGACATCTAACGTCGATATCGCTTTCATCAGACTCGACATTTTGATGTGGAATTCTACAAATAATCTCACGGGGTTTCACCTACTGGTCGAAATCACCCGTCCATGTCGATTTGTTATTGAGAGGGACTTCATCCAGTACGAGTATAATGCCTTATTCTAGGACGTTGATGTTTAGTTGCTTTGCATACCAGCTGTGTTAGATAATCACTAATACACATTTCACCACATGTTAGCTGTATGAAAATCAAAGACCTTTCATTTTACCGCAGAGAACAATCCACTCATGAGCCTTAGCTCACAAAGTCCAAACACCAAACGCCCCATGCATCTTTATTGTTATCCCCTCCTCAACGCCTTTATAGATGGCAGGAAAGTAGTCTCCCATCCCTTAGTTCGATACACATCACTCGCCCCCTGGAGGTGGACCTGGACTAGGTCTTGCACCACCTTGTTCTCCATCTGCCTTTCTCTTCAGTCCCTGACCAGCCTGCAGTTTAGCTCTGTCCTTCTCCTCTTGTTGTCTTCTCTTCCACTCATCCCTTGTTCTTTTTGCATTTGCTAATAGGTCTTGCTCCGTTACTCGATCCGTGATGCTCTCGATTACACTCATTACTGTGCTAATGTGATTCGCCTCATGCTTGTCATCCCTGAAACGCATATATCTCCATCTCTTCTGTGCATCCATATGACATTCCACAATTCTGTGATCCAGTGGTTCTTGCAGGGCCTTGAGGTTTTCCCATTCCTCCTCAGTCAAGTACAACTCGCCATACCATTCGTCTGGCTGATTGTTGCCCTTATAAGCAAACAGATTGCATGTCGGAATTGCTTCGTAGTCCTTATACGGTTCGGTGACACCTTCTGCACGGTCGATTTCGTCCGGGACTACTGTTGGGAAGTCGAGAACCAACCTGAAATCAATAGAGTTCTCCTCTTCCGGTTTCCACTTCAATATATGCTGATCCGTTCCATGGCAATATTCTGTATTGCGACATGTGAAGATGAGTCCATCGTTGCCGTGTGGAAGGTTCGGTAATATTTGTCTGAACATCATCTCTATCCCATAGGCAAATTGCATCGCCTTCATTTCCATGAAAAAAGGTGCATACTGCGCCTCTTCCGGAAACATGTTGTACAATTTCTGATAGGGATCGAAGATAAACTCTTTAAAGTATGCTAGTCGTTTGTCCAGCGTTCGAGACATAAGAACCTTCCGGTCAAGGACAAGACAGTCAAAGACGAGGAACTTTGCTTGCTTTGACCCATTGGGCAGCGTATCCAGGACGAGCTCTCCATCGATGAGTGTGCCTTTATGGAAAGCTTGCTGATCATGCGGCGGCGGGAAATGTAGACTGCTGTTCTCGTTGACCCAATGATACTCGTTCTTGCGGTCGATGAGATAGATAGCTTCGGCGCCATGTTCGTCCTCAGTGCAGTACATGAGATATCTAATACCGTCGGACTTTTCGCATACATAGTAGCTACACGACACCATCAATCAATATGTGACCTCGAAATTGTCAAAGGCGTTTCAGAAGAAGGGGCAGCAACATACTCTTGACGAGTCAATTCGTCCAGATGTCGCCGCGCAAAACTAACCGGTTGCGCGCCGGGGAACGACGTGTTCTTCCGTTCAAGCAGTTTGGCTACTTCTTGTCGAAACCACTGTGTCTGCCCTGGGCTCATCAGCACGCCCGGTTTGCTGATATCGGTGATCATCGTGAGTGTATGCGCCGCCGTTGGCGCACTTGGATAACCCTACAACAGCAGCGGTTCGCAAACGAGGCTTGCCGGTCGCGTGGGCGAATGCGTGTGAGTAGATTCGGATTTCAGAGTAATTATTGTTGCGGGAAGTTTGGCGCGCGCCGGATAACAATACTCTGGGATGTTGGAATGGCTGCTACAGCTTCGCAGCTGGAAAGGTTGATTCACATTCGAACCATCAAAGTAGTTGTTGATGAATGCCATATGATGCCTGCGCAGTGCATGCTACTTGTGGTTTAGCGGAGCGGGTTTGGCGGAGCGGGAGAGCTGTAAGGCTGCCCTTAGCTTTTTTGTGTGCTCCGGGTGTTGGTACTTACCTTACTTGGTGCTGTGTTATTGGAAGTAAGACAATATCAATTTCCTGTTGTTGGAGTCTCCGCTGTGATAAAGTAGTTCACTGTTGCAGTGATACACAACTGCATGTCCTCAAGGTACCACGACCCTCAGCGATTTCGAGTATGTCTAGAGGTATGTTATATTTTCCCTGGGCTTACAGATTCGTCACTTACATATTACTTTATTATCGCTCGCCCTGGCTCTTGGAAATGGAATTTTCTACAAGAACTGAGTTTGAGTTCACAAGAGCATATGGTGTACAAGCTATAGCAGTTCTCCACTCTGAGAACTCCGGTGTGCTTACAGGGTTTCTTCGCCTCTGCGCTGTGAGAGACCATGAGACGGTGAGCAGCGCAGCGCCATCTATCAGAGGCTGACCAATGACTTTGTTATTTTGAACCTCCCGCCGTAGCCTGCTGAATAACTCGTATTCGGAAGATTGCAACAGATAGTACCTGAATATTCCCTGACAGTTTACCCGCTTCAAGACCTGAAAGCTCATAAACACTCTCGGCCATCGTTTACTTCCCGGGCCGAAAGACCGCGTTCTATCTTTCATGCATGTTTTAACCTCACTTTAACGTCTCTCAAAGCATCGATAACTATTCTGATAATCGCATATTTGTTTAGGCTACAACACTGACTTGCGTATCCAGGAAATAACTTACGAAGAATACTTCCTAACCATTTGCACCAGGTTGTGCTATGTGCTTCCTAAAGCTTTGAACCCTCATCATAACCATTGGATCCCTTCACAACACCATAAGCTCCTCCGCCCTTCCCAAACATAGTCTTCAAATCTCTAGCTAACAACTCGGGGTGTTCATGAGCATAAAAATGTCCACCACGATCATTGTCACTTTCAAAGACAACGGGACCCAGTGTCCTCCCCCAAGTCTTAGGTACAACACGCAGTTCCCTAGGGTTGAAGCAAAGTCCCAATGGCACGCCACCGATCCAACCCGCTACATCCTCTCGAGTGATCCTTCCAGGGCCAGGCTTTGTATGTACAACCTCGTAGTAAATGCGGTGGGCAGCTCCAGGTCCTGCACGACTGAACTGGTAGATACTGATCCAGGTCAGGATTTCCTCATCTGTCCAGGGATAATCGTGACTCCAGTCATGCAGTTTCTCATATATCCAAGCCAACAATCCAACAGGGCTGTCATTTAGAGAGTATGCCAAAGTCTGTGGCTTGGTGGCCTGCTCAATTTGATATCTATCATTTTTAGCTGTTGTTCTTCAAATTTGGAACATACTCCCAAGTGGAAGTACTCACCCTCTACCCTCCTTCTCGAACCAATCACTCCTTTCAAAACCCTTCTTCTCCTTCTCATTATACGGCGTAATAGTATGCTGCAGTGCCAAGATAGGATTCTTCAAAAACTCAGGCTGGGCTGCCACAATCATGTTGATGTGGCTTCCTTTGACACTCTCAGGATAGAGCGCACCCATAGCTCTGGTGATCAGAAATCCCCAATCGCCACCTTGGGTAACGTAGTCCTTGTAACCAAGTTGTAGCATAAGCTTATGACATGTCTCAGCATACTGAGCAGTAGCAAAGCCACGCTTTGTGACACCTTGGCTGAAGCCGTAATTGGGAAGTGAAGGAGCTACAACATGGAATGCAGGTCCGCCTGGGGCGGAGAGGTATGGTAGCAGCTTCACAACTTCGATAAAAGAACCCGGCCCTATTTCTCTCTCAGTACAACGATCTTTAGACTCACCTCATTTCCGTTCTCCCGACATTAACCCATCAGAATCGGAGAAAGACTTACAGCCATGAACGAAAATTAACGGAATGGCATTCTTCACTTTACTCTTCTGATGTATGAAATGAATATCCAGAGGCTCGAAACCATCAACCTTCACACTAGTCTCAAACTGCGGTAATTCATCATTGAACTTCGCCTCTGCACGTCGCCAATCAAAGCTCTCCCAAGCTTTGGTCAATCGTTTGATATCTGATAATGGAGCGCCAAGGTCCCAGCCAGAGCCATCAAGCTCATCAGGGAATGTGGCCAATGATAGCTTCGCCTTCAGGGTTTCTATTTTCGACTCAGGGACATTGATTTTATATGGGCGGGGTGTAGGAGCTGCCATTGTGGGCGAGATCGAGGTGTATCAAAAAGACTTGGTATGATTAAGCAAACTGGCTTGCTCTGTGATTATTTCGTGAAACAAAATTGGATGTGCTTATATATTCTGATATTCGCTTCAGGTGATCATTAATCAAAGGGTATGGTATGAGTCAAAATGCGGTTTGTAAGCAATTGTAGGCAGTGGTGATCATCTACCTTTGACTGCTCTGTTTTGATATGGGGTAACCTCGGAGGGAAGCGCGCGCACTGCAGGTATGAGGTAATGCGGGGTTATGACCAATGGTACCGTCGTAACGACGTAAGGTATGTATGATGAATGGCGTGGTATAGTGAGTGCCGCAGTATGATACAATTTATCAGCAACATCCACACCAATCAAGTAAGATATATACAACGTACATAGATGCATATTCAAATGTTTCTCCACCCCTGAGATTGGCAGCTGACAGGTTATTCACAGTTACTGACTTAATTCATTGGTTCTAAGATGTTTCCATCTGCTAAGTCCAACTAGAATGAGCTTCATTCCTACATTTCTCATATATACATAAAACGCCTATAACAATTTGGGAGCACACGGATGGTTTGCCTGTAGAAGTGAATCAAACCCAACGGATGCGCCGCGAAACTCGACCAGACTGACAACTTGGTATAACCCTCGTGAAACGCCCTTCAAAACCAAACATTATTCAATTGTCTGCTCATTCTGCTCATCTCCTTTTCCTCTTCAGTTCCCAGTTGATATCTTCCATATTGTCGACGAATTCCTCGTCTACATTTGCTTTCTCAATCTCTTCATCAACGTCAACCTCTGCAACATCTTTAGATACGCGATCCATAGCGATCACCTTCTCTTCAGCACTCAAGCCCTCAATACCCTTGTTTCCGAGTAAGAAGTCACCAAAGTACTTCACGGCGTTGAAAGCCTCTTCCCCGGTGGGTAGGATATGCTCCGATGGAAGCAGAAATCCATAGCTACCTGTGTCTCTCAACTTAATTTGGTATGAGTAACGTACTTTCATCTCGTGATAGAACCAATCGATGGCACTTCCACCACCAGTCTCCATCCTTGCCTTCACATCATTCTTTCCTTTCTTTGCGGCAGTGATTGAGCCCTCACAAGCCGAAGACACAGAGTACGCCTCGCCGCTCGAAATCCGAATGGCCTTTGCCAACCCGATACCAAGTTCTTCGAGATTCTCAATGCTTGGCGGCGTAGCTGCGCATGAATAACTGTAGGGATATAGCACTTGTTGCGAATAACTGTGCAGATCCAAGAAGCCAACAAACTTAACGTTATGGTTCTCCGTCTCGTTCTTGGCCCATTCGGCGAATCGATGACTTTCAACAGCCTGGAATGGTTCGTCACCAGGATAGCTCTCACTACATGGATTACTTTGGAAGGAAGTGCCATCCCATTCAAATCCAAATCCTCTATCGAGGTCGAGGCCACGACAGAATCGGAGATTGGTTTGTTGTCTATTCTTTCTCCATAGACGGTCATTCTCCCAAGTGTAAACGTAACCATCGACGTTCAATGTTGGGATGAATACCCAGTCGAATTCCTGCAGAAGTTTTGTGATCGCTGGACTCTTACCGTAGGAAGTAATGAGAGACCATGCGATGTAGGTAACTGTGCTCACAGAGATCCACTCCCTTGCATGAGTTCCCCCTGAGATGATGATCGTCTTCCGTTCAGGGATATCTTCCTGGGAGTTTGTTGGATGAACTCCCACACGCAGCGCTGGAATATCACGGCCCTCATAAGAGACACCAATGTTGATCATTCGAACATGGGTAGTGAACATAGAGGCCATGAGACGCATCCATGGCACAATAACAGAGAGGGGTTGATAATCACGAAAGAAGATATTATCTGTCTCGCCCGAGGTATGAAGTGCAGGTGTGAAGGCTCGATCAGCATGAGTAGGAGGAAATGGGTTCTCTTGAAAGGTAAGCGATGGATACGATTGGTAGATGCTTCGTGCAAGATCGGGCATGAGAGGTGAATACGATCTCTGCAGAGACTTGGGTAATAATCCTAGGAGAGATGGAACCTAATGGCAATTAGAACAATGCTCAGCATAATGTCACCATTCAACGTACATCATCTTCTCTGAGTCTGATATCAGCCCAGCTATCGGCAAACTCCCACACATCAAGGAAGAGGGTGTCTGCTGCCTCGGATAGAGCAGCTTCTTCCTCCGATGTTGTGATATTGAATCTCAAGACCACATCTCCTCCATATTTTGCGAGTAGGGTCGCTGGTAATGGGGTATTCGATTGTCTATGGCTCGCGCAGAGTTTGTCCTTGTGGTTTTTAGTTGACTTGGGAGGGACTCCGAATACAGATTCAATGACGGTGTCGCGTAACCATATCAATTGCGGGAAAACGTTACGAAATCGATTCGTAGGCTCGCTGGTGGGATGGTATAGCTGAGGTTGGTTGAAGGGTGCATTATCTGGGGAGGTCCATGGCACGGCGAAGGCCTGCAACGGCGCGCATGCCAGTAGAGCAAGCAAGACAAACAGCAATTGCAGAGCACTCAGAGAGCGATGCATCTTCGATGGTGCAATCTCACAACGATGATGATGATGATGATGATGATAACAACAACAACAACGACTCTATAGACGAAGATATCGTTGATGTCGTGTGAGCAGAAAAGGCACGGAGTTTATCGAATGATGATAGGTTGGATAAGATGATAGGCAGCACTGAATATTCTACGGTGAGTGGGCAATTGGGAGGTGAATTGTGAGTGGTTGAACGTAGAAAAATGACTAGGGACGGTTTCTTAAGGTCTCGTGCAACTCCAGCTAATCATGCCTTAATACCAAGGCATGAGAGCACTTTCGCCTGGTGAGGTGAGGGCCCGTCTTTTTCTCTTTTCTTTCTGCCTCACAGCAGGCCTGGCAGAGCACAGCAGAGCAGAGTAAGCACGGCGTCCAACTAATTAACTTCTTCTACGAAAAGCTTCCTCCCCACAACCTTTGATATGGGTGCTATGCAACGATATAACTCGTCGAGGCTTCATTACTTCATCACCTATTGTTGGAAGGATTGGATCATCACTTGTACTGTGCAGAACTTGGAAGGGATCATGGAAACCCCATGAATTCTGTATTTATGTTGTATCCATACAAGGACCTCCATTCTCTCAAAGTTCAAAATAGCAATTTAACAAGCCTAGCAGGTCTAAGACGTCCATCTGGTCTAGCTGATCTACCTCAGCTAAGTTGGTCTACCCGGGCCTATTTTAATTCGGTCCATAAGGCTTTGCACACATGATACATACCTACGATACCTTACCTTACTTCACTATGTATTCATATCTTTCTTACACACGGAGTAAAGTACTAGAGTACAGAGTCCATACATACCTCACAGTACAGTGTCAGTATCTGTACTATGTACGAGCACTTGTTACCTTGCGTATGGGTACACAAAGGCTCCAGGGTGTTCTCAGCGTCTCGTCAATCAACGTCAGTAGGAAGTAGCACGTACTCAAAACAACTCCATCGTCATGGTGTACATACTGGCACGAAGTGGAACTTGGAAGTGGACAGACATGGAAAAGAAGAGAAGACACGATTAGACGATACTGTTGCTATTCATGTTGCTTAACACCACTCTACTACTGATATGGAATACGCATTGTAATACTTATTTCGCCATGCCGGCCTATTCAGAGATTCTCTCACCCTCTGTACTGGAGTCTACAGCCGCACGCCGTACTTCGTATGGAGTATTCATACTGCTTCCGATCCACTGGCCATGCCGTGCACGACCACCAAGGCACCATCAAGAATCCTACAAGAGCAACCGAAAGACCAACATTCCTCAGTTCCAACTTATTTTCCCAGCCATCAACAACGCGCGAGGATAGAGCAGGAATAAACATGTAAGCCAGTCACAAATAAGACGCGTTCGATACCATAGTGAACAGTGAATAATGAACAGTGGTAGGCTGACTGCTGGCAGCTAGAGTAGGGATCCCCACCTCCACTACTATTCTGTACAGAGTATGAATCCAGTCTAAGGAGGAAGGGAGTATGGCCCTGGTGCTCTGCTCGACCAAGTTCTAGCTGCCAAAGCACTGGAGAAGAGGCTTGCTTGCTCACGTTAAACTTGACCGTTGCACTCGAACAAAGCGCTGGAACAATAATGCACTTCAAGTCATTTCATTCCATGTGATGCTAATTCAGATTGACATTTGCAGTATGCGGTGAGTTTCCTTCATTTTGACTTACTTCAAATATCCTAAGATTCGAAGCATAAGTTATTATTGCTACCGTAGGAACTTCCTTCTCCGTATTCTACTTCGTAAAAAAGTTAGTGCCGAGCTCTCAGGTTCGCTGTGCCACCAAGCATAGGACCATTAATCTGTACTCCATAGGGCTCAAAGACTCTCGTACCTAGCTAAGTGGGCTGACGCAAGCCCCCCAGAAAAAACTCTACTCCTGAGCTGGATCGAGTGAGGCCTGGCAAAGCACCGAGCTTCCGCCTTGACGATCACTGCAGTACCGTTAAACTTCAGCATTTGAGGTGCAGACCGGATGGAGCAGCATTGTTCGGGGAGGGGATGAATATGCATTTGTCACAAGGATGCTTAGTACGGCGTCACAGTGTTCTGTATGTGAACAGAACTCTAGTAATTGTAGTAGAATGATGTAGAGTGTACGAAGCAGGCGTCATGTATGATGAATATGACGGTAGTCAAGCAGTCGTGTCAATACCAGTAATTACTGTGCATCGTTAGATATTGTTATGCTACGCTACATCTATCTGCTGTTCAATGTTGGAACAACATATTCTGTACAAAATAATACAGTACGGCCTTACATACCAAGTACAAACCCCTACTTATTCAATACAATTGGTATCAACTTAATACAGCCTTCTAAGCCTCCGCTTTCTCCCTCTCTTTTTCAGATTTTCAAAGCATCTGGGACCGGGTACCACACGCTACATACATACATATCTCATCCGCCTCCCCTCCCTTGAACTCCTCCTTTTCCTATCAGCTCTGAATCACTCAGCTTTGCCTGTCACCTCCTCGTACTTAGTCTTCATCAAATCTCAAGACCGAGTTGTCATTCGCTTTGGTGTTGGTTGTGTTCACTACCCGCAAATCCAATTTCAAGAATCCTTGACTTCTCGTGCTGTGCTCTGACGCTGCGTGCTATTTGGGAACTGCTTTTCGTCACCCTTGCATGCACACCCAAAAGTCCACACCACAAACCATTTCAGGGATCAGCCTTCAGGATTAACGGCCAACCTCGACGTCTGGTTCAGCTCCGACTACTCAAACTCTCCAGTTATCAACGTTTTCCGTGATTGCAGAAGCATTGACGGCAATATACACCATGACGATTGCGAATTCTATGGCTACATGAACATTTATACAATATGTCTGGATTGTTGCGGAAGCGCGATCAAAAGCGCGATGCAGACAATCGGCGACACAGCTACTTCCCCCCCACCGAGCCCATGGAACCCACGATAGTCGAAGGCAGGACGAGCGAACAGATAGCCAGGAAGCCATCTGCTTCCAATCTCCTCTCACCAACCGATGCGACTGCGCCTGCGCCTACGCCGACGAAGAACGATGTCGTCGTCCAGAGAGGAGCGAGACCCATGTCACCTCCCATTCAGGACTCAAATGCTAAAACGCGACGCTTTTCGATGCTAAAGTTTCGTCATGCATCCGACTCACAATTGTCCACGAGAGCACGCCAGCAGCAGCAGGAACAGTTTTCTCCTCCGCCGCCGATGCCTCCTCCCCCGCCGCGTAAGTACAGTTCGTCGCAACTGGTCGTGATTCTTGCTAATATGGTTGTATATAGCCCCAGAGATCGTAACGACAGCGCCCACATTCGAGTTGACCAATCTGACCAAGACCCCGTCTAAGAAAAAGTCTCGAATGCGAATCGGACGTATAAAGACCCAGACTGACTCTGTTCCTACTATACATGGGGATGAGAACGAGTCTCCGATGTTCGATAAGAAGTCGCGACGGAAAACAATGTCAGACAGCGGCCCATCAGGGAAACCCAGCCGAGTCACTTTTGATGAACCCGATCGGCCAGTCACCCAGGCTGCCAATGCTCCCCCTCCAGCATATGGCGACGAAGGTGGCTCCGCTTTAGCATTGCCAGTTACCAGACTATCAGAGTCTTCCAGATCGGACGGCTCTGCTGAGCATGGCGTATATGCTCAGACCACTACAACTACACATACTGTCTCGACAACGACGACATTCTTCCGTCTATCGCGGAAGAAGAAGCCTTCGCCTCTCTTTCCCCTACCACAAAAGACTAATGGCGAACATTTGTCACCACAACGAGCATCTACGACTGCTATCCCATCGAACTCGAACCTCCTATCAGACGTACCTGCAGTCCCTTCTCTTCCGAGACCAGTCTCAGTCGCTGGAGATGAACAATCGACGTCACAATCTGCATTAGCACAGCAATTAATGTCATTTGTTGCTGTCCCAGGTAATGCTGTTCCAGGTGCCGGACCGGGTGGGCAAACTCTGCTACGGAACGAATCTTCGGCCTCCGCAAAGTCTTCACCAACACGAGGAATGCTTGGTTTACGTAGTCGATCTTCGACCATAAACTCCTTGCAGAACGTACAGTCCGAAGACACGTTGCAGACTCCTACCCTCCCATCGGCTTCGACCCGAACCTCGACATCTACAGGACGGAAGAGCTTTGGGGATCTTTTCAATCTATCACATCGAATTCGACAAAACTCCGAGCCAGCTTTTGCCCGTGCTGGGTCTGGGCCTACTACTCCTGCCTCAAATGCTTCGAAGAGAAATTCTATGGTCAAGCAAGAGCGTATTATCATGCCTGAGCGCTTCGAAGACGACACCCCCGCCAAGTATTTGGTACGCTTGGAGGAGGCCGTCAGTAGAGGTGTTGTAGCCAGTGTGTTATCGAAAGGAACAGACCCGTTCTCCCAAGCTGTCTTGAGAAGCTACATGCGAGGCTTCGGGTTTTTCGGTGAGCCAATGGATATGGCTATTCGAAAGTTGCTCATGGAGGTGGAGCTCCCCAAAGAGACTCAGCAAATCGATAGATGCCTACAAAGCTTTGCTGATCGGTATCATGAATGCAATCCTGGCATATACACCTCCCCTGAAAACGCCTACTTTATTGCCTTTTCTCTCCTCATCTTGCATACGGACGTCTTCAACAAAAACAACAAACATAAGATGCAAAAAGCGGATTATCTGAAGAACACTCGCGATGAGGGGGTATTTGATGAGATTTTGGAATGCTTTTATGACAACATCTCATATACCCCTTTCATCCATGTCGAAGATGACCTTGACATTAACGGCGAACGAATCGTTCAGCATAAGACCAAGAAAAAGTCGATTCTAGCCCTTGGCGCAACTGAACCTATCAAAAGGTCATCGAGGGAGCCAGTTGACCCATACACGTTGATCATTGATGGAAAATTACACACTCTCCGGCCAAACCTAAAAGAGGTTATGCACCTCGATGAGCATTACAGCTACCTAGGCACAGCCAAATCCTTAGATCTGAAGGACCTTCAAAAGACATTTTTCAAGACCGGTGTACTTCAGATAGTATCTGCAAGATCTCGACCGGACGCTTTCATGTCTGAGAAAACGGTCACTAATCCCAACGATGCACATCCCGGTATTGTAGATATCAAGATCACCAAAGTCGGTCTCCTCTGGAGAAAAGATGCCAAGAAGAAGAAGACGCGTTCTCCATGGCAAGAATGGGGTGCTATCCTCACTGGAGCTCAACTCTACTTCTTCCGTAACACCACTTGGATTAAGAGCTTGATGAACCAGCTTAAATCCCACCACGAACAAGGAAATGATGGTACTCCTGTCATTTTCAAGCCACCCCTTGAAAGTTTTAAACCTGATGCTCTTATGTCAACCGATGACGCTGTTGCACTCCTAGACTCTACGTACAAGAAGCACAAGCACGCCTTTGTTTTCGTCCGACACGGCGGTTTCGAGGAAACTTTCCTCGCAGACAATGAGGAAGAAATGAACGACTGGCTTGCGAAGCTCAACTACGCCGCTGCTTTCCGCACCTCGGGCGTCAGAATGAGAGGCGTCGTTGGAGGCAACTACGAAGGGCAAAGATCTCGAGGTATTAGACGAATGGACTCTGTCAATGACAATTCCAATACGGTGCAATCGCCGACAGGCGATGTGTCAATCATGAGTGGTAAAATTGACAACAAGATGGCGCAAGACATCCTCGCCGCCCGCAGAGAAATCATGATGCATAAGATTTCTGAGGCAGAGGAAAAGCTTGCGGTAGCACAGAAACAGCTTGACGCTCAGTTGACCAATGCTCGACACCTCGACATTCTCGCCCCGATTCAGCAGAAGACAAGAGAGCAGGTCATTTTAGCTGCTGGACGAATGGCTGCAAAGTTGAAATGGCTCAGGATGGAGATATGGCGCCTGAAGTGCCACAAAGATATACTAACCATGGACTTGGAAGAGGAGAAGGAACACACCGAGGTTACTAACCGGAGTGAAGCTACGATGTCCCCTCAATCTGGCGACAAAGTGAGTCTTTCTCGGCTGGAGTCCAAAGCAAGTACCACAATGAGTCCTCGGAGTCATCGATCAAGAAGCGCCTCTACCCTAACCAAACCACAATTCGATCAACCACTGGAAGAAAGCCACGATTGTGGAGCGTCGGACGATGTTTTCACACCACCTACTTTAGAGCATGCGTCAAGCTACCATAAGGCTCAAACATCATGGGAGCTTCCTCCAATGTCCTTCGATGCCCGTAGTGCTCGTCGCTCGTTTTCCAGTGCCGGCCCTAAGAGCCCTTCCTTGATCCGGTCTTCGCATGAAAGCTTACGACAAGCGGCCGTTTCTGACGCGGCTAAAATACCACCAACATCTGCTGGTACTGAACCCGATGCTGCTGAGAAAGCTGTCCTTGAAGAAGCTGGACTTTTTGAAGGCACACCTAACAGCAAGGGACATGATGTGGAGCAAGAAGACGACAAGGACCGCACAGAACCTGTCGACAAAGAAAAGTCAGACATGAGCAAAATTCGACGGAGTCTTCACCGAACTCTTCGCGAGGCTCATGTTCCAACACATCATCGCTCCAAGAAGGGTCGTGATTCTGCTAGCAGCGTAGCAATGACCGAAGAACGTGTGAGCGAGGATGTTCTTTCACGCGGCACGGGAAGCTTCACGGTCCATGGCAAGAAAGCTTCAATTGTCCACTTTGGCAGTGAAATTCAGGCCATGAGCCCAGAGGAGAGATTTCGCATGAAGAAGATGGCACAGAAAGATGAAAGTGGCATGATTAGTCCTGGTCACATCGAAGGTGAATTCACTTCTGCTCTCTCCGAGCCTGTTGAATGGCACCAACGTAGCGGTTCAGCCGCCTCCAACAGTACCGCAACTGCACGGAGTTTCAATGAACTGCAAAGGCGACTTGAAGTCGCTCACAGCAATCAGCGACCTATCTCCAGTGGAACCTTAAGTGATGAAGCATTCAGCACTGTCGAAAGCATGGAACAACTCTCCCCAAAGCAGTCTTCGGCTGCTGAGGTCAAGAGCATAGATAGCAGCCACGATAAGCCGGCTGTGTTCTACACTCCTGAAACAAATCGCAGTCCCGTCGATCCTGACGGGAAGAAACAATTTCAAGAACATGAGAATAAGCCCCGACCCGAAAGCCAAACCCTAGGCGCTCTCGAACTCAGCCTTGGTTCCTCATAGTTCTTCTCCTCAAATTATCGGGACAGATATGTCCAGAACACTCATTTGCACCATCGTCTCTTTCTGCCCTTCATACTTTCCATTTTAGCGAGCGCACATGCACATGGAAGGCCACGGTCTCTGTTTCTCACAAGATAAAAGTTTAGTTTGTTCATTTGCCCCATTCAACCCGAGTGAAGATTCATACCTCTTTTTTATTTTTTATTTTCTTTATCGTCATCATCGTCATCCCAATTTGTTTTTACTGTTCTGCTTTGCGTGGCCGTTGGAGAGGCCCTTTTATTTC
The DNA here is from genome assembly GCA_024752435.1 of Allantophomopsis cytisporea. Classification (NCBI taxonomy): domain Eukaryota; kingdom Fungi; phylum Ascomycota; class Leotiomycetes; order Phacidiales; family Phacidiaceae; genus Allantophomopsis; species Allantophomopsis cytisporea. Next base: position 835,999 of record CP103024.1, read on the forward strand.
TCGAGGAAGCGTTGCATAAAGACTGGCGCTATGTTCTGGGACAGCGGGTATTGGAAGCTATGCAGCTTGGGCTTTTGCGACTTGCTTTAACTTGACTTTGAATTTGCTTTGATTGACGGCTTTAGGGTATATCGTGGTTGTGTTGGTTGTACGGTTAGAGGTCATTCATGATGGTGTGGCGTTATGATTTGATGATGAGATAGAAGAAATTTGTATTTTTGATACTCGAGAAATCGATTCATTCTGCGTGTAATTTTGGAATTGCAGATGGCTTGAATGGTGACTAGCTCGTATCTTGTGTTTAAAGTTTACAACAGGGCATAGTCACTAAAATCTGAGTGCGTACTGAGTTCCGAATTGCTTCCACTTTCCTTGGGTACTATCACCAAGAATAATTTCCCGTTGCAGGTTGCGGCCGCCTACATGGATTCCATCGACGACGAACCTATCCACCATTTTAGTAACCCCAGATCTCGTAAGATATCAGATGTTTATCCCAGGTTTGGCTTATGAGTAATTATACGAGTGGCATTCTCAGAAACAGACAGGATCCACCCGCAGTGGGGATTTGAGTTTAGTTGGCCGCGAATCGTTTCCTGTCCGAATGCTGTCGGTTCGCCCCCTCATCTTCTTTCAACTGCCCACAACATGCGGAAAACCAATCCTTGTTTCATTCGTAATACTCATAAGCTTTACTGACTTCTCCATTTAAATCATTTTTCCAGGCTACAACATCGGGATAGTTTCATAACTAATAACGTTGGCCAGCGGCCCGGCCGTTGGCCGAGATGATTTTAGATCGGTTGTTTCGAGTAAACATCGCCAGTCACCAAGTGCTCACCACTCTCATGAACCTGCAACATCAACAAATCCCCCAGGTCCCGCACTCCTAAGTCATTCATGCTCTAAGGTGGGAGGAATAGATATAAACAATGCGAGTCCCACGTTTTTCGTACATTTTCTCTTTCCTAATCAGTCATTCATTTATTCAATCCGCTCTTCCATTCCTTTTATCCAGCATTTCAACCTCTTCAAGATGTCTTGGTCCAAACTCGCAGTCCTGGTGACGGCCATCAGTGGTACCATCGCGATACCAGTGGAACACACGACTGAGAAACGATCAAGTAGCTCAACTCAAGCAGCCACGGACCTTTGCGGCAATGAGGACTACCTGATTCTTGACAGCACGCCATGGATCGTGTACAACATGATGTACAATGCGGCCGAGACTGTGGGAACGCAGTGCACGGGATACAGCAGCCAAACAACATCATCAGCCGGCGCCGCTGAGGTGGTCTGGTCGTCGACGACGAACATTGACTACGTGGAGAGCACCAATAATGTGCCCAAGGGTTATTCGTTTGTCGGCTTGACGGCAAACTTGGACAACACTATCTCAGCAATCGATTCCATCCCTACGACCTACGAGTGGACTCGTACCAACACAACGGCGTTTAAGGGAAATGTTTGCTTCGACTTCATGACTAATGACGTTAAAGGCGATTCTACCAGCTCGGATAGCCATGAGCTTATGCTCTGGTTGGAGTATGAGGGAGGTCAGCTCCCAATCGGATGGACTGATGGTGCGGTAGAGACCATTGATGATCTATTTGGCACCAGCTGGAAATTATACGAGGGTGTCAATGACTCCACAGGCATTACTGTCTCGTCGCTCTTACCTGATACACAGTTTGAAGGGTCTTTTACTGGCGATTTAAAGGACTGGTTGGAGGCTATGGTCACTCTTGGTCGCTTCACAGACTCTACTTACGTCAATGTTGGAAATGCTGGGTATGTTGTCTTTTGTTGCACTCCTTTATGATTTCGCTTGTTGCTACAATTTGGATGGCTATGACTGACTGGAACAGTACTGAGATGTTTTATGGTGATGCCGTCATGGATGCCACCTTGGCTTTGCAGATAGATCTTGCTTAGATCCCGGATTTGTGTCAATATAAGGGCTAGCACATTGTATTCAACAGTGAGAAGAACGGCTCCAGAAGCTATTATGATTCCTACATTATTGGGGGTTGCTGAGTCATTCACGACACCCGAATTTCCAGGCGAGGTTCACACATCTAAAAAATCTATGCATATATCAATGGAAAAAATTATGATTATTTATGTCATTGAGTATTTTCCACTACCGGAAAACTTTCTACTATCACCATTAGCATCAACAAGTGTACCATCAATAATCAGGTCGGGATGAGGGTTACTCCAGGAGCCGGGTTCAACCCAACACATAAATCTTGCAGAATTGTGATATCTATTAACTGAGTGACGAGACCATCGTCTGCGATCTTCAAAACAGACCCACCTGGCTTAAACGCCGGCCAACCTTGTGATACCGGTCCATTGACCGGATCATTAGCAAAAGCGAGATAGAGATCTTGGTAGCGGTGAGATACGGTATATTCAAACTCTGTAGACTCGCCACGGAAGTTGCTGTGGGTGCCAAATATCAGAGGGAGTTCCGACGAGTGGTAAGCACCTTCCCAAGATCTTGGAGAAATATTGGAGAAGTTTCCTGCGTAATAGTACCGATAGGTTGTTGCATTTATGGCATACCGATCACTACAAATCGTTAGCATAAGTGAAGATGATGTGGAGACGTGCACATACGATGTGGTTTGCTCAGCTGGGCATATGAATTCTTCCAGAGCAAACTGATCGGCTTCTGTCTGATTGGTATCGCCCCAAGAGAGGAATGCAACTCCCTCGTTATCAGTAGTCCCGATGATAGCAGGCTGTTTGGGTCAGTACTCAATATTCCATTTCTAATGGCTACACTTACCAGCGTTGATACCTTGCCGGCTAAAGCCCTCTCAGTATAGTTCTTGAACCTGGTGATTTCATCGGATACAGGCAGGAATCCATTAAGGGAAGGGGAAGTCCCATTGTCGTTGTACGCCTTCAAGTAGCCCACAATATCCGAGCTGCTTACGTTCTTCATGCAGTTAAATTCTGCTGTGGCGTTCAATCCACCACAGCCAAATTGGTTGGCTATAAATGTGAAATTGCTCTGCGTAACATCGATATTATCGATGGGGAGGAGAGCAGTTCCAGAATCCAGGATGTAGCCATGCACGATCGGATCTTTGTACCATGCAAATTGATGAAATCCAACAGACATAGCTCCTGCTGATTGACCCCACAGAGAAATCTTTGCTGGATCGCCTCCGAAAGCAGCAATGTTCGAACGCACCCATTCCAAGCCAAGCCTCTGATCTAGCAGACCAAGGTTTAGAGTACTCTGGTTTTGGCCTCGAGAATTAGGAAATCCAAAGATGTTTACACGATAACTAACCAACAATAAGCTTAAATTTACTCAAATGGGGACTTTCAAGCACTTACTTGATACCAACAACAATATGGCCCTGGGTCCGTTGGACCCACTGAGCAGGAATTTGATATTCAATCTGGCCACCGCCAGTATTGAACCCCCCGCCATAAATCCAAACAATGACTGGAAGTTTCGTAGTATTAGATGCGCCAGCAGTAACAGGGGCCCAAATGTTTAGCGTCAAGCAATCCTCAGACGTCGGGCCCGAAATGATAAATTCTGGAGTATCATAATTCCAGACCGAATGAGCAGCACTCTCCCACTGAGGACAAGAAGGGCTGAAGTGGGTTGTGTCGATACTACCAGCCACTGGAATTTTTACCACAGGCGCTTCCCAGCGTAAAGTGCCAATCGGGGGTTCGGCGAAAGGGACACCGAGGAATTGGACGACGTCAGGGGTAGAGCCATTGATAAAACCTGTGACCAGTCCAACGGTTGTGCCTATACTAAGGCCATGAAGAGCGAAAGCTTGGTGGATGATCACCGCTACAGCCGCGAAGAGAGCAGCAAGCATCATGACAATTAGAGGTACCTTTCCGCCCTCCATGTTTCGAGCGAAATGTGCCTCTTAAGTATATCTCAGATTTCTTCAAAGCTCGTCGAATATTCTTACGAGACTTGATGTGACGTCTGAATCTGGATTCCTAGCAAAGTTACACACATTATCCTGCTATTGCGCGCGGGGTAAACTGACCCACTCTTGGTCTGCCAAACATGATGTTGGGGTAAGTAGGGATAATGACTTCTACCGGTCGTTTGTGCGGCTGGACACTATCAATGCCGACATTTCCACTCTGAAATGAAACGCTACTGGAGGAGCTTGCAGTAGCAAGATTAGCAAAATCGTCGGTAAAATGCACTCATACAGGATCAGTCTTAGTAATGTGTGGTAAACGTGGGTTTGCCTTTCGTGATTATTGATGTTGCTGGAGAGACATCAATACGGAGACCGGAGGGACGAGCTTTGTGCCAGGGTCATCATGAGTGGCAGCACATGATTTGCTATTTGACTTCAAGTTGTGTCACTTGTTTGATTGGATAGCTACGTCTGCTGGACTCGACTGATTAATTCGTTATTGTGGAACTCAATGGAGAGATACGCAGAGCTTAATGCATTGGTATCTACACGCATTTTGAACTAAATCCCAAACATCCGATACATGCTCTACTACTCCCTTTTCCTTGCCCAAACGCCATTCATGCTAATTCCTTATACGTTCAAGCCTCCTCACCAGCCAATATATCCCGAATACCTAATAGCTCAATAACAACCTTCTCTTCCAACCTATTCTGGCAACTGAGATCAGTAGTATTAGGCTTCTGTCTTGAGAATTCTACTTCTCTTGGCCCCAGCGGCACGATTCTGTCTCTGAGAATATGTCGACTAGCAAGCCAGAATTCTACATCTTCAAGAACTCCTGGACCATCCCATATCACCTCGGGGATGTCGTTGATACCGAGGAGAGAAGTGCGGAAGGCAGAAAGTATATAGGTTATGAGAGCAAGAGAGTTGGCTTCTGACACTGAGCTGTAGATTATAGGACGGGTCGAGCGAATGGAGGTAGTACGGTTGGAATCCGGGGCTTCAAGTGCTTGAGCACTTTGCTTGAGAAGAGCAGGGAACTGTCGTAGAAAGAGTGCTATTTCGGCAGCTATGGAAGAGCCAACGGCGTGTAACAGGTTCAGAAGGAGTGGGAGGATGCCGCGCACCCAGATATTATAGCACCGTTGAGGCCCCGAACCCTCTGCGATCGGTGATGCTCTGCCCTTCTGTAGATAGTTCGTGAGGCTTGCGGTGCTGATCTGACCTAAGACACCTTCAATAGCTAGCTGCTCTGCCATGGCAGGCATACTTGAAAGCTCGAGAAGGAAGAGGATACTGAGTTCACCATATATTGGGTCACCATCGACAGCAAGCTTGTCAGACCAGGAGAACAGCGTTGTAGCAACACGGGCAGTCTCGGATAATATCATGTTCTGCACGATCTGTGCGTGACAGAATTCCATTCCCGGGATGCGCAAGCACGCTTGCAAGATGGCTGTGACCAACGCGACATCTTCTGGAGCGACATTTGCAGAATTGTCGTGAATTGCGGTAACTATCACACGGAAGTCTTGTGCAACAACTCGTTGAACGACGTCCAGAGTTAATTGTACGACCGAAGCATTGTTGGATATCTTCGCGGCTTGCTCTTTAGATGTAGCATTTGCTGGAGGTGCTTGCTCTGCTGCGGTCATCGAATTTGGCTGAATGCAGAGTAATATAAACAGCATCTTCAGGAGTGTTCTATAATATTGTGCATCGCCAGCTGCCAAAGCTGTACCAAAGCTTGAGTCTAGACCATGTATTGTATCCCATACTGTGATCAAGAGACCTCGCACCTCCGGTATCGAGCTGCCGTCCTGAACTAGCTTCTGCAGAAGTGACAGGGCCAGATTTGCTCTTATTTGAATTAGGTCGTTAAATATCGTCTCTGGTAGCTGGCTTCGCATATTCGACTTCAAGCAGTCAGCGACAACTTTGGCCAATGTCTTTTGCAAACTTTGCTCTTTGGACGGAATGCAACTGAGCTCAATAGCTAGATACTTCCAGCTGTTCAGAAGAGCCTATATAATGTCAGTTGCTGTGAGTAAGAGATGCGCTGTAAAAACCTACTATTTGAGCATCAACAAGTGACAAGTTGATATTAGCCTTAGCGAGTTCAGCTGCAAGTCCATCATTTCTGAGACCAGTCCATGCTTGATCGTTGTAAAGCATCTTCTCAGCAAGTCCAATATCATAGAAGTATTCGTGACCGTATTCACGGCGGATAAGCCCTGTTCGCTTGAAGTTCTCCAAATTACATCCTGGAAATTTGGCTTCAAAATTACGTTTTAGGTTACCTTGCAGGGACGAGTTGTAGGCAGGTACCGACACCGCTTCCTTGGTGAGATAGCCGATATGTGGAAGCAGATCCTTTGCAGGGCTTCCATTCCCAGTCTGACGAGAATGGAAAATATACATTGCCATTATTTCAGCGATGTAGGCGGCCGATCGTATTCTCGATGACATGATGGATGAGAATACGACGCTTGTAGATGAAGTCGTGCCCTTTGTGTTGGCGAGGTACTCAGAAATAGACTTTATGAAGTTTGCATGCCTTTGCAAGCTGGACATAGCCCAAGGCCAGAAGTTTTGGGACAGTGCAACGAACTTGAGAAGGGCTAGGGCCTCTCGAGGTGGGAGTTGTTCAATATTGCACAGGATGTCCAGTGCCGATGTGAAAATGGGTTTCTCAGCTGGTGAAGCGGCCTTGCGTTCATCATGCTTCAGCGACTCCCGAGGGGTGTTTCCAGTAAGGATGTAGATTGCGAACCATTGCTGGCGTTTGCTGACAACAGCAGCAAGAAGGTTCCAGACTGCGACACTATGAGTCGAATGATTCAGCGGCTGACCAAGATCTCTAAGCATCCCTAGGAAATCCTTCGATATCTGTGGCCCAAGCAGACCGAGAAGAGAAGGCGGCTCGCTCTCGCCTTCAGAAGCATTGATAACCAGTGCCTCGAACAGCTCCAGCGTCAGAACCTGGAATGAGTCGTGAGAAGCGTATAAGCGTGCAAGAAGTGGTGATATTTTGAATAGGCGAAGACTTAATTGGGAGTTGGATAGTCCTTGTTGAGTAGCGATCCCAATCAGTATCACACAGAGTTTGAGTATGGATTTGACCTGAGCAACCCAGAGTTGGAGAATTGGTAGATTGACTGTGGAGTTTGGAGTGCAAAAGCCATCCAAGCATGCTCGCAAGATTGGTTGGAACGTCATGTCTGGGCTTGTAGACAGGAAGCTAGTCACCAAATGCTTCGCAGAAGGTGCCAGTGTGCCAGTGATCTTGGACTCGAGGTCCTGAGAATCGTCATCACTGTACGAGTACTGAAGAATCGTCTCGAAAGTCGAAGCTATAACGCCGACCAAGAGTAACCGTTCCTCTGGCAATACGAATCTCCAGTGAGGCATACTTTCGAGGACATCGAGGAACGTGCGTGTAAAAGATCGCAATACCTTAGCCAGAACCTGATTTGGAACACCTGCACCGAGCTCCTCGGAATTAGACTTGCGAGACGATGATTGACGACCTATCTTTCGGACTGCAGCATGAACCACAGACTCCTCAACGAGTGCGTTGAATAGTTTCGTACAGGAAGTCAAAAATCCGTAGTGACCACTGATCAGCTCTGTGCTAGCAATGATCCCAGACAGTTTCCCTCCTCGTCCATCCATGTCTAAGAGGCTGCTGCGGCTCAAAAGTGGCCAGACGCGGCCGGGAAGGATAGGTAACACAGCGTGTATGAACTGCACGCAGGCTACCAGGAGCTCCAAGGCTTCATCGCTTCCTGTTTCGCCAGACTTTCTCTGTAGCTCCTCCTCAAAGAGATCGAAGATTACTGAAACAATGTCTCGATTGCGGCTTAGCCCGTCACTAGCTTCTTCCAGAATTCGGTGAGAAACGGCTCTGGAATCAACAGGGACATCACCGTTCCCACTAGTTTTCGAAGCGCTGAGGAGAAGTGTTGCAAATGTGCCAATTATCTCAGTAGCGCTATCACGGTCGATTGCCCCCCCCGTTGTTGCGTCTATTGTGTTGGCTCCCGTAAGGGAGGTCTCAAGAAGTTTACCAAAGTAACGAAGTCCAGAGTATTCGTGGAACCATATTGTGACTTTGCCCTTGTCAGGATCAGAGACGACCCTACCAAGAGTTCCTGCAGGTATTTGGAAATCATTGGCGGCCGTAAGAGCAAGTGGATTGTGCAGTCGTACTTTGGTGCTGCTGCGATCTTCTATTAAATGCACAGAACGAGTGAGACGAATCGTGTTGGTGTTTTCTTCTTCCAGGGCTGTTGTATAATCTCTGAACTCAGACGGCAGTTCGTATGTGAAGCTTTGAATCTGCTCAAGAAGCTTGACTGCTACCGGGGTTCCATCATCATCACTAAAACTCGAACATGCCGAGATCGCCCGAATCATCTTCAAAAATGGCAACTGTTCATAAGGGTATCGTGACATTGCAGCATGAAGAAGATTCTCGGTCAGGTAATCATCCTGGATGAATACCGCAAGGGGATCATCTGTCGCGCTGAGTTTTGGAGCATCAACTAAGTCCCAATATTGCTGTCCACCAGTGATGGCTGCCAGAGTGGCAGCTAAAACCTCTGGGATATAGTGCAATGCTGCTATGCTACTGCGCACTACGTCGAGAATGATCAGGCGCATCCTTGCACCAATCACTGCCAAACGTGATGTGTTTGAAGCGGTGCCAAAGTGTATGGCAAGAATAGGAAGGACATCAAAGAGGCGGCTACCATCAATAGCACTCCTAGCCAGATACTCTATTGGACTACCATCTTCGTCCCAATCCATTATGTTTTCCAAGACCTCCTCATATATCCCAGCATCAAGAGAGGCCTCGCTACTGACGGATGATCTTCGCCGGCCACTCTCCCTTTCAAAGCCCTCAACAGCTCGCTGAGATTGTCGAAGTTCTCGGGCTTCCCGTCGATTTGTGGATATCTCCTGCATGGTTTGTAGAAGTATACCCCAGACAAAGATAGCAGGACTAGCCGTAGCCGTAGCGTTGCTTGCTGCCGTCAAAAATATGTCGTGAAGGTCGTTCATAGTTTTCACTGAGGTGATGTATGCAATTTGTTCAGCGTTGTCGGCTTCAGGCAAAGCCGTCTCTTGCGGCTCAAGCAGATAAGAGAGTGATCGAGACAGATCTAGCATAGCAAGGGAAACAACTGCAGTCAAGGATTGCAGCTGTGTCACTAATGACTGTAAAGATGGATGTGGTGCCTGATACTGGTCAAGGTATCCAAACTCCGAAAGCAACTGGTACCACTCAAGCACAATCTTCGCAGAAGGGATGCAGCCAGCTGTGTCGAGAGCCTGAAATAATAGCTCAAGTATATGAATTGCTTCTGCAATCTGAGTTCTTGTAAATTCGAGCTCGACATCATCACGTCCGCCTTCTTGCTTGAACCAGCCACTACCCTGCAAAAGGCGCTCAATACATGTTCGGAGTCCCTTGATGCAATTGGCCTGGAAGGTGTGAGATTCCCTGCCAGATAAATGCACTGCATCTCGAAGCTCTTTAGCAACGTTCTCGACCCATGGTATCTCGCCCTCCGCTGTCATTGCCATTCCTTGACGTACAACGTGCTCTGAGTAGATACACCTTTGTAACAGAGTTTCGGCGCATCGTAAGATATACGTTCTCTCCGTCAAATATGTGCTGAGAATTCGAAGTCGTCGGCTTTCTTGTGTTCCAAATGTCTGGGGATCCGTTCCCAACCCCCCAGCTCCCGATAGCAGAGCTCTGGAAGTCGAGTTAAGCTGAACGTCGCTTGCGTTACCCACGGCCGCTTGTAATGTCGAGGTCTCTTCGTCGGTAAAAGCGCATGATAGCCTTGCAGCGGATCTGGTTTGCCATTCTTCCACAACTATTCGTAATGCTGCAATCTCGTCGATATCAGCTTCCTTGCTCAGCCATAAAGAATCCTCCTTGATTTCGCTGATGTTGTATCTGCCATCTGTAGTTGGAGTGACATTGATTGCTGCGGTTTTCGTCTCGAATGCAGATTTTGTTTGCGTCGTTGCTTTGGCAAATGCGTCGAAGGGTTTGGCAAGAAGCTGCAAAACATATGGCTCTGACAGAAAGCTTCTGAGCTTCGATTGACTCTGAATAGACCTTTCATCTAAAGAGAGGAGATGAAAGGTGCCTTTCCATGAGCTGTAGCAATGTTAGCAAGTGAGTCCGGGCCCAAGCCTTTTCACCCATACTCACATAACAAGCTCGTCTCCGCTCAAGCATTTCTCGAGCGGAGGAAAATAGGTAGACTCTGGTATGGGCACCATCGTCACCAAGCACTGCAAGCCAGAAGTAATTCAGCCAGCGTTGCGCAGAGCTTTGAAGCTCAAAATGGTGAGCAGATAGACAATGTTATGTCGAGCGCGCGGTTGAACTTGTCTTGTTTATTCGTTATTCGTTACTAGGAACACCAATACTTTAGCTACAGGCCTGCATGACCTATCCACATCCAAAGTAAATACGCGCGACCACCCAGACCACAACTTTTGTTGCGCGACATCGCTAGTGGCGTTAGAGTGCCGCCGTAACAGTCGGCACAGAAAGTGTGTCATACTCCGACTGGGAACTTTACTATTATTCTCAGTCCTCTTTGTGACTCGCACCTTCAAACTGTTGCGACAGAGCACAACAGAGAGTACCATCCCCTTCCTCTCTTTTCTCTTCCATAGTCACCATTTCGATTCTTCCAGACTCTCCACGTCTACGATAAAAGGACGAAACTAAATATTGAAGGGACGTGGCAGACAGCACAATACAATGCCTTCCTCCGATCTTATAGACCATTCGCCTCAGCATCCATCCGCTCGACCTCCGTTGGCAAATGCCTCCAACCTTATTCTCATTGACAACTACGATTCATTCACCTGGAACGTTTACCAGTACCTTATTCTGGAGGGCGCCACCGTTACTGTATACCGAAATGATAAAATCACGCTTGAGGACCTCATTGCCAAAGAGCCCACTCAATTGGTGATCAGCCCTGGACCGGGTCACCCAGAGACTGATTCTGGAGTTAGCAGAGAAGCTATTAAACACTTTGCTGGCAAGATTCCAATCTTCGGTGTATGCATGGGGCAGTAAGTTATAACCATATTTATTTCCAGGACTTGTGCTAACAAGCATATAGACAATGCATATTCTCTGTTTTCGGTGGTGATGTTTCATCAGCTGGCGAGATTCTTCATGGAAAAACGTCGCCTCTTGCTCACGACTCTAAAGGTGTATATGCCAATCTTCCACAAGACCTTCCGGTCACCCGATACCACTCCCTTGCTGGCACGCATGCGACACTACCCGAATGTTTAGAGGTGTCATCCTGGATCTCAAAGGGCACCGATGGTGGAAAGGGCATCATTATGGGTGTTCGGCACAAGGAATTGGTTATTGAAGCCGTTCAGTTTCACCCTGAGAGTATCTTGACTGAGGAGGGCCGAGTCATGTTTCGAAACTTCTTATACATGCGCGGTGGTACGTGGGCCGAGAACGAGAAACTTCAGGCTGAGGCTATTAGCTCGGCAAAGAAGCCAAACGGAACAGCCAGTAAGAAGGAGAACATATTGGATAAGATCTTTGCGCACCGCAGGGCTGGTGTTGCTGCCCAGAAGGAGATTCCTTCTCAACGACCAAGTGATTTGCAAGCTGCTTATGAACTGAATGTCGCCCCTCCTCAAATTAACTTCGTCGATAGACTACGAAAATCGCCTTTCAAATTATCACTTATGGCAGAGATCAAGCGTGCTTCTCCATCGAAGGGCGTCATCTCCATGTCTACTTGCGCACCAGCCCAAGCAAAGATATACGCTCTCGCTGGAGCAAGTGTCATTTCCGTTTTGACGGAACCTGAATGGTTCAAGGGCAACATTGAAGATCTCCGATATGTTCGCCAGGCTCTTGAGGGCATGCCAAATCGTCCAGCGGTTCTCCGAAAGGAATTCATCTTCGAAGAGTACCAAATCCTTGAAGCTAGATTGGCTGGAGCTGATACTGTTCTTCTCATTGTCAAGATGCTCGATGAGCAAACCTTGACGAGACTGTACAAATACTCTCTCTCCTTAGGAATGGAGCCTCTTGTAGAAGTCAATACTGAGGATGAAATGGCTATTGCTGTTAAGCTTGGCTCCAAGGTCATTGGAGTAAACAACCGGAATCTTACTAGTTTCGAAGTTGATTTGGACACAACTAGCAGACTTTTAGCACAAGTACCAGAAGAAACCATTGTGTGTGCGCTTAGCGGCATCTCAAGTTCTAAAGACGTAGAAGCATATCAAAAGAACGGTGTCGGAGCTGTACTGGTCGGCGAGGCGCTCATGCGCGCAAAGGATACTGCGAAATTCATCGGCGAGCTTCTCGGGGGTTCAGTCAGTTCTAAGACCACCTACCCATCGTCGTTGATGGTCAAGATTTGCGGTACCAGAACATCTGATGCTGCTCAAGCTGCCGTTTCATCTGGCGCCGATCTTATTGGCATGATCTTGGTTCCTGGTCGCAAGCGCTGCGTAACTAAAGAGCAGGGTCTAGCCATTTCAAAGGTTGTTCACGAGACCAAGACCCGCAAGTTCCAGAATTCCCAAGGAGTATCGGATGGCGAGGCGGCTACTGACTTCTTCGCAAATGCTGAATCTACCCTTACGAATGATCGAGCACTTTTGGTTGGTGTCTTCCAAAACCAACCGCTAGCTGAGATCCTTGAACTTCAGAAGCTCTACAACTTAGACATTGTCCAATTGCATGGCTACGAGCCACTAGAATGGGCCAAGATAATCCCAGTACCTGTTATAAGAAGCTTCAAACCTGGACAACCTGGTCTTGCTCGCAGAGGCTACCATATTGTACCTCTGCTTGACTCTGCAAGTGGCGGATCTGGCGAGAAGTTGGACATCAGCGAAGTGAAGGCTACGCTTGAGAACGATGGCGAGCTCCGTGTCTTATTGGCAGGAGGCTTAAACGCGGAGAATGTTGCGCAGGCAGTGAGGGATGTAGGGGAAGTTGGGGCGAGAATCTTAGCTGTCGATGTCAGCAGTGGCGTTGAAGAAGATGGCGTTCAAAGTGTGGAAAAGATTCAGGCTTTTATTAAGGCTGCCAAGAGTGTGCGATAGATTTAGATATTCATGAGAAGCACTTCGGTTGTTTGATCTACTGATTTATGAGGATTTTTTTTCATCTTAAAACCTTTACCTCTTTCGATATTGCATATACCTACCAATCTGATGAGCTGTGGGCCTCGTATATGAAGGGTGTCTTTGTGTTGCTACGACATTCAGGAGCAAGTGATTGATAAAGAGATACATCTATCTTTTATCTCTTTCGCAGATTTGCAACCTCAACACATCTCAGTCAAGTGTTTTGTGCTCACCAAAACATCTGAACCACTTCTAGGGTTCGTTGGTAGCAAATTCAATCACATAAGTGTGAAGCATCTCAGCCAGGCACTCGCTCATTTCAGACATCTACTATCACTATTTGAGTCTCTTGTGACTGGTATAAGTTCAATTTCTGAAAAACTAATTCTGATCAACAACATACATTTTCAAGTGAAGTACATCGCTGGTAAGCACATCGTCATACTTGCTCTCAATTATGCTCCATTTCATCATGGTCACATTCATTTCATTTCAACTCGTTTCATGTCATGCCATTTCAGATTGTTTCATCTTCCTTTCTCTTCACGACCACAACCATTAAGCGCATTGGATCTCTCATTCACCAATATTGTTTCAATCTCTCTAGATCGTCAACTACTTTTCTACTTCAACACTTCGACGAAGTCTTATTACATCTTTCACCTCACCTCTCTTAATCATTAAGCGTATCATCTATATCTTGAAAATCAACAGCATCCTAGCCTCTTGAGTGTTTGTGCTCACAGTCGTTCTACCCATTATTCGCCTTCAGCCTGGTTATCCATCTCTTATCATAGTTTCATAATCTCTTCGAGAACTAACAAGAACTGACAGCCCAGTAACCATGCCACCCAAGCGCGAACGTGGTCAGAATGGCAAACCAATCTTCAGAAATCTCGTCTTCGCCCTATGCGGGGATTTCCTCAGCATAAACGATCGGATCCTGCCATACTCCCAGATAGAGGAATGGATCACAACCTGTGCTGGCACTTATAAGGAAAAAGTCGCTGATGATACTACACATTTGATCTGCACAATGGAAGAATTCACAAGAAAGAATAAAGGCGCTAAGGGTATGTAATTATTACTACATTAGCAAGTTATTTGGTCATTTGTTTGCCTTCGGGTTTGACCTTACATGACCGATTCTGGGCTAATGTTCGGTGTCTCATGCAGTTGCGAAGGCACTGAAGGTCCCCGGCTGCAAGATAGTCAGCTTTGACTGGCTGCAGGAATGTATATCCTTATACACAGTCAAGCGAAAGGTCAAGGAGAAGCCATTCTTGCTCAAAGAGTTGGCGAAACGAGAGAAGGTAGCAGAGAAATTGAGAAAGGAGGCGCGGGAACGGAGAGAGAACGATGGAGTGCTCGCGAATGAGCTGGTCAACATTAGTACGTCATCCATGTCTTATCCTTTGATTTATCTGCTGTGTTTGTCAGATTGTTTTATGCAAAGCGCCGAGAATGTGCTATTCATGACTTCGGGATGTAGCTCGCACCGGTTCTTTCCATATCTATGTGGATCAGACAGGCTTCAAATATGAAATACCAATGACGCATATTACTTTCCTCGACGAGAATAACATGGTTCGCACCAAGAAATATACGTTATATGTAAGTCATCACTCTCTCCTTAACGCCCACCAGCACCGAGCCAAGCTCACTCATAAACAGCTTTTCGAAACCAATGCACTGCCACACCTTTACAAATGGGGAGCGAAATTCAACGACGGCAAAAAGAAAGCTGCGTTCTACCGTAAGGGCTGCGTCACACAGATGCACTTCGACCAGGCCTTTGCAGGCTTCCGGGATTTCTTCAGAAAGAAGACAGGTGTCAACTGGGACGAGAGATGCGATGGAATTGTTGTCAAGGATGAAAATAAGTTTCGATACTCGCCTCCTGAGGAGGGCAAGCCGGTTGGCATGCTACCGCCGACATGTTTGAAGCCTAAGAAAGAAGTAGAAGATGAAGACACTGGCGAAGATGAGAATGTATGCGAGGACAAAAATGAAGAGACGGAGAACAGCGGTGAGGAGAAGACGGGGAATGAGAAAAGTGATACTGATGAAAGCACGATGACTCTGGAAGATGGAGATGAAGAGCCTCCAAGAAAGCGCAAACGCAAATCTCCTTCTCCTTCTCCTTTGGAATATGGGTATCATTTTTCTCCTAGCGCATTGGCACCACCTAGTGGACTGGTATGTTCCGCCTTGCACGAAGTCTGACATCCAAATTCTCTACCCTGTAACTTGCTCCTCGTTTCGGAAAGCTCTACTGTATCGCAATACAGAGATAGCTAGCTACCGATCAGGTTGTCAAGTCACCGGTCCGCAAGTGGGCAGAGCATTTTGCGTACATACTCACTTGGATTAAGCAAAGCTAGCTATCCACACTTATCTTCATTTCTTTCTAAAGACCGCTCGGATATTCAGCTTTTATTTCTTCCCTATACATTTTTAGCAACCCTTCACTCGAAAATAACTCAGGGTCGAGAACAACCTTTGTTCAAGGTCCATTAAGCTTTTTAAGTCATCTTAACATGATACTACTCCTCACATCATACTTACCAGTTAGCACTTGAGAGTTCATTTTGCTTTTATTAATACTACCAATAAGCAATAATTGCGAGAAATTACAATAAATTCATGATTAACTCATACAACTCTAACTAGAAAATATATGCAATGAGATATTGTGGAAACCCATGGTATCTTTTCCTTCCTGTGCAAAAACTGAGGTTGGAGTAAAATCAAAAGAACACGCCACGTAAAGTACAAACATTTACAAGACCTCAAAGCCCAACTCACTAGTCAAAGCAGAAAGCTTCCCAGAGTCCCAAGATTGAACATCCGCCACCTCTGGCACAACAGCCAAGTCATGCGAGGAGCCCACACTAGTCAGAACCTCACCCACCCCACCGCCATTAGCAAAGAAGTATGCCTTCGCAAAAGCTGTATCAGCCCCAAAGCTGAAAGGCGTTCCAGCAGGAACAAAGGTAGTTTCTCCAGCCGTAGCAATGACTTCTGCGCCATCAATGACCAACTTCAAATTACCTTCAAGTACGTAGATAGCGTGATGAACATCCTTGAACTTCAAAGTCTGCGAGAGTCCCTTCCCACGATGTATAGCTGAACCCTCAATACTATAAATGGAGAATCTATCCGCCGTCTCCTTCCTCGTTGCCATAGGTCTCACAACCATTCCACCAACCACGAACTTAGGACCCGTCTCAGACTTCAAGAAATAGCCCCCATTCTCGCATTTCCCTGGTAAGGTGTTTTCCTCCTCAGTCCATGGTTGCGGTTCAAATGATTCTTTTTCACGCACAGGTACCATGTCAAATTTCTCCGTGGCAGCCATGAGCTTTGGAATGAGGACTTCAAAGGGGTTGCGCTTGTCATGAGTTGGAAAGAGAGGACCCGAGAAGGGCTCGCCGATAAATCGGAAGAATTCCTCCCACCCACCCGGTATGATGAGGCCAAGAAACTCAGTATGATTGCTGTCAATCTGGTACTGATGGATTGTATTCTACACAATTGTTAGTTATGTAGTTCATTGGCATCATTGAAAAGGCTATCTTACTGGTGGTACGCTTGCAAAATCTCCTGGGAAGAGTGTGCGTGCGGAATCATTCGCCCATACGTTGATTCTTCCCTTGACGCAAAGGAATACATCATGGGCTTCGCGATGATAATGGAAGCCAATTGGCTTGTCATAAGTCCCTCCTGTACCAACTACTGCAAACGCATTGTCCGTCTCTTTCCCAGTGACCAGCAATCGCATGGTAGAGTTCGAGGTTGGAATAGTCCATAGCTCTCCATTATAACATGGGAGGACGTACGGCTCGCCAGCCTTGCCAGGAGGCGTCGAGAGACGATTGATAGAAGGCATTATAAAAAATATACAAGTGGAAATCTTAAGAAATATTGTATGAGAGGACGAAAAGAAAAGGGAAAAGAAAGGATACAAGTAGGTTCCTCTTGAAAGCTTAAAGGAGCAGGTAAGGAAATGTGGGGTATATCCTAGCCAATATATAAACCACTATGTACCTTAAGGTACACATTACCTTGACGAGGCTGACTTTCGGACTTTCTAACTGCGATCCTAGATCCTGCCCCGCACTTTGCAAGGACCGTGGCAGACTGCCGACAACATCTTCACGGGACATTGAACAGAGTCCGAAAGTCCGAAAAAAGACATTGTTAAACTAGAGTGTCGCGACCTGCTCAGCTGTTTTGATACATAAGATCTGGTTGGACCGTACCAGTTTTTGTGGCATGTTTGGCTTCTGATCTCCCTGCAACAAAAAGTCCGAGGTCTTGGTTGTCGGCTCCCAAGTCTGTGTGGGCTCCTATTGGTACGTCCCTTTTTCTGTATGATATCCTGAGTCCCCCACATAGCGAGGCGGGTCTAGATGCAACCCTGGCTCGTTGAGGGGCTGGGTGGCATCCATCATGACGGATAAACCCCAAACATTTGTTATTCGGATGCATCAATGACTTCATAGTTACTATTGCTGATCTGTATGGACAGTCAAAATAACACGTATTTGTATCAATTACTGCTCATTCTGAACATCTCAATAAGTCACATACTGTAAGTCCAAGTTCTATCATCGAGATACCAACGATTTCAAGAGACAACTCATCCATTAAGCATGAATGACCATACACTGACACGTCTACAGATCACAGGTATCACGCTGACCTCAATACCTCGAGCCTAACATTGTCAACGTCAACGTCAATTCCTACCTAGATTAAATCAGATCAACCTCCCCAAAACAACAATGGACACTCTCCCCTCCTTCGGCACCGCCATCCAAGATGTCCTTCCCCACACCTTCAAGGCCTTCACTCCAGCCCTCCTAGCCAACAAATCCACCATTCTTTCCATTCCACGCACAACCCATAGCTATGGCTCCCACGCACGCCAACAACTTGACGAGTATCTCCCCCCAACCGGCGCATCCACTTCCCCAGTCCTTATCTTCCTGTACGGTGGCGGCCTTATCCGTGGCGACAAGATCCTCGCTCCAGTTCCGGAAGGACTCGTATATCACAACCTCGGTACTTTCTTCGCGCGGGCCGGCTACACAACGCTGATTGTGGATTACCGCCGAGTGAATGACGCGTTGGCCGGGACTGGCGAGGGGGCAGTGTTCCCATCCGGCGGCGAGGACATAAGCACTGCGCTTATATGGTTAGAAAAGCATCTGGAAACGCAGGGAAGCGCGCAAAGAGATGTGTTTCTGATGGGAAACTCGGCTGGGGGCGTGCATGTTACTACATATTTGCTTGCGAAGCAGTTTGATGCGCAAAGGAAGAGCTTGTTAGATGGTGAGGGGAAGGTATTATTGAAAGGTGGTGTGTTGGTTAGTGTACCGGTGCATTTCCAACAGGCACTTGGGGGAAGAGCGGATATGCTGAGGACGTATTTTGGGGGGAAGGAAGATGTTGAGAGGAAGTGTCCATTCGGGCTGTTGAAGGCATTTGAGGGCAAGGTTCCGAAATTGTTGATTTTGGTTGCAGAATTGGATCCGGAGGATGAGATTGTTGGAGCCAATAGGGACTTTAATAAGTTGGCGAAGGAGAAATTTGGAGAGGAGACTGTGAAGTGGATTGAAATGCAGGGACACAATCATATATCTCCCCCAGTAGCACTTTGCGCTGGTGATGCGAGAGGTGAGAAATGGGCAAATGATATGGTCGCATGGTCGAAGAGGTCAGTTTCTATGAACTTAAACATTTGAGCAAAGCTTCGTCCGCTAACTTGAACACAGGACTTGATATAGCTATATCAACAAGTAAATGACCATTATACATATATAAAGCAAATCTGAAATATCCCAACGCCAACTAATCAATGGTATCATGAAAACGTCGTCCTAGTAATCGCAAGATCTTTTATATACGTACAGAGATGTGCAATTCGTTCCATGTCGCAAGCCTTACATAACGATACAGCATCCGTCCAATTTCTTGAGAATGCGAGGGACCATCTTCTTGGCAAGCTTCTCCAGTTCGTCGTTGTCGTTATTGCCTTGCTGGTTCTGGCTCTGGTTCTGGTTTTGCTGTTGGGTTTGGGTTTGGGTTTGGGTTTGGGTTTGGTTTTGCTGTCCTTGCCAAGCATTCTGTTGAGGCTGACTCTGTTGCGGCTGAGAATTGCCCTGTCCTTGAGGTTTATTGTTATGCGGTTCACGTCCATGCCCGTTACTTTGTCCAATTGGAGGCATGATAGCCTCACCACCTTGGAGGTTGATATACATTCGTCCAGCGTTCTCCTCTGTAGCATACTGAAGCCCCAACTCCTGACAGACTTGCTCGACTCGTGGTTTGATCTTCTGCACATGGTTCACAGAGTGATTGCCCTTGCCGACGATGACATGAAGATGAGTTTGTCCGTGCTGTTGAGCATACCTAATACGATCTTCGAGGATGTTCTCTGCCTCTTCAACGAACTGGCCGTGGAGATCAATCGTGTCATCAGCTACTCGGCCATTGGAGTTGTTCTCCCGAAATATGTAGTCGGAGGCTTGCTTGTTGAATGCATCCATCTTTGCAGCATGGGACTTTCCCTCTTCAGAGAGCTGGTGGGCTGCAGCTCCATCTCCGCGCTCGTATGCTTGATGTGCCTGGCTCTTATGTTAGCGCTTCGTTCATGTATATGATGGTAAATTGCAGCAAAGGAAAGCGGTTTGATGTACCTTATCAAAGCATTGTCCGCGCTTCTGGGCTTCCTGGCGAGCTTGATCGCGAAGTCTGTCGTATTCTTGCTCTGCGTCATTGCTGGAGCTGTGATTGAAAGCTATCACAGGAGTCAGTTCTACAGGTCGGTCAGCAACCAAGGAATTGACGCACCTTTTCCGCCAATAGGGTGCATAGGAATGGACGACATTTTTGCAATGGTTAATGGCAGACTGATCGAGTTGCAGAAGATAATATAATCTTAAGAAGAAAATATATTGGTGACAATGTTGTCGCTCATGCGCTGCACACCGACGTCAAATACACACAGTCGTGTACTGCCTTGGTCGAGATCCCAGCAGCCGAACTAGCGTCGATCTCCACTGCCGCATGCAGGGACGAACCGTCGGAGCAAGCTGTGTGTTGTCCGGGCTGGGCTGTGCCAGTTCTCGGCCTCCAACAACTCTCAGCCTCGCACCCCTCTCCATATACGAGGTGAGCCTCCTCACTGCCTCATTTCGTTTTCGGCGCCCAGTCCATGATGTTCTTCGTCTTTATCCCCTCATCTCTTCTCTCTCTGCATGTAGGAGTGTTGTATATAAGCTGGTCTACTTGCTGTCATCAATCAACAATGAGAGTATCCACTGACCAATTCGTGGTTTCGATGTAATTCATAAAGACCATCATTTTGAAATCTCATGATGGGCTTCACGCGTCCTGTTATACTTCCTACTCCTACCTCCCTTCCGTGCAAATGCTACTACTATACTGTCTGGAGATCGATCATTGGCTAGAGGCACCCCACAATGATACGTTGGTATTGTCATGGGATTTTGCATAGAGTTGTAGGAAAGTTCATGTCGCCATCGTCATGTTTATGATCAATGAATCAAATGGCGTGGACAGAAGACACGGGTAATATGTACGTGAGTCAGGACCACACGAGGCTTTCTCTTGCCTTTCAACTTACATCTCTTTGTAACTTTCGTAAAATAATCGAGAGATGCTGCTCCGCAAAAAAGCAGGCCATACTTGATCCTTCGAATCTCTGAAAAAAGATTCGCTCAGCTTGTTTAAGTCCGATAATTATTCCCATCTATCCATCCGAACTGGGAGTGCTGGGGGAAATCAACAAGCCGGCGCGGCTTAATTTCGTGTCCGCTGAAATGTTTGCTGCTTAACTGATGATCGTCAGGAGAAACACGTTCATCTGGTAGATCAGTGTCATCCTCCGCATTATGTGGCACGGAATTCGTACGCTACCTATGCACATATTGTAGTAGTATCTGAAGTAAGTAATCCATACAAACCACCTCCTTCTCTGTCGGATTTTCTAAGTGTATCATCTTTTCAAGGAGAGAGGCGTGAGTGGACATAAATCAACCTGTCCCACAATATTCTTTATCTCCCTTCAATTTCACCATCTCGTGCGCGCCATTACATTACATCGTTGGTTAGTCCGATGCCTAGACCTGTAGATGGGCTTAGTATCAGAGCAAACTAATTTTCCATTCAAGACTCCCGTAACAGTTTAATGGAGTCTGTATCCGTCGAAGCTTGAAGGCGCCGAATTGTCGGTGCAAATGAGCTTGGGCCAGGAGTCATTTTAGGCCTTTTCTTTCTCTGGCTCTGGAGGGAGGTCCATCAGATCAGCCTCATGATAAGTCCAAAAATCCAGCCCTGGGAAGTAAATCGGGTTCGCCTTGCTTGAAGAAATTAAGGTTTTGTCATTTGTTTTCCTCAATAGAATTTTACCGTGGACCTTTGGTTACGCGGTAGTTATGGCGATGGGACGATATTCAGATGGGTTGTTCGGAGGTTAGTTCATCTGTATGCATTCTTAGCCTAGCACAGAGTAGGCCATCGTGAAATAAATTTGACTTCGAACCCCTTTCGCCCATTCTTGCATGAACTTCAATGTCGAGCTGTTTAGTGTTCAAGGAAGGAAGATTACTAACGTTCCTCTAGTGGATTTGGTCAGCCCGCCACTGGTAGTATAAACTCTGCATACAGGTACATATCTTGAGATACTATGTATTATACATTTGTATGCACACAAGATGCTGTATGTACAATATGGAGCTGCTGGTAGCTGCAGTTACATGTTTTGGAAACAATTCAACGCGCATGAAGCGTCAATGTAGTCTAAGGTTTTGATTCATGATTTCATGAGATGGCTGGGGTGAATCGCAAGTGTCCGTACGAGCACCCACTGCTCTGTGGCCCTCCTCCCCTGTTACTCGAGAGTAAATGTATTAACTTGAGCGGGTCTTCAATGCAAAATTGGCCATAATCCAAGCAGCAGAAGCGAAATTGATGGTAGCCAACCTCTCATCCACGAACTGCTTGTCGAGCCCACTTTTGAGCTTCTAGAAGGCTGGTAGAAGGCCGCTACTGAGGGAGCTTGTCTGAATATGCTGCAGGTACTGGGGCAAAAGATTGTCAACATCAAAGCA
This sequence comes from Allantophomopsis cytisporea, assembly GCA_024752435.1. Lineage (NCBI taxonomy): Eukaryota > Fungi > Ascomycota > Leotiomycetes > Phacidiales > Phacidiaceae > Allantophomopsis > Allantophomopsis cytisporea. The sequence continues at coordinate 858,230 of CP103024.1, forward strand.
CTCCAAACATAGGGGTACCGAGGTCGAGGGCCAATGTTGCACATACAACTCCACGCATAACATACAACATCGGGCATTTGCAGATTCTGCTGCACGGTATGGATAGGTGTTTTGCTTGCTATCAACCTCTTCAGGGCTGAAGGGATCTTTGAATGTTAGATGTTTGTTACTAGGTAAAGCAACAGACGAGGTTTCATCGATGACAATGCAAGGGGTGCTGGAGTGTGAGAGAGGTGATGGCTGATGGTGTTGTCATTGTTCGTACTGTACACAGGTGCTCATGGTTGGCTCATACGCAGTGGTTCTACATATGTATGTATGTACCGTGTACTCCACAGACATGGGACTCTGAAAGTAGTACGCTGCGTGCGCTGATAGATGAGAACGGAGAAGACGTGGACATGGCCATGGTGCTGCCGCTGCTTGTCGATCGTCGACCATTGGCCACCATTCAAAGGTTTCGTACGGTACGAGAGCTCCGAAAGTGTGAGTGTGTGTGTGGAGTACCCTTATTTCTTACTCTACCTATCTTGGGGGCAACCTGTGGTGCCTATCTTGGTCGTAATGTAACTCTACACAGTTGCCGTCAGTCGACGGTGGATGGAAGCCGGTCTCGTAGGCTTCCAGAATTGTGTCCAATAGTACTCGTACGTAGTGATAGTCACGAGTAGTCGAGAGAGAGGCCAGCGGCGCCAGGACATCGAAGGAATTGATGTTCTCTTTACTCCTGAGAAAGCTTCGACTAGAATCTCGCACCGCGCCTCATTGCACGTCGACAAGAAATTCCTCCCACTTAGCTTTTCCACTTATCTCAATCGGGCAACCAGGTGAACGCCCTCTCATCTGGTGATTTTGCACTGGTCCGGCTACAGTTGGTACTATTATCATGACAATTGTTGCGGAGGGAGGACACGGAAGAACGGGAATAGTGGTGCTATGCTTGAGAATAAAAGAGCACCGACCGACCATGACGAACAGCCATGGACCCCTGTGTACTCAATCAGTCATCACTTTGATTCACTTAAGGTACTACTGACCTGGACAAGTAAAAGCCGTAACGCAGGTACAAAGTAGAGATCGTTAGATTGTGCCTCAGAGTGAACCCTTTTTACTGTAACGTACGGAGCCACAATAATAATAATCGCATGGAAGTAGAAAGCACTGACTCTTTTGGAAAAGTTGGATATACATGACTCTCCCTCTGTGTATGAATAGGTACAGGTTTACGAAGGTAGAGTCAGAGAACTTTTGTGATGCAGGTGAAGTTGAACGGTAGATCTATTCTGGGTAATGCTGGGTCGAAACATGTACCACCTCGTGAGTACCTTGTTAGGGAACATGGCTCTCTAGATGGTCCTTGACCGCTCTGTCTGGTTTTTTTTGTTCTTCATATCCTTCGTACGTTGAAGATTGACATTGCAGAGTGATTGATTGAATGATGGTCACGGCGAATAATGCGACTCACTATCCTTCACACACCCTCGAGCATCGGAGTTTCGTGATCCTGTCCATCCTGAACCTGGGGGGCCCCCTTCCCTGCTATGCTGCTAAGTGTTGAAGTTGACGACTACGCCCAGGTAAGAGAGACTAGTAATAAGTAATTCACGGGAGGGAGTAAGTAGAGCGCAAGACCGAAGAGGACTGTGCCAAAGAGTATTCTAGGAACAATCTAGGAAATATTCTAGCAAGGAGAGAAAGTAAACAGTATGAGAAGCGTGCGAATTCAACAGAAGTGCCCTCCCTAGTCACATGGTAGAACTGCGCAGAGATGCAAGAAAGACAAATGAAAAGAGTATATTTCGTGCAAGCACGAGAGGTCGAAGAGAGGGAGAGAGAAAGCGAGTGAGGCACTTGATGAGAGTCCCCCCGATTGAGGCACGAGAAGCACATTTCTTCTGTGCTTGCGTGAACTTGCGTCGAACTTGGGTCAATCTTGGGACAAGTCGGGTCAAGTCTTGACAGGGTACCCTTCCACACCATTTTACCACCATCCACCACCATCCACCACCAGTCCTCCTCCATAGGCTCTAAGTCTCCTCCGTAAAGTAAGCGAAAGCGGATACTTCCCCCTGTTAATGGGCGACTTCTGCACTCTCAAATCGTCGAGCTTCCTCCCCGTATTCTCTTCCATTTCACAAACTTCCTTCGAGAAGACCTTTCGCGACATCTCACAGTTCCCTCTCCTTCAAATCCACTCGACGATCAAAGAGACAAAGCCGCCCAAAGAAGTTCATTGCTGCTGGCCATCTTCCCACGATAATTAGAGACTTCAACCATCGATAATCCAAAAAACAAAACCACACACTCCCTACCATCACTGTTACTCTACTTCAATCACTTCTCCCTAACTCGAATTTCGATTGCCCAAAGAAAAGCGATCTCTCAATACATCCTCATCAATCCCCAGAACAGCATTCCTGGACTTCGATTTACGTTCATTGGAGGTCAATTTACATTTTTTTTGGTATGTAGGGTCACACCCTTTCCAATCTATTTCAGACGAGCAAAGGTTGTTATGCTGCAAAACAATTCGACTCTTATCGCCGGGCGCAACAAAGTGCATAATTCCCCCCCGGTTGGGCAAGCGATTGAACCACCTCACACTCTGTAGTCGTTGTCCGGACATAGAAAAGCAATTCTTGCTGCACCGCTCTTGCCTTCTCCTCAACCCTGCTCTGATTGGCGCTGTCGAGAGAGCTGAGTCGTCGCTCAATTGGTGGTGGCTGCACAAAGTGGCCGGTACGGAACTTCGCTAACCTTCTTCGCGACAGACCTTACCTCGTCTTGAGCAACCCTTCGACGACACGACCGTCATCGTTCACAACAACACAACACACACCCCTAATCAATTCCGGTCAGCGACCAACCAGACATTCAAGATGGGTTGCGGTATGTCTACAGAGGACAAGGAGGGAAAGGCACGTAACGAGGAGATCGAGAATCAGTTGAAGAAGGACAAGATGCTTCAACGTAACGAGATCAAGATGCTTCTTCTCGGTCGGTTCACCCATCCCTCAAAACATCGTGGTGCGGATCGCGGAAGTCTAACAATTGCACAGGAGCCGGAGAGTCTGGAAAGTCCACAATTCTTAAGCAGATGAAGCTCATTCACGAAGGCGGTTACTCGCGCGATGAGAGAGAGTCGTTCAAGGAAATCATCTTCTCCAATACCGTACAATCGATGAGAGTTATCCTTGAGGCTATGGAGTCACTGGAGCTTCCATTGGACGACACCAGAGCAGAGTACCACGTTCAGACCATCTTCATGCAACCACAACAGATTGAGGGCGATAACCTTCCACCCGAGGTCGGTAGCGCTATCGAGGCTTTGTGGAAGGACGCCGGTGTCCAGGACTGTTTCAAGCGATCAAGAGAGTACCAGTTGAACGACTCCGCAAGATAGTCAGTAGACCCTTACGCCTACATTAAGGCACATAATGATGAAACACATTGCTAACTACAGTATAGTTACTTTGACAACATCGCCAGAATCTCAACTAGCGATTACATGCCAAACGATCAGGATGTTCTCCGATCCCGTGTCAAGACCACCGGTATCACCGAGACTACTTTCATCATTGGAGATCTTACCTACCGCATGTTCGATGTTGGAGGACAGAGATCTGAGAGAAAGAAGTGGATTCACTGCTTCGAGAACGTTACTACCATTCTCTTCCTTGTCGCTATCTCCGAATACGACCAACTTCTTTTCGAAGATGAGACTGTCAACCGTATGCAAGAAGCGTTGACTCTTTTCGACTCTATCTGCAACTCCAGATGGTTCATCAAGACCTCCATCATCTTGTTCTTGAACAAGATCGATAGATTCAAGGAGAAGCTTCCAGTCTCCCCAATGAAGAACTACTTCCCAGACTACGAGGGTGGTGATGATTATGCCTCTGCTTGCGACTACATCCTCAACCGCTTCGTGTCATTGAACCAACACGAGACTAAGCAAATCTACACACATTTCACATGTGCTACCGATACCACCCAAATCAGATTCGTCATGGCAGCTGTCAATGGTAAGTTTTTGCCCCTTTCTGCAACGAACGGCCTCCCTTTCTAACACATTCCAGATATTATCATCCAAGAGAACCTCAGACTCTGCGGTCTCATCTAGAGACTTTCTCGGATTATATGTTTTTCTATAACGGCGTTTTGCAAATTCGGGATTTCACCTATACCAGCTTTGCATCCAGGGCATTCGCCTCGGCATCTGCGCACAATTCACTTTCCTCTACGAAATCCTCACGACATTTCTCCCGTAAGGATATCGAAAGAACAGGCACGAACATCGCACATGGGTTGTCGGACACCCCCATTCTTTTATTTCTCCTCCCATACGTGCGCTTGTAGAATGGGTGGCCTGTCTCCCACACACAACCCGACCTTTACAGTGTTTCTTTTTGTTTCCTCTTTTCTTCTATTTATTCCAGGAGTTTTTTCCTTTACTACGTGATACGGGACGTATTTGATACTAATAGCTTCCTTCTTTATGGATGTTTCTTCTGTGCGCTGGATGATGTGGCTTGTGTGTATGACAAGGCTGGCGGTCGTGGTGAGGGGAGGGGGTCCCAGTTGATGAAGGAGGGGGTTGGTACAACTTGTGAGGAGAGGTGTGTCGTTGCATAGGATGAGGATAGTGAAATAGAGCGATGTTGAAACTGTACTTTGCTTTTTTGTTGCTTTTGTGAGACATGAATGTATATATAGAGATTATATGGAAGGCTTATAGTCATCTTGGTCCAACTTGTTTCTGGATTTGTGTTGCACTGCAGCGAGTCAATACGAACTCAAGTCGTGCAATGCAATCGTTGGTTGATTTGGGTTGACTCATCTTCCTGTGTGACTTGTGAGCTCGTCCCAGCCTCGAAGCGAGATCCTAGTTGGGCATCAGAGCAGTAAGTACGGAGTAAGTCGGCCTATCTCTAACCAAAATCTCGTGACTTCTTCCTATCATCCTCAATCTAACCAACCTCCGGAAAACAAAATAGACATCCGTTGTATTCCCATAATTCACCTATCCCATCACCATTGCCGAAGCGAAATATATGGCATCAAAATGATACTAGCTCCGAGCCGCATCACGCCTATCCTCCCCTTCCTGGTTCTTGTGGTTTTTGTCTCGCATTTCTCCTCTACATCCGCTTATCTCACCTTCCAAACTATTAGGGATATCACTAATATTACGGATGAGTGCACGGCGCGTATCCGCGCTGCACCTGGGGAGGTGGGGAGGTTGGCAGAGTTGAGGGTGGGTGAAGCGCAGGTGGCTCTTAAACAGAAGAGTGATGATGATGATGATGACGATGAAGTTGAGGATGTAAGTGGGTTTCCTTCTTGGTTTAGAAGTCATTATCTTTCTGATTCTCAGAGCATGATATCCCAAGATTCTTGTCTTGATTATTTTAATATTGTTTGTGCCGGCGGAGTTGTCTACATAGGTTGGAAGCTGACTGTTGGCTAGGCTGTAGCGGCTGCATTGCAGTATATCGATCTCGCTCTCGTTGAAGTGTTGAACATCCCTGTGCCGGATGATGAAGATGTATGTATATGTTTTTTTAATCTTTTTTTAACAAAAATAAACAAAAATAAAAATAAAAGCCTCCCTAGTCTCTATAATTATTTGGGGTGTTCCGTTGCTGGTAGACTGCTGCCTGCCTTTCTCCACATTCTAACGGTCAAGATTCTAACAATCTTTTAGCCCGTCGAGAAAGTAGAATGTGACAAGGTGGTAAGAGAATACCACGCATTGGTTCGCAGCACAGCGCTGCTCCTCCAGGCTCTTGAGAAAACGCAGTCAGAACACAGATTCACAGTCGAAAGTCCGGTTTATAGTTCGCTGGCTTATTTACAGGCTCTTTGGGCGAGCAGAAAACCTGTGAGTACACCCATTTACGCTTTCTTTTTCTGGGCAGTGGGAACCGAGCTGATAAAAATTTGTATAGAATACGGAACAAAGGAGTTTTATTGAGCAGCAGTTAAGGCTGTATCAGAGAACATGGTGTTTTGGTAACAAGGCGAATGAGGTACTTAGGAGAGATGTGGAGATTGTGGAGTACTTGAACGACTTGCTTGATATGTTTCCCTGATTTATTGTATCAAGCCAGAGCTTTTGAGATTAGACTGAGCATAAGCTCAATAACTTCTAATAATCGCTTCTATACAATCCCGAGATTTCTATGCTATCTGTCTATATATCCCAATAAACTCCGGGGTATCTCCCCAACGCCAATAATGCTTCCCATCACTCTTACTCATTCTGAAATGCATCGTTCAAATACCCTATGAACGCCTCAGTAATTCTCTTAGCAGAAACAGTATCACGTCTGTTGAGTGCAATAAACTGTCGCCTAAGTCGCTGTAGAGCCGGTAAAGCAACCGGGTTCCCAGGCAATTCGATGTCGAGTCCCTCACCACAAGACACCAAACCACCTCCCTCAGGATGGTCTTTAGCCCACTCCAGAATCTTCGCCAGTACCTCCTGAGTACGTTTGTCCAACTCATACAGGTAGTTCTCTGTGGTAGCAGGCTTCAAAACAGTTGCAGCATTAGGACGCATAACACCCTTCTTTCCCTCAGGCTTCTCCACCAATACCTCCCAGATCTCGTCCGCAGGCGGCACTTCATCGTCCCAGACCACTGTGAACAGGGGTGAATCCCATCTGACCATCCCATTCGGCTCCTCGAATCTAAACACCAAATTCTCCCAACAGTCACGCTCATACGCTTCCGTTAACTCCTCGTTGCTACCCCTCTCTGAAGAAGCAGCAGCATCCCTCGCAGCCAATCGCGCCTCATTCACGCTTCTCGCCTTCTCAACTGTCGTTCCAATATGAAGAACGCAGCACCCCGTTCGTACAGCCTTTGCCTCACAAAATAATTGGTACCGCCACCCCTTAATATAGTTTCCGGCATCCAGCACCACGATATCCCCTTCGCTCAGCACCCTCTTCACAGCAGCGAACAGCGTCGCTCGCGCATCTTTCTCCGACGCATTGTTACTGCGCTCGTTGGCATTCTTGGATTCTAGGTCATATACCCGTCGTGAAATGTGTAGCGTGTCATCTGAAATGTGATGCATGCGCAATTTTGCTATCTTCGAGTCTGCGGGCGCCGCAGCGATTCGCGCTTGGAAATTTGAGAGGAGTTGTTTTGCGCGATGCGTTTTCCCTGATGTTGGGTAGCCAGAAAGAATTATGAGCTGTTAGGTTAGTCAGCAGATTGGCAAAGGAGAACCCTTTAGCTTACTGGCATTGTGAAGAAATTAAGGGCCTTTACGAAGGAACTTTTGGATAGTTGTAACAATGGGGAAAATGTTTGGATGATCCAACTGTTGCAGTACTCAACAAGGCTGGTATACAGCCTTATCAATTTTTCGTTGCAATGATTTTCTAAGCCGCAGTTTTGCCGTATCAAAATAATGTTGCGACAGAAAGTCGGATTTAGAGGATACTGGTCATAGAAGTCAACAAATATACAATGGTGAGCACTATCAACATGCAATGGCACAATTTACAAATTACTGATTTGTCTTTGGTAGACTTCACGACCACGCGCTGCGCAGACGAAACTCGCAGAACTCGAGAAGGCCTCTGCACCACTTGAGGACCAGCTCTTGGAAGCCGCAAAATTTGTCGGCATTGAAATCCAAGATATACAAAACTCGAACGACATTACATATGCACGATCTTCCGAGTCGAATTTCCATGCGCGTGAAGAATGGGTTCTTCGTTGGCTCTTGAAGAAACTACAGGTTGGTGGAGATGATGGGAAAGAGTAAGGAAATCCTGACAGAAAACTGGGAGAGGCTTTAATTGACACTGTCGTAGAGCAAGGGCGTCAGCCTCTTCTTGGAAACTTCTGCGATATGTTATTACCGTTATTCCATCATCGAGTACAGCTCGCACGCTTAACGAACGGAAATTCATGACAATACTTCGCGATACGTTAGAGGAGGCAAGAGATAGTATTACTGCGATGCCCTCCTCAGAGGTAGACGATGAGTCGAAATCCCATAAAAAAAGCAAGTCATCTCGCAAACGCAAACGATCTGGGGAGTTCTTGGAAGTGGCCGGAGGAGCTGGGGATGCTGGAGTCCATGGTCTTGAGGCGGTATGGGAAGTCATTGAAGAAATTCTCAAAGCAGCAAACTCCACTGAGGATTCTGCCGACGGAAGAAACTCAGCGTTTGCTTCGGAATATATGAAGTCTATTTTCAGGACGACTTGTGAGGAAGCTGCAAGAGTCCTTGGCGCATGGCTTGCGCTGTGCGACTCGAGATTCGAGAAACTTGAGAAGGCTGCTAAGACAGCGCAAGCTTCTTGGCTATCGCCATTCCTGCAGATTTGGTCTTCTCGCGCAGCCTCTGGTACCGATATTACGGAGTTCACCCAGTATTGTCTGCAGCCGATTTTGTTGCTCTTGAGGAGGATTGACGAGCATGAGAGATCTTCAAAGGCTCTGAAGTTGGATGCATCGAAATCGGGGTCTGTACAGACTAATTCCTGGAAAATTCAGCTGGAACAACTCCTCGCCAGAAATGTCATTATCCCATCAAAATCAGAAGGTAGCAACGCGGCAAGTCAAGAGATCTTGAAACTATCAACTGCACCAGCCGTCGCCGCAGACCCTCTTCACGCACCAATTATTTTCCTGGTGGCAATTCGTTCATTACAGTCTCATGGAGCACGAAGACGCCGAGCCAATGACACTGCTTGGCTACAAGAGACATTCAGAGCATTGAAAAATGCGTTGGGGGATGGCGAAAACTCGACGATAGCGTTACAAAGATTACTTCAGATTGCCGTGGAGCAGCACGTTGATCTGGACTTGCCACAGCTCCGAGCTATAACTACTTATTTTGGTTTTTCGGAAACCGTTAACTGGGAGATTATCGCAGCTGTGATCAAGCTAGACTCTAACACATTTCTTATTCCTGATGAAGGCTCACATCTATTAGAGGACTTATTTTCGAGCATCACAAAGGCCTCGGTGCAGGAGGACTGGCAAGGTCTCTCAGCAAGCGTTGTAGCAAACGTCGTGGTGCCGCTCATGTCAGAATTTGCGAGAGCAAGAAATCTCACAGGCTTTGCTCATCATTGGTTCACACAGCTCGTTATCTTTGACACACTCAGGAAGGATAGTGCGCGTGATATCGGAAGTCTGAGTGCTTGGGAAGATGAGGCTTTGCAGATCCGCTTCCGGGAGCTTATGGAAGCGTCGTTGACTACTCAACAAATTACACAGCTCGTCGAGTGGCTTGGAGATCACGTAGAACAATCAGGGGCCGCGAGTGTATTGTTGTGCGCTGTTGCTGGATCGGTGACGCGTGAAGACATTGCAGACATAGTTGAGTTAGGTCTTTACAACCTTGTCAGTAAGCCTATTTCTTCGAATGGTCTTAATGAGAGATATCGTGCTTGGGCGTGGCGCGTTGTTGAATATACTGTTGGGTGGGCTAGTACATCGGAGTTGAGCTTAATATGGTCTGATCTGGCAAGCATTATCAAGAAGAAGACTTCGGTCTCTGGAAAAAGTGCACTGGAAGATCTGGAGGTTCTGGCTATCTACAGAGTGTTGTCCGCATTCTATACCTTCGGTGTTAGCGATGAGACTATTAAGAGCAAGAGCTCAAAATTACTTACCACTTTGTTGAAGCTGGTTGATGAATATTTGAAACGATTCATCTCGAAGCTGAAGAAGGACTCAGATATTGGCCTCGAAAGATGCCGGAGTCATCTCTCAGCAGTTGAGCCCGGAATGGGTTGGTATTTGTATGCTTACTCTTCAACCATAATGGAAGTTTATCCAAAGGTTTTGCATCTCGTAGCAGACCTTAAGGCAGACGATATCAACATCTTAGAAAAGACCTTCCGCATTGCATCGGCGACTACACCAGGAAGTCCATCCAACAATGTATGGATCAATACCAATTCAGAGGCATTTCCTAGTTTATGGGATTCTATCCTCGGTCAGGAGACTGTACTAAACGATCAACTAATCATTGGTGAGTTCACTCTCCCCTTAACATGTCTTGTCAAGCACTAACTTGTTCCAAGGTCATGTTCTTGATGTGATTCTCGATTGTAATACAAACAGTAAGAGTTCTCTTGGAAAATCAAAGAGCTGTAATGGTTTCGCAGTCATGTGTTTATCAAAGTTACCATTGGAAGCGCTTCGCAGACGCGATAGGGAACTCATCATGCTATCTTGGGACTCGGAGAAACTGACTGAGGTTCGCGATGATGCAGGTCTAGCATGGCAGATGCATTGTTTAGACCCAGCTGTCCTCAGTCTAAAGGCTCGTGTGATGCGAGTGCCAACCTTCTATGACGGTATCAAATTCCAAGATCTTGTCGATTTGGCTAAATCCATAGATGGATCGGACCAGGATTCTATGGTTATCTCACCACTTTTTGCTGAGTTGGCGGCGCGGGTTTTAGGACATGTGCTTTCATCTCTGGACCAGAAGAGAAGTAAGGAGTATGTTGCGGACGTTCTCAAATTCCTGAAGCAAGATCACAAGACAAGCATAAAGGAATATGCCACAATAAAGCTGATCGAAGTCGGTCTGAATACTTTGTTTGCAAAAGCATCTGTTCTTGAGGAGGCCGCTATCATCGACACTCTTAATCTGAATCTATTGAGAGATCATGCTGTACAGACTGCCCCTATTTTCAAAGAAACACCCGGTCAAATTTCAAGTCAGCCAACTTCCGAGCTTGGAAGATCATCTATACAGAAAGGGGTGGCCGAGGCTATGGCTTCCACCGAGGAGGCAGGAAAGCAAGATCTAGTCACCAGCCTTCTGCAAGAAGGTTTGACCGGTCACACGCATCTAAACAAGCTCCTCGCCCTCCGCCATGCCGTGGCAGCCTGTGAAGATGTTCGCGTTACCGACGACTCATCCAGCGCCCCATACAATATAATCTCGACAACTTACTTCGCCCTTAGCGATGCCCTGCCATACAGCAACAGCGTACGCCAATTCTGTCTCATCTCAGAAATAATGGTCCTTATCCTGCGCACCAAGCCACACACAATAACACAATGGAACATCGATAGCACCTTATCTGCTATAACCCTGACCTGCTCGCGCCTCGGTCCTTCTCTTTCTTCCCGCTGCGCCGGTGCAATCTACACGCACCTGTGTCGCCTGTTACAGGCCATCTTGACTGCTCACCGCGTCAAGCTGCAGGGGCATTTCCACTTGCTCGTGCAAACACTGCAAGCACTTCTCCGCTGTCTCTTCACGCCGCTGCCGCATGCGTCCGCGCGCATCGCTGCCCTGCATCCACAGCCACCGTGGTTATCCGCTGCGAACCCACTAAGTGCTAAACACGCCGCGTTGTATACACGTCTCCTCACCCTCATCGCAAACCCATCTGTTAGCTCTGTACGCCAGAAGAATACTCTCGTGTCAGCAACGGATAAGGCAAAGCGAATGGCGGGCCAGTTCTTGCCTGTTGTGCTTAGCACATATATTAGGTTGCAGCTGGACATGAAGATGACTGCGCAGTGTAGGGAAGTTATGGTACCAGGCTTGTATGCTGTCTTTGATACGACTACTATTGAGAGTCGACGTGTTCTTGGTGAGAGTTTGGATTCTAGTGGACGAGCTGTGCTTGGAGGGTTGGTGAGAGATTACTTGAGATTTGGAAAGTGGACCGGTTCGTAGTGTTGGGTATTTTCTTAGTCTTTAGCATGCACAAGCACGATTTTATCTGCTGAAATCTCTGTGGAATTTGTATTGTCTGTATTGTGCTATCTGTGATCCTTTCTTCTACGGCGAAGTGTACTGTACGCTAACATTCATAACATCATATCAAGAGTTCCCTTGCCCCTCTCCGTTTGTCTTCCATGATCTTTTACCCTTACCTTGCCATTTCCCTTGAAAACGCGTTACCCCTTCCCAAAGAAATTCGTAATCTTCTGCGTCCCTTTAGCCTTCGGATCAGATTTGTAAGGACTAGGCGTTCCGTTGCTAGTAGCATTCCTCGACCTCCGAGAAGATACAGTCGTTTTCGGCTTCAGTGGAGTTGCCGCCTTCGTTGGGCTCTCCTCACTCTCGGTCTTAATCCTTGCATCGCCACTAGAGAGTCGTCTCGCCTTCGTCTTCTCTTCAGGGTCCTCAGAATGCTCTCTCTTGACGCCATGGACCTCCTCCTTCGGTATTGGCATAGGAGCATTATCTTCCGATCGTTGCACATTGACCGTCTGTCTATTATCCTCCTCAATCTTGATTCCGGTCTCCATTTCCATCTTCTCTTTCTTTCCTCCAGTTTCCTCCTTGGCACTGGTTCTCGCCTTCCCCTTCGCGAAGAAATTCGCAATATTGTTCTTATTCTCCTTACTATCCAACGGCACAATAAAGGTCTTTGAATTATTTCCCACCTTGCCGACCTCTCCAGAGACAGGATAACACTCCAACTCTCCTTCGAAAGGTCCACACAACCAGTGCAATTCTTTATTCCACTCATAGGTCTGCGGGTCAAGCCATGTCTGAATCCCTTCCTTGTCCAAAATGACAGGCATTCGATCATGCAGCCAACTAAGCTGCTTATTACTATCAGTAGTAACTATTGTGTAGGTCCACAACTCCTCCTCAGTACCCTCATACCTCACACAATCCCACAATCCCGCAAACGCCATGAGCTTTCCATCTGCGCGCTTAATGAAGTGCGGCGTCTTGTGCCCATTCTTCGTAAGCCACTGGTAAAGCATTAGTAGGTTTCCGAAAATTTCAAGAGCTGCATAAAACCTCGTAGAAACCCTGGCATAGTACCACGCAGCGCTTGCGTGCTTTCATCGTCGTCCATAGTCCGCCCGGTGCTGCGAGCGAATCGGAACGGCAATTGATCGTCTTCAGCATACTGCCATAATCAGGGGCGCGCTTCGTCCAGAAAGGGATCAGGCCTCGAACAGGTGAGTAAGGGTTTCGGCCAACAAGGGTGCAGACTCACCCCATTTCATGCTCTGCAGTTTGTATCCCACCTTATCACGTCCTTTATACTCCTGCACTGCACCCCCACCATTTCCAGAGCCATCTTTCTCGTGTAGTGCTGGACCTGCACCGTACGAGGGGACCGCCGCTCGGTATACTAGGCCGTAGTATCCTGGTGCAAAGTTATAAGTTTGGCGTGGGGAGCGTTCGCTCGACTCTTGTTCGTCTTCGTCTTCGTCCGGGGGGCAATCATCGACGGGGAGGTCCTCGTTCTGTAGGTAGTGGCGAACGTGGGAGGGGCGCTGGAATAGGTTAACTGACTGTGATTTTGAAGGCGTAAATAGCATAGAATCATCCGATGAGGAGCTTACAAGAGCGAGAGAGTATCTTCCACACATTTTGTGGGAATAGCAAGTGATATTGTGGTAGGCAATTCACGATGGGCTGGGTTCTTGAAATCCGGGGAAGCTCTTATCGAATGACGTGCATGGTTCTTATCATCACGTGGTCCAATATTTTTATTTTGTTCTATTTTGTTGCGCTGATGATGGTATCAAGAGGAGATGGTCTAACCTGCGAGATTATGGAAGGATAATTTTATTCTCAAGTTTGATTCCATCAACTAGGATCATTAACGTGATCTATGAACTGCTAGCAAATTTCGTAGCGACTGGTGAGCATTAAGTGAATTCGATTAATTCGATATATCAAAACCACCCATTTTCGGATGAATTCGGCAATATCAATTTCATTTCAAAGACCGAGATACTAACAAACAAAATTCTAGGCAGACGCTCGTGGTCAATGTTGACAATCCACTTTCATTCTCATCAGACAGCTGCAGCAAAGAAATTTCATCCACGTCAACTTCATCTTCACCGACTCCTCCACCCTCAGAAAGTCAACTCAAATCAAAATCAAATCAAAGTCATCCAGCGGTAAGCAAGCACCAAGTCCAAGTCAAGCAAAATATTCACAGCATCACCGCGCATCGAATTCCATTCCAGTAGTAGTCTACTCTCCCACATAGCACATGATTTCCCCACCCCTATCCTCTAATCCCCCATCTTCAGCTTCATATCCTCCAATCCCAAATTTTGCAGCCCGAGCGAAATGTCAAAATTGATCCCCAGCAGCCCACAATGACGACGCCCTTCTCCACCCGGGTCTTGCGCACAGTCTCGCAGGGCGCTTGCACGAGCGCAGCGACTCTCGCTTTCTGCTTTGATTCTCGCAATGTCCCGAGAGGGCCGTCGGTGGGCGACGAAGTGGAAGCTTTCAAGTAAAAGTCAAAGCGGGAATATCATCGGTATGTAGTATGTAGTAGCAGGTCTCCACTACTCTGCCTGGGGACGTAGACTGCAGCAATGTACTCATGGCCCTCACTTTCCCGTAGTAGTGTGTGAGTAGAGTGGATATTCAATGAGTGAGGGAAGAGCTCAAGTCCAAGGTCAAGCTCTCAGCTCAAGCACGCATCATCATCAACCTTCCCTACCTTCCTCTGTTTCATCCTGCAAATTCCTTCCACGCAGCGCTAGAACATGTTTGATCTGCACGGGAATCCTTCTCTAGGCTGTGGGTGTGGTGCGAGTCGTGACTACGTGAATGATGTTTGTGTGATTGCCAATTGGAATGATTGTGCAGACAAATTGCAATCTGCGCAGATAGATTAAGAGGGGTGAAGAACCTTAACAGCTTGATTGTTTGATCTGCTCAAGGAGCTGGAGCTCCAAAGAACTGCCTGACTGTGGCGTGTCGTTCTTCTCCCTTCCTTCTTCTCTGTACATACGTAATTGAAGAGAAGGAAATTAAAAGAAAAGTCAATTAGGGGATTTACAATTGGGAGGTCTTCGCGTCGAAGGGAATGAATATCAGTCTAATTTTCCGCTGCTTGTTTATGGATTTGTGTGTTTTGGATGTCCGTGTGGATGTCTGTTTTACCTCGGCAACTTTTTTTTTCTTTCTCTCTTCATATTTTGTTTCATTATTTTCATTTATCTTGTGTAACTTAGGATTTTCTCTCTCTCTCTATCCTGGTCTGAGGCGTTCCTCGTGCGGAAGCGACATATAATGAATGCTGCGCATATGAGATGAGTACGTATCTAAGTGGATGTCACATGCGTATGTACGATTCGGATTGACCATAACCAGGTTTACAGAAACAAAGAGAAGATCGAGGCCAATGAAGATCGCAAAGCAGAGAATTTTTTCTTCCCTCTTTCTTTCACTATGATGTGCATGTTTCAATATCTCCAAATGCTAGACTATAGGTCTTAGTAGTCCTCTCCATACAATAGGTCAGCATAGTCTCGGGAGAACCAGGGGACATGAATGGTTCCTAAGCGTGGAGATGATGTGCATGTCAATGTTCCAATATTCCACATCCCAGGACTATACTTCATATATGATGCATTCAGATTCGATGTGGCAGGTAGCAGCTGAAACCTGATGCCGTTGACTCAGAGACGGCAATGAAGTGCAGAAAGAGAAGATACAAAGGAAAGAAAATAGATAAAAAGAAACCCGGAAAAAGAGAGACAATGAGAACCGAAGACCAAGGAAGTTCAATTTAATCTGCAAGACAAAATGCAGATATTGAGAAAGAAGGGAAGAAGAAGAAAAAAACCATGCAGTATGAGATATACCCGACGAGACTAGTAATCAACATATCGCAATGAGCGTCTGTACACTTATACGAAGGCAAAGAACAGAGCACAACAGATATGCTGAAGAACAAGGGCAAAAGACGACGACGACGACGACGACGAAGACGAAGACGATAAGCACAAGACGAAAACGAGAACGCGAGTATCAGATCTGCAGATCATGCAACGTCTGCTTGAATCGAAGGAGGGATGACAACAGCTGTAAAGGAAAGTCCTGTACTGTACTGTAACACTCACTTACACGACATGCCAAAAGGAGGATGAGTATCAGCGTGCAACACATGTTACGAACGTAGCATGTTCCGATGGCATGTCTCATTGCGGAACATTGTACATCTGATATGCTACTGGACTTGGATATGTGGACTTTGTGATACCTCCTCACCGGAAATATGCTCAGATGTCGTACACATAGGGTTCGGCGTAGATCAAGAGTCCTAAATGCTACGTAAGGCAATAATATGACGATCAGTGAAGAATCAATCCTAGGGCTAGAAACAGGATCTATTGTATGTATGTTCCATACAATCATCAATTCCCTATATGTCTCTATGCACGAAGCTGCATGGAGACGTTCAGCTCGTGGGGAAAAAATAGAAATTGCTGCATCTGGTTGTCGAATATCGCAAATCTTGGCGCGGGTTCCTGCGGCCTATCAATCTTGCAGGAATTTTCTCAAATCCACAGAGTCAATTTGTACATACATACACACATATGTTTATCCACATGAATATAACGGATAAATGGAAGCATGAACGCAACAAAATTATAACTGGCAAAAAGGCTGGAAGAGTGATCACATGTGAGCTGTTTGAGGATCGTGGTTGGACGCGGAAGGCATCTCTACGAGTGCCCAATATGATATCAACCTATGAGATGAGATGCTCTACCCCAGATTTGCTGCAATCCGTATTGTACGTACGTATGTATGTATGGCATGTATACACATACATATACTCTTGATGCGGGGGAGTCCTGACCGCAATCGAATAGAAAGCTTCCTTTCCCTCTCAGCCGCAGCGCAGCGCATCGCACCCGCTCATCTCCCATTCATCTCCATCTCGCATTCCAAGCGGATGGGGCACGCCATTGAACCCTCCATACTGCTTGACTTCTCAATCTTCATCTTCATGGATCAGCTCCAGTAAATGACAAATGTCTCGATATCCACTGTAGCTTCAAGAAAAGCAATCCAAGTGCAATGCATGAGAGCGGCCTGTCGGCACAAAACATACATATGAACATATCTCACGCGAGCTTATTCACTGCCGTGTACGACGAGAGATTCCAAAGGCGGGTCCAAATAGAATAATCCGCTAGGCAGCCTCATATTTCCCAAAAATCTCGTCGTCGTATTCACTGCCCGGCTAGAAAATCATGCTTAATATTTTATGTCGTATTCAATGGAGACTAGTCGAAAATAACTCGTCGTATTCTCTCTTTCTCGCGAACCCCGAAGCGCCACACCGTCGTACAAGTAGACGATCAAGACGAGGATGAGAAGAAGGCAGCCGACGGGCTTAGTGTAGGGATAGATAGCATGTATGTATGTATGTATGTATGTATGTACAGGACTTGGCACGAACGACTCGATTCTGCGAAAGCGGCACAGAGTCTTACTGTACGAGTGATACATCCATAATAGTTTCGACCTTTGAACAACCATCTTATATTTGTATCAATATCCGTGGGAGGAGATGTGCAAATTTGCATAAACCCCTTCCCCTCTACGCCCTCCCCTCACAAAAGCCCCCAATCCTAAGCACGTCTGCCTGTTCTCATAAACTCTCACCTCCAAACAACCATGCTTTGCAACGGCCTGGCGGCGTAGAGTTGCAGAATTGAGGTTGCTCGCTAATCTACTTTCCATCTGGCTTGCATGGAGCGGAACAGTCAGATTTATGAACGTAGCCGCTTGTTGCACCGATGCCTTACTCCTCCTCATGTGTGCTTTGTACCTACCTACCTACCTACCTACATACATACGTACGTACGTACGTGCCTACAATACTCGATATATGATGGCCAAGATGAGGTGAGGCAAGGCGGACGAAGTGACAAGCACGGGATCGAATGTGGTTGATTGCATCTTGTACACATGTCTGTGGAAATGCATGGCAGCGCACTCGATTGGTGATTGGAGATTGCGTTGAAGGACCCCTTCTTTTGATAAGGGCACAGATGGGGATACAAAAGGTTGCACTCCATAACTATGTGCTCAGTACGTGGGCTTGTTTTCTACATTGATTGATGTGGGGAAATATACATTGTACGTACACAGTACCTTATCAATATATGCTTTCTGATATGCGATGCATACCATGCCATGCCATGGACTCGAGGCAGTTGCTGGCAGCAGCAACTGCCAGCAGCTCTCACTTCGATCCGATCTCGAACTTTAACATTGACTTTGAATATTGCATTCTGCAATTAAGTGGCCAAGCAGATCAAATAACGCTCCAGCTGCAGCTGGCTGTCTCCTGTCATCTGTGTCCCTTTGAAAGCGGTGCACTCGACCGTAAATTATACTTTTTGAATAGCGGCACATGCGTGTTGATAAGTGCTCATGTCAAGTGTGGAGGTTTCAGGTTCCTGGATTAGACTTTGCGCATTTATGAATGCAATGCGTTCTTTTCTGTTCATAATTTGCGGAGTGCCTATCCGTATCTCAACATCTCAACTCTACAGAAATCAGGAATTTGTTCACTCCAATCGCTGGACTTCTTTGCTGTCCCTAAATGGCCTTTCTGGAGATACACGGCGGATGACTTATCTTCATGGAGGGATGAAGTGAAGAATTCTCTCCCGTCCTGCTTGAAACCCCCAAGTCCCTCCCGAAGCTGCATCCGTCGATTGCATGTCATGTAACGGTGATAGAGAACAGGCTCGCTCCGCAGCGCATACATGCCTGAAGACGTCGCAGAAACCATTCAGTTTCAGGAAAGCTCATCTCAAAAGATACTCCGAATCTTATTTCTCATTTTCCTTCTTGGTATTTGACTCGGTCGTGAGGGGTTGGTTCATTCGATAAGGTATTTCTGAAGTGGTGATGATGGTGGAGGTGAAGATCATCAAAGTTCTAACCACCGAACTTCATCCTACTCCGTCGTACGCAGTACATGACATTGATACATACCAATACGTATCTTAGCACAGCGTAGTTTCTTCCACCATCCCAAACCGTGGCGTCGGGAAGACAATGTCTTTCCCTGAGCGGCGTGAACTTGTCAGTCGTTCATCACTCCCTCGCCCTAAACCTTTCTGCGTAATGGATCATCCATCAATCTGCGGTTCTCGTCCCCTTTTATCTCGTAGGGAGGGATTGAGAGGGGCACACTGGCGCGCCGTCGTCTGGATGCTATAGGGCGGATTTGCATACTGAAGTGACTAATGTGGTCATTCAAATGGACTTTCGAGATGAGAAATTGCATTCATACTCACCACGTATGCGTATCAGCGATGATTCGGAGTTAGGTGCCAGTCAAGTCTGCCTATCCTAGTGAATTACCTACTCTACTTGAGACTGGAATTTGATAGAGATCACTGGCCAGTTGTACTCCGTATGAACATCTCAGCTTTGTATTCTACAGGTTACGATGACCACGAGGCTCGGATACCGGCTGCATACCTTGCCTTGTAGTCTACGTAGTAGCATCACGATGCTGCCGCACGAGGGCGTATTGAATAGACAACTCTTAGTCGGCCAAGGACGACATGTTACGAAACAGGAACCAGCACATACGGTAGAGTAAGCTACGGAAGGAAGTCTTGGAAACTGGCGACAGGCAAGCAAACGAACGCAGCCATCGTCTTACTCATTAGGACCTTTCGCAGCATACTACCTTGACTCAACCACGACATGTCAAATATGTCGCCATCTCGATGTGGAAAATGGTGAGAAGTAAGTCAATTCAGATTTCATAAGCAGCGACATCATCCCGTCCAACAATAAGCCTACGTGTCATTTCAATAATCGATGGATGATAAATAAATTCCCGAAGCTATATCGTACCCTCAATCTTTCCTCTATCTACTTGTCCTATCTCAATGTAGTCTGTGTGTACATGCGCAGTACCTTATTCTATCATTTCAATATTGAATACCTCTCGTAGTCATAATTCACTTTCCTAGCTATCTCTTCGTGTGCGCGTAATGTAGATCCCCCTACAGAAAGGCGTTCCTATGCATGAACCCACCCACACGCTCGCTCCGCACCCCTAACACGGCGACATGGATTGCGGAAGGTCTGCAGAAGATTCCAAACCTTCTCGAATTACGCCCTTCGATAACCGAGGCCGCAAAACCCGGCCACGATGATTGCAGAAGTCTTTTTGCCTGTTGTTCATGGGACGGTCGCCGCCGCCGATAGCTCAGAATAACTGTGGCTGCGGAAGAGAGAAAGCAAGAGAACACGCAATGTTTCATCTCACTTCCTGTAAATATCCATTTACATGTACGTACTTGCATATGAGGGCCTGAATCAAGGCGTATACTTCGGGGATGTGTGCGAAAGGAGGGAGGTGTAAGGAGTGAGTATCAGTGCTGCATTATCATTGACTAGTAGCTGTTCCACGAAGGGAAGTGAAGGCAAGGACAGGAGATTAAAGCCACACCCGCGTGTCCCAAGTCTGAGTCGAGTCTGAGTCTCATCTCATCATCCATGTTGAACCTCACCTCTTCCCTGCAACAGCTCAATCTCAATGGCAGCAACCAAGTGGGTTCCCCTTCAAGCTTGAGCTTCAAGCTCCCCTCAGGCTAAACCCCGTCACCGAGGAGGAGGGAGGGGGGAAGGGGGAGGGGGCCCTCGAGCGCCTTGCGCCTCTCTTCTCTGACTCTCGACTCTCAATCTGAGAGTTGGGAATGAGGAAACGAAACTCAACGTTGCTCTGCCGTGCCCACTATTATCCTGCCCTACGGCCTGTGGATAGGGATGGGATGGTG
Organism: Allantophomopsis cytisporea; assembly: GCA_024752435.1. NCBI lineage: Eukaryota > Fungi > Ascomycota > Leotiomycetes > Phacidiales > Phacidiaceae > Allantophomopsis > Allantophomopsis cytisporea. The sequence goes on from CP103024.1 coordinate 878,786, forward strand.
AGTGCTTGATGAACTTCAAGGTCTGTCCTGTAAGCTGAGCATCGTACTACTTGTGTTCCTTGGAGTGTCCTTGATCTCCACCTCGCATATGATCCTTCTGGAAGGAATTGAATGCATGTTTCTGGAGTCAATGAGCTCTATTGCGTATGATTGCGAGACCCACTGCCAATGCGGATGTGTTTGTCGATGAAATTGTCAGATTCGCCTCATGGATGAGGTGGAAGGAAGGGAGGGCATTTGTTACGGAGTCTGAGAGTGGGACGGTGATGTTGGTGTGTCGTTTGCTACCTTTCCAAAGAGTCACGGTACTCATGCATATACTTTGCACACAGGGTACATTACATTGACATAATGCTACGATGCTTTGCTGTGTATGTATGGAGTACGTACTGCCGTAAAGTATGTATGTACCACGAAACGCGGTGTCAAACCGGCGTGAAGGAGTCATAGCTGCATAATCGGCTTTCCTCAACACTGCTTTTGCACGCCACTATCAATCAATATACCTGTCAATGGGAGATCTATGGGGAATTGTGGGCGAATGAACGAGTGCCTTCACAGCTCACACAGGACATTGCGCTTGAGTCTTCACCAAACAAAGAACGTAATTGCATACTCAGCAAAGAAGCTTCAGTGACGGCTGTTACATTACTCGTCACAGCACTCGCCAAGCGCCGAGCATGTCACAGCTTGACCTCTCGATCTACCTCGTACGATAATGATGATGATGATGATGATGATAACGACGTAAGGTCGTTAACTGCAAGAACCGCAAAGCACGATCGGACATCTGATGCGCGAGCACCAAGGGTAGCACGACGAATCTCCTTCAATGCCTTCACTGCCGACAGCGAATGACAACAGCTACAGACCGTGGAATCTTAATGCATGGTGATTGAGACCTTCCATCCAAACCAGCTCTCCAACCTTTCCTATAATATTCCGAGCGTCCGAGAATGTAGAGTATCTGTTCGTTTCAATCATCTATCTACCTACGTCGCCCTGCCATACAAGCCCATGCGATGCAATCGCACGCTGGATGCCACGGCTGCATATCCAACAGGATCAGTTGGAGAGCGAAGGAGATGCGTCGCAACTCCATCATTCACATCAGTGAGGGAGAGGAGAGGTACACCCTGGTTGCCGTGCTATGCTCATGTGATGCCTTCCAACCGCCGGCCAACCTTGACTGTCTGTGGTCATGTCATCCAATGCGCCGTAGTGCATGCCCAGCATAACCAGGACAGCGCAGCGCAACGGCCTAGCCCATGAACAATCAATCCAGCAGGCCAGAACCGCACCGCACCGTACCGCACCCGTATGAATAATGAGGAATGAATGAATGAATGATTGAATCGAACGCCGCTGTTCCCTGGTCCCCCATGGCTATGGCGGAAGATGACTACATAAGCCGCAGAGGATTGAAATGCCTCCTAAGCCAGTGCACCCACCCATGAATAGATGGGAGGCCCCCATCAGCATCAAATGAGATTCGAAGGTTGCAATGTGGTGCATGGGAATAGCCTCTGTACCTTTTGAAGTCCCGGACATCGCGGCGTACCTACCGCAGGTGTGTATGTACATATATCGCTGGTTGTTTTGTTGGTGTGCTGGTGCTGGTGCTGGTGCTGGTGCTGGTTGCAGCATGCTGGGAACTTGTTGATAGACCGCGCTCCCGGAACCAGTGACCAAGTCGCGGGTGCCAAACGGTCACTACTGCGCTCGCGCGTCATGGACCGTGACGCACACTGCAGCAGCACGCAGGGCGAATGAGGCTCCGTAACAGTAGGAGTAGCAGTAGCAGTGGCAGTAGCAGTAGCAGTAGCAGTGCGCGCAATCAACGATTTGCGAGGGAGAGGAGAGAGCCGTACAGTACGCGACCTACAACATCCCAACGCATACTCATAAATCTCATAGTGTATTTCTCATATACAGTGTGTTGTTCACTTGAGCTGTCGTCTCCAAATCTCCATCTATAATTCTTCAATCTACAAAGTTTTACACAATATGATTTGCTGTAGTAGTAGTAGACATTGTTGGATAGGGATTGTGTAAGCAACCTACGGAGTAAGACTATTCCCTGCGAGCCTTACGACCTTCGTCGATGCATTTCCCTTCCATCTCCGCTCTCACGAGCTTCCTGTCCCTGCCGTGCCATGCGGTGAGCGACGCGCGGTACGATGCCCCTGCCGCCCAACTGCATTTTGCATATTGAGATCTGGTAACGAGGCGCAAGGCTCTGTACAACAAAGGCGCGGATTGTCCATGTGACTGAGTAACGTTTCGTTTGAACAAGCGGGAAGGGGGAAGGGATATCGAATTTCCAAACGGGCCAAACTCCCTCAAGACAGAATGGACATACATGCAGACAGATAGACATGATTTTCTTATTTTCTTCTTCCTGCTTACTGAGCCTTACTTGCTCACCCTGCTTGGGTGGATGGAAGATATGGCAAAATGCGGCGGGTGCATGAGAGAGTGTGTTTGGTGAAATGAGAAATGAGCGGGAATAACCTCTTGCAGAGGATTGTACTCGCAAAGTAGAGTAGACTTTTTTAGAAGTCTGTGGAGTGAGGTTACATCGAATCTCGAATCTCATGCCTGATTCCACGCAATTTGCAATACGCAATTCGCAGACCCCGATGGAGGTAGGCAAATCTTATTGGGCCAGCAGGGGAAGGGGAGCGGGGGAATTGCTTGGATCTTTGAATTTGATTTTGAATTTGCTTCTGCTTTGGCTTTGCCTTCTGACTTTGATTCTGATTCCTTGGGAAGAGAAGGGATTTGGGAATTGCTGTGGGGAAGTGGAATGGGGTGGGTGGTGCATGTGTTGGTGCTTTGATGCTCGGAGTGAGTGGATGAATGAAGGTTCTCAGAAGAAGATTCTATGAAAATGAAAATGAAGATATGAGGTGATATGATGTGAAGTTATTGTGTCTTTGGTGAATTACATCACCAGATCCATACAGGAGAGGAAGAGTATGTTGATGTTGTGAGAAGATTGATATGGCATGATAATGATTCATGATGGTTGACTGCGGTTAGCACTGGTGTCTTGTGCAGTTCTATCATCATATGAAAAACACCTTTCTACGTGCGCCGGCTTCAAAGATTATACAATCTTACGTATGTAGAATAGTAAGACACATACAATAGTAAGATACATACGAAATACATACTCATATTTTCACATACTACAAACCTACATACCTACATACACACACCTAATGCACTCACTCATCCAGACCTTGTATTCCATCCTGATCTCATCTACTTACTCGTGCAAGGATAGAACAGATGGCAGAGGAGCAAAAGCTTCTGGACCTCGACCGATGTCACAACGTTTCCATGGGCCCTGCCGCAATGGCCAGACAAGAGCAGACAAGCACGACAAGGACATGAAAACGAGAATGAAAATGAAAATCAAAAGAGTGCAGACAAGGCAGCCTGGAGACTTGGAGGATCGAAGGTGTAACGGATGACAAGTAGTAACAAGAACCGAACAGGCCACACCACCACAAACAGACCCATGTCGAAAGAAGTTCAAGGTAGGTAGCTAAATGAGTCTTCGAATAGACTCCTCGAATAGAGTGCCTCAATTCTCACAGAATACTCCGAATGCTATTCATACTTTTTTTGGTTGCTCCGTTTGCCTGCCCTCGTCGTCCATGGATGATGATGGGAGTGGAGCGTCAACTTTTTGCGGAGGTCTTGCTCCAGGTTAAAGACGCAATGCGCAACGAAATTCAAAATGCAATGCGCGCAAAGTATGAATCACCAGATGCATGGTGGAGTGTTGTTTATCGAACAGCAAGCAGCAAGCAGCACAGCAAGAAGCACAGCAGCACAGCATACATAGCACAGTACAGCAACAAGCAGAAGCACAATCACAGCACAGATTATCGCGACATGACATATCTCCCGCAACCCAAAACACTATGGGCTCATTTCATGTTCCCATTTCGCACGAGGCTGGCGAAGAAGTCCAATAAATCGCATGCATGATCATATGCATACACAAGAATATTCAAACCACAAACAGCTACGCAAGATTTGCAGTGGGCGCGAAGATCTCGACGTTTTGAGACGCTACTTTGCAGCAGTGTAGGTGTGAATCATCTCGAAGCGCTCTCTATCCCTCTCGAATAGTCAGTCCTCTTTGGAGCTCGGCGGGAACTATGATTGGGTGTTTTCGGCGGGCTTCGTCTTGGACGACGGAAGCTTGCTGCTGCCCTATTGGGCTGTGCTGGGATTAGGATTGAGGGACTACCTACCTTACTGTACATATGACTTGTTCATACTCTATGTACATTGGGGAGGTTTTGTCTGGTTTTCTGATTTTCTGATTTTCTGTTTGATGTGCACGAGATGATGGTGATGATGATGCTCGACTCTCACTCATGCTGATGCCAATGCTGATGTACGCACATTCCATGGCATATTGGTTGTCTCCATATGTATTTATGTATGTATGTACGCAGTACGTTGACGGTATCAATGGGCTGCGAGAGAGAGAGAGAGAGAGAGAGAGAGAGAGAGAGAGAGAGAGAAAGTTGGGGACAAATCAGGGACGATCAGTTGGAGGATCAGTGGCTCGAGTGGGAGACCGTGTGTGACTTCGACCCTGAATGTCTCTGTTAGGCACTTTAGATTACTGATGAGCAGCTCTAACTTTGACTTCTCTGTCTGAGTTTGTGAAAGGTAGGGCTGGGTATGAGGGGGTCTCGAGCCACTGGGAGCCACCACTGGAAAGTCTGTAAGCCACTGAGGGGGGCCGATCTTTTGCTTGAGCCACGGACTGTGAAAAGCTACTGCTGGTGGTCCCTCCGTCAGCAGTAAGCAGAGTAAAGTGTGAACACCAGAACCTTTGGAAGTATCGTATGGATATGGCTGTCCATACTGGTTGGTGTACCTTAAGATACATGCATACTTTAGGGACTACGCAGTCCGACGTACTACGTAAGTTAAGGTAATTCTACCTTAATTCGATATTCATAATTGCACAAGCCACTCAATCAATACCTTATTCGTTGACTTTGACTTAGGTATTCATTTACCTCTGACTAATTGCCCACTATTCTTGTTATCCATACATACCTTATGGATGATCCTTATTCCTATCTCACGTCAGGTACTCTAGTACTTATGTACTCCATAAGTATGAGAAGGACTAGTTTATGGTGTCCTATGGATGCGAAGTACAGATCGACTGCAACATGCTCCATACGACCACATTATCTCGCCTTATGGATATGAATACGGATGGACTTGCAATTCTTCGTTCTCTTCCATTCTACTGCCACTCGGCACAGTAACAGCTCGGCCTGCGCTAGGATGTGATCGATGGAACAATTTCAACGGGACAAGTATTGAGATGGGAAGTAGAACCGGTGGAAGGGTCAATTTATGGAGAGAAGGGGGCCGAAAGTACTCCGTTTATGTTTTGCCCATGTCCCCTCCTCCCCATCCATACCCATCCAATGTTTTGTCCCTCTCTCTCCCTGTACGCAGTATGCACATAACATTCGGATCTCTGAGGCCGGACGCGCGAGCCAAATGCTCGTCTTATCCCCGATGATGATATTCCCTTCAACATTGTATCGAGGAATAATCTCCCTCCCACCTTTTTCTTCGATGGGGGGGTTTGGAAGGGGAAATTTGATGGAATACAAGGCGGAGCGAAAGAGAGAGCGCGCATGTATGATAATTTTTTTCTTTCTTTTTTGTGGTCGGTGGTTGCTTTCAATTGATCGTCCCTGGTCCTTGAAAGGCTCTGGGTGAACCTTGCCGATGATGTCAAGCTGCGTGCTGCGTGCTAGTCGGCAGATAAACAAATTAGAGCCAGGAGCATCCCCGTCAAAGTCAGCGCTGCCAAATTCTTTTTCTTCTCTTCGCCCAAAAAGAAAAGGGCTCGGCAGAGAGCCGTGGGGAGGGGGAGGGGGGAGGTGTGAGGACGAGGGCGAGGGCGAGGGTGAGAGTGAGGGAGGGAACAGGCGGAAAAGAGAAAAAGGCGTGCCTGAACTGACACGAGTGAGAGTGCAGGCCAACCTTTCATCTTAGCCCGAGTAGCTCAGAATATCCTTTCTTAGCTTTCCGGTCCTACGGATTTGGTAAGGGTTGAGTAGTGGGTGTGGAGTCCATGTAGGTGCGGTGTTGGTCCATCAATTTGCCAGACGAGCAAAGCAGAATGGGAAAAAAAAAGTTCACATGGGCTAAGGGGATGGAGAGGGCCACTCACCGTATTGTTCAATAATGAATGGAGCTTTTTGGATTTTTGGGGGACAAAAATTCATGAGAATGAGAGGTGCGTGGTCCGTGAGAAGGGTAAAAAAGACGTCGAGGCGCGTTAAGAGTTGAGGGTTTGAGACATCGTGAATGCGTATTCGATTTCGTGAGAGGTGGTAGGTTGGGAGAGCATCAAAGGAGCGGTGGCTAAGAACATCCATGGATTTGATCTTTTCCGTATTCTTCTTCTGATTCTCTGATTCTTGAACATGTGGTACTCTATGGAGTACGGATGATGAGAACAGTGGTAAGTATGATATGTATGTATGTATGTATGTACATAGCTGATAAAGGGAAATCCATACTCTTTCCACCCAAGAGTATTCAATATTCCTATGAATATCCGTCCGTTTATAAATATGACCTACATTATCTGCCTTCCCATCCATACATTGAACCTGAGCTAAGATACTCAGCACCTGAATGCATATGAATAGAAAGGGTGAGAGTGAGCATTATTTGGGGGGACGGGCAAGCCGCGGCGGTTGACGGTAACAAAGCACGGAACTGACTTGACAGAAGAAATATCGGCGTTAGATTAAGAGTAGGATAGTACGACGTAAAGCGCATAAGGTAGCCAGGGAGACTGGAATACTGGAGAAGCTGCGTGAAAGAGGGAATTCCTATTCAAGAGTAGAAGAGAACATGGGAGAATATTGAAAGGACTCCCATGATCGTGGATTCCTACTCTCTCTCTCGTATTGCGAATAGAACGGAATGGATGAATAGTTGACGGGCAAGTCTGAGTCGCGTAGATGGATGGATAAGCCTAAGCAAAGTGATGAGTAACGACGTAAGAGTAGTTCGCACATGGGGACAACAATCATTTGAGCAATCATTATTATTCGGCTTTCCCTTTCGTATCATTAGCCTCAATGATAGGACAATGAAAAGAATGCCTTACGAGGGAGCCAAGAGATGATAACGACGGGTGAGAGTAGGCTATCCATCTTCACGCTTCGTAAAAATACTCCTTATGAGTAAGTAGGTGTAGTGCGTAATGCATGATAAGTCGTAAGTACGCCTTACTGCGGACAGTGATTTCTAGCACCACCTCCATGGATAAAGTATGTATGATACTAACTATGGTAACGTCTAGAATATGTAAGTTTGTAAGTCTGTATGTAAAATACATGTATGCACGCAGTAAGATACGAAGGATTTATTATTCCATTTTGAGGAAGACGAATGAGAAGGAATCCGTTCATTATTGGTTCATTATTGGTTCGTACAAGATATATACATACATACATACATATATACATACAAGCTGATACCAAATACAAGCAAAAAGATCGCAAAATGCCTACTGTATTCTATGAATAAATCCCAATCCCAATCAATCCTCATCTTTATTCGTTCTCATTCTCGTCATCCTAATCCTCGATGGCCATGTCACAAAATTCAAATGTCCATTTTGTTTATTATTACCTACTTACACTATTCTCTTTAAACCCCCCCCCCAGTCACTTCAATCACCCACTTCATCCACTCTGCTACCTAACGAGAGACAAGAAGTCACAGTGAAGAGCGTGCCCAAAGACTAGGAAATCGCACAAGTGAAAATTGATGGAAAATGGGCAAAATCATATGATATGATGACCGGCCCCCCAAGGTGTAAAAGAATATCATCGTCACATTTCCCCTCCTCGACTCAGACTTGTAATTTGCATTGGATTTAGCATCGAATCACGAAGCGCTCTCATCTCATACATCCTCATACACACCCGGTACATCCTCATATATTGTTTCCCTCTCGAGATCTTCTAGAAAGACAAAGTACTCGAAAGAGGTACCGGAATATCATACATACACCAAAGTATACTGTGTACACCATCAGTTATACTCTTCCCCCTTCAACGATCTACTACTACAGTACCGGTCAGACTTCTATCTATCCATCCACCAGTAGCTATCGTCACCTCTCTTTCTCTCTTTCAAGAAGAAGTCTTGTCTTGTCTTGTCTTGTTCATTCATCATTATTGAACCTACGACTAAGCCTACTACCTATTACCTACTTTCACCCTAATCTCACCTACCACTCACCACTTACATACCTACCTTACTTTACCGTGCCAAAACCTCGTACCCGCTGTACCTTAAACCAAGACCATCATCCAACATCAAGCATCCGCCTCCTCCCCCAGCTCCAACTTTCAAGTCCAACTCTCCTCCGACTCCAACTCCTTCCCGCTACTACCAACTTGCTCACTACTCTTACTACTCTTACTACTTCCACTACGCAATTACCTCAACTCACCTCAACTCACTACTCTTCTCGTACAACTACCCTCCATCAACAATCATCCAATACCCCCACAACCTACATACACTTCTTCTACTACTTCTACTTCACCATCACCATTCACCTACCACCACCTCTTTCTACTTCACCAAAGATTTCTAAAATAAAAAAAAAGACTTGTGGATTGGCTTATTACGAGACGTTACGAAATTCAAAAAAGGGCATTACAAAGATCAAAAGACCCTCTTCTACTTCTTCTCCCACGGTTTTCTATTCACTACAGCTGCTGCATCTTGTTTAATTTTCAAATCCGCCTTTCAAAATACTACGTTCCTTGCAGCTTCCCACTCTAAACACATCCAACCACATACGACCCGAATAAAACTCACAACCCTCGAAACTACCGTCCATAACAAATCACATTCCTTTCACTCAAATCATACCATCTGCGAGCACATCCAATAGATACTTCTTCGGAAACTCTACCTGCTGTACCTGACAGACATCCCATCTGCAAGCTGCACTACAACGGCCTTATTTGCGAGATCAACCCACCACAGAACTACATCTCAAACGTACATACCGTCCGCACATTCGAACATCGAATCTTACCTCCCTCCTCCTCCTCCACCTCTCCCACTCGACCTACAGACACGCATACGAAACTCGCATACGCATACGTTCCCTGCTCAGCAGGTTAATACTTTACCTCGAAAGAAAAAAAGAAAAAAAAAAAACTAAGGGACAATAGTTCGAAGAACGAAAGGTCAAAAAGCAAAAAAACACAAAAAGAAATCTTGAGGAGAGATCCCAGTCGCATTCTCCAAAACTTAAATTACACCCAAGTCCTGCCGGCATTCAGGACAGCCTTGTCGCACGCACATTGTACATACGACTGCTCACTTTTCCGCCTTCTGCCTTCCAATTACAGCCTTGTGCAGCAAGCAGCTCGTGCATGCGATCAATTGACTGCGCTGTCGACCCCGCGAAAGCTATAACGAGTGAAGCTTGGGTTGTAGGAATTCCGAGCTGTATATTTTCCCTTTCGGATAGATCTCGCCGTCAGCTCAGCTCACCAGCTGACTCGAATATAAAAAAGTAACGTCAGCGAGCATCCCGATCCCATAGTTCGAATCTCCGCTTCAGCGAATTATATCAAGGACATCCCCCAATGTCGTGCTAGCCTACCAATGCGGGCAGATATGCGGTCCATAATCAACAGCTGTTGTTAGTCGTAGAAAGACTATTCATTCTCATTGTGCTCGCATATAAGACTTTGAAAGTCCATATAGCCAGAGCACACATCGGCTCGTCTTCTTTTTTTCTTCTTCTTCACAATGACAGTGACTTCAAGCCCAGTCATGATGGCTTCGAATAATCCTTCAAACAATTCCACACCACCTCTATCAACATCCACGTCCACATCCACAATGGCAATCGCCTCTACATACCGACGTAAGCCAACGCAAGTGCAGACTTCTTTCCTGCCGCAAGCCCCCAGTACAGTTCCTGTATCAGCAATCAGCTCCTCGTCCGTGGCATCCAGCTCACAGCAAGCGTCGCCCATCATGTCCCCACAGACTGCACAGTTGACTACGTGCAACAGTTCACTTCAGCCCTCACCCGAAGGTCCTCGAGGCCGCGACATGGAGTATCTTCCCACAGCCTTTGAGTTACCCGAATCGATCGTGTCACGCAAGACAAGTCAAACGGCAATGAGCGAGGCCATGGGCAAGTCACCAGGACTCATCAGACGATTATCAAATCGTGCTACACAATTCGCTGGCCGAAGACGTCAATCATCGACCGCCGCAAGGAGCCGAGACCATAGCACGGGTCCTGTCATTATGCGACGCAGAAGCGACAGCAACAGTACGGCCCCGGATGCTCCAAGACCATCCTTGTATACAGATTCCGACGAGGACATCCAGGAATCGGACGACGCAGTTGGATCATTCGGCACTGATGGCTGCAAAGAAATCCCGAACGGTAGCATTCACGGATCCGTTACTCCAGCAATGGCCGCTCAGAGTGCTACGACTGGACCTGTCATTCCAGCCATGTTATTACATGGTACTACGATGACCAAAGTATCTCGCAAGAAGAGGAAGACACTCACATTTGTACTCGATTCGGAGGCCGCCAAGGTTTCATGGGACAAGAACAGACCCTCGAAGTGTTTCTTCATCGACGATGTGAAGGAAGTAAGAACCGGAGCGGATGCAAGCAACTACAGACAAGAGTTCGGCTTACCTCTGGAAGACGAGCCCCGATTCTTTTCGATTCTTTACACAGTACCCGACAAGTCCGGGAAGGGTCGCACAAATTCCCAAAAGGCTATGCATTTGATTGCACATGATGACCAAGCCTTCGATTACTGGACATCAACCCTGGACGCTGTTTCAAAGCACCGCCACGAATTCATGGCTGCCTTATCATCGTTCAATGACAAGGCCGTCAGAACCTACTGGCATCGCGAAATGAGCAAACAATTTGCCGACAAACCACGCAATGGAGAAGCCGAGCAAATTGATTTTGTTGGTGTTGAGCGTCTTTGCAGAAGCCTGCACATCAATGTTTCCAACAATTACTTGCGCGAAAAATTCGCCCAAGCAGATTCGACTCAAAATGGGGTTCTCAATTTTGCCGAGTTTCAACAGTTCGTGAAATTGATGAAGAGGCGCCAGGATGTTATCCAAATCTATCGTGATTTTGCTTCCAACCATGAGAAAGGTCTGACACAAGAGGAGTTTTTCTCCTTCCTCAAAAATATCCAAGGGGAGGTTGTGGATGATAAGATTAGCCACTGGGAGGCAGTTTTCGCAAAGATGGTTCGTCGCTCAAGGTCAAAGGAGCAGGCTCTTCAGGATACCTCTGACGGCGAAGCCCCAAGAATGTCGAGTTCTGCTTTGACTGGTTATCTCACATCTACTTACAATAACCCAATCCCCGAAATTCCAGCACAATATCAAATGGACCGCCCTATCAATGAGTACTTCATCTCCAGTTCTCACAACACATATTTGCTTGGTAGACAAGTTGCTGGTGATTCCAGTGTCGAGGCATATGTCTCTGCCCTTACTAAGGGTTGCAGATGTGTCGAGGTCGACTGTTGGAATGGCTCCGAAGGACCTGTAGTCATGCATGGACGAACTCTGACCAGTCAAGTTTCCTTCGCCGATGTCATGTCCACCATTAGCAAGTACGCCTTTGTCTCGACCAATTTCCCACTTTGGATCTCCCTCGAAGTGCACTGCAATCCAGTCCAACAAAAGATGATGGCAGAGATTATCAAGGCCACCTGCGGTGACAAACTGGTGACCCAACCATTGGAAGAGAATGCGACTACTTTGCCAACTCCGATGGAACTCTTGAACCGCATCCTCATCAAAGTCAAAGCGCCACACCGCGAGCGAGAGGATATTGGCATCCCAGAGAGTCCCGGTATTGGTGGACGCAGAAGAGGCAACAGTCTTCAATTTTCTCGTGGAGCTCCTCTCGATAATCTCCCATACTCGTCTGGAATTGTTCAGCAGAGTGCTCCAATAAGCCCACAGCAGCGACCACAACGTCCTCGTAAGGTCATTAGTAAGAGCCAGCTTAGACTTGCTCATGCTAGTGATGCTCCAGAAAGTCTCAGCAGCAGCACTAGTGACAGTGACAGTCTTAACGAAGAGTCTAAGCTCCTTGGAGATGCTCCTCCACGCAAGAAGACTAGCAAGATTATTCCAGTTTTGGGAGACCTTGGTGTCTACAGTGCTGGTCTGAAGTTCAATGGCTTCGACACTCCAGAGAGCAAGGCATACAACCATATCTTCTCATTCATGGAGAGCACTTTCTTGAGAAACAGCAAGGATCATGATGATAGACGTGCTCTTGAAAGACACAACATGAGATATCTCATGCGTGTCTATCCTAACGGATGGCGAATTGCCTCTACAAACTTCGATCCGCTTACTTATTGGCGACGGGGTGTACAGATGGTTGCGCTCAACTGGCAAACTTACGACCTTGGAATGCAGATGAACGATGCTATGTTTGCTTCTGGCACCGATAAGACCGGCTATGTGCTCAAACCATCCAAGCTTCGAGGATTTGTGGTACTTGACAAAGATGCCCCAAAGAAGAAACAGCGTCAATCCCTCAACTTTAGCATCGATATCATTTCGGCACAACAACTCATGAGACCTAGCAACTTACCCGCCACAAGGACTGTTGACCCATACGTTGAAGTCGAGCTACATCACGCCGATGACAAGTCCCCAGAATCAAAGGGAGTCACTGGCGAAGGTGGGACCGATGCATCTTCCCGTGATGGTCTCTCCGGTCTGGGAGCTCCACACAGACGCCGCACGCAGATCGTTCAAGAGAACGGTTTCAACCCAGTCTTCAACAAGAAGTTCAACTTCTCCCTCACCACCAGCTATCCAGAGCTTGTGTTCGTCCGCTTCATTGTACGAACATCGCCAGATGGGCAGCAGTACAGTGATAGAGGACTACCATTGGCTACCTACACTGTCAAACTTGGTAGCATCAAAGAAGGTTATCGCACACTCCCTCTCATGGACAATAATGGCGACCAATTCCTCTTCTCCACACTCTTCTGCCGCATCAAAATGGGCGACTCCAAAACAGAATATGTTGATGGACCCACTCAATCTTCCGAGAACGTCGGTGTCCTCAAATCCCTTGGCCGGACTATCTTTAGTCACCGCGACCAATCCCCAAAATCCTCAATGGAAAAGGCAGACTATGAATCTGTCAATCGAAAGACTTCCTAACGGCCTATCATATCACGCTTTTACTTCTCATGTACGATAACAACAACGGCCTTGAACCTGTATTACAATGACGACCCAAACCTCTTTTTTCAATCATTTTGTACCAACATCATCCTTATTCGGATGTGGCGTTCGAAACCTTACTTTACTTTTGCTTTTGAAGTACAATTTCTCATCTCACTTACGGCGTCTTCCTTCCGAATTGCATTTATTCGTTCTAAGAGGCTTGATATACCTCCTTAAAGACATGCAATTCGATTGATTGTCCTTTGTTTACGGCGCATCAGAGAGGGCAAAAATAACTGGGCTCCTCAACCATCCTTTCGTTCTAGCGATTTACAACCAACAACAAAATTCTTGCCCCTTGCTTGCTCGAATACAAAGCATCAGGGAGGATTGATTTATGTGGTACTTCAACTTGAATCCACTATCACATTCATGACTGTACCACTCAGTAAAAATAATATTTCATTTCTTTGTTTTTGTGTTTTGGGTTGGGATGGGATGGACTGGTGTTCTACAAAGGGCATTGCGCGGATCGGGTTTCTCACGGCGAAAGGGACTTGATGTCCTCGTCTCTCATCGCTTTTCATTGATCGACTGGCTTCGATTTCACTCCTATGGATTGCTTCTTGGTTGTCTTTGTTGTTTTTACTTTTATTTGTTTCCTGCAAAGGTATATTTGCGGATGGTGCGTGGGGATAGCATGCTTGGCGTTTTGGGAAAGTGGAACGATCGCTGTAATGGCTTGATCGATGCTTTGTGGTGCCAGTTTTATGGAAGGTCTAAGGTAGTCTAGAAAGAGTCCTATGGATAGACCGAATTCATGGAGATTCTACCCTGCTTGCCACACACAATCTGTCTTGAGTGAGATGTGAAATGACATGAGTTAATCCTAAGTAAGCAATGCATGAAGTCATCTTCCTTCAGCCCGATATCTCGTGGTGAAACACACGGCATCTAATCCTCCCAAACCCCTTTTACTTCACCAGCACAGTCCACCCAATTAAACCGGGGAAGCCCTCTCATACCCCCTCAATCCTCCACCAATTCCCCCCAGCCACCCCCACAAACCCACCCCCATCCCCTTCCCCACCGCCACTTCCTCCCCCAGCCCCATCTCGACTGCTGCCGGCTTCCCGCATCCCAATCGCCTCCTCCACACTAATCCCCACCGCATACCCCCCCATCTGCACTTCCCGTTCAACACGCACCCCACCCCGCGCTACAACCCAGATCTCCCCGGCGAGCGAACGGGGGGAATGTACACTTGAATCTGGATGGAAGATTGGATTTGGAATTGCAGCCGGCGATGAGGATGGGGGATATGCAGCGCCGAATACAACGCTGTACGCTAGCATCCGCGTGGCATTTTCTGTGCCGATTGCTTTCTCGAGGAGCGTGGTTTGCAGCGTTGAGAGGAGTGCTGCTGTGCTCTGTGGAGACGTCGAGGCCGCGGCTTTGTGCATGTAGATTCGTGATGCTTGGGATGGCGGCAGGCTTGCTAGAAATTGGGAGGGGAAGCGCGCGCTTAGATCGAGCAGGAGGATTAGGGTGTTGGGGGCTTGGAGGGTTCTTTGGAGGAGGGAGAGAAGGAGTTTGGTACGGTGCGGTCCTGTGAGGGTTAGGCGGGGAGTTGGGGTGGGATTGGAGGTTGAGGGGGAGGGGATGGTTAGGTGGGAGTCAAGGGATGGGAGGCCTGTTAGGGTCGGTTTGGGGGAGATTGAGGTGCGAAGAGTGGTTAGAAGCTGGGGTTGTCAGTATTCTGTTCTTACTGTGTTCGATTATCCGAATTCAGGGAAATTGTCTGGTCTAGTCTGTAGATATGATTCTGGTGGTGTTGTGATAGCTTCTTCTAAAGAGTCCTTATCGATAAGGAAATCGACAGAGGCGTGAGAAGTGAAGTGACGTTGGACTGAAGAAAGACCTCACTTACATCTTCCAAACTCCCACTCTCCTCCTCGACTTCTTTTAACAATCTCCTTCCAGTGCTCTGGGCAACAGCCGCCATTATCACCAAATAGTTGCTTGTCTGTCTCGCGGCCTCGTCTCACACCTGTGTTCAACGTCTCGATTCCGACCCAGCTCCAGCTTCGATCTAGCTTTCTCAACAATGCCCCCGCCCGTCGAAGTCTTTCCAGCTTCAATGCTGCCGGCGCGTATTCAAGTGAATGAGCTCGGCCGTGTACGAAAGACAGGCTCCACGGAACGGATCGATCTCGCGGAATGTAAGCTCGCTGAGATGCTGCAGTATAAGTGTAACGTGAAGCACGCGACGCCTGGTGGGATGGTTATATGTGAACCTATTGTGCGACTCTTTAGGAGGTAGGTTGTGTGTTTCGTATGTTGTATTGGAAACAAGCTGGTCGTGGTGGTGGTGATGGTGGCTATCGGAGTTGACGGAAGTGGTGTGATTGATGAGAGGTATTGTGGCTGATATATATAGATGTGAGGATAAGAAAGGCCAGTTTATGGTTGAGACTACGAGTTGGGAGGGGGAGAGGAAGATTGAGTGAAATGTTGTATTTCGGTTTGGTGAAGTTGATAATGATATGTGATTGAAGGCACTGGGGAAAAAATTGGGCTTCTATCTAGCAACACGTCACCGCAGCCAAATATACGCAGACTTTCAGAGAGTGAGCAGTGAGGCAAGATGTACAGCTAGAAGCCTGCAACCGAAGGTGTCTTGCTGGCGGAGGAAAGATGGAGAGATGTGCTGCCGGAGCTCATCTGGAATAACTTCAACGATTCCGATCACTAAGTACGATATGATGATGTACGATTGGAGAACAAGCATACCTCCAAGTCATTGCTTGCGGGCATATGGATCACATATCTAAGCACAAACACAACTGGGGAATAGAACCAAGAATCAACATGCTTCTCTGTTCAGAAACTAGCTCAGTGACTAGCCAATGACCCAATCTCAAAACTCCAGCAAATGCTTTCAGACACCATGCCAGTCGTGCAATACCCAGTCCCTGAACGCCACGCTATAATATCACTTTGCACTGAAACGATCAGGCCTTTTCTACCTGTTTCTCCGAAACTGCCTGAGAAGTTTTTCTAGACGGTGCACTACCTTGTCTCCAGTATGGCTTCTCAGCGTTAACAACTACCCCAGCCTCCTCTACCCCCTCCTTCATCAAATCCTTCATTGTCTTCTCCCACATCTCCTGCCTCTCTCGTGCCTTTGTACTCTTTCTGCCCCGCTTCTTGCCTCCAACAGTTCCGACCTTGCCAACGTTCACTAATCTTCTCAACGCCTCTTCCCCGTGTCGTGCAGCTTCAGTTGCCTTTTCGCGGATCTTTCGTGGATCGGTTTCACGATCTGTAAGTTTTGGAGTAGCTTTGTAGGTGTGTTTGCTTGGGAAAGCAGGGAATGATTTAGGGATGTAGCGTAAGGTGGCTTTGTCTGTAGCACCGTCCAATTCAGGTCCAAGTAATATGGTGGTTGGTACTGGAGTTGGAGGTTCGGGTTCTGGATCAGTGAGAATTGGCTGGCGTTTGTGTACTGGAATCGGTGGCTTGAGATGCGGGCGGAGTGATGCGCTGGTAAGACCCATCCTCACAAGACCGAATTCGTAGTCTAGAGGTATTGGGATGCTGCGTCGTGAAATCAGGGCGGATTTTGTGATGAGTGACATGAGCCGTGAGGTATCTATTTCTTATTAGCAAGGTTTTCACATCCGAATACCAGTAAGTCATACAAGCATCTACTTCTGCCGCGAAAGATTCCATGGCTTCTTTGGTCGCACCATCAAATCCTATATGCTCAAGTGCCAGAGCAATAGACCGCTTCAATTGTATCGCGTAATCGTCATCATAAGATGGTGTAGTATCGACTCTCGGATACACAGGCTCCTCCATTACAAACTCGGGTCTTTTCTCGCTTTGGGGAGCTGATTCAGGTGATTTTGATTGTTGTGATTGCTCGACCATTGGTACATCTTCTTTCTCAGCCTCTGCTTCCTGTGTTGCTGATTTCTCTTTCTCAGAATCTGCTTCTTGTATTGCCTCTTCTACAACCTCCTTCACTGCTGCTTCCACCGTCGGCGTAGATGTAGAGGTTTGCGGCGGCGGAGACATTGGAGTATCAATGGAGCCGGTACGTTGCCTCTTTGTCGTAGGGATTTCATCGGCACCATCGTTGCTCTCTCTTTCCGAGCTCAGCCGTTTCTTGGAACTTTCAGTCGTTTCTTGCAATGGAGAGACAGGAAGTTGCTCTCCATTCTGCGCAATGGGCGGGCTTTCCTCATCACTCGCCATGTTGCGGATGTGAGAGGAGCTCTGATGTTTGTTGTTCGATGGTAGGCGATCGTAGCCTTGGAGTCGCGCTTTCGCGATCTGACGTTGATTGGCTGGCGGCGTGTAGGTCTTGGCGTGGTCGCTTAGTGCCAAAGTCATTCGACCTCATCTGGGACGGTATCACGACTCCGATTTCGAATCACGATCAATTACACCGATTTCCCCATAACTCATACATAATGGCAATTGCACCAATCACTGGCGTAAGTAGATCCTCTATTTCTTGAATTGAAGTTTCTGCGAGCTTTGTACGTGCTGTTGGACGTGGTGAACTCGGCTGACTTTGTTATTGCAGATGCTCCGTAGGGGCCTTGTTCTCGACCTTAGCGTTGCTTTCGGTAAGTCGATTGAAATTTAAGGAACCGAATGAACGTGGTTTTGGGAGTTGAAGAAGAGTTCTGTGGTTTAGGACGATTGGACGTAGATGTGGGGGAACACAACGGATCTTAAGGAGATGGCTGGATGCGGAAGGGTGGCATAATACAACAGAGAACAATGACTGATTGATATTGTCAAACAGGTCTCGGAACCTCCGCCGGATACCTTTTCTGGTATGTTCACAAACTTTGGTCCTTAAATGGGCCAATAGCAAGCGTTGGAAACTAATCACATCAATAGGTACGGTTACCACGTCCCAACTGTCCGCAAGAGAGATGCTTTCTACTCTAAGCTCGAGGACGAGAGAGCTGCCAACGCCAATGCATAAATATACTACGATCGATAGACTTTGCGGAATTGAGACGATAGAGAGCATGGATGGGTGGCTTGGTGTGGGTGGATATGAAGGATCACGTCAAGTGGCATTCTGTACAAACACAAGAACAATCAAGCATTGAACACACACTTCGCCTGGTTTTGAACCATGTTTAGACTGCCTTTTTCTGTTCTCCCAAGATTTCAGACATGGCGCCATTATGGATGAATCACGTGAAGGCTGCTATGGAGCTTCGGAATACCTGGAAAAAGGCACAGCAAATATAGCGAAGGCTGGTAGCTATGCGGTAGACATGGTAGGGTGGGAAAGGTAGGATATGAGCAAAGGTACGAGTTGGTAAGTGTTCTTCCATTATCTCCAATACAAGACATGGTATCTTGATGGCTAGGTACGCCTTTCAAACCAGGTCAAGCGGTAGAGAATATGTTACGTGAACCATCGCAATCTGTTGGAAAAGCAGATATCGTTGTTCGTGAGCCTGAGTTCGAGGTTCTGTTGTGAACAAGAAAAGCCAAGACCAAGAGTGACTAGTCTTCAACACATGTTGCAAAAAATGAATAGCATACAAAGGTATCTCCAGTAACACATAATACCTTGCAGCAGTGTTCTCAAGCTTGAGCAGGCAGACATTGCACACTTTGAAACCACACAGTCTGTCTGGAGGCTCAAATATATTGCCAGCAATGTTTATGTCTGTCACGTCTCCTCATAATCTGTATTGTTACAGACCTGTTGCAATAGGACTGATACTTCGAGATGATCAAAGTTCGACTTATCTTTTCATACTGAAAGGCCCTCCTGAATCAATGAAGCAATGATCATCATACCCTAGCCTGATAAATCCAAGCTGTTTGACGTATGGAATCAATATTGCTCTAGTTTTCATGTATCAACACTATGGAATATGGATAAGTTGTCCTGAGCACGTAGACCATCATATGTCATATATCAATAAGCTAGCAAGAGATGACAAGGTATATACTAGCAACAAGAGAACAGTTTTACTGACAATAGCATTCTATATATGTACGCTGCAGCTACAGAAAGTATCGTATTATCAAGGTCCGCCTTCATGGAGCATATATGCAGATAGTAGACCTCAGCTCGTACCTGTCTTCCTCTCCGACTAACACTATGAGAAACATGACTCTGGCTTGATACTGGTAACGCTGGATGATACATGACAGACCTCATTGTGTCGACAGATCTCTTCTAGCGGATGAAGGCGGCATCATCGTCAAAACCGTTGAGGTGGCCGCCCTGACTGTGCACAAGAACCTGACTTATACGTGAGCGTCATGGCACAAAAGGTGAGAATATTATGCAACATAATGTGAAAACACCGAATAATTCACAAAATTACAACAAAATCTACAAATTAAACCGTCGGAACATCAACATTCATCTTCCGTCCAAGTAGCCATAATAATCAATCGATACTGGTCTTGTCGTTGTTCTTTCTTACGAGACTTTACTTTTTCGTGAGGCTCTCCAAGGCTCAAGTTGCAAATCAACACATCTTCGACGTCGAACCTTTAGCGCGAACTATAAGCGAGACTGCCCTAGGTTTTCCCACACTCGGTTTTGCTGTGCGATTTTGAAGATCGCAGCCGAACATTCGACGACGATATAATTCGAAGGTCCCTCCTCAGCCCACAGTCACCTTCTTAGTCGATTCCGAACCCAATCGCCAACATGACTGAGCAATTGATTCTTAAGGGTACCCTCGAGGGCCACAGCGGCTGGGTCACCAGTTTGGCTACCTCTTTGGAGAAGTATGCGCGCCCGCATCAAAACTTCAGCTTCAGAGATGAGGATGATGGAAGAAGAAAATTCTGGAGAACTTGGAAACTGACAGCAATGCAGCCCAAACATGCTCCTTTCTGGTTCCCGTGACAAGACCTTGATCATCTGGAACTTGACTCGCGACGAGACCTCCTACGGTTACCCAAAGAGATCCCTTCACGGTCACTCTCACATCGTTTCCGACTGTGTACGTTTTGGCAAAGATATCTCCGAAAGATGGCAGTGAGCAAGGGAAGCTGAGACGTGTGTGTTTAGGTTATCTCCTCTGACGGTGCTTACGCTCTTTCCGCCTCCTGGGATAAGACTCTCCGCCTCTGGGAGCTCTCCACCGGAACCACCACCCGCCGTTTCGTCGGACACACCAACGACGTTCTCTCTGTCTCCTTCTCCGCCGACAACCGTCAGATCGTCTCCGGTTCCCGTGACCGCACCATCAAGCTCTGGAACACCCTTGGTGACTGCAAGTTCACCATCACCGAGAAGGGCCACACCGAGTGGGTTTCCTGCGTTAGATTCTCTCCAAACCCACAAAACCCAGTTATTGTCTCCTCCGGATGGGACAAGCTCGTTAAGGTACGTAAAATTGCTATTTTGGTTGTGGGTGGACTTCGAGAGCATGTTCGATATTTATATGATGCTTGCAAACGTATTTGCTACTTCAGAGCCTGGGAGACCAGCGCCATGAGACAATTTTTTCACCATTGCCCTGATTCTAAATCGAAATGCTTTCTCGGAGTTTTCACAGCACCAAAGTTTTCCTAGCAAAGAACTATGAGCTGACTGAGAATCCTTAGGTTTGGGAGCTCTCTTCCTGCCGTCTCCAGACTGACCACATTGGTCACTCTGGTTACATCAACACCGTCACCATCTCTCCAGATGGATCCCTTTGCGCTTCCGGTGGAAAGGACGGAACCACCATGCTTTGGGACCTTAACGAGTCCAAGCACCTTTACTCCTTGAACGCCGGTGACGAGATCCACGCCCTTGTTTTCTCGCCAAACCGATACTGGCTTTGCGCCGCCACTTCTTCCAGCATCATCATCTTTGACTTGGAGAAGAAGAGCAAGGTCGATGAGTTGAAGCCAGAGTTCCAGGAGGTTGGAAAGAAGAGCAGAGAGCCAGAGTGTGTTTCTTTGGCATGGAGTGCCGATGGCCAGACCTTGTTCGCTGGTTACACCGACAACCTCATCCGTGCTTGGGGTGTTATGTCAAGGGCTTAGGGCGTCTATTGATGGTGCGTTGGGGAGGACTTTGCGGGCTTTGCGGACCTTCCACCATTTAAGGTGGAATTGTACTCAGAAGTAGCTTGATTTTCCTACGAGCTCAATGAAAATCTGAAACTTCATATGGGCTTGTGCATGTTCACTGTGATTTCTGAAGAGTTTTGATACTTGAACCATGGAGATGTATTGTTCCATGGGATATCTATGAACACCCTTACGCTACCATGGTCAAGATAGTATCACATCTGGTCTCACAGCTAGTCCTTAGCACAGTCAAATACCAAAAAGTTCAAACTGCTTTGTGAATTTGTATATAGTATCTGCTAATCATTAACACACATTGCGAATAGATGTATCATCGTGCTCTCAATGTCTCGCAATTCAGAAAAGAACAACGCATCCAATAGTCAAAGTAATTTCTAACCTATGTTCCATGCCTAACCTTCCATCCAGACTCCAGGCATGTGTCGGCCAGACCTAATATACATAATCGTGATTCCATCATTGTCATTTCCCATATTAATCCATCTTGGGACATGCCAAGAGCGTCCTTCTGCCTCAAACCTGCCACAGTTTCCAGCATCGAGGTTTGATCGTCCTTCTGAATGCTTGAGTCCGACCACAGGAACTCCGCCTTACCATCGTCAATCATTCCTGGTCCATCGATTATTCGTCCCTTCCGAGTTCTCGTTCAAAAATTGTCTCCATTCACTTTCTCTGAGCAATTTCACGCCGACTGCCCATTTCAACCTCCCAGCCCACCCTCCAACCTCCGCTCCCTCCCAAATTGCGCTGCACTCGGCCTCATCAGATCCCCCACATCATCATCCAACGCCTCAAACTCCCTCTCACGCCTCAAACTCGTCTCATCCCGCGCCAGAGTCCGCATCGGCACCGCCACACCTCCCTCCACCCTCCCTCCATTCTCAGCGCCCTCCCCATCAACACCCCGCTCATCACCACCCCTCACCGACACCGCACTAATACTCGGCGGCTTGTCACCCGCGTCATACGGCGGCGGCGGCATCCCCGCCTCATCCAGACCATCCTCCTCCTCCCTCACATGCGCCTCTCTCGCGCCATAGCCGGCTCTCCACCGCCCCATGCCCATGCCCATCCCCATGCCCAGCCTCGCGCCGCGGAAGTTGTCTCCGGTCCAGCGACGTCCCGGCCCGCTGAAGTACGCGACGTCCTGTGACAGTGCGGATTGGGCTTGGTGCAGTGCTGCCATCTGTTTGGCGCGCTTGCGCCGCGCGTAGTAGATCAAGGGTAGGACTAGTAGGATTACGGCGACGACTACCACCACGAAATACCAGTTGAAGGTTGTGCCCGAGGGGTTTTTGGGTTCCGACTGGGCGGCTATGAGGGGGAGGAGGAGGGCTAGAAGGAGAAGATTCATGGTGATTTTAGAAGCGTGTGATCAGCTCCGCCGAGCTTAGGTTTATGGATATTTCTTGAAACTTGCGATCGAGGGCTCTGAGCAGGAAATTGATTTTGTGCGTGGATTTGGATTTGTCTTTTTGATGGGGGAATTTTGTCGAGTTCAACACCGGTCGATCATGGTTTCAAGCGGTGGCGCTCGTGTTAAAAAGGCGCTGGAGATATAGGATTCTATCGGACGGGGCGCAGTGGTTGATGACGCACGCTTCAAAGCTCGTATCCAGGCACCAGACGAGAATTATCAGGTATTCGTAGAGGTAATTGCTGTAGGTAGAAGAGCAGATGAGTTCCTCGGCGCAGTGTTAGTTTTTTTTTTTACAAGACGACGTCCATGACGATTGCTTATGAATGAATGATATGATAAAGAGCAGATATGCGCGGGGTACAGGGCCACCATATAGGCAGGTTGTCTGTTATTGGAGTCGTTTCAATCTTTGTGTGCGCGCACGCGCCCCGTTAAGTCCGGCAATATCGGAAGCGTTGGGGGCGGATGTTGTGGCACACACCGGGCTGGTACCTCTCCGCCAGAGTCGAGCTCTTGTGTTTGGCCTTTTTGCGCACCAAAGCAAAACTGCCAGACTGCAAAACTAAACTCCGCCGAGACTGCAGTGTCTACCAGACTGTGTGCACGTGCACATTCTTCGACGACTTCGTAGGGCTGATTCTCTTCATCCTCCTCTATCGCAATGCCGAAAGCTGTGAAAGGTGAGTTCGTCTCTTCTTCCTTCCTTCCTTCCTTCCTTCTCTGCATTTTGTACTCCTTTCCGGGTGTGTTGCTTTTTTTCTGGGCTTGCTTTCGGAAGGATGAGGCTGAGCAAGGCTAGGTGTGCTGGTCGAATGCGACCCGTCTATTAAATCGATCATCGTGAAGATCGACAGCGAGAAGCATGACTTTATTGTTGAGGAGCTGGATGACCAGACACTCGTGATCAAAGAGAGCATGCTGCAGATCTTGAAGATGCGTCTGGAAGAGGTAGATTCCATGTGAGATGTGTATCGAGTGTTTGCTGATATCTTGCAGGCTTTGGCGGAGACTCAACAACCCCCTGATGATTCGGGCTCTGAGTAGGATGGGAATTAGGTTTATCCATTGCATTGGAGAATTGGGATGGGCGTTCGGTGTGGCGTTGGGCTTGAGAAAAAGATCATAGTTGTTAGACGTGACTTGAATATCTGGTGAAGGGACTAATATCTGACTATCAGGTAGATAAGAGAATCAAAACAGAACATTTAAGAGGCGATTTATTTATGGCTCTATTTAATGGTTCATGTATATCATATCTTAATGGCTCTTGCTATCTACAACTTCGAAAATTTAGGCTTTGTCTTCTTGATACCAGAAAGTAGTGCTTGCGCTACATCATCAGTCTGGATAGCCGCCGAGTTCCAAACACCAGTATATCGCAGACCTAAAAAGTTAGAAAATGAACTGCAGTAACAACATAGGGAGAACTTACTCTCAGCAATTTTGTTATCCCTGGAATAATTCAAGAACTCTTTCGTCCCCTGCACGGCAACCGGGCTCTTGCTAGAAATAAGCCCCGCCATCTCCAGGGCAGCATCAACAGCCTTTTCTTTCGTATCCAGAACCTGACTAACCAAGCCAACTCTAAAGGCCTCCTCAGGACCAAACACTCTAGCCGTCAAAGAGACATCCTTAACCCAGCCAAAATTGCCCACAACCTTGGGCAGGCGAGTCAGAGTGCCAATATCAGCCGCCAGGCCAATATCCACCTCCTTCACCGCGAACTTCGTGCCAGCCGCACAAATGCGGACATCAGCACAGGTAGCGATATCAATAGCCAAGCCGAAAGAGAAGCCATGCAGGACACAGATAACAGCTACGACACCTCATCAGCAAGCGCACCAAACCTCGCAACAGGAAGCCACCCCTACGTTTCTCACACCTCTCCACACTCCCAATACAGCTCTGGAACTCATCAACATGCCGCCGAATGCCCACGGCCTTGCGCGCCACGTCCTGCACCGCCCCCTCCCCCAGCACCGCGCCCTGGCTGGCCGCCTGCACATCCAGCCCCGCCGTGAAGGCGCGCTCGCCGGCGCCCGACAGCACCACGGCGCGCACCTCGCTGTCGTGCGACAGGTGGTCGAAGACGTCCTCGAATTCCTGCCACATGGGCTCGTAGAAGGCGTTGAGCTTTGATGGGCGGTTGATTTGCACGTGCGCTACGCCGGCGCGCGGGAAGGTGACGAGGAAGAATTGGAAGGCCGTGTAGTCTGCTGGGCGCTTGGAATAATCTCTTCGTGACATTTTGGATGGCTTGCTGGGTGGTGGGATTCGCGGGGGGAGGTTTTGTGAGGCGGTTTTTGTTTTTGCGGAGGGTTGTTTGTCTTGATGGGTTTATGTGGTTGTTGGAAACTGGGGGAGCTCGGGAGCTTGGGGTCGGGGTGTGATGCCGAGGTCCAGCATGATTGATTACCTATGTAGCTATGTATTTGGAGCGCGGTTTTTCTTGCATCTTGCAGTTTCTTGGTCGTATGTCACCGGCAGACTTGAAGGGAAAGAATTGATCCGGATAGATTGTCGGATATACAGATTGGATCTGAGGTGATTTCATTCTGAAGGTTCAATGATTCTCCCCTCTCATTTCGTCGGGTTTACCAAGGTTAGTCAAGGTTAGTCAAGGTACGGCACCGTGATCTCCAATCTCGGCCGAGGATAGCTCTATCTTCTCTGAATAGTGCTTTTCATATATACCTGCCTTGCTATGATTCCAACCTAGGATTCATGACTCGCACACTAATTGTTGTCGCAGCAGCAAGACTTCGGATACGCTATGATGCCAAGGTACCTGTACTGCGGACGTATTTACACTCACCATGATGCTGCCATCGTGACCAAACTTCATAGACCGCATATATAGTACATACACAATGCGAGTCCGATGCACAGGAATCGTCATACTGGGCAAATGTCGGATATACTAAGAGGGCTTGAAAGCTTCAAGGTACTCGGTAAGGTAGGTAGGTAGGTAGGTAGGTAGGTAGGTAGGTAGATAGGTACATAAGTCCCTATGCATCAAATATGTACCATCTAGGCGATTGGGCATGGAGAATTCCGGGACGATGTCAAATTGTCTAATACGAGACATGATATGTTGGCATGTTACTCGATAGCTCGATTATTATTATTTTTGTTTTGTTCTTTGGCAATGCACGTCTACGCACTATGATTCTCGATTTGGACCGGATTTGACAGAGTTTGAAAGAGTTTGAAAGAGTTGTCCACCCAAGAGGTCATCTTCAGGTTTTCGTTCTCGCGCAAATGAGGACCCTGCGTGCCTGGCCAGTTTGGGGGGGGGCTTGGCAGTGCTTGGGAACGGGGGCGGTAGTTGAAAGGAAGAGGGGCTCCGGTAGTACGTACTAGTGAGAGGTAGGCAGTAGGGCTTGTGAGGTTTGCGAAGTTTGCGAAGTTTGCGAAATCTCAACGGCCGGCTCAGTCAAGCGATTTCCGCGAGATCTATACTACACGATTCTTTAATTTGAATCGTATTGGATGGTGAAGAACATAGATGGAACTGCATTGAATCCCTGAGTCCACGAGCCATATTGACATGATGATATTAGAAGAACGTACATGAGAGCATCCAATTCAGGGAAATGTTGCGAGAAAGAAAACGACTGCTCATTGCGAGTTCGATATCCTTGCACTTGATGTTACTCTTTTTCGAAGTCATGTGAGCATGCGTCTTTGTCGTGCGGAAGGCTGCAGGAGTGACATATCTGCATGACATGTATGGCGGTAGTATGTAGGTATGCATATGTGCATGTACAATAAAGATGATATGGCGGGCATATGAGTATTGGAGAGCAGTAGAAAACAGCAATGCAGCAGAGTCAGTAGGAAGGATGAATGATGAGATGGCCGAGATTGATCTATCATTGATCTATCATTGGTGAATTTTGGCGAAGGTTGACGAAGGTTGACAAGGATAGATGAGAAGCAGAGAGAGACAGAGAGAGAGGATGGATGAGAAGTGAGGAGTGTTTGGATGAGTGGGATGGATGATGGGTTGGTGGGGTAATAGCCACTATAGGGTGGGGGTGTGTGTATATGTGTATGTGTATGTGTGAGAGTGAGAGAGAGGAGAGAGAGAGAGAGAGTAAGAGTGCAAGCACACACATGAATGGATGAAGAGGAGGAGACCGTTTGGTGTGATGGTCTGGTGGTCCTGTGATCCTTTGATCCTATGATCCCGTGATCGTGTAGCCTTACTCTGGTGCTTCCTGTGCTTCACCGTTGTCAGTTACTCATGATTAACTCATCAACTCATCCACTCTTATGTCGTGTAATTGTACGGAAAGCTAAAAAGAATATCGTGACGAATGATATCAACATCCACCAGTCCAACCCAGGGGTCCAACATCCATCCATATCTATCTGTCTACATATGAAAGCTCTACCCTCCTCTCTCCAACTTCCTACCTTAGCTTCCCTTAGCTTCCTTTAGCTTCCCTGACCCTGCCTTTCTCCACTACCCAGATCGATCATCATCAACTACTACCAATTACTACAACTACTAACTACTACAACTACAACTACCACTACCACTACCACTGCCACTGCCACTGCCACTTCCATGAAACCTTCTACTCTATCTTCTTCACTCGACGGAGTAATTCTCCTCACTCTTCTCACTCTCCTTGTCCTTCTCTAATCTATTCTCAATTCAAACCTCTCTCCGCTCCAAAAAAGAAAAACCAAACCCGAAACCAAAAATTAAAACAAAATAAAACAAAACAAATCCCCCCCCCCCCCAAAAAAAAAAGAAACATCTCGTCTAAGTGGAATTCGGTGGTTAAATTCCCCGTGTGATTGTCATTGTGCACCAACATTGTCTGCGCTTCCATCTGACATGCATTGATTTTATATTTATTAACCATTGCTGTTGTGGCTGCAGCAATCAGATGCTGTACACCCCCATTCGCCGCCGTTGAATCTTTCTCATCTGACACCTGTATAACAGTATCACTGATCTCTCATGTACGTCAAAGTTATCTACCCCGAAAAAGAAAGAAAAAAAACATACATATGGCAGAATATCTTCTTGTTCCCCAAGAGAAAAGAGATCCAATGTCTATAGTTTGAAACTGACAGCACCTTCAACCAATCAGTGCTGGATCTTTTGCAGCATGTTTACAATATCCCACAACGAACTCCCAGTCGTTCGAACTCGCCAAGCTCTACTGGTTATCGACACACAGCACGATATCGTCTCGACTGGGTCCATTCTGAATGTTGACCAGCCGGAAGATTTCATAGAGAATACTATACAATTGGTATCTACGTTCCGCGCATTCGGCGACGTCATATGGGTCGCGAGTGCCTTCGAGG
The DNA here is from genome assembly GCA_024752435.1 of Allantophomopsis cytisporea. Lineage (NCBI taxonomy): Eukaryota > Fungi > Ascomycota > Leotiomycetes > Phacidiales > Phacidiaceae > Allantophomopsis > Allantophomopsis cytisporea. The sequence goes on from CP103024.1 coordinate 906,945, forward strand.
CCAGCCGAACGATCAATGACCCACGAGGAGAAGGGGAAATTATTGTGACGGATGCGCAGATACAGAAGTTAGGACGTCGAAAATCTTCGGGGAGCAGAAGATCGAGGCCGAGGCCGTCTGCGAGTATACTTGCGAAATACCAACATCTTGTTGCACAAAGTCTAAGGGAGTCGGAAGAAAGTCAAGAGGGACCTTCTGCACTGGGGAGTGAGGAGAGCATAGTTCCGGATGATGTAGAGGATAAGGATGTCTCGGACAATGAGTCCGAGGCCTTTCTTACATTGAGGCCTGGACGACATCCTCGTTGTGTGCTGCCAACGACCGATGGCTATAATTTCACACAGCCCATAAGATCTACGTTGGACAGCAAGAGGGATATGATTGTGTGCAAAACTTACTATTCTGCTTTCAGGAACACCACCCTTCTGGAAACGTTAAGAAGAAAAATGGTAACGGAGTTGTTCATATGTGGTGCCCTCACAAATATTAGCGTATTCGCAACCGCACTCGACGCCGCTCGACATGGTTATACGATCACCATTGTAGAGGACTGCTGTGGCTATCGGAGTAAGAACCGACACGATGAAGCTATACGGCAGATCAGGGATGCTACAGGCTGCAATGTTTCCACCAGTTCGACAGCCATAGCAGACCTCGGATCAATGGATCAGGAGATAAACGAGGCACCAGCCGGTGGGAACGCAGAATCGCCACGTGACCTACAAAGCTTATTGAGAAGTCTCAGCCTGCAGCAAGAGTCATCACGGATGGCGATAGCGCAGTCGAGACATAAGCAACAAGTTCCGAGACAAAGATCAGATAGTTCTGGAGTACAAGAGGCTGCTCCTCCGAGCGGAGAAAAGAGGAGGGTCAGAAGTAAGGTCAAAACTCGACGTCGCACTTCTCAACCACTCACTGCCAATGAGAATGATGCTTTTAGGGATAAAGAAACACAGAAGGTTTCTGGGAAGGACAAGCAGATTGACTCACTGCCAGACAAAGCAAGCAGCGCCCCTACACTCATTCAGGGATCACCACTCCTCGACCCAGATGATGCTACTCCGAATACGAAGGAGAACACTGAGATTATGTTCCCTCCAGAAGCCGAAGATGAACCACTTCTCGCGGATGCTGAACCCGAACCAATTTGCGAAGGAGACACAATTGTCGAGCCGGACCTCTTGGAGCCATCCCTATCCTGTGACGTGTTCGAACGTATAAAGCGTGAGGTCCAATGGCAGCGAATGTTACATCAAGGAGGGGAAGTTCCTAGATTGGTCGCCGTTCAAGGAGAGGTGTCAAAAGACGGCAGCATTCCTGTGTATAGACATCCATCAGACGAATCGCCACCATTGACACGCTTCTCATCTACTGTGAAGACTATAAGAACTCAAGTAGAGAAATCGTTGGGTCATCCAGTCAATCATGTTCTCATACAATTCTACCGCGACGGTACTGATTATATATCTGAGCACAGCGATAAAACTTTGGACATCGCACCCAATACGTTCATTGCCAATGTTAGCTTTGGAGCACAAAGGACAATGGTATTTAGGACGAAAAAATCTGCTCCTGACGCTACTCCAGGATCATCGCGACGAGCAGAAAGAGCACCCCTTCCACACAACTCACTATGCAAAGTCGGTCTGAAGACCAACATGCGTTGGCTACACGCGATAAAACAAGACAAGCGTCAGGCTCGAGAGAGATCGAAAGCCGAGCTTGCCTATGATGGTGAGAGGATATCCCTGACCTTCAGATTAATTGGTACCTTTTTGAACAAAGATGCGACCAGAATATGGGGCCAAGGGGCCACAGCTAAGGAGAAAGAGAATGCCAGACCTGTCATCAATGGTGAGACAGCAGAATCTCAGAATCTGCTTCATGCTTTTAGTACCGAAAACAAGTCGAGCGATTTTGACTGGCAGGTCGAGTATGGTGCTGGGTTTGATGTGTTGCATATGTCGAACTCCAGAAAACTATACCTGTCTGGCGATGCCACGGTTGATCTACGTGTCAAGCTCATGCTCGCCGACCTAGATGTTTCCTGGACGCTCGGAAGCATGCTATTTTCGTTCCCTACAACTGACGATTCCATGCCCTCCACAACACCCCTCAGATTCATTGATAATGACCCTGGCCGAACAGCAGTAGAGCATGACTCAGCCATCTTGCTGTACCTCAACGCTGTATACAACCAGAAGGAATCTGTTACCCGGACACATGCCGATATAGCACGTCAATACGCCCGTTTCGTTGAGGCAAATCGCCTCCTCGAGCTCTGGCGTGACCCAGACAAGTACGGTGCCAATATCCAACTGGAACTCAAGAAGTGGGCAGGTTATGTCAGAGAGAACGCGTATATTGCCGGCGACACGATTAGCATCGCTGATTTCGCTGCTCTGCCCGTTTTCAAGGAGATTGTGAGGCTCTATGGCATTGAGGTGCTAGGGAAGGACTTGAGGACGTATTATGAGCAGATGGCGCGAATGAGTTCTCTGGAAAGCTTCCTACTTATTGAGGAAGAGTGAGTGCATTGTAAGAATTGACGTGTATCTTTACTGGCTGTAGCACTACTGGCTGAAGCATTTCGGGAGGAAGGTTTGCGTGGGTGTACAATTTGGCTGATTTGGCGTTATTCATAGCGACGTGTTGTATGACAACTGTCAATTGTATTCCTCGATGGGGTAGTATGACATTGTGGCACATCAAAAAGCCCATCTACGTCACGGCTGTGCCCAATATGCAATTCGTACACGCCCGTTCATTGGTCAGTCTTCGTGCATGGTACCTGACTGTACCACCGCCCTTGTCTCGTTCCTGCTGTATGACATGCATATGAGCTTGTAGAAGGACCCAGAGCGTGACTACCACGAACGTGACTCTACCCATCCCATTATGTATATATCCTCCCTCTCACGCGCCTCTACATCCTCTCCCCCACACAAATCGCCCCGCACTGATTCTAGACCCCCAGCTGAAATCAACAGCCAAGACCTACAGCTCAAACTAATCTTAGCGCTTCTCACCTTCAGCTTCACCTTCAGCCTCCGTTTCACCCTCAGTCTCCAACCAATTCCATCGTCCGCCGCCCTCTACATCGGCCCTCTGCGACTTCACGGCTCTCGTCCAACATGTGCCATTATCAGCAGGTTGCTTGGGGCTGTGGTCATCAGGATCCCCCTGTTGTTGTCTACCTCTGCGAGCTCTATCAGGGCCGTGGATGCCCGAATGAGAGGCTTGAGCTTGTTGAGACTGCGCATAAATGTGCGCCTTGTCGGGGTGGGGGTGGGGGGTAGTGTGGTGATTAGGGGATGTGGGGGTTTTGGGGTGTGGGGTGTGAGGTGTGAGGTTTGGATGGGGGTGGTTAATGGACGAGTGTGCTTATGGGATTGTGGGTTTGCATGGCTATGGGGTTATGGGATAAGGGATGATGAAGTAATGGAGTGATGGAGTAAAATGGTGGGATATGGGAGGGGAGTTCTGATTGCTTGGGTTTTTGGTCGTGTAGATATGCGTGCGAGCGGCGATTTGCTGAACCTGTGTGCTTTGAAAATCACGGGAATGCTTTGTGGTGTGGACTTTGGTTTGTGAGTTGTGCATCTGAGCTGAGAGGATGATGAGTGTGATTGTTCGAGGCTGGCTGAATTCTGTGGTTTGGGAGATGCTCGTGATGGGATTGCGCTTCTTGATTACGTAGGCTTGCGAATACTTGACCTGTGTTCTATAACAAAGCTGAAGGTGGAAATATGGTGATCATTTGACTGAGCGATATGTTGATGGAGATGGAAGCTAGCTGGTGCAAAGTGTGTCAGGGACTTGGTTTAGGATACGAAAGCATCTTCAACATCTGTAAGTTTAATCTGAATGATATACAGAGGGCTATATATATAAACTGAACCTTTTTCGGTTATGAATGCTGTAATTCATGAATCTCAGAGCTCTTTGTCATAAAAAGCTGTAATTTCTATATGTTACGAAGCAAGAGCAAGATGGGAAATCAAGGGCTCTACTCTAAGCGATCAATCCTGTATGGAAACCAAACTTCCGGACTGAGAATTTGACATATACCTGTAAGGAGCTACTCAAGCTGTTGGAAAGTGCTGATGACATTTTGCATTGAGGCTTTGATACTTGGTGTAGCTTTGTTCATTCCAATGCGAGTTTATATGGACATGTAAATCGACAAAAGTAGTCCATTCATCCCTTTTCATTTTTGTTAGAAAAAATGACCTTAAATATACTTTTTCAGGTCTTCACATCCACCAGAACCAAGTAACTCCCGAAAATCAAATTACCATCCCAACGCTCGGTCCTGTGCTCCCAACATCAAGGGTATCGTCGATAAAACATACAGTCAATCTTCCACATCATCATATCAAATAATCCCACAACCTGCACCCCACCAATTCCATCTCCCTACCCATCAACAATCTCCTTCTCAGCCAATTGCACCCTCAAAGGCTTAACATTAGTCTCCCTCCTAACCCCTCTCTCAACCCTCGTCGTGCCCCTGGCCGCCTCAAACTCATTCCCAGCCGCCTCATAAGCAACCACCACCTCCGTCGTCTTCGTAACACCGCCATTCCGCAAATTCTCGTTGCTCAGATCCCGCAATTCCTGCTCCTCGTCGATGAACGCGATGTTCGAGTCATAGCCGGACGCCGAGCGATGCAGTGGCCGCGCCGTCGCCGTGTTACTTTGCATGATATAGCCGGACGGATCGCGCTGATAGCGACCTGTGGCCGGCGTGCTCTTGCCGGCTTTGGAGCGCAGGCCCAGGCGGAAGGCGATGAGGCGGATGAGGGGTTGGAGCGTTGGGAAGCAGGCGACCCATAGACCGACGTGGCCCTCTGGTTGGGGTTAGAACGATGCATGAGTGGAGGATTCGGGGGGATGTGGAGCAGCGGTTGACTTGCCTATGTCTGTCATGGCGGAGAAATCGTTGCCTGTAGCGAATTTGTTCTTCACGATTACTGTTGGGGTTAGATATCGTCGTCATGCGAAGGGGTTGGTTGCTCACTTGCTAAGCGGGCGATACCGGCTACTACTGCGAAGGCGCCTGGTGTAGTGTGTCAGTGTTTGTGATGTTGGTCGTAAAAGCTGCGCTGGATAACATACCAACGCCAAAGACGAACACTAGTTTGAGCTTCATTTTTGTGAAGACTAGTTGCGAAAGGATGATATATAGCGGAATTGCGAGTAGAATGCAATCAAACATGATGCCCAATGCAGCGTGTGCGTAGATCAGGCCTATTTGTGCTTTGATACCAACACATGAAGTTACTGGGTATGGATTTCTGTTGAATGTTGCTCTATTGATTTTGGTTAGTCTTCTTTCAAACTTGAAGGGTCTCTTCGGGAGGGCTATACATGACTGGATTGCATTGGAATATATATATGAGAAGACATGCGAGCGAGTAGACTGTAAGTAATACTTCAAGCACGATCGCTGTGATTTTCCAAGTCCCTACGGAATGCGTTAGTCATACCTCTGTCCTCCAAAACCTCGAGAAGACCACTTACGTTCTTTGTTGATTCGTGGTATGAATGTAGCCACGGTCATTCGCACAAAGTATGTAGCGATGATATAGGTCATTATCATTATTTTTGTTAGAATCTGGCACGAAACGTTAGCTACGAACATTTTTCTCGTAACTTGACAATGTGTGCCAACTAACATCGTGACGTGGGTTGCTCTCTTGACCATGAGCACCTGGACTGGTATTCGTCTTAGCGCCCACACCCACGCTGCTACTATTTGTTATAGACGCATCTAGTTCATGTGTAAGCTTCGAAGGCGCTTGATCTTGATATATTGGTGACATACCATATGCTTCCATGCCAGACTGCAGAGACAACACCAGCTGCAAAGAGTTCGTTCAGCCCATAACCTTTTGTTGAACATTGGAAACCTCCTTACCCATGATAGAAAAGCAAAAAAATCATCCAAGCCCAATTGTTTTAGCATACGACCCCGAATGTAAAGGCGAGCTGCTACTATGATAGTCGAAGTAACCAGCAAGAAAATGCTGAGACCCAACAGCATATGTTCGGCCATGGTGCTAGCTTGTGACGAGGTAGGTCGTTGACAACAACAGCAGCGACAGCATGAAAATAGAGAAACTAGAACTAGACAGGTTTGGTTTGATGAAGATGCAAAAGAGATGTAAACTAAGTTTTGCAACAATCGATTTTCATGACGAAAGTATTTGGTCAAGGTATTTCGCTTTATTTTTGCCTGCTTGCGTGTTCATTCAAGGCTCTTGAATGGGATATATTGACCAGCCATGCACTCTGCATTAAGAACAAGGTAGAGAATAGGTGGTTTGCGGTGTAGAATCGCACTTGGGCTGTTCCTCGGCACAGGACATTCGAGAATACAAGTCGAGTACTTTAATTATATGCCTATAAAGTAACCTGTTTGAACAATGTCTCCGATCACAATACCTACGTCCCCAGTCTATAAGAGACCTTATACTATGTGTGTATTGTAAGCATCATGTAGTTATTGGTTACCGAGAGATCGTGCATATTTCGTGGATAGCGGGTTGCAGAACCCGAACTATCCACAGTGAGCAGCATAAATAATTCAGGGGACTGTTTGGAGACAGACAAGGTGGAGGCTGTTGTGGTGTGGAGAATGTTCAGATGATTCTTCTCATAGGTCTATCTAGTTGAGGTAACACGGAGTAAGAAGCTCGATGCATAGCTTGATGATGGTCCGAAACTCCGAGCTCCACTGAAAACACAAATTCTTAAGCATAACAGAGTCTGCGAGCTGAAGGAGTTCATGCCATGGAGTAAAGTAAAGTGAAGTGAATGGAAATGAAATTCTCCGTATGAGTGTGAAATCGAGGTGGTGGACGGAATCCGGATTATGAGGTTGCGTGCACAGATATTGAATGTATTCTTCGATACCTCCGCATTGCTGCATAAATATGTCAGCACAGTAAGAAAAACATACAAACAGCATTTAGACTTATTGCGAATATGAAGAAGCTTAACAATTAGTAGGCTAGCAACCATTATTCATAATTCCGAATATGAACGTGGCTTTGTCTTTTCCAATACCGATGGAAAACTATATCTGATCTGATAGTTCGTTGTGATTTTATGCATTCGCAGCCCTGACTTCGTTATTAGTATTTTGACTGAGACTTCCGCTTTGTACAAATGATACTTCCCATATTTTGGGCTTGATGTTCATGTTGGCAAAAGATGAGTAATGCGACCTGACTTTGCCACTCTGTAGGGGGTTATCTCGCAGGTATGTCGGCGAGAAGGTAGAGAAGGTACAAGCGTATATGAATTACATCGATGTCTATCTAACTTGTTTGGCGAAGCGGGTCTCAGGCATAGCAATACAGCCTGTGTTGTATATAGGTAAACAAGGAAGTAGATACCGTAGAGTCAAAGAGGGTTCAACAGCGAAATGTCGCATCGGTGATTTAGGAACGGGCAGATCAACTCCTAGCTTATACCCAGCGAAGTCCAAAAGTATCCGGTTTATCGATATCAGATAGATTAATGCTCAAATCACACCTCACACGTGCTGGTAACGGTTACGACGCTTCATAACCCTGTTCTCTTGGCAACCTGGTCAGCCTGAACTCCCGAATCGATGTACGTCGAATGCAGTATGGGTATTCGATCTGTACAAATAAACAGGACATATCTGTGAACGCCACCAATGTTTGTACATACAAGTAGAGGGAATAAGGCGGGGGAAAGCATTTACCCAATTCACTATCACTTCTGGTTGCGTGGCCCAAGATGACCCGCACGGCGAGATGCCTGGAATCTTTGTGTACAAGCAAGGTACGTAGGTAGTAGGTACACAGTAAGGTGTTGGCTGTATCGTGTACCGACGGAGGACTGCCTTTGCATAGGCACAACTCCCCGGTAACCGAGCAGATGAATTTCCTATGCATGGCTGGGGCTTCCAACGTTTCATCCGCCGCAGTTGTGTATGCGCCATATATGATTGGATGGTGCTCCGGCAACGGTTTTGTAGAGTCTATGATGAAGAAATATGATCTCTCAGAACGCACGCATGCCAGAACGAGGCAACGACAAGTGGAAGGACTTCTGATCAGCCTACTTGGAACTAGGTATGATGAGAGGTCGTTATATATCATATCACAGTGGGCCTTTTCACACTCAAAGTCAGTACTGGTCGTTTCTAGGCCCAAGCGTGAGATGAAGATCAGTTTTCTTAGCTCCCGTCAACGACGAATCGCAGAGAAATTTCTTCCATGATCCGCAGGTAACTTATTCTGTCTTCTATGAGACGTGGAGCATCTGTTCAAACAAGACTCTACTATGTAGGCACGGGAGGTACGATGCTCCGGTACGAGCCCGGTTGCAGAGGTGTCAGAAACGCACATGGTTTCTATTGCTTGATGGAATACCTATCGTGTACAGATCAGCAGCATTAGAAACGCTGAGGCTTGCGCAGTTCGGTCGGCGGTTTCAATGACATAGCGACGAGAGCAGTTTATGCCTTATTTCTTTACATCTCAATCGCAACTCCGAACACGAAATTCCACGATCTGTAGCACAATTGCATCAGCCCTCCTCCTCTCACGACAGACTGGCGTCTGACTACTCGCATTCGTATCGACGGATCATTCTCTCCCATCTAAAGTGCTTGCATCACGTCACATGTCTTCGTGACCACTGACGACGCGACCTGAACGCATTACACCATCAATGACTCTTACACTAAATAAGTTCAAACGCCGTCCATCGATCGAGCAGGGTCCTAACACTTAGTTCTCTGCCGCCATGAGATCCAGGAACGCTCGATTGCGGGGTATGCTCTCCGGAATCATTGTTTGCTTTGGTATCGATGTCAGTGTGGGGTGAGTAAACACAGTAAAGTAAATCAAAAGCAAATGACATTCATTGTCAGTTGTGGGCGATGCTCAATTGATATTTTACATGGGCGATGAGGTATGTTTATGAAGGTCGAGTATTCGCTTCACCCTTCATTTTCTCTTCTTTTCACCTGATTTGTATTTATCTCGAAGTCGAATTCCGACTATTCACGTATACATGAACAATTCTACTATGCACACCACCACACAGGCTTGCGAAGGTATCTGCTGAGCTGCTTGCGGAGCTCGATTGAGATCTCATCAAATCGATATGCCGTTCAATGATGGCATTTCCTCTCGAGGCTCCACTATACTAGCGCTTGGCGTTCATACTCCGATTTTGGCTCTAACTTAGCAACAACCTCTAATAGATCTGCCAAACTCTCTTATTCCCTGGTGACATTTTTTGGCTTCGATCTACCCGACTTGTCATAAAGAACACGCTCTACGATCAAGGCTTTCGCTTGTATTACGAGATCTGCCTCAGTTTCTACAAGGGTGACATCAAGACCATCTGCAAGGAATACCTCTAGGAGTACTGGAGTTGACTGTGGATATCGTTGATCTCAAAGCCTTTGCTAACCTCAACTACTGCATGGCTTCCTTTGTAAGTGCCCCTCCTGCCTTTCCTTTTCTGTGTCCACATGGCGTTATCCCCTACCCACTGCCTTTCTCGTCATTCGATAAGATGCCAGAAGCTGGGGCACTTGCAGCACCAGTTGCTGGTACCCGTTCCTGCATGGGACTATGTCGTGGTGCCACGATAGTCAGATCGATCAGATCTTAGACACCGCCTTCGAAATTGCCTTACATCATGACTTCTTTCCTCGTCGTTACTATGGTTACATCAAATCTAAAGCTCCGTACATAGCAAGTGCAAAAGCAAAGACGTGAGCTCGAAAGTCTATATAAACTCATAGCATCCCCCAAGGAAAACATTATTCTTTCATCACAGCTCACTTGCACTTCTCTATTACAACTCAATCCATTTCTTCAATAAAAACAACAACCAATAAACAACCAACCAACCACCAAAAACCTTCAACATGTCTGACTACAAGCCAACCGGTATAGTTCACATCCTATTAACTGCAAATCATGTTCATATCTAACACATCTCAGAGCACGACGGCCTCAAGCAGGACGGAACCCCAGACAAGCGCGTCGGAACCGGAGGTAAGCTTCTCACAACTCTCCCACACAAACAAACGAACAGAATCTTAACACAACCCAGAGTTTGCCCACGGCAAGGTTGACCCACACGCCGCTGGACACGAGGGTGGAAAGACCGGCGGTTCTACTGGAGGACAGACCTCTGGCAACTCCGGCAGCTCTGGTGATGACTACAAGCCTACTGAGCATGATGGTCTCCGCAAGGACGGTCAGCCTGATGGTCGTGTCAAGGGTAACTAGATTGGCTGTTGAGCTGTGAGTTACCTTAATGAGTTATGGTTATGCAGATGAGGGCTGGGGAATAGGAACTGGAATAATGAATTCAATTATTTAAAAACTTATCTTATGGCGTATGTGATTGACATGACACCAACGGTGCTACCTAGCAGCGATCTAGGAACCATGACTTGGAAGAAGGTTATTTGCCGTCGCCTCCTTGATTTGTTTGTGCCGTATATTGGTGACATTGTGAAAAGCTATCTCGGGTCTTGAAATGAACGTGGTAAGAACATTCGATAATCCGCTTAGTTTCGACTAGTGTTTTCATACGAGGCCGTTGATGAAAGGTCATAGAGACACTTTCAAGTACACGGGAGGTGCCAGATCATATGTGGTAAGTGACAATACAGAAGCGATTTTAGAATTTTACTGTCAACCAACGACTGTTGGACACCTCGCGACGTTTTTTTTTTTCTGGCTTATTGAATAAGTGCAAACAGTGATTGAAATTTCTAAGAGCGGGGCCCTTCAACCAGAAAGCATGCCATAATTTCTGCATAGAGGGATGTTTTGCAACAAAAGAGTAGGTGTCGACTTATAGGCGATCAAAGTCGTCATCTCAACTTATGTCATTGGTCAGTTGGCTATCGACAGTCACTTCGTCATCTGTGTTGATAGAGAGATACACGATGAGGACTATTCTGCTTGCTCTTCTATTGGTATCGATTTGGAAACCGAGTTTATTCATTGAGTCACATTACAACTCTTGTTGCAAGTTATCCTCTCAGATGGCCTTGAGAAAGGAGAAAAATACACTCTTGACTGAAAGTTAAAATGCAATACACAATTACACTTAACATCAACAAAGCAGAAACAAAGATTGGTTCGAATTAAAGGTTATCATCAGGCTTCCACAGATTCATCCATCTCTCGTCAAGACTCATTCCCTTGCCATAAAACCTCAAATCAGTACTCAGTCTGATTCTTTCGTTCTTGTCAGAATTCATGGCTGCACAATGAATCATATAAGGATCATGAAAAACAACATCCCCAGCCTCATAATTAGCAACCAACCATTTCTTTCCCTTGCCCACATCCTTTCCGAATTCGTCTGCGTTCTGAGACAAAGCGCCACCAGCCATCATGTTAGAATTAAAAGCACTGATTCTCTGATCCTCACTGAACTCCTTCGCCCTTTCCATAAAGTCCATCTCCATATCTCTCCCAAGCTGACTGGAGCCTTCGAGATACATCAACCCGCCACCATCGGCAGCAACGTCCCCTAGAGGCACCCAAGCAGTAAGAAACTCATCTCTAGGGTTTCCAGCTCGCAGATAGATTTGATCGTAGTGAATACCTGTACTGTGACCTCCTGGGACCGAATGACGAAGCATCGTTCTCTCCAACAGTATGTCATCTTTCCAGCTCATGAAGGCTTTCACGAAGTTCCTGAGCTGAGGATTCTTCAGGAAAGCAAGATACTCAGGGGTGGAATGAGCACCGATAATCTTCTGGTGGAGCTCTGGATGCTTTCCTAGATCAACAGCACCGATTCCTAGGTGGTCTTCCGCTTTGTCGTGCGAGTTGAAGATACCATCACGTGGAGATGTGCCGGGTTCCAGAATCCCAGTGTCTTGCATGTGTGAGAAGTAACTGATGTCATTAGTATGTGTTTTTGAATTACATATCTCTTCAATGGGCCCTTACTGTTCTCTCATGTCGAGAACGTCTTTGCGAGGTATCAGTCCTTTGACGAAGATGTAGCCATCCTGACGAAAGCGGGATCGTAGCTCATCAAGGGATAATGTTGCTGGTGACTCTTTCATCCAAGAGATTGAGACGGGCTCTACCTCCGGACCGTAGTTAGACCTGAGCTTTGGGATCTCATGCAGTGGTTCGAAATGCTGTTCGAAAGCATAACTCAACTGAGGATTTGAGTGAACTGCGGCAGTCATTTCGCGATATCTCAAAATAACGTTTATGGAAACAACCCGAATATATTCAATATTCCCGGAGCGATTTTTCTTGAAACCTCAAATTTATGCAACAAAGCCAGAAATATGAACCTTAAGACGTCTTGTTAGTATACAGAAAATACAATGTCTTAAGGAGATTTCGCAATACTTATACTTAATCGAGGAGAACCGTGTGATGTATTTCTACCACTATGCTGCCTCATCGTGCTTCTTAGTATGTCATCCTACACGATGTCGTGGCTGGTGTGGGAACTGACGATGTGGAGTACGGAAAAGTTTACTCGTCTAGTAACGCGGGGTAATAGATCCCGAGAATTTAGCTTTGCCCCTCCGGAGATCATAGCCACTTATGCGTGCGAAGCTAAAATCCCCGGATACATAAAAGCCTGGCATATCCTGTACATTGGAGCGCGTGTAACTTTTTATCTCTCATGCTATTCATAGGATATGGAACCAATCAACGACCGTAATTAGACTCGTTGGCCTCTTTCGTTGTTTATTCCTTTATTTGGCATTTCTGGCAACAAGCTATGTCTAACAAATAAGGACTACTGAAAAGGCAGATTTTGTGATGGCTCCTGGTGCCAAAAGCGGATGGTAAATAATTCCAATTTGCGTTCTGACAAGCAGGTCACATCGTTCTGATATGAATGCTACAGCAAAATCTGCCATCTCAGACACCTGAAGTGTGAGCGGGACTACAAAACAATTTCTTACTTTAATTTAAACTGACGTTCCCCTACAACAGGCGATCTGGTAAGGCCTGTTTGCGGCAACTGTACCCGTTCGAGACGAGAGTGCACTTGGTATAGCAATTATCAATTTCAACATGATAACAATCCCTCTATAATAACCGATGGAAGAGCTCAGTGCGAGAAGTTCCCGGATGATCAGCTCTGGCTTCCACTGCCACGTAAAGGTATTAACGATCAACACCCTAAATTCTGGACAATCTAATTTAAGTAGTCGTCTTTATTGATGAGAGTGATAGCCTTCGACTGATCTACAATACTGCGACTATTGAAGAAGATACGGCTCACAGGACTGACGACAGTCATTTTCAATCAGAAGCACCGGAGATTTCACAGTCCGAAAGTGGTTTGATATTACAGGCTCCGCCATCTCTGTTTAATCCTCTTTTTCAAGTGCCTGCTTATCCTTACGAAAGCCCTTGCAGATTCTATTGTACTTGCCTGGACAAAGTCCCTTCCATTCTTGAGAAGTCTCATGAAGATTCTGGACTAAGTATCTCTGACGCCACATGGCCTCATGGAGATCTTATAGATACCCTACTTGAAGGTATTGAAGCTTTCAGGAGCACCCCTAACAGATCACAAGACAATTCCAGAATAGAGCCGGCTTTGGTTTTCACGGATCAACAAGAAGCCTACCTTTTGCGTTATTTCATTGATGTTCTATCTTCTTGGGTATGCTTGAAAATATCTGTTGACTTTATCAAAAGCTGATGAGCATCGATAGTTTGACTTGTGCGATAATCATAAGCATTTTGCAATTGTTGCTCCTCGCCGTGCTCTGTCAAATCCTACGCTGTTGAACTCGATATGTGCAGTTTCTGCGCGGCACTTGAGTCGGGTGGGAAATTATGACACATATATAGCAGACAACTATTATCAGTTATGCCTTGAGACGTTGATACCTGCGCTTGATGATCCAGCAGCCTTGAAGGACGAAACTTTATTTGCCGCTACAGTGATACTGAGACTATACGAGGAGCTCAATGGTTCGTTATATATGATTCCAGCTTTTGCAATGATGTTTATTGATTTATCATTCTAGTGTCCCTTGTTGGGATTGATCCTGAGAGTCACCTTTTAGGGGCACAGGTTCTCCTAAATGCTCAAAAATACACTGAAATGAGTAGTGGACTTCGGCAAGCTGCCTTCTGGGTTGCTTTACGCCAGGTGATTTCACGGCTGACCACAATCTTAGAGTTGGCTAATGATTTCTAGGAAATCAACATTGCTCTCACCTCAGAGAGACCAATTCAAGTGAACCTTAAGCAATGCAATGTTGACCTTTCTTTCTCGCCAGGTACTGAAGGAACCTGGGCATACCGAAGTGTTATTCATTGTGCTTCAGTGCTTCAGTTCTGCTTTAGTAGCGAGGATCAAAGCCTGGAGAGATGGAGGCAGCTGGTGGAGTATCATCTCAAGTGGATGCGCTTCAAGCCCCGTTCATTCGAACCTTTGTATCGTCACAACAACGCAGTGTCAAAAATTCCGGAAGTTTTGTACATGGCGGATGTCCATGGTCAGTATACAAGTCACCACAAGTTATTGGAATTGCTCTGACTGTTATCAATAGTTACCGCAGCCCAACATCATACTCTTGCCAGGATTCTTCTCACAGCCTATAATCCCTGCATACCAAGGATTGGTTTGGATATGCGGTTTGCACAAATGTCGTCGATTGTGAGTACTTGCTCATTCACAGGAATTAGGTTGTACCCTAATTGCATCACAGGAAATCAAAAGCCATGTATATGAGACAATCGGGACCGCACGTTCAAATCCAAAGACAGCGTCAGCGCTATTCACTTGTTGCATTGCCATCCTCTCTTGTAAGTCGCCTATTTTCTGTTTCTGATTGGAGGCGACTTGAGACCCTACGGTGCATGAGTATGGACCTGTAGGTTTGACAATCAAGCACAAAATCTCACAACGCGCGCAATTGCAATTTCCATGACTAATGTTCTTCGTGTTGGCAGGTAGATCACATTTCACCGACTCGAATGAACAGAACCTGTTACTTGGCATTCTCCAAAGGACTGAAAAAGAACATGGATGGACAACGAGAAACATGCAAAAGATTCTGAGAGATGGATGGCACTTTGAAGAATTGTCATAATGATACCACCTAAAAACACTTCTTCCGCTCTACAGAGGATCAGAGATCAACCTAACCAATAGATCATTGCAGAATCGTTGACTTAGGAAAATAATCGCAAGTCTGAAACCTGTCTGAGATCTAACAACCGAGGCGGACGGATGTGGTGAGCTATAGAGAAAAGCACGTCACACGGATCTGATTAGCGGTTAATTCAAGTAAATCTCAACGCCACAACCACTTGTTACTTCTGATTCGTTTTGGAGCTCCATCCAATACGCTGTTTTCCAGGAACATTCTCATATGAAAATTCTAAGAGTGAAAATAATGGTAGAATCCTTCTCGGTACGGACCGAGTCCGCTCCCTTCGACACCAACAATTCCGCTTCCGCTCCGCACGTTCCACATGCTTCTTTCCACCCCTGACAGGCCCCACAACTCGTCGTCCCCACACCGCCTTCAAACAAAATTTATGAACATCAAAAGATGCACAAACGTAGATTGGCTTTTAGCAGGGGGGCTTTGGTGCGTTCAGCGCCCCAAATTTCACTGATCTGAGACTTTTTCCCGGTAAGGCGATGGGATGTCCAAGGCTTTCGCCAGGCTCGTCGTGGAAAATAGCTTGTCCAAAAGCTTCACGTAAAGCTCTTGGAGATCTGCATTCGAGTAGTGCAGTGCCTCGCGCTCGAACCACATATTGCCTGCTAAGCGGATGTCACTACCAAAAGAATGTCTCATATGCCTTCCCAGGTTCGTAAAAGAGACTTTGGAGCCCGTAAGAGACTTCTTTTTCTGCAACTCTTCAATTTTGCTTTTTGATCTCCATTGATATCAAAGATCATGGCTTCAGGATCGGCTCAGAAGAAGGGACAGGCGGCGCAGGTCACCCCAACTACCCCTTTATTGCAGAAGACACCAAATTCTCAGAATGGAAATGGGAACAGCCGAGTTGCGTCGCAGGCAACCACTGTGAATGGCAGAGCCTCCATATCGAGTAACTCCAGCAGAGGAAGCTTTTGGGACAAGGTCGAGGCAGATATCGACAGTTACTTTGTAAGTCACTTCACAGTCTTATAGGAGCTTGACTGACGATATCAAAGATCGGTCCACGTGACCTAGATGACTATTCCAATCTTCCGTACTGGATGAGAGTTCGGAACAGTGTCTTGCCTAAGATGATCGTTCCATTGCTATGTGTTGGTCTCTGGTCAGCACTTATCACCTGTGTTTCTATGTGGTACCGAGACCGTAAGTTTTCCTTAGTTCCGTACTGATCTATATCTTCAATGAAGCTAAAATTACCCTTCAGTTGCTATTTCTTCTCTGCTTCTCAATATCCTTGGTTTCGTAGTTGCTTTGGCTCTTTCGTTCCGCAGTACTACAGCATATGAGAGGTATGTATTCTCTGAAATTTAATCCCTCTGAAATCCCCCAAGAATTCAGCGCCTAACCTTGCTTCAGATATGGTGACGGAAGAAAAGTTTGGACAGCGTTAACTCTCCAATCCCGTAATATGGCTCGAGTAATCTGGCTACACACTGAGGAGCGTGAAGGAGAACTGGGCAAGCAAGATATCCTTTCCAAGCTGTATGTTCCCTTCTTTCCATCGTTGCTAGTGGCAGACAACTAACAACGTAAAGCACTGCCATCAACATGATTCTCTCATTTGCAGTTGCATTGAAGCATCGTCTGCGGTTTGAGCCTCACACTCAATATGAAGATATGAAGGATCTCATTGGCAATCTTCACACTTTTGCCCACGAAGCTTTCGATAACGATATGCCATTGAATGAGAAGAAGTCCATCTTTACTAGAGTGGGAGAGTTTCTTGACATTCCTTTCGCCATGTCTAACCCAAGGAGAATGCTTAACCGCTCCAAGAAGCCAGTTGGAAACTTACCATTGGAGATTTTGAACCACCTCTCCATATGGGCTCAGACCGCAATCAAGCAGGGTCTTCTTGAACTTCCAATGGCTCAGAGTACCGTCCGTAAGTATCCCACCTCACATTAAACGATAAGACTCAAGCTAACATTCCTCTCCCTAGTCAATGGTATCAACTCCCTGACGGAATGCATGGGAGACGCTGAGCGCGTGTTGAACACACCACTCCCAATGGCGTACAACATCGCCTTCTCACAAATCACCATGATCTATGTCTACATTCTTCCCTTCCAACTCCTCGACACCCTTGGCTGGGTCACAATTCCAGGAACTATGGTTGCAGCCTACATCATCCTCGGTATTTCCACCATTGGCAATGAATTGGAAAACCCCTTCGGACTTGATGTCAACGACCTTCCTCTCGACTCTTTCTGCCAGGAGTTGTCCGCCGAGTTGAACATGATTACTAGCACCCCATCGCCGAGTGTCAATGACTTCATGGTAAGTGACACCAATATGGTTCTTCATCCTATCTCGAAGAGTGGATACAACGATTGGACAAAGCGAAGTGTGGATGACATTCGCAGTGCGCTGAAGGCAAAGAGCATGCTCTCGGGTCGCAAGACACCGAAGCAACCTCTTGGTATGAAGGGTGTTTAGCGGCTTAGACAGCCGCTGATTTATGTGTTGTCAAGAGATAATGGGCTGTTTTTAACGACGTAGCGTTTGCGTAAGATTCATGTTGAAGAATCCGCAGGCTGGGAAAAGTCATGAGACTCAGTGGAGATTAAGTGCTGTGTTTTCTGAGATTTGGATATCATTCATATTTGTTATCTAGTCTAATCTTTGAAATAACCACATGTGCTCTCTCCAAATATCTACCTCTAACTGTGCTATTACCCTTGCGCCCTTGAAACCACTTCCTGAAATCTCTATATACCCTAGTAACGTAGCGAACTCTTAGGTGCGAAATTCGACATCATATAGCGAGTATCCGTCGTCGACTCTTCATCCGGAACCACATACTGAGGGCCTAAAGTTTCCTTGTTGATCACCGCACTCGGGTGGTAGACGGCAAAGATGACCATAGTGATGAACATCAAGCAAGCATCGAAGATGTACAAGTACACCTCAGTCTTCTGCAAGCTACCCTCCGTTCCTTGGACATACTCTGCCACACGGAATATTGATCGCACCATAATGAAGACACTAGCTGTGTAAAGGATCAAGACATATTTCTGCCATGGTACAGGGACCATCAACGACCGTGGTGTTGGCTCCTTCATGATTCGGGTATGCCATATCGCAGCGACGACGATGAAGAAGCCGAAGAAAATAACCTGGATGATGAGGCCTCCGATGATAATGTTGTTGCCAAGGTTCAAGTTATCTGTGGTCTTTGCTGATGCAAGCATACCGCCACCTGTAAGTCGGCAATTAGTATCATGTGCGTGCAAATAAATAGGAAATGCACTTGCCTGTGGACTGCGTGAAAAATGAGAGGACATCACCAAAGACAAAGATCTTAGTGAGCCAATTTACGCGGATGATAGAATGGACATTTCCATCTGTGATGCGGATGATTCGTCCAAGGATCATGTAAATAGAGGCGGCAAACAGAGATGGCGCGAGAAGCAAGAGAAGACTCTGGCAGATGTATGGTCCCGTAGTCCAATTGGGACTCTGGTGTGCAGACTCCGCTCGTCCGGCATATCCGATAATCTCAACTACACATACTTTGTTAGCTCGGGGATCGCACAAGGCATTCTGCTGGCTGCTTACAGAATCCTCCAATGACAAAAGGTATAAAATACCAAGTCCTGTTTCTGACAAGCCTCCAGGCGTGAACAAAGGTGACGGCAAGAAAGAGGAAAACAAAGATGACGGCCGCCGCCAAAGAAGGATTGTAGTGGTATAGAACGTAAGTAGAGTCTGACATTGTGAATCGGTTTTCAGGTGTCTCTTGATAGGGAATGTAGTAGTCAAGTGCTTGATATGGATGATCAGAAGAGAACTCCAGGTGATATTAAGTATTCGCAAGACCCCTCATCTCCGCAAGAAAACATTGACAACTAATCTCCTGCATTGTTGTCCTCACAACACGTTGGGCGCGTCTCAAAGCATTGTCGTTGATACTACGGCCAATAAATGTTAACCCCCTGACCGCAGGCTGCAGACATTCGGCACTATTAACACGACGTATCTTCGCACTTCGTAGCTCGCACCCCCGCTCTCGTACTCGCATTCTCGTACAAAATATAAAACCCACACAAGAGCACCATAGCAACGTGCAATCAAGCGGCAAGATCCGTTCAGAAGCCTTTTCGAAGATTCGAATGCGCATGCTAGATATCTAGTCAGGGGTATTTAGCTTGATGCACACATGGGGTCCACGACTGAAGCACGCGCAAAATACCCAGCCAGATTTTAACATCGTGAGTCCATGCTTTGCGCAGCTGCTGCAAGACACACGCTTGCACTTCCCGAGCCTTATCTGCTTTCTTTTTGAGGCTGTGCCTATGTATAGCACAGAATTCGCATCTGAAGCTTTGATTATCTGCTCCTCAAGGCTTGATCTGATTATCGATACGACACAAGCGTCATCTGAGCCATTCCAAACGCCTACATCATTGTGTTATCTTATTTACTGTCCTTCGCCCAGCCACAAGCTCATCTCGAGGAAACGCTTATTTCGTGATTCAGCCGTCTGTGCTCGGGCTGAATCGTGAAATAGAACACTGCCTGACGTTCCGTATCGTCAAAGAACATGGAATTACGACTTCGCCGAACGCTGAAGGGAGGATCTTACTTTTCCAATGTTTTAAAAATTCGAAATACTTTTCCTCTGCATTGAACGGTCGTTCTGGCCTTGTTGTTGTCCCATTGATAGCCAGGTTGTTGCACTGACTAATTGTATTTTAGAGGAACTCGATGCGAAATCCGAGAATCCCTTCATCTTGACAATGGAAATCTTTGATCGAAATCACATAAAGGTGTGTTCGTTTGTGTTCATTCACTTGGACGGGATCGTGATCGAGTCGTATTACACGAAACACCAATTATTCAACTCACTTAACCTAACCCAATTTACCACTCAAGTGTATTGTTGTCTGTGCTCAGAAGAGTATATAGAGATTCGATCTTACTATTTCTTCCCCTACTCAAGTACTTCTTCCGCAGCTATATCTATTTGAAAGGACTGACTGAAGCTTAGGGCTTGTAAATTTACAAAATGACATCTCATCACCAAAGCGCTCTTACCATCAATAACAATAACGTCCTCGCTAAAAGCTCCTTCGTAATATTCGCACTGCTGTATGTCCTCGCTTGTCGAGCCGCGTGCAGTATTTAAGACTTTGGGTAGCTTAGTCGTTTCTGTCACCTAAACGTTTGTCCTCCAACTACATCTGACTATATAGTTTTAAGAAATGGTAGTTCAGTATGCTAGACTTATAACGTTCCATCTCATTATCACAACTAAATTATTACCAATAAAAACTCATCACCGTTACTAGATCTATTATTACTTGAACCCTTCAAGTCAGCACTGTGAACAGCTTTTGTATAAAGACCGACAAAGAGCCATTGTAAAGTGAAACAATGCGCATAGGAATTCACAGTTTACTGTTCCCACTCTGTTTATACATAATGTATACATCTCAGAAATATTTTCGTCGTTAAAATGATTATCATCACTTGATAGACACGGTCATTATCGAAAGCATTTATATTAACTCAAAGGACCAACGAGAAAGAGGTATGTAAGCAAAGTATAGATAAAAGACCCCTACAATCACGCCTATAAACGTGATATCACTATAATTATGTACAGCATAGCGTTTACGACAAAGAAATAAATAGAATCTACCCTACCTCCGTTCCTCACACTTGAAGCAATTATACCTCTGCAGATTATCAATAATCAATGACCTTAGTCTGTATACTTCGCAGATACAACAACTTATAGCTATCAAAGACCGAACTTGATAGTAAGCCCATCTACGTTCTAGTGAAAGTACCACAAAACCCCTCCATTAATCTGGTCGAGTCACAGCTGATATCAGACCCACAGGGAACGAAGGCGTTGTTGAGTAGGTCAATGATAGGAATACGCCTGTGGATAATGGGGAAGCGTTTAATATACATGTGACGTCGGAGTTCTATACATGGTATCGATTTAGGATAATGTTGCTGAAGGTGTCGAGTGAGCCGTCGTCGTCGAATCGTTTGAGATGAGACTCGCTCGAGGTGAAGCGAGATGCTTAGAATAGGCTTTGCTACACTCCTTTTTTGTTATCAGAGCTTCAATCTTGTATGAATATGGTATGTCTTTGCTTAAATAATTCTTTTCGAAACCTATACAATTGGTTGCATTTATTTATTCATCATTGTACAATAAGTCATTCCTTTCAACATTCATGTCACTGGTAGGTAGAGTTCAAATAACAGTCGATATCTGACGATTTTTAATTCTTCATCTAAAACTCCTTACAAAAAGCCATCAGGAAGTGCCAACTCGGGCTTTTCCAACTCTCCTCCATAGAATGATAATCTCAATAGCACACAAACATAAACAAGACCCAGACCTCGAAAACTAAACCAAAAATCTAGCAAAAACAATAAAAACCAAAAAAATATATCCTCTCCTCTGGCTTGAACTCCTCTTGGCATCCGGATGATGCAATGCAGTGCTCCTTAGCTTGCTTCTCATCGTGGCAGACAGACTGATTCTGTCATTACCACGGTACGGTAACATCCTGCCGGCAGGCGGACGTAACAGACAGGCTGGCACTGTCTTGCTTCTGGCTTTGATTCTTTCTGGAATCCTAGTATTGATGCGCATGACTGGCTCATGGCTCCTTTCAATCACTCAACTCCAAGAACTCCTTCCGGTCCGGTAATCTACTTATACGGATGGCTGGCTAGCCAATCTAGCCAATCTAGCCAATCGTGTCCTCGATACCTGAGGGTGGCATTTTCTTCCCTGGCGCGTAGTCCATTCACCTTGGCTTTGGGGCGGTTCTGACGGCCTTCAGGCAGTTCTCCACTTCCATGAGCGCCTCGACGTCTGAAGGGTCCTGGAGACTTTGAACAAGATCTATGAGATGGGTACGCTTAGACTCCCACTGCTGCTGAAGACCAGAGTTGGTGGGCACACGGGCCCAGGCTCTGGGAGAGGGTGGAGACTGAACCTTCTTGACGGAGGCGGCATCTACAGTCCTGCGCTTCTTGCTGGCTGCCTTTGAGGAGCGTACGGATGGAGTGGGTGATCCGCCAGTGCTGCGGGCCTTAGATATCTCCTGGTGTGGCTTACCATTGTCATTGTGCACACGCTTCATGTGGTCACAGAGGTTCCAACGGCGGGGGAAGCCGTTTCCTGGGAGAGAGCGCTCACAGCCATCATAGTGGCATCTGAATGGCTTTGCACCATGGCCATGCATACCGTGAGCTTCGCGCTCGTGGCGGAGCAGACATGCAGTGGATGAGAAACGAGCTTCTCCACAGGCAGAGACCTTGCAACGGTATGGTTTCAAATGGGAGTCCACGAATTTGCTGCGAGCTAATGTTAGTTCGGGGTCCCTCGATTGATCAGATATGAACCTACTCATAGTTGCACTTTAGTTTCTCGGGCTTGTGAGTGCAACACATCTCTCCTTCCCATGGACAGTGGTATAGTCCGTCGTCCTTGACGATGGCATTCTGATAGAGTGGGTGGTCGCGAGCGGTGTTATCAGCATCAGCACTTGTGCGACGGCCAGTGATACGGTCGGTGGATTCAGGTTCTTCGTAGATGTGTACCGAATCTGGGAGATCCTGGCGGGGAACAGCTGTTCTAGTGTTTCCAGATTTCGAACTGTGTTGGGCCAAGGCGATCTTCCTGGAGTTTCTAAAACGAGATGGAGTGTGAGGAGAGTCCACCAAAAAAGGTAATCCACTGGTACGTACCTCGGTGATCGAGCATTTGAGTTTGTGTGGTCCTTGGAGAAGTTGGATCCAGCTGTCAGTGGCGACATGCCCCAAGATTCATCAAGGGATTCTGGGGAGGAGATTGGAGAGTGGTAGGACATCGGGTCCCATGTGTATGATGAGTATGAGTCCTGTCCAAGGGTTGTGAAGATAGAAGCCTCAGCCATTGTGGACGCTGGCATCTCCGCCATAGTAGCATACAATGCGGCAGATTCCTGGGACGAAATGTATGGAAATTCCTCCTTGGTGCGGACGTCGCTATCGAATGCATGGATACTTACAAAGTCATCCTCTGGGGGTGAAAGTGGGGCGTAGTGTAGGCCATAGTCGCCACCATCAGGGCTGACGGCGTAAATACTCGCCTCAGAAACAGCGCTGGAAAACTGCTTATCCGAATGGTTTGATGAGATAGGAAAAGACATCTGAGACAAGGCTGGCTGAAGTGAGGCTGAGCAAATTGGCTCTACGTCAACATATCCATTCCCGGTTGGGCCACTCATGTGGGAAGCCTGAGATGTCCAACGAGACATGCTAGGTGCTTCAGTTGGTGTGGATTCACTAGCAGTCCATTGACGTGCTTGGTTCTGTGAATATAAATGGGCATTGCTGTTAAATCCAACGGCATCCATATGGTCCATTGCAGTGTTTTGGAAGTCCTCTGGGAATCCATGGTGCGAGTATACTTGGTTTGAGCTGTCATTTAAGTACTGTTGGCCTTCAGCAACGCTGTTCCAGGGGAACTCCGATTGGTGATAAAACTCTTGGGAAACTCCATTGGGATACATGTAACCATAGGAAGTGCTGTCGCTACACACAGGGTCAGTTCAATTCAACAATCATGTTCTTTAGTGCGGTCAGAAATAAACGAGAAAGAAATATAGGCTCTTGTATGAGTGACATCAACAGAAAGCAGGTAGCCTAATGCATCGTCAGTATTCAAATAGTACGACCGAACTTGGGCGACAAACCAGTGACGGGATGAGCGGTATTAGGAGTCCAAGGGATAGATAACAGTGGTCCATGAGATAGGAAAAGTGCACAAGAATGGGAATAGTCTTCTGGAGTTGTTGATCCTGAGGAACTTGGTATGGCCAGGTCCATAACATCCAGTACGGGTTCCATGTTGCAACCGGGAGACAATTAAAAGTTAGTCTTGTCCATAAGCTTTTAGCTGGTTTGCTGGCATGTTTCATTAGTTGGACATCTGAGTTATTCGACGGGTAATGCCGAGCTCAAGACTCCATACGTGGTGGGATACATACACGAACGCAACTACTTCAAGTAGACGTTCTTTTTGCTTCAGAATCCATAGAAGCGCACGTACGATCAACTTAAGATCTAGTAGACGTGCTAGGTAATCCTCAATTGTGAAGGCGAGGTAGATCCTTGGTAGTTTGCTGCGGCCTGATACCCTGGGAAGAAAATCCATTCTGACGGTTTGTCATTGCCTCGGATGAGGCTCACAAGTGCATGAGAGGTTAAATAGAACTTCGATGCAGATGTGATTCGTCGATAGTCGATATCAATCCATGATAGGACGTGTAACAACCGAGTTACTTCCATTTATATAAGATGAGAACGAATTGGTCCATGAAAGAGAAGACGGTCCAGAAGTCCAGTATACTTACCATAATGAAACATTGAGAGAAAAAGAATTCCAGAATGTGCAGACAAAAAGATTAACCGGTATCGAGAATGTGGTCCCCTTTGGTGTCCTCGGATGGTTTCCTGGTAAGATGCTCCTTGGAATGGTATATGCTCCGGCACTGGAACGGCTCCTGCTGGGGTTCTGGATTGAGTCTCATAAAAAGGAAATACATGAATTTCTGGCAACATGATAAAAGCTCAAAACATAAACATAGAAATTGAATGTACCTAGCAGAGATATCTCGGCTGAGACGCTCTGAATCAAACTGTCGAGCCATTTTGTCCTGGAACGGATGGAAAGCTTGAACCACGGCAGTCATTGGGCACCAAGAGGAGTGAGTGCCGTTCAACAATTTGCCTTGGGATGGGCAATGATGAGTCGATATCCTAACGGCAATGCCTATCTCCTTGGTATCAGGGATACTTTAAAAAGAGACGCGGCAAATGGAAGTCCAGGTAACAACGGAAAAGAGAACTGGTAATTGACGTGGAGGTAGGACAAGAACAAGAAAGGGACGCTTTTTGGGGGGTATTTCTCCTTCCGGAAAATGTGAGGTACGAGTAGCTAACGCTGGTAAAGGTGTGAGTAATGTGTAGATGTGAGAGAGAGAGAGAGAGGAAGAGAAGATGTTCAGAGATGGGGGATCGCTTGACTTATGCTCTGCCAGGCAACGTTTTGGAGCTGAGTGCATGGATCATGAAGGTGTGAGACATTGATGCGTTGTCGCTCGGCTGCGTGGATTAGCTGGCTAATCAGCATGGATGTTGGGGATTGAGCGCAGCATGCTTGTTGTGACAGGGAAGTTGGTTGGCGAAGACCAGAGAGTGAATATTGTGAAAATGTGATAGCCTTGGTCGCATTGCAGAAAGACATTGAGCATGATTGATTATCCTCAATCATTGGACCGGGGAGCAACAAGAGGAGCAGGTCGGCAGACGAAAAGCAAGAATTGAAGGCAACGGTGCATGAGCATTGCTTACATTCGGTGTGTGTTCACTCATCAATTGCATCAAAATAGACATTGACAGTGTGTCGTCGTCATGCCGGCGAAGACATATGAGTGGTTCTCAAGGCTTCGCCGTTCTGAGAAGCTCTCAAATGAGGCTTTCGATGCGTTGTGTTTTTGTTGGTGTGCGCAGCTGTGGACAAATGAACAAATAAACGTGCTTCACCGCTCATAAATGACAGCCAACTGTCAGCCGCTGTCGTATGAGCCTTCTCACACTTCAGCATTGTTCAGAAGTTTGAAATGTTCCTCCTACATCAAGTCACTGCATTTTTGCACTGCGCTGCACTGCATTGTGCGTTCCATGGTTCTCCACTTCTATAACGACAGGCTTCACCCTGCGAAATCAATAACTGAGCCCTCGGTCCGCGTTAAGACCAAACACTATTCTGCTGAGGGATTGTAGATCGTCATCATGGCGATCAAGAACGAGGGCTCCAAGTCCCATAAAACTTGGAAGTTCAGGAAAGTCAGGGAAGTCATGGGAAAGTCAGCAAAACTTTGTTTTTTTCCGGCTTATGATTTTGGAACGAAGCCGAAGCATGCGAAGGTCCAAAGTCCATGTCATGAGAGAAGGACTGGGGAGGAGATGAAAATGTCGCAGAAAAAGGCCCGCATTTTGGGCGTGTGATTGAAGTTTAGAGAATCTGTGAGCCGGGGGTGTGAAATTTGGCTTGCTGACCTTTTGCCGTCCTTCGCACATCAAAATGCGCTTTACGACAGTGTGTATGTGTGTGTGTGCGTGTGTGTTGGTAAGTGTGTGCTTCGACAGCGCCAGGGCTGGTTGGGGTGCGGGCCGAACTCAATATGAGTTTGCTTGGCGAATGAGTGGAAGGTCCAGCATGATTTACGTAGCACGAAGGAACGCATAGATAGATAGGGTGATACGAAATGACTCCTAATTCAGAGTGAGTGTGCCGCCCTTCTCCATGATGGAATCTCCCATACGTCGTCGAATATTCCAGTGTCCGTGGAGTGTAAGGTGATCATACTGTATTGGTTCCGGTGCGCAATTCGATGGTAATGCCAATTCATTCGGATACGATATCTGGATCATCGTGAAATCTAGGTATCTTAGCTTTCATCATCCATACTTCGGTAGCTTCGTCCCAAAGGTCTGTGGGAGGCGGCTTCTGCGGGAGAGGCTGCTTCAGAATGGATACCTATTTACCTTACTGCGTACCCAAATGAAAAAGGATGGACTCCATCATAAGATAATAACGGTTAACAATACATACGCAATCTCACAAATCCCCGAGACTGAATCATAACTGTGCCATCCTCGACAAACCCGAAAAGAAGACGAAAATTTCGAAATAGCTCAAGACAACAATCAATAGCCTTTTCTGTTGAGAAAAGGAGTTTACTCTGGTTCCTGGTAGATTCCAGAAGATGATGGTTTGATCGACAGGAACTTCGTGCGCAGAGTGTTCAGTAGTCTCAGGTCCGACACGTGCTGGAGGCGTGCAATCTTTTGTTAGTCTTCTGTGTGTGTGAGAGAGAGTGTGTATGAGCGACGAGCTGATTGATTGCTCGACTGTCGCTCACCAGCAATCCGTACAAGATCATCAGGCACGATCCTGAGAACGAGGTAAAGGTCGCTCATCATCGGCTGCATAGGTGGGTGATGTACTCTCGACTCGAATCAAAAAGGGGCTTATCACAGAAGAGAGGATCGATAGAGATTTCGAGTGCTTGAATTGTACACATACAGAGAATAAATATGGATAATTGAGATATGTAAGTATGTAGTAGGCAGGTATGCGACGACAGACAAATCAGGGTCCAAAACAATCCTGAGATCTGAGGCCTTTCCAACGAAACCCTCGCAATCATGTTCCCGCAGTCCTTGGGTTTGGGATCGTGAGATTCGCGACAAGGCTGTGTATGGTTCTGTGGACTGTGGACTGTGAACTGTGGACTGTGGGCTTCCTGTGGTTCTACTGGCCCCACAAGCCACATGGTTCAGCCACACGGGAGCGTCCGCCACATTCGCGGCTGTGAGCGGAGCGGTGGGGAGTGGGACAAGTGACACGACGGGAACGCGGGTGTTAGAAAAGCATACCTTGACCTATGGTGATGCCAACTTCGGATTCATGTTCATATTCAAATTCAAATAGGTGAATTCACGCCACGCATAACAACGTCTAGCATTACCAACATCTCCACCATGGCCAGAATTTCCTCAACCACTTCTTCGAGCGCTGATGTGGCTTCCATCAATCTCACTCGCTTACTCGCTCGCCTCCAAGATACTATCCTCAAGCCGGACGCTGCAACACAACGCCGCTTGACATCTTCCAGCTATGAGCGCAACAAGGTGGGATCGGTCAGTACCTCTACACCTTGTAGGCTGGAACTCCCAGATTAACCCATTGCTTAGAATCTGGATTATGCACGAACGCTGCTACTGCGGTTGGAGCAGGATGGCGCAGGAATAAAGGTTCAATCTCGCAAGCAAGATGTCCAGACAGATCTCCTGCAGAAACGAGATCTGATAGAAAGACTTGGGGAACGGCTACAAGAATTCGAAGAGGTATGGATGAACTATGTATCGCATGCGAGCACACTCTAATAAATTACAGCTCGATGATGGAACGAATGCTACCTCAGACGAGGAGGACCTTATAGGTGAAGATACCCCACCAGAAGAACTCGAAGAAGATGAACACCAAGAAGAACTAGAGCAGTCAACATCTCAACCATCTCCACACGAACCCGAGGGAGGCGACAGCTCAAATCCATCTCATACCTCACAGCGCGAACAACTCTTCTCCACCGACACAAACTCGACTTTACGCTCAAGAAATACGCAGTCGGAGGCCCAGGCAACCGACACCGCACGCACAACATCGTCAAGCACTTCTGCACCCCTCACGACTGCCGAATTGCTTCTGACACACAACCGCACCGAACAAGAATCTCTGACTGAATCATTGCTTTCCATGGCGCAGAAGCTCAAGGAATCTTCGCATGCTTTCTCGGAGTCACTGGATTCAGAGAAGGATATTCTAGGCAGAGCGGTTGAAGGACTGGATAAGAATCAGATTGGGATGGAAGCTGCACAGAAGAGGATGGGTTATTTAAGGAGGATGACAGAGGGCAAGGGCTGGTGGGGGCGTATGATGATGTATGCTTGGATTGCGGCGCTGATGATCATTGCTATACTCATTGTTGGAGTAATGCCTAAATTGAGGTTTTGAGGTTCTGAGATTTGAAGGGAAGCTCGGGAGGGACACCAGGGGTC
Source organism: Allantophomopsis cytisporea (assembly GCA_024752435.1). NCBI lineage: Eukaryota > Fungi > Ascomycota > Leotiomycetes > Phacidiales > Phacidiaceae > Allantophomopsis > Allantophomopsis cytisporea. Next base: position 935,794 of record CP103024.1, read on the forward strand.
TGCTTTTAGCGTGGAGTATGGGGGTTGATACCAGTCGTTACAATAGAGTTTCTTTGTTAGTGATTGTTTTGGATATATCCAGATCTTGGGATGAGGAATAGAGTGTTGGATTGATAAGAGCTCAAATACAGTATGTCTAAATGAGCTTTTTATATATGTATCCGGTCTGAGTACATGTGGGAAGGACTCGGAGGTTAACTGGAGTATCTATTTGCTAAGGACCAAGAGGTATCAATTCATCTATATGGATTCTAGTTGATAGCTAAGCGCAATCAATAGATTTTGACCTTGAGAGTCACCTTCGCAGTCAAGCAAGTACCAAAAAATGCACTTTCCCCAACTCCCAACTCGAAACCCATCACATATAATCATTCCTGAGCTCACCCTCCGCCTCTTCCCATACATGCTCGATAATGCTATCTCTAATTCACCCACCACCTAGTAACAAAACATACCTAAATCATCATTACTCGACACAATATCCACAGGCGGCTGCTGTCACGGGCCTCCACCACCCAGTCCAACAGCCACCACCACCTGCACACTCACACCACAGCCCCAACTGCAGGAACACAGCAAGGAGCAGTCCTCAACCACGACGCAAACATCCATCGACTCACCACAAACACTCACCCGCCCACCGAAATGCCGCCCTTAGGCCAACGCATAACCCTCATCCCACACCACCACGAGCTCAGTCCCCGCCAAACCGCTCTTACACTGCCACAACAAGCCCTCCTACCCCTCAATTCCCAACACACAACCATAACCATCGCGCCAAATCCGCACCCAACACTAGATGCCCAAGAAAAGCCCGGCCTCCTACACGCGCGCTGGGAAGATACTCACCAGAACACACTGACCTCGCCGTTCGACCGCTCCGCTCGCGCAACTCATCTCGCCCACCTCACGGGCGTCCCGGCCGAGATCCGTGTCACAGCTATCGAGCTGACGGTACTGGTTGTGTTCATGGTTGTTCTTGTCGTGCTGCTGGTCTGGCTGTTTGTTATGGCGCTTGATTTTGCGTTGCGGTTTGTTCGGGTGCGGTTGGAGAGGTTTGAGTATGAGAGTGAGAGGAGGATGGATGGGAGGGAGAGGAGTGGGGAGAGGGATGCGGGTGCGGATGTGGGGGATTTGGAGGTTGGTGGTGGTGGAGATGTCGGGGAGAGGACTGGGTTGCTGAGGAGTGCAAGTTGGAAGGTGGGAAGGGAGAAGGCGAAGATGGTTAGTTGGAAGGTTGAGCAGGGACGGGTAAGGAAGTTGGAGAGGGAGATTGAAAGGAGGATTAAGGAGGAGGATGCGAGGGAACACGAGAGGGAGAAGGGGAGGAGTAGTGCAATGGGCGTTGTAGAGTCAAATTCTAGGAGAAGGAGTACTATGGACGTGGGAGTCGATGGAAAGCCAAGACGTCAGAGTGCCGAGTAGAATGCATCTTGTCTGGGCCTCTAGATGTCCACACTTGTATACAAGTTAGCAAGCGCACAATCAACAACGGATCACAACATAAAATATCGCGAAATAACATCCTGTCCGCCAATGTGGCCAATCCTTCATTCTATGCATCTTTTGTACAATACACCCCTTTCATCCACGCATTACCACATCACGCGAAACCATTGATCATCAACGAGCCATCTCAGGCAACATTCATGGTCGAGTGACTCTGATACCCTCCTTTCCTTGTCTAACAAAGCTGTGGTTGCACTCCTCGTAGGCACGACCGGCACCGAAGCCAGCGCCGATAACAGCTGGCCATGCGCGGCGCTTGAAAAGGAGGACGGAGGCGACGACACCGAAGGAGAGGCCGAGAGAGGAGCGGATGAGGAGGGAGGAGAGACAGCGGTCCCACTGCAAGAAACAAACATCAAATCAGCCACAACTCCCACAACTGATTCCAGTCCCACAATCCCTTGCAATTCATAATCAGTTATATGCAAAGCCTCGCGCGCATTGCAATGTGCGGGAGCAGTGCAAACTTCACGGACTTCGAGCTCGCAGGGCTGGGCAAGGACGTACCTTCTCGTTGAGCAGAGCTTCGCTGACTGGCTTGCTTGGGCGAGTAGCGATTGGGGCGGAGGAGGAAGACATTCTGCAAGCACTGGATTAGAGATGATTCACTCGACGAAGGGGGAGAGGGAAGTACTTGTGTTCTGTGGAGGCAATTGATGTACTGGTCGTGCTGTTGTTGCAACACTCCAGACATTGCGAAAGCCGGGACAGCTCGGACCAATCAGGGAAGAAGTTGTTGTGGCCTTGTATGTGAGGCCTCAAGTTCTGACATTATCCGGAGACTCGGATATCCCCGGGAAAGGTTACAGGCTGCGATTCTCGAGTTCGGAAGATTGTATACCTGAATGGGAATAAATAACAAACACGATGAGAAGAAACATTATGGCGACGAAGATACCACTTGTGGATATCATTTAGTAAGATTGCGTGGCAGAAAGTATCCGAAGTTATTGCTATCGGCTATGTTCGGATGCTTCCACAGATTCACATAGCTGGTTGGAGTTTTCAAAAACTTAAAGATATGGAGAAGCTAGTACTTTAAATATTGTATGACAGTACTTCTTTTGACATCACACCGTATCTGTACATAAGACAAGCATTGTGGCTGTCTGTAAATATTACTGTAAAAAGCAAAGTTAGGAAATTTACAATGTAGTGTCAAGTTCATATCATCCTGTCCTTGTGAGATTCGTCAAAACAACAAAAACCTTTACATCTCTAAGTATGTTTTGATGCTCTTCTTGAAATATTAAAACTCGATACCTTCTCATCTCATACTCCAAGATGGTAGCTAGCACACCCGACATTTTTCTCACATTTACTTCTCTCAATATCAAGGATAGTATATTCATTATTCATCGGCAAATGTCACTACCATCTAAGTGAAGCAGATTTTCCTTATCGTCCGAGCTCATCAGAGTGAATATCTTGATTGTAGTCTAGTGTTGCTGTCGCAGATTTAACTGCTACACATTTATTGTTGTGCTCTTGGAGCCTTTACTTTCGACTCCTTACTCCATTGTTCCTACGCTATGCATAGGGAAACATTCCTGCTCACTCCTGAACGCCTAGACTCATGCTCTTTTAAACTCCTTCTTATGCACTACTAATGGCGATATTTTGGTCGCAGTGTTTTTGGTCTGGACACGACTTTTGGTTCACTATCTTTCTGTCTCCTGGTAAAGCTCACTTCAATTCACCAAGCAACATCTTTCTATCCGAAGAACCAGACAGTACTGAAAAATGTTAGTTGAAAGCTTACAAGGAGCGAAAATGTACTTACTGATTGGCTCAGTTGGATGTAATTGCACATCGTTCACACATCCCTGATGCCCTGGCAGCTTATACATGAGCTTTCCAGTATCATTCGACCAGACCACAGCAGTGCCGTCTGCAGATCCAGTCGCAATCTTCTTCCCCTCGCCATCCCAGCTAGCCTTAATCAAGTTCTTTTCCATACCCGCACTAGCTCCATCGAACGTCTTTAGATGTCTGTTTGTTGGGGCGAAAGGTCTAATATCCCAAGTTCTGACCGTCGAGTCCATTGAATTAGAAAGAAGCGTTTGTGAATCTGGGGAGACTCTGAGCGAAGAAATAGTGTCCGTATGTCCCAACATTGAGTAAACCACCTCTTTTCTCCGTATATCCCACACCTTGATATCATTATCAATTCCACCAGTGTATAACTCATTGCCAGCCTCGGAAATCGCTACCGCTGTGACTGGGAATTCCGTCTCGATAAAGTCAACCGCGTTTTTTGTTCTCGGATCCCAAATACCAATGTATCCATCATCGCTTCCACTAATCAGAATTTCCTCTCCACGGCGGCTAACGTCCATGCAATTGATGACTTCTTCATGGCCCACATGTCTTCTTATCCGTAACCCAGTTTCTAGGTCCCAGCTGGCCAGATGCATATCCGCAGATGCTGAGTACAATACTCTCGAATCCCGCGACCAATGTAGGTCCAAAATAGCACCCTTGTGACCGTTCAGCACACCATAATTCTCGCAGTCGCCATATGTTCTCCATAACACTGTGAGCGTTAGTTGAGTTCACTCCAAGTGTACGATGAGACCTACTAATCGATCTGTCCATAGATCCAGACGCAATTAAATGACCAGCAGGATCAAATCTAGTTGCAAAGATCTCCCCAGAATGTCCCGTGAGCTCCATTACAGGCGCTTGCAGCCCACTCGTTCTTGGAACAGATTGTATGAGCGCGCCATTTGCAGCAGAGCCATTGACAACAGCTACTGCTTTACCAGTGCCATTTCCCAAGTTAGGTCTTTTGACAACCATTTGAGATGAGCCAAAGGCGTCTGAAGCTGGGCGCTTTTCCGACATCGTAATGACTTGGTATTGACAGTCAGCGTTGTGTCAGATTTGGCAGAAAGACGAGTTGCCGATTATTGCGCTTGCTGTTGCGCTTCGTCGATGATTTTGAACGCACAAGGCGGAAAGTCGCGATCTTTTTGAGCCGCGCTGCGGGATGGCGCTTAGGCTAGCCGCTTGACGTGGGGTCCTGAGCTTATCCTACCCTGACTTTAATATGCACTTACCTCATACAAACCACCAGTACGAATAATGACATAAAGTTTTGATCGATTATTTACGGAATCATAGAATAATACGCAAAAGAGCAAACGAAGAGTATTGCAAAGATGGCGTCGACGGGTAAAGCTGCGAGAATGGGGGAGGAGTATGCTATCCCGTTACAATACCTTGAATATCTACTGACATTACCCCAGTATCTGGAAGTATGTCCCCTGCGCAAGATGACCGATCGAACGAAATTGATTATGCGACAATATTCAATCGCACTATAGGCGCTGACTTCGGAAAAGGACACGAGTAGATAAGGTCAACGCCGAGCTTGTGACCCTGACTTATGGCACAATGGTCGCTCAACTCTGCAAGGACTACGAGAGCGACTATATTGAAGTCAACAAGCAGCTCGAGAAGATGGGATACAACATCGGTCTCCGACTGATTGAGGATTTCCTGGCAAAGTCGAACATCACAACTCGCTGTATCAACTTCCGAGAAACAGCTGAGATGATCTCAAAGGTATAATTTCAACGGAGGGTTATCCTTTGGCTTTGTTCTGATCTTAAGATTAGGTCGGTTTCAAGATCTTCCTGAATATCACACCAACCGTAACGAATTGGGCTGGCGATAACACAGAGTTCTCTCTCGTATTTGATGAGAACCCCCTGGCGGATTTCGTGGAGCTACCTGATGATGGACGGGCTCAAGAGGAATTGTGGTACTGCAACATCTTCTGTGGGATCTTGAGGGGTGCTTTGGAGATGGTACAGATGCAGGTAGAGGCGCATTTCATAAGTGATGTGCTTAGGGGCAATGACTCGACCGAGATGAGGATCAAGTTGGTCCGGTATATTGATGACGAAATGCCGGCCGATGATGAATAAAAGGTTGGCTCTATTGGGAGTTTGGGCGTTCTGGGCAATATACCTGAATTAATCTGGGAAATAGATTCCTGTCTGCTGATGGATGGATGTAGCCACAATACCTGCAAGTGATGTGCAAAGAACTATACTTCATTTCCTACTGAATCATTCTCATCACTCTTACTAGTGAATGTGTCTTTCTCTTGATTTTGCAGCAATAGCAAATGAAAGCTGAAATCTGGTCTTTTCTCCTTCTCCTATCTGACATATCCTATCCTGTATTCTTGTCGTATCCACTCTGGTTAGACATTGAAAGAGTCCCCGCATATTTCCACATCCTCTACATGGGCGTAAGATGGTCCTGATCCTGTTCCTTCAGCCGCACTCATCACAATTAGACCTCTGGCTGCCTCCACAGATGCAGAGTGTTTATCAAGCTCGGCGATAATATCATCATCACTCAGCTCAGTCTCAGCTCTGAGTTCCTCTATAGACGTGCTATGACGAGCTAGCTCAGTAAGGAGATCAGCATCACTCATACCCTCGTATCTGAAGGCTTCTGCAGGATTTAGCTGAGAGTCCTCACTGATAGTTTGATCGTCATCAAATAAAGTATGGGAATTGGAGGCAGAATCCGATTCATTTCTGCCCTCTCCACCTGCCTTATCGCTGCTGTCCTCTGAACCTTCCAAGCTATCCAAGTCAAGGAAGTCAACGTCGCGCGAAAGAGTTTCGATCAATTTATTGCAAGAGGCCGTTCTTTGTTTGGCTACTTGATCATGTAACAACTGGAGGCCCCGCAACATGTCAAGCGATGCGTCGATATATACCTTTCTTTTTTCCTCGAGCGACGGGCCGTCTTTGATTACACCCTTACCTTTCTTCAGTGCTTCTTTTGAAATCTCCGTGGTAAGCTCCCGAGCAGCATTCTGTACCTTTCCAATGATTCTGGTAAATTGTTGGACGGGTTCGTGGGCATTCTCTAGACCTTGAAGAACAGGCTTTCCAAGACCCTCTTGTGCTTCGTAATAAGATATCTCAGCTGCGAGTTTCACAATTGGAAAGTCTTCTTTTGTCAGCTTCGTATCCCACTCTTCTAATTGATAGTACCAGTGGTCTTCGCCAAAGAGTGGTAAAAATGAGGTTTTTGGATTGGCGTGGTAACCAAGTGGTATGTTTTGTTTTATAATTTCTGCCACATAATCCAACAGATTGAGCGCACCGTAATATTCGTCCAAAAGCCCCGGTCTCCATTGGTCCAAGTATGACATAGAGTCTACACCGTTCCTTGTGCTCGTATCCATATCAACGAGCTTCTGGAGTCTCAACTGCTCATCCTTTCTGTACCGTTGGCTGTCGATAAGCTTTCGAATCCCCTCTTTGCTCTTCTCGGTTTCTTCGAGCATAGTCTTGAAATCTCCGAAGCTATCTATCAGCTCATTCAATTGTGCGGGTTGCAGTCCGAAGATATTGCTCTTAACTGAACAATCATGCTTCTTCTTGATCACATAAGCTTGGTGCAAGCCAGGGAAATACTTGTCATCCAGTCCGAGGAACTTGCTTCGGTATCTCATACCAATATCGGCTGCCCGGTCGATGAAGGTGCTATTGCGATCGGCCTGTCCTTTTCGTCTTAGTCGCTCCCGATGCCACGCCCTCAAGGCTTGCACACATCTGGTGGTCATGTTCTCCATCCTGAGGCCCTTATGAATTCTTCTCCAACCAAAGTCGGTCTCCCCTTCAATACTTGGCGACATAAAGTTCCTTCTGACGTTCTCATCTGCTGCTTCTATCAAAACCTCGAGCTGGCGGTATCTCTCCTCGATCTTCTTGAACTTTCGCCAATCACGATGCTTGATATTGGGGGGTTTCTCATGAGGGAAGTCATTGATGTATCTACCAAAAGGGACAAGCATATCCTCCTTCGTCTCTTCAGGGCGATGACGAATTTTTGTATAGGCTTGAAAGGTGCTTGCAAAATCTACCTGAAGCATCCTCTCCATCTTCTCTATATCTTCAATTCCATCGGATCGGAGGCCTAAAAGGAAAAAATGTCAGCAAGTTGTCTTCGACGCTTTAGGCTCAGCGACAACTGGAAATTGCATCTAAATCCTCTTCAAAACATCAAAGGAAGACCCACCTTGGGTGATTGAAACATAACAACCTTTGGATTTGTGAAATGCTACGGCTCGTTTCATTTCTGACAAGTTATCATAGATCTCATCAAGCAACGTACATCTCGTGGAGTGGCGAATCGGCGATCCAGGATATGACAATAATATGTCTACCGCATGTCTCCAGACTACTTCATGAAGACGGCTATTCTCAGTATCCACCCACAACTTATCAGTGAGAGAATGGAGATAACTGGTATCCCAAGCTTTGTTGTTCAGAATTTCTGGACACAATGGACAGCCTGGGTGTCTCCAATTTTCTTTGAACGGAATCTGATTTTTAGTCTTAATGCTGACTTCCTTCTCCTTCTTCCGAGTATAGGAGTATTCCTCGGCCGGTACGCGTCTAAAATCCGTAGTTTGGGGTGCCGCACCAAAGGGCTCAACAATATCGACAGTACGAAGAAGCTTTGAAGCCAAAGTTGCGAACCTCGAACCCTGAAAAAAGCCGAGGACATCTTTCGTCTCGAACGACGAGCGTCCATCATCGATACCGAGAGTTGAAATATCGTAGTGCTCATGGTAGCGTCTGCGGTTCTGAAGATAGTCGTTCAGAATATCTGTGTCAAAATCTCCAGATAAGATTTTCTCTGAATTCCAACAGCGGATGATTACCTCCACGAGATGCTCTATTGGGAGAGGATACCATGGATAGACTCCTTGGAATGTATGGTAGCAGCCGGTAAATTTCACAACTGCATCAGTGAAGACAACTCCCTGACTCTTGTTCTTGGTTAGCATATCGAGAGCACATCAGCATAAAGTACTTACCGAGTCTTTACCCTCATGTTCCATCGCTTCACGCATCAAGAACCAGCACAAGTTGCCTAAGTTTACACTCCGTATGGGCAGCTGACTTGGACCGAATGGAGAATCGCAGCGTAGACCCAGTATTGTGTAGATCTCTGCAGGAGGGGGTATGGGTTCAATGCGCTGCATAGTTGCCATGTTGGATGTTGGATGTCGGATAGGATGGCTGTGGACGTTTTCAATGGGTTCTGTGATATGAATGCAACAAGGTGTGTGTCGAGGTCAAAAGCGACCTTTATAGTTGTTCGAAGGGAAAGGGCGAGCTGTTGCAAGTGGAAACCAACGGAAGTAGGTAGAGGCCATGACCTTGGCGGGTTTTCCATCCAGCAAGCGCAACTCACTGGCGACAATACGCTGACAGCAGCAGGCTTCGATAAGTCCTTCTAGACGTGCATCATCATAAAAGAAGGGATATTATATCGATCTTCAACAGAAAAGTAACAAGTGTCTTTTTTCCTATGTGTTCATCTCATGTTCTCAGGTATGGGCTTCATCAAAGGGATGTCAAGTAGCAAAGCAAGTGATATTGATAGAGCGCCATTGATATCAAGGTGTCCCATTTTATGCTATTTTATGACAAGGATGAGCTATGGCATCTGGTAAGCAATTTCTAATGCAACATGACTTTACTAAAAACAAACTAAGAAGCATTATCCTCGACTTCTCAAGGCCTTCGCGACTTGATTGTACTATGATCTGATTTTGATCAAAGCTATTGAATCACTTGGCTTACAAGCTTCATGGAATGATCGAAACAAACATGAGATTTCTTTTTACTTTTTCAGATAGTATTTGAAGATTATTTTGTATTCTCAGTTAGGACTATTTTGTAATACATAGAGTAGAACAATATTTATAATAGTTGGTGTCAGTAGGGCTATGAGAAGGAATGCCTTCAATATAGCGAAGGTTTGAAGAACAATCTTACCAGTTATACTATAGCACATAGTTTATTTTTATTTTGCAGGAATAGATCCAATCAATCTAAAATTATTCTTATATAATAGTTATAGTAGCCACCTAAATTATTGAAGCCAAAAAAAAAAAAAAAATCTATCTGGAGTAGTCTACAGATAGATCATCCTATTACTACGGTAAATAATGCAACACAGATTAACATTCACATACTGCGTACACCTGCAGAACAATGCATGCTTGGATCTGACAAAACACATACTAAGTGTAAGACATGCAGCGCACGTGTTTCATAGAACAAAGAGTTTCCATATCAGGTTATATTGAATAAATCCTTAACGAGTGAGCTAAACAATTAATGTACTTCAAAGTACGGACACATGACTTCTCAGATCTGGAGATACGAAGTAAGGCGTGTCAGATTAAAGGCCAACGATGTCAATACGAAGTACATACAATTTCTTGGAACTCACACATATGTAGCATAATATGATTATGTTACTCAGTCTTCATAACTTCAAAGTTGCTGAAAAGACAACATATTAATTTTATCCATAGATTCTTTGGTTTATTTTAATTATCTGATGTTAATATAAGATACTTTAACTTTGCTTGTCCCCTATTTCCTAATAATTCATTCTTTGGTCGTGGGTTTCCTGTCAGCCACACTTCTGATGTGGTGAGCGAACCTCTGTCGTGAACTAACGGCGCTCACGCTTTCACGTTGCAACTATTCCATTCTACCTATCCGCTTCGCCGACCCTTAAACGTTGATTGGTCATACTCCTCTCTTTCACATCCAAACTTGCCCCCAGAATCGCCTAGTGTCGTGTCGAACCAAAGAGATTTTCTGGCCCGTGCATACTTAGGTCGAGGCGAAAGCGAAAGCGGGCGGCGAGTGTGAGAGCGAGCTCGACCGACGCCTTTTACTCGGCTTGCTTTCTCTTCCCCTTCCCAACCTCTGACAATACACATCGAAAAGCTGCAATTCCGCAATTACGACAAGGAGATTTCGGAGGAAGTTGTTGCTGTTGTTGGTTGAAGTAGGAAGGATTGCCTTTTGGAAAAACTGAAGAGAGGAAGGATAGGAAAAGAAAAGAGAAGATATTAATGTAAGTATCCTTTGTTGTGCTTTCTTTTGCGCCATGGGGACCTCTGCGACAACGACCATCGAAGCTCAAATCATCGACGATTCAATCTTGTGCGATTCTGTCACCTTTACGACATACCCGATATCATCTCGACAATGCTCAAGACATGGGGTTGATCACTTTCATCGAGTGGGGAAAGGTTATCGAGGTTCAGGTCCAGGTCTAGGTCCATGTCCATGAAGCTCGAACCTCACCCCGCCCTTTGGTTGGAACATACCTCGTCGACACCACCTTTTCTACGAAGAAGCTCTGTGTCCTTTGAAGTTCGAGCTCCTACACTTTCGAAATCGACTATCACCAGCGTTGATCACAAGCATGTCGACCAAAAACGCATTCCCAATGATGGCACGATCTCGAATAGGAACCAAGGACTAACAAGAAGTACAGCAGCCGATAAAATGTCTTCATTGTCTCGTAGAGCATGCTATAAGTGCGGCAATGTCGGTCACTATGCCGAAGTTTGCTCGTCTGCTGAGCGTCTCTGCTACAACTGTGAGTCAATATTCTACATCAAGCCCCGCATGAATTTGCTGACAAATAGGCAATAGGCAAGCAGCCAGGACACGAGTCTAACGGTTGTCCATTGCCAAGAACTACCGAGGCAAAGCAGTGCTACCACTGCCAGGGTTTGGGTCATGTCCAGGCTGACTGCCCAACTCTTCGCTTGAGCGGTGCTGGAACCAGCGGTCGATGCTACAACTGTGGCCAGCCAGGTCACTTGGCTGTAAGTTAGCTCCCTTAACATTCCGACATCACTTGCTGACCCAGTCGCAGCGTTCTTGCCCATCTCCAGCTGGTGCTGGACCAGCTCCAGGTCTTGGTCGCGGTGCCGGAGCTCCTCGTGGTGCATTTGGAGGTTTCCAGCCACGTGGAGGATTTGCCAGCGGACCACGCCCAGCAACCTGCTACAAGTGTGGTGGGCCAAACCACTTCGCCCGTGATTGCCAGGCTCAGGCTATGAAGTGCTATGCTTGCGGAAAACTTGGACACATTTCTCGCGACTGCACTGCACCAAACGGTGGACCACTCAACACTGCCGGTAAGACCTGCTACCAGTGTGGTGAGGCTGGTCACATTTCTCGCGACTGCCCACAGAAGGCTACCAACGGTGACCTCGGTGGCAATGCCGACTTGGGAGCTTCCGTTGCCCCAGTCACCCCTCTTGTTCCTCTTGCCTAGGTTCCCTACCAAGGACCTTCGCTGGATCCAAGGATTCGATGACCTTTCTTCCGGCGCGTGGCATTCATCATCGTCTCTTCTTTAGTATGTATTTGGACATAAAGTTCTCTTTGGTTCTATCCCGTGTCGATCCTGTTAGATCCGTGATCATCTCAGCATCACAAATGAAAATTTTTCCTTGGCCATAAATTAGGCACGGCGCCTGGACTTCTGCTGCAGTATCCTGCCCTTTTCAACAATCTTCTATTCTGGAAAACCAAAAAGTGCCTCAATGTGAAACGGCTGCATTTGGGCTATTCCGATAACACCTTTTTACGAACTTACAACCCGGGTAATTTGCTTACCACAACCAAAAGCCCCTTTTTACGATCATTGGCGCATAGTTTCTTTCCATGGAGCATTTCGGACCCCTTTATCATCCCAATTTTCTTCATACCTTTTCCCATCAAACTGTATGAGCGTTGCTACAGATGCTTGGGGAAATGGAGTGGAACTTTTGGAGCTGTGTTAGAGGCTTGGATTTAGGTGCGAGGTTCCATGGGTGCGATGGAGTGTGGAGGTAGTGCGGATGACGGGCGGTGGATTGGTGGTGATAGAGTGGAAGAAGTGGTCAATAATAGTGATGAATCGAGCTGAGTCTGGAGCTTATTGTTTGACTGATGTTATGCTTTCTTTGTGATTTGAGTGAACAATACGTAAGACATGGTTCTCTGGTTCAGACTGAGCTTCAGGGGAAGTAGCCCTTGAAAACACCAAAGCTTCATATGTGAATGTGGGACGGGCTTATGGGAAGTCTTGCGTGTAGGGATCATGTCCATATCCTCTTCCAAACCAGGCCTTGCAGGATTAGAGAATGAGTTGAGTTGAAGACAAGACAAGGGGCATACATGATTACGATGTCTTTTAACTCTCCAAGCCAAAACTCACAAGCTGTTTTGGCTTACCTCGAAACGCACTTGATTGCTTTGGTAGTCGTATCGAAAAGACACAGCAGAGTCCTCAAGATACACCGTTCAATGTGTTGTTATTCAGTAAGTACAAACAAGTTTTAATCCTTACAAAACTACCATTATAAGTATGGTTATGTGGTAGGTGTTCTTCGCATCAAAGATTTCTCACTTTCCTAGGTGAGCCGCACAGAGTGCCACAGCTTCATGCTCACAGCAGTCAGAACGTCTATATAGATCAAAACAATCCAACATCTGATACAAATCTCCTATGGCTGCCCGAATGGAAAGAGATTACGACACGCAATCGAGGGGTTGCAAGCTCGACTCACTGGCCAAAGCCAAAGGAGATTCAGACAAATACCTTCGGGATTTTCTGGTGCCGAGTATATTAAGGAACAGCGCACTTAAAAGGTGCCTCAAGTAATGAAAGCTTTGTATTCTTTTTTTTTCTTTCAGTTTTGATCCTTCATACCTGTCCTGTGTGCATTCTTTTTGTAATTTTTTGTCTACGTTCAGCGAAGCATGATTAACGACGGAGATGCAAACGATGATGAGAGAACAATTGATGGTGAAGGTTGATCTTGCATAACTAGGAAGTAGTCATAGCAAATCTTCGAAGATCTCAAGAAACGTGTCATAGCTACTACATAATGCAAAACAATTTCTTGGCTATGATGTGGTGCTTTATGCTCGAACCAGCGTGCTTGGTAAATGACTCAGGAGGCATAATGTTGGAATCTCTACTTCTCTACACCTCTCTGCTGTTTTAGTTTGCTCACAGTATCTAATCTGAATTACTGTAAGGTATCGAGTCTAATGCACAACAATAGAGATCACGAGGTCTGCACTAATTATGTTATGGCTGCCTGCGCAGCTTGAGGCCCAATATGTGCTCAGCTCCAGGTTGGCATGTGATGCACGCGAGCCTTTGCCATCTCCCACAACACCAGGATTCCTACTTATACTTCTCCAATACATACTTCCTCATCAAATAACCTTAGTCTCGAAAGCTTTGTGCAATTGATCACAGTAATCATCATAATTGTCGTATTGAAGCATACAGCGAACTGTTTTCTGCGTATGACGTCTGCGAACTCAACAGAATCAACTACTTGGGTAATCGAAACACCTGGCTAATGCCATTGGTACACGCGTCTGATACCTATACAGGTCCATCTGGTCCTCCAATAGGTCTTCTTATCGGAATTCTTATTTCTCTGGGACTGGTTGGCCTGATTTCTATCACGATCTGCTGCCATCACAGGGGATATCTCCGTCTGGCCAGGAGAAGGTTCTTTGAGACCGCACAGACTGTCGGTGACTGGTGGCCTGGACTTTGACTATACATACTTTGATATTTTACTTACCTTTTTCCCCTTACTCACCATTAATTGTCGTCACAGCTTTGATCGCGTTCAAATAAGCTTGTCCAGCTAGTATCAAGAAGTCAAGATGGTTGCGTCTGCTGTTGTCGATGAGGAGGATCAGTACCTCGATGATGTATTTCTTGAAACGCTATTGAGATTTTTCATCAATACTGACTTCGATAGGATGGCTTCATTATGAACATTGACACCATTCAGGCTCATGGTAAGCTTCAATGGCTGTGTCTTTGATTCACGCTAATGTACATAGGCGTAAGTGCAGCCGACATCATGAAGCTCAAGGCCCATAACATCAACACTGTCCGCGTAAGTTTGAATGGAATTTCCTAAGTTGTACGCTAATCGGGCATAGACTGTTCTCATGACTACTAGCCGTCAGCTCTTGAAGATCAAAGGTTTCTCGGACATCAAGGTTGAGAAACTTAGAGAAGCTGCGAAGAAGATGCTGGTATTTGTCTTGAAGAATGGTCTGATGTATTGATGCTGACTTGATAGCCTGACATGGGTGGCTTCAAAACTGGTACTGATGTCAAGGGTGACCGTAAAAGATGTACCAGGATCAGTACTGGGAGCAAGCAGCTCGATACAGCTCTCAACGGGTTAATAGTTCTCGAAATCTTCGGTAGGAGCTGACTGACAATATTTCAGTGGATTCGAGACGATGAGTATCAGCGAGGTCTTCGGAGAGTACAGTATGTTCCCCCAGCCCATGCTCTCACGAACATACTGACAAACACTAACAGGATGTGGAAAGACTCAAATGGCCCATACTATGTGTGTTACTGCTCAATTACCAAAGGTACGTAAGCTGCATGATGGAATGAGCGATTGAAGCTAAGAAAAATGTAGGAACTTGGTGGTGCTGAAGGCAAGGTAGCATATATTGGTATGCCCCTCAATCTCGGTTACCATCACTTTACTGATGACGACTAGACACTGAAGGCACCTTTCGTCCCGAGAGAATATCTCAGATTGCTGAGCGTTATGGAGGTTGGTTCAATAAAAGAGTTCTAGATACTAGCTAACAGCATATAGTTGATGGTGACCAAGCTCTTGACAATATTGTTTATGCTCGAGCCTACAACAGTGAGGTGTGTTCTCATTCGACTAAGTAAACACGTGTACTTACAAAGTCCAGCATCAAATGGAATTGCTCGACGGACTATCAAGTTCCTTTGTTAGCGGCGAGTTCCGACTTCTTGTGGTAGACAGTATAATGGCCCTTTTCCGCACCGACTACTGTGGACGTGGAGAGCTTTCTGAGCGTCAGCAAGCATTGAACCAATTTCTCACGAAATTATGTAAAATCGCTGAGGAGTTCAATCTCGCAGTATTCATGGTACATTTATCTCAAAGCATTTGTATATACTTCTAACGCATCTCAGACAAACCAGGTCCAATCTGATCCGGGTGCTAGTGCACTTTTCGCAAGTGCTGATGGCCGCAAGCCGGTCGGTGGTCACATCTTGGCACATGCTTCAACTACTCGACTTCTGCTTCGCAAAGGCCGCGGTGAAGAGCGTGTTGCAAAGATCATGGACTCGCCAGGTAAAATTTGAAGCAACTCGATTCATACTTGAATGACTGTTGACATTTCTCCCAGATTGTCCTGAGCGCGAATCGATCTACATCATCACAAACGGCGGAATCAATGACCCAGAGAAAGTCTAGTCTCTGATGACCAGTGAATTGTCTCGAAACATATGAATGATATGGATGGTTGTATTGCATGTAGCTTGGAGCTTGGAATTTGATCTAATGATTTGCTACGGGTTCATAGCTTGTTCAATGTCGGGTGGAGCACGCATAGCTATGGAAGTACTGTTGTCGAAAGATGCTCAACGGTCGTGTTGTGGGGCTAGATTAATTAGATTAGATTAGATTTTAGCTTATCCACTCGCCAGAAATTATTCTGCTATCAAACTCTCTTCCACCACAAACCTTAAAACATCAAAATCCATACATCAATAAACTAGCGGACCCTCAAAGAAACTATACAAGAATCAGCTTCTACGTGATCGCGAAACCAGGATCAAGAGATATCGGAGAACTTCCTAGGCTTGAGCGAAATCTCTTCATAATGCCGAAATCTTTAGCTCCAACGAGCATCGGCGACTACACGATTCTATACCTCAACATCCCCTCGACTCCAAACACGAAGAGCACAACCCATACCCTTTACCTACGTCAACATGCACCCAAGATTCCCACCGCCAACGACTCGCGCTCTCTTTTTATTGTAAACGTCCCAATCGACAGCAGCGCCGCGCACTTCCGTGCCCTCTTCGCATCACTCATTGGTGTCGGCCGATTTGAGGATATTACATTCGAGGACGAGCGCAAGGAGAAGAAGGAGGAGGAATCTCTTCGAGGAGTGACGATTGTCAGCAAGAAGCGCAAGCGCGGCGCGGAGAAAGAGGGCAGAGGGGAATTGCCAAAGATCTGGGGCGAAACCCTGAGACGGAGTGGAAGCTCGGCGGTGGCAAGGTTCGTGGACGAGCGCGCTGTCGAAGCTGTGCTGAAGGCTGCAAAGAAGGGAAAGAGCCCGGTATGGGGTGAGGGTATGGAGGGGAAGATTGAGCCGCTAGGCAGTGCGAGATATGAGAGGCATAGGGAGCTCAGGTTCCCTCCGCATGAGCTACTTCAGGCTACTGTGGATGAGTTCATGGTTAAGTGGAATGAAGACGAGGAGGAGAAGGCGCTTGCGCAGAAGAGATTGAGGAATATGCCTGATGAGGATGGATTTGTTACTGTGGGTCGTGGTGGAAGGGTGGGTCCTGCGAGGGCGGAGGAGGCTGAGGAGAGGAGGAGAAAGGAAATTGAGAAGGAGGAGAAGAGAAAGGCAGAGATGGGCGATTTCTATAGGTTCCAGATGAGAGAAAGGAGGAAAGAGGAGCAGGGCGAGCTTGTGAAGCGCTTTGAGGAGGATAAGAGACGACTCGGCCAGATGAAGGAGAAGAGAGGGAGGTTCAAACCTGAGTAGTTTGTGGTAAGCTTGTTTTGCACTTCTTCTGACATACGTCTGGTTATGATGACTCCGCGGGGCCATAGAAGCTTAGACGCATCGGAGGCCAATTCCTTCGTTGGGCTTATTGCTATGCCTACAAAAACCGCATTAACAAATCTTCTCAACTTGTCTGAACCAATAGTCGCATTACTATCTCACTTCAACTTCATTTATATTTCAAGAAGGCTCGTAGCTAATGTCGAACAGCTATTTATATATGGGCGAGAGTTTGACTTCGAGATACCCTAGGATTACAAAAGTTTACAACACCAAATGCATCGGAATGATACAAGATGTCAAATCACCTCTAATAGACTATGAGATGCGTTCATACTCATAATCACCGCCCGCAAGTAGTGGATATATTGAGACATTTCTGAAGCCAAGTCACGTGTGAAAACCGACTGCAGCTGAAACATTCCGATTTCAACCTTCAACGTCCAAATATCCCCTGAAATGCACAAGGAGCATACTCTGACATCTTTTTGTATAATAATGACTGCGAATGGTTGAAATCAGAGCCTGAGGTTCTACGCATCAAGTGTTGCTAGCGACTGAGTATTTGAATATATAAGGACAGAAATGTATGGCTAGGAAGCACTAAGTAAAATGCTCTAACAAGGAGAAGAAGCATGGTGTGGACAAGTTAACAGCATGTGTTCAAAGGTCTGATATGTGAAATACTTGCGTGGATGGTGCTGAGGCTTTTGATGACGATGCCGGAGAGAATGGTGACGAGTACGATACGCAACATTGATACTCTCCTGTTAAGTGTCTGAATAAGAGGAACTTACATCATATGTATAAATCGGTATCAGTATCGAAACGCGGCCCTATGCTAACCCCTATGGTATATACAGACGTGCAGAAGCTGGGTCTGGATAAATGCTTTACAGCTACCAAGAATTTATCGTGCGTTCCACAGGCACGAGTTTACTTCGGATCAAAGTTGCAGTTGAGTTTATAAGACTTGATGAAGTGTTTTCCCTTTTTGATATAGAGGTATCCTTGATGCATGTCAACGCCAACCGCCCAAACGCCCAGAAACTTGTTCATCGTCTCTTATATCTATCGTCGTCCCTATTATCCCTCCTTCCACCACGATTATAGCTATCTCTGCCCCTATCACTCCTATAGTCCCTTCTATCGTCTTTCCTATCATAATCCCGTCTCGGACTTCTCGATCTTTCCCTCTTCTCCTCTTTCTTCCCGTCTCTTTTCCCGTCCTTCTCTCCCCTCTTCCTGAATTCCTCCTCATCATACACCATTCCGTATCGGTCTCTTCTTCCACCATACTCTCCAGCCTTGTAATGCCTCTTCTTCTCCAGAGTATCTACACCTCCGAATCCACCGCCATGCGTTCTCCTCTTGGAATTTGTGGCCGTTCTCCACGTATCTGATAGCTTAGAAACACTTTGTGAGAAGTCAACGTGAATGCGGTGGTCATCGATGAGTACACCTTGCATCTTAAAGTATGCTTGCTCACAGTCTTTCTGGTTCTCGTATTCAATAAATGCATACTGTAAGCTGTCACCTGTACGCTTGTCGCGGATGACCTCGCAGGAGAGCACTTTTCCGAAACGGCTAAAGATAAGCTCAAGATCCTCATCTAAAACAATCAGCCATAAAAGAACTTGAATATTGAATATCTAGAGACTTACCAGTTGTAACGGGATTGAGCTTGCACACGAACAATACATTCTCCGGTGGTTTTACCTCCGCAAAAGGCAAATCACCGACCATCTCCAATGTCAGAGCTTGCGCTCGAGCCTCACGCTCCCTCCGTAACTTCTCAACTGTCTCCGGGTCATTCTCATCCTCTAAGTTGTCCTCATCTGAGATTCTGACTGTCGCAAGCTGAGCTTTGCTGGGCAATGGACTCTCAGGTGGCTCCACGAGACCCGCCGGATCATCGTATGGATCGTCAAGGACGACAGTATGCTTGATACGAATATCCACTAACGGTCTTCCCTTGTCATCGCAAAATGCGTCGTTGACTTTCTCTAGCGCATCGAATCCCTCCACGACCTTCCCGAAAATCGCGGCCTTGCCATCTAAGTAGTCGAGATCGTCGCCCAACGTGATGATGAACTGACTTGCTGCAAGTCTCTCATCAGGATCACGCGTCGAAGGCGCCGTGGCCATGCTGACAGTCCCTCTCTCCGCATGTTTAAGTTTCGGGTGGAAAGTAGCCGGAAAGGTCCTCTTCGAAGGGCCGTCTAATAGACCCCAAATGGAGCTGCCGCCATCACTTTCTTTAGAATCGGGGCCAAGTGGGTCGCCAGTCTGGAATGAAAAGTCCTTCTGCACGCCGTGAACCGGAGAAAAGTTGTAGTATTTTACTTTGCAGAGCTTCAGGAAGCTAGATGGGTCTTAGTTCTAGGTGTTCAGCGATTTACGAGTATATGTGGGTGGGAAACATACTTTTCGCAGAGTTTTGGAGCGTAATCAACCAGTAGGTCGATTACAATGTCGCCGGCAGAGGTCTCAAGTAGCACACTCATGATGTTTCCACTGTCGCATGAACTTTCGTGCGTGTTTGTAGAGTTTGGGAATTCTTGATGACTACCTCATAGGTGCCTTATGTATCAGGCCGTAGAATGGGGTACAATGAGGTGTACCTGGCACACATGTGCCTTTCTTTCACTTTGCCTCCCTCACCTAAGGTAGGTATCTTCCTTACAACACACCTGGTTAGTGCTATTCTCCAGCCGCGCGCGTAGTCGCAATATTATATTTTCTTTTTCTCTATCCTCAGGGATAAACGGGAGATACGCATGAGAGTGCCTGGTCAAGGGATCCGTGCCAGCCACGTGCATGATGGCTTGCGCATGTGGCATAGAAAGGAGCTTCTCTTACTCGAGTGCATCGAGTGCCCGACACCATGTGACATACTACGACCACCTCTACGAAGCAAGTAAAGTCACGTTGTGCTACACCACTCAAGGCTGGTGATGCGCAATATAGGAGGTACCATGTTCTCTTATAGTTTCATTGTTTGCGGATTGCATATCGTTGCTGTGCTGCTGCTGTTGTTGAGCTCCTTTTTCTGGGTGCAGTCATATTTCAAGTTCTCCAGTGTATGTATGTACATACATTGTACACACACTGCGAATCACATCGAGTCTGGGAATCATCAGGACGTCGTTCGCTGCAATCGTTTGCAAGTACGTACTTATTCCTGCAGTGCTCTACTGTTCTCTCGATATCGTTGTCCTCGACCGGAGCATCATACAAAAGGGTTTCGTTCGTCCTCGACAAGTTCGGCGTATCAACCATTTTCGGATTGTCAACTGTTGTCAACATACTGCGTTTGTCCAGTCATCTTCATGTTCTCTCTATGTTGCAACGTGTGGCAAATGTGTGACTGAAGACTCGAGGACTCTGGCGGTAGATCTTGCCTCAGTTCTCTCAGTCCACAACCTATACTCACACAACGTTGGATAGGCTGTCACAACTGTCACCGTGCTGCAGTCGTTTTGACCACGATGCAATCAATTATCGAAGCTTAACATTACTTCTCAACAGTTTCGTGACTCTACTACACACATTACATACATATGCTTGGGTGCAAGTGGTTGCTCGCACAACAGCACAACGTTTACTTCAAAACCTCCAACCCGGTTCGCTGAGCAGCAGCTTATGGGGATTCCTTACAATGCAATTATCAGGGATCTGTGAAGCCGCATCATATTCTACAATGGCGATCCGCGATGATTTGATGGACTTATGCAGCTAACAGCTGCGAGCACTCGTTTCCGCGACTTGTATTTCCGTTGCCGTTAGAACTACATGTCTTTACATGCCTATATGTGATTGCAGTCATGCTTTGTTGCATACATATAGCACGACTGCAAAGGCAAGAGGCTTTGACGTATATATAGCGCAGGGACCGGAAGGTCTCCCGGCGGGAAGCAATGGTTGCTGTTGTACTTCAGCGCGCAAGCTATCTATTTGTAACTCAGTTCGGATTGTGTCGACCTTGACCCTGATCTTGATGTTAGCCTTGGCCTTACGAGCCGCACCCCATCCTACATCAGGCCGTGCATATCTGAACCATTGGAGATGAGATACATGGTATGAACTCGGTTGGTTTGACGAAAACAAGCTAAAAAGCTGGACGCTTCAAGGTCGACATTGGCCAAGCGTCGACGGCCAAGTGTCTTGCGCCGGACAGTCAGCCTTACCTCCGACATCCACACTGTCCATGTTGACTTACATATACTTCAGCTTGGGCAGCTTTACCTTTTGTGATCTACCGTGCATCTTCACCGTGCGATATACCGGGAGAGACCATGTCCAGCTAGCGAGGAGAGAAAGATCCGATCATCGTCTCTCATCTTAGTCGGCAGGTCCGGTTGTAATGGGGATAACATGGGATAACATGAGATATCTTATGCAACGCTGATTGCCTCGCAGCATCGAACATTGAAACCAGGCTGGCGGTGCTACTGAGATAACTGTCTCTAGCAGCTCTGGGAGAAACGGATTGCCCCCACGGTACTTATGCGGTAGGTACAAGCCGCTTTACGATTTCAAGATCTCTTTTCGGACGTTCTGTCCGTTATGCTTATCACTTAAGGAGTGTTCAACGTGGTATATCTGCCGTACTTCTCGCCTTGGGGGCATTTGTGAACGTCTGTGTTCTTCTGTGAATAAGGAATTTTCACTTCCTCCCATCTGAGCACATAGGTATTTCGTTATCTGGATGTAGCCATGGGCTTGTGTGGACCTCGCCTACTTCTTGTACGACTCTCGACTAAGCATCGAATCGTGTGCTATTGTAAATCCTCCTTTCTGCGCCCGTCTACCTTGGCGAGTGTGTCAACTTGATGGGACACGCCTGGCATTGCAAACAGGCATCCAGACAATCATCCCCATTCTCGATCTCATGATCAGGACTTGCTGCACAGGATAAAAGAGAGTATCACAAACTTTTCTAGAACTCAGAGTCCTGTTACTTGGGATATCTGGCATCCCTGTTCTCAACTGTGAAGTCTGCAGCACCACTGTATGTAATTCTTAGCATGGTGAAATGGAGCTAGCAATGCGCGAACGCGAAAACGTATCTACTACTTCTCCGTACATATTCCTTCTACTACGTCAAATCACTCCTACAGCGAGGCCAACCTTTCCTCAGCTCTTCCCCCTGTCAATCTTGTTTGCTCCTATGCATATTTATTTCTCTGATCCATTCTTCTTCCAAAAATGATGATAGCCGTATTGCCTGCCGTATGCTACCAGCATAGACAGTCATTATGGTATCTCTGAATATCCCGATGGAGCCGATGCAACTTCTCTGTTTACAATTGTTTTCTGCTTCCACGAAACAAGCCCCCTATATCTGGCTATCTAAAGCTGCCGTCAGTTTCACCCCCACACGTGCAATGCTATGGTATGCATATCTTGGTGCATTATATCACGAAACACCGCAGATGCAGCGATAATTATTTGCCAGTCCATGCAGGTAGGAATGGAATACAAATCCAACGAGGCTGTTACCTTTACTGCCATTTCCTGAGCTTCACCCCCAAAAACAAGCATCGCTTTATAAAATGCTGTACTGCTGCGAGAAGCAAAAAAGTTTGCTACACTGCTGCGTCACACAACACCGTTGAAGGTGCATCTTGTTTGTCCCTCCTATATGGGTTGTTGTCCATCCTTATTATCATCATTTGGTAATATTGCGGGATGGCCTGTTCGTTCTACCACTCCTGGGACTCCATACTCACCGGTAGTTGGTGTGTGTCCATCCATATGAGATTTGGGGGCGAGGCTTATACTCTCGGACAACTGCGTCCCTTCAGGTCTTCCCCGTATGTGCTAAGGATGTGCCATAAGTTGAGCTTGTTTAATTCTCTCCTGTCTCTGCCATGTTCATGTCTTCTTTGTTCCTCGAGCAGAGTTTCAAAGTTCCAAGACTGTCTCAATGACTTGTTGCAGCTCCAGGCCTCGTCGCCCCCAAGTCTGAAAGGAATGTTTTGTGGTGATCGCCTCATCTAAAGTCGTTGTTCAATGTCATTCGTCGTTAGCCAGAAATTTTCCGGTATAGTTTGTGAAGATCTGCCGATGGCCTGCGAATATCACTGTTGATTGACACTTCAAGCCATGCTTCCTGCGTGCACCCGGCTGGCTGCCGTACGACAGAGCAAAGCCTGTGGCAGTCTATGAGCAGAAGCCTACCAAAGTTTAGCTCCGCACTGATGAGAGTTGACATGCCTCAAAGAGCTGCTATGTACATTAGTCTCTTCTGATAGTGATATCTGTATCATAATGGTACTGAAGACATGGATCTTTCCATATTCCAATCAAGCTAGATGATGCCTTTCCCAAGCAGTAACACGGGATATATGAATGTATGTCTAGCCCACCTCCTCTACATCCCATGCTACTTCTCTTGCATAGACTCATAGCCGTTGCAAACTCTATAACGTACGGGCCTGCTCCACCAGTGCCATACACTCGTTTATTGCTTATCTATTCCTTGAATCAATCATTCGAATTCAACTTGACACCTGCATCGACTAGCCATCATCGCTGTCAGCGCCAGCAAAGTTAGTTATTACTTGGAACGATAACTTTAAACCACATCTAATAATTCATTCCAGATGGTGACTCGGCCCTATCATAGTGATGAGGAGCATCCTCTTCGCCGATACAGCAGCCGCGGAAACTCAACTTGGCATATCTCTCATGATCGGTTTACTTCTTCAGATCCAATCAATCGTAGACCCTCAGCGCGCGATTTTCAACTTTCTTCTCAAGACAGCCGAAGTGGGGATCACGACTCAGACGGCGAGTCGACCAATCAACCACCTCGGCGAAGAATTGCTGTCGCTGTATGTCTTGTTAATGTTATTAGACAGAACTAAAAACTAACATATAAAAGTGTGGACGTTGTCGCAAGCGAAAAATCCGGTGCAGTGGGGACCCTGGAAATGGGACTGGCTGCTCAAACTGTAAACAAGCAGGGAATACTCAGTGTCAATTCCTCCGAGTATGTCTGCTTTACCTAAACAAACTCCAAATCTTATTAATACTCAATAGGTCCACTCCGACGAGTGTCATTATCTCTCTCCAGGAGACTCTCTCTCAACTTACCAGCCTTCAACTGCACGCTCTGTTCAATGCGTAGTTCCAAGTGTTAATTTTTACCGCCAACCCACCACAACTTATTCCCAAGTTCCTGCGATTAACGCACCAATCGAATCTTCTTACCGCACCAGCTCAGTTCCTAACTATCAATACCCTTCTAAGCAACTTTTCACCAATATTCCTTGGGGCTCTGAGTACAGTGATGAGTCAATAGAATACAACTCATCCAGCAATCCGTACCCTCTACTTAGTCAAGAACCCCTTAACGTTCACAATTATACGCACAATGGATCCCGAAACTGGAACACTCCCCACAAGGAGTCATCGAGCATCTTCGTTGATCAAGATACTTCCTCCTACACGCATAATCCGATTCCCTACAATCATGGCATGCTGTACCGCTCTTCCATCAATACAGATGGCCCTTTCTCCTTAAGCAACATGGCATCCTCCCTCCCAAACCCCTCTCCTATCTCAGACCGTATGCTTCCTAACCCTGCAATGGGGCGCTCGTCACTGAACTACGGCAGATCCGAATCCTACCCCGAAGGCCCCCTGCGCACCCTAAGCACGAACATCAATATGCCGACTTCTATGGCACCCCCAGTCAGTATGAACAGCAGCAGTAATAATGGCGTCTCCCAATGCTCAGGATCCTACCTTCCCCTCTCCAGCAGTCCAGACTCTAATCCCTCGTCCTCTTCCCAGCTCTCCTACTCTCACTCTGTCCCTTCCACCTCTTCCGACCTTTATCCCAACGACTCCCTCTACGGCTCCGAATCTCTACGCCACCAAGACTCTTCAAACTACCTCTACTCCAACGATTCCAGCTCAAGAAAGGACTCACTCAGCAGGAACAGCCTTTCTGGGACCTTGGCCAGCGGCCAGGTCTACAGTCGCGTCCCCAGCGATGCTGGCCAAACATATTCTGCCCGTCGTGCAAGTATGGATCTACAGGCACAGAACACAAGTGCTCCTCTAAGAGCCAACTAGTTTCACGTGACATTTCGATATTCTGTTGTGTATTTCCTTGATCATCAAATCACTTTGGCGTTTCAAGTCTGCGAATCATCTGGGCGGCGTTCTGCATTGGTGAGGTCGGAGGAATAGATAAAACCATGTCAAAAAAATTGGGGAATTTTGGATGACTACGAATTTCGTTTCCTACTCAAGAAAAAAAAAACACTCTTCTGTTTATTCTGTCTGTTAGTTTGTTGGGTGGAAAATTGTATACATAGTGTCTTCTTCTTCTTCGTGTTTTTAGGTGCTCGGATTGTGGTTGGGGTTGGAGTAATGTGGTGGGAAAGAGAAAAGTGTCATGTGATCGTGATCGCGCTTTTTCTAGGTTCATACCGGAGTTTGGAGAGGCTGATTGTACTTATAAGCAAAATGTATGCAGTAGCGAAAGCTAGTGAATGTTACCTATGAGAACTTTTGTATAGTTCCCACGGTAGATGAAATTGTAAACGTCTTGATCTTTGTTGAATTTTGATTTCTTTCTAACGAAACCATTTTCTCCTTTGTTCTCTTTATAAAATAATATTTTTCCTTCTTCTTGGACCTCTTGAATTTTGCAATTTTAAGTAACGAGTCACACAAGTCATAGATTTCGAGTTGCTAAATCATGCCGTATCTATCAACTTAACCACGATTTGCAAAGCCAAGTACAGTCAAATCAATCTCGTCTACTCCAACAGAAGAAGCTTCCATATCCTAAGCTCGCTGACACAAGCTCTATCCCATATTGTTGACCCAGTCTCCTACTCTACCTCTATCTACCTATAATGCCTTAAGGCCATCTCCTAACACAAGCTGGACAAACCCCATCGGACTCGATGATTGAGTAGGTATATCAACAATTGGTCCTGTTGTCTCGCAGCTTTTGTTCGCAGCGTATCAAGATCTCATAGGTAATATCCCTACAGGTGTAGTGGAACTCGCCGATGTTGCACATTTCGTGGGGTATAAAACGTACTGCTGAATTTAGGCTTGAGTTGCGTTGAGGAGTGATTATTTTGGATATTGGAGAGGATGTGAAGAAAGTGCGAATCTTGGTATATGTATTCAAAGTGGAATGAAGGTGGTCAGAGACTAATGTAACCACTTACAGCCAGCCACGGGTTGCAGAGATATATGATGATGGGGAGATTTTGAGAACCTATCATACTCAATAAAGCCTGAGGTTCGAAGTACTCACATTGGCAGCCAAGATTTAATCTCTAATCTTTTGAGGATCCAGTCATATTCAAGTAACAAACAAGGATTCGAGACACGATGTTGTGTTCAGTGATGACATGGAATTCGAAAAAAAAAATATGAATTAGTTGCGTGAGATTCGCAGAATAGCCCAAATGTACTCATTGTTGTTGGCAGAAGAACATACTCAAAATTATGTCATGCTCATAATCAATTGGATGAAGTGGGCTTCTTGAGACATGACAGCATACAAAGCAACTCACACATTCGTAGCACAGATATTTTTGATGATGATTGTTCGATAACCTAGCCAGTTTTCGATGTTTTTTATGATAACTTGGAGGTACAGAGATGCACTTGAACACCTCCTGCCTACTTCGGACTGTGTATCGGCGGAGTTGGAACCATCTCTTGTATCTTGTCAGTAAATGCCAATCAAAATAGAAATGTATCTTACAGTTATGTTTTTCAAATTTAGTTTTTTGTAAACAATTTGCACTGCTGAGCTAGTACCTGTCTTTGATGTAGATCTGAGCATTAGTCTCTCTGGAATGTTGTCTCAAGTTGCTCACAATCTCGATCTTGGTAGGTCAACTCCTTATCTCGCTGTGAGGATATTCTAGGTTCTTCTCCGCGCTTCGCAATCCTCTTCTTGTATTGGTACTTTGACTCGCTGAAATATTGCCTCAAGCTCATCCAAGTTTGTTCCCATAAGGTCCAATGGTAAGAAAGAAGACTATTTTGTCGGGCGACTTGGATGCTTGTGAAGGAGTTTACATGTGTCTGATTGTTATGTTCATATCCTTCATCCAGTGGAGTGCCGGCTTTCGTCTGTTGACTCGCTGTTTTGCTCTTGTTAGCTTCCCGTGCACCGAAGTTCATACTTCCAGCCTCAATCCAATGCTCTTCGAGGCCATGTCCAAGATCTAAAAGCTATGCAAGCCATTCACCCGTAAAAATTGTGTCAGTAACCCCAATTTCCTGAGTACACATGTCCGCAAACCCATGAGATTCGGTTATCTCGGTGAAATTGCTGGTAGCTGTTTCGATACTAAAACCAGACCTAGAAAATTGAGAGCTGACATAATCTGAATTTAGTCCTTGTTCTACGATATTTACTTCAGTGCGTTGCTTCTTCTGCAAGGTTTCTCTCGGGTCCTTATTTGAATAGTGACAAGGAGTATTCCATATTTTGCATTGCGAGCATCCAGTGGCTTCCCTACTACACGCGAATGTTCGAGGTTCTGCGAAGAGACTCAGTACAGGAAGTAGTAACAATGAGGGCAATATATACCGCACGCAT
This sequence comes from Allantophomopsis cytisporea, assembly GCA_024752435.1. Lineage (NCBI taxonomy): Eukaryota > Fungi > Ascomycota > Leotiomycetes > Phacidiales > Phacidiaceae > Allantophomopsis > Allantophomopsis cytisporea. Next base: position 963,382 of record CP103024.1, read on the forward strand.
CACAGTCCTGATCCTGCAACCCAATAGCCTTGAGCAACGCCTTCTCAGGGCTGTTGGCTTTGTCCTTCTCAGCGATCTGGTCAGCTTTGAGGCAACCAAGATCCTGTTCACGGAGCTTTTGTAAAGTAGTATATTGTATTTGGGCATCATGATGAGATCGCATCGTCTGCTTATATATCTCCCTATCATAAGGCTGTTGTTGATTTCGGACATCCAGGAGGTGGTCTAGCTGGGTCAATTTTTGGTGCGCCTGGCGCAGCTGTGGGCGGTAGTGCTCGTGAAGTTCAGAGGTGGATCTGAATGCGCTTCGCGGCCGTGCTGAGTTCTCTAAAGTGTCGGGCATAGGAAGGCCAGTGGCTCTAGAATGCTGGCAGATCTCACAATAGCCCTCTGGATGGAGCATCTCATCCGCAAAGCGCACATTGCAAGGATTCTTGGAACAACTTTCTGTGAAAACGAACTTGCCTGGATGTCGACAATGGGTATAATATTCTTGTGCACCACGACACATATTTGCTAAATAAGAATGGCGAAAACATGTGGGAGTATGTTCTTGCAAGTCCAAATTGCATGATATCCGAAGGGTTTCGGAAGGGTTGTGGGAGGTTCGGAAACAAGAGGAAACTGTGGTGGAAGTTACAAGGAAAGTAGTAACCAGAGGGGGTATTGGCAATAACAGGGATTGAATCGAAAGGTAATGAGGAAACTGAAATCGAGAAGTAACTAGCAAGAGCCGTAATTGAGCGAAGTCAGGGAGTACCGGGGACACACGACAATTGAGAACATACTTAACTAGTACCAGGTGTTGAGATATGATAAGTATAGGTGAAGAAGGAAAGGGTGAGAAACAAGTCTCAATGAGCAGTTTTACATAAAGCATCACAGTGCTTGAGACGCATAATATATGAGATTTCTCATATCCTGGAGCTCACCTTAGGAATATCCAACTATTGAACAGCGCGAATTTCATTAAGTAGCGTGCAGGTTATTCGTCCCCGTACCAAACCAACAAACGATGCCAAACATAGCCAATGCAACTCCTCTTCCATAAATATGCCAGCAATTCACATCAACCTGAATTCGAAGCGTGATCGTTTCGGATATCACAACATAGACCTGAAAATGAATTATTTATGACAGAAGCAAAACACCTTGATTGAAATGCTATAGGTCGGTTCTGAAAGGTCGATCGAAATTCATTCCATCATGTCCCGATGTCGTTCCCTTTGATAACCTAAGCATGATATGATGGAGTACAAAACATAGCTTGTCCTCCTGTACCAGCCACGCCAATTGACACAACCACCATAAACCACAAAATTGGGCGAGTCGTCTATTTGTCCTTCTTCTTGCTGGCACCCTTGACCTTTGCCGTACCTCTGAGGGTCTTCTGTCTGTTCTTGCGTTGCTTGCCTGTAAATCCCACATGTCAGCATAAATCCTCACTATCATCTCGCTGCTTCGATGTATCGTTCGAGGAATGGACGTACGCTGTTGTCTGGATGGCTTCTCGATCTTGCTGGCGAAACCGACACGGACGAGTCTGTAGTGTGGCTCGAACTTCTTGAGGGCCTCTGGGGAGTCGTAGACGAGGGCGAATCCAGTGGTCTTTCCACCACCGAACTGGGTGCGGAGACCGAAGACGTTAACCTGGTCCTTGTTGGCCTTGTAGAGCTCAGCAATCTTGGCACGGAGGTCGTCCTTGGAGATGTTGGCGCGGTTTGGGTGGAGGACGTCACTATCATGTAAAGTTAGATCTTCCTTCTGCAAAAACCAATTCTGCCTGTTGCCCCCAGCGATGCCAATCCCACGCCACCCCGTCGCGCAACAAATTCTGATGCTGCGATGCTGATATCGATGCTTGTGGAGGTGCACTTACACAACCATCTGCTTACGGCCCAAGAGAGGGTTGCGGATGAACTTGCGAGTGCGCAAGGTCACTGGTTGCTCGCGGTCTGCCATTTTTGCGATGTGTGAATCGATCAATCCGAGAGTCTGCCGTCGGTTTGGTGTCGAGACAGAGGTCGGATGAGAAGTTGTCGATGGTCGCTGGCGTTGCAGAGTTCGAAGTTCGCGAGTCTCTCTCGTCGAATCGGCTAACGCTAATTCGTGTCTGTCTCGCTAAGCACCACAGAGGCAAAAATTCTTAGGGCAGTCACCCCTAGTGTGGCTTTTTGGGTGTGGTGTCACGTGAAGAACTTTTCTTTTCTTCTCAAGAGCAAGAGGACGAGGGAAGTGAAGGTCCAGGCCTGGAGATCCAGGTCATTCTTTCATTCAACGACATTTAAAGTAAACATCTCAGGTTGATTTTCAAAGATTCATTCAGTCTCATCAACACTATGAATATCAAGATATCATCAGAATGTCAGCATCAAGTTGATAGATTCTGCCGTCAATATCTTCAATTAGTTGCTCCTTCTGATCTAGCATTCCCAGATCCATCATTTCTCCACCGTGCAGATCTTCAAGAGAAATTATATTCAGAACTTTTCGAAGACGGTGCAATTCAATATGCACCTCCGCAACGTTTTCAGCTGCGAATTCTAAAAGAATTGCTACGAAGAATCGAGAACAGTATCACGAACTGGGAAGAAGACGTAGGTAAATCATCTCTTATGTTATAATGCAATATATATACTCTGATTTTCATTTGATATTTTTATTTGAGGCGAATTTGTATAAGATCAATCTATTCGTGTCTATCAACCTTTTTCAACCTTGATTTGTATCTGCATTACAATCAAAGAGTATCACATTTCTCGTCTACTTTTGCCATGTCATGATCTTTCTGACTCTTCTTCGGCAGGAGGTTTCGGAGAACCTCATAAACTCCCTTGCCAGTCTCTTCTCCTCTTCAATTCCATCTGATATAGAATCTGCTCAGCAAAAAGCATATGTAACATATACGATTTCATCTCTGTCATCTCCCCAAGCTATAGCACCACCAACTATCACTCTTTTAGAAGCCCGGAGTCTTGTTGCTGCTGGGGGAACTACTGGGCTTCGTACATGGGAAGCTGCATTTCATCTTGGACAGTATCTATGTCTACCAGAAAGACGATCGCTTATCGAAGGCAAAGCAGTACTTGAGTTAGGTGCGGGAACAGGATATCTTGCCATTCTATGTGCCCAACATCTTGGAGCCTCATATGTCATTGCTACGGATGGCTCGGACGAAGTCGTAGGTGACATGCCTACAAACTTTTATCTCAACGGTTTGGAAGGCACATCGAAGATAGTTGCGAAGGATCTTTTCTGGGGCCAAGCCTTGGTGGGCAGCGAAGAAGCTGAGTGGAATGGTGGGAGGAAAATCGACGTCATTCTTGGGGCAGATATCACATTTGATAGTTCTGGTATTCCGGCTCTTGTCGCGACTATTTCGGATTTGTTCGAAATGTATCCCGACCTCCAAGTCATCATCTCGGCGACTATTAGGAACGAGGCCACATTTGATAAGTTCCTGAGCGTATGTCGCGTACGGAAGTTTGACGTTCAAGACATCAAATTCCCAATATTGCCTATATCAGAACAGCAGGGACCATTCTATACGGACAGTACACCTATCCGGCTCTGCAACATCTCTCGATCACAGGCATGAGGTAGGGTGATTGACAAGATCAGGATATCATAGGGGTTGAAGAAAAGGGATTGATGAGAGCGACAGCGAACTTATTGTAGAGAGATACAAGGATTCAGCACAGGAAGTGGAATCTTCCCGGATCAGTAAAACTACGAGGGCGTCGATACAAGCAGCCGTGTTATGCAAGGAACAAATCTGTAATTACTAGCGTATGCATGATACCCTGATTGATGACTATGCATAAGATCCTCCAGCGCGATCACAGAAGTTAATTCTTTATCGAAATATCGAATAGACCAGAAACATCTACAGCGTACATTTGACTACTGGTGAAAGCTGCGTTCGGTCGTGTGTAGGCAGATTCAACGATGTGGCAGCTGTGGCATGCTTCGATCATCCGATTTCTACTCCCTTATGTCGCGAGATATACGCCGCAGGCTATCTATCCCAACGAACGTGTGCAAACGCGATTTAGATATCATGCCACGTTAGATTGGTTTTCAATTCTATGCCTGCGTAGATCGGGCGTTATGAGGAATATCCACAGAGAAATGACCTCATAATCCTGGCCCGTTCTTCCAACTTTCTCCGGATGCTGTTTCAACATGACCTCTTTCTTCTCTACGAAATGTGCTGACAATTCTCAAGCAAACACCGAAGCTTGGGACGACTGCGATTTGCGATATGGTGATATGCTTAGCCCAATGTCTGTGCTCAGTAGTAGAAGCTTCCCTCATGACGAAATGGTACCCCATAACAAACCCTTCGAAGCCCCTCAACAACAACATACAATAAGAAATAAAAAATAAAAAATAAAAATAAAAAATAGAAATAAAAAATAGACGCAAGACCGAAATATTGCGGGGGATGGTGCTCTCACTGTCAGCGATCAGCAGAAAAAGAATCACTTCCATCGAGTCTCGCAGGACGAGAGGAAATCATGATTGGCTTTTCATTTTGTTTGATGGATGCAGCAGCAGTGCAATTGATGTGCTTCCGGGGGGGGATGATCTTCTCTTCCAGGTTTGCTCATCTACCGTCTCTATGGGCGAATACCCCACCTTCCAATGAGCTTCCAGACTTCTTGACCCAATCTGAAGGCGCATGTGTGCGTTGCTGCTGCTGCTGCTTTTACGCCGTGTCTGGATGATGAGAGGGTGAGTCGTGCGGAAGGCAGAGAGATGGATATGGTACGTATTGATGAACGTGGTTTTTGGTCGGTTGCTTGAGTATCATGTCAAAAGTTATCTGTATCGACATTGGATTTATTTGACCTTGTGAATAGAAAGGGTGTTGTGTTAGTACCGAGGTCCGTCTTACTTTGATGACATATTCGTTCATATGGTATGTATCGTTAGGAAGTTGATTTCCAATTCGGATTTAATCCTCAATAAACATAATCACGGAGCTATGGTCTTTTTGCCCTATAGAATTCAGTCTCGAAATCAATGCCGGCACTTCAGATTTAACGTTAATTTCCATTACGTTTTTAGATTTCTACAGGATTTAATATTAAAATCTCAATATGGCTTTGGCTTTGATGTCATAAGGCAGGGCCCAAATTTATATAAATAAGATGGTCATAGCAGAAGTGAATACGGACCCCTAATTCCACCTTTCATCTAAAGTTCTCGGATGAGATGTATGTGGCCCCTTTTGCTCTTACGACAATGAATAGAGAATGGAATAGGATAGAGGAACTTGTAATCATTCGGTAGATTTGTAGAGGACGTCTGTGGAGGGACCTGTCTCCTAGCTGGCCTCACCTCATCTCATCTGGTTCCTTGCTCTTTGGTCTTGACCCTCTCACCTCTGCGTCTGCCCTCCTCCTCTGCTACCTAATCGCTTGCTCCTCCATCCATATCCGTAGACACGCAAATACATTACGGCGGCGTCGTCCACTAAACCCTATCGGAGCCAGACACACATCAGACACAACGTGTATCTCTGACAATCCGCAATCCAACTTTCTCGCACCTTCTCTTTCTCTTTTCACAAAAATAATCCTCTTCCTGTAGAGTGACACAGGACTCTTCTCCCTCATCTCCTCAATCCTCTGCAGCGTGAAGAGCTTGCAAAACAATTTTTGGTGGTTGTGCTTCTCGCTCCGACCCTTGCTGTTCCGGCAAGAAATAGAAAAGTCGTTGGTTCTACCTTTTCTACGTTAGTACGGTATCTCCATTCATAGCATAGCAGCTCCATAGGGCCCTGCGCGCGCATACATACACGCACCGCACACCCTACCGGGCCTTATACGCCGCACCGTGCTCGCCCGCCAGAGCTATCTATCTACCTATCTACCTAAGTCAAGCACCCAAGCAAGCCCACATATCGGGGATTTGTGCACAGCCAGGGCCACTTCACATACATCCCGCACTGCTGCGTATACCTCCAATTTATTCCAATTATTGGATCAATCAATCAATCAATCAATCAGTCAATTAATCAATATCGACAACAAGTCACACTCTTCGATCATCCATACATTACAATTGATATATCATCTGCACGGAAAAACAGGTGCTGCTTCTTTGATTCATCTCGGAGCTCTATTCTCTTCGGAGCACCTACCGGACCTTTATTCATACTTCACGGCACTGCACTGCACTGAACCTGAACTGCACGGTTTATTTGGTACTGTCAAATCACTGTCTGTCAGTGTCTTTTGGTGTCGTCGCTGTGTTTTGTTTCTTAACCATTGGCGGCCGCTACCTCTCTCCAGTGTACACCAGGGCAGATCACAGTTCGTGCTTCATCATACTACATTATATACCTTGCTCACTTCCGCACTTCAGCACTACGGAACAAGTCGATAGTGCTTCGACAAGGTACATACAGTTGCTTCTACGGTGAACTCTCCCCCAGCTTTGCTAGAGTTCATCAACAATACGGCTATCCAGAGTGCCACATAACGTCAATTAGCAATTGACACCCTTTTGTGTCCTTTCAAGCCAAAAATCACCGTCATCAGAGGCCTAATCGGTACTGTTGTTCTACGGCGGTGCAACTGCTATCCTGGCTCGTCCTACTATCCGTATAAGATATTCCTCCTCACCGCCTTCGACCATCATCTTGGATTTCTTATTCGACTGTTGTGTGTCTTTCCCCCCTCTCATCTTTTTCTATCTCTCTCCGCAGAGGACCTCCACAGTATCTACGCTGCCAAATTGGGAAGCAGTATACGGAGAAGCTACCGGAGGACTCGTCACTTCGACCCTCAACTGCGCCGAAATTGCCATTCTGTGCCGCTTCGTCTCCTGCACAATTATACAGTCGATTCTGCCAGTCTTGCCATACCTGCTACTCTGCTTCAACCCACTTCCCTCCCTCTACATACCTTACTCAACTACTCCAGCACCCTCTCACCTTATTCTTACCACCTTTTCAACAGCCTCGACCATAACCTTCATCCCCGTCTTGACAGACGGTAATCCTTGGTGTAAGGTTGAGTGCTAACGCCCCCCCATCTACTACTCAAAATTCCACCGCCCAACACGCTCCCGCTCAAACAGATAGACGCACAGAGGGTCTTTCAAGGTCAAAGAGTCGATCAGAGCCCCTAAAAGCTCTACCTTGAAGCAACCCAAGCAGCTATTCCTAGTAACGGATGCACTGCAACTGCATCTTCAAGTGCAAACGCGACTGCGACTACGACTGCATCTCAACAGCTAAAGCAGTGTCTACCTTACTCACTATTCAAAGAAACACGGGGCACATCACTGGCCATCACAGGCCATTACAGGGCCACTCCAGACACCATAGGCTCTATAGGCACTATAGGCACACACATATCCTTCATAAGTTCTAGACGGACAACAATTAATTGTTACACGCCACTTCAACTCCACAAACCAACCACCACCCTTTCACTCACCCACCCCCCCCAGCCCAAATATCACGGCACTCACCACCAGAGAGCCAACTCTCACCACACTTTCTACTACTTCCAAAGACCGCACCGGGGGCCACATTTTAACACAACAACAAAACGAAGAAGGCGAAGAAGACGTAGGGAAAAAAAAATATATTTCACACCCCCCCTACACAAAAGCCCCTCTACAAAACAAAGGAGGAAATCATAGATCACTTTTTTTATTCATTAGAAGAGAAAACATAATTTCAACCACACGTCAGAGAGATTAACAAACATCAGCACAGATTGAGAATATTCCACAATCTCACTCATTCACTCACGAAAAGTCGACTTTGGTAATTCAACTCTCTCTCGCTTGTCGAACAGTTGGAGCGTCACGCGGAACCGATTGCAGAAGTTTCGCAATAGGAGCGTCTCTCTAAACCACCGATCGCCCGACTAACCACACTCACGACTACACACCTCTCTCTCAACCTCATCGCGCAACCAACACGACACACCGATCTCATTGCGACTGGTCCGCAACCTCCTAAACCCCAACCACCAGAGGACCTTGCCCCCTCGACCGCGTTGATATTCGCGATACCATCCTTCGTGGCTTCTCACCCATCGCAACCAGCCGCATTCGGCTCCATAAGCGCTACGCCTCACATCCGCCAGGACCAGGTAGATAGAGAGTGATCGACAACGACATCGCGACTTGACACGCTGCGCCGATACTCTCGACCACGTCGCAGTCGTCCACCACTACCATGAACAACGTTAACATGGGCGGCATGAACCCCATGGGAGGTCCCGTTGGTGGTGGCATACCCATGATGAACAATGGCATGGCTGGCGGACAACCGCGGACGATGCAAGATACCCAGAAATTCAGAGCGTTGCTCAACACGTACATATACGATTATTTCATCACAAATGAGATGCATGATTGCGCGCGAGCATTGATCAACAGCAAGCAGCCTCTCAACCTGAACGAATCGAAAGGAAGTCGCGACGAGAATGGCAACCTTCTCAACAACGGCGTCGGTGATGACAACGGGGATGACATGAAGGTGGACCCGGATTCGAAACGTCCCGCTGACCTTCCAGCACCTCAACTTCCCGACAAAGCAAACTCGGACAGCAACTTTCTATATGACTGGTGGTGCCTGTTCTGGGAAATGTACGCTGCTCAACGCGGTGAAACTGGTCAACGCAACAGCATCAAGCCCTATTTGCAATTCACGGTACGTGCCTTCCATTTTTGTGCGACTCTATTGCCGGGAACTGACATCCATATCTAGCAACAAGCGCGTCTAAAATCAGAGCAACAGGCAAATGCCCTTCGTCAAATGCGACCGGACCTCATGAATAATCCTGCCGCCTATCAGCAGATGTTGATGCGCAATCAGCAGAATGGAATGATGCCAAATGATATGGCCAGAAAGGCTATGGCGAACAGCCGTAATGCGTAAGCTTAAAATCAGAATTCATAACAGTGCAAATGACTTATGATTGAATTTATTAGTACCCCTCAACAATTGGCGATGATGAAGCAACAGCAAATGCAGCGAGATGGATCCGATCTGGACGGTAACCGACGCCCACAGTCACCAAGCGGCTCCGAAAATGCTCCTTCACCATCCAAACGACCTAAACTCGAAGGCGCCCCCTTCAACGGCCAACAGGGGATGATGCCGAATGGACGTGGACAACCCCAAGGCATGGGACCAGGCCAACAGGTGGGACCCGGCCCCAACAGCGCAAATTTACAAGCACAGATGCTTCAACTTGGTGTCAACGCGCAGTCTCTGACTCCTCAGCAGTTCCAGGTATTGCAAGCCGCACAAGCCAACAAGGGTGGTGTTCAGGCATATGCACAATCTCTAGCTCAGCACCAACAGAAACAAATGCCAGTTAATGGCATGCCAAATGGCGCGCTTCCTCAGAGTCAGGGATCACCAATGATGACTCAGGGTGGAGATGGTATTTACGACCAGTACAATGCCAATGGATTGGGTCCAAATGGAATGCCACGTGGTGCAGCTGGCCAGCCTGGTGCTGGTGGAAACCATGCTCTTCAGGACTATCAGATGCAACTGATGTTACTTGAACAACAGAACAAGAAGCGGCTCATGATGGCCAGACAGGAGCAAGACACTTTCACAGGTGGCCGTGAGGGAAGCGTGCCAGTAGCAGGCGTACAAGGTCCAAATGGCCAGCCCATGCAGGGTACTTCCCCACAAGCCCCAAGACCGGGAGTATCCCCAAATCCAAATGACATGAAGCGAGGAACCCCGCAAATGGGTAATGCTGGTATTCCATCCCCTGACGGCCAGGCACGCAACTCACCAGCAAACATGAATTTCATCCCAGGACAAATGGACCCAAACATGAATCCGGCATTTTATAACCAGATGAAGGGTATGGAAGGTGGTATGGTTCAAGGTGGTATTCCAAATGGCATGCGCCCTCCTAACGCTCAACCTGGATTCGGCAATCAAATGAATGCTCACCAGATGGCCATAGCGCGCCAACAGCAACAGCAGCAACAGCAGCAACAACAAGCTGCTCAAGCCGCGCAGATTCCTGGATGGCAAGGTCCTAACGGAGCTCCAATGATGAACCAGCAATCTCAGCAGGGACAACAGCAACAGGGTCAACAGCAGGGACAGCAAGGACCGCAAGTACCAACTCCGCAACAGATGGGAACTCCTCAGCAACGCGCAATGCCTCCTCCTTCGGCCCCAGTAGCTGCAGCAAACGGTAACGCTCGCACACAGCCTTCATCGCCACAACAGCCTCCTGCACCTCCGACCCCATCACAGGCAAATAAGGCTAATCCAAAGGCCAAGAAAGATACTAAGGATAGAAAGGTATACATCAAGCTTTGCGAAATGGATTTTATTTGTAGAAATGTTGACATTGACAACAGAAGCCGGTCAAGAAGGGCGCGACAGCCGCGACGGGCGCTACTCCTTCCGCCGAGGCCCCTGCCGAACCAGCAACCCCAACGCCAGCGACGCCGATCACTCCAGTCCACCCTAACAGCTTCAAGAACCAAAATGGAGCAGCACAACCGACAACAAATGGTCAGGCACAAGCACCCGCTCCGGCTCCAGTCATTGCTGCGCCACCGCAGCAAGATGCTACGCAACAGCCATTTTCTTTGGACGATGGTGGAATGGTAAGATTTCTTCTAGCCTTTGATTGGTTACCTTACTTACATGGAATCCAGTTTGGAATGCAAATGGGCTTCGACAATCCTGGCATGAGCAATTCGGACGTATTGCAGGACTTTGACTTTGACTCCTTCCTGCATCAAGATGGGGATAACGGTGATGCATTCGCCTTTGATCCATCAGGGTTCAACATGGAAGGTGGCGAGATTGGTGCTGAATGAAAGCGGTAATGGCGTTTGACAAGAAAGTTGACTGCAGTTTCAACTTTGAGGTCCCCCATTTAACGCTCACCATGATCATGACGATAATGTCTTGCATCTAAATACGTCTTCTCTTTTTGGTTTGCTCTATGGCGTCCCGGGGGTTCTCTATGGATGAAGATTTCGCAAATACCAAAGCTCCTATTATATCCTTACTATCATCAAATCAACCACCTAACATCCCCCCTTTTCCAAAGTATGGGGGGAAAAGTTCATAATTTCAAAACAATCGCGCAGAATTCATTTATACATGACTCGCAAGCGAGCGGAATCCACATTGTCCACTTTTATCTTTTTTTGCTATTACTCCCGTTTTTTCGTTTCTCACCATTTTCTTCTAGAGGAGAGGTTCAGAATTTGGTTGTCAAAAAGCTTCATTTTCCATTATCCAACTGAACGAAAATCCATTTTCTTTTCGGCTTTCTTCGAGAGATCATCACGGCAGACGCACCAACCCCCTCTTCTTTGTCAAAGCCTGTCCTTCGATGATCTCTTTCATTCTACTTTTCTCACCCACTCTCCCAAAGGTCGTGTATGTGGGCTTTCTCCACGCCAAACTTGAGCTCCACGCCTATCCGGTTACTCGCTTGCCTGGCGCACCTCCCATTATCGCGGGTCCTTCCTCTCTGTCCCTTCGACACGAAGCACCCTGCTGAAATGGAAACGTCCGCTTTGCTCCCGGCTTGACCTAACGCTCGATGTCCGTGCACCTTGTGTCTGGCAGTTAATATGCGTATAGTCTATTGCGCACTCCTATATCCAACGCCCATCGTGCAGCTCATCTGCAAGCGCATCCTCATATCCCGGCCTTTTGTCTCCATCTCACCTTTCGTTATCGCCGCTGGGAATGCATCCCGGAGCTCGGGTATTCCTCACGTCTTTCTTCATCTTTTGTGTCCTGCGTCAGAACGTTGTAGTGTGTCGTTGTCAGTGTCTGTCGTTTTCCACTTTTGTCTACTGCGTTCCTTGTTTGTTTTGTCTCTGGAGCTGTGCTTGTATTTGGACCTGCGCTGTTGCTGCTGTGCGTTGTGGGCTTGGGCTTGGCTAGGGCTGTTTCTCCGCTGGCTGTGTACTTATTAGGTCTGACTGAGGGTGGTGGGCCGTGGTGGGCTGCTTCTGCCCCTGGCTTTTTCGGGCGATAAAGGAATGGGATTTTTTTTTTTGTGAGATGGTTTATGTGTGGTCTTGCTGCTGTGATTATGTAAATCGTGTGTGATTGAATGTGATTGCTGTGGTCGTGAGGTTCCGGCTGGGGGTTAGCTATCCTATTCTTGTCCTCCGTACTGTGAGATTTTGAGTTGATTTCTTGCCCCTGAGATGCCAGTTGGTGAAAATTCCGTGAACAAAATGTAGAGTGTGCTATCATAAGCGTCGAGAAATGTTGGATAGGCTGATATCAGGGTGTAGGAATCAGATGTCACTGAAAGCTACGATTGAATATGATTTCACTTCCATTGCTTCAATCGAACATTAATCTGTCATACATCATGACAAGGTACATGACTCACAGCAGAACATTACTTTTCTTTGATAGTGGAAACCATTTTAGAAATCGAGAAGAACATCGCTTATGACAGAATATCACCCGTGTGTAAGATTCATCTTTGTTAAAGGAAGTAGTCTTAGCCAAGGAAATAGTCCTCATAGAACAGAAGAGCTGGGTGCTGTAGAAGAGTTGATATCCGGATAACGAGAATCCCCGGCCCAATAGCTTACAGTATATAAAAACCCACGTTAGACAGTGTAGATAGTGCAACATAATACCTCTTGAAAGGACAGCCACTACATCGTGTGTTCGTCAGGTGTCAGGTGGGAGAAAACGGCACCTACGTTTATATTATGTTGAGTGAGTCTTAATGTTACGAGCCTAGCACCAGAGCTGTTGAGTTGTTGAACAGACTCACCAAACGAAACTGATGTACGAATCACCAACTACCAGTACTCACCAAATAGGAGCCTCAAGCGAATATAAAAGACCCTAATTCTGCACACTTACAAAACCATCGAATGAAAGCTGATGTCATTTGAGATTGATGTGTGCGCACTTGCCAACTGTGTCTGTATTCGTACCTCCCTGAGCGAAACGAATGATGAAGAGAACACGAATGATGATAAGCGTGTAGATGATGATAAGCATGTGGATGATGGCGGTAGTCGAAATGGTGAGATACAAATTTGGAGCCAAGGTTGATGGCCAGGTAGTGCTGATGTCCGCATAGACAATTGCGCTGGAAAAAAGATTCGATGTTGAGTTCAGAAACCAGAAAGGGGCCTTATATTTATACGCGTAAGATTGCTTGGAATAGCATGCTGATATTGCGCTCACTGTCTATTTCAAGGGGTAACAACACAAGTCCCTCACATTGCGGTATGCAAGTGAAGTCGAGTTGACTGCATCCTAACACGACTCATCATCTCATATTGGTTATCATCACAATCGCAATACAACCTTGTGGGAGACGAGATAGTTATTTGTTATACAGTTCATGTTTTTAAAGGTCAGAACATAGTTGTAGCTGGGGACATCGTAAATCGGATGATAGATAGCTTGGAATGTATGTAAAGAAACAAAAAAGCATAAAAAAGAATACAGCCGTTGGGAAACTGAGACTCGAACCGCAGAGCTTGGAGTAGCATTTTTTTTATAGAAAAAAGACCAACCCGATGATTCATCATGGCGTATACGCAACCCCTTCTTAAAGGTGCAATTGGTCTCCAAAGGTTCCTGCCAACTGAGCTATTGAGGTTATCGGAGAAGGTGCCTACATTCGGCTTATTTGATTTCATATATCTTCCTTGCAGTTCAGAGCCGTCAACTAAGCAGCTTGTATTTTGAATATATAATTGCTTAAATAAAGAATGAAATTTTACGAATCTGTAGTGGTTCCTGTCGTCTAGACGTCGGCTGTCTTGCCTTTCCATAATCCCTATCCGTAGTTGTATCCAACATGACGGGTATCCCTACTTGAAACAACTAATGTACAACTACCACGAACACCATCTAGCAAATTATAATACATCGATCATTGAACACTAATAAACAAATCCTCACCCCTTCGTGTAGGTGTCAGTCTCGGTTTCCAACCCGGCGTGCCGGGCAACTGTCCTGCATCCCCATATCGTCCTCCCTTCGCGCCCCCTCTCCCCTGTTCACCATCGTCTCCATCACCCTTCATAATCTTCCACCCCTTCTTCCCAATTCCCTTGCCCCTCTCACCATTCCTATCCCCTCCTTCCCCCGCACCAACAGTCAGAACAGGCGCCCTACTTCCCCGCCTCTTCGCAAACAGCGAACTCGTCGTGCTACTCGCCACACTCGGCGTCGTTGATGTCCGTCCATCAGACGGCGACGCTTGCGGTTGCATGAACGGTGCTTTTGGACCTCGGGGAAGCTGCGACGGCAAGCTTCCGATACCCCGCAAATCCTGTGACCCCTGCGGCTCTTGTGGACCCTGTCCCTCATGACTAGCCCAGAGGCTATTATATACTGCTGCGGTTTCGGGAGGGGGTGGCAGATTCCGTTCGCGGGATGCACTAAGTCTCCGGGAGCGTGCAGCATTCGTCTCGAACTTTTCCCATGGCTTGGATGCTTGGGTACGTGTAGCATATGGACCAGGGTTGGTTGGCGGTGATAAGGAGCGAGCAGTATATGGACTGGGATTAGTAGGAGAGATCTGTTTCATCTCCTTGTCACGTTGCACTGCAGCCGCGAAGTCAGGCTGGGGCGGCGGTGGAACGAGGCGGATCGTGTCTTGCGGGAGACGTCCTGCTATTGTTCCTGCTGATTTTTGACCCTCTGCAAATCGTCCTCCTGCAAAAGGACTTCCTGTGGCCGTACCTCCCGGACCTAGACGAGCATTAGGCAGTGGGCGTGGGGATTCCACAACCGGCGATAGGTCGCCGGATACGCCGGATATGCCCGTCTTTGGCTGATCGTCGAAGATACTATCGAGGGACTCGAAAGACGTAAGAGACGCAGAGGAGCCACGGTCTCGGTCCGCGCGGTAGGGGTGGTATTGCTTGTAGCTTTTCCGGGGCCGATTCATAATCGAAGAGGACGCACTATGGGCAGTAGAGGGCTGGGCACTATAAATACTCGACGACTGAGTTGGTGGCCTGAAAGGCTGCGAATAGTTATTGCTCGGGCGCCGCGGTATGTTAAGTGGTTTGATGTAAAGGGGTGGCGGGATTTGAAGCGTATCTGGTGTGTTGCGATTCTCTGGCTGTGAAGAGTTGAGCATTGTAGACCGGCGTTGCGTGCTCGGCGTTTCGAGATCTTCTTCGAAGGTCGTTTCAGTACTTGCGCGCACGGGAATCGTCAAGGGGGGCTTAGGGAAGCCAAAGGCCTGCGGCGAGCGCATACCTTCTTTCGGAGCGGAGAGCCCCATGTCTGGTTTCTCGGGGAGGAGTTTTGACGAGCGTTTTCGCCATATTGGAGAGGTTGATCTGGCTGAGTCGGCAGATACTGCTAGGCCAATCGTATCTGCGGGTATACTTCTTCGAGAAAACATGTTTGGTGAGGTTGAGGGGCCTCGTGGCGGTACTTGTGGTGGTATCTTGGTCGCTAGGCCGTTAGGAGTCCCTCCTGGTCCATATATCATGGTTTTTGTTTCGTTTGGACCCCGAAATCCAAGATCGAGACTTGATGGATAGTTGGGCTCTAATTGGAATGGAAGCATGTCACTATCTCGATTCGCGCGAGCTCTTTTGCGTCGAAGGCATGCTACCAGAACTAAAGCCCCAAGAGCAAGTGAAGCTCCACCAGCGCTTCCAACTGCTATGCCAATGACTTGGGGTCGAGTGAGTGTGGAAACGGTAGCTGGGGAGGATGTATCTGATGCCAAAGACGCTGAGGTACTCGAAGTTGTACTTGAAGTTGTACTTGAAGATGAGATGGAAGAGGAAGTGGTAACAAAGGAAGACGTGGGTTGTGACAAAGTGGTAGATGTTGTCTGCGAACTTGAAGTACTGGTCGTACTGCTAGCAATCACAACTGTGGAAGTTGTCGAAGTACTTGAGCTCGAGGTGGTTGAAGCAGACGGGAACAACAACACCCCACTTGAAGAAGGGCTCTCCAACAGGGTAGCTGTAAGTGTAGCATGCGTATTCGGTAGAGCATCAACTTGTCCAATACACATTGAATATGCATCCTCAGTGACCGCCTCACTAGCATCCGCCCCAGTACAGGTCCCGATGTCATCCTCAGAAATGATGCATTGTAGAGCACCCTCTGCAATCGTATATCCCGAAGTAGTGTTATGCGAACAAAGGCATTGTAACGACGGTGAGCTAGTACAGGAACTTATAGGAAAATTTGCGTCAAGGAATGATTCGAAGCATGCTTTTGCACAGTCCGGCACGAAATTAGAGAGTTCGGCGGACAGATAAAAGGACGGCGAGGCACTGGAGGCAGCGCTCGTGAAGTGGTATATATTTATGAGTAACAACACACCCAAAGGTAACAATGCCATTATTCTGGAAGTCTGAATTTGAGAATCAGTATCTTGTTTATCAAATTCTAAAGTCTGAGGGAAATCTGAGGGTAGCCGCCCATGCGGCCAGATTCAAAAGCCCGAATAATTACCTGAAAGTAGAGATTAAAAGCTACAACTTGACGACCAGCGTCTCCACATGATTATAACAACTAGAGAAAGGAGAAAAGAAAAGGGAAAAAATGCAAGGAAATGTGTAATGAACGTCTTCTCAGACAACCAAATTGAAAGAAAATTGTAGTACGGTGGAAACAATCATGAACATGAGAGAGAAGAAGCCGCTGTGAGAGAGAGAAATTGCGGGCACAGCAGAGATCAAAGGAGAAGAAGCGATTGAGATTCGCACACCCACGATACGATAGCCATCCAGGCTATTTCCGTTCCGGAGGGGTTAATTGATACTACGAGGGTTAAATATTGGCTATAGGACAGCACTTCTGCATCATATCGGTAAGAGGCACATTATGTCTGGCCATTCAGTTTTTAGTGGGCGCTTCCATGATACTGCTTCGGTTTGGTGGGTTCTGGAAATAGAGGTATTGTGAGATGTGAGTGGTCGTCGAGAGTTGCGCGGTTCCCTGGGCGCCTACAGGGCGAAATGAGCTGCTGGACCAATCACGTGCTTTCGTGTTTGTCCAATGATCAAGTACCCCATTTGTTTCATTTTAGAAAATATGGTTTGTCTTTAAGTCTAAACGCTGCAGCCTATATTAAGGTCTGCTTCGGCAAAATCAGATCATGTCGTTCAAGATTGTTACGTCATGAAAGGATGTTACAATAAAGGACCGAGCGCATATGGAAGCTGATGCAGTGCTACAAATTGTGCTCTTTTATTATTCTACTCAATCATCGATGATATTCGAAGTAGTCATGGAAAACACTGGTATGCCCCCGGCCAAGCTTGGACATCACAACGATGTCATGAGCAATGCAAACGCCCGCTTTTGTCTGATACCCTCAAACAACCACAAAAGGAAAAGAAACAGAAATCCCAAATCAGGACCTCTCAATTTAAATCTAGTACTTGAGGTTGGTTCCAGCACGGCTGGACTTGATGACCTTTTGGACAACTTCCTCAGTCTCGTCCCAGTCATCCTGGTTGAGCTTGATGAGATCGATGCCGTAGTGGTTGACAATCGATGCGAGGGCCTGGAAACTCTGCTTATCGTAGACGAAACTGATACTGACACCGACACGTCCGAATCTTCCAGTACGACCAATTCTGTGAAGGTAGGTCTCTGGATCTGGTAGTTCGTCTGAGCGGCCCTTCATTGGAATATCGTAGTTGATGACCATAGAGACGGATTGGACATCAATACCACGAGCAACGACATTGGTAGTGATCAAAACCTTGGCTCTGCCCTCACGGAAATTGTCGAGTACACGATCACGCTCTGCACCATCGAAGGCTCCGTGCAATGCGGCGACCTTGTGGCCCTCTGCTGTCATTCTCTGCTCAATTTTTGAGGCTGTATCTCGGCGCTGCATCTCATTAGTAAAGCTCTTATAGCACAATATCATTGGAATATACCTTGACGAAAATGATAGATGATCCAATAGTCATCAAACCGTAAAGCTTGACAAGAATGTCATACTTCCCTTCCTCACTAGGACAATCCATGTACATCTGCTTGATTCCGGCGACTGTAAGCTCCTCATGCTTCAACGAGATCTCGTTGGCACCCGGGCAGAAGGTCTGTGCATAGCTCATAACCTCTGGAGGGAAAGTGGCAGAGAAAAGGAGGATCTGGGTTTTGCCCTTTGGCAGCAAGCTATTGATTGATTAGTTTTGCAGAAATAATTGTTGTGGAGGAAGAAACGCACTTTTTAACACGAAGACACTGTCCACCAAGACCTTGTTGGTCAAGCATGTTGTCGGCCTCATCAAGACACAATACCTTAATTTCTTTTGGGTCAAGCTGTCTGCGCTGAATTAAGTCCACAACAGTGCCTGGAGTACCGACAATAACCATTGACTTAATCTTCTGACCACGCTCGTATGCTCCAGGAACTGCGGCCTGTACGGTTAAACCCTCCACAAACGATCCGATAGATCTGACAACACCCTCAATCTGACGAGCAAGTTCGCGACTTGGTGCCAGGCACAGAGCTTGTGGTTGTTCTGGCATAGAATGGTCCAGTCGAGAGAGGATTGTGAGGACGAAGGCGGCTGTTTTACCAGTTCCCGACTGGGACTGTGCGATCATGTTCGATGGTGGATTTTTCAGGAGGAGAGGAAGTGCCTTCTCCTGGATCTTGGAAGGTTTCTTGAAGTTCATCGAGTAGATACCTTTGAGAATTTGAGGATCACTGTGGTATGGGTATCAGTGTTGCAGACTCATAGTGCAAATTGTCCAGACTTACATTCCGAGTTCCTCAAAAGAGCTGATAGAGTACAATGGGTCTCCCTCTTGAGCCTGAATGTCGCTCAGCTTGACCTCAACATCATATTCGGTGTCGTGGAGCGAGGACCCGTGCATTGGCACAGAAGCACCATCGACCTGTTCAGCGGCAATGCTCTTCTGCTCCTCAGATGGCTCTCCAGATGGAGAGGCGACCTCATCTGCCCATGATGTTTTTCCTTCGGCGGGGGTGAACGAGCTTGAGGCGGGGTTGAGAGGCGCAGGTTGAGTAATGCGATCGGCAAGGCTACCAGATGGCTCAGACATGGCGACTGGTTGTGTGGTTGTGGAATGGAAGTGAGTGGTAGAAAGGTTTCGCGGAGAATCGAGAATGCTGATATGTGAAGCTACAACAAAGAGGGTTGTCGGTGCTTTTGGGCGTAGACGACCGAATTCCTAGTAATAAAGAAGAGATCGTGCGACGGCGATGCGATTTTGCGACGTAGGGAAGTGCGCAAAGAGGAGTTGCACTGAAATATTGTATGTGATGTGGCGCAGTATTGTCAAACGAATTGAAGAGGACAATAAGAGCGACGATACAATCGGGAGAATGGAGGTGAGATTGTTGTCAGGTTGAGAGGTCGAGCTTCTCAATAAGCAATGAGTAAGGTGGATGAGGTACAGTACGAATTTCTAGAATCGAAGCTCTCTCTGTCTCTCTCTCCCACCCGACCCGTACCCAGATCGATGAACGAATAGCGGAACGCGGGGTTAAGTTTTACCGCCTTCCGGCTTCAGCCTCCCCAGCCATGACATGCAGCCTTTTAATGCCTTTGGGCCTAAATCTGCCTGTCACCGCTTGCCATTACTACCACCATAGGTAAGGTAGGTAGACGTGACATGTATGTAGTGTGGCGTGGCGTGTACATACATGGTAGTAGAGTCAGGTAGAGTCAGGTAGACTCAGGTAGACTCAGGTAGAGTAGCTATGCTGCCCAACTTATCCCCGAAAGCCTAAGCGCACGTGATTAATCCCTGCTAGTCGTCCTATGTAGGTATGGAGTTTAAGTCTCATTCGAGGCACAGCCAGGCTGTCACAACAGTAGATAGTGGGGTTGGAGAGTTGAAGGTGTTCCATGCACAGGAGGACTGGACTCACCAGCTCATTACCACCACCACCACCACCACTCCGCATACATAGTGATATTCACACAACACGAATCCCTTGGCCGTCGACCATGTATCTGCGACTCACCCACTTTGAATGATTCTCTGTACATTCCCGTCCTCCTGAGAAATAGTCCACTGTCATGACCGAAGTCGATATTGCGCCCAATTTCGGCGCTGAATTAAAGGTGTGTATTGGGGAGATCGCTGTCGCAATGCATCTCCACTTGTGCTGACCCCGTAATCACAGGATGCATTCAAACCCGTCAACAATTGGGTTTCGAATGGAATCGTCTGGTTGGATGATATCCAACAGTTTTACAGAGAGAGAAGTGCCATTGAGAAGGAATACAGCGCAAAGCTAAATGCGCTGGCGAAGAAGTACTTCGATAAGAAATCTAAGAAGTCCAGCAGTCTGAGTGTCGGTGACACTCCTGCTTTGACCCCGGGTTCTCTGGAAAGGTGTGAGCTACAGCATGTCCTCATAGCTATATCCATATACTAATGATGAACTTTCAGTGCTTCCTTGACCACATGGACTACTCAGCTCACCACACTCGAAAGCCGGGCCACCGAACATGATCGATTTGGAGGGGACTTGATCACCCAGCTTGCTGACCCTCTAAAGGTCCTTGGTACAAGATACGAAGAGCTTCGAAAGCGTCATTCTGACTATGCCGAGAAGCTAGAGAAGGAAAGAGACTCAACATACAACGATCTGAAGAAGACGAAGGCGAAATATGATGCTTCTTGTCAGGAGGTGGAGAACAAGCGCAAGAAGGCCGAATCATCCTTCGATTATTCCAAGACAAAAGCGCAGAACGTATACCAGCAGCAAATATTGGACATGCATAACGCGAAGAATACCTACTTGATCAATATAAATGTCACCAATAAGCAAAAAGAAAAATACTACCACGAATATGTCCCTGATCTTCTGGATAGTATGCAGGAGCTTGCGGAATCTCGAACTATAAAATTGAACGCTATGTGGTCGTTAGCAGCACGTCTAGAGAGCGAGATGCTGTCTCGAAGCTCCCAGTTCATCGACCATCTTGCCCAAGAGATTCCACGGAACCAGCCAGAGCTTGATTCTATGATGTTCGTTCGGCATAATGTTACACCATGGCAAGAACCCGCGGATAAAACATTCGAGCCAAGTCCGGTTTGGCACGATGATGGCGATATGGTAGTTGACGAGACTGCCAAGATCTTCCTTCGTAACGTTCTCAGTAAATCCAAAGGGCAGCTAGGGGACCTTCGCCGAGAAGTCGACAAGAAAAGAAGAGAAGTCGAGGGTGTAAAGCGGGTAAAACAAGCCATCCGAGAAGGCAAAGACAAGCGTGATGAGGTAGAAGTTGTACGGGCTATATTCGCCATGCAAGAAGAACTTCATCAACTAGATCACAAACGCCTGACAGCAGAGATTGAGGCCTCCACCATTACTGAGGCTGTGGGTGATGTGACCCTTGGCGCCAGATCTCACAATTTTAAGGGGCAGACCTTCAAGATTCCAACCAATTGTGATCTTTGCGGCGAGCGTATATGGGGTCTGTCAGCAAAGGGATTCGATTGCAGGGACTGTGGCTACACTTGTCACTCTAAGTGCGAGATGAAGGTTCCTGCTACCTGCCCCGGTGAGCAAAACAAGGAGGAGAAGAAGAAATTGAAGGCAGAGAGGCAGGAGGCAGCCAATGCAACAAAGAAGCCTGCTCCAGGAGTGGCCGACAGTGTAGCTGAATTACCAACACTGAGCAGATCGGATACTTCCAATACGATGAACTCTCTGAGTTCCGGATATGCCGCAAGTGCGAGTAGATCTGTAGGAGCGCCTCGAACACCAACAGAAGACGCTCCAGAACGAAGCGGCACCATCAAGTCGAGTACAATCCGCAAGAATAGGATCATGGCTCCGCCACCTACACAATACCTTACCGATACGGCACCACCACCATCATCCAGCAATGGCAATGAGCAGCGCGGCAAGATGATGTATGGATACGATGCGAACGGCGAGGGCGAGATCTCAGTCGCTGAAGGGAAGGAAGTGATCATTGTCGAACCAGATGGTAAATATCTCCCCCTTATCGCCCCATCTCTTCTTTTCCATAGATATACTGACCAGCATCTGCAGATGGATCTGGTTGGACAACTGTCCGTTCAGGCACCCAAACAGGCCTCGTACCAAACTCCTACATCGATATCCTACCTGCCCCTTCACCTTCTCACTCTCCATTACCAGCACCAACGCTCTCGGCACCCCCACCCATCTCCCACTCAACCCGACCCTCCTCCGTCTACTCTTCCTCCTCCTCCATCACCTCTGCCGTAGCAGCGAAAAAGAAAGGACCTGCTGTGGCGCCACGTCGGGGCGCAAAGAAAGTGCGTTACGTCGAGGCCATGTACGAGTATAGCGCACAGAGCGATGTTGAATTCAGTATGGTTGAGGGAGAACGGTTCGTCCTGGTGAAGGAAGATGGTGGGGATGGATGGGCTGAGGTTGAGAAGAACGGGGTTGTTAAGAGTGTGCCGGCGAATTATGTGCAGGTTTGTGAGTAGGACATGTATATAATTTGAGGCTTATCATGTGTATGTGGTCTCGGAGAGTTTTGTGGGTGTTTGTGTGAGTTTGGTTGTGGCTGGGTCTTGTGTAGTGCAATATTAGCATAATAGAATACTAAAAAGTATGGAAATTGTCTTGGTTTCTTGGTTTCCCCTTTACGCATGCTAGGGGAATGGTCCTTGTATAGTAGTCATGTATGAACGCTATCTCCTATGTTGAACTGAGTCTCAACCAACTATCGAGCTGTAGGAGCTGAAGGATCGTGCATAGTGTATGTATCGATTAACATCCTTCAAATTACTTCCCATCTACGAGCCATACTATATTGTATCTCTTTCACAATACGGCGACTGAAGCATATTTACCACAGAATCGGAGTATGTCCATTTCATTTATGGCGCCAATGTCATACTTGCTTAGTGACTTACAGTCATATTGAAGTATACAGCCCTCCATAATGCTAAATCCAACCCCCGTCCCAATTAACTATAAATGAGCAAGACAGTAGAACTTTTCGAACCAAATCCACCCTTTCTCTTCAAATGATTTTGTTATGCTGTTTTCCAGCGCTGTGTCAACTATTCGTGGTACCTCCCTGATCCCGAACTATAGGATTTGCAACAATGATGAGGTGATGAATGATGATGAACTAATTGATGGCAAGAGGGTACCACAACGCTCTGTGATTATTATGGAGGAATGCTCACACCAAATAGTATCTTCAGATGCATTTTTGATGACTTGTGCTTCGAATGGTGCTTGATATACCACGCACTCTGAATGTCAAGTGTGCTTATAAGGCACCCAATCCTGTCTATTGAAACCTTGAGCGGAGACTTTTACCTCCAGTCCAATGGCAATCACGAAACCACAGTATGTTGGTTATCATGCAAGCTACACTCGGTGGCCTGCTATTCTCCATGCCTTCGTAGTGCACCGACGAGGAATGCGAATGACGATGAAGGGCTGAACAGTGATGGAATGGTTGTCAATAATGAGAATTTTCACAAATTCCGCGTATGACGGAGAGCAGCATCTGATGCTTTTGTAAGTTCTGTGGCATGTTTTTCAATTGATCGTTAGTTGGCAATTTATATATCCTTGACGTGGCGATCCGAAGGATTCAGAATTTGAAGATGCAGAGCTACTTTACTGCTATTGTGCTCGAGACGCTGACGACAGCTCGCAAGTATACGTATTTTCCTCACATGTTCTTCTGTGATAGCTTCTCACTGTAAGACAAGATCAGCTTTGCTTTCACAAACTATGAGTGTACAGTTTCCCATATTTTTACCCCCATCAGCTTCTTACCGAGAAATCAAAGTAGTCGTCTCTATACTCGGGGAAACAAGCACAACTTAAGCGTTGCAACTTGGTGTGTGGCGAAAATGTCTACCTACATAATTGCCATATCAGAAGCAGCTATTGCACCAACGCCGCGAACCTTTCATCTATCCACCTCGATTCGTAGTAGTGTACACAAGTCAACCTGTTCATTCATCATAACATATATCTCCCACAAACTGCAGCCTTCTACTATACAGAGCAGCCAGAAAACCATCCTCCATTCCCTAACCATAAGAATCTAGTTTCGAACCTTGTGAAAATCCCAATAAACTCCACGCTCAGTACAAAAATCCCATTCCCTTCTCATAGTCCTTCCAACCCACCCAATTCCCTCACGCAAATCCACTACCCCCAACATGACCTAGCCCTCCCAAACTTCCGTTTCTCCTTCCCGTAACAAACCAAGTACTCTGTCTCTGCTGCATAGTCTGCCTTGCTCTCTGGCGATCTGTAGACATCTCCGAGGGATGCGGTGGTAATGCTTGCGCCTCCTCGACATTCGCTTGTGCGCGGGCCTCTTCTTCAGCCCGGAAGTTGACGCCGTGTTCAGAGATGTAGGATGGAGGTCGAAGGCCCGTCATTGGGCGATCTGGGTTCTCTGTTGCGTCCCGATTCGTCGGCGAGGCGGAGGTGTTTCGTTGCCAGTAGATTCTGTTAGGGTCGACGCGCTGGTAATTGTTAGTGTCTGAATAGCAGAGTATGAAACTATAGAGTTATAGGTACATACCACACTCTCTCGCCAGAGTCCATATGCTGGTGGAGGCATCTTCGTGGCGTCGCTTTCGATCCCGGCAGCTTCTTCATCACGGGCAAGAGCCACCGGGATTGGTTGTGCGGGGTTCGCATAGCCGTTGGGTCCAACCATGGCTGGTAAGTTGGCGATGTCGTTGTCGGAGGGCGGCTTGACGCATAACATGCCGAGCCGGATTAAGGCGTGGCAGAAGAAAATAGTGTCGATCAAGATGACCAGGATTACCAGGATACTGAATTGTTGGTTGCGAATGCGATTAGAGAGTGCGAGTCCGAGATCTATACAATCAGTAAGTGGTTTCCGCTGATGGTAAGTATACATACATGCTGATAACAACAAAACAAGAATACCTCCAGAAATGCATGCGCTGATCAGCTTCCTGCGTATCTTTTGGTTCTGCACTTCGCATTTTCTTCCCGATCGCCCTTGAGAGCGTCTCCTTCGTCGTCTTGCATCTACCATTCGGCCCAATTCCTGTTCTTCTGGACCCACACCCACGAATCTTCGAGGTTCGAACGAATGCGCTGAACTTGTCTGTCCTGCTTCTTGTTCGATATCTCGTAATGCAGTCGGCGATACTGGCTGTGGATATGGTGAATATGGGGGCCTTGGACTTGTAGGTTGGCTGGGAGCTGGTGATGCTGAATACTGTGCAGCTCGGCTTGCAGTTGAAGATGCTCGTGAAAGCCCAGGTATTACCAGTCGACTGATTGGAAACTCTTCTAATGGCAATTGCGGCGTTTTCGGCCCTTCAGGTGTCTCCGGTCGCTCTATGTTCCCACCACCGATCGTGCGTAATGGCCATAGTCGCTGTATCCTTCTTCCCAACCCATTCGACTCCCCACCTGCGTTCGAGTCGGACGTAGGGGGACGATGTGTGAATAGAGGGAGTGTCATATTGGGGTTCTGTCGGCAAGTCAAAGGTGCGTACTGATACCGCACAGTGGACAATATGTGAGATAACAACCGTTTTCGAATGTTAAATTGATGCAATCAATGCTATCGATAGCCCCCAGAGAAAAGAGGGTTATTTTGATCACAGTGAAGTGATGTCTGATACTCCCCGGCAGATCTCCAAACGAGATTGAGATCAAATGAAACCACGATATATTAATATCAACCAGCAGACTTGCACAAAGCTATGGCCAAATAATTGAAGTCTGCAATACCACCTGTAGCATATCAGACAGAAAGAAAAGAAGAAAAGAAAAATCACCAGTGACAGTAAGCAGAACGACAACTAGAGAAGAGAGAGAAATTGTCGACGACGACACAAAGAGCGTCTGAGAAACCTCGTACGACGAGAGGCCTCGGGACAGAAAGGACAAAAAGATTGTGATATGCAGGAGAGAGAAGTAGAAAAGCGGACGCCTCAAGACACCACTCTGAAGACACGGACAATACCAAAGAGAGGAAAGGACGAATTATCTGTGACAAGATTCCGGTCGAGGCCATGTGTGGTGTGTTTGGCCACGACCATATCAGAGGCGAGCAAGGGACGATCAACAGTACTCGAGAGTAAGAGAGAGGAAGTTACCATCCAAAAAGGTAGTCAACATCCTTGCAATTTGTCGCACATGGCGCCTTGATGATTGTGGAGGCGGACCTGTCGAGTGTGATGGATCGACATCTGTGACATTTGAAAGGTCAAGCACCTGGTAAAGGGCTGCCACACGAGGAGAGAGGATGGGAGAGAAGTAGGAGAAGTGAAAGATGCGGGAGATGGTTTTGCGTGTATCCACACATAAAATTACCGACAATACTGCACGAGCGTGTTTTGCATAATGACATTTTGTCGCGAGAGCTGAAGTCGACGTGGGTAAGCGACGTTTCAGAGAGTCAATGCCCCAGTTCATACTTTAGGGGTACGCAAGCGGATCCAACATGACTGGACAGTCTTTTATGTTGGAATAACGTATGGTTGGCTAAGAGAATTGATGATGTACGTATCGTATCGATACGCCTGCATTGAATTTGAGAGCAGGGAATTGACGCTGGTATGGAGTATTAAAAGCAAAAGGCCTCATTTTTATTATGTACGCGATATGAAGCATGGTGTTGAAGATGCCTGGGTACATATTGATTGGCCAGCCTTGCTCTGACTTTGAGGTCTCTTTGTCATGCTGATGCCTCATTTCTGTGGCAACCAAGGCATAAAGCGCTCCCATTTCACAACGACTATTAACTGCGCCAAAAACACTTCCTCTGAATCACACAAAAGTTATAATTTGAAAAGCCAAAACTACTGTCAACACTCGGCGTGTGTAGCAGAATTGCCACTCGTGTGTAAATTCGGATCCAAAACTTATTTCATAATCTTGAAGTAGAGCCATCCATTCAAAGCTTTCCTTAGAGCTAGGTACTTGAAGACATCGGTCACAATTGTCGTTACAACGATACTACCGGTAGAAATGAAAGGCGATACATCGGTATAGGCTGAATGGACCAAAATAATTATATCTTCCACACAACTGGTTGTTGGTGTTTTATTCCAAGCTTTGCATACCAGATCCTCAAAGGGCATCTCAAAGATATCGACCTTCCGGATGTAGTGTCTCCCATATAAATCCACAGCCTCAGATGGTACCTGCGCCTCTCCCGCAAAATCCTTCGTACCAGCATCCGGGAAAGCACCTTCTCATAGTTATGGACATTTGTTTTCAGGTGTATGACATGTTGGGCACATTTACTAGGCTAAGCATATGCACTGATCTATCTTAAGAGTTGATCTCGGAACATTTCAGCAGGTCGATCTATTCTATCAAAGCTGATGACGACCTCGCCTCGCTTCGGAGTAGTCGCTACACCCTGTTGAGTACAGTAATAATAGGTTGGTAAGTAGCGATGAAGGTGGAAGGTGGGTAATACTGTATCTTGTACACCTGCAAAACATAATGATCGGTTGATAGTCAAGTGTTCGGAAGCCGGATGTTTACAAGTCCAGCCCGAACACTTCTCGGGACTAATTGTTCCTCTTCGCCCGAATAACAAACAAGTATCATTAGAATGTAACTGCTTGCTTGCACGTGCAATAACCTGACTTCTAATTTGAATATTCGGGATTGTGAAGGTATAAATACAGCAAATCATTGCCGTTGCTGTTGCTGTTGCTGTTCAACTCAATGTATTGAACATGTGTACAATGTACTGAGAAGTTGATATCACGTAAGAAAAAGGCCAAGCTTATTCACAAAGTGATGTGTGAGAAACATATGAATCTCAAAGTCATCCAAAGAAGTACGCAACCGAAAGGTGCCCAAAAAGAACGCAATCAATCAGCTCGCTGCCATCTATATATCTGCACAAAACAAAAACAATGTATGATAGAGCAAAAAGACAAAAGATTAACTGATAGGACTGCGCACCAAGTCGTATCAGTTACAAAAGTCTCCTCACCGCGTCCGGTGCGTCATCGGTTTACTATTCGCGGAACGTTCTTGCTCGTGGAGAGAGGAGGAAGCATTAGGTTCCCATTTTCGACTCCCTTGTGGGAAATCGAACCGTCGTGCTCGCGATTGAGGGGCGTCATCTGGTTTTATTCTCCACTCTACCATATGCGCCTCAACTGTGAATGTGAAAGACTTATTTGGAATTATGAAGAGCATACTGAGTCAGGAAAGGGCTGCCTAACTTGGAGGTATGACTATGTGAGCACACTTCTTCTTGCCTTGTCCACCACACATAATAACAGTTCTTCACTGCAGTTCCTGTTCGATACCCTCAGCATCTTGTTTAGCAGTGAAACAAAGACTAAATTTAGTTGATGACATATATGTTCTCGACCCGGTTCTGCAAAGCCATTATTGCAATGACAGCACACAGAGTTACCACGAACTCCACTGAATTTCCAACACAGCGGGTTAAAGTGAGAGCTGGAACATCCAAAAGTCTTACGCAGATAAAAACACATATGTCTGCATTCTGGAAGCATATGTAGACTGCTTGAAAGTGCAACTCCGAAAGCAGCGCAATTCAAGCACTTGAAAACAATGCAGAGGCAGAAACTAACAGCCACGAAGAACAGACGAGAACCAACAACCGGTGGAAAAGGAAGAAAGCCCAACCATCTCAAGTAGAATATCGAACTTCAAATAGGAACAAGTCAAGATCAGCTCCGGAACAACAATCTAAACTCTCACACCTCCGTTCATATCATCACGCTGACAACTCCGACTGGACATGAAAGATAGAATATGATATCCTTTAAGTTCTCATGCTAAACATGTCTCTAAAGAGCAGTGGATGTCACATTACTTCGTCTATTATCACTGAACCCCTTCATGACCCCTTTCGTCTCCTTCATGATGTCCTTTCCAGCAGGTTAGCATGAAATGACACGATACTTGTAAAACTTCGATCGGATTGTTGAAGGCCCATACCATCTTCAACAGACGGTCTACGATGAACGCTTACTTTGAAGAAATTAGTACAGGATTATTGACTGATCCGAGGTAATTGATTTCTTGGAGCCTGTTATTTCTCGAACCCCTGTTCATATACTTCTATTGTGACTCTTGCTGGAGCTTCTCTTTCTACCACAACTCTTCCTGCCACTTCTGACATCCACTAAGGGTTCACATTCTTGAAAGCTGCACCCAGTTTCGTCATTGGAAGATTTAACTGCTTTAAGTTTTGCAAAGCCACTAGCTCCCGACATGATTTGGTGAGCCTGGCATCTGGACTGAGACCTTACTACAAGGATACACAGGAAAAATAGCAGAGGACGAATAATATAGGTCTTACAGAAGATGCCACGAATCTCCAAATGGAGTAGAGAACGAGGAAGCAGTTAATGGAGACTGTTGATGATATTGATGACTGATAAAGAGAAAGTTCTTCAGGTGATAACTTGGCTTCTCTTATACAAATCGCAATATTATCAAGAGATGAAGAGAGTAGCTATCAGGCAATGGAGCTCGACATACCATGGAAGTATGTTCACGCACCAGAAAGGGAAATAGCAGGAAACACAATGTATAAAATCGCACTGTACCAACAAGAAAATCCCCAAAATTTATAAGAAACTATGGAATCATGGTTTTCAAGTCATCAGAATAAGATGCATGTAAGCGGGGTTCTTTGGACGATTATTCAGGAGTTGAAGCCGTCCAGCAAGCTACTCAACGGAGTTAGCCATCCAACATAGCCTCCCATATTATACACACCAAATTATGCTATCCAGCGGCGAAAGCTTCCACACGTGACCAAAGTAATGAAGCATGTGCTTCAATAAGGTAAAGCTGAGCATTACTTCCACAGATATCAATAAAGAACGAATATCTGACTTCCTGATCAAACAGATCGCTATCATACGACACAAACAAAACGCAAAACATATTTAGAAATCTCTGCAACATACTTCGTATAACTCGTATCGGCTATCGAGATACTAAAATAGAATACGAATTTAAACATGCACAACACCACTGAACTCAACCTTTATGGTCTACTATCCTAGCATCACATCTTGAGAGATGACTCGTGATAAATCCCGTGCTCATCCAATGTCATTCGAATGAACAATATATCACCAACTATCGTCTGTCAGATGACGTGAGATGCGATTGCATTGCATATAGGAAATCCACCTACAACTCAGGACACCAGCGCGTCAACACGACTCACTTTGCCATGGCAACCTAGGGGTCATCAGCAATTCGTAAACCATTGTTTGCAATTGCAAGCTTCACAGATCGCAGGCCTCTTTCCTCCCTACACAAAGGAGATCTCGATTCCCAATCCGATCCATAACCCATGGTAAACAGGCGCATAGAGAAGTCTTGGGAGGATGTTGAAGATAATGTCATGTGCCTCAATCCAACCTCAGCAAGAGGATGTACGATAGAACTGCAGGAAACCGAAGATCAACTTCCACAAGAAAATTCCGCTGGAAGCGCCCCTGACGAGCTGAATGGCCCCTTTACATACATTTGCCCATCGCAAACGCACTCATCGGCCGTTGGTTCCCCATGATTTGATGGAATAGGCCATTGGCAATGATCGACAGTCGGAACTCAAGGCATGTCGCAGTGTCCGTTTCGAAGAAAGACAGCCGCACCGAAAGGGAGAAAATGTGTGGCGGTCATACCCCCAATTTTGAGGAACCAACAACGACAGAGGGAATCCATGACGTTTTCGCCGTTGGGGATCCAGAATTCATATCTTACATTAAGATGCGTTGGGTCAATGTATTCCCCCCCCCCTTCCCCGTCGCTTCTATTCTTCTTCGCCTTTCTTTCCCCGGCTCGTTTGTGATAGAGGTGCCCGACTACCCGCCAGCTCCACCACACTGGTAAAACAGTACTAGTTAGCACGTGACGTGCTCTAAATATAAACTTCCAAGCTTCTTTGCAAGGTTAGTGGATGGGCTCCTCTTCAAAAATTTCTTGTGAGCAGGTCCCAAGGCTTGCAAGGCTGGGCAAGTGCGCCGAGAGAACGCATTCTGACGCACTAAAATGCAGCTCAGGTCGCCCATCGATGCGCTGGACGGGAGGAATCAGAAGATAATGAAAGGGATGGACACGATGATTACACGCACAAAAAAAAACACAATGAACAACAATGCATACACAGCCTCCATCAGAATCATCTCGTCCAGATGTACAAAAGTGATTGGCATTACTCATAGCGCTGCCCAATCACCCCTCATCCATAACCATGAATCGCGCTCAGGCGTGTCAGTCTACGGTTTCACGGTCGCGATCAGTAGCCAACCAACTCGCCCGTAGCACGAAATTGAGATTTTGATCCTCAACTACAATCTGCTGGCCACAAAGGAATGCGCTGATGGAATGGGCAATATCTCATGTAGATTGATCTCAAATGAAGTCATCATTGGATACTTCTTCCTGAGGATTATGACGATGGGCCACTCACATTGATGCGGCCAAATTTCACACCTGCATTTTATGGGCTGCGGGGACAAATCTGGGCCCTGAAACAAATTGGCGTCGATGAATTCCTCCTTGTGAAGGGAGCTGCTGGTTATCCCCATAACGAGAGGTTTGGGATAATGCTGCATTTATGAGATTTAAAGATGTCCGCAAGTCGCTGGATACTGTTGGCACTACTACCACGAATCTATCTCTCTATCAAGGAGAATAGCAATTCGACATCTATGCTTTTCAAGCTCATGCAAGCAGTTCTCTACCCAATTTCGCTTGTGCAAGGGATGAAAAATTATGAAGACGCATCTCTCAAAATTTAATTAACCCTTTCCAGAACCCCATCGGTCGCTAGGAATCGCGCAACGCTGCACATCTCCCCAGGGCATTTGATTTGGATGTGCAGTTATCCCAATTTGTGCAGTATTGTTGTGACGCTCTCTGTCTCGAGGCAATTCAGGGCCTCAAAGAAGGTTGGCAGTGGTCTGGGGCAGTGCAAGGCGTGCAGGGAAATCAAATCGTGCGATGGCCGTCTGAGACCTCACAGGATCCACTGAACTACAAGCCCATAATTTCGAGATCCACTCACACAACCTTCCTCCGTCATGCTGATGGGGTAGACTGACCAGGAGAGCAGGCCACAACCGCTATTCCAGGGAGAAGGAGCACGCGAGATCGGTATATTCGGACAAGAAAACGTCTTGGAATGGCCGCTGTCCAGAAGTCCAGGAGGTTTCTCACTTCATATGGAAAGGATGTTTAAAAATGAAAAAAGCGAAGAAAAAACAATTATGATTCAGGTAAATTGCTCAAGAAATGTATCATGTGCATTAAAGGCTTTACTTAGATGCCGTTATTCGAAAAGGCACTTCGTACCAAATGGAAGAACAATATCCACATACTGCAGAAAGAACAAAATGTCACGGACGCCACTGTATTTGGGTGTAAAGTGGTTCCGAGCGCCGGCTACCAGGGAGTTTAACTGAGCACCACTCCACCCTTTACAGTGCACCCCGCCAAGCTCTAAACTCTGTGTTTGTCGAATCACATAGAGCAAGCAAAGTCAAACGCAACGCCTAGAAAAGCCTAGAAAGGCTGGTGATGCTACTGTAAAATCAGGTCCGAAGGCCAAGTCCTGTGCCAATGCTCTATGGACGGTGTCGGGCTGGGCAGAAGCAACTGGTATGCGGCACGACAATGCTGAGGGAAATCTCTGGAGAGAAGTATGGAAACCGCTAGGTATCCCCAAATCACTGAAACTCAGCGTGCGGAGATATCTCTTGACACAATCTGATTCTTCCATGTCGATCAGGGCGGCGGTTGTGACATGCTCAGTAATGTTCCTGGAGATCTGAAGTCTTCCATGCCTGTTCTGGTACTGTAATTGGCATGGCAAATTATTCGAGGTGTGTTGATGCTATGCACATCTCCTTTCTGGCTCTCCTCTCGTGTGGTGGCTTGAAAACCCTGCCTATCCCCATGCACACGGGAGGGTGTAGTGCTGTCCCCGTGGCGGTAGTGGGCCTTGTCTAGGAGTTCTAGAGATGTCTAACACTATGAGGGGAGACAATGTGTGTGCTGAGAGGAGAGACAGAGGAGGTTGAGGTTGCTGGTTGGGTGGATGAGGATGGCTGGTAGAGTAGTCGAGTAGATTGAGTGTAATGGCGTGAATGAATGAATCGAGTGAATCGAGTGCAGTGATCATACTTCGTCGTACCTGAGCCAGTCGATAATAGTGTTGGTTGGTGTTGTATTAGAGTGTGGACCAGCGGAGGCGAGTGGAGACTGTTTCTCTCTTAATTCGCTTGATACTCAAGTCAACTTTACTATGGATAGAATAGAATACTTGCTAAGTTTGATACTCCTTGGCCTCCATGATCCATTCGATACATATGCTGTACTAGAATACAACTCGAACTTCTAAGTACCAGTAATGGATAACGAGTGGCTGGATATTCCTAGTCGTAGTCGATTAATCACTCCATGCTTCCCGCCCAGCAATGACCCAGCAAGTAAGAGCCAGCGGACCCAGCATGGTCAGCACGGCCAGCCCTGTGCCAAGGAGTGAGAAACATCAATCTAAACATAATCTCATGCATCTGGTGCAATGCGACTTTAACTGCCACTGCTTTCCTGCTTTTTCTTGTCTTGATCTTTCTTTCCTTCTCATACCACTTTCAACCTCTTCCTCCCCAACCACCAAAACTTGTTCTTTCTTCAACCTTTTTATAAACATTTGGCCAACTCATTCGTTGTTGTTGCCTTTTAATACTAAGTATTCTCGAACGCGTTCTCTCACTCTCTCGAGACGCTTCACTTTCGGATTGTTGATTCCTTATTTACTCGAAATCACACGAACGACACACGACGTATATCCCGTCTCACCCACGAACAAATTTCTAGATTTATATTTCCATTGTCATACATATCAACATCATGAAGTCATTCAGTGTTGCAGCCTCCGTTGTGGCGGCCGCTTCTTTCGCAGCAGCAGCTCCATCTCCAGCACAGGTTGAGGCCAGAGCCACTAGCACCGGCTCCTCGTCCCTTCCAACCATCACAGTCAAGGGCAATGGTGAGTTATAATTTCACACATCATTTATCAATTAATCATTTCTAACATCTCTAAGCCTTTTTTTCCGGTGACGACCGTTTCTACATCCGTGGAGTCGACTACCAGCCGGGAGGATCCTCCGAGGTCGTCGACCCTATTGCCGACCCAGACTCCTGCAAGCGTGATATTGCGAAGTTCACCGAGTTGGGCTTGAACACCATCCGTGTGTACACTGTCGATAACACTGCTTCCCACGATGAGTGTATGACCGCATTGGCCGAGGCTGGTATCTACCTCGTCTTGGATGTCAACACACCAAAGTACTCGCTCAACCGCGCCGACCCAGCAGCATCCTACAACGATGCCTACCTCCAGAGTATCTTCGCCACCATCGATGCCTTCGCCAATTACACCAACACACTCGCCTTCTTCTCCGGTAACGAAGTCATCAACGACGACTCTACCACCTCTGCTGCCCCTTACGTTAAGGCTGTCACCCGTGACATGCGTCAATACCTCGGAAACCGTAACTACCGCCAGATCCCTGTTGGATACTCCGCTGCCGATGTCAACTCCAACCGTCTTGAGATGGCCGAGTACATGAACTGTGGAACTGACGACGAGCGCTCTGATTTCTTCGCTTTCAACGACTACTCTTGGTGTGACCCATCTTCCCTGCAAGTCTCTGGCTGGGACCAAAAGGTCAAGAACTTCACCGGATATGGTATCCCTCTCTTGTAAGACTTCTCACTCTTGTTTTCCATATATCAAGAGTCTAACTTCTCTTAGCCTTTCTGAGTATGGTTGCAACACCAACACACGTACCTTCGGTGCCGTCGCCTCCATCTACAGCACCGATATGACCAGTGTCTACTCCGGCGGTCTCGTCTACGAGTACTCCGAGGAAGACTCCGGCTACGGACTCGTCAACATCTCCGGTACCACCGTCACTGAGCGTCCTGATTTCACCGAGCTCAAGAATGCGCTCGCCAACACCACTAACCCAACCGGCGACGGCAACTACAACGCCACTGGTGGTGCATCTGGATGCCCAGCCAACAGCGCAAACTGGAACGTCACCTCCGATGCTCTCCCAGCTATCCCAGACAAGGCCAAGGACTACATGACCAACGGTGCCGGCACCGGCCCAGGTCTCAAGGGTGCTGGATCCCAGAACGCTGGTGGAACTTCCACTGGTACCGCTTCTGCTGGCTCTGGCGAGGTCACCGCTACCGGCTCTTCCTCCTCCGCCTCCTCTACCTCTTCCTCCAAGACTTCCTCTGGTGCTTCTCTCCGCGCTGCCGACAACGCACCTATTTTCGTTGGAGGTGTCGTGGTGCTCTGCACTTTCTTTGGAGCTTACCTTTTGTAGAGTGTTTGAATAGTGTGTGCGAACTTTGCATTGGATTGGTTTGGGCTTTGTTTACTTCAGCTTCGAGCTTCGGCTTGTGTACAGTAGGATAGTGCATTTTTATGCGCAGGAGTGAAATATATTATATTTGAACTTTGAAGGATCAGACCTTGACTGTGAGAGTGGATTTGATTGTGAATGTGCAGATGGGGAATTATACTAATTCTGATTTTGGATGAAGTGCTATTTGTCAAGCATGAGATACGCATAGCCAAGGCTATCTAACTCTTCTGTCGATGATTTTAAATCGAACGCGGAGGCTAGTGAACTATGTCTTGAAGTACGCAAGGAATCACCTCGATATGAATCGTGAAAGATGTTGAGAAGTGAGAATACATATGGTACATTGTCTTGAGCTTGATGGGTAGGAAGGGAAAATGACCAAGCAACCACCTAGGGGCTAGGAATCATTCCAACACTTGGCTTTTATTTAAGAAAGACGTCAGATATCGATATTCAATTTCATTTCTCTAGAGCATCACTCCGTAATCTACAACTAGTAAAGTCTTTAGACCATCCTCAAAGAATGCAATCTTCATCTCACAACCCTATTAACTCTTATTGTCCTCAAACTCATACCTCTTACTCAGTCTGCTCTTCTTCGGTGCCCTCGTTCCCCTCCTTACTGGGCTCCTCGGCACCATGCCCGATGTCGAGCCAGTATCCATAGCAGTAGCTCCAACCGGCAAATCCGACAGCTCAACACCACGATGAGGATCAACCTGCGGCACTCTTCTCAAACTACCGAGCGGGCTCCTACTTATCTGCTCTCTTACCCTACCCCCCACGCTCTCTAGCATCGCAAGGTTGGGATGTCTACCTTCAAGGCTTTTCTCATCGATCAATTTATTCCTGCGTCGGATCTCACTCCATCGACTCATGCTACCGAGTTCCAGCACACTCATGCGTCGTGTCTTGCCACTAGGATTGCCTATAATGACTGGTCTCCAGGGTTCCTCTTCTTCGAGACCCGTGATGGATCTGCGGACTGCGGATTCTCGACGGGCGCGGCCCCACGCTTCCACCTCGCCTTTCTTGCTGTTAGGGATGATCTGCACTTCTTTCCAGCGGACGAGTACGCAGAGAAGGAGGATCGTGAGGACGAGTAGAATGGCTGCCATTATTCCTGTGGCGAGTTTCTGACCAAGATGGCGTTGTGCTACGCCACCAACACCAGTCGCAGCTGCGGCGATCAGGAAGCCAAAGCCTTGGGTGAGAGCGAATGCACTTGAAACGCGGGGAAAAGAGGAATAATTGGTACGCTTGTTGGACGTACGGTCACCGGACGATCCTCGTGGCCGACCCGTCATTCCAGGCTGTAAATCAGAGGTGTCAAATGCCTCCATGACGATACCGTGACATTCTGCAATTGCTAGGTTACTCAAGAAGCCGATGAGAGCAGCGAATATGACAGGCAATATGAATGGTGTGCCTGGTCCTCCGGAGGAGAGAGTATACGCTAATCCTGCGAATGGAAGAACAAGTGTGAATATAGATCTTCGGATGAGATGAGATGACCAAGTCACACGCTTCTCGAAAGTCATACTGTCGGTACGTTGAGGATGATGTCTGGCGCGAGAGAACAGTGATGCCTTCTGAAATGGAACAGCGAGAAGTGCTCCGATTGGTACAGAAGAGACACAAGCGCCAACATATGGCGATCTGAAGCGGTAATATTTCGAAGTCAGAGAGCCAAGCAACTGTATATATTAGTTTTGAGGTAGAGTGTGGTGATGAATTGACTTACGACAACAATTAGTACGACTTGACCATAAATCCAAGCAACGTACAGTGACATAATCAAGAATCCAGGTTGCCTCAACATATTGACTGATAGCAAAACACCTTGGTGAAACTCTTCACCCCACCACTTAGGCCCCGTCCCTTTCCTATGCATCATGACTTCCCCGCGTGCTATACGTCTTGAAACTTCGTTATTCTTTGTCTGTACCTCAGCAATGGATCTTCTATATGCTGACCTTCGAGTCTCGGGTGCAAGAATGTTGAGAAGCAGGACAGTAGCAAAAATTATGATACTGATGTAGATGCCCCAAGAGGGAGCCAGGGTATCGATAATGACTGCACCGACCAAGAAACCAACACCTATTGAACCGATGAAGCACCATGTCCATATTCCTAGCCAGAGTCCCATCCCTCCACCGTGTCTTCGAACATCAAACTCATCAACGACCTCTTGGTGCGGATTGCCGCTTTGCAAAGACGCCCCGAAGAGATCTGTAAGAATGGATTTGAAGTTTATGTTGGCAAAGCCAAGCGAAAAGCCCATCAGTGCTCTTGGTAGAAGCAATCCAACTCTCCAATACCTAACATATGGAGATCTAATACTGCCAATCGCAACCGCCTGTGGAAACAAGAGAGGCATCGCAATTGTCATAGCAGCCAGAATGTAAGGTTTTCGTCCATGCAGTAAGGGAAGCGGCCAGAATAGCATCGTAGAAATGGCGAGACCAACAAAGAAGAATACATTCCCAAGAATAGCATAATGGTGAAAGTCGACAATATAGTACTGAATAGAGGGTACCATACCAGCATAAATACCAATAATGATTCCGATCATTGCGGTACTAATACAAGCGACTGAAGCAACCCATCTCTTCCGGAAGGTTGACCAGTCTCGCGCAACTGGTTGACGCTTGTGAGATCTTGTCAAGCTGAATCCATGGTGCTCCTTCAAGCTCACATGAGATCTACCTCTCAGACTCGGAATTAGGTGCGGACGATGTAGACGGCGTCCACTCAGGTGTCTTTTCGGTAGCTGGCTCTCTCCTCGTAATGCCTCAGAATCTTGAGACTCTATAGCTCTTCCGGACCGAGACGGCCCAGCTTCTGGCGGAACATCCGTGGCATGACTTCTTATACCGGTTGGTGTTTCAAAGTCAACAAAAGTCTCCGGTGGGCCATCAAGACTATGATGTGAATACAATGTCAAGGTATCATGATCCCGCTGGGCTTCAGGGGCAAAGTCAACAGCAGAAGACGTTGCTGGTTCAGGGATTTGCGCATTCTGGTTCTCTGGTAAACGCTGAGCAGATGATGGCTTACTCAGCTGTCTATTTCTCACCATCTCCCTCAATTTGAGCGAACTTTGACGAATCTGGATTGGCGGTTCATGAAATACACGAATATATTCTCGCACCTCGCGTTTGTTTGGCAAGGCCTTGGGGTCTTTCGGTCGGACAACTGGCGCAAAATCGTCCTCGTAAGGAGCCTTGATAGGATTGGCCAATGATATGGTATTTCGTCTCTGGTTTCTCTCTATGGTGGGCTTGTAGTACTTATTATCATCAGCTGGCAAAGGAATAGACGCGGGGTCGGTTGCAGGGTCTTTTCGCGATGAATATTCCATTACAAGAGATATAGGTGAAGATAAAGCCTTTAGGTAGACCGGCATTCCAAAATAATCGCCAGATACATTCGGATCATCGTCGGGTCTTTTAAGCCTAGGAGCGACGTTGTCAGGTCCTCTCAATTCTTCGAGTGCATCTGTTTCGCCTGGTTGAACAACAAGCTCTCGAGGATATGGAGACAATCCTCGTTCGGTGCGCTGTTCATGCCCAGATCTTTCTGGCTGACGCAAATCGACAGCATGATGAGCAGTTCTAGAAACTGTCTTCATTTTGTATTGAGACGGCTCATTTCCTGAAAAGTCGACAGTCTCTTCTGCACTGAAAACGCTTGAAGAAGAGTAAAAAGTGCTCTCTGTATAAGCACTCTCGTGCATACTCTCTATGCTAGTATACCGCTCAGTTGGATGACGACGTATGGCCACATCAGTACGCCAGCTAGGTACTTTTTGCGGCTCAGAGATACTATCAACGGACTCATCTGAGACACCTACACGCCTGCTTTCAAGCACAGCGATTGACTTTTCAAGCAAATTTGGAACGAATTGACCATCTTCCCTATCTACAGCCTCGTGTGCAATAAGAAGCGCGTCATTCAACAAATGTTCGAGGTCTGTAATGGTCTTGGTAAACGTCTCAGATGCGTTGTTCTGATCAAGCGCAGGCGTAACACCAAGATATAGCTTCTTGACTGGTATCTCGGGTGCTGATTCTGATCTTACACGGTCATCTGATGATGACAAACCCTTACGTGTACGAGGTGGCAGAGCTGTGAGTCTTGGTGCATATGGCTCTTCATTATTCAGCAATTCACGAAGCCAATGAACAGATCGCCTTCCCACACTGGATTTTGTACTTTCAGTTGCCATATTCAGCCTCAATGGCTGCGGTAGTATCTGAGACAACGCTGGTAAAGCATTTGCAAATGCGGATGGGCGAGATATAGCTGAGTCAATGGAGGACGAATTTGAGCAACCTCTTCCAAGACGCTTGTCTAAAGGACTATATCCAACCTGACCTTCAACTTGCGGCTTTTCCACAACCGGTGTGGATGAACTTGTAAGCTCAGTTTGAACCCGTTTAAGTGAAGATTGACGTGTTGGCACAGGGGCGTAAGCACCAGTTGCTTGGCGATTCTTGAAAGGAGAAGTCCAAGAAGGTCCTGCTTTTGAAGTTGATGGCTCTGGAAACTTTGCTATGTTATCCTCAAGCTGTAATGAGGTGTGGTTGTCACTATCAATATCTTGATTTGGCTCGATAAGTTTTTCATAGGAGCCTAAAGTCGCCGGCAGGTCGAACATTGAACCACTATTGATACCAATACTTGTGCGTGAGAAAGGATTTAAACTATATTGTGACGGTGAGTATTGGCCTGGAGCAACATGACCAATCTCTGAAGTCGGTGAAAGATTAGCTTGAGAAAAGCTCTCGGGGTTTTTTGGAATGGGTTCCGTGGCCATTCCGTGGCCTGTCGAAGGGCTTGCATTCTTTGATCGCAACGGGACATCATCATAATTTTCTATGTTAATTTGTGAGACGCTTCGCTTGTCATCTTTTGGACTTGCACTCCATACGCTCGCTCTCCTCAGATACTGATCCGTAATATTTGCTGCCTCTGCTAAGGCATCCGCAACAAGTTTTCGGTAGGCAGCTGAAGCTCTACTTGACTCTACTCGGTGTGGAGCGATAGCATCATGCACAGCTTTTCGGATAGCTTCTTGAACTACATCGTGTACCGACTGTTCCACTCCAGGTACAAAATCCCAATACGGCTCCTTGTTGGCTGGGGCTGCAGATGATTTGCGGCGGTTTTGATAGCTTTGCGTTACAGTAGCTGGAATTCCAATGTGATCGGGGATAACTAAGGGAGAGTTTATAGGTTTTCTTGACATTTCAATGCCTCCCTTGTCGTCTGGTAAGGGTGTATGAGCAGCAACGATGCGAAATTTTGATAAAGCATCAATTGCTGGATGTGCTTCATGATAAACGATTCCCTTTTCATTATGTTCTTCATGGCTTCCGTGAGATGCTGCGGTCTTGGCTGCGGAAAGCACTGGAGGAACAGGCAAGCCTAGATCAACAGGCTGTGGGGACGAAATCGAAGATTTCAGGAGAGCATGACGATAAGCTGAACTCTTGGACGCAATAGATATGAGTGAAGGTGAATTGGCTCGAGGTAGGTAAGAAAGCTTTGGGGGATGGGCATGTTCAGTAAAAGCAGCAGTGGTCTGGCTCTCTGGTAGATCCTCGGTGAAGATGGATTGTTGACGTGAAGAGCTCCTCCTTCCGCCAGTACTGACGGAACTGGGCTTGGAATTTGGCACATTCGTACCAATGCCGACTGATCCAGGGTTAATCGCAGCAGATGCAGTTACCAACTCTGATCGATAGCTGCCTGGAACGTGAAATAAATTGGGACGTAGATGTTGCTCTACCCCTTCTCCGATAGAAAGACTAGTAGAACCGGGGGCTTCTTCTGCCCGAGAAGGACTCTCATCCAATATCGAAGAGCCAATGCTGGCTTGGACTGGCTTCACCTCAAACCTTGGCCCATTGACCTGCATAGTCTTCAAAGTGATCTTCGGCGAGCGCGTTCCAAGAGATGGAGTCTTGTCTTGTAGAACCAGGCGCGGAAATCGGAAGCCCTTCTCTTCAACGAAGTCCTGAGAAGCTTTCCGTGAGATTTGACCTGGGACACTGGCGTCCTGTTTTTCATGCTTGAGGAGTGGTGTTGATTGAAGTAAACCATGTTCGCGGTTGCTTTCATGCGTGAAGGTCTCATCCACAGCCTCTACAGTTGTCTGAGCGGTGATTTCCCCAAGGAGTTTCTTGGTAGCTTTGATATCGTCAGCCGAACTTGTTGTTCGCAGTTTAGACCGCTTGCCTAGTGGAGCAGCGTCTGAGGGACTTCTTGTGATTTGAATACTCATGCTCCTTCTTGGTAGATAAAAAGACTCTGTCAAAAAGCTCAATCTACCGGTGCTAGAATGAGCAGTTTTTGCAACGCTCTTTGCGGACCTAAAGTCAAAGCTCTGGTTTGTTACACTTTCAAGATCGTGGGTTTGACGAGAAAGGAGCAGGGCAATCCGGCTGGAGATGCTTGCCTCTACTTTGAGAGCCGTCTGATAGTCTAGGCCGGTACTCTCAATTGTCGATGATCGTCTTCTTACCGGCGAGAGCACTTCTACCGGACCTTGCGAGTAATTGACCATCGAAAGGATTGTAGAAGCGTGCAAGAGTGAACACTAGGTGATAAATGAAATATCCAATAAAGACATAAGGTAATTATGAATGTGATTAGTGAGGTGAGTAAAAAAGAATGTGATTGAGAGATAGTGTTAAAAGAGAGCTTAAGATCAGAGACAAGAGATGTAGATCTCCAAAAGCAGTGATCTCCATCGAAGCAGGCACGTTGTCTCTTGCTCTTACCTATCGCTGTCAAAAGCAAGCACATTAAGTAGAACTCCTTTGGGCCTACGATTGTCAGCCAAAACATTTTTCTCTCGTTCCCATCTCTGTCTATCGAAAGAACTGGCATAATTGGTCCACGCAAACCAATCAAGGAATCATTGTTTTTGGGAAGCATGTTAGAATAGTCATATTATCAAGAACGCTGTATAGCATGTATCAAAGATTAATGATTATCAATCTTGCAACCATCTAAAGTAAAGATTGAAAAAAAGCATAGTGTAATCGACGGCCATTACATTACTATCATAGCATTGACAATCAAGCGGGCACGACATCATAGCAGGACATCTCAGCGGCTCCTCGCTCGGGAATGCGCCGCCAAGCCGGGAAGGAGCCGGCGCTTATCGCACCCCACTCCCACCTTTCGATAGCGATAACGGCAGCAAGCTCACCAAGCAGGCCGAGTCCAAGCTCAAGCACAAACACCGTGAAGCATAAAGCTCCAGCACGTCCCACCACGCAAATGGCAGCAACAAGAATGGCATCGATCCTGAAGAAGCCCGTGAAGTTAGCCCTGGTGCAGCTCGCCAGCGGTAAGCCGCCTCCCTTGTTCATGACATTCGAACAGTTCGACGCATTGTAAGATCCACAGAGCTCCCTTAATGACTAACCCAATACAGGCGCCGACAAGGCCGCGAATCTGACGCATGCGCGCACGAAGGTGCTCGAAGCCAGTAAAGCAGGCGCGAAGATCATCGTGCTCCCAGAATGCTTCAACAGTCCGTATGGCTGTCAGTTCTTCCCATCATACGCAGAGACGCTCCTACCATCGCCGCCATCAGCGACTTCATCGCCATCCTTCCACGCACTGTCATCGATGGCGGCCGAGGCGAAGGCGTACGTGATCGGCGGGTCGATACCGGAGTACGAAACAGCGACTCAGAAATACTACAATACGTCGCTGACGTTTGATCCGGCCGGCAAATTGTTGGCGACGCACCGCAAGCTGCACCTGTTCGACATCGACATCCCTGGCAAGATCACGTTCAAAGAGAGCGAGGTGTTGAGTCCCGGGAATAAAATCACGCTGGTGGACTTGCCTGATTATGGGAAGATCGCCGTGGCGATCTGCTATGATATCCGCTTCCCTGAGCCGGCGATCATCGCCGCGAGACATGGCTGCTTCGCGCTTATCTATCCCGGCGCGTTTAATCTGACGACCGGCGCGTTGCATTGGCAGTTGTTGGGGCAGGCTAGGGCCGTAGACAATCAGATTTATGTGGCACTTTGTAGTCCAGCGAGGGATATGAGTGCGAGCTATAATGCTTGGGGGCATAGTTTGGCCTGCGATAGTATGGGTAAGGTCCTTTGTGAGGCTGGGGAGGGCGATGAGATTGTTTATGCAGACTTGGAGGCTGAGAATTTGGCGGAGACTAGGAAGAATATTCCTACTAGTGGACAAAGACGCTTTGACGTCTATCCTAATGTTGCAGATGGAAAGATTAGGTTCGAGGATGAAGAGCAAAGTCAAATCAAGTCGGAATAAGCGTAAAGCACAAATGAATTCATACACATGAGACCTGAAAAATCATCATTGAGGCACAACATTGAGACGGAAGTGGTTGGTATTTGAGTCTGCAGATTATCTTTTGACGAACAAAGTAATGACCGTTAAAGTATAGCTTAAGCTTGCACGAAGCAATTCTGCTCTTCGCTAATCCGTCTGTTCACAATCCCATACCTTCTAACCCTCTCATCGGCCGTTAAATCATTCGTAGAATATCCATTTTCCCATCATACGCTTACTTCAAAGCAGCACGAGCGAAGGAAGGAAGGACGAAAGAGGCCTTGTGGATGTCGGCGTTGTAGTAACGGTTGATCTTGTCCTCCTCCTCGGCTGGGAAGCTGCGGAGAGGGTTCTTGAGGTCGCGGTTGGCATCCTTACAGCAGACCATGAAGCCGA
This sequence comes from Allantophomopsis cytisporea, assembly GCA_024752435.1. Classification (NCBI taxonomy): domain Eukaryota; kingdom Fungi; phylum Ascomycota; class Leotiomycetes; order Phacidiales; family Phacidiaceae; genus Allantophomopsis; species Allantophomopsis cytisporea. The sequence continues at coordinate 1,007,510 of CP103024.1, forward strand.
TTTGACCGGATGGGTAGGTTGGGATGGTGGTGTAAGCGTACTCGACATTTGGGAAAACCTCCTTGCAGTCTGCCTTGAGCTTGGTGATCAATGGAAGGTGAAGCCATTGGTTCTCCGCTATTCAGAAGGTTAGCTAAACGGACTTCAAGTTGACAGAATGAGATAACAATATATATGGCTCGAAGTAAAATCAATCAACAAACATGCAATACTATGAAACAAAAGCGAGCTGTATAAAACAGATAAACATATAGAGCAAACAAATGAAACAACAGGATTTATAATATCCAATTGGATAGATTTGACCAAGCGCACGCTAATAAATGAGAACATACAACCTTGGGTAGTAATGACACCTCCCTCCTTGAGAGCGCCGAACAAAAGCTCGAAGTATGGCTTTTGGAACAAGCTCTCAGCTGGACCCTCTGGGTCAGAGGAGTCAGTGATGATGACATCGAACTCGTTCTTGTAGTCATCCAAGAACTTGAAACCATCACCAATGTGGGTCTTGACCTTTGGGTGCTGGTAAGAGATGGCCATTCCTGGAAGGTACTTCTTGGAAAGGCGGATGACAGCCTGGTATTCACATTAATATACATCCACCTCGTCGGATTCTTTTCTTCTTCATCTTTCTACACACCTCGTCAATGTCACAGAGAATAGCCTCCTCGACGCAGTCGTGCTTGATAACCTCACGAAGGACACCACCATCACCACCACCGATGACGAGAACCTTCTTTGGGTTTGGGTGAGAGTTCATGGCCAAGTGAGTGATCATCTCCTGGTAGGCGAATTCATCACGCTCGGTGCACTGGATGACGTTGTCGAGAACGAGAACGGTTCCGTAGTCGGTGGACTCGAAGATGAGGACGTCTTGGTACTTGGACTTCTCGTGGTGGAGGACATTCTTGACCTTGAGGGTCATAGCCTGACCTGGCCACATGTCGGAGATCTCGCGGAACCATCCATCTGTATGGCTTCATGTTAGTCGGTGTAAAAGCTGACATGGTGTAGCAAAGATAGCAAAGCCAAGAAGAAGCTTGGTTCTAGATGATCCATGGGCAGCCATATATGAAGTCATTATGTATTTCCAGGCTCAATTCGGGTGGGCAAGGCTGCAGAATATTTCTTTGACACAAAGGCTGGATTTGATGGGAAAACGTGGTAGAAGATCTTACCCTTGATAGTGGGGTGAGTGATTTCAGACATTTCGGCGATTGGGAATCTTAAAATTGAAGAAGTGGTGAAGTTGAATGAACGGGGAGTAGTCAATAAAGTCTGAGGAAATCTGAAGAAAACACTGGGTCTAGCAGGCGTCGTCAAGATGGCCGTAGTAGCTTGTTGCAAAATTGAGTAGCCCCTCATGCGATTATTTTCTGCCTCTCACTCCAACCAGGTATTGCTGGTACCGTAGCCGCTGGCTGTGGTGTGTGTGCCCGCATTTCGCATTTTCTGCCATTTTTTTTCTGCCGCCCAATGATCTCTACATGCAGTTAGATCGCTTTTGACTGCGGTAAACGTTAAGCGGGCAGAGATTTCTGCCCTTCCCGCGAGACGCACCCGAGTCTCGTCTTTTGTAAGGCAGGCAAGGTATGTAGGCACGTATTTAGGTCAGCAAAAAAGGTGAAGTGAGAAAATCAAAGTGAAGTGAGACTGAAACCAGACACGCCAGACTCCACCCCGATGCTCGTCGGTTCCCATTATTCCCCCTCCCACGCGTGCCCAACGCTTCGTTCCGTTCGATCGACCGAGGTAGGGACTTTACGGTCAGAGTGGGAACTACTTTAAATTCGTTGCTGCCGTAGTTCACTCGAGGTGGAGCGCCTGTATAGAGAAAAGAGACAAATGCATGAACATAAACGGTAATTTCACCTCAAGAGGCAGGGTACCTGAATGCCGTGGGCTTCCATGAAAAGGCGCTGATATGTAATAGTGTATGAACAAGTGGTAGAGGAATACTTGGTTTTATGTAATGTCATATTGGAAAATACGGACGACAAAGTAAGTACACGTAGACTTCGGATACAAAATGGGTGGATTATGTTTGATGAGATGCGGTGCGTATGGATCCCCCCTTCTCAATCAAGTGCCTTATTATGCAGTATGTGGCTGTTCTGTCGACATTATGATCATGATTTGCATTCGGTACGGTACGACTGTGAATATCATGTCGCACAGTGTGTACATACATACATACTCGACTCTACGCACCTTATATTCACTCTACTTACTCACCAGACTGTTACAGTAAGCTTACCTAATGGAGTGTAGGATTCTAATGCAGGTGAGCATTCAAGATCAACAAACAATTCTGAACAATAACAATGCTGACAGCAAAAAGCTAGGAACCACATACAGTACGCAGTACATCTTTCCATCCATCCATCCATACATAAATACGTAGTAATGGCATGAATGATGTATGAATAGCTACTAGCTACATGGGTCTTGAATGATGATGTGCCATGGAACATGGAGCCAGCGCCGAGAGACTTTGCGAGACATGGCACGGGTCTCTGAAAAACGTGGAAGACTCCGTTCATGACTGATTGATCATACACGCCATGCACTGACATGGCATGGAACAGGTAGCGAGCGTATATACTGATAAGGAACGAAGAATGAAGCTTTGGCTGTAGGGAGTGTTACAGTAACGGTAACTGTAACACGACCTCGACGATGTGTGGAGATATATGCCGAATCATTCATTGAAGGATCGAAAAATATATTTAAATCCCTACCAAGAAAAAGCAGAAGTACGGATTAGTACTCCGTAAGGTAATAACGTACGGTGCCTTGTTATGCATGAAATTTTAGATGCCGGTCTACGGCGTTCTTCATTAGAAGGTGTGTTTTCTGTTTCTTTCTCTGGCTCCGGGGGTTTAGGTAGGTGAAGCATGTAAATATGCTCAGTTCTGCAAAGGCATGGGGGGAGGGGGGGGTCTATTTTGCCGGCCCCTCGTGGTCGGTACCCAATTACAATATGATATCATGAAATCATGAGAGGCTGGAGAGGATGGAAAAACTATTTATTACCACTGCCATCAATTGCATATGATCGTAGCGAGCATTCCGGCTTTTCGCTCCATGCAACTGGTGGAGCTGCCATGTTTGGATGAAAGTACAGCCTGCCACAGCAAGCTGTTTGCAGCAGATGAATGATAATCCCTCCGAGGCCAGGCCAGGCCGACTGCAGAAATCAGAGCACCAGAGCACCAGAGCACAGAGCACTAGAACATCACCATGAGCACTCGAGCACTCGATCACTACTCAGAAGCACAGAGCGCATACCGTTCGTAGAATTGATTCCACACGAGCGGAGGGTTATTACATACTTTTTTTTCTTTCTTTCTTTCTTGTTTACGGTCTTGGTCTTGTCTTGGAAAAGCCGGGTTCGAATACGCCACACTAATATCCAGATCCCGTCGTGCTTGTACCTGACTGTGATGTTCCATCATTATTCCATGTCTAGCATGCCATATGTATCCAGGTACTGCAGTCCCTTCCGCCAATTTGATCCATATCCGTTAGGAGATGTGAAGGAGTGTTGTTTTCTGGTCGTCTTGTCACCAATTTGGGCGGCAAGAGGCAGAAAGCAGCAGCATGAGTAAGTAGGTATCTAAGTAGGTTGAAGCCGTTGGGATTTATAGTGGATTTTTCCAATACTGTCAATGGATGGATCAATGATTCAAATATACTTTCACCTTACGTTGTCTTCGTGTGGGTAGATGGAACATGAGCTTTTGCATATGAAGACTTACATGTATTGTCATAGTGTGTACTCATAGTCTGGAGTACATGCATGAAGGACATGGCTTACCTTGAGTATGGCACTTATGCATAAGACTCGAATCATCATGTACATACATCTCACTCATACAATCGAGGAGATAGATAGACATACTCATTTTTTTCTTTCTTTTCTTGTTTGTCCTTTGCTCGAGTTCATGTTTCCACACACAGATAGAGATGACACAGATCAAGACCTATATACGTACTATGTAGACACCAAGTAATCATACTTTCTGATTCTCGACCCCTTCATGGCAAGTGGCGACGATAACGGACATCATCCAAAGAGTTGAATTCAAAATCTAAACCATACCAATCCTAAATGTGGCCCCAGACCCTGGCACTAAGTGTAGCCCCATCGCAGTGAAGTTCAGTGCGCAACCTCTGCATACCACCATACTACGTACATTCACTGCACATCTTCTCTACAAAGACCCCTATTCCCTGCTGCGTTTGTGTCTTCGGCTGCATCCTGGGCGAATGTACATTAATGTACCGTACAGTACACTCTAGCTTCCATCATGGTTTGGACGCTTGTGCCATATGATTTGAGTGTAGAGAACGAGAGAGAGAGAAAGAAAGAGAGAGAGAGAGAGAGAGAGAGAGTAAGGTACGGAGTAATCCCCTTTAGTGCAATCAATCGTGCCAAATATACGGAGGGATAGTGCAGTAGTACTCCATAGACACGAACGAAGTTCTTCAAACTCCGACCAACACCATAAGAGAAAGCTACTACTACTACACTACCGAATCCAACACTACCTACCTACATTACATACATCACCTACCAATCAACTACTCACTACTCATTACTCACTAGATTGAATACTCTCACAAACTTACCATACTACTTACCATACTACTTACATACAACCTTCGCAGCTTACCACAATCTAACGCTACTACTCTTATTGCCTACTACCCTACCAGATTTACCCCAACGCCGAATAATCTCCTCATTGCATCGACAGTTCTGTACAGACAGTAACTGTTTTCTGACGCTCGCGACTTAACATCCGCCCCAGTCTGCACAACCATAAAGGGTGTGTCCAGGCCTCTCGTCAGTCCTCCACAACGAGAAACCACTCCAATCGACACCCATTTCCTCATTGCCCATGATGTGCTTCGGTTCCAAGAATGACAAAGACGAGGAGGGGGCCGCGAAAAATCGCGAGATTGAGAAGATGATCCGTCAGGACGAGAAGAAGGCTTCCAGGGAAGTGAAGCTCTTGTTATTGGGTAAATTTCCACTCGCCAATCGTGTGATTCGCACAAAACACACATGAATCACCGTGTGAGCTGACAAAAATTACGATGTGTAGGTGCTGGAGAGAGTGGAAAGTCTACGGTGTTGAAGCAGATGCGCTTGATCTATGCCTCCGGTTTCTCTGCTGCAGAGAAGGGTGAATGGCGTGCAATCATCTTCGCAAATATCCTCAGTGCTTTCAAGGTCATTTTGGATGCTATGGAGGATATGGGCTTTGAATTCGATAACAAGACAAACGAAGTAAGCAGACCCCCTTTCGGATGAAATATTCTGTTCAATAGATACACTCCACCATCTATCTTTTTCCCTCTCTAGAACTTTTTACTGACGTGCGTCACTTATCGTAGCAATATATTGCTCTCATCCTTGCCGAATGCGATCTTGGACCAAAAGACCCCCTTCCAGTCGAATACCTTAACGCTTTCAAGGGCCTGTGGTCAGATGCTGGTGTACAAAAGGCAATTGAGAAGGGTAATGAGTTTGCGCTTCACGATAACTTGAACTAGTAAGTCTCGTCGAGTTCCTATACATGAATGATTTTTCTAACACATCACCACACAGCTTCTTCGAGGATGTTGATCGCCTTTTCTCCAGAGATTATATTCCAACAGACCAGGATGTACTTCGATCCCGATTGAGAACTACCGGTATCACTGAGACTATTTTCGACCTTGGCGCCCTTACCTACCGAATGTTCGATGTTGGAGGACAGCGATCTGAGCGAAAGAAGTGGATCCATTGTTTCGAGAACGTCAACTGCCTTTTGTTCCTTGTTGCCATTTCTGGATACGACCAATGTTTGGTAGAAGACAAGGATGGTAACCAGATGCAAGAAGCCTTGATGTTGTGGGAGTCGATCGCCAACTCCCAATGGTTCGCCAAATCCTCTCTCATCCTCTTCCTCAACAAGATGGATCTTTTCAAGGAGAAGCTCGCGCACTCACCTGTGCAACAATACGGTTTCACGGATTTCATGGGCGACTCCGCGGACTGGAAGCAAGTGTCCAAATACTTCATGGACAAATTCCGCGCTCTCAACCGCAATCCACAGAAGGAGATCTATGGGCACTTTACCAATGCCACGGATACGAACTTGCTCAAGATCACCATGAGCTCAGTCCAAGATATGATCATCCAACGCAACCTCAACCAGCTTATACTCTGATTCGGAGCCATCGTCTGTCCGGGTTTTTCTTCGATTTAGAGGCAAGGGTCGGGACTTTGTTACACATCCTCGATATGAGCGAAAACGATTCATGAGCTACGAAGTTTGCCGCTCCGCATCAGGTTTCGAGTTGCATTTATTGTCGCATTTTCGTCATTTCTGCTTTCGAGCCTCACGCATAGCTCTTCGGATTTTTACGTCTACTCGAGTCTTTTTCGTTTTCGCGTAGATCATCGATAACAAGCCTCCCTACGAGGGTCCCCTCCTAGCCCATTCTTCGATCTTCAAAAACCTCTTCCTTTCAAATTAGGGGTTCTCATTTTCCGCGGGCCAAAAAACTTAATTCCCTTACGTTTCCTTCATTTCTATGTTTTTATTCATTGTATTGGCTCCTTCACATATATGGCGTTCGTGGCCAGAGCGTGCGCGCGCTGGCAGGTTGTATTTGCTTTTTTTTTCTTCTTTTTTTTACCCATTTTTATTGCAGAGAAGAGACATTTGGTAGAGGGCATGGCTTTTGTATACGACAAGAGCCATATAGAGCTTAAGAGGAGGGGTACTTGAGATGGGAGAAATGAGGTCGAACGGGTGTTAGTATAGACAGACCGTTCGTGAAGAAAAGATTGAACTCATTCCCATCTCCCCAAATGCATTTCTCGTGAATCTCCAGACATAACAATACAAGAATAATTTACCTCGCTATTCAAGCCCTCCCGCAATATTGAAGAATTCATGCACGCCATCTCCATTGGCTTCCGTCCAGTGCCTTCTCCTGAGCTGAATAATCAACATAATCAGCCCGCGCTTCATGACTCGCTCCCCCGAACCCATTCCCGGCCCTCTCCCATATCTGAGCCGGCACAGCCATAGCCATAGTCCGTCTGCGTGCCGGCTAACCCAGTAGAACGGGCGGCGGATATTTGTAAGCAAAAATTCACGGAATTGTGCACTGTCGATCTCTCGCTCACCCCTGTTCTTCCCAGGGAAAAGATGAGTGCGCGGCGGCGAGCCACCCCCCCCTCTCTCTCTCTCTGTAGGGGACGGGTTGCCGCGATCTTATGATGCATATGTGCGGCGTTTTGGGGTGGTGTACCTGCCTACATAGGCCCGGAATCTATCTCCTTTGCTGTACGGTTTTTTTTCATTTACTTATTTCTCTCTCTGTCGTTAGGGTTGCTTTGCAAGCCGTAACTTTGTGTTTGGCGTTGGCTTTGGAATGGTGTCGGTAAGATAGTAGGTTGCTGGGTTTGGAAATTTGAGGGGACTTGTACTTGGACGTATCTATGTAACACCATAATACTAAGTTGCAGCGAATTCGGGGGTGGGATATGGGATATGGCGACTTCAATGTGTTGACATAAACTTGCTCTTGGTACTTGTTGCTTGTCTTGTCCCGCGGGTAGCACTTGGACACGCCGATCGGCGTTCTCCCTACCTACCTACATATATTGAACCATTCTACTGTGTACATACGCATTATTGTCGCATGGTAAGAGTACGGCGTGGTGGGAGTGTGGTTGGTGTGTCGGTGATAAGGTGGGCGGGCCATCCATCGCTCGGGCATCTCATCGTCAACGTTTGAGTGGAGTCCCACGTGGTGGTCCTTAATGAAACTCGCCCATCTCCACCCTGGAATTCTAGAAGATCAGGCTGGCATTCACTCTGCGTTCTCTGCAATGCTGTACTTGTACACAGTACATACGCAGCAGAATATCGAATTGTCTGCAGTACTTTATTATGCGCCACATGGGATATATTCCTGGGAATGTTTGCTGTCTTGGCGTCAGAGCTTCGTTATTAGACAGCACCAACGCCGCGTATAGATGTTAAAATATACTTCGTTAAGTGCATATCTATCTCGCGCCGCCGTCCTTCGTCCTCAGTACACAGTAGATAATGTACCTATACTATGCATCCTCGCCATGTACTCTACGATAATAAGGTACGCTTGTGGTAGCCCCTAATAATGACTCGTTCAATCGCCACGCGGTCACTTCCTTCGATCTTTTTCCGCACTTGACGGCTACAATTCTGAGAATAACTCAAATTCTCCTAATATATCGTCACAATAAAGTTTGGGCATACAAAATTTGAGCGACAGTCCTCGCTCCGACCGTGCTTATGACTTCACATGAATCAGACGGGAATGATCTCTGGGATTTTGGGAATTTTGGGGATTTTGGAGTGGGTAGAACGGACTGCTACGGCTGCCTTGACCTTTGTGTCTGGATTTTGTGTTACTCTTGTGGAGATCGTCGCCTATTAATAGAAGATGCTGATATGATTAGATGAACAATTTGGAAAGTCTGTACATATTCATATCATACACTTGCTGCGCTCGCTTATGTTTTGTTGCAGGATACGTATCTGACCGGGTTACGTTTGTTTATGACTTAGGTTTGGGTTTACGGGTCGGAGAATTTTCGAGTTGCTTGTTTGTTGCGTGCTGTTGATTAATGCGCAGATTGGTGATTTTGTTTGGCTTTTCAACCTGCACAATCTTGCATGGAGACGACGTACGAGCTTGATTGATCAGATATTGGTGTCGTGACATTTCATGAAAGGAAAAGCTCATCGCATTTCTGACAGGTGGACAGTGCATGTTTTCGAGACTATCAGCTGCAACTATCACTTCTGCTCTATCAACTCATATGCAGAGTTATCAATACGAGAGTCATCATATATAGAGAATCTGTTATGATCAATTGTCTTATCGTTGATCAGTCACCATTTTTCTTAGAGTTCAACCCCCTTTTCTTCTATGTGTATGGTTTCAAAAAATCATCATCTAATATGTTACTTGTTCGATTCGGAATAATTTCTTTGTGGAACTCCCACAAACGTTATTCAGGAACAAAGTCTTGGATACACTCTGCCATATATTAATAATAAAATCTTAAATATTTCGCTAATATTCCAGTATAATATAGATTCAACATCACTCCAGACTCGTGACTTAAGAGCCTCAGTTCTGCTCGTTTCGTAAGTGGTATCCCTTCGTCTGTAATTGCACCAAATCCTTGCTAGTCTCTCGTATAAAATGTACACAATTATCTTTCGCTTCTGTATTACAGACGAAAGAATACACTTGGAATACCATGGGTACCTATTGGTTACTGAGAAAACATGATGTTGTGACTGGCTAAAGACAAAGTCTGCCAGAAGTTCCCACCTTCGCTTCGCTTGTAAATCTCACGAGTCTGGGGAAGTGAGCACCATAGAGGTCTAGAAGCCCAAATCAAGCATTGAAGTGAGCCCTTAATATCAACAGGAACAAAATCCAAAGGCGGAATTTTTGGCAGTATTCAACTAGTGATCAATAAAAAGTGTATATAGAGAGTATAAACATTGAGGTACAGTAGTTATCCGCTCATATAGTAGTTATGTACATACACTAAGTCTCTTGCAATTGTAATGTTTTGTTCCTATTGATTCTAAAGGGACACGATATCGTCTACCAGGAACAGCCTCGGTGGCCCAACAGAATTATCATACCATTTTGAGATAGAATCAATTACAGAACCTACACCACAACCTCGTAGCCCAAGGAACCTTTTATTTCCGTGAGGGCAGTTATTGTGTCGCAAACACATAGATAGTTTCTAAAAGTTCCTAAAAGTTCCAGATAAATGGTACGGCTATATACTTTCTCCACACTTACAAGCCTATTAACCATCAGGTGACCAATTAAGTATAGGAAAAATAGCCTGCTCCTATCAAGAGTTAGAATTACTATATATATTAATGTAGCTTAGTATATATACTGCGCGTACGGGCCTAGTATTCGGCTACACATCTAGTAATTCGGTCACGTTATAGTCTAGAATATAATATATTTCAATAATAACTTTCGTATATAGAGTGGAATAGAATCGATTGAAATAACTATGTAACTACAATTCTATGTAGTCTACTTGTAAATCAACGACCTACAGCTCCTACATTCCAATATTAAATAACTTTTCGAATTTATTTTCTAAAATCTCAATTATAGTAGTAGTATTATCTGCATCTGTAACTAGCAATAGTTCTAGCAAATGCGATGCATTCGCTGTATCAACCAATTAAGCGTTACAAAGCCATTCGACTACTTCGGATAATAACATGAGAGACATTCTAAAGGGAGTCGGTATTATATAATGGAGTTATCATTGATTTCTGTATACTCTTCGGATCTACCGCTTCATTTTTGACAGAGTATCATATAAGCAGTATATATACTAAGCCGGTATATACGGTGATCATAACTGTGGGACCACCACGTTTTTCTCCAGTCACCAGGGTCACCTAATGGTTGAGCGAAAAGTCAGAGGTTCTGACAATCGACCAGCTACAACATTGTACCTATTTTCTGTCGCAAACAATGGATACTCATAAGATTGAGTTCATGCCTATTACGCAACAAGCAGAACTCGGAATCTCGAAAACCAATACTAACAGGCTTACGAATCACGGGGGCAGGGGATAGCTGAGAGTGTGATAAAGCAGACAAGTCAAGATCTCACACGTTCACGTCATCTTTCTGCATGTCGAGGTCCCCGAAGATATGCCTTGCGATATCCATTATGGAAGTCCAATCGGAAAGTTATGAGGCATTTCATACTTTTCTGACGGACTTCTACTGTAAAGTCAATACATAGAATCCAACGGCAGAATCGTAAACTTCTCGGATCACTTACCGGGATCAGCAGATGCTTCTTGGTTGTAAAGTCAATACTTAAAAATCCAACGGCAGGATCATAAACTTCTCAGATCACCTACCGAGGTCAGTAGATGCTTCTTGTTTGCTTCTCAAGCCTTTTGTTTCATCTATCGCGAAGTCTCTTGCCAACACGGTCGAATGTTGACGTTGCGTATATGCAGTAAATTTCAGCTTCTCCTCATTTTCCATTACACCGTTATCGAGGGCACGGCTTAGCCTTTCTGGAGTATACCTCGGCTTACCTCCCAACCCTGAAAGACATGATTAGGTACTCTCAACTTCTCATCTCTCCCCAACCAGTCTTAAACGGGTGTAGCTTGTATGCACACGTGTGACCAACATGAGATGTTATGCATAGGTAAGGTATGATACAATATCATAAAACATTCGTTAATGATGTGAGCCAGTTCGTTTTTGAAGTGGTATGTAATATCTATCCACTTGCATTGAAAATGCTCTCCTGAGGCTGATTGCTACAACCCGTGTCTTATCTTGTACATTCCCGAGGATCTCTAGTATTTGAAGCCGGAACACTAGCTTGGAACCCCACAGTATCTCTTTTCCAACTCATTCCTTGTTGGTTGCGGTCACAGGTTTTCAGAATGTCCTGGCAGAAATGGAGAAGTTGGGGAAGTTGGGGAAGATGGAGAACCCTGTACTTACAGGTGCGGGTACATCACCTCTCCCGACTCTCCCCAGCCTGCAAAGCCAGAAGCGATGTCATGAAGTCCGGAGTGCATGAAATAACGCATAAAACAGTACTAACACGTTAGATGCCAAGCATTACTTTGAAAAAGCTCGAGGACTTCAGCTTAGCGTCGGGGAGTCTCGGCAGCGCGTCATGACGAATTTCGTAAAACTTCCAAGACATACGAGCTCGAGCTGAGCTTCTCCCACATCGGCCCTTAATCGGGGCGCCCCAGCTCGCGCGCGGCGCCTTGCGAGGCACACACTCTATATGTTTATTACACTCTGTACCTATCCAGCATTCAGCGCGAAACAGAATGTGATGGCTAGCTCGGTGACTGTTCGTGGCAGTCAGATCCGAGGCTTGTGCTGCGTAACCCCAGCTTGTCAACGAAAAGCTGCTCGCCAGGATCCGTGGCTAACAACCCAAGCGGGTCGGAGAATCCCCCGGCCGCTCTCCTCCGCACAACACTACTGGGAGAATATCATCTCGTGACAACAAAAGCTATCGATTAGGGCCGGCTACTGCCTTGGTGATTGCTGGCTCAGTAATTACCAATGAATATTCCTTACTCGTGCCCAGCTCGACGAGGGATCACGTTATAGCGCTGAGTGATGGGAAAATGCAGTCGAGAGTAGAGTCACTTGGCCAGGCAGCATCGCTGTCTGACGGACTTGAACAGTCCCACACCGCAGGTATACCAAGGATGGAACTCCAAGAGTACTCCACAAGCAGGCAGAGGAGTGATACAACAGCGCTACAGTTCGATTGTGGGGGTACTCGGGGCCAGAACCGGTACAGTAAGATACTCTGATCCTGTCATCACACCAGCAAAGTACCATGTCTTTCCAGGTACTTGTTCCTTCGGGACTGGCATTTTTCTTGTTGGTCTTATTGGTACATACATAGAATTGTCTCTGTATATCTCTATCCTTATCTCAGATTTGAACATGTGCTGGGTAAGTCTTCATTCATCATTCAATACCAAGTCACTTCAACGACAATTACACCGCCGTCTGTTCCACAGCAAGTCTTTGCTACTTCGCAGGACTCCACAACAAAATCGGAGACTCGGACTTTTCTCTTCAGCAAGTTAACAAATTTTGTTAAAGTGGTACTAAGGCTTTTACCGGGTGTCTTACGATCGGCGAAGCAAGCCTGACATATGTACCCCAGACCCCCAGACCCACCCTTGTGGGACTGGTTCCTTGAACACCCTAGTCCCCACAACCTAGGAAACACAATTTTGCGGGGACACGAATCCCACTATCTCCATGTTTTCACTGAAGTATCACTGAACTCTGTTCGCCATTTGGTAGAGTAGACCCGAGTAGCGCAAAATACCCACAATGTGGCTTATGGCCTTACTTGCGTGTGTTCAAACTACCTTGGTTTTGTTGCTAATAAGCTCACCTCCGGAGTACTCAGAAGCAACAGCTCCTCATCGGAGATTCAGTGACGGGCCTGTTAGTGGGCAATCCGAATTGACTTCGAACTCACTGGCAAATCTGCCCAATTATCGCGGTATGTACCTGATTCAGGGTCGCGAAGCATTGGGGCGGAGGAGGATGCCACGCTACATTGAGCTCGGCCTTGGCAAACTGCGTTCCTGTGAGAAGAACCTAGAAAATGGGTCTGGGATTTTGAAGGGCTTGATGGGTAAGAGAGGTTGACACTGCAGGGCAGTGATGTTTCTCAGAAATATATAAAGATGTGGCATTCCCATGATGTTGGTTGGCAAGCAAGCTTCACTTTTTAATACCAAGCAGCTCATTTTCAAGTCTCTTCTTGTCTGCCATCATGACTACCATTCGAGCTCTCACTCTGGCCTTGCTTGCCAGTGTTGGCTTTGTCGACGCCAGTTCTGGTCACTCCGAATCGCGACGAAATGTCACTGTTATTACTGATGATACCCACTTCTATGGTCAATCTCCGCCAGTATACCCAGCTCGTAAGTATATGGTGCTGCTCATGACGTGAAGTTTGAGTCAGAATATCTTTCTAACAGAAAATCATAGCGGCCGGAAAGGGAACTGGTGACTGGGCTGCAGCCTACGAAAAGGCTGCGGCTTTGGTTGCGCAGATGACAATCGAGGAGAAGGCAAGCAATTCATTGTATGTTTGCGATTCAAGCGCTAATTTTACCAGACAAATCTTACTGGTGGTCGTACAACTTTAACTGGCTGCTCTGGTGAAATCCAACCAATCGAGCGTCTTGGTTTCCCGGGACTATGTCTTTCAGATGCACAGAATGGTGTACGAGCAACAGATTTCGTCAATGGATATGCAGCCGGTTATTCTGTTGGTGCTAGGTCTGCTACACATATCTCCTATTGTAATTTGAATTATCACTCACTTCTTTTGCAGTTGGAACAGAAATCTTGCCCACGAAAGAGCTAGACATATGGGAGGAGAATTCCGCAAGAAGGGAATCAACGTCGCTCTCGGTCCTGTCGTTGGCCCTATCGGACGTGTCGCAGAAGGTGGCCGAAACTGGGAAGGTTTCTCGAACGATCCATACCTCGCTGGTGCTATGGGTGCCCAGTCTGTAAAAGGTACCCAGAGCGTTGGAGTCATCACTTCTCTCAAGCATTTCCTTGGCAATGAGCAAGAGTTCCGTAGAATGCAGGTCACCGATGATGACGGAGTCGTCATTGGCGGTGGTGTCTCCTCCAACATAGATGACAAGACTATGCACGAGTTATACCTTTGGGCTTTCATGGAGCCTATCCGCGCTGGAACTGGAGTCGTCTTGTGCTCTTATAACAGGCTGAACAACTCCGAAGCTTGCGCAAACAGCGCGTCTCTCAACGGTCTCTTAAAGACTGAGCTGGGATTCCAAGGATTCGTCCTTTCGGATTGGTTTGGCCAGCACTCTGGTGTGGGTAGCGCACTAGCCGGGTTGGATATGGCCATGCCCTTGGGAGCTACATATTGGGGTTCACACCTCGTTGAAGCTGTCAATAATGGCAGTGTATCAGTCGATAGACTTGACGATATGGCTACTAGAATCCTCGCCCCGTGGTATCTGCTGGGACAAGATGAGGGTTATCCAGAGTTGGGAGTTGGTATGCCAATCAACGTGATGGCGCCACATACGATCGTCAACGCCAAGGACCCAGCATCCAAGCAAACTATCTTCGACGGTGCTGTCGAAGGCCATGTTCTTGTCAAGAATGTCAACAATGCCCTGCCACTCAAGTCTCCACAACTTCTCTCCCTCTTCGGCTACTCTGGATACGCACCAGTTGCTGCCAATGTTGAAACAGGAAGTTTCACCGCTTGGTCGCTTGGTTACGAGACAACTGATGTCACCGTAGCACTCGCTGGCTTTGCAGTAGCTGGAGCCCCTATACTCCCCCCTCCTAACGTCGGAATCAATGGTACCATCATTACCGGAGGAGGTAGTGGTGCAAACACTCCAGCCTATATATCCAGCCCCTACGATGCTCTCTCTCAACAAGCCTATGAGGATGACACCTCCCTCCATTGGGACTTCACCAACATCAATGGAACCGCCTCAGTTAACCCAGCTAGTGATGCCTGTCTCGTATTCATCAACGCCTTTGCATCCGAGGGAATGGATCGCCCAGCCGTCCATGATGAATACTCCGACACCCTCGTAAACAACATCGCTGACCAATGCAACAATACCATAGTTGTGATCCACAACGCCGGAGTCTACCTCGTAGACGCCTTCGTCGACCACCCCAACGTTACCGCAATTCTCTACGCCCACGTCCCAGGCCAGGACTCCGGCCGCGCTACTACCTCTATCCTTTATGGCAAATCCGTCCCCAGTGGCAAGCTACCCTACAGCGTACCCAAGAACGAAAGTGACTACGGCTCTCTCCTCTCGCACACCCTCAACGACGGCGAGTACGCATTCTACCCACAATCTGACTTCACTGAGGGTGTGTACATCGACTACCGCGCCTTCGACGCCAAGAACATCACTCCACGTTACGAATTCGGCTTCGGTCTTTCGTACACTACCTTCAGCTACGCCAATCTCTCCGTCAGCAATCTCCCCAATGTTTCGACCGCCGCTTACCCTGTTGGCGAGGTTCTCCAGGGAGGCGCTGAAGATCTCTGGGATGTCCTCGTTACCGTCACAGCTGATATCACCAATACCGGCGACGTCGATGGCATCGAAGTTGCCCAGCTGTATGTCAATATACCAGGCGGCCCTATTAAGCAGCTCCGAGGCTTCGAGAAGATTGATATTCTTCCTGGTGCAACTGAGTCCGTCTCCTTCGATATTACCCGCCGCGACCTCAGCGAGTGGGATGTCGTTGCGCAGAAATGGCACCTTCAGAGCGGTGCGTACAAGGTCTATGTTGGAGCTTCTTCCCGCGACTTGCCACTTACTGGCACCATTATGATTTAAGATCACTCCCAATTTCAGGACGATCCAAGGTCATGTCCATGTTTAAATTTTAGCCATACCTTTGAGCGATACTGCTTTTGTTTGCGTGCGTTTTTCTAGATTAAAAATTAATGTTTTCATACCTTACATGGCGCCTTGGTGTTTACTGTGATATGGTTATGGAAGTAAATTGCAGCTTGTGAATCACTTCAAGATATATATTCCAGCTCCTACTCTGCACAGCTCAGACCAAGCTGTCAGCTTTGAACCTAGCTGCAGTATTCAGTTTTTGTTCACTGTTCACTGCCCACGATGATAAAAATGATGTTGGACCTGTTATCACCCTTGTCCTTGACACAGGCATAATAATAAAAATGTGGCGGATGCTAATATGAAACTCGCAAATAACATGTTAGAAGCATTGTTGTAGCGAAAGTGATATCATATATACTTCGAAATAGAGTTAATCTCTGAGAGAAGTGCAGTGGGAAAAGCAAAGCAAGTGGGTGCGGAGCCACATCCAAATATGTCGTTCTTATTGATATTGTTTCATGCTCTTTATCCTTCTCCTATACACCTATGTACAATGCTACAGAGCCATTGTGCCATGAAATTCTACAGGTACTTCGCCTGTACATGTACGCTACTCGCATCTCATTCGTCCATATTCTCAAATAGATCCTGAAATGTAAGTCCTGAAGCGAACCATGCTCACTCCATGAAAGACCAATGAAGATAGATCCAAGAGCCCATCACGAACAACCATTGTTGCATGATAAAATGAACACCAAAAGAACCCTATCATCCTAAAAGAAAAAAACCGTTCACCAGCCGTCCTGGCTTGGGGTATATCTTTATCTGTCCCCATCTTTTAAACGCACATATTCGACCAAACCCAATCTCAATGTTCAAAGCCATCTTTTCCCTTCCATCCTCCCTCACCGTAAAAGCCTTTTTGCCGCCTCCTCCTTCTGCTTCCTCAATATTCGCCAGGGAACACCTTTACCGCGCCCCTCAGGCTTCATCCCAAGCTTCTTCCGCACCGCTCTCTCCTCCTCACTCTCCCTTTCCCTTTGCTCCTCCGGCTTTGTCTCAACGACTTGCTTCGCCGTTTCCCAGTCGCACAGCCCCGCCCGTGCAGGACTTATCGGTATTCGTTCCCACAGGTCGCCGACGACGCGTGAGAACCGCCAGTTTTTGGGTGACCAGGGGCCATAAAGGGGTGAGGCTGAGATGCGTGCGGCGTGTGGGTAGGTTGACGGATTGACAGACAGCTCAAATTCTTTTTCTGCTTGGGAGGATTGGGGTGAGGAGGTGGATGGTGGGGGGCCAGTGGAAGATGTAGAGGCTGTGGGATCGATGGGTGAGGGGGTTGGAGTTTCGTGAATCAATCTATATCGGATTGGAGACGAGTTAATGACTGCCTGGGCAGCCTCTTCCGTCGCGAATATCGAAAGGAATGCGTTGGGAACTGGATTGCGTGTGTCATACTAATTCGTCCTGTCAGCCTTGCTTCTTGTTATTCCGTTCCCCAATCTCATCATCTCATCATCGTTTTCCTCTCCGACTCCCTTCATCTTGCCCTCCTACATAGCCGTTTATCCCTAAACCACGCCATGAAATTGTGCAAGGGAATCTCACCTTTAAGCTCTTGAACCACTCCACCTGCCCGAACCCCTCCAGCACCTTCAGTACCTCATGCCTTTCAGAGAATGTAGTTGCCGTTGGGAACATCTTGATGTGTACCGTCCTTTGCGCCAACGAACCAGCCTTTGCGACAGTGCTGCGAAGTAGTCCCGCCATGCTGCCTATTTATTTATAGTGTTGGGTGTTCTCTGCCTTGACATTCCCTCTCCAATTCGAGTTTCTCGTTGCGTCCCCTTCGTTCTCAAGCCTGTCGTCGCCCCCTCAGAAATTCCTTCCACGTCGCCAGGGTGTAATCGATATAACGCGCAGTTGGTAATGCAGGTGGGTTACTGATGCCTTGCCAGTCTCGCTCAATTTGAAGTTCAAGGCGCCTTATATCCTCAATATGCTGAATGCTCTCTAGCAATATTTCCAGCCGGTTTCACTCGCTCGTAGTGTTCGCTTTTGTCCGTGTCGTGTCAATCCTCCCGATACAGTTAAAGCCCTTCTTTGCCTCTCTTCTCATTCAATTTGTTGTGTCGTTGATTTCCCTTGTTGGTGTGATACCAGCTCTTTGCCAATTGCTCGGCATATCTCATGCGAGCAGCTGCAGCACTTATTTCCTGTACTTGTATCAGTGACTACATATTGTTTATAGAATATAGGGAGCTATTTTTCATTATTTAGTACATACGACCATAGACTGAGGAGAACTGGGCATCCCGTCCGCTCTGCCATACATAAACCTCAGATCGGTAGACTAGTAGTTGGGTGGGTGACCACCAGCGAATCCCTACTGTTGTATGTTTTTGCTTTTGGTTCTCTTTTTCGCACTAGGGGTGTCTTCGCTACTCACAACCGTTGTTCTACTACAGCATGCAATTGATTTGTTGTGGCTTATTTGTTTATGATATGATGGGTGAAGCGACAAACTCAGACGGCTTGTTCGGAAACTCTTCTCTATTATTTTGTCGGTTGAGAGAGACGCTCTGAGAAAGAGACTGGTATCACTGAGCACTAAGGTATACGGTCCTTGCTAAGTACTAACAAACCTAATACATGGTAGATATGATATAATCGCATCATCCTCCAATCTAGAGTAAGCTATACTAAGCAGAACATTATTACGACACTGCTTTCAGAGAAAATGCAAGTACTGTATTCATAAACATTAGTCTAATTCTTAACCATCGGTAAATTTGTGCCGCCTTCCGAACGTTCAGATCCCGATGAGAGCATGGTGAGCCCTTACATCTACTTGACATTATGTCGGGCTTTTAAGCCCGATGCCGGACATACTGCCCGCCCCCACTAAAGAATATTCAAAGTTGATGTCAAAACCACATGGTGATAGCTGAAATAAAACTCTGCCATGAAATCAACTTTTATAATTGTAGAAAAAAAATCAATGAACTTAATTAGATGCCATTCTTGCACTCTTATACAGACCAATCAATCGTATATATATACTCCATTATGCATAATCTATTCTAGTCTAAAATGTAGTGGCGATAACCGGCAGCCAGCTCTATAGGCAGGTTAGTCTTGGTGCGCACAGGCCAGAGAGTTTCCTTTCACCTGTCACCAAGGTGAATCGAAAGTTGTAGACATCCTCTTCAACCACGAATTCTCACATCTACCTCAATCTCCTTCAATCATGGCATCCCAGTAAGCACCATAAACTGAAATCATCTAGCAATTGACTCATGAAAAATTAGGAAGGTCCTCTTGTTAGGCTCCGGCTTTGTAGCTCGTAAATCTCTCTGTACCCAAAGCTATCGAAAGAGTATTACTGACATTACGGCGTTAAAGGTCCAACTTTGGATATCCTCTCAGATGCTGGCATCGAAGTATCTGTTGGTACGTTACTCGTCGAGCTATCACAATACTCATACTGACCCAGTGTAGCTTGCAGAACGCTCGAGAATGCCAAGAAGCTCTCCGAAGGTGTCAAGCTTGCCCGCCCAATTTCCCTCGATGTAACAGATGATTCAGCATTGGATGCTGAGGTCAGAAAGCACGACTTGGTTATCAGCTTGATCCGTGAGTGCTATCTACAACCGGTCGTGTACAACATGGCTTTAGTTAAGCTAATGTTTAAAAGCATATACTTTCCACGCTGGAGTTATCAAGTCTGCTATCAGAGAGAAGAAGCATGTCGTCACTACCAGCTACGTTTCACCAGCTATGTTGGAACTCGATCAACAAGCCAAGGATGCAGGAATCACCGTTATGAACGAGATCGGTCTCGACCCAGGAATCGACCATCTTTACGCTGTCAAGACCATTGAGGAAGTACACAAGGCCGGTAAGCAACCCTTGGGATAAGTTCAGGTGCATACTACAAGTGCCATCCAAGCACTACAGGAATACCTGAGCCATTTTTAAGGAGTATCACTGACACTGCAGGGTTAAAGGCGGAAAGATTAAGTCATTCTTGTCATACTGTGGAGGACTTCCAGCTCCAGAAGACTCGGGCAACCCGTACGTCACTAATGTTTCTTTGTGTATTTCTGTCCCTATGTTCGTTCCAGCTATCTCGAGACTTCTGTACCAGCATATCGTTCAGTTCCGTTTTCTTTATACGTTCTCTGACTCCAATGTTTTACTGCATGAAACCCCATGATAGAGGTTCCTAGCGTATTTAACAGCGTGTACAATGTATTTGTTTTCTTGTTCAAGGCGTGATTGCTAACGTTGCAGGATAGTCTCGGATACAAGTTCAGCTGGTCCTCCCGTGGAGGTAAGTGCGCTTGTACAGTTCTTTTGACAACCACTAATATATCCAGTTTTGCTGGCTCTCCGAAATTCTGCTAGCTACTACAATGGTGGAAAGGTTGTCAATGTCGACGGTCCTGAGCTGATGGCCCAGGCAAAGCCATACCACATCTACCCCGTAAGTGTTTCTATGTATTCCATCCCCATAAGTGCTCGCTGCAAGTATTCTGGTGCACAACACCTAATCAGCAAGTCAAACTTTCTCTTAAGATTAATGCTAATATCACGCGCTTGTAGGGTTTTGCTTTCGTAGCTTACCCAAACCGTACGTACCACTATCCGTCCCTCTTGCAATTCGAGATAATACCTTGTACTTCTAGCAAGATTTGATAAAGCATTACTGACATCGTAATTTGAAGGTGATTCCACTCCATACAAGCAAAGATATAACATCGAGGAGGCCGACACTATTGTCAGAGGTACCCTGAGATACGCAGGTTTCCCTGAGTTCATCAAGGTCTGAACCCTTACCCCTCATCAGGATTCCTGTGATATGCTGACTTCTATCAAGGTTTTGGTTGACATGGGTTTCCTCTCCGACGCAGAACAGGACTTCCTCAAGGAGAAGATCACCTGGGCAGAGGCTACACAAAAGATTCTCGGAGCTTCATCCTCAAGCGAGAAGGATCTTGTCTGGGCTGTCGGATCTAAGGCAACCTTCAAGACTACTGAAGAGAAAGAACGTCTCTTGGCTGGTTTGAAGTGGGTTGGTATCTTCTCATCTGAGACGATCATCCCTCGAGGTCAGTTTTCCCTTCTTTCAGCTTTCAAGATACGGTTTCGTCGCAGATGGTACCATGCTCTTCTGTTGTGGTCTCCAGACACTATTTTGGTACTCTTTTACTACCTGAAAAGAATGATTGCTAATGCTGCAGGTATAGGAAACCCTCTTGATACCCTTTGCGCCACTCTCGAGAAGAAGATGCAATTCGAGGAGGGCGAGCGTGACCTCGTTATGTTGCAGGTAAGCAAATCGGCTCTAGGACATGTCCAACATCACTGACACCAAGGATAGCACAAGTTCGAGATTGAGCACAAGGATGGCAAGAAGGAGACCAGAACATCGACCCTCTGCGAATACGGTGCCCCAGTTGGATCCAACGGATACTCAGCTATGGCAAAGCTTGTGGGTGTACCATGTGGAGTAGGCAAGTATCCCCATTCCCTTTAAAGTCCTTCCAAATCTACCATGATCCTTACATGCCAGCGGGCATTGTTACGCTTTCATTCCGAATCTTAAAACGCACCTTATCCATCACATCTGAAAAGAGGAATCGCTAACGTTTTGTGTTTCGTGTAGCTGTCAAGCAAGTCTTGAATGGTACCATCTCAGAGAAGGGTATTCTCGCTCCTATGAACTCTAAGATCAACGATCCTCTTATCAAGGAGTTGAAGGAGAAGTACGGAATCTTCTGCGTTGAGAAGACCGTTGCATAGATGTAAAAGACTTATGTAGTCAAATGCGATCATCCAATCATAACAGTTGTGTCACTACGTGTGCCTTTGTGAAAATATCTCGCGAACCTCTGTTGCGCGATTGACCGACAATCTTTTCTTCGATGACCGCAACGACCGGTCGGTCATATAACCTAGCTTTTGGGTTGCTCCTGCGATTTGTGTCACCTGTGCTGCTGCTTTACTTCCTGTAAGTACGTTTATATCATGAAAGTCATGATTGGCTGGAGTTCAGGTGCGCCGTGGTGCTGTGTTAAGTAATGTTGGCTGCATGGATAGCTGAGCCTCGCCTCGTCATTACCTCTTTGTCTATACTGAAATTGCAGTGCAACGAGAGGCTGTATCAGAGACATAAACATCTTACCCAACTTACCTACCTTACCTATTCTACGCACTCAGCCTTGTTGCCACCTCTTTATCTGTCCTTTCGTGACCCTCTCCGCCCACCCTAAAATCGCAGTGCACTCTGTTGGGGGCCTTGTCTTTCAGTATCAACCCAGCCTCCAGTCTCATCACCTTCTCCGTCTCCCCCAAAAGTGCAGTGCAGTGCAATCCGTCGGATGGTGATTATCGATATTGGGCAGGGCAGGGCCTTGTCATCCAGCCATACCCTAATAATTGGCTGCCGCTGCACTTTGAGCCCTCTTTGTCTACACTAGAATTGCAGTGCAGCTGTAGAGCAGTAACAGTGGTTTAGTGAGGTGCGTCCAATGAAAACGCGGAAATGCGGGGATGAGGGATGAGGGGATCCGGGGTGGTGGAGACGAGGTTGTGGGATGCATGAAGGATGCATGAAGGATGCGGGATTAGATCATCGGCGCTGGTGGTGGCGAACGTTGTGCGACTGTATTGAATTCCAAGGACTTTTGTGGCGTCATTGTCGAATGGAGAAGGGCTATCTGTGGTATATTGTGTATAGTGTCTGTGAGTCGATGGAGTTGTGATTTGGGATATGTGATTACAATGGGCGATGGTAGGAGCTACATACATATATGAGTGATGGTGGATTTGGTAGGCACGAGTCGGATACAGAGCTTGGTTAGAGTCTTTGTCACGCAGAGACATGAATGTAAATTCTAAAAGTTCTTTGATGGCTAAAACATTATATTTTAAATCGACAGCATCGAATCTTATTTAAGGCTCATCATGAGCGCATCTTACTACCCACCCATGTAGTAGATTCCAATAAATGATTTCCACATGAATATGAATCGAATATGCATGAGGTATATATCCTCGGAGTATCATTCCAGTCCAGTTCCAACCCAATCCAATCCAATCCAATCCAAAGAATCCATCCAAACCATTCTTCCAGCGGTGCCATGCCATGCCATGCAGACGCCAAAGCGGTCAAACCAGACCTTCATCCAAGCCAGCTAAATCCAAGCAAGACCATCTGAAGCCCAATCCGTCCACCAGCCCGCAATAACCAAACCCAGTCCCCAAAAGCCCCATCCCTAATATATTCCAAGAAGATAAGTTTCGAAAAAAAAGAAGAATCACTCCCGCCTCCGTACAGCCGGAACAGGGCCCCCACGAAGCCTCATCTTCGGCCGTCTAGCCCTCACGGCACCAACGGGCTTAACAACGATCTCCGCGCGCCCGCGATACGCCATCCTCTCAGGTTTTCTAATCCCAGAAGGCGCACCCGCTCTGCGGAGACTGATCTCGTCATCATCGGAATCCAAGCCCAGAGGCGACGGTGCCCCCGGCGAATGGAGCGGCCTGGATGGCGGCGGGCTGGTGACGCACTGTTCGCCGCTCGCGACCATCTGCTCGACGAGGGCGTTGATGGAGCGGATGTGCGCGCCTGAACATTGCAGCTGGGTGTGCAATTGGCGTAGTTGGCGGCGGTCTGCGTAGGCGTAGGATGTGCCTGCGCCGGCGCCGTAGGATGGGGATGGGGAGCGTGAGGAGGTTGGTGAGGTGGGAATGTCGTAGGAGAGGTCTGAGGAGGCGGCGGAGGAGGTGGAGAAGGTTGGGGAGAGGGAGGGGAGCGGATAGGTTTGTGGATAGGTATTGAGGTGAAAGTAGGAGGTTGGTGAGACGTCGTCGTCTTTGGTTACGCTTTGGTCGGACATTTTAGTTATGAGGTCATCGAGGGGTGAGGGTGAGGGTGGTGCGCTTGTTGTTATGAGGTCGGCGATGCTGATGCGTGTGCGCCGCCGTGGAATGCTTGCTGTATCTGTGGGGGAGACTTCGCGTGTGCTGTGGCTTTCAGGGTCTGGTCGGGCGGGTAGACCGAATGTGAAGTGTTCGAACATGTTGAAGAGAGTCGCGCGGTGTGGGTATTATGTGCTCATCCGATCTGGGGTTGAATTGTTGATATATATATATATGGTATATATTATATTATATATATAGATATATAAATATGTGTGTGTGTGTATTGCTGCGTTGTTGATGACCAGTCCAGTGTCGTTCCTCTGCGCAATTTTATGACAGGGTCCAGTGATCGATTTAGAGGCGCGAGCGAAGGATGAAAATATAGGGATGTGAAGATTAAAGTATGGCGTTGAGCGGAATCACGCCGGTATTTCTGTGGAGGTGGAGGGCGGAGAAGGACGAATATGGCGCACGACGGGGTGCTTGGACTTGATGTCCAGAAACCGAGGGGCGTACGGTAGTAGCAGAGGAAGCGCGAGAGTCAAATGAGTAAGTAGCGTTTCGTGTCAAAGTAGTGACTCGGCCCAACTGGTGAGCAAGTATTGGAGATGAAAATTTAAAGTAAGGACTTTGTGGAGGGGGTGACGGGATCGAAATTCAAATGCTTCTGTTGTTTCTCTGTATTTCTTGGTATTTCTTGGTGTTTCTTGGTATTTCGTGGTATCTTTTCTTTGGTGGTGATGGTTGAATGTATTTGATGGACGGTGACGGAGTGGAAGTCAAGCAAATGATGATGAGAATGGGAGAGCGAGAGCGAGAGAGAGAGAGACAGACAGAGGGGGGGACCAGTGTCAGTTTGTAGTTGTGAGCAAGTGATGTAGTGTTGATTCATATTATGAAGAGCTCCATAGTGAATTGACAAGCGTGACGAACCAGTGCAAGCTTCTTAAGCTTTTGGTTTAACTCGATCACTTTGCCATCCACTTGCCATCCACTTGCCATCCACGGTCATACTAGGTGCAGTAAGGTATGGGAGTATCTCTTCAGCCTTAGCCATATGACTATACTGTATAGTCTCTTAGCTTATAGTTCCTGCAGAGACTCCAAAAAAAAAGATACCAGGACTGGGGGGGGTTTAGTTGAGACTGGGGGGTTGCGGAGGAGAGGGGGATTCATTTTGCACAGATTGGTGGTGATGAGGAACAACAAACAACAAACAACATGAACACACATGTGGCACACAAGCATACCGGACCAGGTCTGCATGCAGTGTGGAAAAGGGACGAGAACTGGCACTTCGCTCCAGTGTCGTGGTGACTGGGAATCGGCAAGCATGGTAAGGTGATGATGGTAGGGTATGGTAGGGTGTGGTAGGGTGTGGTATGGTATAGCGGCTGCATGGCATGGCATGGCATGGCATGGCAGGGCTACGGATTGTGTTCTGTGGGAACT
This sequence comes from Allantophomopsis cytisporea, assembly GCA_024752435.1. Lineage (NCBI taxonomy): Eukaryota > Fungi > Ascomycota > Leotiomycetes > Phacidiales > Phacidiaceae > Allantophomopsis > Allantophomopsis cytisporea. Next base: position 1,032,910 of record CP103024.1, read on the forward strand.
CCACAGGAGTGGATGGGCATAGGTGACTATGAGTGATTATACGTGACCATGAGTGATTCTGGATTGGTTCTGAATTGCTTCTGGTCTGGTTCTTGCCATGATGGATGGATGTGGCTGAACCTCATGGTCGTCATTGGTCGACTATATGTAATTGACCCTCAACTCAGCGATGTACCGGTGCATCCTGAGAGAGCAAGCAACACTACTACTCTGGGTACTATGGGGAATAACGGCATGGATCTGCTGGAATTACTGTCTCGCTCCCCAAATTTGTGTCATTGGAGCGCAAATTTGGTGATGGTGCAAGATGAGATTGAAGGGAAAACTGGCAGAGAGTGCGACATTCACCGTAGCCTACTACTGCCTACCTAGGTACCGATGAACATGACCACTTCGCCTTTCATATGCGCGATAGATATTCTATATTCTATGGGAAGTCTTGCAGTGGATTTGTGCGAATAATTCGGAGCTGGCCTGACACTATATTCGCATCCATTCTCGTTTCTTTCCTATTCTCTTCCTTTTCTTTTTTTTATCTTTCAATTTCAGATCGATTTCACCCGAGTGGCAGGCAGTGAGTGAGTGAGCGAGTGAGTGAGTGAGTGGTTGATTGATTGATTGATTGATTGACTGACTGACCAACTGACTGACCAACTGACTGACTGATTCGATGTGCATGCATTCAGATCGATGGCGACGTCGGGCGTTTTCGCCTGCTGGGACAAGGTGAGGGAGTACAGAACACGGATGGCACGGCCGTCAAAGATCCATCCAGCCCTCAGCCCAGCAGGCCTGCACACCCTGTGTAGCCCCCCCCCCCATCCTCCTCCTCCTCTCATCAGCAACATAAACGCCCCAGCAAAAACTCGGAATCAGGCACCCAAGTAAAGCATGTCCAGTCGTCCAGTTCAGTCCAGCCCAGCGCCCTGCAGCTATGAAGGAAAAATAGGGAAAAAAAAGGGAAAACAAACAGGGAAAAAGGGTAAAAAGGGAAAGAAAAGATGTAACAACTAAGAGAGGCCTCCCTCCTCCCTCCCATGTTTTTTGTCCGCCTGATTGAGCGGAGGTTGAAAGACACCCGCGAACTTACACCTCATAAACAGCCCTGGCAGCTGTGTGTATACTTCGTACTGCAGGGGCTGATCGGGAACGATTCAATCTGCTGGGAAAGAATACCTCGAAACACCCGGCATCTCCATCTTTTTTAGAATTGAAAGGGACACGGAAAAGGAGAGGCGAGATGTATTTCTGTGGAATCTAGAGATCCAGCCATGATTGAGGATTATGCCGCTGACGAATATCAATCTGTCGTATTCTATGAATATACATGTATGGACCGAGGTGGGCGGTGCTGGTACAAGTATTGACAATGCTGGATTCGTAAGTATCGAGGACTTCGTACGCTCGGTGCACAGAAATAACTTCGCGAGAAGTTCGTATGAACCATCCACGGATCCGACCGAATGAACAATATTTTACAACAAGGTTCGGGAGAATATAGTGTCTTTTAATCTCCTATTTTCCTATCCTCTCCTTTCCTTCCCTTCCCTTCCCTTCCCTATTCGACGAAGCTTCAAGATGTTGTGTTTGACAGTCCATATGAAAGGGGCACAACGAACCCTTTTTCCAGGGTAAAGAACCGCCTTTGCCGTCTACAGTATCGTGAGTATGTGCCCAACAGGAGTACCGCGGAACAAGATCGCACACGGCGCTGCTTCCCGAAGTATTGAATTTGCTTCCTCACTAATGATTCTAACGGCTGAGACTAGGATACAAGCAAAAATAAGACACCGTTCAAGAAATCTATCAATAAGTCAATATTCCACGACTTGATACATCCCGATTGCAGCCTCAACCATCCATCCCATTTAACCTTGGTCTGTCCCAATCGCCCCCATCGCTCATTCCTCCCCGCCACATGCCCACTAGCGCTGCGCCTTACATATCAGCCCTGCAGTGGTGTGCAGCACCAGCCCTTCTAGAAGGCCCATGGAAGGATCCAAGAAAAAAAAGAACTCGCCACGCCAGCGTCAGGGCGTGCGCTTATGCGTTTCCGGTCATTTTCACGTCGGTCGTGAGGCCGCTGAGCGTTGCGCATTTGATCACCAGATCTTGAGTGGTGTGTGTAAAGTGTACATATTTTCAATGGCTTCCCGTTATTGCCGGTGGATACCTTAGGGTCGTTTGGGGCTGTGGATTGGCATGTTGGGCTGAGATTGAGATGGGGTTTCTCATCTGGATCTTGAGGAGATGAGATGCGGTTGACTTGTCTTCTCTCCACTTCCTCGTCTATAAGTTCTGGGCTGAGGAGGTGGCACTGTCTAGAATGTTGATGGCTTTGACTTGACGCCTGGAGAGTGTCAGCTCTGCGTTTGAGGCTGGTCTCAATGTATATGGCAAGAGTATGAAGGTTGCCTATTCAGATGTACAGAAGAAGTTAATCATCACCAACGCAAATACTGACTGATACAGCAACGAAACCGCATAGCCCTCACCGACTTCACAAGAGCGTAGAAGAAAAAAGCACGCCATCTCAACAACAACACACACACATTCAATCTCAAAATGGCGATCTCACGATTCACAGCACACAGGGTGCCTTGACCTTTAAAGAGCGCTCTTGGTATGCCAACAATGGATAACCTTACTTGAAATCAACGGCTTCACTCCCACACTTGAACGCCGCATGCATACAGGTAAGCATAGAACTATTTCTTTTGCTACATATTGAATTATCGCCAAGTCTCACCAGAGCCGTCATCGTCATGACAGGTCTCGGTGATCCCTTGATTTCCACCCTCCGAAAACCTCGGAAGTTCAGCCGGCGTGGTCGCCCCAGCGGGTTCCCGGAGCTGGTTAGACTGTGGATCTAGAAGAGCTTTGTGCTGGTGGCTGCTGGTGGCCAACTCGTGAAACGGTCACATCAACCACGTCACATGGCACTGTCACATGCCATAAGCTCCAATATCACGTGATAGTCCACTACATCACATGATGAAAGCGTGACCTGGTAGAATATATGCCTCAGGAGAAAATGATCATCAGGCATTCATCACCGCCTCACCTCCTCGTAACACACCATTCCCTTTCGGGTCAATTTCAACATACCCCTGACGCGGCGCCGGGCCTAAGAGGCGCTGGCAGGCCGAAGCGTAAGATTGACGAGCCGACGTCCAATGTGCATCGTCGTGTAGGAAAGGGGGATCCACAACGCCTGCTGCTGTGAAATTGCCCAGCCAGCGACTTGGATGGACACACAGCACGCATCACCAGCAAAGCAGTGAGTGATTGTACCAGATTATACCAGATTGTGTCGACACCGCCTCTCGCATCTCCTCCCCTGCCCTGCTACTCTATCGTACTGTATCGTATCGAGGTTGGTGTATGTAGTGTGCACCGCGCGAACGTGGTGGGTTGTCTCGCATCTGTGAATTCGCTATCCATAACGAGGCCAATCTCATTTATCGCTCCGCTCGCTCTCGAGCTTTTCCTTCCCTTATCCCACCACCCATCTTTCTCTCCACGGAATCTTCGAGAGTTTTGCCAGTCGAAAAAAAAACAAGACACAAGAAGCCGACGAAGAAGAAGGAAGAGAAGAAAGTTATTGAACGTTGCTACGTATCACGCATCAATCACGAACGAATTCCACGAATCCTCACGACTCTTCCGATATCTTAATCCGCAGCTAAACGAAGTACACCGCAGCAGGCATCTCACTCCTCACCTCACAATCCCAATCCCACAACCAAGCCTCTCAACCCAACACAAACCACACAACCCAGCTCGTAAACAAGCAGCCAAATCAACATCAAACCCTTCCCGAAAAGAAAAAAAAAAGACAAACCCACAAATCCAATCCTACAAAATGCAGTTCTCCCTCGCCCTCCTCTCCCTCCTCCCCCTCGCCTCCTACGTATCCGCCGCCGGCGGTGCAGCCGAGGCCTCTGCCGCCGTCTCTCAGTACGTGACTACCACCTGGGATCCCATCATGACCGTCATCGATGGAACGACCACCACCACATGGATTCTCGTCACCAACACGTTCGCTACCACCGCGCTTGGCACGTGGGCTTTTGCCACGCCTAGCCCGGGGTCCATTGGCCTTGGTACCTATGGGAGCATTGCCACAAGCACGGCTTCCTCTTAGATGGGGAGTCATGAGAGGGCGATGAGGCATGAACCGGAGCATGATATCGGGCACGGAGATAGGACTGAGATGGCATGGATGGTAATGATGGGAGAGACAGATTGGCTTGGTGGAGGATGTAATGATTGCATGGCTAGTAAGCATTTCCATTTTCAGCGAAATAGACCGCGATAGAAAGAGGGCTGCTTGGACTTCTGATTTGTCTTCTTTCTGCATAGCATTGCGAGTTACGTTTTTTTATTTGTTTGTTTACTTTCTCGGACTCATGTAGATGCACGGCGGAGGATGCGGGGTTCTGGGGTGGACTTGTGGAGATGTGGAGTGCTGCAAGCATCATGAGGATGGTGGAGAATGTAGGTTGGAGGATTCGATGTTGTGGGGTGTTTATAGTGCATTGCATTTGGAATATTATTGCATTGAATGGTTGAATATGATCACCGTTATTTATGCTGATACTCGTGCTATGCTTATGCTTGTATTTCGTTGGTGTACTACTGCTTGTCTACATTCAGCACCTTATATGAGGAGATGAGACTCTTTTTATCTCGTTGCTTTCGAAAGTTGCAATCTTCCTTTCCCTTAACCCGTAGTGACTGCACCATCCACATGAAGCTCTATGATGATTGGATCCTCGACGACTAAAATTCAATGATCGAGTTTTCGATAACCATTCAAAGCTTCATCAACTATCCACTCGGACCAAGTAATCCAGAGATCATGATGTATTAACATTTCCTATATACATAAAGACAACTTCGAACATCAGAGGACTCATCGCCCTCGTTGATCGTTGAGGAGAAACCATAGGAGGAGCTCAATTCAAGTTTGAGCAATACTTAGTGAGTGGACGAGAACACCAAGAGACATATACAGGTTCATCGCAATGCACCGATAAAAGCAAGAGAAAATACTCGTCCAATATCGTTACAGGCCCCCTAGCGCCTCGCTACAAAATAATCTCTCATGGCTATCATAACAAATATCGAACAAAAAGGACGTCAGAACGCCGCGTGGTATCTTCCCTAAAAGCATAACATAAACACAGCATCCTCACTTTCCACTCCTACTTGCTCAGCCTCTCCCCCTCATCAACAAAGGAAACCCCATCTCTTATAGAGTCACCCACTCGCCGCACCTAATACTTCGTACGTCTCTGCCAGAAATGACGTTTGGTGGTAGTAGTTCCATACGCCTTCCCAGCACCAATTTTCTCACTCCTGGTAGCCCTCCGTTCTCTTCTTGCACTACAGCACGAGAAAAACAATATGAAGCTACCAAAGAACAGCGCGATCATAGAGGCAAGCACGAACCACATAGCGAGACCGAACTTCGCATGACTGCCGGAGTGATCGCCGTTGACGTGGTTCTTGATGATTCCGAATAGCGTGAAGTCTGTGGCCATGACGACGAGGGTGACGATCCATGCGATGGCTGCGACGATTGAGGCCAGAAGAGACCCGAAGATGCCAGCGCCCAGGGCCAGACACGAGGCCGTGAAGGCGAGGAAGCAGGCGACTGGGTGCAGGACCATCACATTCGTTAGGCCATCTGCGGTGTTGGATGCGGCGGATGAGAAGTGCGTGTCGTCGATGGCGTCTATGATCTTGGCTGGGGAGTAGCCGATTGTTCTGCGAGAGCAGGAGTCATGATCTGTATGGTTGCTAGGGATTGTTAGGTTGGCTTTTCATCTAGGAGGAATGATAGGAATAGTGGACTTACTTTGCAGATGCGGCGTCTAGTATACAGTGGCCAAAGGTGCCAAAGGTCACGGAGGAGTTGCGATTGGCAGTTGCGTTGGTGAGAGTCACCTTCAGCATTGAGATGTCGTTGATTACCGGCGACGAGATACTCGTGACAAGGAGGAGCACGAATGCGCCAAAGAGGAGGAAGGTGCCGACATGGTGGAAGAAGCCTGTTCTCGCCATTTTGATGTTTGTATAGTGGTAAGGTAAAATATACAGACGAAAAACAGTGATGTCGAAGTAAGGTGGTTTATTGATTTAATAAAGTCGCGTGATAGAGAGAAAGAGAGAGGACGTGAAGTCACAAACAGTATTGGAGGGAATTCGAGATACTTCTATCGCAGTCAAAAGCGCAATATAGAAGGAACTTGAAAGAATATATGCTGTTTCAGAAAAACGAGAAAAGAAGCAGTCATGCCAGTTCACTTACGATAGGACCGTCACCTACCTCGCATCAACCTCCACATACACAAGGCAAATCAAGGAAAAAAGTTCTCTGCAACTACTCACAGCAGCCGGACCATGCAACATGATGATGTTACATGGTTGACATCGCGACAATAAGCACCACGACCAACCACAGCACCCGCACAACCACCTAATCTCCTACCAGGCAACACACACAGCGAAGAAGCCACGATAGCACAGGGAAGCTCAGCAAGAAACCCTTGATACCGTACGTCAGACGCAAACTGTGCGACACCTCCCCAATCACCGCACCCTTCCATGCTCCCCGACACGGTCGAAATTAACTTTTCAACGCTTTTTCTTCGCGTCGGACGGTCGAGATGAGAGCGACAGGCGGGTCGCAAGAGAGTAGGGTCCAGGACAGGCATGGACACACTAAGCGACACCAGTTGAGCCACGGCACCCATGTATCGTAAAGGCTATAGACTGCATTCCTTGATTTTTGGTGGAAGGTAATGCAGGGCTTCTGTGCAGGGCACGGGGATATGACGACATGACGACCTGAGAGGACTGTATGTAGTTGGAATTGGACCTGGGACTGGAACTGCGATGCGCATGGAAAGGGGTGAGTGAAGGCATCGTGAAAGATTCAATACGCTTGTTCCGCTTCTGGTCTTCTTTCCGTAGAACGGTTGTAGATGTGGATATGTATATGCGACAAGAACGCTATAGGTTTAGACTCGGGATTTAAACATATCAAGGTTCGTGCTGACCTTGAATACATGTGTATTGCCGGTAGAGCTCACATAGTAGCAGATGCGCGAGTCCAAGGTCCGTACACGTTACCTGATGTAGTATTGGAATCTTAGGTACAGTACAATGCCTGAACTCACATCCTTCCATCCTTACATCCTTCACACGTTACTCTTCGAAGGATGGTATTGCTTACTCAGTACCTTATCTGATCCTTTCGATCCTCCTCGCCGGTGAAGAGTGGAGACGCTTGAATCTGGGGTATCAGAAAGTTCTGACGGTTGAAGTTTCGTTTGTCGTGCAACGGGACGGCATTTTTAGTGAATGCTTTAGGGTAAACTTCGTTTGCACTCTCTCGCCTGGATGATAAGGCGATGAGTGAAGCTACCGAGCGTCAATGAAGGGCCTTCTCTCAGCTTAAGTATTGAATGACCGGAGACATATGAAGAGTAAAGGTTACTTACTTGTGCAACCAGTCACTCGCCATACAACGCAGAGGACATTGAGTAGACAGAGTAACGATCTTCAGAACTGCCTGCACACTTGGTCTACTCTGTAGAACCTATCATCAACATAACTTTCACTTTCTTTGAATAGTTATCATAAAATTCCCCTTTGACAACATACTTTCGTAGCAGAAACCCCTCGTCGCAAAATTTATCTGGTGCCTGAGCTCCTTAACCTCTGCATAGCATAGAAAGCGAATAATCGTCCTCAAAAGCGTCCTCCTCCAGCGGTTGGTAAGGCATATATCAATAGGATCAAACTACACATTACTATGTTCCCATCAGTCCAATCCCTCGTCTCCTTATCGATCAATCACAATGACGAACCGATGATACTTTCACATGCCCCAATGCCATAACTTATTCACTACCTCTCTTAGAAAAATAGCTAGCACACTTAATATTTTATGCCTTCAGTTGCTCATCTTCATTGTTTCGTTGACTCCGCCTCCGGAACAGCCTTCCTATCAAGCAGCCCAAAACAAAACCCATATTTCTGTAGAGTATTCCCATGGACGGCTATCACATCAAAACCATTGTGCCATAATCGAACCAGGAACGTCTAGTTCTCCAAGACTAACGTATTTGACTATAAAGACGTCCGCCATGCTGCTTTCCCTTTAGCACAGTTTCTCTTCCACCCATTCCATCGCTCATGAGAATAGTTTCATTCTAGGCTTGTAGCGGACTTATGATTCTTCGAAGTCAAGACTGGGTGCTCTGAGATAGATACAATATTGGTGAAATCAAGCGAAGGGAGCTGAATATTATAATCAGCGATTTGGTCATAAATGAAAGCTAGCGTTGTATTGTCGATTTCTTTCTTTGGAACATTATCCTCTTGGTGAGTCTCAGTAAGCTCCCTTAGCAAAGTTGATAATTGTGTCCTATCGACATAATCAATAACGATAAGTATCTCCACCTATTGTAAGCTCTCTTCAATCAAGCCCCAGCTTGTCAGGCGAGAAAGAGGAATTTCGGTGCCATGATGAAGGCGTTTCATGGATCGGACCTCATTCGTGGCTTTTTCATTCCTCAGAGCTGTAGCAGTTTGTCCCGGTACTAAGTGGTTCCCGGACTTTTTGATTATTGGCAAAGCGGACTCCCTCACCCACTCTGAGATATGTGGTGTCCAAAATTCTCATCATCCAAGATTTAACCAAAGCAACTATGCTATGTCCTTCTCCGATCTACCCTTCTACTCTGTTCTCCTACAAGAAGTTCAATTGCACCAGCAACAGAAAGAATTCTAGAAGTTGGATGCAAAATTCTAATCTTCCACCAGTAAGCAACAACAGGAAATGCTTACTAGGCAAAGCTGGCTTGAAGAGATCCGGATAATGGTATTTCCTAAGCAGATACTTTTAGAGAATTGTCAAGCTGATTATAAGGTGGTACTGTCGGAGATGAGCGACAGAACGGTGGTTTAGTTGGGACTCTTGAGATGAGAGGTGATAGCGAATATGACATGAATATTTCTTTCGCCCGATACAAGCAATAACAGAATGTCTTGAAAAACCCCCTTGTATTCACATATATCGCTCTATCCACGCTATTTCGATATCTTAGCTAATCCTCTACTTCGAATTTTGAGAGATATTACCACAAATTATGTCGAATTCATGCCTGACAATATCGCATTTCCAATGGAAGCTACCCCCACCAACAACCCCTCCGGCAGAGAGCTTTCAGTACTACTCAAATATTTGGACATATCCCAGACATCTTTAATTCCCTGCCAGCAATGAATCCCCCCTTCCTCGACTTCAACCTGTGCATTCACTTCATCCTTCTCCAAACATCTAACAAACTCTTTAATCTCATCCAGAAATAGTTCATGCGAGCCTGCTGATATCCAAACTCTGGCAGGCATAATGGTCTTCCACGAAAGGCCACTAGACAGCGGCTGAGTGAAGTCGATAAACGCCGTTGCCTCTTCCTTGCTGATACTGTTGCCTAACATGTCTTCTGTGGCCTTTAGGAGATTTTCTCGACTGAGAAAGTCCATGTATTTGTTGCTCTCATACGTAGCACGTTTCGAACACATCAAGTCAATCCAAGGTGACTCCAAGAAAATTCCCCTTCCCGGTTTCGGTAACTGAGCTTTCTGTAACGAAACCATGAGAGACAGGGCCAAATGTCCACCTGCTGAATCACCGAACACAGCAATCCTAGAAGCCTCAATACTCTGATCCAACAGGTCTTTGTATCCTGCCACCGCCTGCTCCAGCTGCGTAGGAAACTTTGCCTCTGGTGCCAACGAATACTCCAGACCAAACCAGGAAACTGATATACCGCGCTCAGCAGCAATCTCAGCAACCCTTAAAGCCACTAACAAGAAGGTTCCAGGGTGGCCACTGATATAGGCTCCGCCATGGAGATAGTATACTACGATGTCACATGATTTTGGATCGACAGGCTTCCCCGCAGGACCTTTGCAAAGCCAGTAGCCTGCGAAATTTTGCTGAAGTACTCGTTCATATAGATTGTCATTCTTAGAGCGAAAACGCGGCGAATTGAGGGCCTTTTGAGGGCTAGGCTGGCTGAGAACGCGCGTTAATGAAAGGGGAAGGTTGCTGCTTCTTCAATGTTTTAGCAACTTCATGGGGCCTAGAGCTAGGTGAACGGCTTCACAACTATACCTTCGTATGAGTGAGAGTGCTAGGTCTTCTTTAAAGGAGATCTTGTTATGTCCGAGGTTACGTATTCTTCGATATAGAGATTGCAGGACTAGCAATGGGAGCGAGAAGACCAGTAGAGCGAGCTGGATCCAATTCGAACGTGGGATTTTCCCACTGCCTGGATTTGGCTCAGAGATAGTAGCAGGTTGAGTCATGGCGTCCCTTTCCAACTACAGATACAGCTTTTAAAAGTAAATTAATGGGCAAATTCTGCGTGTTCAACAATCTTAATGCTTTGTTGTTGTGTAAGAGGCATGAGATTTCCTCTACTCTGTCATAGGGACATACAATCTATTTTTAACTCAGTTACAGTGACAAGTCTCCGTACAGTAACGATCCGCTTCTCATAAGTCTCCGAACACATCACTATTGACCCGAGTTCTGGTGATGATGTGCTATTGTTGTTATATTCACAGTATAACCAAGATGTTAACAGCAGGGATATTTATGGCTCAATAGATTTTCGCTAGCTGTACAGAGACTTTTTGTACACCACTTTATATATTCGGGAACGTGTACACTCCGTACAAAGAAGATGGAACAATAGCACAAAATCCCAAAGCTACCTACCTAATCTGAGAAAACAGATGATTGGATAGACCAAATGTCAGACCGCAGATCAGGAAGAGACTGCTCGTATAGTCGGAATTTAGCATAAAGAAAGGTGAATACGTCTGGAAGGACCGGTAACTGAGCCTAAAGAAAATACACGATTCTTGCTTGGTGAAGAGAATGGAGAGACAACCTGTATTAAATCCAGTGCAAGGTTTCTCTAGTCCGTGATCCCGCGTTTTGCATCTTGCGTGTTCTCGTATTCGTTCTTTTCTGCATTCTAATTGGTCAGTGCAGATTCGATACAACCATGCAACTCTACGCCTCAAGTAACATCTATAAAATGGCAATACAATTCATTGTTTGACGTACAGGCTGGGAATTATAGCTTGCATACGAAAAGTAGAGTATGTTCTGTCTAGAGGGTTTCCTTGGCGCAAAAGCAAAGTCTAAATTCGACGTATGGTCTCGTTCCTGCTCTTGAAATAAGGTTCCTGCATCTTGAGAACTAGTCTATTAAACATTTCCTTGAGATCGGAATCGTTTTAATTCTTATATTCACTCATTCAATTCACCGACAAGTAAAGGCACTATGACGATGAGCAGTAGAGAGCTGCTCTCTGCCGATTTCGCATCCAGGCCCGTGATGAACAAAAAGGAAAAAGACTGCCCGCGTTGCTGCTGTCGAAGAATATTTCCAACACTAGGATAACAAGGTGGAGGATGAGATGAGAAGCTAAGCCAACAGAACGAAGCCCGCACAACAATTCGAGAACCGTATATGCTGAGTCAGAGAGAGCGCATATCAAGACGCATCAGTCTCACTAAGGCGAGCAGCAGGACTCTCATTTACTCATCTCTCATTAATGTTCATGTCAAGCCTTCTATCCAACTATTTATCCAACTATTTACACTTACTCTGCTTGCCCAAGAATTTATCCAGATTATGTCCATCAACTCTTCCCTCCTCAACGCTAATAACAACACCAATAAGATCATGATTGATGCGCTCATCCACAACACTGTCGTGCTTGTACGTTTCATGATCCTTCACAAACTCGCGGATCCACTTAGCTGCAGTCCACAGCTCGCCGTTTGCACGCCGACGAATAAGACTGAGATAGCTCGCGAGCTCGCAGCGCGTCTGAACATCAACATTAAGGGAGTCGAGGTATGACTCAACGAGCGGAATCAAGCCTGGGAATCCGTGTGCGTCAGAACCATTCATAATTTCGTCGACGGACATTTCTGCGTATTCGTCCTCAACTGGACCGGTGGGCGTAGGCGGACGGGAGATGAGAGTCGGCGTAGCGGTCCCGGAGCGTGGGCCAGTAGATGAGTATGGCCGAGGGGGGCGTGAGGTGAACGGGTTTTTGCGGAAGTGAAATCTGGAGTTGAGAACTGCATCTCGCTCGTGCGCTGTCTCCATGTTCTCGGTAACCTTGGTGATAGGAATATAGAAATTCAGGTCGAAAGAGAGGATGGCGCGTGTTATCAGTACGATAAAGACAGAGAAGGCTGCGTTTTCAAAATCCGTAACTTGAATTTCCATCGGGCGGAATTCTACGCGCCAGCCTATATCGGCGTCTGCTGGCGGTGGCTTGAAACGCATGTGTTGCCAGTTGGTGCTTTGGAGGTTCTCAAAGTGGTCGGTCTTGGAAAGATCTAACTCTTGCAGATCTTCGTTGAAGATTACAATAGGATCGCGAATAAAGAGATGTGCAAAATGTGTTGCTAAGCGGTCATCCATACCGCCATCCATGAGCTTTTGCTTGATTTTGGGATCGATTACAAGGTTGGGATCTAAGTATTCCGGGCGGAGGCGGTGATCATTAGAAATATAAGTCGAGTTGGAGGCGTAACGGGATTTTGGAATCCGCCATCTATCATTCTTGAGCGGCTGTAATCTATTAGCGATGACATCTGAATGGATAACGTATTCACATACCTTTTCTCCAAGTTCTTCTGGTGTTCTGTCATCTACCGAACGGCTGATTTGGTTCCATCTGACGTCCGTATCTGCCAAGAATCCCTTATAAATTGGAGTGGCTGCTGTCAGAGCAAGGAGAATTGGTGCCAATGGACTCAGTTGATCATACATCTTTCTTCCCTCAGTGATGTTCTTAGCTTGGAAAGTGATTTGTAAACAACAGCTACCCATGCCAAAAGCCATGGCATCCATATGGATGAAGTTGTCTGGAGCAGCCCCATTTCGAACATCGTCATCTTCTGGCCACTTGTGAAGATCGTAGTTGACCGTAGGGTCTTTCCATGGCCATGGTGTGTTTTCGTCTTTAAACACCGGTACATTGACCTGAACCTTTCGCCCTCTTCGTTGACGAATATTGGCAGCCAAGGTTGGGAATCGAATATGAGGATTGGCAATCTCGTCGGGAACAAACTGAGAGCGCAATTTCTCTCCAGAAACCTCATAGGATGGAGTAGTAAAGACTCCCGGAGATCCGAGTCGTGGATATGTCGTCAAGGTAATCGGGTATTCGTCTGGCTTCATGTGTTCTTTTGCGATCTTCCGACGCCATTTCATGTTTGGTTCAACATCAAGCAAATCCTTCAATCCAATTCCCCATGGCTTTCCTGGTGTTGCCTCCAACATGAATCGACCAAATTCGGGGTGGAACACTGGAAGTGTATTGCCTCTATAGCTCGAAACCTCTTGTAATTCAGGTACGCAACCGCCCTTCTTGCTGAGCTCCTCATCTTCTGCCAGCGCATGAAGAATATCGGCTTGTCGGAGAGACAGCGTAACGTTGGGATCTTTTTCGTCATACGACACAACCAAATACTCAACCTGACCACTAATTAGGACCCAATCATAGTTAAAAGCGAAAAGTATCCGCGGTGTACATACCTCATCTCCCCAAAGCAAAGCGTCTCTTTCCTTTCCCTTCGCCTTGTTCCAAATGGTCAAAAGCTGCTCAATTCCCCAAGCGCGTACCTGGTCGGCATTCTTTTTGGCCTCGGGCCACTCCAATGGCGTTCCCAAGGCGAGAAGTCCCATCCTGACGGAATTGTACTTATGTGAAAGACTCTTCGCCGTGCGCGCTGCCAGCCGGTAACCACAAACGAGAGGAGTACGTTGCGTGGACGATTTTAGGAAATTCTGGGGCTATTGAAGCCGGAGTCTATCTCATGAGCACGCAATCGTCCCTGGCAGACCCGTCCCACCCGTAGAAGTGAGCTGTTGATATCTAAGGCTTCTTTTTTTTTTGTGTTTTGCTTTAATCTTTTCTTTCTTTTTTCTTTCACGAGGTCACCATGTCCCTCAATTGAATAAAATTTCAGCTCGCCATAACCCTGGAGGTAATCTAGAGTAGGAAGAGAATTCAAGAATGCAGAAGCAGAATTGGGCGGAGAGAGGTCAGGAAGAATGGGATGATTGCTAATCGTATTGGGGGAATTTGAAAAAGTCAACACACCACCCCGCGATTTTGTGAGTGTGGGAAGCATTCACTCGTTCGGTATTGGCGCCTAATCAATCCGATGGAGCACATCGTCGTCTAGTGGGGCTTTTCGGCTTTCGCTGACAAATTTGGTTTGGCAATTAATCTGCATGTGCTCTAGTGGGGGTCAGAGAAGTTGTGTCCGAGCGTCGGCCCGTGCACATTAAGTTCAAGCGGAGAGGTGAGGCTCAAGTCTCAGGCCGAGGGTCGCTTTTAGACTCAGTCATTTTTGTTCCTTGAATACCACCATCAGCAATGATGGAGAACTTTTTGTATATAAAGTGATCCTCACGAACGACCTTATATGCTTCTTCTTTAATGACTTCACAAATATGATGGCGAACATGTGCATAGTAGCCTCAAATGCTTCTGTCTCAACGACATCATAAGCAACATCCGTTACGGAAAGTTGAGATATTCGTCCTATGTCAGATTCTAATGTACGCTTTCGTTTCGTGAACCGTGGGTCTCCAAGACTAGCCACGAAGCCTCCACGTTAACTGATTCATACCAGTATCTTACCTTTAGGCGCCGTGGTGAATACATAAAAAGTGATAGCCCTTGCTTTTGCGGTTCTTCATCATTGCCACTCATGTGTCAGGAGAACACTCGTTTTCCGCCCTGTCTGTCCAACATTGAGAAAGCACATCATACTCGCTCATAACAGTATCCCATCTGCCGCCGTCCTGTCTTCGCCTGCAGAACAACACTACTTTCTCTAAGGGGTCATCTGGCAACACAAATTGGACTTCATGTATCCTGTACTCGTTTGGTAGAGCAGGTAGCAAGAAGTCTTGTTCTTTGGGAGGGCTGCAGAAATCGAAGTTATCGATCTCGTTAATTTCCTTGTAGAAATCCCTCTCTTCAATCTTCATCACTTTTCGCGCAACACATGCCGCTAACGTCGAATCCCAGATCCCTTCCTTGTGTGAAGTAGAATCGAGTAACTTGATGGCTTGGCGTCTGACTCGAGGATTTCGGCATTTCAGTGCCGTATAATAGAGTGGCGGAATCCAACCTAGCTCAGCAATTGATCTGGCCATGTCTGTACCATGACCGTATATTGCCATCGATGTAGACGTGATAGCCTTGAAGGCATTGATTGACTGATTTATCAAAGTAGCAAAATCATTTTTGTGAGAGTCGAATATGAATTCGCAGGCTGACCAAAGACATGTGCTAGCCATGATGTCTGCCATAATGTGATATAGCTGCACTAGGAGGTAGGCGAAAGGGTCTCGAAGAGGCACCTGAAGTTGTAAGCTCGCCTTGGACGCTTTGTATATTCTAAGCCAGGATGCAAGATCTGCTCGAATACGCTTCTGGCGATGAAGCAGCTCATGAGGCAACACTCCATATTTGGGAAAACCATATTGCCGGCCTTGCTCAGTCAAATAAAAGATTTCATCTAGCAATCGATCCATATGTAGTCTTGCTTGACTCATAGACTGGAATTCGAGAGCCGGAAGGTCTGGCTCAGAACTCTGCATAACTAAGTACTGGTGCTGATAACCCTGTTTGAAGAGTTGAACCTGCACATGCATCCTGAAAAATACTTCAATGATCCAGTCGTCAACCAATTCTTGACAATGCTTCGAAATAGAAACATCATCGTCCACTGGGCTTGAGCGGGCCTGAATATCTCTGAGAAGTGTCAGTCCATGTTGAAGATGGACCTGAGCTGTCTGGTAGCGACCACGTAAAAGGTCCATGCAGATGAACAAGTAACAAACAGAGAGAGCTACGCGAATAGAAGTCCTGTCCTTGGCTAAGAAATGAGACTGAAGATGGCTGATCGATTTGCTGTACTGGCGCAACATGAACTGCTCCTGTTCATCCGCAGGATTATCTTTTCCCTTTGGACTGATGCCATCAACGGTCTCCTTCTTCTGAGCAGAGCTCAGGGCTAGGACTGCATGTAATACTGCTGGTTCGTTTGAACTCACTTGGAACACTAATTTGTTCCAAAAAGACAAACCGAATGCGCCTGGAAGTTTCGTGACGGTGCGGCATCTGAACCACTCAAAATAGTCCCTCTCCTGCGTGTTTGCTGAAAAGGTGAACACGGGCAGAGTATACGTCGGAACCACAGGGCAGTCCTTCGGACCAGTTAAAACCATAGAGCGATGGCCATAGGCATTTCCTCCGCCCCATATCCCATAGCCATCACAGATCCGACCAGTGGATGAACATCGGTGACAAACAGGCCGACCTTCATCACACTTGACCTTCCGGATCCTGCCCACAAAATAAGTGCTACTGTGCTTCCAAGGGTAAAAGGTAGCTAGGGAGCTCACTTGCAGGTACGGCAGCCAGACTTAACCCTGGTTCTGCCTGTGTTGGAAACTTTCCGAGGTCTTTCGTACTGCAGAATTTCAACCATAATAGGAATTTACGTCTTCCGACTTGCGCCGTCGAGTTGCGCGCTTGATACCAAGGTGATCATTTTCACACGAGGTTGCGGCACGTATGGGTATTTATGCGACTTTGTCTGATCTCTCTATCGCTCGCTCGGATCTTCTGTTATTTGATTGGTTGAGGATGCAGGGCTTAGCAGCTCTACTGTGTACGGGATATTCCCCATTTGTTGGATCGGATCGTCTACATGCTGATTGGCCAGCTTCTAGTGCGGATCTACCCCAAGCATCACTGTGGATCCTACTCTCACACAACGACATAATAATATGCGGATATTACTCCGCGACCCCGTGAGATGACAGCAGAAGTGAAGAAGTTGCCGTCTGTAAATCATTGATCACATAACTTTGTATGACTATATCCGGAGATAATTTACTTTTAGGCTCCATCTGCCTTACGATGACTCAATAGATGTTATGAAGTTCAGCAGGGAGGCTTGGATTATAAATTCTGTACTGTTTCCGTTCGAATTTCCTCTAGTTCTTCTCTACTCCATATATCAACCGCTGTCTTCAGTCCTTTGGCCTTGAATTTACTACTTTCACTTTTAAATAAGTAAACTTTACAGATTCGTCGCCATCTATTCCCATCAAAATGTCTACCAAATCTGTCTCACTCCGCAAACTGGGGAAAAACGGACCAAGTGTATCAGCCTTGGGCTTTGGACTTCTTGGGTTGTCCATAGCATATGGAACAGCACCCAGTGATGAGGAACGGTTCAGGATCCTTGATCGCGCTGTTGAGTTGGGTGCCACGTTCTGGGATAGCTCCGAGTAAGACACCCAAACAATGTCTCTCCAAGATGTGATGGACTTCACTAATGATAGCAAAATTATAGCCTTTACGGTGACAGCGAAGCACTCTTGTGCAAATGGTTCAAGCGTACTGGAAAGCGAGACGAGGTCTTTATCTCGTCAAAGTTTGGGTTTTTTAAGGGCGACCACACCTTAAAGAAGATTGACAGCTCCGCGAAGTATTGCAAGGAGGCATGTGAGAAAAGTCTTGAGATCCTTGGGACTGACTACATTGATTTATGTGAGTTCTTCCAGTTGAATGAGCCCTATTTCGGGTTGTCTAGGATCCCAAAAACACCTGCACAGTTGCACTTCCCTTAACCCCAGCTCTTAACATAGTATTCTTGACTATATTTGGTCTACTCTACAAGCTGCAATCACTGAATGCCTTTATTAAACAGACTACCTCCATCGTGCCAATGCTGAAACTCCTATTGAGGAGACAATGCGAGCATTGGCTGAATTGAAAGCGTAAGTACATCAGTCTTGAAGTGCTATATCTTAACTACAAACCTTCTAACAACGACCTACAGTGAGGGCAAAATAAAAAATATTGGTCTATCGGAAGTGAGCTCCACCACACTTCGCCGAGCCCACAAAATTTCTCCTGTCGCCGCCGTCCAGCTAGAATACTCGCCTTTTGTACTTGACATTGAGGGCCCTCTTGGCACTGATGTGCTCGCTACTTGTCGTGAGCTTGGCGTTGCTGTCGTTTGCTACGCACCTCTTGGACGAGGCTTGCTCACAACAACATTCAGCAACAACGATTTACCTGTAGATGAGAATGATTTTCGCCAACGCGCCATGCCTCGATTCTTTGAGGAGAACCGCGATGCAAATGTCAAGGTCGTCAACCAGTTCAAGGCACTTGCAGACAAGAAGGGCTGTACCACATCGCAGCTGTCACTTGCCTGGCTTCTCAAACAGGGTGACGAAATCATTCCGATTCCAGGAACGAAGAAGATCAAATATTTGGAGGAGAATTGGGGAGCCCTCGGTATCCATCTCACTGATGAAGAAGAAGCTGAGATCAGAAAGTTCGTCGAGGGTGCTAAAGTTGCTGGGGGTCGGAATCCGCCAAGTTTTTCGGATAAACTTGTCGATACCAAGGAAGAGTCCTAGATGTATCTTTAGCCACTTCTTCTACCCTTGACCTTTAAACTCTACTACTCGCTAACTTGCTTATATGGCTTTAAGTTTCATCGTGTTTTCTTCAATGCTTATAACGATCTTTGATTGGTATCAAGTATCATAGCTCTTCTATGTTATGAAGGTCCTCTTCTCAAACGTCATTCAATCCGTTGTTCAGAAGTCTCGCAACTAGCAATAATGCAAGGCAACTATTGTTTTCAACTTGGAAACTCATTTGTTCATTTACTTTTCCTATCTTAAGACTAAATCGCTTCGAAAAGATCGTCGGATAAGTTCGTGGCCACATTTGTCAGTTAGGCACTTTACACATTTTCCTTCTACATTCTCCTAGTCCTCGAAGGCTTTCCCTTGCTCTCCATATAAGTGTCTCATCATTTCCAAGTTCCAATCTTTTGCCGTTCTCATAGCCATATTCCCTTGGGTGATTGCAAACTTCGATATGACTCTGGCGTGTCAAGTTATATCTCCATCCCTCTTTCACTTTGAAATACCAAAAAGACCCAGTGCACGATATGTTAGTGGCAATAGATACTCGTAAGAAGCGTATTCAAACTTTCTTGTCTTGATACAGACTGTCTACCATCAGAGCAACATAAATCCTCAGATAGCCAACGTTCATCAACATCTAAACTTCTTAAGAATTTCCAGCTCCATGCAGATGACCAATTGATATGTTATTGTACTATATTGTATCGACTCTTATAGTTTGTGTATTCTCTTATTCGTCGTGTAAGTATCATGCCCCTTTGTGTCTTCTGAGATCCTTTTTATATCTGCATTCACCATCTCCTTTACTAGGTCCTGTGATTTGTCTAAGTTAGCCTCTATCCTAACAAGCTTCAATTTGGTTGGTTTACATCGAAAGAGATATTCGGTTGCCATCCTAGTATGGTTTTTGCCTTGGTTGCATCTCCACACAATAAATCAACTTCAAGAGGCCGGTATAAGTCTGCGTCCACAGAAACTCTGACAGTCTCGTCTCTAGTATCAAGACCTACTTCATCGACACCGGATCCAGTCCATCTGGGAATCAGTTAGCATCAAATAGTAAGTCACAATTTGGAAGATTGATGCTTTACTTCAGTTGAATCCCAACCATCTCAAAAGCCTTTTCAGCAAACTCTCTCACGCTTCGGCTCTCTCCTGTGGCAACCACAAAATCATCCGCCTCGCTTCTTTGCATCATCATGTAGATGGCCCTTACATAATCCTTCGCATGACCCCAATCTCTCTTTGCATTTAGATTCCCCAACGATATGTGGCTCATCTTGCCGGTATGCACCATTGCAACACCTAATGAGATTTTCCTGGTGACGAAATGAGTGCCGCGGCTGGGAGATTCATGATTGAAGAGAATTCCATTTACGGCGAACAGGTCATGACTGGTACGCATATTTTTCGTCATCCAGAAGCTAAAGGCCTTGGACGCAGCGTAAGGCGAAAGTGGATGAAAGGGGCTGGACTCATTTTGCTGGGGTGTCGAGACTGCCCCAAAGACTTCGGAGCTGCATGCCTTAGAGTAGGGGTTAATGTTGTAATTTGAATATGCTGGAAGGTACATACATTATAAAACTTGACTTTGTCCTGGAGACCTAGGAAGACAATGGTGTGTAGCATACGCATCGTACCGAAGGCATCTACATCGCTGGAGTATTGAGGCAGATTGAAGGATACGGCAACGTGAGACTGCGCTGCTAGATGATATATTTCTTGTACCTTAATTGAAGACAGAACAGAAAGTAGACAATATGGGTCTAACACATCTCCTTGGTGGAGGAAAATTTTGGGGTGGTCAACTTCATTCATTAACTATTGTTCGGCGATATTTTAACGGCTGATACTTACAACCGGTTAGAATTTGAGGTGCTCTTGAAGATATGCGCACGATTCCGTGAACTGTGTAGCCTTTCTCGAGTAAAAATTGGCAGAGATACTGCCCATCTTGACCAGTGATACCTATATCTCATTAAGTCATGGAACTCTCATTCTTTGAAGCGCAAAGTATGATAAAAAAATTACACGTACCCGTAATCAACGCCGCTCGCTCTTCCGCCATGATAAGTTAAGCGCAATAGCCTCCGATCAGCGACGACTTACTTTCTTTACATTGAAATCTATCTCAAAAAGCTATTGTAAGCCAGAATACGGTGACGCAGCAAAGAACAAAATAAATGGCACACTCTTTTGTCACCGATAGTTACTCTAGGCTTATTGTGCCTCATTAAGCCGGGTGTCGCAGTGTCACCTACATATATAGAGCTAGTCGCAATGAGGTCTCAAATGGGGACGATGGGACCGGAAGCCTGCAGACGATAGCAAGGCTTCATCATGTGCTGGTCATCAATTCGTCTAGGAACTTTCCGATTATCAGACACAATGAGGCTGTAACGCTGTGCTGACTGCATTGATGACTGAGATCAGCCAGGGTGTAGGGATTGAGATACCCAGTCCCCGAGAATATGGTGTGTTGGTTGAGCGGCGGCTTCCTGAAGACATGGGGTTGAACTGATGCGCTCAATCGGCCCCTATAGAGTCTGGCTGAGGGACGTTGTTATAGTTGTACGAAAGCAAACCAAAAAACAAAGCGCATCATGGCATTATTGCAAGAACTTGATAGAGACATCAAAAGTCTCGGTTACAGTTTCGATGAAGAACTGAATATTTTCCCTCATGATCGTTGCACTTCTTTATGTGATCTTTTCGAAGCCTGCTCCTCGGAGCATTTGTTCCGACAGCAGAGCAACTTCTCTAGAGCGACAAGAATCGAATATTTCGCACTTCGCGATGGATTAATGAGTATAAGCATCCACAATTTCTATTAATATATTTGTTAATACTTCTGAAGATCATCAATTTCTTGACGACAATTCTCTGTTATCCATCTTACAGGCAAGTATCTTGGGCTACTACGGCTGGCAATACTTATGGTTGCGATAGTTATCGACGAGTCCTTCGAAAGACAAATCACATGTTTTAAATGTAATTCTTGTTGATATTGACAGGAACGCTCCAGGTGCCGAAAGGGCAAGCTTCAAAGGAAAAGTCTCTTTGAGTCAAGAGGGAGCGAAAACCCTCTTCTCCGCGTCAGAGCAGTGGCCAGGCGTTCATCCCGCATTCTTTCCAAATTTACTTGGAAGAGGAGACTACTGGGCACCACAAAGTCATAACAAATTTTCTAAGAAAGGTGTGCTTGAAATTGTAGGTAGGTGCATGATATTGTGTGCTGGTCTCTTATGATATATAGCTGATTAGAACTGTAGAACACTTTAATCAACATCCACGATGGACAATCGATATGACAGGAACGGAGTCTGGACCACCGCTGTCGGTATACATGAGACATGAAATATCAACGAATTGCACAACATATATCATCTCAAGTCGTCCTAGTGATGCATGTGTAATTGCTCTCAAGGCATGCCTCCATTCGGCTTTGGAGGTCCGCTTAGAAGACAAAACGGACAAGAATGCTTCAATACTACTCCTTTTCCATCAGCCTTTCGAAATCCACACAGTAGTGGCATATTTATCGCTACAGTTGTCGATGAAGTACGTTTCACTGTTCCAGTCAAAAATGCGTGGTCCGGTAAGTAATCAGCTTTAAATGTCAAATGGAACTAATTTATTCAAGTTAACGATCACAACGCTTCCAAATGAGACGAAAGAAAATCGAGAAAGGACAGGAGAGAGAACAACAATTCTACAAGCACTGGCCAAGAATGCGAACAAAATCCTCGCGGATATTGAAATAGGCATCAACAACGCCCAAAACTTACAATCGATTCAAAAGCGGTTGCATGACACCTGTATTAGTATCCACAAAATATCGCTCCACAACTCACTTGAAGATTCACTCCAATACCTAGTACAGTCATTGCTGAAGGAAAAGATGTGGATGTCCAACTATCGCGATCAATCCAATGTAACGTTGACTTTGCTCAACATCCTCGTCAGTCAGCAGGACGCGAAGAACAACCTAGATATTGCAGTGAGTAACCAGAGACTCGCAACTTCAGCGACAAAGGACAGTCGCTCGATGAATTCCATTGCTGCTCTTACGATGCTCTTCTTACCTGCCACATTCTTTGCTGTGCGTACTACTTTCCTTATCCCATTTGCTTCTCACTCTATTACTGTTCCACAGTCACTGACAATTCTCTTCCCAAAGACCCTCATCGGTACCTCTGTGTTCAAAGAAGGTCCCAACTCCACGGTCACTTCTGGACCCAGTCTCTGGTTCTGGGGAGCCCTGACGGCGCCGATCACCTTTTGCGTCGTGCTCGCCTGGTCATTATACACATTCTGGTTCTACAAGGATGACACTACGATTACAGGGACTGAAAATGGGAGCCCGGCCGCAGATGAGACGAATGCGGCGGCAAGAGAAAAAGAGGCTATCAAGAAAGAGACTGATACGAGCACAGCACTGCTCTTAGGAGAGGGTCTCGGAAACCAAAGAACGAAGGTTGAAGAGGCGAAAGACATATCGGCCAACACCGAGCCAGCAGGTAAGTATCCTAATGAGAAGAAGACGGGATTTAATTGGTTTCGAAAGCAAAGGGCGAAACAGACAACATGGGATATTTTATCAAGGGAGTAGTGGCATGATTATGATTAACGGATGATGACAACGGTGACATATCAGAGAAAGGTATTGAGGAGAAATTGTATTTAGCACGTTCTGCTCTAATCGAGGATATGAGACAAAGATAATGGATGAAGAACAATAAACAAAAGTCGATCGCATTGTTTCCAGTAATATTCACCAAACTGCTCTTACATTAGACATTCTTCAAATGTCAAGTGAGCCCAGCTAAGATTCGTCGCGGCGCTCTTGAGGATGTGTAGAATACCAGTCCAATGTTGCAGCGAGGCCTAGTGCCACCATAATCAGTCTTTCGTACTGCGATAGGGAGGGATCATATGAAAAGTGTGTCAAGGGAGAAACTGGGGACTTGACTAACCTTCCTCTAGAGATGTGAATGTAAATGGACCGATCAAGTCTATCAGCTTTTTGTTGTTCGCAGTCTTCTTGATCTGCCCATCGCTTTGTGATATATCCCACTAAAACCATTAACTTTAAGGGACGTAAGGCCAAGCAAGTAGAAAAGATCTCCTACCGTTATCTGGCCAGGAAACTGACTTAGTTTTGATACTAGACCAACGGTATCCTTGATAGATACCTCCTCTGCCTCGCTCACTGGAGTTGTCGCATCAGATTCAAGATGCAACTGTAAAATCACTTACTTGCACTCTGGAGTTAAGACGTACCAGATAGGATGACTGGCTGGGGAGAAGAATACTCTCGGAGAGTCCAGATGATGAGTTTCGCGAGGTCGCGTGAGAAGATGAACTGACGCAACGCACTTCCCGAACCCTTTATCTCAACCACTGGTGACTTCGACTCTGACAAAGACATTAGTTTAGTTTTCCCTTCCGGACGAACCCAGTACGGATAGTCATATTTTGCTGACCTTTCGCGTCAACGAACCTGCGGACCATAGCAGGTACAAAATGTGAGCCGGCACCGAAGTTGTCATGTGGTCCATACACATTTGTAGGAATGACTGCTGTAAAGTTGCGGCCATATTGAATATTGTAGGCTCTGTTGCAAGAGTCAGTAAGCTGGCTATTGAACGAAGAGAGGTTGAGTTTGACTGGTTTCCTATGTCTAGCATCCTTTTTGCGTAGGCGTAGGCAAAATTAGAAGGATGAGGTGGCCCATCGTGGAGCATTGTTTCATCAATGGGATACGTCGTTTTATCCGGAAAGATGCAGGTAGATAGACAGGAAACTACCTTCTCGACCTACGTAAAATTAGCTGTGTAAAACATCAAAGATCTCATCACATTAGCTTACGTTAAAATCGTGAGCAAGCTTCAATACGTTTTGATCTATGGCCAGATTGTCCCTCATAAAGTCCACAGGGCTTGTAGAGTTGGCATATAGACCACCAACTTTGGCAGCTAAGTGAATGATTTGAGTAGGTTTGTGTTTCTCGAAAACCCTCGTTGCTGCAGCTATGTCCCTGATGCCCTCATGTGTCATTAAATCTTGGTCAAGGTGTTCAAATATTCGGAACAATATTAATACTTTACGCGTTCTTACCTCAAATCCCCATCCGCACTGGAGAGAAATATCCATTCTTCACCATCTTTTGAGCCAAATCTACTAGAGGGAGGCTCGTTCTCGATTGCCCATCGCACTGCTTGACCAACAAGGCCACTGCCACCAGTTACCAAGACTATCGAGCAGCTCGACATTATTCGAACTGAATTAAAAGAAACGCTTTGGTGAGAAATATTTGCGGCTATGTTTTAATTTCCAATCATAATTCGATTTTCTGTAACGTTTATGAAGAGGAACTGGAGCGGGAAATCCGAGTAAGCCACACTCATCCTTGCGCGACGTGCATGAAGGCTCGCAGATAACTCACATGCGATGTGCTACTGCTGCCTATCATCGTGTTGCTCACCTCGTTTCTTTGTCTACGCATATTCCTCTCCTCTTACTCAGCTTGTCTGTTTGTAACTCTTTTATCATCGCAATGTTCAGCAGATAAGCCCGGCCGTCTCCTCAGAAGATGTATTCTCGCTTTATATATGTGGCCCTCGCCCTGGTGCTGGCACTGGCGCCTATATGCAGCACGACCAGCCCCCAACAAGTTGCCCAAATACATGAGGAAAGCTCTATCATCATCGCCCTTCCCGAATATACCACCGGCGATTTCTGGCACAATGCGGCAGCACATGCGTTATGGTCATTACCTCGAAGAAAACCTTACACCCTAACGACGGCCCTGGGGTTCAACTCATCGGAGGGTGATAAATTCGACCGTAGGTACAATCGCCATATATCAACATTCGACTACTTCAAAAAATTGCACCAGGCATGCCTGATTGTGAGAGTAGATCTTGGGAGCTCCGATAGGGATCTTGCTTTTGTGATGATGGGTTTGGAAATTGAAGCATATCGTGACCTGGTCGAAGAGCAGCGTCCGAGTCGAAATCTGACTTTCGCTCAGACATGGTCACAAACTCGTCCTCTCGAAGTGAACATGGGAACCTCATCTTATGGGCACGGCGCTGTGATCCATCAATACGCTGCTACCACGGTATTGACGAATTTCCTACATCCAGGCCTTTCCAAAAGCACCAGAAACAGCCGTCTTGAGGCATTAGCAGAGACGCTCAGTGGCAATCCCCCAGTAGAATTTATCGAACAAGAAGTGCAGGACAAACTCAAAGAATTACGTTCTCTTGTCGCCAAACTCCGGCGACGCGCCGGTCTCGCTTTTCAAAATGCACGAATCATCCTCTTCATCTATCGCAAAGGCGTGAATAATCCGCAACAAGACACCAACCTTGCACATCTCGAGCAAGTCCAAACACTTGCACAGAAGAGCGGCCTGCTGCTCATCCGAGTACCACATGGCCTACCACCGAAAGACTTCTTGGATGACGATTTCGACCTGTTCGACGTCAAGACTAGCACCTCGCTCAAAGACAAGCGCTTTCTTGCTCGTTTCTGGTCACTCCTTACTACTGAGAAAGACATCTTTGGTGTTGTGGGGCCTAGATCTGGTTCAGTCGATATCGCAGCTTTCATGTCTGTTAATAGCTTTACATGGGATGAGCCGCTGCTGGATATCGCAGCTGGGCGCGGACAGCCTAGCTGGCAACTTCATCACTCTCCAGAATATATGGAAGAGCAACTTCCGCAGTATCTACGTTTGATGCAACAGTATACAGTGATGAGTATTGGTTTGCTGGATGCAGATAGCTTTGATAAAGAGGGTGGATTCTACAGTAAATTGCAAGTGGAGCCACTTGAGAGATGGCTCAATGGTGGGACAGATATATATCCGACTTTGCCGTATAATAATAAAACTGTAAGTTATCGAAATTCACAACGTAGAAGAAATTGCTAACTTGCGAAAGTATGGATTGTTAAAGAGATATTATGATCTGTATTTTGAGAAACCTGAAGTTGGTCTTCAAGCAAAAAATCTTCGTCGGTTATGGGATGAGTCGCACGAAAAGCTATATAGTGTTAAATCAGAACTCTGAAGATACATTTTCTTTTATCGTTTCTAGGTTTTACTTAATCATAATATAGTCCAAATCAGGACCTTGGACTCTTGGAAATCCGGACAGTCTCGATTAAAATTCACGTGATGCTTATATAGAGAATGAATTGTGTGCATTTGCCCAATAGTTCTAATTTTGAGCCTGTCTTGATTAGTGAAGATGGACTTCACTTTATAAGACTTACAGTGGGAACTTCTAACGTAGTTCATATCAAATCCTCCTTACTATCAGTGATAGCTTGGCAACAGTGCTTCTAAGTAATATCAATAAGTTCAACCTCCACGCATACAATAGCGAAACAAAGATGAAAAGTATGTTAAGAATTCGTCAATGTATTCTAATTTTTCCAAGGTTAATTGCTCATCCTCGCCTTGCAAAACAGACCCGTTTCTCCCACCGACTTCGTGATCTGACACTAGATGACTTCGTTACGTTTCGAGGCATCCTCACGTCATTTTCTCGAATTTCCGCAGCTTCAAGCATCAGTTGCTGGTCTTCTGCACGTTCCGTCTCTTGCTCTTGTTCTTCCTGCCGTCTTCGAGCTTCTTCGCGGCGTCGCCTAGATGCATCTGCTGCTTCTGACATCATTTGTTCTTCCTCATCATTTGGAATCTTGAGTGAGTCTCCGGCAGACGTCGTTTGTTAGGAATACTAATCTATATGAGTTATCAGTTACGATAATGCAGAAGACACCAAGGCCAAATATCTACTCCTGTAAGTAGTATGTCCAAGAAATTCAAAGCAAGCAAGAGGGACAGCAAGATGAATGTGCAAAATCACCAAAGTACTGCAGGTTGGTGTAAGAAAGAAACAAAAGTACTTCTATTATATTGGTGATCTAACGAGCCTAGGTATTTGAATAACTGTCATATAGTGTCGTCTTTATCAAGTCATTCTGAATTGTTCAGCTAGGTGGAAGGGAAAGAGGAATTAGCAAGTAGGCGAATACCCTTCCGTCATAATTGCCTTTCCTCCCCGGATAATTTGAGCCTCGGTGCCAACCGGGACATAATAGGTAGGTATATGGGTAGTGTTGTAAGATAACAATGCATGCAAGGCCAGGGATATTAGCATAAAACCAGCACATGTTGGTGTTGGTATTCGAATGATAGCTTAGAGGGGCTTGGTACACAGAACGAGGATGATAAAAAGTAATTGATTTACATGACTACAACTGACTGCTGTTTATCTCTCATATACAGCTTGATATACTCACTTCTCGTTGTTGCAATTTTCGTGGGCTATCGATTTATATGCCACTATTGAGTAGTGGGAGTCAGCGGGTGTCTCCTGTTTTTGTGCGGAAAATCGACTCAAGTAAACCTTTCTAAATCACGATCAACTTCTTCCACAAGAACCTTTGCTTGCTCAAATGTGTTGATAACTCCGGATCGAACTCCGCATTATTTGGTCGCTTTCACACGCATATTTAATATCTAATCGTGTCAGGAAACTTTGTGGCGCCACGAAGCAGGCGATAGGCCAGATAACCTTCATAACAGCCAATATGTGAACACACAATCATCCCTACTTAATTGAGATATCAAGCTCTGATTCGCAATGTGATATAGCGTTTGTGACGCGTTCTGCAAAAGACAGGTCATTATCTCAGCGAGTGTAAACTTTCTTCTTTGATTATGCTTGCAAGGCTGAATGGCAAGGCGTTCTTATTATGCCACAGTAAGTATCTTTCATTTGAAGTATTTAGTTTAAACTCAATTTTCTTCAATTTCAGAAAGTTATAATAATGCGATATCTTATAGCCGTTTTAGTAGGACGTCTAATCCTGCCCTGAGGTCTTTGTTACGCAATCATAATATATCTATCTACAGATCCTTCAGCCCCAATACCTACTATCATCGCTACATCCGCTTCAGCGTCAAGCTGAGGAAGGGGGTTTTTTTTTTAGATTTGGAAGCTGGAAGACCTGCATCAGAGAAAATAGCCGGAGCCGATGTTTTGGAGCAAGTATCTACAAGTCCAACATACAATAGCTTGTTTCAAATATTTCAGGAGCAATACGGAACCGCTATAACTCCCAAGACTGTTCTTACGATCATCGGTAATAAAGGTTGTGGACTGCGATGACCTTTGGTGTTGTTTTGATCTTACTGGGCTCGACGTAGCATCAGAAGAGCGAACAACCCATGGTAGGGGTCACAGCCCTTCAAGATGATCTAATACACACGGCATATATATGCGAGAGGAAAAGAAAGAACCTAACTTTCCTAAGATCAGACAAAGCATCCACTTATTCGATCAATATAATCGAATGAGTGGAAGTCTTCGAAAGATTTGGGAAAAATCAAAGGACGCTTTGGGAACTTGACAATGCTTGCTCTCTACAGTTGTAATCCTCGCCATGGCTGGAAGTGTAACGACAGCTCTCAAAACCTGGGAATGTAGCCCACTTGACACTGTACCAACAATTGACAGTAATTTCTGGTCGACGGTTGCTTCAGCAGCTACAGGTAGCGCGAGTTTGTTCCGTACCATCCTACGTCTGCTCTAACGACAAGAGATCAAGGTTGATGACCCCTTACTGTTTCGTTTCTTACTCATAGCGAGTATAATTACTACCATATTTTCAGTTAAATTCTACACATATCAGGCAAGAGCAAGCCTTGTCTTGATGTTTGTATCAAGTTTAGCCCAGCTTGCAACTACGTTGCAAATCATTGAGGGGGCTTCTTCAAAGATCCAGGTCAATTCCAAGGAAATTATGCAGCAATCCGATAGAACAGATGAACTTGAGATGCGTTTGGGAGAACGGTAGTATCATTCAGAATGGCTTATTCTACCTGATTATAGCATTATGTTCTTAGTATTCAGTATTCCTATGTTATCACTCATAAGTGCTCTCAAGATAAAAGGCTACCATCGATAACTTGTTTCGGCTACTACTAACTACCCTCATGCAATATATCTTGACTCAGTCGCTTTTAGGTCTAGGATTTTCACATTTGTAAGACACCATTCACTTTTAATCAGTCCTATCGCTGTGGTATCTTGTCTTGAGTCCCTTAGCATCCTAACTTGACCCTTACATATTGCTTGTCAGAGATGTATGAAAACAACGTGATTAAATTTGTATAGAAAAAGCGCTGAGACGCTCCTCAATCTGGATAGGCGGATATGAGAACTAAGAAGTCGCACAAAATTCCCTGCCATCATCAAGTCATATGCATCCCCTAACCAAACCATCTCTTAAACCAACTGATCGCTTGCTCTTCCACCTCCTTAGACATAGTCATCTGCTTCTCATCGCCCGGGTTTGCTCTGATCGCGAAACCATGCATAGCACCCGGGTAAATCACAACCTCACAATCTTCCCTCTTCTCCAAGATCTTCTTCGCCTCTAGCACGTGCTTATAGCCAAACGCTGAATCCGAATCACCCACCCCAATGGCCAATGGGATGCTGACAGGATTAATGTGTTCAGGGACCTTAAGCCATGAAGGATGGGCCGTAAAAGCCGCGTCGACAAGACGACGCGGTGGTTCTGAGCCCGAAGAGACGCGTGACGATGGCGGGTCGGCCGCGAAGAGCACCGCGTACTTACCGCCCCAGCAGAAGCCGGCCACACCGATCTTCAATGAACTGGTTTCGGGAGTGGAACGAAGAGCTTTGAAGAAGGAGAAGATAAGCGGCTCAGCGACTGACTGGCGGTTGCGTATCATGAATGGAATGAATCCATACATGGCGCGAATGAAGCGGATGGGTTTCAAGAGGTTATTTATCAGACCTGGCTCACGGAGTTTATCCATGAGTTTGAAGTACCAGGGGTCAATGCCGGTTCCTGAGAGGGTCAGTAAGGCGATTGGAGCGGGAAGAGTTAAGGTATATATTGGATGTGGTGGATAGACAATGAGAAGGAACTTCATCAAACGTAGCTCTCTCTCCCATTGAACATGTAGTCTACAAAAAAACAGAAAATGTTGATACACGTACAATGTGGTCAGAAATGAGGCAAATAACATACCGTTCATAAAGTCTGGAAGATATACTAAGAATCCACCCTTCTTGGCATATTTATCCGCAAGCACGCGGCTATTCGTCAACGCCCACCCAAAGGCATCGGGAATGAGAACAATCAAGCCCTTTGACTCGCCGTCCGGACGGGCAACATATGTCGGCAGGCCATGGACAGTCTCTACAGTGCCGGACGTATCCTCGGTGCTTAGGACACCACGTATGCAGTCAACGCAAGGACGGCCTGACATGTTGTATGTAAGAATTGAGAAGTTTTGTATTATGAAAACAGCTATGATAACAGATGAGGCTGTGGGGTCAAATGAACTACAAACGGAACGACAAAGACAATGAAGTGAGTGTGTATGTTTGTGATTCAGACGAGGTCAGCAGACTGAGAGGGGAAAGGATTTATTTATACATGGGCTGCATGAGCTAGCTGAAAGAGTATCGTATCACTCTCATCATGGGCATTTTCAATATATACCTTGATACGCTGCTACCTTAGGCACCCAAGTGCTTTATTTCCATGAGTGTTAGCCTTGTCGGACTTAACACATAGCAAATAATTAAATCCGAAACTCGCCGTGATCGAGCCTACAGCGCTTAGCGCCGGGAGGGCGGGAAGGTTGAGTGGTGGTGGATTTTTGGATCCGAAATGACTGCGAGTAGACCGACATCAGACCTCTCACAAAGAATCTTTCAACCGGCAGTGTAGATTGATTGGAAATGGTATGTTAATCGCGGTGCACGGCATTCCATTATCTCCGGGTTCCAACAAACGGGATTTTTGAGCTTGGGACTTGGAAGATATTAAAGAATGCTTCGTTAACGACTTGAAAAAAAAAAGGTGCACGCCGACGCCTCGAATTTTGCGGATGGCGTATCGAAGAGAGAGGCCTATGAGCAGGTCATAGAGCAGGCTGGGGCTCTCTTAGACGGACAAAGAAACTGGGTGCGACCAAGAACTTCCCTTTCTCTTTCATATTTTAACCTTCGCTGTTATGACTCAAGGCAACACGTGCTGATTTCTTTAAAGGTTTGGTAAAGCACGTGCCTTTTCAAGACAGCGCAAATATCTGATCACCATACCAACAGCAATTTATCCAATGCCGCATCCCTCCTATGGCACGCATATAAATCGCTGCCGACGCCCTCGAGCGCCGTGAACTGGGCCGGTAAAACTCCCTCGTCCACTCTCTCCTCCTTCCTCTCTTCCCATCTCTCCTCGTCTTCAGTCCACATACTAAATCCCAAGGTTTCTATGTCCTCGACCCCCTTGCAACTGACCAGTTGATCCTCGGTCCCTTCCAAGGCAAAGTAGCTTGCCAGACCATTGCCTTCGGACGAGGCGTGTGTGGTGTTGCAGCGAAGACGGGGATGACGCAGCTCGTACCTGACGTCGAGGAATTCCCTGGCCATATCGCGTGTGACGGGGCAAGTAAGAGTGAGATTGTGGTGCCGATTTTGTCGGGGGGCAAGGTCGTTGCTATTATCGATGTGGATTGTGCAAAAAAAAGCGGCTTCGATGAGATCGATCAAGAGTTTTTGGAGAAGTTGGCGGATTTGTTGAGTGAGAGTTCCGATTGGTGAAAGTGGGAACGATGGATGGTGGAAGCTCAAGTGATCAAGAACAGACCGTTGGGATAAAGGTTAGTAGATAACCTATCTATCAAGAATAGATCGTTGAGATGGAATTTTAGAGTATTGGACACATCTGGATATATTCACTCCTAATATTCTCAAAAGGTGCTTCGTCTGTATAGTGTGCTCTCTGGCATAAACCTACGATTTGACCTCATACACATCCTAGACCAGAAGACCAAGAGCTGCAAAGTTGTGACAAGATTACCTATACACATGAAATGAACGTCTTTATTGTCCGTAAATAATCTTGAGACTCCAATAAACTAACCCATCCTTGGAAACTTGATGCTTGAAAACATCTCATAAGTTGTGAGACAAAGCGTGATGTTATTTATGCACTGGGTCTTCGTCGTCAACAAAAGAACCAAGCCATCGTGATCGGTATTTTCCAGTCGTCATGACCATCAAGTAAAATGTGTCAGAAATCAAGCCAGAAGGAAGTAAACAACCACAGAAAGTATCTTCTATAACAGAATTGTGTAGTAGCCAGAATATCTACCCATATACCATAAAACAAAAGAGATCCACATGGTATAAGCAATACGAAATTGGTCACAAAGTAGTTCGGAGTATATGTATAGAAGCGAAATAAAATACCTACCGTGGAGGTCTAGGACCTCAGAAAAATCAGTCTGGTATGGCATATATGTTTTTGAATAGGCCGACCACATCTCATCAAGCAAAAGACAGGAGCAGAGGCTTAAAGAGTCTATTCAAAGCGCTCAAAGCTTATTTTTGGCACTCTAACCAATCACCCACCAATAATGCACAACAGCAATCCAAATCCACTACCATATTCTACTATACTCTAAACATTTAACCGAGCACTTCAGTCAAACCCTCGTCTTAAAATTACACTACACACTAATGCCAAAAGATCCCGTATGTTATATGCGGCGGTACAATAGCCCGAGTTTAACCAGCCATGCTAGCAGCCTGTGGGGCCAGGGGATTATGATGGCCCTTGGAGCTATCGTCCCTGTCTGGAGCAAGAGAACCTTCAATTCTTCTCTTGGCCTCTGCCTTGTCCGAGTCTGTGATGTCGGCTTCCTTCTTGCGCATATCTGGCTCATACTGGCCCTGTTGAGGGTGGTGGCCTATAGACATTCCAACACGAATCTGGAAACAATGTTAGTAAAGTTCCCAAAATTCAGACACTTAGGATAGAGGAATAGAGAGGGCCAGAATGTATTTAGGACGTACCAAAGTCTCCAATGCACCCTTCGAGTTCTCAGTGAGATCGTCATCGAAGCGCATAGCACCAGGTTCAAAGAGAAGAAGAATTGTGCTTCCGCCGAACTTGAAGTAGCCCAATTCCTCAGCACGCTTAACATTCTCGCCAGCTTGACGAGTAATCACGGTGCTGCCGACCATCATAGCACCCACGCAAATTACCATGACTCTGCCGTGTGCCACCGAGTCAATCGGAATGACCACACGAACATTCTCGCCATAGACATCGAGGGCAGAACGGATAGCCATAGGATTAACGGTGTAGTATTCACCCTCAATGACCTTTGGAGTACCCATAACACCATCAACAGGGATATGGAATCGATGGTAGTCTTGTGGTGCCAGACGGAATATTCCTAGGGAGCCATTGACGTAGCGTTTAGCATCTTCGGGATAGGCATTACCAAGCAATCTTTCCATGGAAAATTCTCTACCCTTAACCCAGATCTTGGTGGCGGAGTCCATGCTATTGAAGACGACAGAGCGGCAATCAGCGGGCGAGACAATAATACGCGGGTTCTCTGGAGCGGAGCAAGGGCGAGCATTTGGTTTGAGTTGACGGTAGAAGAACTCATTGAAATTGGCGAACTGCTCAATGGGAAGTAGGACCTCGCTCATGTCTAATTGATGGAAGTTGATAAACTTCTGAATCTCGGCCTTAGATGCTGGATCGTCGTATTTGACACCTTGCTTGATAGAAAGACTTTTCAGAAGTTTGCGGACTGGTTGAAGGTTAGCTGTGGTCTTTATTCCGTGTATAGTAAATAGTTATGCAGGCAAGTAAACTTACTTCTCTTCTTCTCCATATCTCTAGACTTGAGTCCCTTATAAAGTAGCCTAATTCCCAAGCGAACATAGACGCTCATTCTCTCTTCGTTGATTTGGCCTGTAATCCGGTCTTGGACAAGGATGTTGGCGCTATTGGCTCCCAGCTTATAACCTCCATAAGAAATCTTGGTGATAACCTTTGAGTACCATTTGCGTTGTGCTTGGGAGGAAGTAACAAATCCAGCCATAACAATATTATTGACTTGTCTCCAATCCTGACTGGCGCATGTTGCGATATGAGTGATAATGTCCGTTTCTGAGCGCTTGTTCAGGCGTGGTTGATGACAAATTGGACACTCTCTGATTTGGATAACGTGCTCTTCAGCAGAATCATCGTTCAGATCATCTTTGCCAAGGTAATCGCCCTCCTCACCTGGGGTATGGAGTTCTTCAACACTTTGAGCTTCGACAGCTGTATGGTGATTTGTTACATCGTCGACACTGAGATTGCTAGTTTCGCTCACGAGACCTGCTTCAGGAGAGCCTTCAGAGCCTGTGTTTTGCCCAGCAGTACCACCAAGCTGAGGTGGCAAGTAGCTCTTCATGGCATCCGGTACATGAGCCTTGACCTTTTCGCCCATGGTTTGTGGTTTATCATGGGCTGATTTGAGCCAGTCTTCAAGACAAATGACAGCCTCGTCGATGGACAGATCAACACTGTCGTCGATAGGCATATCTGCTGTGCCACTGTAGAAACGTCGGAAGAAACTATCAATGGTTGATTCTCTAAGGGTAGAGCCAATAGTATCAAGCATAGTCGTAAGCTCAACCTTACTAATGCGACCGCTCTCATCGCTGTCATATTGTCTAAGCATGGATCTCCAGAATTGTTGTCTTAAAGCGTGGTAAGGGACGTATTTTGCTTTGATGTAGAGATTTGGACTATGTTTCTCTTCCCATTTCTCCAGGTTTTTCAACTTTAGAGGAATAGTGAATTCATGGAGATCTGGATCACCACGCTTATCAAATCCGTCAGCATCATCGACAGCATTCACTGGTGGTAGCTGATCTCCAGCTTGTAGGCCCCCACCCGGATTGCTAGTTGGAGGTAGGAGCTGCGAATTACCATCAGTACTTTGGAGTTGGCTCGAACTCGAACCTCTTCCTGGCATTCCTGGTCTTGACACCTTTGACAAGCTTTGCGTTGACGCAGAACGAGAGAGAGGCAATTTCAGTCGGGACTTCTTTTTCTCTTGAGGCATAGCCGCTGGGTCTGGCGGATCCTTGAGCTCGTACAACCCAGTTTCAGGATCCGCAACAGGAGCAGTGTCCAGAATCTCCTTGATTGGGAGTGTAGCCGCTGCAACGAAATCGTTGTTTGAAAGCTTATCGCGATCAACTACCGTAAAAGACAACGAGTATGTTTGCTCATGTCTTAAAACCTGGAAGATCATCTTTTCGTTATAAACTGGGTTAAGGTTGTGTTTGATGATACGGGTTCGGTAGGTCTTCTTTCCAAGTGACGCAACAACGAAAGGGTCCATATCGAAAGAGGTCCTTGTCACATTCTTCTCCGGTGGAAGATCTGTGATGCTTCCAATTTCCAGGAAGACGATACCAACAACATCGCTTCCACCGCTGAACTCGTAGGCTTGCTGCTGCCTCTTCTTCTTTTTCAGACCCTTGAGTCTCAGCCTCTTCTTCCTCTTTTCGGGCGTTTCGGCTCTGAGCGGATCGTCGGTCTCGTCGCTAGTGTCTACGTCCACGTCCAATTCATCGTCCTCGTCATCCGACTGAACCAAGCTGCCACTACTGGGGACCTGCGTGGGAGTGGTTGACTCTGGATCAATACCTGCAAGAGTCTGGAATTTCTCGATTTTCTGTTGCGATGAAAGTGTATGTGTGGTATCGTACAGGGTAAATTGTAGCTGAACTTCTCCCGAGACGTTGCTATCCTTTTTGTTTCCTGTCCGAGTGCTCTTCAATTTGTACCATTTTGGGGATTGTTCATGCTGTTCGTTTGCAAAAATATCTTCGAGCGCAAGGTCGAACTCGCCGAGATAGTCCTTTCCAAATCTATCCTTATCCCAGCAAACGCATTCGAGGAGCAAGCTATTCGTGCCAGTGATTTGGAAGTCGCATGGAGTGTTCCACTCTGGATTCAAGGTCTTTGGGATGGACGGAGTTGCATTCTTCGTGTCGCCGAGGGTGAGGACCATATACTATTACACCAATTAACTGGATGCCCTGTAGATAATTTATCCAGATATTCAGAAAAGATACTCACAGGGTCTGATGTGCCACTCTTGTCCTTTGCTGCAAGATTTCGTGCCTGTAAATGTAGCAATCAGCACCCCGCCAAAGCTATAACACTACTTGCGGGAATTCAATCCCCCACCTTCAATACAATCACTCTGAGCGCCAGGCCCGTGGCCTTCGAACTTGCAACATTGGTATTGCTCTCCATGGCGGCCTTGTTCTTCGCTGGAGTGGGACTCGTACTTCTGCTGTTGGTAGCAGTATTGGAAGAGTACGACTTCAGGCGATTAGAGAAAGGGAGGCGGGCCATGGTGGCAGGCAGCGAGCGACGCTGACCAGACAAGAAGGCACCGCCGTACAACGGTAGTAGCAGATGACGCTGGAAGTGCTGAAGGTGTGCTTGGCAGGGCCGTGCCTTGATTTGGTAGGACAATCAGCCACTAAGAGATGGTGGAGGGCCAAGAATTTGGCTGCGGGTTGTGTTTCCTCGAAATTGGTTGTATGTCACAGATGTGTTCGCCCACAGGTAATGCTGCTGCTTGCTTATTGTTGATTCTGGGATATTATGTGGTGCCAAGAGAGAGTTGGAGGGTGACTTTTTTGGGCGAAGGGAGGGGGTTATGCACTTCTTTTGGGGGGATGGAGGGTTCCGGGGGAGCAGCAGGAGGATTGGAATTATGATGCACCTGTACAGCGACCCAGCCAGGGAGCCCAGGAAGTTCAGGAAGTCCAGGAAGTTCCAGCGCGCCAGGGAAAATTGCCAGTGAGAAGCACGTAACACAGCGCGCAGCTACGAAGATGCTGCGTGCGTGTTTGTGCGGGGTTGTTTCTGGTGAGTGATTATCTTTGCCTGAGCCTTGGGGCGTGCTGTGCAGCGTTGGAGCTCCATCCACGAGCCGATCCGATTTGACCTTGCCAAATTGCAGGGGGGCCACTTGGGGATGGATATGTTTCTGGATATGTTTCTGGATATGTGGCTGGCGATGAGCTTTAGAATGAAAAATGAATATGAAAGATCGAGTAGATAAGGGTCGATAGCAATGTCTAGATCTGATGCATAGAGAGTACGTAGTACGTATAATGGGTAATTACGGTAAACACCAAAGGCGAGATAGATGACTTACATATGTATATGTATGTATAATATATGAATGTATGGATGGATGTATGTCAGTCTAAAGCGGGTTGCAGGAAGGGCTACAAGTTTAAATAACTACGCAGTACCATGAAGGATTGCACATACAACGACTAAATGCCTCTTTTGCATAGGCACATATGTACCGCGTAGCTGAAATGATATGAAGGATTAAAGTATGACAGCCCGTCTTCCCCCTTCATACGCAACGACACATACATAGTACACATACATAGTACACATACATAGTACACATACACATCCACATCCACATAAATCGACATGAAACAGCTATGTACGTCAGATGTTGTTTGCCTAATAAATAAAGACCTATCCGTTTCATAATACACATACAATTATCACAACGTTCTACATTTCACCATCTATCTACTTGTACATAATTCAGGACGGAGACTCGGCGAGGAGCACAGCTTTGATATCTACCTGCTCGCTTGGATCGTTCGGAGCGTCGGCCCACCCATCATCTCAATTGAAATCTAAGTTACGCCGGTTACTCGCGGCGCCCAGTTAAACAACGTCAGATCTTAGAGATTTGCGACACCCATTTCTGCTACCTGAGTGAGGTAAGGCCAAGCAAGGTAGATGATCGCAGCCCGTCGAAATTGTCTCTTACGGTGGAATGCTGAGTGAGCATGTGGTCATTTCATCCAATCGACAAATCAATTGAGCAGAGAGAGCATGAGTGCTCACGGTGGGCAATCTTCTGATGATAGGTATGAACAGGCAAGGACTGTTTTTGTTTTGTCTCCTTTCTATGAATACCGAAATCCCTTCTTTGATCTAAATACTATAGTTTTATTATTGGTAGAGTATTCGTTCTGGATCTGTTTTGCTTTAGTCATATCTATCCAATACCCACATTTCAAAGCTCTCTATGTCTATGAATAGACTCCCACTCTATCACTCAGAAACCCACCAACCATCAGCACATTCGTCAAATTCCCAAGTCCCAAACTCCAAACCAGCAAACCCGTGCCAACGCAATACGCATCATGTGATTCATGTGTGTATCCAAAAAACCAACAGCAAAAATTCACAATGCAGAATTGCAGAGTTGCAAAGTTGCAAATTTGAGGGAATTGCAAACGAAAAGGGAGAAAGAACGGATCAACATGAAAATCGCTCTCAAGTTGCGACGTCCTCGCTAATAGGCTTAGATTTGAGTTCTGAGAACTTCTCCGGCCACAAAAACATCTTCTCCTCATTAGAAGGCGTATTAGCAATAAACTGCGGCACGGCATTCTTGCTCGAGACGCGTCTCCAGAGGTTGGCACGTGGGTTGAAGCGGGATGGGACACCAGCGCCGCCAGTCTGCTCCTCATCCTGCTTCATGATCTTGGTGACCTCTCTCTGAATATCGGCAA
The DNA here is from genome assembly GCA_024752435.1 of Allantophomopsis cytisporea. Lineage (NCBI taxonomy): Eukaryota > Fungi > Ascomycota > Leotiomycetes > Phacidiales > Phacidiaceae > Allantophomopsis > Allantophomopsis cytisporea. Next base: position 1,072,013 of record CP103024.1, read on the forward strand.
AGGTATCGAAGGGGATGTACGAGATGCCGTGCTCGATGCAGTATTCCTCGAGACGCAAGCCGCGGCGCGCAAAGAGCACATCGGCTTCACGCGCAGCAGGCAGGTCAGAGACGCCGTCGCCAATGAAGACGATGAGAGGGATCGTACCGTTCTCAGCCGTCATCTTGGCCATGTCCTTGTATTCATGGATAGAAAGGGCTTTGTCGTGGCCGAGTTCGTTGTCGTGGCGCCAGACTGGCTTCCATTCCGAGCCGTCAGGCTTGATCTCAGCGTCGTTGGCGACAATCTCAATGCGAGAGCTCTCTTCTTCGCCAAGGAATTTATCGAGGACTTTGCGAAGGACAGGTTTAAGGCCGGCGGATATGACATTAAAAGGACTGTGAGCAGTACGTTAGTGAATGGTTTTGGATAAGGGAACGGGGCACGCACATGTCGTTCGCCATGCAAAACTTGTGAAATTGCTGGAAATCAGGGTCGACGGTCAGCTCTTCAGCTAACGCCTCAAAGCCGGACTCGAAAGGCACTTTCAGAGACCCCCACATCTCTTCCGAGACTTCGCGGAACGAGCGCTCGCCGCTGGCGATCTGCTTGTCGAGCATTGCGCGGCGCTCGGCGCCGCAGCCATACTTGTTGAACAAGATATGTCCGGTGTCTTGCATAAAAATCGTGCCATCGAAATCTAAGGATATAAAATCAGTATTTGGAGCGAAGAGAATGCTGGCATGTATGGGAAAACGAGTGTTGTTGGAAAGTTCTGGTTTGCTGATCTCGTCGGTTCAAAATTCAAGAGTCAACAGAACAAAATAACGTACCCGAAAAGCAGATAATCTTGCGCTTAGTGTTCAACTTCTCAATAGGAACGGGAGCCATAGTGTTGTCTGGAGATTCTTTAGGAGTAATAGCAGGAGGGGTAATAGCGACTGGCATTTTGAGGATTAGAAACTTCTAATGTGACAAGGAAAGCAGCTGGCAACGCAGGTTTTTATTAATCTTCTTCGTTCGGTTTGTCAGTTTGGTGTAAGATCGTGAGATTTCTGTGGGGGCAGGAAAATGATGTAACAGATGAACCGTGTGCCTCGAAATGTGGGGTGCGAGTACAAACAATATCCTCAGCAAAGGGTCAATGCATTGTAGTAAGTTGTAGGCATCCAAGCATATATATCCTGTGCTCTGAGTAGGCATCACTTGCTCAAGAGTAGTCGCACTTGACTGTAGTCCTCCGAGAAAGTTCGCAGGCTTGCTGCATATCCTGTCTCTTGACTAGTCAAACCAACAGGAAAGCTTTGCGCATTACCTTAGATACCGCAGATAGCTATCCCGTCAAGGTCACTTCACGATAAAGGAATTAGCGTATCAAATCCATGAGATTCCCAATAGGCGGAGAGTACGTTGCGACCGAATTCGATCTGGCAGATCTCTATCTACACAGTTCAGGCGCCACGCACGTCACCGTGGCTCGAGAACCATAAACATATTATATTTGTGTGATATTGTCAGAGACCCGATTGACGTCCTGATTGCATAGAGTGTCGTGGCAGCCGCAGCCGTCGCTGTGCATCCGGTATAGACGTATCTATCTGAACCTTATCCTTTTCCGTCTTGGGTCTCAGCTTCGGCGTGCTACAAAATGAGTTAAGTAAACCAAGGATTTAGCCTACAGTTGGCGGAAACTGCCCACCGAAGTAACAAGCAATCAAAATTTGCGGGTTTGATGATCGATGTTATGATGCCCATCCTGAAATACAAGTACGAGGAGCAGTGACGACTCTTCCAGAACGTGGGAATGTCTGCGGGTTGACGATCGAAGTGGACATATTTGGGTGGGGCTGGGCTCGGACAAATTTTTATGATCGCTTTTCGAGATCGGACTCGACGAGACTCATGTTGTGACTGAATTGGACGCAACTTTCGCATGCTCTTTTCGTATGATACAAACCCATATTGCTCTCGTAGCGGAAGAACGCTATGTATGGTCGAGGAACGATCTAAGACTACATGGAACTATGTGTGTATGGTGTCCGAATATGATAGATAGATGCAAATCTGCAACCCTCAGAAAATCCATATGCATATATGCATCATCAATATGTACCTAATTCTCTTCCACTTCTCATATGTATTGGTGCCCTTGAGAAGTACAATGTATCTATCATCATCAAGCCATATTCAGAGCATGGTTATAATCCTGAAGCAGTTATCCCCGGAGGACATGCCTAGGCATGACATCCTGTTTGACCCCAAATCTCATACATCTCACAGTGCTTCTTGACAAAATACCTCAAAGCGCCGCGATAAGTATCCGCACCCACATCATGATTTACGCTGTGCTAGCCACAGACCTCATCATCACTAGCTCTCCCCAGCACTATTGTGCTTATTCGGCTCGGAGCCGTCGAACGGTAGTCAGTAGTCATATGTACTTAGGTGTACTGTAAAAGATTTCGTGGGCTTGGTACCGGTAAGCATGTGGCTTTGATGTCGTTTAAGATACGCTTTTCCGGAGACTGTGATCCGCACAGACTGTGCATAGGACTCATCGCTACAATGGGCACGCAGGGTGCGCTTTTGCATGTTGTCTCGCATGCGTCTTAGCTGTGCCCAAATTGTGGATTCATTGTGCGTGGACTTCGAGTATTTACATTCACAACATCCCCACATCCCGTACCTGAAGTAATAGCAACATGCGCCGACGAGCAAAAAACGTTTCTTGGACTTGAATGCATTATGACATCGATCCTGGACTTAATCTTGAATTGTTGTAGAGTCCGGGGTAGGGTTCGAAGTTGCTGTTTGGCGAGAAATAGGGTGGTGATCCGGATTCCTATTTGTCAATAGTGATCTGCTGTTCCTCAAAAGGGCTTATCCCGATTTGTAAATAATTGTTTCTGAGAAAGCGATCTTGATCTCGATGAGATATGAGTATTATTCAAGTAGCTACGTCTGTTCTCGAGGTAACCTTCAGTTTCAATTGTCCTATGTCAAGTCGTCTAAAATGACAACTTCTCAATACCTAGATCAGTTGTGACAGTAATTACTTTCCATTTCAAATGTTATGTCTGTCTTGATATCTATACCCGATCAATTCAAGTTCAATAACCACAAAAGCCGAGTTTCATAAAGCTATTTTTTGTGGAAATACTGATTTGGAGCTTACAGATCACTAGAAGTAGTTACTATCATGGTCAAGAGATATTTGGAGACTAATAAATCAAGCTCTTTTATAAGCTTTGAGAGTTTAAACGACATTTCTATATATGTCAACTCTAAAAATTTGTCTTTAGCCTTTAGACTTGGGCAAGAGAGGGTCTGTTGCATTTACTTTTATATTTAAACCTGCATGCTCGCATTGTTACTCAGAATGTACAGCTAAAAGAAAACAAGTTTATATGTAGGGTTACTCTACTACTGTTCAAACAACAATATCCTGCTCTTAATATCCATTCAAGTAATTTGTTGTCGTACCTTGAAACTAGAAGTCTCGGAGCATTTGTCGAATTTACTTCCTGTCTAGGCAAAAAAAGATATAAATTCGACCCCTTTAACTATACTCTCCCTTTTAAACTGGCTAATACCATTGAAAGAACCTACACTGTTACAGAATAGATGAAACTTCTAACGATACTATTGTCGGTGTTGACTCCCTCATCAACGCTGTTTGCCAAGAGGTCCTCATCGTTTGTCGTACTATCGTTATCTTCGCTAACATAGACTCATAGAATGAACAGCTGAACAATTTAATTATGAAGAAGGATTCAATAGATTTCAAGATCACAGAGTAACGAAGTCTTGGCATCTATGTCTGTACCCCAAATTCAAGCCAACAGCCTCTATCAACGATGCTCTATAACGCAACGGTACATTCTCGTGAGCTTTTACTCGTCTCTCTTGATGAAAGTAGACAATAGAAAACATCTACGATACTCTTATTCCCATTGTTGGTAATCAACAATATAGAACCAAAGGATCTAGCCATTGGAAGCTTCTCATTGAAGCTTACAGACAATACTATAGACTTTATTCATGACTCTTCGTTCTGAGCCCGGTAATTCTTTCATCTAGTAATACCTCAACAGCTTAGATGCGTCATAATGCATGGCTCATAGCATGCCATCAGTGAAAATACTCGATCGGTGCCAACTCAAGCTATCATTACTTAACAATCTCAACTTAATCGGATATCAAAAATGATCATAACGCAACCCAGCCAGATCTGCAGGAGCTTCAACTCGCCAACAGTCCTACAACCTCCCCGCGAGCCAGAGAGTGCGTATAAAAATAACAGCATCTTCCAGGAACGAGAATCGATCAGCAAGCAGTTAGAACACTTTCGTCAATTCTTCATGGAGCGACCACTTATGAGATATCTTGATATCTTGAAAGATGAAGAATACGAAGATTTGCTATATCGAAATCCTCTAGACGAGACAGTATACTTTTCGGTATCTGATGTCCCAGAAGGATATAGAACACACTTGGAGAGAGGACCTATTGGGATAATGTCAGGGCACAGCTGAAGTTGGATGAGGAAGATGTTGATATCGGCGAATGGCGAGGCTTTAAGTCTATTCAATCGGCATCCTGACAACAGCCATTCAAGCAAGTTTGATAGCGAAGAATTCAAAGATTTGACGAATTAACTATGATTTGTCGTAAAATATTTTCAGTTCCATAAAGTATTTATGTGGTGTTATGTGTAGTTCAAGCGTAGTAGGAAACAAGGGAACATTCACGAGCCACAGCACCGCTAAGTGAGCGGAATCTTCCGTGCGTACATCATAGAGGTACCGTGGCCGAATCTGGGGACGAGGATACGTAGGAAACAACCACACAACACAACGCAAACGCCCAAAACAATGGATCCATTTTCCGCCGAAGGGGAGCTTCTCAACATCCACAATGCCTTCGTGCAAGGTGTACGCAATCCCATCTTCCGTCTCCTCAATTTCCCGCTAACCCCATGCCCAGCAATATCAAGAAGTAGTTGACTTCGACACCAGCTCCCTATCCGCCGAGAACGCCCTGCCAGCCCGCGTGCTCAGACTGCGCGCGCAAATCGCCCTCGGTAACGCTGAGGATGTCATCGCCGATGTCGAGGGCGAGTCGGAGCCCGAGCTGCTGGCTGTGAAGTCGCTGGCCAGCTATGCTGCTGGTAACACTGCCGCAGCGACTAAGGAGGTCGAGGAGCTTGCTGCGGCGTCGGGTGACAATGCTACTGTGCAGGTGCTTGGTGGAACAGTTCTTCAGGCTGAGGGGAAGAGCGAGGAGGCTTTAGCGCTGCTGGCGCAGCATCAGGGGAACCTTGAGGCGTACGTGTTGCTTGTGGTGCGTGGATTTGGGATTGGGACTGACGGCTTATAGTGTCGCTTTGATCGTACAGATCCAGCTTCAGCAGAATCGCACTGACTTGGCGCTTAAGGAGGTGCAGGCGGCGAGACGATGGGCGCAGGATTCTCTGCTTGTCAATATTGCTGAGAGTTGGGTTGGACTCCGTGTGGTAAGACTTCTTGCCTAGGTGTGGGATTGTGGTTATAGTAGTGGCTGACATTCAGATAGGGTGGTGAGAAATACCAACAAGCATTCTACGTCTTCGAAGAACTCGCACAAGCACCTTCGACATCATCTACGATTAGCTTGGTCGGTCAAGCCGTTTCCGAATTACATCTCAATCGTCTGGCGGAGGCGGAGGCTGCTCTGCAGCAAGCCCGTGAGAAGGATCCCAACAATGCTGAGGTACTTGCCAATGCTGCGGTGTTGGCTGTTATCTCTGGAAAGGACCCCAAGGAGTTTCTCTCGTAAGTTGACATTCATCAATTGGTTTTGTGCATCATTTTAACAAGTCTCTAGCTCTCTCGAGAGTGTACAACCACAACACGCCTTAATCTTGGACCTTCAGGAGAAGAGCGAGTTGTTCGACAAGGCTGCCACAAAGTTCTCCGCAAAGGGTGCAGCATAATCAACGAATGCATATGGGTATAACTGTAAGGCGTTCAGGCACTGGGAAAATACTTCATTTGTGTAATAGAGATAAAAATGAAGATCTTTGTTACATCTGGGCTGTTTATACATCGCTCCTATTCTACTCCAGCCTCATGTGTTTATCGTAAAAGTACGACGCAATTCTATGCGTCTTCATATGCTCCATTCCAAACGCCATATATGTATTGACCATTTCCTACTTGGATTTATCATCCTCCTTCTTCATCCCTGGGAGGTCGGATACGCGAACAATAATCGAGTTACTCTCGAATTCGCCCGTAAAACCATGACTGCCCCTGAATTCGTCCTTCGACCCCTTCCACACACCGCTCCACGCACCCGACGCCTTGATCTCGTACTCCCCACCCCTCTCCAGCTCAATGTCGGGCGGCGACACCTCGTAGTCTGCATGGTACGTAGCGCCGGGAGCAATCTCGATGTACGCGGAGTCTGGCGGAGGCATTTTGCGATTGAGCCTGACATTGCGACACGGGACGTACTGCTGGGAGGTGGTCTCCTTGAAGGAGAACAGGCCCAGCGAAACGGCGTTGTTGTCGAGCGGCGAGTTCCACGAGAGAATGGTCATCGGACTGGTCTTCGACTTGTTCTCCACGTGCACCTTCAGCACCGGTGGGTATTTGTTCTGCATGGCGCCCGAGATGGTCAATTCGAGATTGTCGACGGCATTGATGGGCTCGACTTCTTCCTCTGGCAGCTGGGGCTGGCCCTGGCGGTAGAAGAGGGAGGCTGTGAGGAAGAGGAGGATGACGGCCGCAATTACCGATATGGTAGGGCGCGAGGTTGCTTTTGTACTCATCTGTTAAGCTGTTGTGAGCCTTTTCATGGCTCTCCTCTCGAGATGTTGGTGTACTTGTGCTGCTTGGGTGAATTGTACTTCGTAGAGAGTGAGAGTTGATGCGTATCGGAGAAATCGATACTGTGAGGGATATGTAGTTCTGCGGGATGGAGAATCACGGAGGTTGTGCACGAATCTAGGAAGGTGTCTTAATGTAGTCGGCATGTGGAGGCCATGTTGGCCTGGGGAGGAGAGTTTTTGAATAGGTGGTGGTTGAGTGGCCTGTGTCTGGCAGTGTGGCTTGCAGTGAGTGACATGCCAGTAACTTGACTTTGCATTTATAATGGTATGGATAACATTGATTAATGACTTTCACTACCTATATGAGTATCAAGTAGCTGTGGATAGGCAGTACACAGAAGGTATTTAGGTAGGCCGTGGCCTTTTTGCAATGGCAGGTTCCTACTTGGGAAAAGGCTATATGTATCAGGAGCCAGGTTAAGATGTGATGGGAGTGCAACAGGTATGTGCCAGGTTGAGGTTAGTCGTTAGGTATGGTGATGGGCAGGGCTCAGGAACGCGAATAGAATTGCGTGGATGGGTAGGCAAATCGAGGCGATTAAGGGTGAATAAGGGTGAATAAGGGTATCGAATAGTGGATAAGCAAGATCATTGCGGCGGGAATAATGTATTGAGAAGATAGGTACATATGTACGTACATACATAAGCATAGTTAGTAGTGGCTGGTTAATGCTGAATGCCCAGACACCGCCTCCCTTCCCTTGTCCATCTGCATGCATCAATCTCTATCTCCCTTTACGCCCCACGATTTGGTGATTCTGCTAAGTCCTTCACTTATCATGTGATGATTTATTTAGCAGCATCAAATGCTTGGTTGTAGATATTCTATACTAGAATAGTATGGGTTTGTCTGTTCTAGAAGACTACTATTTCTACCGGAAAACAATTGGCATATAACGACCAGCTGCTAATAATCGCTGTTCTGAAGTTGATAAATGATCATCATCATCACTTGGTTGGTCGGCCTTGCTCCACATTCACTCAGGAGTCAATCCACTAAGGACCATGAGAACGGTACAGTCCAGTACGTATGTACTTCGTCCTCCATCCTCCGGAAATATGTCCTATCTTCTAAAACGAGATATCATTACCTGACTTGAAGTACACACATGTATCATACGTGTGCTCTACTTCAGCTGATCCTTCTCTATCTCAAAGGATCGCGATAAAAGTGCTGAACATCAATGCGACTTCCATAGCAACAAAGGAAGGCCACTCCCAATTGGGTACCCCTGCATCCCCACACCCCATCAGGATTCGCAAGAAGCCTGTCTTGAAACAGCAGCTCAAGAAAGCCATTGGGGATTCGACTACTCATTTCTCTTCGAAGAATTCCTGACTGCCCAAAATTGTAACAACTAAAGCCATGAGATATCTCCGCTCCGTGAATGTCTTCGGAGTCATTCACCCTGTGTCTCTCTATTATCATTGCTGCTGAGTAGAGTATGGTGCGATTTCTGGCCTTCCATGCCTCGCCAAGCCCTACTGTGCTTCATACTTGTACAACCTTGCAGCCTTCCTCGACGTGATTCGCTACAAAACATCAACAATGTCCCCGTCGCCATCGTCAACAACACTATTTGTACATACAGAGCCAGTGAAGATGTGTTATGGCAACCATTAATCATTACCATAAGAATCTTTTGGTTACTCCCTTCTCTATGGGTACACCTGAACAGCCATTCTTTGACGATATCACATAGGCGGCTGATGCTTCACTTCTATGCTTAATGCCTTGACATCAAAGGAAATCCACTCTATGTGGCTTGTCGGCACTGGACAGCGAGTCAAGTCAAAGATGAGATAGGTAAAGCAAGGTCTGCGATTGAATATCCTCATTACCCCACCATTAGCCGCTAGGAACACCCCTAGGTTACAACATTATGTCTTCTCTTGATTCTCCTGGCATTACAAAGCTTGATATCCATTTCAACGTTCTCTATCGACTCTTCATTCATAGTCTAAGTATCTTTTCATGCCGTCAAAGCTTTTAAGTAGCATCATGTACCAATGGTACAAGTAATATCTCTTCGTGTGTTCATCTAGCATCAGTCTTTTCTTCCCTGAACAACTTCCGACTGGAGACCGTCATCTGACACCCGAAAACAGTCGACAGTCCTCGTATTAGCTTTCATCAGTTCTCGTATCGGCTATCTATGGCTCGGTGCACTCTAAGGTAGCTCTACTGTAAAGCCTTGCGATCGGAAATGAAGGTCTACAAAGTAGACCGCTGGCAGCGCCATTATATGGCATACATATCCTCAGTATCACCTGCGGCACCTACACGAGCTTAGGTAGAAGAAGAAGGTAAGTTTTGGATGGTCCAAACTCTACAGAAACTTTATCAAGGAAGTTGGAAATCACCACACAAACATGGACTGAGCAGAAAGGCCTCTACAAGCCATAGCAGCCCCAGTACGAAATATCAGTATTTCCGCTGACCATGACCGGGCCCTAACTATAGTAGGAACTGGCTTCGATATATGACTGAAAAAGTAGTTGCATGCTGAAGTTTTGTTGTATCTCAATGTATACCCAGGCTATTAGACATTATGCAAAGCAGAATCTCAAAAGGTTACCCAATGGATCTTCAACACATCCTAGTACATAGGTATAAGGATCTTATATGCTGGGTGTTTGTTTGCATGAGGAAGGCTTGTGAAGAGAATCCTTGGATATTTTGTTCAAGGTTGCGTGCTGTAAAACTAGTAATTGTATACCAGTAGATACATTTGATGAAGTGTTCTCGGGAATATGTATATATGCGATTTGGTACTACGAGTGTCATCATTATAGTTTATAGTTACATCGCTTATCTAGTTCAACCACTCATATAATTACCCTCTGTCTTCGGAGGAATGTACTCGATCAAACTCGAAGGAGTAGGATCAAAATCCGTTACTAGATGAGTGCGTTACAACCAGTCTCTTGGAAAAATTATGGAAATTTCTGTGATGATTTACTTATTGAACGTAAAGGGGCAAACCCCGGCTTCACAATGCTAATAGGCAAGAGATCCAACTCTGCCCAGAAGATTTTCTACCTTTGTATTTATTCTGAACTCAATCTGGGCCTCGGATAGGAAAATACTTTGACTGTGACATATTCCTTTTTAGTTTGTAGACTGGCTATAGATTCAGAAAAAGCCAGGATTAGACTACTTACACCAAGCTAAGAAGATTTCCAGTCTGATATAAGCAATTTGGGACATTGAACCTTCGTGGATTTCTACGCGGCCTTTTATCTTCGAAAGGTCGTTTAGATAGTCATGATAATTTCTATGCCAATATACTATCTATATATCAACAAATTTTAATTTACTAAATTAGCTTCTTAATATATATATATATATATATATATTAATGTACATGCTAACAGATGTTCTACTTTAAGAGTATATTCTTTATAACCAAATCGAATTACAAATCTTACAAGATTACAGCTTCAACATCAGCGTTTAAGGATAATGATTTCACATCATAGCCCTTATTATTAATAAGTTCAGATATCTCCTACCATCTTTAGGTCCCGACTATAGCGTAAACTTGTCTAAAGACTATCTCGGAGTCTTGCAGTTTGGAAAATTTCTACTAAGTATACAGAAGAGCACTTTAGACTAGAAGAATCTTTCTTGTTCAGAGCATACTAAACTATACAACGAGGCTTCATACTCTAAGTACCATACACTTCTTATAGTAACGAGCTATACTTTACTGGACTTAAAACGATCCTGCTATGCTTATACTCCTTTATAATACAAATCTTACTCGTAATTAACTATGAATCGATTATTTTAGTGTGCTAATCGCCCATCGAATTATGCACTATACACTTCATTTGCAATTCTATCTCGTATACAGAATTATATCATATTTCAGATCGATCTCTTGTCAGCCTTGATAAAATATGCTGTACATGACTTCAACTATAACAAACATGTGACCAACTTGAGTGAGAGCTATATCTCTCGTGCCCTTCTAGAGATGTATTATCTATACAATATACAATTTTATTCCATTCATTCTTAAACTCACTAATCTATATACAAAGCAAGGGAAATGCACAGAAAAGCTTACACTTTATTACAATATAGGGGCTTAGTATAACCAGATTTCCAGCACTGTAATATCTACCCTAGTTTCAGTTTCGAAAGTAGTGCAGTATACTTACAAGAAGATCTTACATGGTGACAAACATGGTTCAAGTATTTACTTCTCCTTCTATAAATATAGTACATCAACATTGTAGTCGATAGCAGTGTTATGATACATCCAACTCGAACAACACTGTTCACTTGGTTAAAATCTCAAAGCACATCTACAAGGTCGCGATGTTGCCGCTTGATGTAAATAAAATCATTTTCCAAGGACCTCAGGCTGTACCACGAGGCTTTTAAGCAGGCTGAAGCCTTACCGTTGCACGTTCTCACATCCCAGAGCACTGAGCACAAGGCTTCGTCATCGGCTTGATGATCATTTGAGCACAAGTTTGTCAATACTTTAGTGAATGTGACTTTCATCACATTGAAACACACGAGACTGTGTCTGGCTAACGTGAGACGAAGCAGCCTCATCATATACGAGCTTCTCCCCCTGATGAGGTCTGCCGGTGTCTTCTCGAATTGTAAACGGTGATTGGCTCGCGTAGCGCAGCCGCTCAGCCTCGCTCGTTAGTCCTCAGCGATCAAGGCTGCTGTCGAGAAGAACAGCCTTATCACCACTCTTCTCCCTCACCTGTTTACATTACAACTCGACCCATCTCAAGCTTCATTTTCATCTCATCGTGTCGAAGCGATCACGTCGAGTCGATTGCTATAATTCACTTTGTGTAAATACTTTTGTCTTTACGATGGAACCTCTGGCTAAGAAACGCCGCCTGGCCCCGAAGATGGCCGAAAAACCATCACAAGAACAATATGACCATGTAAGACCATTCTCACTATGACGAGAAACATCGCATTGACTAGTGACGTCCTCAGCTTTTTCAGGTACAGCGTTTTGAACAGCCCGCTCACTTACAGCCTCACACTCCTCCCGACCTGTCGCGACCCATCGAACACGCCTCTCCCGAGGCTTTCGCCCATCATGTTGTTGAGAAATCACAGATTATGCAGACTCAGAGTCAAAAACCAAGATATAAGGCTGTCTTTGTTCTCACGTTGAGATGGGAGCAAGGTGATCCTGGCGTTGAGCAGGATGTCGAAGCTGTCCACGCCGTGTTTCGCGACAACTACAATTACCACGTTGAGGATTGGCAGATTCCTAGCTCAGTCAATCCAAGCGTGAACCTTACCATGCGCCTTGGAAAGTTCCTCGAATATGATGATCCTGAACATCTTCTCATTATATACTATGTTGGCCACGGATATTCGGCACCAGGAGGTGGACCATCATATTGGACCTGGTAAGGCTCTATATTGCACAAAAACAACCTCACTGTTCTGACAGCCTTCCAGCAACCTTTCAGAAAGCTCTCCAAAGCTTAAGTTTGAAAGCGCACAATGCCTTATCGAAAATGCGCGATCAGATATGCTCCTCCTCCTTGACGGTGCACCAGCTCCGGGTGAGAGGATCTCAGGCAGTAATGGTACCAAGCATGGAATTGCATGCAACTACGATCAGGGCGCTACGGGAACAAATGATCACGAATTTGCTTTCGCACTTGCTGAACAACTTCAGAAGTTAAGTGCTGGACCAGCCTTTGATGTCCAAATCTTACACGACGAGATTGCTATGTCTATGAAGACTCGTCAGCAATCAGAACACATCCAGTCTCCCAACGGGACCAGCAGTACTTCACAAGCAGTTCCAAGAGCATCGTCGATTTTCACCTTGACGCCAGATTCAGTACACAGTATCATTCTATCAGCCTTGCCATCCAAGACACCATCTTTAGACTCGCCGGATGGTGTTAACAGAGGCTCTAAAATCCAAGAGGATCAATTCATGGCAGATGGATCACCTGTTGCTCCTGGCGCTGACGGCTTCCAATCACTCGCTTTGGTCAGGTTCCTTGCTGATCCTAACATGGATGCCATTCACCTTGCTCATCAGCTGAACGGTGGTCCAAATCCCGAAGCGACTATTACTGTTGAGAGCATATTCCATGGTCAATCGACTCTCGTCTTGATGACAATGCCAAGTGCATTGTGTGATCTTCTTGTCGCAGATCGTGTTTGTTCTTTTGTCGCATATACCAAGTCTCATAACCTAATTGCTATTCCCTCTGGTATTGTTGAGCCTCCAACGCCTGTAAGAGCTACGGAGAGAGAACTCGAGGATGGCAAGATCTTGCTGGAAGTTGCCAGTGCTGCTGTGGCATCTCCGGTTGCAGTTCCTAACACTCGAATAGCTGGTACCCCCAACGCTGCTTTTCGTCGCCTTGGCTCCCAATCAGCACCCGAGCACAAAGACAATGTGGAAGATTCTGTTGAGATGCACGAGGCTGCTGAGCAACTGAAGGCACTCAGCCACTTCCGCCAGCTTGGTCATGGCCAAGACGCAAACAAAGGTGGACCTCACCCACAGTTAGAGGAATCGATTGAAAGACAGAATGCGCCAAATGAGCAACAGTCATCACCGGACGCTCTTGAGTCTGGCGCTGATGAGAGCATGTATAATCCCGAATACCAAAATCACACATCGAGACCCAAAGCAAGACGATCAATTCAGAAGCAGGGACCAAAGCAAGACACGAGATGTACGATGTGTAGTCATGCACCATTTAAGGACTCATCTTCTCTTCGCAAGCATGTTGCTGCTGCACATACAAGACCTTTCCCATGTGCTTTCTCTTTTGCGGGCTGCACTAGCACATTTGGATCCAAGAATGAGTGGAAGCGTCACATTGCATCTCAGCATCTGTGCTTGACATATTACCGTTGTTCATCCTGTCCACAAAGCACTATTGAAGGCAAGGGTAACGAGTTTAACCGTAAAGATTTATTCACACAACACCTTCGCCGCATGCACGCTCCGTTCGCAATCAAGAAGGCCATTGCCAAGGGTGATAGCAAGCTACAAATGGAATGGGAAACACATGTCAAGGAGATGCAACAATCATGCCTCGTCATCCGCCGTAGTCCTCCCCAGCGCTCCGCCTGCCCCAAGCAAGACTGTTCCAATATTTTCGAAGGAGCTGGAAGCTGGGATGATTGGACCGAGCATGTAGGTCGACACATGGAGAAAGGAGAGGCCAACAGACTTGGCGTAGATCCCCTCCTGGCTAGATGGGCTCTAGATGAGGGCATCATCGAACGTCGCGAGGATGGAGAATACAGACTTTGTGGCGGCGAACGCGAAGGCGGTGGTACTACGGGTGGTGAGTACTTTGATGATAGTGTTGCGAATGGCAATGGCAACGGAAACGGCAACGGCAATGGCAACGTGATGGCTAAGTTGGAAGACAATATTGATACAAGTTTGAGTAATGACATGGTGGGTTGATTTTCAGTGGATCAGAAGCATTCATCCTATTCATTTCATTCATTGTTTGGTGGGCGGAGGTCCTGCTGCTGGGCGTACAGGATGTATGGGGCGCGTGGAACTCATGATTGGCACCTTTTGTCTGTGTTTTCTTCTCTTTCGAGCTTTTGATGGGAGTTGGGAGCGATCTACATCTTCTGTTGCGGTGGTCTATCACCCTTTTTCTCCTGCTTCCTTTCTTTGTGACTTGATCCTTGTTTCAGTCTAGCATTCACACCATACACACGGAGTTGTCTACGACAGTATGATGAGCAAATGAGATTGGCCACGTAATTCCCTTTCTCTCTTAAATCTTGTGACTCGTGACTATTCATGGATGATGATTCTATCATTCATGCCTTCCTTGTACTGATCAATTGCTATGGTGGCTATGGCTATGGCCATGGGCAAGGGACCGAAATTGATATCTCATTCCCCCTCTCGTTCTGTGGGAGTCACTTTCACTTGCTCGTCACTGTCACTAAATAAAGAAGCGCAGAGCAGGTCTCTATCGCCGACGCTCTGGACAGCTATCGGCTTCAGGCCGGGGCCACGACGCGCTCCTCTCACTCAACATGACAGCGCCGATCAAGCCAGGAGGACGTTGCCTATGCGAACATCACGATTACCGCGCACCCAGCAAATCATCTTCTTGTCGCGGGCCCCTGAATGTCTCTCGCAGCTTGCCCTACTTACAATTATCCTACGCACCAGGAGTAGGGGTGCCCAGTAGGCCAGCGGTGAGCAACAGCAAATCCAACTCTCCTGACTCTTGAACCACATAGCGTTTACCGAGTACAAATCAAAAGAAAAGAAAAGCGCAGATATGTGCAAGTGCAGTTGGCTACGTTACTTGCAAACGTGACGGTCCCACAAATACACTTGTCTTGACACTTGCAAGCACTTGCCTAGAGGCTAAGCTCCGGCCTCTCTGGAAGCTTTCGCTGACTTCCGCGTGCCCTAAGTCCTTAGACTCTTTTACTTCTCCGCCTCGTGTGCCCCGACATTGTCCCCCTCCAGGATCGTGGTCACTACCGTTCATGACATTACGTAGTTGCCAGTCGCGCGACCGTGCGGGCGAGGTAGGATGGGATAGTCTGATGGCCTGACTTGGGTTGCCCCCCCAGATGCGCGGTTTCTTGACATGCGTGCTCGAGCAAGTGAGGACGCTTAAACACTTGAGACATTGTTCTCCCTTGTCTAGCCGCGACAAGCCTCGCGGGAAGTCTCACGGCCGTTGGATTTGTACTACGACTGTACGAAATACGGAGGACGAGATATGACTAAGTTTTCCATCTTGATATTTCTCAGCATATGAAGGCTAAGCACAGGAAGACGCCGGTGTTGGCCGGCGCAGGTACCGTGCTCTAGCTTTGCAGTTCGGGAATCGTGAGATTCTCTTTGTGGCTTTCTTGGTCGCGCGCCATTATGTAGACGGATCTGTTGCACGGTCAGTGAGTATCGATGGATAAAACGATATTTCTCTTCCGCCGTGTAAAGCGTTTAAGATCGCACTTCGTGGTCTTACTTCTCATTCAAGCTCCGTAATTCGCATTGATGATCGATCCTTCATCTCAACAAAAGACATGCTCATCGCGCAGATCTTTGCGTAATCGATCCGCGTACGAGACTCGGTTATGATGCCATTAGAATCACTATGAATTTCTGCTTCTCCTTTAGGCAGTGTTGGTTGGTGAGGTCCTCGTGACTATCTCATCCTCGGCACCATCTTTAACCCTTCGTATCAGCGGTGACGACTTCGCACCGCCGTTGTTTGCTGGGAACAAGGTTCAAACAACCCTCGGCACTCGAATTTTCTTTTGTGGATGATATACACGCTCCTTACAGACCGTATGTCCTTAAGGGATAGGCACGAGGGCCGTGTACTTGGGGTATGTGCTGAGTGAGAACAGCCGTCAAGTCCTTGTGTTGTCATGTTCTAGTTGCATCTCTAGATCATCTGAGTGGACGGGGAGGATTACAAGCTCGTGCAACGTATGAATGACTTTTAGCTCGCATGAAAGTGGAGAGGTTTAAGCTGATACAATGACAAAGACATCGAAGATGGGTGATGATTTGTCCGGGAAATTGTCGATGAGATAGATGAGTACGCTGATCGATTCTCCCAAGCTTTTAGGACGCTGAGTGCGATGCAACGGAAACTCTGAATTGTTCTTGCAAAAGTAAAATTTTGTAGCGGTGAATTGGTGAAAGGTCTTCCTTGTCTTCAGTCTGTGGATCCAATGTAAATCCAAAGATCCGAAGTATAGCTTGATCCTACGATTTTGCTCTCTTCACCCTCTACCGGGTTGAAAGACTGACTCCGTATTGTAGCTCGATGAGATAGAGATGGCGGAGCTTGCTCCACAGCTGGTGACAGGTGGCATGCTGGTGTTGACGACAAGAACGATCCTGTCAGTTAAAATTCCCTGAACATCACGTTCTCATAGTGGGGATCCATCGGATTCATAGGCCCAAAGAAGCTGTGATGTTTGACAATCCAGCTGGACATGGCTATGCATCCTTCATCAACATATACAAAGCATGTCTATGGGAGAGCTCCGCTGAAGATAGGGCTGCGTGTATGTATCGTGGGAAATGATGCGCTTCCGTCGGCTATGAGAATTGTGAAGCGCATCGGTTCCTGCCAGCACGCTGGAAACAGATGAGGAGAGTCAAACGCAATTGCGTGTCTCATGTAACGAACCACATTAAAATTAAGTCTAAACCCTACCTGATAGAATGGAATTCCGATGCGTGAGACAGGGTAAACCTTCCCCAGCGACGAAGTGATTTGACTGCGTACGACGTCGTTCACGATTTGGTATAATTTAGTCGGCCAGAGATTCGTGGGATTTTTCCTTCTGGGTTTTTCGCTTCTGCTCTGGAAGGGCTTTAATCTTCGGGAGTTCAACAGATTCAATGAAAGACGCGATCATCGCGAATGGTATTAATTGATCAAGCACAGACAGGATAGTCCTGTAAGGACAGACAAATATGAAAGACAATGAGCAAGGTACTTACTGTACTTTGGAGTCCGGGATGCTTCGGTAGATTGAAGGATTCGACTAATACCTCTTTTGATCTGACAGCACCACTTGGTGTATTTCAACGGTCGGAGATGAGGTTCCGAATGTGGTGGTTGATGAATCAAAGTCTCGAATCAAAGATCCATCATTCACATTGTTCTCACACTGAGATTGGGACGACTGAGAAGGCTGTGTAGCGATGCCAGCGATTTGATCACTGATGGATAGCGGGACGATGTGATCGAAAACTTTGGCACATGCCTGTCCTGTCTTGTGTCGACGATTTGAGCGCAGACCAATCCGCATGCATGGATACGAATGCAAAGATATGGCTCGATATGCTCACATCTTCATCCTACTGAGCATTCGCTTCGAGGATTGTCACTTCGTAGGATTCGAATCTTCATGGGTATCTATCGCCAAATCGTAAACCGCGATCCGGAACCGATGGTCCATACTTTGCAGAAAATACGTAGTGTACACATACATACATACGAGTAGCATGTACACACGTACGTATGGTTGCATCGTGGCAAGTCAAGGAAGTGTGGTCGATATATGCTTGGTGATGCTTGTTCTCCGCAAAAATCCGAGTTTGCTGAGTTTTCTCGTCAAAATTTCCTCCCCAATCTTCACTACCCAAAAGAGATGAAAAGAGCCTCCACCATAAATTCACCATCCATTCACCAACAAGTCGTGTAAAGGGCTTGAGACCATGTATTTCTGACTCGATAAAAGTTCCAATCCAAAATTTGAAAAGGGAGGGTGACTCGTTTGTGGACCCTTGATTTACTTATCCTTGTATATGTGTAATAATCCTTGGGTTACGGAGGTAGAGTGGTGAGCCACCAAGCTAAAGTCGGATATCAAATATGCACAGTCTTGGCATGGAGACAGATAGATTGAAATTTGGAGAGTTCATAGCCATCTCTAGCTATGGAGTTAGGACAGTAGTACGATGAAGAACTTCACGTAAGATGGGCAATTCCGTAAGCCACTAAAGACCACATATGAAAAGAAAGAAAGAAAAAGAATCCCAGTAGAATAGAAGGCGTATTTTTAAAGGGGAAAGAAAGAGAAGAAAAAGGATCTTGCAAGGTTTGATTGCCATTTCCTCGTACCATTTCTTCTTCTTTTGCTGAGACTTCGCAACTTGCCGAAAGGAAGGTTTACTCTAGATGCAGGTTCCAGCGGAATATCCCCACCTCGAATGCAGTCGCTCGTCATTAACGATTTTGTCAGGAAGAGGTTGTCGGAAACAGACTCGACTCAGATGTTGAGTCTGGGATTGAGACTGGGGTTCCATGACCAAAGTTATCAAAAATCGACAGTGCAAAAATGTCTTAGAACTCATATGTACATAGGTGCCAAGGGTGCGAACGGTCCTCCGAGGCGCAAAAGTCTGTGTCTATTGAGACTTTGAGCCCTGACCCTGAGGGAAAGTTCCAGAGTGGATAACGATGGACCGTTGAGCTCTTCGTGTCAGGCTAAGGTAGTGTCTGGTCTCTCTTTCTTCTCTTCTGAGTCTTTTCTCGCACCTCGACTCTCTCATCTCATCACCCCTCGCTCATACCATGTAACCACCCCCCCGTATGGAGAAGTGACAGGCGCGTCGACCACTTTTGCTAAGGATTCTCACCCCCACATGGTCATGCACAGCTACTGAGCGGGAATTTCTGTATTCGGTATCATGGTCAGTGATGGGCTGCTCTGGTGTGAGACATGGATGTTGGATGTGGAAGGTATGCTGAGTGATCGCGACAAGCTTAAGGGTCAATGCCTGCTTTTGCACAGATGAGGTTGGGTGATCGTCATTTCAGGGCGCTTACGGAGAGAAGTCAGAGTCGAGAGTTGGATGGCTTAGATGCGGATTCGATCCCAAATGCATCGACGGTCGAGTAGAGTAGCATTTTGATGAATTGAGTGTCATGAGGCGTGCTGAGATAAGAGTTGAAGTTGAGTCAGTGGTGCATTCAACAAGGCTTTCAATCTCACAGGTGATCTTGAGCATGCAGTATGTATGTATATATCTGTGGGTTATATATATATGTATGTAATATGTACGGAGAATGCGATGTTGTTATGCGTCTGTTATGCATATCTGATATGCGTCGGTGGTCTTCTCTGCAAGGTGCGATGAGGTGTCCTCCAGCCGATATCCCCCGGTCTATGTACTACTAAAGCACTTGTGATGCTTGCACAATCTGCGCCCGACAATCCTCATATAGCCTCCCGGAACTCCCAATATCGCCCCATCGGGAAATCTTAGATCTCCTTTGAGATACAGATCCACTCATCTACACGACAAGCACGCACGACGAAGACAACATCCTTGTGAGAAGAGGTCTGCGCGCTCTGATGGGTGAGTTGCTTGTTTCTTGCTCTTGGCCCAAGAAAGGTACAGTACGGTAGCATTCAGCTCATGTTCAAGGGGAGCGGTGTGCAGTCGTTAACTTCTACCAATTAAAGTATGGCGGCGGCAATGAATGTAGTAGTTAACCTTTTGGGGGGGTTTCCCTCTTCAACAACTGAATTGCGGAATTTAATATACAATGTTTACGTACCTACGTATTGTATCTTATGTATGGATACATGATTACGAGTCCCAATGATGAGGCTAAGAATTGGATTTGTGAGGGAGAAATGGAAAGCACGTGGCGCATGTCACCGGCCGAAATGCATATTTCTTTATCATCTTAGGTGCATATGTATGTACAGACAATGCCAGACAAAAGTAAAAGTGACAGAATCTAAATTTATAAGTCTACAAATCAAGACGAGATACTATTCATATGTCAACCACATAAATCTATACGAAAGGTTGCTTGACGCAACACCATCTCAGTAAGACCTGACACGAAACGGAACAAAAGGATCTTTCCTTTTGACTTTATGTGAATGTCCCAGAGAAATCTCACATATCTCTCGAACAATATCCTCGATAAGCTTTCACTACTACGCAGTACTGGCACTGCAAGATGCGATGAGGTAGTGCACAGACAATCTAATATACACCGATTCATTGCACACACATACAAAGACGACTGGACAAGAAGAAATGAAGACAGAAAGTTTGTCTTCATTTCGGATGAGCGCCTGCAGGAGGTTGATTGGTACCTAGATATATTGCATGCTTCGAGCTTCCTGACATATGTACATACTGCGTGATGTATGTACGTGTGTACGAGGCACCGGATGGGATGTATGTGCATCAACATAGAGACGATGCCGTGTTACCTGCCTTAGAAGAAGGTTCTTCGTGGTATCGTAGCATCATATGTATAACTGTACGTATGTACTTCATAGCTTGAGCTCACCGTCGAAGGAAGGATCACACTACGCCACGGAGGAATCTAGCTTGAAGGATGGGGAATATGTAAGGAGTAGAGTCGCATGCTATCCCGAGAGCATCTTCAATATGTGAAGCATTACGAGACGCGGCATCTCGCACCAAAGCAAGATGAAGCAAGGAAGACAAGAGACTCGATGCTGATCAGGCTCCTCAAAGCCTCTTCTCATTCGATGGGATTAGGGTTAAGATGGCATACCGTGTCGAAGGTAAGGTGAGACCAGCATCTTAACATCTGCTTTGGGAACAAACGTGACCATCATCTCATGCGCGAAACAATCTTTCCAACTGACAGGTCACTTCGTTCTCCGACTTTCTGCGCTGATGTGACCGACGAGATTGATCCCTGGAAATGTGCTACCCCATAAAAAAAGGTGCAGTAAGCCTGGGGCGGTCACTTCACTGACTTCGTACAGACGGGCAGATATTGGGATGAAGTAAGGCAAGGCAAGGTAGTAATACACGGTATATAGTTATACACAGGAGACACAATGTACCTTGGTAAGTAGGTAGGATTGTGCGGATGACTTCGTAGTTCGAGTTGCATACATATTATGTATGTATGTACATATGTATACAGTATGTAAGTATCGGAGTACGGCGCCAGGAAAGCGTACCAACGACCGTTGAACATATGTAGTCACTATTACCCGATCGACCTTAAATCTAACCAAACCAAACCAAACCAAAGCAAGCCATGGCCATGACCATGACCATGAAATGCCTGCTTACACTACCTTGCTTGCCTTACGCTTGGCTTGTTCCTCAAAGTATCAAAGCATCGTATGAATATCCAATCCATCCATCCATCCATCCATCATAAATAGATGAATACATAAATACATAAATACACAACCGTCGACGTGAACTCAGGCAGCCAGGAAAAAGCCCCACGGGTAATTTTCACGGGGCCCATGTCTAACATATGGCAGGCTCACGTGCGGAACTCCGCCCTGGCATGGAACTAGCAAAGTAGTAGCGTTGTATATTAATCCTTCGACAGGGCAATATCCAGACAATGATTACATTTTAATTGCAAACACGCGGGCAGAGACATGAGAACTGCAGCCGTTGCACGCGTGCAGCACCATATTCTTCCGTGTCCAGCATGCAATACTTCCATACGAGACCAGATGAGAGGCCCAAGCCAGAATGAGAAAGAAAAAATGAAGAAAAAGGGCATTATCAATTGACAATTAGCAAATTAGCAAAACTCTCCCCTCCCCTCTCACCCCTCCTCCGTGTCGTGTTCCTGACTTATTATCTGAAATAACGGCCCCCAGGACTTTTTGCCTATGCATTTCGGAGACGCAAAAACCGTTGTCGATCCCAGGCCTAAGGAAAGGGATAGCAAAAAAAAAAAAAAAAAAAAAAAAAAAAAAAAAGCTTGGGAAAGAAATCAAAGATTTGGTCTCTGTTCTCCCCTCTGCTCCTGCTCAGCGCTCCCCCTTCCCGGCTAACAATCGGAGAAATGTGGATTGTAAGAAAGCCTATAGTAGAGAGGGTTACACGGGCCAAGATGATGTATTTCGCAATATGTATCTGGCGTGCCTGTGTGTGTGTCCGATGTCCGAGATCTCAACGTGCTTGAGACTTGCTGAACTCTCCCATCTTTTCCCCACTCCCAGTGATAGGATCAACCTTGTACGCATCGCGGTATGGCGGAGTGAAACTGTCGTATTTACCGATTTGGACAATGCCCATCGCCAGAAATTGGCTGACTCCTATTGATGGGGTCCGTCGCAATTCGAGATTCGCGGTACTCATGATCTCCTTTTCATTTTCAAGGAATGTCGCTCATGTCATGGTTACGCATGCTTGTAGTAGTAGTATGTACTCGGAGTACAAGGACATGAGGTGGATATGGGGTTCGGAGTATTACCACAACGTGCGGTCCAGACATCGGGATGATCGATGAAGCCGCAGTGCCGCAGTAGCATCAACGCACAATCGATAAACAACCAATTGTCACACGTATTAGGTATAAATCAGGAATCATGTTTTCCTGCATTGAGGACTGGCTCAATCTGATACTTTAGGTCGGTCTGATGATCAAATCTCACTGGTCATCAAGGGCGGTTGGGAGAGAACGAAGCCAAAAACTCTATCGACGTTGTCCATGGCCCTATCTGTTCCACCGATGCTGGTTACGACAATAAGCGGCTGGTCTCGGAGAGTCTTCCAATTCAGGCTTTATTGCCGTACAGATCAGCACCGCATATGAAACGCGGCCTGTCCATACAATACAGCAAATACATAGTACTAGTAGTAGTATCACGGACGATGGGATATCCCGCTGTCAGTGTATATTCGTGTGGGTGTGCTCTGGATCTTGGTAGACTAAGATGAGGCCCTTGCTGTGCTGTACCCCTCGGTCGTTTGGGACGGTTGCCAAGAGGTCAGCAGCACTTGAGATATAATTCTTACATACTTTCGATTACGCTCAGTTCTCAAGATTATGCATAATCATCCAACCTTTCCTATATTACTCCGTGTTAATGCTTCATAGGCAGACACATAACCATGATGATATCCATCGTCGATGTGAAGGGCTGGGATGAAGCTGTCAATGTGGCAGCTCCCTGTTCGCTGTAAGCATCAGGGATGAAAGATCGACGATCATGCAATTCCTAGGTGTAGTCCAATGCCTGTAGAAATCTGCAGACATGGCATGAGCGTCAAATGTATGTGATTGCAAGGGATAAGACATAAATGCGGAATACGAGCAAGGCAGTTGGATCGAAGCAGTTCGGTATCTAGAAAGATCGCACATAATTACATTGCCAGGCTTTCCGCATACTGTGTCTGGACGGCTTGCGACTGCGAGAACAACGTAAGAATATTGAGGATGACTGGCAAGAAATTGACAGCTCATAGAACCGTTGAAATATGATGAGTTTCTTTATGGCTGCAGGATGATGAACCTTGCTAATGTATTTGTAAATGTTGAATCTCATATCTGTAGGGCGGATTCGTTCTTAGCAAATGGCAAGTGCTGTCGGACTTGGCATTCCTGTAAGCTATGGAGACTGCAACTTTCACTCCCAGCGAGTCAGACGTGGTGTAGTATTCCTCTGATATTTGTCGTGATATCAACTTTATCCTTGTCAATAACAAGATGATCTTACTCTAAGGCTCATTCCGAGATCGTCCTTCCCACCCCGGGAATGTTCATGCCTTGTTTGGATCCCATCTGCATTGAAGACTTGCTTTGTAGATCTTGGCTATATCAGAGGTAGATCAATCTACACATAGCAGAAGGTTTGTATGCCGATCTTTTGAGCAGTAGGAGAAAAACAAGGGGGGGAAGCCATTGGTGTTGAGAATAGGAGAGAGCACCTACAATGAATTTACGGTGATTTCGAAAATTATCGTACGTGGTCATTAAAAACATACATTGTAGGTAGCCATCAAAAACCGTCTGTGTAGGGATTCCTAAGCACGGACAGCTGCGTTGCGCACATGTCCAGGACGTCGCTTGTAGGCACCTCGCCGCGGCACAGAGCTGTCAAAATGTAGGCGCCTCCACAATGGAAACAATGTCATCGAATGGATCGAAAGGGAACTCAGATACTTCCCGATGCATGCAGTGTAACATGAACAGCGTTCTCGAATAGGCTGAGCTTCTGCACACTCGAGGTACTTCTGCAAATTCAACTGCTGTCGTTGGAACCGGTCCATCAGCGATTCTGCACTGGCAGATCACCTCTGAATGCTTTCGCTTCATGTTCCGAAGTACAATAGCGCAGTTCGCCTCGGAGCGAGTCCGTAAAGAGTTATGGAGCGAGGCGGTGGAGATCGATGAAAGCACGGCGACAATCTCATCGTTGTCTCGGCGGCAAGGAAAACGTCGCATCTGAAGCGAATATCTTATGTTGCATGAGGAACCTTGCCTGCTGGATGCGGAACGTATGACTTGGGATAGAAGAATGAGAATCGAACGCTACATGCTCGATTACTCCGTAGTAATGCCAAACAAATGATTGTACAGGTATTCGGTGAGATATGTCCGGTTCCTGGCCATTAACATATCTTGTTATTCATGTGTTGTGCGGATGTGAAGCGTGGAGAGCTGTCAGCCACGAAACGCGTCTTAGTCGTCGGACATACAGTAAGTATGTAGCAGTAGAGTAACATGCTTTTCTCTCAATGCAGATATCACTTTACCTGCAGCTCTCAGCGAAGACCCTGCATGGGAGTTGCGGCGCCTCCGGTGATCATGCGATACGGATTGAAGTTGATAATGGAAAGCAAGATGAGAGACCACATGAAGCACGGGACGACCCATCTAAGCGCACACGATTTCAAGAATCGTGGCCCTCGATCGTGTGCGCGGCGATGCATTCCATAAATTATTCCATGCATTCCGATGCACCTTTCCCTGCTCACTGAAGCGTGGAGATACGAACCCATCTGGCTCATCTCGTACCCAACAACATTCGAAAGGTGTATCTGATGATCGGAGATGCGCCCCAGCAGATATGTCCGATGTCCTGGCAGGACTTGTTCAACGACGCATAGGGAGAGAATTTGACTTTGACCAAAGTTATTGTGGTAAATTATTCAGCCCAGCAGTGGCAGTAGGGTAGACGCAGTGATATGTCAGGGACAACATGTGAGCAGTAACTAACTAGCCTTTTGTTAATTGCTGGGAATTCTGCTTCTCACGGTGTTGACATGCATACGGAAGTACGGAGTAGATGCGTGGCATATATTCCACAATCATTCGGGAACATGCTTGTCGGATGAAATGCAAATACTTACTCGTCCACTCCACTTAGAAGGCATCGGGAAGATGACTTGCTAATTCGCGTCACCGAGCTCACAAGCATTGATGATTATGATGTGGTCAGGAATGATGTCGATACCTAACGCCGAGAACCATGCCGCTGGCCAACGACGACGAAGACGGGGGAGAAAGGAAGAAGAGCAAGGAAGCCATTGGGTATTTCCGACTTCCAATAGCATTTGAGTTGATACGTACGACATTTCGGTCGACGACACTGTGTTTTCCCGTATCTGTCAGGCCTGCTATTATTCGGTGAAGTCAGTATTCTCGAACCCCCACCTAGATAGATCATGACATCTGCGCCTCGCCGCTTATCGTGATTCTCATTCAATACCATGCTCCGAGGGAGACTGAATGCACGACTCCACCCCAAAGCTGTTGCACATTACACACGGAGATGACGCTGATTAGATCTAGAGTACACGAGACCCCTACTCGATCTGCTCCCTAAGCCTCTTCCTGACCGCTATGTTTCGACTTCAGTGTCTCAAAAGAACTTCATTGTCAGAATTAGCCGGGACCGAGGGGTCTTGTTCTCGGCCCACTATGATGCTATCATTACCTTTGTAACAGGCATTCTTGAGGGAGAATTTGACTTGAAACTGAACACAATAAAGATGGTTGGAATGGAAGATGTCTGTGACTTATTTGACAGGTCACCGCGTTCTGGGATCACCGAGTCCGAAGAGAAACACGATGCAAGTCATGGGCCTGATGATTCTTGACGATCGAGTCGCCTACATTGAGGGATTGTGGTCATCTCATATACGGAAGATGAAAAGTATGGAGCCTGTATATATGCACGAGTACAAAGTTTTCCTTTTTACCCAGTATGTACGTATGTACATACATGGAGTGAGGGAGCTGAGTTGTGGGGAATATTCCTTCTTCGTATCTATTTCTCTACAACTGACCCCCTGCATTACTGTTACTCTTACGATGACTGCATGAGCTGTTTTGGAATTTGCTTCTATCTGTAGCACATGATCTTATGTGTGCGTTGAAGTCTTGTGGATGCATTGGGAAAGAGGAGCGCACAGCGTCATGTTGTCGTAGATGAAAGATGATGAGATTAGATACGGTATGATATGCTGCGTAGTATCGCACGCACGTCTGCGGTCAACTAAGTCGTCAGACAATCGCATCTCTTTTGTCCTCTCGGTACCTTATTCCATAGACAAGCCATATGTACCGACGAGTTTTTATGTAACTATGAAAATGTTTCCTGCCATAGGTGTTCTTATTATGTAGATGTACTATTGATGCTTTGTAGATCTTCTTGTTGCTTTTTCCTTCATACTTCGGATCTTCTACGCGTGATATTGATGTTCTAGTGAGAGTCCCAGCGAGCCACTGATGGTAACTAAGGCAAATAAGATCAAGGCTTTGGGTGACCTGGCGTACGTCTAATAAGGACCCTTCCGAGGCCGCTTGCGTGTGTATTCTGGTAAGCATGCGCACTAAAGACTACTGTACCTAATCCATATCTTCTACTCTATGGATATCGATCCGGAAGTATTTATTGATATCATATACTATGTACTCGAGATCGGTGTGAGATTGCTGGCAATTTCCCGGGAATACAATCTGTCCAATACTTAGGTATGACACGTTTGTCCATACGTACGTATATGTATGTAAATACATGAAAATGTCTGTATGTTTAGAGGATTACGCTATCAGAGATTTTACAATCCTTATAAGTTTCTACATATGTACAGTGTGGTACTGGAAGATGAATACTTCCATTCTCGCTGCCCGACCCATCAATGAAACTCTCTAGAAGCGTTATCCGGTATCGCTTATCATCCATCTCATCACTTCTCTAAGCTGCTGTCCCGAGATGTATCGTGTATCCATACAATACAAGTCAGTTAGTGCCCGACATTCTCACCCCTGATCGTCATATCCCGCGCATCTGTGTGTCTATGTGTGTTCAGGTCACTGGACGACAAGCCATCAGATTATACTATATACATTTCTCACATGTACAAATACGTATGTGGTCTCTCGATCATGCGTGTGCAAGAGTGGTACAAAAGTATTAAACACCACCACCGGAAGTTGAATCCGCCGTATACGACTAACTTCGCAACACATACCCAGGTAAGGACCACTATGTAATGTTGGTATGCGTGGAGTGTGATTGTATGTTGCCCTGGATCTAGAGCCCAGAAGTTTGCCATCGATTTGCATGGCCACTTTAGCATGACCATCTTGTCGCAGGGATCTTGGAGAGCATTGTTTTTTTAGCTTTGACGACAGCGGGCCATCTCAGATTCACATCGATGCCGGCACAAAAGCTAGAAAAGAGTAGCGTACGCACAGCACTCATACAAATTGGGCTCACGGGTTAAAAAAGTATACTTTTTCTAGGATGAAGGGTCCGAGATACGGAATCTTCTGATTCTTTTCAGATTGCTACTTTACGGAGTTGAGAATCAAACATGTATGTATGTATGTATGTATGCATTGATAATCTTATAGATATTCTACATATTTATACTCTCTCTCTCTCTCTCGCCTTATTTCCCTTGGCTAATAAAATTCACTTCACGCGCTGCAGATCTTCAATGATACAGATCATACTCAATAAACTAATAGATGTATCGTGCATGTCCATACATAAGGGCGAGGGGCGTACCGGATATGGTAAAAATGTACGTAAACCCTCCCAGCTACTTTCTCATAGCGGCAATGATGAGAAGGAAAAGCAAAAGGGCCAAGCTTAAAAGAGACTCGGAAGAATTATAGATAGTTATATATTCATAGAATATATTAAACACGATGGACTACTAACAGGAACAGAACAACAAAATATTGGTCCTTTATACCCGTACATTTCCACACTCCACAGTCAGGCAGGGAGGAGGCGGACAGTTCTTCCGGAGCTGTTGCCATCGGACTACGTACTGAGAAGCTATTGATACTATTTGTATCTTATGAATTGGGAATATCGATCGAATATACCGTCGATGCTTTCGTTCAATGGTTGCTTCGGTCCCTTCACTTATCTTTTCTTCCTTGGGCCATACCGCAGTGTAGACCCTCCTCTTCCCCCCCCCTGGTTCATGTCTCTGGCCGACATGCTGAACACATCCTCTAACAACGATCCTGAACATCTATCTATCTATCAAGCAGACCGACCATCCAGGCCCACGCCTAGGAGTTCCATCATATATTGCGGGAAGGCCATATGTAGTAAGGACGTGTGAGTATGTATGTACTTGTATATGTAGTGCGTATGTATGTGAGTTACTTAGTCGATTTACGGAAATGCCAGTACCCTGAAGGGCCATAGCCATCCCGACCTCACTGGCCTTATGAGAGTTATCGTGGATGTGAATGTGGATGTGGATGTGCGCTCACAGCCCAGCCTGTTCCCTGACCCCTCCATCTTGATCCATGCTTGGGCGCTGGCTTGGCTTCGATCCCATCATCCCACACCCTTTCTCCATACAAACGACTAGACATGCTACTAACGTCGTAGAGTGTAACCACCTCCATCACTGCAGAGAAGAGGAGTTGCTCAGCGATCCGTGTCGCTGACCACAGCCGTGCCGGCGGCATATGAGCGCGGTGCTGGTGCTGGTGCTGGTGCTGGTGTTGGTGTTGGTGTTGCGCCTATGCCTATACTTGCTTCTTTTCTTGCTCCCTGTCTTTTCGTATGTCGCCATTGACATTCGACTTTTTTATTTATTCATACCATATGCGGAGTAGGAGCATGAAAAGAGTATAGAGTATGAAGTGACGAGTATTCATACTCTCATGGAGACTCCGGTAGTCAAGTATATAGAATTCTACTACTTACGCCTCCACGCCTCCACGCCTCCATCTATGAATTACTTCCTTTCCTTTCTTTGCCTCTGCTCTGCTCTGCTCTGCTTCTCCCTCCTCGAATTCTTCGCTGCCGCCAACACCGCCGCCACCATCGCTGAACTACTCCTCACTTGCTCAACTACTCACTTTCTTACTTTGACTTCCACATGGTTGATACAAGATCCGGAATGAATGCCTATGAAGTAGTGAAAATAGAGAAGCTTGGATTCCGTCATAATCTATATTCCAGACCTTCTCCCTTCCCTTTGCCTTCCTTCCTTCCTTCATAGTCCCCTTCCTGGCCTGACCCTCAATTCTCAATACGCCCAACCCCTCCCGCACGCTGCAACATACTCTAATCTATCCATCCCATACTCTCTCTGAACCACCCTCTCACCCCCACACTTCCAACGCCGCGCACCGCACCGCAACACAAACAGACAGTTCTCCCTCTCTCTCCCCCCTCCTCTCTTTTCTTTCATCCATACTATGTTTTCATGAAAGTAGTACGCAATACCCTCCTCCACTACTGACCATAACCATAACCATAACAAATCCCATGAAGAATTCCCACCTACCAAACCCCATAACCCACCAAGATACAAATACCCATAACCATCAATCTCCCATGGACCCCTCCCAAACCCCCCCAAACTTGAAATCCCACCGACCTTATTTCCTCTCGCCCCCATTTCAAACGGTTGGTTCATTCATTCCTTCATCCATTCATTATTTTAGGGGATTTTTCTTCTTTCTTTTACCTTCCCTTTCCCACAGGAACACGCCTCCTTCCCCTCCCTCCCATACCAAGTATCGCTTGCGAACGGAATCTTGGCTTGAAAGGTAAAAAAATAAAAAATAAAAATAAAAATAAAATAATAAATAAAAGGGAAGGGGAAGAGGAATGAGAGCAAAGGCCGATTGGTAGTCTGAGATCACTTATTGGGTCATCGTTTATTTTTTATTTATTTTTTTATCGATTGTGTTTGTGCTGGGAGGTGGATGGGTGGATGGATGGATGGGTTCGTTGTATGGGATGGATTGGGGGATTGGGATTGGGATTGGGATCTTCATGGGTTCGGGGATGAGGAGGATTGTTTTTCTACTGGTATTCTGCTGATTTTACTTGGTGGAGATGGGAAGGCTTGGAGGAGGGTTGAAGAGGCAAAACGGGGAAAAAGCAACGTTGGCGTACATAAGTTATTCTTTATTCTTTATTCTTTATTCTTTATTCTTTATTCTTTGGTGCGTGCAGGATTAGCAGGGCAAAGAGACTTGGATACTTACAGTCCTGGGGTTTCTATTATGTTGCTTATGTTTTTTTCTTATTTCTTTGTATACATTTTCTATTTTGGTTGTTGGGTTTCTGATATACATATATATATATATATATATTCATCGTTACCGGTCTGTTGATGTTGGTTGATGTTGGTTGATGTTGGTGGATGTTAGTGTTGTTGGTGTTGTTGGTATCGGTATAGATAATTAATGGTATTGGTATTGGTCCTTTTTGGTACTCGATTTTAGCAAGCAGCCGACAGGATCCCGAGCATCGAAGAGCCTAAGCTCCCAAGATCCAGCACGCACCCAGCATCCAGCATACATACCCAGTTCCCAAAGTCATACATTTCATGGTAGCGTAGTGGGTAGACAGTGGTAGAGTAGGGGGGGGGGAAAAGAAAAGTGACAATCAGATTATCAGTCGGTTCAGTCGGTCAGTATACACGCACACACACACAGGGAGTCGAGTAGAGTGATTGGAGGGTCTTCATTACGGAATAAGCTTGAGCTGGCTGGCACCTGGCACCTGGCACGGTGGACACGCACGACTACGATCACGATCACGATCACGACCACGACCTTACTACTACTACGAGCACAAGCACCAGCACAAGCACAACCACTACCATTACCATACATCTTACTTACTTAGACTATTCAACCATACAAAGCATACGAAGCACTACCTTACCGTACACAAAGTCAGAGTCCACCATCCGCTATCACACATACGCACAAGTAGATACACACAAACAAATGTATACATACAAACACATACAGCCCATACAGCCCATACAGCCCATACAGCCCATACAGTCCATATAGTCCATACAGTCCCTACAACCCATACGACCCTCACAATAAAAACCAAAGAAACCAAAGTACTATAGTCATCACCGACGGTATACACACACACACACTCACTCACACACACACACACACTCACTCACTCACTCACTCACTCACTCACTCACTCACTCACTCACTCACTCACTCACACTCAAGCAATATCCACGCTTGAGGCTTTTCATGGGCGTCATCTTAGCGAAGCCATCCCTCGTTCATCATCGAGTTTGGACTTGCCACACCGATTCATAGATCGGATCTGATCTGATCTCATTAAGCATTCCCGTCATTCAAGACTATTCTATTCCATTTCCAATTTCAACCAGAAAATACTTTTTCCATATACACACACACACACACACACACATATATACGTAGTACACATATATACATATACACATATACACATCACATATACACATATACACATATACACATATACGCATATACGCATATACACACACAACTCTCATACACCACTCATCTCTACATTACTCTACCACCGATTCCTCTCAACCACTCATATACTTCATTTACTCCCAATACCCTCCATATTCACCTGAACCACCCCCAGCATCTTCACATATCCACTTCTCATACGAAAGAACAAACATACACACACGAAAGAAGGAGAAAAGACTATACACACACACACACACACATACATACACGCACTCACTCACTCACTCACACTCATATATCCGCACATCCACACCTCCACAATAAGAGTCAAGAGAACAAGAGAAAAGACACCGAGTGAGAATGGATTGAGTGAGTGAGAGAAAGAGAAAGACACAGAGACAGAGACATACATACATACATCCACATAAAAAGTAACAATAAGAGGTGCAATTGTCCCTGGTCTCACACTCACGTAATCCCGTCAAAACTGACTCGAACTCTCGACTCTCGACTCTCGACTCTCGACTCTCGACTCTCGACTCTCGACTCTCGACTCTCGACTCTCGACTCTCGACTCTCGTCTCTCGTCTCTCGTCTCTCCATCTCGTCCCGATTCGACTATCGACTCTCTCCACTGCTTTCTTCTACCCACCACTGCCACTCAAATCCACTTCTAAACTCTTTACCCCCCTCCCTCCCACTTCCTTATTCAACAAACATCACAACTCCCAAGACTTCCAAATATTTATTGCAAGGAAAAGATTGAAAACAAGGGCCAATCGATCATAATAAGCTACAAATAGTATATCTGATCTTTGTGGAACTCTCTTGCCATACATCACCCGTCGAAACGAAACAGAAAAATATAAAATAAAAGGAAGACCTTCCCTTTCGTCGTTGTTCTTATTTAATCGCAATCTTGATTTGCGCCTCGGAACAAACCTATCGCCAGTGCGACGCTCGATTACGACAATAGCGTTACGGCAACATACAGCCGGGAAAACGGGAAGAACACGATACTTGCGTACCATAAACGCATGCTTCCCAAGCATTCTATCTGCACCCGATGATGGAGTTGGTGGATGGGGGCAGGCAAAGGTTCGTGACTGTTCTCGAAATGTATTATTCCCCATTGATTGCAATTCACTGATGCGTTCTTGTGTGTGCTACAGCGGTATTCATTCATTGACCTCGCTCAAATTCGATCCTGTCAAAACCACCGACGTCGTCGATAGATCCTATACCTCGAGCGCCAACATGACTGCCCTCGTCAGTCCCAGCAATATGTTCTCGGGGCCCCCTCCTCCATACTCGTACCCGCCGGCGAGCTCAACGCCGTCGCATCCTCTGTCGGGCCTCGTATCACCACCCGAGTCAAGAAGGACCTCTGATGATCGCGAACCTCCAATTCCCGCACAACAAAGACAATCTTTACCGTCGATACAAGAAGCGCTTGGTGGTCCAAAGCCTTCACCATTCCAGGTGTCTGCTCCACCAAGTGCCGCTCTACCACCATCTCATAGCTTTTCCCAAGGCCCGCCACCCGCGCCTCGATCACATCCATCCGATGTGTCGCCATATTCGGCACATGCTCGCCACCCACAAGCACCACAGAATACCCCTCCACAATCGAGCTATTCGTTGTCGAGGTCCTATCCACGAGAGGAACCTCCACCTTCGACGCTTCAACCCTCGTTCAACGATCCTTCGAGAAGGCCACCCGTGCCTCCATATTCAGGTCAGCCAACGAACGGTTACTCGGGCCCCCCGAGTCAAGAGCGCCCAAGATATGAGCATGAACATCGCATGTCGACATCCTCTGTGGGACAAGGGAGCCCGTATACTGAGCCGCCGCCACGTTCAGCCCCATACAGCCATCAACCCCCTCAACATGCTCCGCAGGGCAATTACGCACCCGCACCATATCCCTCACAACGACCATACCAGGGTAGATTTGGCGTTGATCATGCAGAGGAGCACACAAAGTTTGGGGAGCCAGCGTCAATGCGCAAGACATACGCGCCTGTTCTGAAGCGCCACCTCAATGACTTTGATTTGGAGGTTTCTCTCGCTGAGGTATGTAATTGTGTGGAATTCGAAGGGACATTTGGCTAACACTAAACCAGATTTCCTCATCGAGCAACACGTTGATCGATTTCTCCTCCTACTATCACAGAATAGCTCAAGAGAGCCAGAGAGCTGCTCCAGGACCTGAGAGAATGCCAACGGTAGAAGAGTGTGAAGCCATGCTTGCACACCAAAGCAAAATCGCCTTTGCTCTTCAAAGAATTCGGGATACAGTCTACGAACAACAGCATGTTCTAGCGGATCAGCAAGCTCGAGAGCAGGGTGGCAAAAACATCGATTATGATGATATGGATGGTAGCATGTATGGTGATGATCTGAAGAACCAAGGATATGGAGGATCTGACGCCAAGAAGAGATCCAGAGGGGTATGAAAATCTGTTTGGTATCTGGTTGTATATTACTAACAATAACATAGCGTGCTGCACCACCTGGACGTTGCCATAGTTGTAATAGAGCAGAGACGCCAGAATGGCGACGGGGTCCAGATGGAGCTCGAACACTCTGCAATGCGTGCGGTCTTCACTACGCCAAACTCACACGAAAGATGGGCTCCAAACAAAATATGGGATCATCATCCCTCCGACCAAAGTCTCCCAGGTAGTCTTTGATGACGACCATCCTACTAGTCCATACTAGAAATATATGGACATGCCTAAAAAAATTTTTAAAAAAAACATAATCTCAATTGTACAAATTTTTCAACAAAGATGTCGGGTCTATTATTTGGGCGTTTTCTTGACCACTTTTTCCGGCACAGCAAATTCTTTCTGGCAGCCTGGCGAAATCATTGGGGATCACAAAACAAAAGTCATGAATGAAATGCCCCAGCAAAGCGCTTCGTCTTTTAGGACGTAAATACCATTTATTTTTCTCTTTTAGGAGCTATTCGAATATGTCATACCCAGGGGTGCATGTGATGTCAAGGCAGTGAAGGGACAGGGTGGGGAGAGAGGCTTGAAGCAATGGATGCGGTCACATCTTCTCACTACATTCATTATTTCTCTATTCTACTTGGTTTTTTTTCTTCTCCCCCCATGGACAAACTAGCTTCGTTTTCTTCTATTTTTTCCATTTATCAGAGGTTCATACTTTTATGAAGCGTTTAGCCTTTTCGGGATCACGCTTTTAGGCCATTTTCCCAGCTATATCAATGTCATCGCTTCTTTTCATCATCATCATCATCATCATCTCCCTCCATTTGTTTTTTCTCCATATCACACAAGTCATGGTTGCCGCATCGTGTTTCAGCTGCATGGGCAGGAGTTTTATTCAACGTCTGTCTTGTCTTTCCTCAGCGTATCAAATCCAGCCCATTTTATCACGAATGTCCAATGCCCTTCTTTGGCGCTATCTGTTGCCTACCTATATCAATCATCCATCTTATCCACTGTGCACTACAAGTGTGACTACGAACTCCAATATGAAAATTGCAAAGTGGGGAAAATTTCACACATGTGGAGGGATTGGAGAGTGAACGGTGTGGAGATCTCTCACCCCCTCCCCGCCTCCCTCCCTCCATCCATTCTGGAGAAGAGGGATAAAAATATAAAAATAAAAATCAATTCGGGCACCTTTCGTTGCGCTTCGCGCGCGCGGTCTGGGGGCCCGCTTCCCGCATAATGGCTTTCCTGAAACTGAGTTGTCGTTTTTGTTTTTCTTGGGGATGGTCGTCTCCACCTCTTTTCTTTTCTTTTCTCTCCTTCTTTTTAGCCCCCCTCTTCACCTTACCTTACCTCTACTCTACTCTTCTTGTCTGCCCTATTGACATTTTCAATCCTTCTCATGGCACTTTGTCGTTGCACTATCATCGCACTGCTCTGCTCTACACTGTACTGTACTACACTGCATTACGCTCCATAGCTATTTATGAACTCCATAGAACAATAATATTATGAATATCCTTTATTTGACTGGCTTCTTTGCAATGTGAGGTGTTTGCTTGGTATGTGTGTAGTTTATGTGTTTACTTGTCTATGTATGTAGGTATGTAAATATGTAGGTGTGTATACTTGTACATACATATATATTCTCCATCTTCGTGCCGATACCATTCGTCTTGTTCATTTACCTTGCGCTGCTGTCTACGTCTATCTTGGCTATCTTGATAGTCTGATATTAAGTGGTTATTAAGTGGTCACTAAGTAGTTACTAAGTAGTTACCAAGCCTTGTTTACTTGCCATGTGTGCGGTGATGTATTGCTTGCTAAGTGCTGTGGATCTTGGTGGGGATAGCGTTGTTTCTTGGCTTGGTTTGTGGTGGAATGTAGATGTAGATGTAGATTCAGATGTAGATTTAGATGTAGATCTCAGGCGCCTTGGGTGTTGATGTTGGTGCCGCGGCTGGGTTGGTGTGCTGGTTGGTGGATGATGTATGACTGCTGGGTGGGATGGAGTGTATTGTGATCTTGTGGTGGTTGTGACGGCTGTACTGGTAGAAACACGTGTACATGTATATGTATGCGTATATGTACTTGCGTACTTGTGCGCGGTACTTGGTTAGGTACTGTTTGTCCCCGTATGCGTTGTTGTATTTTAATATATAATGTATATATGTACATACATACATAGCATTACCAGACTCTCCTCTTCTATGGCTCCAGGTTGTCATATGCTACGTTTTTCATATAATCGACAACACATCACTTACAACTCGTAATTTATAACATACAATATACGATACAGTGTAACCTTTCGCTGTCTACCACGGCATCGCCGAGAGACATTGAAAAGGGTGGAATGATTTCTTCATCATACCCCACGATGAATCCTCACGTCTCCCATTAATGACCCCAGGGTCCCCAAGTATGCCCCAGGAATACCGCCGTGTCCGGCCAATATCTGACTCACCCTTCCGATCAGCCCAATTATCCATAAGATCTCCAAGTATTCATTTGAATCCCGGTTCTGCCACGACTGCGGCTGCGTCTCATCCGGAGAGTAAAAGGTATCATCGGCGATCCGAGGCCATCTTACCCTCCAGGGATGCCGGCTGCCCACATTCCGGGCTTCGACTCATCACCCCAAGAAAGAAGATGAATGCGCCGTCCATGTACATCAGCATGAATTGATTTCGCCGCATGCAGCCAGCATGTTTGGCCGTGCTCGATGCTGATCGAAATCATGATCGTAAGATGTGCGTCCTTGAGGCGTTGCAGAGATAGTTGGATGCAGATAATCCGTGGAGACCCATCACCTCGGCTGGTTGGTATTCTATGATGCTATAATTCTATAAGTCTATAAGTCTATAAGTCTATAAGTCTATATTTCTATAAGTCTACAATGCTGTATTAATAGTGACACTTGAACTGGGCGACCTTTCATAGGCACAATGCACATACGGAGTTCTGTCCTGTACATATGTATGTACTACCGCGTACGCTCTCACTCGACTCTACATACATATGTACATTAGGCACAGCGCTAAGACCACCGGGCCCCTGAGTGTGGGGAAGTTGAGGCCCCAAGCAACGATCACTCCAGAGCCCGACCAAACCCTACTACTGCGGGACCTTCACCTTAATCATCACCTATCACCACCTTACCACCACCTACCACCACCTACCACCACCTACCACCACCTTACCACCACCTACCACCACCTACCACCACCTACCACCACCTATCACCGACCACATACCCCCTTCTGGCGCCAGTGGCTACCCGACCTCCCGTCGTGCCGGCCGCTAAGATAAGTCATCAGATCCAACCAGCGAACGTCCAACGTACCCAATGCAAGTAAGTCCATGGCCCCATCAGCAACGTCCGTCCATCCCATCCCATCCATCTCATTCGCACTCCTGAATGTTGTCTTCATATATGTACATCCATACA
Organism: Allantophomopsis cytisporea; assembly: GCA_024752435.1. Lineage (NCBI taxonomy): Eukaryota > Fungi > Ascomycota > Leotiomycetes > Phacidiales > Phacidiaceae > Allantophomopsis > Allantophomopsis cytisporea. The sequence continues at coordinate 1,109,763 of CP103024.1, forward strand.
TCCATACATCCATCCATCTATCCATCCATCCGCCCTGAAAAGAACTTCCCTCTCTTCCACAACCATGTCCCTCTCTCTCATCCATCCTCACCAACATCCACAGCAATCCCAATCCCAATTCCAACCTCAACGCGTAATTCTACCCACCTCCCTCGCCGTTTCATCCCCCTGACCCCCCATCCCTCCCCGGCGCTTCACGCCCTACTACCTTACCTAACCTCCCTCTTCCCTCCCGAAATCACCCCGCCCTTTCCTTAGTACAGAGAAAACAACCGAGGTCGCGTGAGAGATATGCACGCTGCGGGAGGGATGGGGGTTGGGAATTCGACGAGTCGACGAATCGAAAGGGGTGGGTCAAGCTGCGTAAGTTTTGTTCGTGATAATGTCCTGCGTACTGCGTACTGCGTCACCAAGGGGCGGATTTCTTTCTTTTTTTTTGTTTTCTTTTTTGTTTTATAATGCGCTTACTTCTATACGCATCTGTGGGAGCTGGGGGGGTGTGGGACACGATTGATTTTCGTAAGGGTCTGTCTGTCTCTTGCTGAGATTTGTGCTGTGGTGATGATGTTGGTGATTGGTTGGCTTGTCGGGGGCGATCTTGATGGAGGTGCTTGTTGGGGATGTTGGAGTGGATATTCTTTGTTGGTGATGGGTAGGTCTGAGTGAGTGAATATGCAGTCCGTGAGTGAGCTGATTGAGTGAGACAGCTATTCTGACATTGTGGGTGATGTATGCGTTGGAGTAATGGCACTTGAGAATGGAATATGGAGGATTCGAAGAATGCGATATCTGTGTGTTGTCCGTTGCGGATTGAGTTAGACTTTACTCGAATATGAAGGGTCCAATATGAATATCTTCTCGCGATTCCATTCTTGGGTCATTGATAATACACAGCTAAGTATTTGCAAAGACTAGTATTACTACGCCTTACCCGCAACGATGCACTTCCCTTGCCTACGATATTTATTGGTATTCATATATTAGTATTCATAAACAAGTATTTTCTACGTATAAAACGGATTTTCGAGATAGAGTCTACTTCCGACCTATCGTATTCATGCATCACCGTCATGAATACAATATCTACTTCGAGAACAAAGGCATTTTATGAATATTGCTCTTCATCATCTTGTCAGAGAAATGGCTGGCTGAAAAGCTATTTATATAAGTCGTGATGTCAATAGTATCATTCTGCACAGGTCAAAAATTCCGTAGCTCGTACTTATGTATGGATATGTTGCGTCTCGGGAGTTCCACAACCATCATTCGGAAATCAGGAATTTTTATCAATTGTGATGTACTTATGTGTATGTTTATATATATGTTTATGTACTTTGTCGATCAGCCCATTTCTCTTCAATACAACCACGAGTCACCCAGATTGATCTCCACAAACATACTGTAGCGTGCATCATCCTCATCTAAACACAGTAATCCATCTCACCTTCTCCATTCTCCGATCTCCAGTTCCAAATCCTCACTACCACTCTATCTGCCTCGCCCTGTGCAGAATATCCACAAAACTTACATCAGATTCAATCCACCTCATCACCCCTACAATCCACATTCCAACCTTCTCCAGCTCTCACCTCTTCCTTTTCCTTTTCCTCACCTTGCCAACTCACAGTAACCACCCGGCCTAGCTCCTAGCTCCTAGCTCCTAGCTCCTCGCCCTCACAGTCCTCATGATAGATTATATTGCATCAAGTAAACCCACCTAGCATAACACGGCATCAAGGCCTGTAAGTAACTCACCGAAGAACCTCACACCCTCCCTTTCCACGCCACATGTGCGTGTGCGTGAGCCAGAGCCAGAGCCTGTGCACCCCTCCCTCCACCACCCGCGCCCATCCCGAGCGTTCGCGCGCCGCAACACGTGGTTGAAAGCTGGCGGCCGACGAAGGCGGTGCGCCTTGGCGCAAGGGAAGCTCGACTTTATGCTGGGGGGGACCGGTGGGGACGCCACTGGTCAGGCTGTCTGCGGGTTGTGCTGATGGAGTGGAGGATGACTGCTTATACTGGGACGGTAGCGCTGTTGTTGTAGGGGATGGAACTTGGCTGCGATGCTGATGCTGGTGCTGGTGCTGCAGTCTGAGATATCAAGATTTAGTAGGCTAGAGTTGGTGATGCGCATTCCTTGCTTTTGGATTGTCTCTATTTTTCGGGCTGCTGCGTACAACGAGGGTAAGGTGCATGTATGGGATTGTAAGGATTGTGTTGGAATACTTGCCGTGAGAGGGTGTTTGATGTATTTAGTGTTTGTGATTTGATATTTGGGTTTCCTGAGGAATGTGAGGTATTGATGAGCTCGTTTCTTCGTACTGCGCAACTGTGTTATGGGTGTTGCGATGGATGGGGCTGAGGATTTTTGTGGATTTTGTGTTTGTGGACACGAGAGGATCGTGTGGAAACCGGACGAATATTTCATTCAAAACGTACGATCATCAGGTGTTCGAATACCGGAGACCAAAGCTTGAAGTATGGTTTCCTTATTGTGGCTTGAAGAGGCTTGTGAATGTCTTCTTTTTCATTATTTTCCACACCACTATTGCATAGTTGGCTGAAGTTCAGGATTCATGTTATTGAACTCAATGATTAACACAAGTTGTGGAATACGACGTCAATGGGAGGACATATTCATTCACACTCCGTCCAACATGCAAATTGTAATACTATCACTAGCCCTAAAGAATTTATCCATGGGAACATATATTCTTCGATCAATTGCTTGAATAGAGATCCATCATATTTTAGTCAGTTACTGCAGTATATTTTCAATCACTTTCAATCCTTCTATTGCATATTATTCTCACCTCAACAGCCCAGGATATACCCTCGTTGTCCAACCCAGTCAGTAGTGTTCGTGGTTAGCAGGGATCAAGATCCCGGGAGTCAGACATTAGGCTTTATCAGAGACAGATAGAGCGAGCTTGGACATGTGCTTTGACTTGACTTGTCGTCGATGAGATCGATCGAATCGTACTTTATTTCGCGCCGAAACGAGATTCACTCCTTACTCCGGGGGATGCATGATGGGATGGGAAGGATGGTGGAGTGATGGAGGGGCCGACTGATTGTGGCGAAGGATTATGGCGCGCATCGAACATCGTCCACAACCTTACCTCTTCACCTGCAGTGTAGTAATTCTATTATAAAGCACCTGTCAGCCCTTGATTTGATACTTTGAAATAATTGTCTGAAGAGAAGTATATCAATCAATATGAAGATTCTGATACTTCAGTATATCTCTCATAATTTGCCCTCAGGTAAGGTACGTGGCCCATATCTACAAGGATCATCGTATTTCGTACTCATACATACAAAGTATCACGATTGCCAAGAAAAACATAACATGCAAATCATCATCATCACTTCTCCATTTCCTCCACCTTTCTACCGCATTCGTCAATAAACAAATCATCTGTACTCCGTATCCAGAAGCATGGCGACATGATGGCTAATCATCTCCAGTCAGCGGCTCATGACCCATTCCTCACCAAACACAATCAGGCATATCACGAAACATCGACGCATGTATAGTACTACAGGTATATGCAATAGAGTAGAGCACATATGTACAATCCTTCCGAAAATACATACATCTACACTCATGCACGCACTTCACGCCGTCGGGTCAGCGCAGCAGCACCTCCTGTTCCTCACCATGGAATTTGCGGTGGGGGCAAGACTGAGGTCTCAGATCGAAATCGAAGTATAAATATTTGTCTTTGGCCCATGCACCTGTCAGATAGGCGGCCTGCATGTGAGACTCGTGGTCAGCCTGCCACTTACCAGAGCCACTGGCCAGCGTGTGGCCACTCCTTACGCAAGGCCCTATGCCTCCCACGTCCCACAATGCTCACTCCAACCGCAGTGTGATGTAGCACAGAGCCATTCCGAGGCGTGTCGATTCAGATCAGCCTGCTGCTTGATCGTCGGAGGAATGCACATCGTGCTGCATGAACCCCTGCTCCATTCGCTGCGGATATGAGGTGCATGACGGAGATGCATCACCACATGAAGCGGTTCCTTGACTTGGCCCCCAGATCATCCCTCGAGAATTGGAGCCTTAATTGGTTGGAATTCCGATTCCTGTCTGAGTAGGGGGCAGAATTCAGCGCATGTTTTGAACCATTTATGCCGAGGGGGTTGGAAGTGTAGAAGGAAGGCTATCTGACTGTTCTTCATATTTAGATCTGTACTGACATTCGGATGAGATATAGTAAGATTTGGCGTAGGGCTACTACTGTATTCATACTCCATACATCATTCCAGTTGGTATCATAAGCCAATGACTATCATGTGATATGGAAGCAGTTGCGCAGAGTCGGACAATTATACAGAGCAAAGTAGTCATCTAGAACGATGGGATCAAGAGAGAAATAGACACACTAAGAACTACGTAGTTATCATGGGTTACTCATTCTTGAGGTGATTGTCAAAGACATTATTAGCGAGCTGGAACTACACTTTTTGAAGAATTAGAGCCGAAGTTCTCATTACTCAAACATTCATTTCATCTATCTAAGAATCTTGTAACTTCTCTTCCTTTTTCTTCCGTTTGCTATCCCATTAGCTTTTCCGTTCTTCTATTTTTGGTAATGAAGTGAAACAGTAAAATCCATGAGAACCAAATCGATAATACTCCAAATGCAAAATGAAATTGGTAAACACTAAGCCCACATCTCTCTGAACTTCTCGTCAAACTCTTTCTTCAACTTGGAGAAGGCCTTGAATGTCCTCATCATAGCATCATATTCCTCTTCATCAGTGACAGCCGGCTCATCATTAGGGGCATTGATAGCTTCATGAGCATCAATTTCATCTTCAGCAGCATCCCAGTCATCCGCAACCTTCTTCTTTGGTCTGAAAGGTTTAGGAGCATTGTTCGTAGGTGCGCGAGTCTCAGTGGCGACCTCTGCTGCGGCAGCTTCCTTCTCATCTTCATCGTTCTCCGCGGCATCTCCAGTACCCATAATGTCTAGGAGCTCGGGGTCCTCAAAGCCAAGGCCAAGATAGTTGGCGATAGAGCTAGTGATTGTACCTAAAACCATAGAAAAGTCGTTGAGTAGGAACCATACATCTGAGCGTCTGATTCCGTTGGCGGCCTCAAGAGGCTCAACAGCACCGTGGATGAAGAAATCAAGAAGGTAAGCGTTCAGTGGTGTTCGAGTCTCATCGGGATGAAGATCAAGATGTGGAATGACTGCAGATTCTAGGAAGATTCCATTGCGTGCCGACGAGCACAAATCTGCAATCGAATCAAATTTGTCACCATGGCCAGACAATGCAACAAAAGCTGAGCATGCTTGGGGCTTTGGTAGACTTGGAATCACTCCAGTGAGAGATGGATCTTCTGGTGGACTGACAACAGTCTTGGTGAAAGGTAAGGCTGTCTCATCAGACTTAAGATGCTGCTGAGCGAAAGTTTTGACATATGTTGTGAAGATGTCCAAAGTCTCGCTGTTGTGCTTACGGAGAACATCGGCTGCATCTTCTGGCATTGGTGGGAGGTAAACCATTGAAGGAGAACGCTTGACAGCCTCTGCGTATTCCTTGTCGTCTATTTCTCTGCAGACTCTACGTCCAAATAAGTGCGAGAGCACAAGCATCATGGTACGAAGAGTATCTTCATTGCCGGAGTCTGACTCGTCAAAGTTTGCACAAAGACGGTTGAAGTAACCATCCTTTAGGAGCGCATGGAAAGCGAAGGCTGAATTCTCTGTGAAGTAAAGATGAGAGACGCATGAAGTGAAATTGACTGGTTCACCATTAGGACCGAGTAGACTCATGCGACGCAAGTATTCGATCGAGAAACGTAGGTGATGGAGAACCTGCTCTTTGAAGCTGTCTCCACCAAGGTAGATACGAGGCTGAGAGAGTAATGCATCGATAGAGCGTTTCGCATACTGAGAGTTCTTGGATTCGTGAAGGAGTGTAAAGAGACGTAATACCAAGGTCGTGGTGATAGGAAAGTGGCCTTGGATATCGGGGAGGCGAGAGCTTAGCAACCTGCAGGCTCTATCATTGGTGATTCCAGAGAACACAACGTTTCCAAGTAGATCAAAACCACGACGTCCGGATCGACCAGCTGCTTGGCGGAAATTAAGAGCCGTCAAGAATACAGAGTCTCCAAGGAAGACGACAGTTGCACAAGGCATGTTGATACCCAAAGACAGAGTACCAGTAGCGATTACGACCCTCAAGAACCCCTTCCGGAACAACATTTCAACACTTCCAATGGTCAGCAAAAGTTACATAGAATATTCGGAATAGAGTACTCACCACTGCCTATACTTTCTGTTCATACCAGCATGATGAACTCCGATACCTCTCTGGAGCAACTCAATGAACTCCTCCTTGATACCCTTCCATCTTAATTGTCTAATGTATGTTTCAACCTCAGAGCGTTGACACCTCTTCTTGTCAGCGAAGGTGAAGTCCTCTTGTGGCTCGTCTGGATCGAATGAATCATAAAAGCTTGACTCTGCGCTAGCATCATCACGAGCTTGGTCAGCCTTGGACAATTTGTCGTCACTGTCGCCCTTGTTACGAATAGGCTTTGCAGGCTTCTTCGATTTCTTCTCCTTCAATTCCTTGTACTTGGCGAATCCGTCGACTAACTTGCGCCACTGAGGAGATGTATCCTTCCAGAGACTTTCTGCACCCTTAAGCTGTTTCAAAAGAGCAAAGGCTACGTCCTCGCAACCAGCGCGATCGTAGTTGAAGAGGATTGCGGGTAAGGCGCGTCGTTGGTGGAGCTGCACAAGTAGAGGTAGAGTAGTGGAGCGAAGATTGTAAGGGTCGATGCTTTCCAAAGAGGCTTCAGCAGATGAAGAGGACGAAGGTCTAGACGACTCCGAGTCACTATCATCTGAATTGCTAGTTTCGTCATCTGAGATAGACAGGTCGGCAACCTTTTGAGACAAGGGCAGGGTAGGACTGAGTTCCTGAACAACCTTATCGAATGGGGAATTAGGGTCAGCCATCCATTCTCCAAGAGTCTTCTTAAGCGCCTTCTCCCATGCAAAGACGTCGACCTTCTTAATACAAGCAGGAAGAGCCTTGTCGGGATGGAGGTTCGCAGAAACGGGGAAGTCCTTAGTCTGGAATTTACACATTGCAGTCCAAAGGTATAGACAGTCGCGTGGTTCGAGAGAAAGATCATCAGGCATTCCACGTGATTTGTCAACCAACGAGGCGACAGGATGGAAGTACGTGAGGCCAGTTAAACCATCCAGACCAAGAGCAACACCAAGAGTAGGGGCCTTGCCGAGGCCTTCGAACACAAATGATTTTGGCGGGGTATAGAAGTATTTGCGAAGATCAGAGTATCTGGTGTGATGCTGAATCATTGAAAGTTCTGTGCCGGATGCCTTTTGTGTCGATGCCAGCCACTCATTGAATTGCTCCGGGTTGCCAACAGTGGCGGATAGAGCAATAATCGGGCATGGTGCAAGAAGAAGCAACTGCTCCCAAACAACACCATCCTCAGCCTGTCCGATGGAGTGAACTTCATCGAAGATAATGCGCTTCACACGTGGCGCCCAAGACTTCGAGTTAGTTGGAGCAAGAAGCATGATTTGCAGAATATGTGGCACAGTAACCAGAATTTGACAGCCTGTAGGATTATTGATTCTGTAGTCACGAGTGTGGATGGCCCATACACTAGTTCCAGCCTGGGGGTACTTCTTGGAAAATCGACCTTGAATTTCAGCAGCAATCTGGTTGACGAGAGCTTTTGTAGGAGCAACATAGACAAGAATGCTCTCGTTATCTGCTCTTAGAACCTGCTCCATTGCATAGAAAGAAATGAAGGTTTTACCAGCACTGGTAGGGGCAACAACAAAAACACTCTTGTTAGAATCAAGCTCGTCCAGAACTTTGCGCTGCCATCCATCAGGCTGGAATGGAACTCTGGCATCAGGCTTTGCATCTGTAGCGCGATCCATGTATGGTCCACAGTTGAGCAGTTGGAACTCTCTCTCACTCCCAACAATGCGTAGTAACTCCGGCTTTGTATTGGGGTACTGGAAGGTGAAAGAGAGCTTGCGGTCGATATCGGCTGCCGTCGACGCTTTTGAAATTTCCGCCGCCTCTGTGATGCCTAGGAGGAGTCCAATTTTCTTGAGATGAAGTCGAAGTTCCTTGATAACAGGGCGAGAAGAAAGTTCTCGTGCGACATTCCAGATTAATGCAACGACGTGATATCCTTCACTCTTCTTTCCAACATCACAGAATTTAGCCCACCAGGCTAAAAGTGATTGAAGGATATAGGCATTAACATCTGACTCGATGTGAGGCAACTTCGTATTGTCCAAGCTATCAAGGTACGCCTTGGCTCTAAGGTAACGCTGCTGGTTGTCACTTGTTTCGTTGAAGCCTTTCATGATACTAGCCCATGCCTGGAAGGCTTTGTCTGATTCTGTGCCTCCCTTACGCTCCTTATTTTGAGCAACAATCAATTGTGCTTTTGTAAGAGGCTTTTCTTTGGCGGGCTTCTTGCCACTCTTCGTGTCCTTCTTGGAATCTTTCTTGGAATCCTTACTGCCAGCTGGCGCCTCTGCTGCCTTCTCTGCTGCCTTTGCGGTTTCGACGGCTTTGCTCGCTGGCCTTTTGCCTACTGTGATAGTCTCCGGCTCCAGGACTCTGCCTTTGGCACCTGTAAGACTGGCAGCATAGGTTGTCATTTCCGACATATAGAACTGGTTTGTTCGAAGAGGGTTCTTCCACTTGGAAACCTTGACTGGGGCTGGAGCCAACTTCGGATTCAATGGACGACGGTAATTGTGCCAGTGACTAACCTCTCGGTAAAGCTTCATGGACTTCTGATTGGCAACTGAGTTCTTGTCGTCGGCTTCCACTTTGATAACCTCGAGATGCTTATCAAAGGTTGGGTTCGAGAAGGCCATAACAGTAAATGACTTATCCTCGCGTTCAGGGGCATGCTCTTGGCTATGATTTGGGGCCTTGCCTGAATCCTTTGCGGAGATACCAATCAACCCACATGCTTTTAACCACTGATCGGAAATCATAGCAGGTAATGATGGAAGGCTTTCGTCCTTGATGGCACGCAATACTACACGGAATAGTCTGCCGTCGATAGCATCCTGGCAGCCGACTTTCTCTCCAGCCTCGGCGTTCCAAAGATCATCTCTGCAAATGAGCAGCATTACACCGGACACGACTGAGAGGAGCTCCTGAACCTTTGATTCTGTATCATCATCATCAAATGTGACGAGGTCGACCCTTCGCTGAGCTAATGTCAAGTGCTCAAGCAGGATGGTGTGAAGCACGAAAGCAGCAGCAAGACTCTCGTCAGCCACTTTGTGTTCGAGCAGCAATTTGATGCTGTGTACGGTAAGTCGCAGCCTCTCGCTCCAATCTTTTGGAAGAGATGTTGTGGATGTTAGGCTTCGCGTTATCTCGTTGTCGCTTATGCTTCGCTGTGGCTGTGCTGCCTCGAGTTTCTGTCTGGTTTCGTTGAGCTGCTCATCAAATGCTCGTGGAGAATGTTTAGCTGAAGACTCAACAATCATTGTGAAGACCTATAGTTATTATATTAGTAGGTCTATCTGCTAAGATAAAGCAATCAAGGGGTATTCTTGATATGTGGACATACCTTGGTATCAACGAGTTCGATTCTGTTGGTCAAAGCAACGTATGTACGGCACTGTGTGTTAAACCAGTATATCAACCCCCTCAAGAGAATCTTGGCGTTATCGGGTTCACCCTCACCTGGCTCAGCAGCCGAAGCTGATTTGGAAGCTCCATCGTGGATCAAGACAAAATGGAAGCCAGTCTCCTCGCGGTATTTCTCGAAGTCTTCGCTACGCGCAGAGGTGTATTTGCTAACAACAATATCGGGATGTGATTGTGGAAGCTGGCGCTGAAGATGCTGGATGATAACCTCGCGAGCGAACAGGTAGCGTTCATTGCAGCTTGAAGGTCTACCAGGAGGTATACATAACAGTGCGTTATTATCAAAGAAGGTAATGTGGAAATTGGAATGGCGTCTCAGGAGTCCATCTAAGAACATTTCAACCAGATACACGGCGTTTAACACCTGCAGGCCATTTGTCATATCCAGACGATCATTGTCGAAACATTCTCTCAGTAAGGAATCACCTTCAACCAGAAAAACTTCTTTTCCAGCGAAGTCACCGATGAGGTCGATGTAAGTGGGACGAGTGTGGTCATACCATGACAGAATGGATTTTTGGTTGGCCATGATGGCGATTTGAGGTAAAACTGGGTGTAGATGCTGTACTTGCAGTCAGTCTATCCTTTGTTAGTGTCGAACTTTGTCGTATATCTTCGGTTTAGATAAGATCGTAATTATCGATCTATCACTCTAGTCGCGAATGTATGCGAGGATTTTGGTAGAGAGTGATGATGTTTGTGGATGTGAGAAGAATATCCAACCTCAAGGAAAGTCAAGCTCAACTGGAGCTACTAAACCACAACTTACGCGAATATTCTGCACATCTACACCGCCCAGGGCCCACCAATGACCGCATAGAATTGACTCCCCGCGTTCACATGAAAACGGCTCTAAGATAATTTTAAGGGCAAAATAAACAAAGCAATCAGCAGGTAGATAGTTAGATGCCGGAGCGAAGTAAATCACGCTTGAAATATTGGGCCTCGTCTCATTAGAATTGTTTTAGGAATTGTCAGATATTTATGTGTAACTGATTCTTTTGGGGGTTTTTCATGTTGAAATTAATTGTAACAAAACACTCACAAACAAATGATAAGGTACGTACGTACTGACACAGCAAATTTAAAGACATCCATACAAATATACAGTACAGGTAGCTATAGCATTTAACCTGTTGCTACGATGACGACCCTTTCACTAAGCATCAATTTGAAGTTATCTTGGTCAAGCATACATTTCGATTAACTAAAGGAGCGTGAGCATCAAATCATATCTACCTAAACATGACATCCTAGTCCTCTGCGAGCCAAGCTCCTGGATCCCAGATCCAACGAAGCGCTTCCCATCCCCACAATCTAGAACACAATAAAACACCAATGCATGCGTAAATATAAGGAAAACTAACTGACTAAACCCAGACTTCCAACCTCATATGTTCTGTGTACCTGCCCGCTATGAAGTAGTTCCTTCGCCTGGCGCTTCAGCATGGTCGGGGTGTATGTACATGCTTACTCCTCTTCAGAGGCGATGATGCCGCGAGCAAAGCGGCGTTTGGCAAGGTTGTACTCGATGGCGCGCTTCTTAGCCGCAGCGGATTGTGTGAAGGCGACAGAGCCACCGAAAGGACCAGCGAGAGCCGCGTTTTGAAGCTTAGCAACACAAACGTTCGAGGCACCTCCAACGGATCCAGAGCAGGTCATCCCGGCTGGCATCTGGATCTTGACTGGGAAATCCATAGTAGTAGCACCAGAAAGACCACCGATACCGATACCTGGAACGTTCTGGGTGACGGCAGCACTCTTGAATGCAGATGCGTCAGTTCCTCCCGAGGTAGGATCAACGGAGGCGGTCAATGGACCAGCACCATCCTGGTTGACTTGATGGAAAGTCATGGATACAGTTCCGTCATCTGAGCAGGTTGGAAGACCGCTAGAAGCACCAGCTCCAGTCGCGGCCTTAACTCCGGTCTCGACGGTACCCTTTGGAGTCTTAGATCCTCCGCTGCTGCTGGCAGCGGCAGCACGCTCGGCCATGACAGCGCGCTTAGCCTCGTGGAACTCACGAGCAGCCTTGGCACTGGAGGTGTTGCCAGCAGCACCATCCATGAACGCAGAAATCATTGTGGCAGCGTCAACTGCTCCTCCACCATTGGTCTTGCCGAGAGGGGAGGCGCTGTTCGAGCGGATGATAGAAGTGTCGGCCTCGGCACCGCAGGATGGGGTGGCGCAATCACGAGGAGTGCCATCAATAACTAGGAAAGTGTTAGACGATATGACATGCTTAGGATGAGAAAAGAGCAATCTTACCGGAAAGGCCTGGCATGTTAACGCCATTGGCTCCTTGGACCTCGGTAATGACACCGTGAGCAAAGACGTTGGTGGCAGCGAAGGCCAAGAGAAGGATGGAGCTAGTATACTGCATGTTTGCGTTGGTAATTTAAAGATCGAAAGTTATAAATGATTATAAAGCAGATAAAATGTGTACGTTTGAAGTGCGACCGGCGACTTATTGGATTAGAATGTAAGAAGGAAGAAAGATGAGATGCTTGTTTGTTCAAATTGATGCTGACGAGAAGAAAAGAGCAGGTTTGAGAGGTAATTGACTTGGTTTTATAAGAATTTGAAGCCAAGGCTTTCTTCAAAGGCTTGCCTGCGGGAGCTATCATGACGGCTTCAGGACTATACCAAATCCAAATGCTGCATCTCTTCTTCGAGGTCTAGCCAAAAGTCTCAAAGCTCAAACTTTCTGATTCAGATAGTCATCGACTCTATGAGACAACCCGTGCTCTCAAGAGACAGAGGCTGTGCTGTGATGCGAAACGAATTGTGAAGTTCCAGGCTCTCAAGCCATCTAAGCCTTGATTCGAAGTGTGTGATCTGCATACAATGAAGGAATATATCGTGTGCCTGTATTGCTGTATCGATCTTCACAAGAATAGATAGGGCCCATTACACAACTTCCAGGTGATGCCCAAAGCTAGTCGGAAAATTTCACGATTGTTTGACGAGTATTACTTCACTACCGGACAGGGTTTCTTTGCGTTAAGATTCTTGTGAATCGTCCAGCATGACTTGAGGCTTACATTGTTTGAGCTATCGAACCAAGCGGCTGTGCTTGATATCTTTAGTTGCGATTGGCTCCGAAGCCAGTCGAGATCTGCAAAACACGATACACTTCTCGGAGTATGTGAATATCATCAGTAATACACTGTGTCAGGATTTGAGTCTTATGGAACGTAGAACATTCCATTCATCACTCACGGTTATTGCACTGACCAAACCGCACAACAATTACCGCTAAGGAGTTCAAGATAAAACTACCGAGTATAAGCACCACCAGCTAGCAAATGATTGGGGTAGAATAAGCATAAATCAAGCACTTCTGTCACAATACTAGTCCGAATCTGTCCGAACAGAGGTGGTTGAGGCTGAAGGAGACAGTCTCGCAGGGAGCACGGTGCTCTTGATATACTTCGGTAGAGCCATCAATGCTGCACGGATCTACGCTTCGAAACAACATTGCCTTTAGACGATCAACAGCAGGCAAGGTCACAGAAGCAGTATCCCTATGTGGGTTTCCTTCGGCTGTACAGTAGGTGCATTTGTCGTCTTTCATGCCAGTAACTTTTGTTCTAACGTTATTTGTAAGGCTCGCGCATTTGAGTACCAGAGCATGCCGTTGCGTCCTTATGCAGATCCCGTGAGCACCTATGTAGTCTATCCATTTCACATCGAAGGGAATGCTACGGAGATTCGGCAGAGGTGTCTGGAAACAGACATCTCATATCTTGGATTCGTTGATGAAGCACAACTCTTCGTGTTTTGCACTGTGTTTTCCCTCATGCGAGTTTCGATTGTCCCCTAATCCGTGGCAATGGAGTCCGGAGAAGCTCTTCGGTGATGGTGCGACATCTCAAGTGCCATGGGCACGTGACCCGGAATTCCTTCCGTTGACTGCGGTTTTTTGGGCGTCTCCATCTTTTGATCAACTGAGAATATAACCTCACTCAGCAGCCATGCATACGTATCATACGAGTGAACTACATTTTACGTCGACCTACTTAGATGAAGACATGGATATGTATGAAAAGAGCCAGTTAGGACTGAATGTCCTATCTGTCTATAGCCTCATAGTCCTGTATGGATACAAAGGCGTCATTAATTTCATCCGCTCAATGAGGGGCAACCCCGCAAATGGTCGAAATCAGCCATCACCGAGGTCCTTCGGAATGGTTTTCTACCAATTACCCCACACTCCCCCCATATTATCGTCCCGTAATCGAGCCAGGCATATCAACAACCATATATCGCAGAACCATGTTTGAAGGCATGTTTTCCTTTGAGAATTTTGTCTTCTAACTTATAAATTTCTCAATATTTTACACGAGCGACATCTCTGTGCTTGAAGAATAATCTCTCAACTTTCTGTACCCTATGTATTTGTGAGGCCAACAAGATTTTTTTTTTGAATATCTGCAAGTTACTTCAACATAAAATGCCTATCAAGTCTCGCTGGTCGATACCTATACCTGAAGTTTCGTTACCAACGTATCTGTTTGAATCCCCTGATCAGTCTTTACCAACACAACCTATCCTTATCGATGCGGATAGGCCTGATACTCATTACTTGACGTTATCAACGTATAGACTATGGGCGAAAAGATTCGCTATCGGCCTTCAGAAGGCTGGCCTGAATGAGGGCGATCGTGTGCTCTTATTTTCTGGCAGCAACATAAGTTACCCGGTCGTTTTCATGGGAGTTCTAATGGCTGGTGGAATTTTTTCTGGTGCCAACCCATCATATGTTTCCAGAGAATTGGCCCATCAACTAAAGGACTCCGATGCGAAGTTCCTTCTCACAGCAGATGCAAGCCTAGAGGCCAGTCTTGGAGCTGCCTCCATGGTTGGTATGGGAAAAGAAAGAGTGTTTATCTTCGATGACGCGATCTTTGGAGAAAAGCTGACTGGGAGACTCGGAGTACACCGGTGGACTACACTTCTTGGTACGGAGGCAGAAGCAAACAAGTTCAGATGGGTAGACCGCCCCTCGAAAGAGACAATCTGCTGTCTAAACTATTCATCTGGTACGACGGGAGTCCCCAAAGGAGTCATGATCACGCATCGTAACTATGTGGCCAACGCAAGCCAGGTCCTGTTCATGTCAAAATATCGGCCCAATGAAGAAGAGTTAAGCAAAGATACTAGACTTCTCTGCTTTCTCCCACTCTATCATGCAATGGGACAAACGATGTTCGTCATCAATGGCCCCAAGAAGGGTCAACCAGCCTATGTCATGCGGAAGTACGATTTTGTTCAAGTTCTTAAGCACATAGAGCGATTCAAGATTACCGAATTAGTCGCAGTACCACCCATCATTGTTGCTTTGACGAAACATCCTGCGGTGAAGACTGTGGACTTGAGTAGTCTGCGTACCATGCTCAGTGGTGCTGCTCCACTTAGCATGGAAGTGGGCCAAGAGGCAGAAAAGCTATTTGATCCCTCAAGAGGAGTGAACCTTAAGCAGGGATGGGGTATGACGGAGGCCACGTGCTCTATACTGGGCTGGGATCCAAGAAAGTGGTCGAGCTCAGCTTCCGTGGGAGAATTGTTGCCTAATGCTGAGGCTATGTTGGTTAATGAGGATGGTGTTGAAGTGCCACGTGGAGAGCGTGGAGAATTATGGATAAGAGCACCGAACGTCATGCGTGGCTACTGGTATGTTTTTATACGACTTACCAATCAATTCCATCTGTTAACAGCAAATCGTAGGCGCAATCCAGAAGCAACTGCTGCGACTTTAACCTCTGATGGGTGGATGAAGTCTGGAGACATAGCTTACGTGAACGAAGACAACTACTTCTTTATCGTAGATCGAAAGAAGGAGTTGATCAAGGTCAAAGGAAATCAAGTAGCGCCAGCTGAACTTGAGGGCATTCTCTTGGAACATCCATCTGTAGCTGATGCCGCGGTGATTGGGGTCACGATACAGTCTGACGAATATCCCAGAGCCTATATTGTCTTGACAGAGGGCGCTAAGGTCACAGAAAAGGAGATTGCACAGTTTATGGAAGGGAAGGTTTCTAAAACGAAGAGACTGGTGGGAGGTGTAAGATTTATTGATGCTATTCCGAAGAATCCTGTAGGTCTAAACCTCGAAGCCCCCGATGATATCCCATGCTAACGACATCCCAGTCAGGAAAGATCTTGCGCAAGTTTCTCCGTGAGAAGGCGAAGGAAGAAGTTGGAGACTCGAGTCCGAAGGCTGCCAGACTTTGATTTTGATATGAGTTAATATTAGTAATCTCTTTGTGGCAACCCCATCTGTGGACCCCAATCAATTTGTTGACATCCCCTCTACCGCTTGCGAATTCATAATCATCTTCTGCTTCTTCTTCGAATCTTCACACGCAAGACAAACTCCTCCCCCATAGACTCTTGTGTGGCGTGACCATCCATTTCCAACCATGATCTCCCCCTGCACATTCACATCGCCAATCTGCTTCGTGTATGAAGTCCTTCGAATAGGCAACATGTCCAGAGGATAGCTTCCCACCACATCGTATCTTTGGCCCCCAAACAAGGGTTGCTCAGATGTCGCTGAGGCGTACATGGGCTGCGGGGCTGATGTCGGTTGTCCTGGTGGTGGCCACACAAATTTCATATCACGCCCACTCCTCTCCTCGCTATATTCGAAGGCGTCCTTCTCATTCGTTATCCCCGATGCGGCTCTTCTTGTGCACAACAGCAGTATGAAACACAGTCCAATTGCGCCTATTAAGAGCACCGATATCTGTGTTCCATTGCAGGATAAAATTTGCCGAAGTTGGGAGGGCGTCTCCATGTGACGAGGAGGAATGGCTGGCATTATATACGCGCGGACAGACTTTCGAACGGATGTCATGATGAGGTTGATGGCTGGAACTTCATAGAACTATATCCTGTTCTCGAGAACTGTCAGATCACCCTTTCGTTTGCATCGGAGGCGATGTGACCCGGTAGCCGCCCGTCCGCTGTGCTCGACCTTTCCGTGTTTACACAGTACTTAGGAGTAAGGTAAGTCAGGTATGGATAATATCAGCTCAACCGGGATCTCATGATCCACATGCCCAACTTTTCAGAAGCGTCACTTATCGCATCACTTGTCACTAGACTAGCTCGGAGAATTAAATTGGCCTAATACGGAGCGGCCGTGGAGAGGGGGATTATCAAATCGGTTCCGCTCCGGCATACTGCTTTTTCAACTGCATGCCTCTCCGCATCGAGAGATATAACCGCATCAAGGTAAACTTCAGCTCGCGTGGATGACATTGAAGAATTCCCATCGTTGAATTTGGTGCTCAAGCCCAGCGAATTCCTGGTTTTCAAATTGTCTGGGGGTTGGGCGGTGTATGTAGGTTGTGTGTATGTATGCATGTATGTATGTATGTCTGTATGTACATGTACATACGTACATACAGACTAGACATGTACGTAAGCTACGGGAGCGCTTGCAGAGGTATTCTGAGCCCTTCATGGTTGATATGCTTTGCATTTCCGCTGCAGCTTTTCATTTCTCAAGCAAGACAAAGCTCTATCTTTGCCTGGTACATACATGATCGTAGTTGGTCCCCGTAAGTTCTGTTCGGATTTTTGCTGGAGAGTACCCTGCCACAGATCGTTGTTCTCATCAGATAGACTCGGGGCTTGAGCGGGGATGGAGAACACTAGATTCTTTTGACGTGTATGTTGAGGAATTTGTTGTAGTATTTTCAAAACACTCAGCTGAGGTGAGGTATACATCCCTACGTATGTCATTTTGATCTCCTTCTGATTCGTGTACTTCGTAAGGCTAATAACCCGTGGGAGTTGAATCCTTGCAACGGGCCGCGTATATGATTCGTCAGTCACTGCCGTGTTGGTAGGTATTAACCTCTCAGCTGAACACAATCCGAATAACTCCTCTACTATAATGCTACAAGAAAGTTAAGAGGCATATGGAATACCTTATTACTCACTGTATTAATTGGTAGCACAGCATCTGACCCGATGTATCATTGAACATGGTGTAAGGTCAAAATCCGTATACATACCAACAGAATAAGCCGCACCATCTTATGTCTGCTACATACAGCGCGTTGGATTAGTTATCATCAAATCAAGTACAAGTTCACTCTTAGAACTCAGTCATCTCATCTATATTTACTGCGCACCAACGTTGATCAACAGCTGTCATTTGCAAGTCTCACAGAATAGCTCAAATGTCTTAAAGGAATTGCCGAGTTAATTAATTATTACCAGGTATGTATGTATAACATACAGCATTTTTTGGTAGCGAAATTACCAGTAGAGTTTTGGATTTGATCATAGGTAGGCGTTGTGGCACGGACTCATTACTAAATTCTTTGCATTTTTTGAGATGAATACCAACCATATAAGAAGACAAATATAATCTAGCATTCAGTCTACATATACGGCGACTGCATAGAGACAGTATCAAAGAGACCGATTTTGTGTTTTACTTCTTATGTTTATCTCATCTGCTGCATGATCAAGAATTTGGTTTCGCACTTTCCGCCCTTCTTATTTCGGGACTTATCATCCACAAGCCGGCTGAGCTCATATTGGGTTGGAGAATTTAGATCCTTGGGAAATCGATTAAAAAGCAAATCACACTCTCGCCTCTCCAGTACCCAGGTTAATAATTTGTGTTTTTGCTCTTGCCAAGCATCACCAGACAAATGGCCACTCTTGCTGATCAACAGACACAGCTTTCCTCCGTGCGCCTCACGGCCGGGTCCCAGACGCATCTTTTTGTATCTGCTGTTGTTGATGGGGGCCTCGGCCCTTCTAGAGTATTATTCGGTCTAACCCATTGGGATATTTCGTGTATCAGTCACCACTTACATATCTTACCTTATCTTAAGAGTGAGCTCTACTGCTACCATGACCCCGTATTTGGGCTATATGAATCCTTTTCGTATCAATGCTAGATAGTGTAAAACAGTGGATTCCTGGCAGGGCTGCTGACGGTGGAAGCAGATCGCGGCAAGACTCGATCACCGAGTAATGTTACAAAGGTTAATCCTAGCCTTATGAATACTGACTGTGTCGCATTTGCGAGGACTAGAACTACCTCGACTATGCCGCCACTCCAAAAAGTGATTACAACATGAATATGCGTCAGTTCGTGGAAATCCTAACGCGACATCAACAGCAGATACAGCAAATAATCACGCAGCTGATGGTTAACATGTTCTGAATACCGCTTATAATTTAGGTTGAGGTATAGGATGTTTGCCTGCCAGCTGCAAACCTGTCACTTTTTCTAGCTCGATGACAGCATCGTACCCCTTCCCAAGGCTAACCTTTATGGTACGGAAGCCAAGGTTTCTTCCAGCCTTCAGATTCTCACCAATATCATCCAGAAATACGACCTCATTCGATCTCACGCCATCAGACCAACTCAATTCACGACCTTTGTGCGAAGCGTTCTGCTTTGCAAACTTATTCACCTCGGCAAGCGCCATCTCATAAATCTGAGGATCCGGCTTGCGCAAGCCAACGTGAGCGCTCGAGACGAAAACATCGAATATGGACTTGACCTCGCCACCAAATTGAGATTTTGAATATTCGTGGTCGGGAGGAAATATGACAGTATTACTCAATGCTGCCATGATATATCGACCGCTTGCCTTCAGGCGTTGCAATGCGGGCAACATCCATGGGTCTGGAACTCTAGATGCTCGCATCATCGCGAAGAACAGCCATTCTCCATCGATGTCCGGAACTGCCGGAAGCTGAGTAACTGAGAGACCTTCGCGTCGTTTTGAAAGAGTATAATAATCCTTCCATCTCTGAGCATCTCTGAGATCTTGGTTAAAGCCATTGAAGAATGTAGAATCCATCAAGATCTCACCCCGCTCAAGTTTATGCCATGATCCATTAGGACTTGTCTTCGAGATGCAATGATTGATCCATCCATGCGGGATTTGATGTGCGAGCTCATAATCGACAATGGCTTGAAATGGTGAAGCAACACCTTCCTCGTATTAGCATATTTCAGTGCGAATTGTTGTTGAACCTACAAACACCACCAATATCGAAAAGTAATACTTTGGGTTGTTTTGTGACAGCCATTGCGTTCTCGATGCCTTCCAATATTAAATCAACAGAGAACTCGTCTTGCGACATTTACATTATGAGATGCAAAATGTTAACGTCAGATAAATTTGATGCTAATTACAGTATCGTTGGGAGATACAGAGAGCCGATATTTATCATCATTAGATACGTACCATCTCAGTTTACCCCACAATCACCGAGGTCCAGCGAGCGACTATCACCTCAGGTCAAGTCCCGAGGGTCCAAGGCTCAGATAAATGGTGGCCTGAAAGCGAAGTGTTTATGCCTAAGAATTGCGGTATCTGTTACCCACCATTTTATAAAACTCCAAAAATTTGATAGAACCCTAAGCGAAAGTTCGCGCACAAGGTCTAGCTGTTCATCACACGATTCATCTTCTTTTCTTTACGCCCATCCATCGAACTTGATCCAGCGTGAAGCCAATCATTCAAGATGGTAAGTGAATCTTGCGATTGCATCGCAGCAGCATGAAGAGTCCTTGCAAAATGCTTCGGATTGGAATCTGAAGCGCAAATTGCTGACTCGGGGATACAGCCTTTCACTAAGCTGGTAAAGAACAGCGCTTACTACAGGTGAGTAAATCGCAAAATATCTACAAAAACCGAAGGACAATAGACTGATATGACTATAGCCGCTACCAAACCAAGTACGCTCGTCGTCGTGCGGGTAAGACCGACTACTATGCTCGTAAGCGCTTGATCACCCAGGCCAAGAACAAGTACAATGCTCCAAAGTACCGTCTTGTCGTCCGTTTCACCAACCGCGACATTGTCCTCCAGATCGTCACCTCTGAGATCTCCGGCGACAAGGTCTTCGCTGCTGCCTACTCCCACGAGTTGAAGGCCTACGGTATCGAGCATGGTCTTACCAACTGGGCCGCTGCCTACTGCACTGGTCTTCTCCTCGCCCGTCGTGTCTTGAAGAAGCTCGGTATGGATGAGGACTTCCAGGGTGTTGAGGAGGCTGATGGAGAGTACACTCTCACTGAGGCCGCCGAGGGTGAGGAGGGTCGTCGCCCATTCAAGGCTTTCCTTGATGTTGGTCTTGCCCGTACCTCCACTGGTGCCCGTGTTTTCGGTGCCATGAAGGGTGCCTCTGATGGTGGTATCCTCATTCCTCACTCCGAGAACCGTTTCCCAGGTTACGACATCGAGTCCAAGGAGCTCGACGCCGAGACCCTCCGCCGCTACATCTTCGGTGGTCACGTTGCTGAGTACATGGAGACCCTCGCCGATGACGATGAGGAGCGTTACAAGTCTCAGTTCCAGGGCTACATCGATGATGACCTTGAGGCTGACGGACTTGAGGAGCTCTACCAGGAGGCTCACAAGCAGATCCGTGAGGACCCATACAAGAAGGTCGAGGGTGCTGCCGAGAAGAAGAGCAAGGACGAGTACAAGAAGGAGTCCCTCAAGTTCAAGGGCCGCAAGCTCACCAGAGAGGAGAGACAGGAGAAGGTCAAGGCCAAGATTGCCGAGCTCAGATAAAGCGATTGATATCCAACCTTTGTACTTTCTACCATTCCTATGCAAGCATGATACCACGACAAAAATCCTGGTAGAAGCAAAAATAAAAAGCATTGACCTCCTACTGTTTGCGCTTATTTGTGAACATGTTTGATTTGCTGCAATGTGAAGGAACAATAAAACTTGATTCACAGCCGGATTTAAACATACATTATCCAAAGCATGCATAAATGACGATATTCGGAGGACTCGCGGAATATTCGGGACTTATGCATGCAATCTTGTGATGTGCAAATTTTCATATCCGATCTGAATCCTGGATCTACAGGTCTGCACCTTACCATTGGAGACCCTACTGTTCTACTCACTTGAATCCCGAATCCCGACCCACTCTGTGCAATGAGGTTAGAGCCGTTCGCAGACGCTGTGGACTTATCAGCGTGCGTGCATTCAGCCTTTTAGCGGGTCTTTGGGGGATGCCAGTGCTGATGACGGACGCTCTCGCGTGCCAAACGTCAGGGAGCAGTAGCATCGCGATTCTGTGCATTGCTCAACGAAGCGTCTCGAAATTTATCACACCATACAAAATACCAGCTGTCGTACGAGTCGATATTCATTGTCATTACTTTTTACACACATCTTTGTGTTTCACCACCTTCTGCTTGATTAGCTATCATTATTCACACATCTTGCCACCATGATGACCATTAATCAGCTGCGCCTGTAGCCAAGCTGAGCGTTCTAGCCCCCAGCACTTCTGCCAGCGGCCACCGGACGTCCGAGTGAAGTCACTGATAGAGATACATTCAAGAGTAACGAGTCGATACAACATTGCGAAACATCATGACGATGGAGAGCATCCACGGCATTGATGTTTCGTGGATGCACCACAAAGGTGAGCTTTCCCGTCATCATAATGCGGGGGTCAACAATGTTAGCCCATAATTCAGCATTGGGAGGATCTCCACAGATCTGATCTGCCATAGCCCTACAGACTCACAAATCACGTACACATACTAATCGAACTGCTTCAGATCATTCACGTACGAAAACAACCCCAAAAGAAGCCAACGAGAACGATAATGTCAGCAATGCACCCGCGGCGCAGACAAATGACGATATACATGAAAACGACAACCCCACTTCTCAACAGCTAACAACGCCCACGCAAACCACGCCGAAACCGATACCAATCCGACCAGGAGCCTCTCGAACAACTTCAAATGAGCGCAATGTTAATGGAGGTCAGAAAGGTGCTTCCCCATCTTCCAGTATGACAAGACGGAATTCCTGGTTATCCAGCATATCATCGAAATTTTCTTCCTCGCCATCTTCCCAACAACCAGGAAACGGTATATCGACATTGCCGGGGACAGGCTCACCTACTGCGCACGACTTGAAGGCACAGAGGTCGCCGGTTGGGACGCCAAATGCTGCTGCAGTGCAATCAAATGTCAAGGCCGAAGCAGAGGCTCCATATACTCCAGCACCACCGAAGTCAGGACAACATAATTTCCTACAAAGCGCTCTGAGGAGATTGTCATCGTCTGGTGGTCAATTGTCTTCTGGTGGAAAAGGAGGGCAACAGGGAATTTGTCAGCGTAGAACCTTGAATATCGATCCCCACAGAGAGAGATGTCGAATTTCAGAGCTCGACCAAGCAAAGTTGCGACGGGTGGCATTCTGTGTTGACGTAGAAATTGCTGGAGGACCAAGGTATACTGATGATGACGGAGCAGAGAAGAAGGATAATAAAGTGAAGAACAAAGAGAAGGAGAAAGGCGAGGGTGCTGCTCTGAAGCATCCAGATGCGGTCAAAAAGGAAAAGGAAGAGGAGGGCGTTATAAAAGCAAGTGGAGAATTAGTCCCACAGGAACCACCAATAGAACAGCTTGCAGTTGCAGCACTACCACAGATACCTATTCCTAAAAAGTCAGAGGAGCCAGCGGCGGGCGTCAAAACGGATTCAGAAGCTCCGGAGAAAGATACCACCAAAAAGAAGGAAAAGAAGAAGCGTAGTGAAGAGGAGAGAAAAGCACGCAAGGAAAAGAAGCGGAAACAAGCTGAAGCAAATGGCACAGTACCAGTGGAGTTGGTGAGAGATGACAGTGATAGTTCAATGGAGGGATCGCCTAAAGGCTCTTCAACTCCGAAAACGCAAGCTGCTCCTACCATCGACCCTGTGCGAATTTACCGAAGATGTTGTCAATTAAGGGAAACTCCAATTCTCAAGAAAATAACTGAGCAACTCGCCTCACCATCAAATGTTCAGATCGGGATGCCCGGGGTCGTCAGCAAACTTGATCTTTCCTCATACTGGCTATCTCTTGCGGATCTGGTCACTTTGGGAGACTACTTGGCTGTCGTGCCAGTCAAAGAACTTATCATGGAAAATTGTGGACTCACGGATGAAGGTATCCGTGTCATTCTCGCTGGCTTATTGGCTGCACGATTACCTGAAACCATGAGCCGACGAAGGCGCCGGAGAAATCACGAGAAAGAAGGTGAAGTACATTTTCAGGGTGGGGTCGTGGAAAGGGTTGTTCTCAAAAACAACAAAAAAATAGGCCGAGATGGTTGGCGACATCTTTGTCTGTTCATGCACATGGCTCGCTCATTGAAATTCTTGGATCTATCAATGATTCCATTCCCACAAACCGTTGCTCCTGTAAATGTGCCTGGTCATTTACGAAGGACAATAAGCAATTTGAACGCACAGGCTGATCCAGCAACAATCATGTCCCGGGCCATTGCTGAACGTCTAGCGGGGCCCGAGTTTGAACTCTTGAATCTTGCTGAAACGGGTGTCAATAGTGAGCAGCTGGGGAAGATCATTGATGGAGTTAGTAAGTCAGGATTGCGACGTCTTGGTCTCGCTGGAAACAACATCGACGCAGAAGGCATGGATCACATTGCTAGATACCTGAGGGAGGGCAAATGTGAAGGTCTTGATCTTGGTGGAAACCATTCAGTTGATCTAGAAATGATTGCAGCCTCACTCAATGACGAGCATCCTCTGTGGGCACTTAGCCTTGCAGATTGTAATCTCACCCCTGATGCTCTTTGGAAGCTCTTCCCAGCGCTGTCGAACCTCAAGAACTTCCGTTTCATTGATGTCTCTCACAACCATCAATTGTTCAGTGTTAGCCCAAGCGCTGTGTCCCTGTTCCGACGATACCTTCCAAAGATGAAAACACTCAAGCGTATCCATCTTACCGACACAGCATTGTCGCCGGAGCAGGCTATTGCATTGGCTGAGATTCTACCTGAAAGTCCCAGTCTTGCACACATCAACATCATGGAGAACCCTCAGCTTTCAGCACTAGCAGATGCGAAGGGCGAGGCCAGTCAGGAGGAAGCATGTGCACTTTATGCATCACTTATGGCTGCGGTACGCGTTTCGTCGACCATCGTGTGCATCGATATCGAAGTTCCAAATCCAGCGTCCAGTGAGGTTGTCAAGGCGCTCGCAAAGCAAGTCGTTGCATACTGTCTGCGCAATATGGAGCGCGCTCCTATTGTTGAGGTTGGAGACGCTATAGCTCCCAACGAGCATTACGAAGAAACTGAAGTGGCAGTTCCTGATGTGTTAATGCACTTGGTCGGCCATGGAGAAGGAAGTGTAAGCAGTCACGATGACGATGATCTGGCTCCTGACGAGGATTATGTCATTGGTGGAACTGGTGTGGTCAAGGCTCTTGGCATTTGTTTAAACAGAGGACATGATTCTAGAACATCTTCTACGGACCGGCGCCATTCGAATTGGTCTGAGAGGGCCCAAGACTCCCCAAGAGCTGAGCCTGTTTCAGGTGGTAAGGCGAAGGATATGTCGAAGAACTTGTTAGGTAGTGCAAGAAAGATCCGGGCACGATTGCAACCTGCGTTGCTCAAAGAGTCACGACTCGGAGATCGTTACAATTACAGTAAGTTCTTACAACATCCCGTGTTTGATGTGATACGTTAAATAACATCTATAGATCGTCTGCTGTTCCTAGACCAGACCCTCGAGCGTATGATTCAGAGATTCGAGGAAGAATATCCAGAGACTAGACTTCCAGATAGCAACCCTTCAGCGTTTTCTCTCGATCCCGAAAACGCCAGTCCATCAGAGACCTCAATTTTGTCAACAGTCGTGAACCAGCCTGACGAATCTGCTGTTTGTGCTAACTCTGATGATGAATCACCAGGATTGCGTCCAGCGCTGTCACGTCATAATTCCGATGTATCTCTGGCCTCAAAAGCTCTCTCCCAGGAGGAAGGACGTATGCACCGTTTTGGACAACAATTCCGTCGCGATATTCTTCGTCCCCAGACTCCAGATCATCTGCACAACACTACTGGCAATGAACAGGACCCAAAACACCTCGAGATGCTACGTGCTATGATTGAGGAGTTGGGTGGCGAAGAGATTAAGAGGAAAGTGGAAGAGGATGGTCAGGACGCTGTAATCGCAGAATTGGGGGATGAGGCCAGTATCCTAAAGAAACAACTAATGGAGAGTGACCCAGAAGGTTGGGCGAAATTCAAGGAGGCGCAGGAGGTTGCACAGAGGAACAACAGTGTTATTGGACTGGCACAAACCCCACTCAGTGCATCTCACAGCGCCGTTGAGGATTGAGTGAATTTACCTTCGTAAATAGCGTTGTATATTGGGCGCGGGAGCATTGACATTGGAATTGGTTTGGAGCCGAGGAAGGCTGGTTTGTAGTATTGGGGGATTTGCGATACCTACTTCACGACTGTCACTCCCGAGGGATTGTAGATAGAGATGAACTTCATGAACTTTGATACCTTGCTTCCTTGATCAATGACCGCTCTTTTGTCTGTCCTCTCCTAGTGGAAAACTGTATTTTGAGTTCGCTCGTTATTGACACGTACACTTGGCGTAGCGGACACCTGCAGTGTCGTTGTCGCCTCGGATTGGCGGGTTATATATTACACCACATCACACTCGCACATTTATCCAGAATATCTACCATGCAGGTCCTACATGACATACACGAGCACATTATTTGGAGTGGAGGTGTCATGTCGACATCATCGTCTAGCATGCGATCTGCGAACTCAATGGCTTTGCTGTTTCAAGTATAAATGTATCCCCATGGCTAAAATACCATTTTCGCATATCTGTCCTAGTCTATGTCTGGTTGATTGTTATCTCAAACCATACTGCTGTCATCGCCATGAAGTCTTTTTTCAACCTTCATGTTCTTCTTTTTGCTGCTGCTGCTCCTGTCCATTGCGTGTTCAATTGGAACACAACTCGTTCAGTGTAAGTTGCAACTTTGCAGAACATACCGTCAAACAAAAGATACTCAATTGACCATGGCAGAATCGCTTTCGGTGATTCCTATACCTACGTCCAAGGTACAGCGGGCCGGCAGAATTACAGCTTTATCGGCGATGCCCAACATTTCAGCTACAATGCCTCGTCCCTTCTCACGGATGAGATAGTACAAAACCAAGTCTGTTCCCAAATTCTCCTCTGCCCACACATCTAACACGCCACAGATTGGCACGTCTGCCGGCGGCCCTAACTGGATCGAATATCTAACAGGATGTTACTCTTGTCTCCCGAGCAATTGCGACAAAGAGCTCTGGGACTTTGCGTTTGCAGGCTCGGATGTATCCACGAAGTAGTGAGTTGCTTCGCCGAGCTTGCAAGTGCGTGTTGGCTGATCTAAGTAGTACTGCTCTACACCACAACTTCACGGTACCGTTTGTCGACCAGATTGCTCAGTTCAATGAATATGCTCTTCCTGTATTACCCCGGCCATCGGAGCAGGACCTTATAATTGTTTGGATTGGAATCAATGATATTGGCGACACGGCGAAATTCAACTTCACTGATCAGAAGGTTACCTCATTCCCGCAGCTATATAGGAGTATTGCGGCAATTGAGTTTGATGCTGTGGAGACACTGTATGAGGCTGGTTATATCAATTACCTGTTCATGAATCTCCCGCCTCTGGAGCGAACCGTAAGTTGCTATGAATTTCTTTTTTTGTTTTGTTGCTTTCTGTTTTCCTGTTTGATATCAAGCTGCAAGTTTGGCACTGTCACTCGATCTCTATACCAGCTTCTCAACTAGTCTTCACTATTGCTTTTCTGATACTTTACTAATATATCGTAGCCACTAAACGTGAAAAAAGCAAATCCGCTGCCGAACAAGACAATGGTCGCGGATTATAATACTGCAATTAGGGCCACAGCAAACAGCTTCCAGCAAAAGCACCCAGATACGTATATTCTGGAATTTGACACTTACACCTTCCTGTCAGGAATCCTCGAAGATCCTTCGTCATCAGGCATTCTGAATACGACGGGTTACTGTCCAGAATATGATGCACCTGATATTGCAACTAATTATGCCGCTTATGGCTGCCTCCCTATTTATGAGTACTTCTGGTACAATACTGGTCATATCACGTACCATGTTCACCAGTTGTTAGCTGCTGCTGTACAAAAGTATTTGATTAGAGAGAGTATGACCGTCGGACCCAAAAGTGAGGAGACATGAAATGGACTCGTTTCAATAATCATTTTAAGATAGCTGTCCTAATTATCGCGTATAGTTGACAAAAAAAAAAAATACTTATGCGAGTAGCAATATTATATTATCCTAATAACTACAAATGCACCAATTGAGAAAGCGTAGAAACGATCAGAGTGAAAGTCCTATCATGCTTGCTGAAAAGGAGTTGACAAAAGAATACTGATATATGAAACAGAGTGCACATCTAACCGGAGATTAAGCTTAATTATTTCATACTAAGGAAAGTGAGGCAGCTTCTTTAGTCTGCAGATTGGATTTATCAGACAGTGCTGGAGCCCATAGCATCTATCTGCTGAGACGTCTGGATTGTAGCTTTATGTCGACTATAAATATATATGTTCTCATTGGTTTCATTCTCGCCAGCTTTATTTACTGCTAATAGAATGAACTAAGGCATTGGCAAGATCTGAGAAGATGTCTATTAAGTCTTTTTCGGGGTCTAAAGGTAGCCATAGTAGTTTCTCGTCTTCCAAACTCGTCTGCCCTGCTTTTCCATTAATGTCATATGTATTGTCCTCTTTGTTTGTACGCTTGAAATCTTTTTCGAAAGTCGACTGCCATGGTTATAATCTATGACCTCGCTAACGAATGTGATAGTTCATCCATTATGCTACAGCATAAAAGTATTAAACCGGCGAGCGTGCTTGTTAGCTTCTAACAAAGTAACCGAATCCGGAAGCTTGGAGCAAAGTTCATTTAGAAGACGTGTAGTAAATGAGGTTCGAATGTTTGAATGACTCCTCAGCTAAGGATCATAACGGATTATTGTTGTTAGCAGGCAGCTATAGATACAACATAGGAGGGGACAGTTTAACGGTGGAGTCTTCTGCAAAGAAATTGACTCTCGTCACAGCAGCCCACGCTTTGGCACCGATGAGTTGATAGAAAGCATAAAATAAGTTGGCTACGATTGTAGTATCTCGCATGTCATGCATGTTAGTTACTTCACCAACATAACTCACTCCTTCATAGTTTACTAGTCCAGCAAGATGCAACGATAAGCGCGGACTTGGCTTCCGTAGCTCTTTGACTAAACGCGGTACATGTGGTCTAGATTGTTGGTTGTATCTGGTACTGAAAACAACTAAGTCTACCTATCATAAGGGGAGAAAAATTTGCGCAGAAAAGAAGACTCATGCCCCTGGATGACGAGTGCGGTATTCGAGGTGCTTATATTTACGGTTCGTGCTCATATCGTCGGGCTGCCAGTCCGCAAGAGTGTTTGTGATCGCGACCACATTTACGAATTAATCCAATACGTCACTGAGAACCACCAATTTCTGGGGGCTGGATCATCCACGTGACTCTCGAAGGAATAGCTTGAAGCCATCCGAAGTGCCGCAGTGCTGAAGCCATCAAAGCTCGAGAGAGAAAAAAGAAACACACCAAAAGCATTTGCCGATAGCCTCGCTTTTACACCATCATTTCAACTGCTTCGATCTCATGATTCGCACCTCCCAAGACTTCGGTCTCAAATCTAGTTACATGGGTGCGCGGAACACCAGCTACACAACGCAAAAGCAGATCTTCATCAAGCGATAGTGGACCTGGCTTTCTACCCCGGCATTTACCGAACGTCCTAGACAACTCTAAGATGTCAGTTTTGGCTCAACGGAAACGTGATGCCTTGTCAAATGGTACCAATCGTACAAAATCTAGGAAACCGAGAAACTTCAATTGGCTATCACCTATTCCGCCGGACGATATCACCCCTTTTCAGAAATTTGTTAGGGAAAAGACGGTTTTGGGCCCTCTTGGTGCCATTGAGACATGGCCAACACAGTTGAGACGTAAGTATAATTTCTTTCAGTCAAGGATTGGAGTTCATATTCGTATTTGCAAGTCATACACTCTTTGCAATGTACTCTTTAGTACCATGTTTTCATCAGCTTCACCTTCGCCATATTATGAGAGCTATATTGTAATTCTGTTTTATCGTGTTATTGGGCGTTCATTTACGAATGCTTACACTGGATTTGGATATGCACCAACTCTCCTTATTTCACGTCCCCGGCTTGATCGCAAGAAGTTTAAGTTGCTCAAGTCCCCTTCATTATTCTGGCTCTCGCAATCATCTTGGCCAGATAAACGTTTGTGAGCTAGTCTACCTGCAAATCTCTCATCATCCAGACATCTTGAACTGTCGTATATGATTTGGTAGTCCACAACTGCCCCCAATTTTCAAGCAGCTTGAATCGATCAAATTCATCTGAGTTGATCCTTACTATTTTTTTCCCTTTCTTTTCTTTCCCGCTCTTTACCGAGAACAACTTCAATTGCATCGTTGATGACACTGACTTGGCTTGGGTGTACAGAATTGGTACTTATTATGGTTGCGGACCCTGACCCAAGTATAATATATTGGAGTCAAAATCCCACTATTTCGATATACAATGAAGCATATACGCATCTAATTGGCCAAAAACATCCAGAACTGATGGGTCAGGATCCGAAAGTGCATTTCGCTGGTATGTACTTAAGCTTGCAAATTGTATTCATAGGCCTTTTCATAAAACTTGCTGACAAATGTATAGAACTTTGGGATCCGTTCCAAGAAATTTTAGAACATGGAGAGGCAACTGGAGAAACACACATAGGAGGCAATCACCCACTATTCTTATATAGACATGGTTTTCTGGAGGAAGCCTACTTTAGCTTTAAGTTCGTCCCAATTGTAAGAGACGATGGGGATGTGACTGGAAGCTTGGCCACAGTTGTTGAAAACACTCGAGAAATCCTTAACGAGCGGCGTCTTCAATCTGTTCAAGCTCTTGGCCGATATATGGCAACGGCAAAAGACATCTCCGGGTTGTGGGCCCAAATGCTTCATGGCTTAGAATCTAACATATATGATATACCTTTGGCTCTCCTTTACTCTGTAGAGGGGCCTGGTGATTTCAGCGATTTAGGTTTGGAAAACTATTCGCCAACAAGAACAATCTGCAAGCTTGAAGGCGCTATTGGTGTCGAGAAGAACCATGCTTGTTCCCCCTTGTTCCTGGATATTGATAAAGGCACCGATAGTCTCGCAGCTGCGTTTCGAAATGCTACTTCGTTTTCAACCACCGAGTCAGGAGGGGTACTAATTTCTATCAAAGACGGAACTCTCCCCGCAAACTTACTAGACGGGATCAATTGGCGTGGTCATGGCGCCATCGATAAGGCCGTTGTTTGCCCAATATCGAGCACTTCTTCTCGGGTGGTTCTTGGCTACCTGTTCCTCGGCTTGAATCCGCGGAGACCTTACGACAAAGATTATCAGAACTTTGTACAGCTCTTGACAATGCAAGTAACAACGCCACACGTCTCAGCCTTGTTGTTGAGGGAAGAATTGAGGCGACGCCAGTCGGTTGCTCAACAAGCTGCAATTGACAAGGCTCAGCTGTCCCAGCAATTAATGCAGAAAACCCAGGATTGGGAAGAAAGTCAGATCAAGTTTAGTAGATTTGCAGAGCGTGCCG
Organism: Allantophomopsis cytisporea; assembly: GCA_024752435.1. NCBI lineage: Eukaryota > Fungi > Ascomycota > Leotiomycetes > Phacidiales > Phacidiaceae > Allantophomopsis > Allantophomopsis cytisporea. The sequence goes on from CP103024.1 coordinate 1,141,031, forward strand.
AAGTCGGCCTGACGATCATTAATCCGAACGGCGTATGTTCATTTTCTTAAGTCTTGTTTTTCCTTCCAAGTTATATAATCTTCCTGATCTCGAGAACAATACCCAGATGCAAGATTGCTCAAATATTGATAGTCATTCTGGACTTCCAACTATTCTCACCTCCACAACTGTTCTGATACCAAGGAATATTCTTGGCTTCAAGTTAGCTGTGGGCTTGGTAATTGTTTTTGGACTTTGCAATTACTCAGGCTCCAGAACAATTCTGAGGCCGATAATTGCTATAAACTAGTACTGATTATTACCACAGAAAATCCTGTATGCCAATGAGCGTTGGTATGAGATCACTATGCATCCTAAAGAGAACCCAGACGCGGTGTCCTGGATGGATTCACTAATCGATGAAGACAAGTTACTGGTTACTAAGATGTGGGATCGACTGCGGAGTGGCAAACCCGTCAGCTACACGGCTAGACTCAATAAAGAACGACCAGGCCAAGCAGGAAATGTAGCAGTTCTATGCTCTGCTTATCCGGATGTGGATGAAAATGGACAGGTCGTCACAATTATGGGCTGTCTCACAGACGTTACGGAACTAAAATTAGTCGAGGCCCAACTTCGAAGTCGAACGCTAGAGCTCGAACAAAAAGAACATAAGTGGAGAGACTTTGCTGCTAGAGCTCCCATCGGTGTTCTACAGCTCAGTGCTGACTATGAATTGGAATTTGCCAATGAGTCATTTTATACGATCACTGGGCATGATCGTAGCACATACGGTCGCTTATCTTGGCTCAACGAAGTTATAGAGGAGGATGCATTTAGTTTAAAGAGGATTTTTGACGATCTACTCACTTTTGATGGACCGATAACGCTAGAATTCAGGCTCAAGAGATACTATAAGCGGTCAAGACGCGAGAGCAAGACAAGAACCACGATATTGTGTTCTTTGCATACCTTGATGGATGAGGAAACGGGAAAGTTGAAACAGGTTGTGTGTTGGTTTACTGACATATCTCAGCAAAAGTTCGCAGAGGATGTCTTGAGGGGGAAAATGGATCAGGCAATCGAGATGAAAAGACAACAGGAAAACTTCATTGACCTTACATCGCACGAAATCAGGAACCCAATGTCAGCTGTGCTTGGTTGTGCTGATGAGATCACCTCATCATTGACCGAGTACAAATCGGCGATTATGAAGAACATGCCCAACAATTTTGGCAAGACAACTCTGACTAAGATCCTCGACAATACCATAGATGCGGCGGAGACGATTGCCTACTGCGTTCTTCATCAGAAGCGTATCGTTGATGACATCCTCACATTATCTCGACTGGACTCGGACCTTCTTGTCATAGCTCCAGTTGCAGTCCAACCATGTGCCTTAGTCAAGGCAGCACTTCGTATTTTTGATGCAGAGATAAAGCGGGCCGAAATTGATATTCAATTTGAAGAGGACCCAAGTCTCAAGTCACTAGCTGTGGACTGGGTCATGGGCGATTCTTCAAGGATCCAACAGATATTAATCAATCTGTTAACAAATGCTATCAAATTCACCCGCTTTCAGCCCAAGAAGCAGATACGCGTTAAAGTCAGCGCACATTTGAATCCTCCATCTTCGTCACCGAGTGGAATCAGATTTGTGCCGAGGAGGGTCGAAAGAGAGGATCATACGTCACGTGACGAATGGGGCAATGGAGATTTTATATATCTCTCAGTTGCTGTTCAGGATAGTGGTACTGGTCTCACAGAAGATGATCGGAAGCTGTTATTTCATCGATTCTCACAAGCCTCGCCCAAAACCCATGTCAAGTATGGGGGATCTGGGCTAGGTCTCTTCATCTCCCGACAAATTTCAGAAATGGTATGTACCGCCCAACTCTTCGTCTCATTGTAAACCTTCTGATAGCCTATGCAGCACGGTGGAGAGATTGGCGTAGAGAGTGAAGCTGGTAAAGGAAGCACCTTCATGTTTTATATACGATCACGTCGCACTAAAGCGCCACCAAAAGCCATTGGTGAAGCGAATATGCAGATCTCTGCGCTGGTGGAGGATAGTGTCAGGGATTCCTGTGGTGCTGGACTATCAAGACGAGGCTCAGACGCTCAAGTTCTTCCAGTGCGACCAGCACACCCTGAACCTATTGTACCAGTTCAGATCGCGCCAAAGACGACTAGTACTCTCGAGATTTTAGTTGTGGAGGATAATCTTGTCAACCAGAAGGTAGTTGTAAAACAACTTAGTAAGTTCTCTATTCTTAGGCCTAAGGATCAAGTGTGTGTAAATCGCCAGCTTTTGGTCATCGAGGAACTGTTGAATTTTTGAGGCCATAGCGTGGGTTGGAGCCGTCATGATCTTTGTTTTAAAACTTGTTCGATTGTCTATCGTTCCTATTCTGAGGCTGGAGGGTGTCTGTACACTACTAATGCTCTGCAGGAAGTCGTGGTTGTTCAGTCAATGTTGCGAATCACGGTCAAGAAGCTCTAGAATTCCTTGAGCGCACGGCGTTCTGGAACAACTCCGAAAATGGCATCAAATTATCTGTTGTACTGATGGACCTAGAGATGCCAATCATGGATGGTCTTACAGCCGTCAGAAAAATTAGAGACCTGCAAAAGAAAGGGTTACTTTGCGGACATGTACCTACCATCGCTGTGACGGCAAATGCACGTCCGGATCAAATCAAGATTGCTATGGATGCTGGAATGGTAAGAAATTCACCTCTTATAACCCTTGTTAAGAAGATTCTCATAATTGTAGGATGATGTAACAACAAAACCGTACCGGATTGGCGAAATGTTAGCGCAGATAAAAAAGTTGGCGTACAGACATGAGTAGTATATTCAGCCTGGAACTGAGCCAGGTTTAGGTGATGTGAGGCGTTTAGCATTTGTTACTTTATATCGGATATCTTGGGTCCGGATTAGCAGAAGGGACCTTGTTCATGTAAAATAGCCTTGAGACTTGGAATTATGTATGGTGAGAAGCTGCATACGCTTATTTCAAGCATGATATCAATAGATAACAAGGGCTATCTTTGCATTTAGGAAATTATGATGTGTTCAATGTTATCGCCAGCCATATCAGGATACACAGAAATTAAGTACGAAGGCTTCACAGCCTCAAATGGGATGGGATGAAACATTGTTAAAGTGAAGCCTTACCGTGAAATTGTATGAGCAACAATAAATGCGGTTGCTATGGCCCCAAAGACTAGGCCTAGCTATTCAGCTTCATAAGGCCCTTACCTTCTCCGCTAACCCTGAATTTTCGAACAGTGGACAATGTTTTGAGCTCAGCAGTGTTCTCATAGAGGAGCTATATGTTGCGAAAACTCAGCCATCTCGTACCGGATTGGCAAATTGCCATGGTGGTGATGTGACTAAATAGGCTTAGCGCCTATTGAAGGACGCCAAGAAGTAAACATTGGGGGAGGAGCCGCTGAGCAACTTCCATCATCGCGACAACGATTAATGAACCCCACGACGCGCCTCACTCCACATCGCAACGATATCTTCCAGCACCAACACACTTTTTACACCGATTCCAACCCTGTTATCGCGTAGAGCACTTCGATTGAATCTGGGCGTGACGAGCTGCAAACGAGATCTTCTTTGACGAATGCGCTGCTCACCTTCCTTGACATGACCACCATTCTTCAGATCAGACCTCCTTTGGAATCGATGAGCATGAACGAAAACTCCAACCGCCGCAGGAGCACGCGAGTCGAAGAGAAAAGAAAGAGCACAGGTAAGTTAGGCTTGATACTGGCGCAATTGCGTTTGTGTCTTTCATGATGCTGGTCAAATCGGGACTTCTTAACTGACAGTGAAGAAGCTTCATATACCGAAAATGATGGAGATTTTAATTTCACGCGTGCACCGAAGCGAAGAAAGGGAGAGACTGTACCCGCAATCGCAGAGGAGCCGACACAACTTGCAGCAAAGAAAGCTAAAACATCTACCAAGCAACCTATAGTACAACCCGATGAACCACGGACAACAAGGAAAAAGCCTACACGGCGGGCGATGGATTTTGCGACACCAAAGCAGGAATCGAAAGACCCGATCAAAGTAGTCAAGAGAGCCACAAGACGGAGTACGCGTTTATCCGGAGATGGCAATGATCCTCATAGCGAAAATGATCTGAATGGGAGCAAGACCGTGGAAGAGGATAGTGTGGACATGGTTGGTGGAAACAGTGCGAATGCGACGGGGTCAATATTGGATTCAACCTCAGAGTCTACGATGATAGCACTTCCATTTAGCGATACGCCTGTCATAGATCGAAACAAAAAGTTACGACGGAAGGGAAGTGTGGGCAGAAGGAGTAGTTTGGGTTTGAGAGGTCGAAGAGCAAGTTCTCTCATAGACAATGGTCGTTCTGCAATTCCACATCGCGAAGTGGAGGTTACCGAGTTCTACAAGCATATTGCTGCGGATGGCATCAGTGAGCCGAGGAGAATGAAGCAATTGCTCACTTGGTGTGGGGAGAGAGCTTTAGGAGAGAAGCCGGCTCATGATCAGCCGGATAACTATGCTCGCCAGATTGGTAGGTTGGGTCTATGAAGCTTGGGAGACATATACTGACTCCTTACAGCACGTGCGATTGAGGAGGAACTACTAAAAGACTTCTCGAATCGATCTGACATGTCAGATTGGTTTAATCGAGAGGAAACTGTGCGGCCGACGATTGTCAAGAAACCGAATCCTAAAAACATCGAGAATTCCGAGAAAATCCAGGAGTTGGAGGAAAACATCAAAAAGTACGCGACGTCACAAATTAGAAAGACCATAAGCTGATCATTTATAGACTACAGTTGCAGCGTACAGAATGGAAGAATCTCACGAAAGCACCCCCGTCTCTTCCGCCCCTTCTCGATAAAACGAACCAGCCGCCTCCTCTCTCTTCGCTTGATGCATCCCTTCTTGATCCTGAACAAGCAGCTATTCTTTCCCAGCTCCAGTCCTCAAGTACAGCTTCCGAACTCCTATCTCGGACATCATCACGCCTAAAAGCGATACAAGGCTCATTAGAGTTCAAGATCGACCAATTTGCTGATGGAGTTCACAAACTTGAGCAGTATCGCGAGACCGCCGAAAAAGTGGCGAACAAGGTCTTGGCCTTGGGCGCCGTTAGATTGGAAGAAAGAAGCACGAAGGAAAAAGAGGCAGCAGGGTCACGCGATATGCCAGTAAAGGAAATTCTGAGGACGCTGAGTGGCATCCTGCCCGAGAGCGGATTGCCTTAGTTACAAGAAGTTGATGTGTTAATGAGATTGTGTTAGTGAGCTGGCATTGATGAGGGCGTTTTTGCTTATGGTGGAATAGGTGGTTTGCATGGCCGTTATGAGCGTAGGCCGGCGTCTGGGTGGGTTTCAATTGTACAGTTGTGATGTGGATACAATACAATATCAGTGCTTGCTGCTACTGATTTGACTGTTTTTGTAGATTGTATGCTGGGATCATGCGTACACTTGGTGATTTGAAGAGTATTGTCCGTGGTATGTATCGTGACTAATCGAGAGAAAAGGTCCGTTTATGATAACCCCAACTATAGTGGTCTAGTTGCACACACAAGTGCAACTGACCTTGAAGTATAAGAACATATGTAGGTATTTCAAAGAGGACTGCTCTGTTACTAACGTTGTAAGGACTGGCTGCTGTTGGGTGCAACCTGCCCCTGATTGATTAATAAACTGACAGGCGTGTCAATCCTATCTTACTTCGATATATTCTCAGCCTCATGTTTTTTTGGGTACAGCAATCATAACTGACGCTGCAACTCTATTCTCAGGAACTTAGTAGTCCGCGTCAAATACTGCAAGGGTCCTGTAATCGCGCGTAAAGCATACAAGATCCTCCGTACGTTGTACTCAGTCAACCAATGCTTCAGGAAGTCGCTACACAGTGTAAGCATGTCAGTACCTCGGCATCTTTATTTTCACGAATGATTACTCTACCGTTTTACCTTCCTGTGCGTGCCCTTCATCCTTTGTTTTATGACCATCACTACCCAACTCAACCCCAAAAACAGGATAAAGCATCATTGCGTGTGCTGATAACTGATATTGCCGGTCGGCCGTACAGGAAGCGCGAATGGCGAGCCGCGAAATGAGATCGCGGGGTGATCACTAAACACATCGAAACTTTGTTGTTTGTCCGCTAGATCATTCCCATACCTAAGGAAAGGTTGATTTACGCTTCCGACAGCCTCTTCCAGCCTACTTATGACTTATTGTTAAGTAGCACAATATGAGCAATGAATTAGTCGTTAGCATGTCACGAAGAGCGAGAGGTTTCAACGACTAAATAAACTACGTCTGAGGTGGTGTGAACACCTTTTGTACTGTAAACTTCACCAGCTTTCTTTGCTTTCTTTGCTTTTTTCATCCTCATCTCCTTGCTTCGTTTCATTACCCTAAAGCCATACATGCCAGCTTCTCCCAGACATCGGGCGCTGTTGCTGTCGCTCTCACTAAGTACGAAACGCCTCTCTGTGCTGGTGTATATTCTGCGTCCACATAAAACCTCCATACTACCCACTACCTTAGACACTTAACTCGTAACGGAAAATCACCTCGGTGCTTCATAATTGCTGTATATTAATCACTTCCCTCTTCTACAAATCTCTTTTGTCAGCAACAGGCATCGGATCCATGCACTCCGTTTCGCCGTTCCGTACATGATTCAGGATTGTATTGAAAGATTGTGATTTGGGACAACGTTCTTGAAGAGGACCATATAAAGCCTTTATATTTGTGTTGATGATACATATGCACCTTTTTGAAGAACTGGGCTGTGTACTCGAGAGAACGATAGACACATAACGAATTTTCTTGAGAAGAAGAGTTTCAGTCTCGACATGTCTTCCATTCCGGACCTTGAGAAGCAGGATGACGATCAATCCCAAACTGGATTGCAAAACATCGAGAGAGAACACTCAGAACAGAAATCAAACGCACCACTAGACTGGGACGGTGAAAATGATCCCGAAAATCCATGGAACTGGACTTTAATCAAGAGAGTATATCATATTATACCTCCTGCTATCATCTCGTTCACAGCGTTAGTAGGAGTCAATCAGGCTTGTTCTTCTCGTATGGCTAACATTACATAGGACTTTTGGGTCCTCCATATACAGTCCAGCAGTGCAGACTATTGTACGTGACTTTGGCGTCAGCACAACCGTAGCCATCCTTCCCTTATCATTTTATGTTCTGGCATTGGGATCTGGTCCTATGCTTGCAGCACCCCTCTCAGAAACACATGGCAGGCACATAGTTTATTTGCTTTCAGCTCCACTTGGAGCGCTCTTCACTCTCGGGGCAGGCTTTTCTAACAACATAGCATCGCTCTGTGTCACTCGGTTTTTTGCCGGGTTATGTTACAGTCCCGCACTTGCTATCGGAGCCGGCACCATTGCAGATGTTCTCAAGCCACAGGACAGGGCCTTCACAGTCATCTACCTCTTGATGCCTTTTCTCGGACCTGCCCTAGGGTAAGTTTACCCCCTTCTCAGCCAATCAATACTGACATCTCAGCCCCGTCATTGGCTCCTTCGTCGTCGTCCGCAAATCCTGGCGCTGGACACAATGGACTCTAATATTCTTCTCCATCGCAAGCTTCATCAGTATTCTCTTTATGAAAGAGACATACAAGAAGACTATCCTCGCAAAACGGGCTAAGAAGCTAGGAATTCCACCACCACCAAGTCCCTTCCCGAACGCGTTTGCCAGAATCAAGTTCCTCATGAATGTCACACTCATCCGGCCAATCCATATGCTTTTCACGGAGCCTCTAGTCGGCTTCCTGAGTCTCTACGTAGCATTCAACTTCTCCATTCTCTTTGCGTTCTTTGCCGCCTTCCCGTACGTCTTCGAATCGCAGTACAACTTCTCTCAAGAAGAAGTCGGCCTCACATTCCTCGCCATCGGCGTTGGCTGTCTCCTCGCTGTGCCCACAGTCATCATCTGCGACAGGTGTTTCTGGCAGCCACAATTCCGCCTCTCACATGATACCTCGCACCCTGGTATTGTCCCACCAGAATATCGCCTCTATCCGGCAATCATCGGCGCGTTTGGTATCCCCATCAGTCTCTTTTGGTTTGCATGGACGGCGAAACGTAGCGTTCCATGGGCAAGCCCTGTCGTTGCAGCGGTTCCGTTTGGCTGGGGCAATTTATGTGTATTCTGTGCCGCTGCAATGTACTTGGTCGACACTTATGCCGCCTTGAATGGCGCTTCTGCTATGGCGGCTAATGGACTCCTCAGATATGTCTTTGGCGCAGCGTTTCCGCTGTTTACTTTGCAGAGTAAGATCCCCATTTTTGATGGAATAGACGATTTCGTGTATATGAATTGTACTAATGGATATAGTGTATCGTGGCCTTGGTATTGATTGGGCTACCTCCTTGTTAGGCTTTATATCCATCGTATTGACGATTGTGCCGTTTGTACTTTTTAAGTTTGGACCGCAATTGAGGGCCAGGTCTAGTTATGACACTATCAAGACATGAGCGTCTGTTAAGTATCATTGTTTTGCTTCTTAACAGAGAGGAACACAGTTGAACCATAAGTTGTCAACTGAATAAAGGGAGAGAAGTGGGCTTGGATTTTACAAGTTGATAGTAAGAGCAAGGCGTTTTTTTTTTCTTTTTGGCGTTCTAGCATACCATAGCTTTGCATCACATTGGGTGTTTGAGTACAATTGCACGATTTATAGACTGTTTGTCTGTTCTCTTAACCCCTGTATCAAAACTCTTGTCATGAGATCAAGGAGTACGCAATGAGAACAATGATATAGTCAATAATTTGCGGGGACGGGGGGTGCTATTAATATCGCACTTGAAGACCTGAATTCCTCCGAGAGGCTATTCATGTCTTCATCACTTACCTCTGACGCGGCATGCCTAGCCCACGATGCAAGTTTTCTCTCTCCATCATTCATTTTGACCATCTTCGCGTAATCAGAACAGTTGTTGCTATGAATCATTGTCATTTCCTTGAATAGGTGATATATCTTCAAGAGCCCCATGTTTGGGAATCCATTTGCCCCCCCCATCAACTCCCATCCAAACCTTGTCAATGTACGTACTACTCAGTCACGTACTATAGGATCGTTCGGTTCATGTTAATACACTTTGAGCCATAGTATCTAATATAATCTGTGAGCCTCGACTTATAAGCTTGGCTGAAGAGAGGGAGAGTTTGCATTCATTGACCTAGACAAGACTATCTTCATGAACAAGAACACACGTCTTGATTCTGGACAAAGTAGACTACATAAGTGGTTTCAGTGTCTTTAAGGTCGTTCAGCAACAAGAGATCTCCAGGACAATGAACATTCGGACGTTGGAATGTGCAATGTATCAGCTGCAAGCGACAGGGACGCCCATCTCAGACATTCTGGCTAGTAAGAAAATGCAAGTGGCAGAAAGCATACAATTCGAAGGAAAATTCCCTAAGGAATGGGAAAGCTGAGAGCCCAATTATGAGGAAGGTAGTAGGTACATTTAAAGGTCAAATCATGTTGCTGGTGCACATCGAAAAGGGGGAGCAGAATCATACTTTAAAAAGATGGCTAAGCAAATACTGTCACAGAGCAGCTGGGAAAGACCTGCTCTATAGTTTCATCTCTGAAGGAATGAATTACTGTGAATTACTGCTGGATATGGTGCTGCAGCGGGATCTGAGAATCACGGCCCATCCCTGAGGTGAAGGAGTTTGCCCTGCTCAGATTCGCCTGTATCGGCACCCCTCTGACGAAGAATCGACGTGGATGGCGGTTTCTAAAAAGAACTCAGTTTTAGAAGAAACTGCATTGAGGATTGAAGTGGTCTTCTAAGGACAGAATTTCGAGGCCGACAAGGAGTCCATTCAGAAGAACTGGGACGAGCATGGTGCTGCTGAACAGTAGATGACCAGTAAAGGAGAAGAATACTGCCTTCAAATTGTGGTTTTAGTATTGGTAGATTATGTACAACCAAAACTCTCTGTGATGAAAATCTTCCTTACTGTTACAACAGATCTGCCATTGCACATCAATATACTCAGCGTTGCGGTCGTGCGATTTCTCTCTCTTAAAGTAGAACTTACAGTTATGAGAAATCCATGATCATCTCAATGAAAAATGACTAAGGCAAATTTGCTTTAGTCATCCGATGAACATTAATATTCGGATATGAACGATGTTTAATATTAGATATGTTAATGTTAATCATAGACAAGTGCAGTGTATAAGAAATCAATAGGATTTGATTATAGCACACGGTACATATTCACATATGATGTGTATTCATCTCGATATATCATATATCAGCCGCTCGGAGCATTCTGATGAAAGCCTCCTATCTATATCAAAGAGAATAGAAGGGACTTTCTCCTCTATTGACTAAAAGATTCAGTTTGACAACATCGAATTCCAATAGCGTGTGATCCTGCGCTCATAAACCAAAAGTTCGCGCAGAGAGCATTAGCCAAGCCTATGGCCAAGTAGAAAAGAAGACGTGTCGTTCATAGAAAGTGCAGTCAGATGCTTCCATTCTCATGCATTCAGCGGAGAAGAGGGTTGCCATGGGATCTTCATGAATCTGGTGATCGACGCCAAATGCTAGGATATGCCGCAGCAGCATGAACCTATCAGTGAAGTGCTTGTATCTGAAATCCCCGTGGGGAAATGACAAAAAGTAATGAGAAATGCTTTAGAAAGCTGGGAGTCTGAATGTGCTTATCCAATAAATAGAGGAACGCCTACGCCTGTGAGGCTTAATCAGGGATTTGTAGTGTAAGACCGAGTGCGTGCGGAGCAATTCTAACACCGCACTCGCTTGCATTGGTCACAGGTTTTGGTGCGTGCCAAGAACACCAAGATAGATATAAAAACATCTCTTCCTTACATTCATGCTGTTGCTTGGCCTTCTTGGCTAGGAAATGCCAAGTTGATGTTGCTGCTTGACTTCGAAGTTGCTTCGATACTACCTACATACATGCTTCAGTCTCGTCTGGCGGCGCGTCGCTTGTCGCGACTGTATTACCTTTCCAGCGATACGGAGTAATGCCCGAGATTAATACGCTTTGATTGTTCCTATGTTGGAAAATCTTAGTCTAACTAAAGTAAGGATATCGAGAATTATATGACTAAATAGAAAGACAGGACGTTTCCTCCTTCCTCACGCGACCCGACGAGCGAAGAAACTACATACGGGCGGAACCGCTTGTGGGTCAGGTAGCGGCTTCGACTTAGGACTGTGGTCATCTCGGTGTTGGATCCGATTACTACCAACCAGGTCTTACAACACCCTTGCAATGAGAACATTCGCCCAAGTGCGAGGTGCGAATCTTTGCCCGGTTCCGCTAGGATCGTGCTCTCAACCAGAATTTATCAGAAACTCCATCGGACTTACACGATGGCCTCGCGTCCCCCCATTCTCGGGCTCTGGATTTTCCCACCATCAACATTTTATCGTGTGGAGAGAGACAGAGAGGAGGGAAGAAGGGAGATGAAGAGTAGGGAAGCGAGAGACAGACGTGAGAGAGCCCATCGTGTGGGAGATTTTAGCAAGTCTGGTACAGATAAGAGCTGTGCCTCGGCCCATGAACAAGCAAGATATGTCGGCGAACATCTCAGTCAGCCTCGTACGAAGTGCGCTCGAAAAGTAGGTAGTTGATAAAGATCTCACCATCTTGAGATCATCTTTTCCTACGCAAAGCGATGGTAAGCCGGTAACACCGCAGCCTGATCCTTCTGCGGAACATGTATGTATGTACGTACGAATGCCGTATCCCAGTAGCGGAGTGAGTTTTGAGGTACCACCACACCAGGACATACCAAGAATCTTCCTTTCCATGCAGCTTTTCATCTTTCGCTTCTCATTCACCTGCCACACCAAAAGCCGAATTGCACCCTGTTCGATGCTTCTCCAGCCAATTGGTGTGGTATTCTATGATATGCTTGGTGGAGGTATGTATTGCCTGTGAATGGTGGAGGGCGTCGCCTCTCAAATCATATGCGCCGCATCATCTATAGGGTGGGTAAAGCAGCAGGCGATGACCGTGCCACCCTGTCGCATCGCCTTCTAGAACTTCATTTGCATTGCAGTGAAGGGCATGGAAGCACAGGCACAAGTACAACATACGAGAATACAGCTGGTAAGCTGCAGATCGGGTCAGCCCAGTGCAGCTATCTACAGGCCATCAACTGCAACAGGGAAGGAGCACACCACGACACTATTGCGCTTGTTCGAATGAATCAAAAGAAGTTCTACCTTTGCCGCAGATACATAGATACCTCGCTGCATTCCAACATGCAATGATACGGGGTCTGTAGTTCCACGGCGCGCGATGAGGGTCCATCAGCGAACGTTGGACATCGACTGACCGTCGAAATTGCGCCTTGTGGGTACGCCGTTGATGGTGATCCAATAACTACTATGAGTGACCGAAACAACAATTGAATCGGGACAGCAATGTCAACTGCTCTCCGTAGGGTGGTCGGTCAGGTAAATTCCAAAGTCCATAATTGGATATATTCATACTGAAGCGGCTTTATACAGCAAAAACAATGCCTCGCACATGCGCACCCTCATCCAAGCAAGATTTGATGACAAAAATAAATAACAACGCAATGTGATGCAAAAATTACTACATACAACACGGACAGGTCGTGCCATGGTGTTGGAACAGAACATCCATTCAAAAATGATCCATCCATAACCGTACCGTTCCTTATCGTCGTCGCTGCCCCGACGCTTGCACTTGCTTTGGATGCTTGGCTACGGGTACCCACTTCCCTCAGAAGCACAGGCCCAATACTGTCAATATGTCGTGTACGTTAGTGTGTGTGGTCCGGCTGCCCCATGTGCCAACCCGACGCCTCTCCCACCTGCCTCTTCCGGCAGTGGAGGTGTCTGCCGCGAGCGTGCGTATCAGAGCAGATTCGTACTTATGTTGTAATCGACCAACAACACGACCAACGCTCCTCCTCGTAAGGTAATGTGAGGATAAGAGTAAAAGAAAATGAAAGCCAAGCAATTGACACTGTTACGTCAATTCCAGCAAGTTAATCGAGATTATCTCCCCTCCAGGGTAATATACGTATCCAACAGCTCCAACAACTTAACCGACTCCAGCGTTTTGGAGAAGCCCGCACGCTCGTTGAGCTAGTCTATCTTCGTGTGGCATCACAACGCCTCTTATGGGCTTTCTCATGTGCAGCCCATCGGTCTGAACTCAGACATATCCCACCACATACCATACTGACATGCGCTGTCAAGCACCGACGGCCTGCACCTCAATCTGAAAAAGATGGTCGAGGATTTGGCGATTTACCCGCCGCCAGGCTGCATGGACACACCTTATTATCTAAAGTGAAAAGTGCGGAGATATGCTCTGATATGGAGATGATATGTAGTTGGAGCCAACATCATGCCCAGGCCTGCGAACTACAGTCTCCATGGGACGCACTCTTTTTTTTCCGGCTGGTAGGTCTCATTCGATAATAGGATACCGAAAGACCTGGAATGCGCGGACTGATTAATCTACCTATCATTTGGTGTCTCGTAAGTCGCAGCCCTCTCCTACAAACTTTCACACATACAGAGTGATACCAATCAAGGTATCTGTTTGGTTGGCAGTCATGGAGTAAAGATTGCACAAATTGATATGCTCGCGTTGCCAAGCTGAGTTAACAGCTCTATTGGCTGGAGTTTTGGGGGCAACGACAGCCCACCCTTGCTCTGTCGCGGAGGCGAATCCACTTTCCATGTCGACCCAGTACGCATAGAAGCACTGTATGCACTCGGCATGACCGCCCGACAAGGGTTACTGGAAACACGACAAGCTTTCCAATATTGGGCGATTTGCTGGAGTTTCCTTATCTAGATAGTGGTGAAAGGGTATCACAGGGTTTACGAAGCGTTCTACTCGACAGCTTGGGACCGTAACCTTGGTGAGGATCGTGTTTGATAAGTCGCAGAAGAGGCAATATCATGTTACCCCTCAGGGATACTTCTCCGAACATCGACTGGGATGATGCATACAATCCTTCTTATCGGGTTTACTATAGAAAGCATGCGTGAAAGCATGGAAAGCTATATGAAGGTAGGACAGCCCGATCTCTGCATGCTTCAGTCTTGTACGATTCTCTCGACATAAAGACCAATCTTTCATAGTTCTAAGAATTGGCATAGTCGTCGATATGGTCCTCGGATTCAGGAAGCGTGGGCATGACCCCGAGGTCACCGCCACCCGCTCTGTTCACTCAAGTGAAGATGCCGCCAGCTCCGGTAATGAGAAGACCGGCGGCATTGTTGACACGGCTGTGGCCGCTGAAACCTTGAAGGACTTCTCGAGGTTGCATCAGCTCGACCCCAACTTGCCATTGGAAGAGCTGGACCAGGTCAACGATGCCCTGAGAACCGGTGATGCGGAGAAGGAGCTTGCTATTGAGCATGCGCTCGTAGAAGATAACTCTCCTTACCCCGAGGTATGTCGACTCTTCTCTGGGGTTTATGAGCAGCTGGAACTAATACTCTTTAAAGGTTCGCGCAGCTGTCCGAAACTACGATGAGGATCTCCCGGCAAACACTATCAGAGCTTGGGTGATCGGTATGATTCTCACCACGGTCGGTGCTGGTATCAATTGCTTGTTCTCCTTGCGCAACCCTAGCATTGCTATCACGTAAGTTAGTCACCAAGTTCATTCATCATAAACTGACAACACTAGCACTTATGTCGTTCAATTGGTTGCCTATCCTCTTGGTTTGGGATGGGATCTTGTTATGCCAAACCACGAGTTCCGTACCTTTGGTGTTACATGGAACTTGAATCCCGGACCGTTCAACCACAAGGAGCACACTATCATCGTCGTTATGGCCAACGCTGCTTACGCTGGTGGCCCAATCTATGCGACGGATACTCTTCTTGCCCAGATTGTTTTCTATGGTCAGAACTTCAAGTGGGGTTTCCAGATTCTCTTCGCTTTGACCACCCAGATGTTGGGCTTTGGTCTTGCAGGAATAGCTCGTCGATTCCTCGTTTGGCCTGCTGCTGCCATCTGGCCGGCAAATCTCGTTAACACCTCCCTGATGTACGCTCTTCACGATCACAGCCCATCCGATCCATCTTTGACCAATGGCTGGAGAATCGGAAGATACAGACTTTTTTTGTATATCATGACTGGTGGCTTCTGTTGGTACTGGTTCCCAGGATGGATTTTCCAGGGTCTTTCCTACTTCGTTTTCCCAACATGGATTGCACCAAACAATGTTGTCGTCAACCAGATTTTCGGAGGATCAAGTGGTCTCGGTCTCATTCCCATCACTTTTGACTGGACCATTATTACTGGTTACCTCCAAAGTCCTTTGATTCCCCCGTGGTTTGCTATTGCCAACACTTTGATCGGTCTCTTCATCTTCGTTTTCCTCTCAGCTATTGGAATCCACTACAGTGGAGCTTGGTATTCGGACTATCTGCCAATGCAAGATTCAGGAAGTTACGACAACACCGGAAGCTCATATAACGTGTCCCGTGTTCTGACTCCAGAATTAACTTTTAACGAGACCGCCTATAACGAATATTCCCCTATTTACCTTTCAACCAACTTCGCACTCTGTTACGGTATTTCTTTTGCAGCCATCGCAGCCGTCATCGTTCACACTGCCCTCTACCACGGCAAGGAGATCTGGACTAAATACAAGCAGGCTCGCACTCAGGAAGATGATGTCCACATGCGTTTGATGAAGAAGTACCGCGATGCCCCAGATTGGTGGTACTTGGCAGTCTTTGTTGTCATGATTGCGCTTTCTTTCGTCACTATTTGTGTCTGGACCACTCACTTCACATGGTGGGCTATGATTGTCTGCATTATCATCCCCCTTGTTTGGACTGTTCCAGTCGGACTTATCCAATCTATCACCAACATCCAGATCGGTCTCAACGTGATCACTGAGTTCATTGTCGGTTACATGACTCCAGGTCGCCCACTCGCCATGATGATGTTCAAGACTTACGGTTATATCACCATGGCCCAGGCCCTTGCCTTCGTGAGCGATCTTAAGCTCGGTCACTACATGAAGGTTCCACCGCGAACGTTGTTCTTCTCCCAACTCTCTGCTACCGTTTGGTCTGCAATCGTTCAGATTGCTGTCATGAACTGGGCTCTGGGATCCATCGACAATATCTGCTCTACTGATCAAGCGAACAACTACACCTGCCCAGGAGGAAAAGTTTTCTATACTGCCTCCGTTATCTGGGGAGCTATTGGTCCACAGAGAATCTTTTCGAATGGCGCAGTCTACAGCAAGTTAATGTGGTACTTCCTCATTGGCGCTGGTTTGCCTGTTGTCTTCTACTTCGCCGCCAAGAGATGGCCTCGCTCTTCAGCCCGTTACCTTTCGGCTCCAGTCATGCTTGGTGGCCTCGGATATCTGCCTCCAGCCACAGTGTATATCTACGGTTGCTGGTAAGTTACTTCATGCATTCTAGTTCTGTACAATAGCTAACAAGTCTAGGGGTCTTGTTGGATTCGTTTTCCAGAGATACATCAGACAGAGATACACCGGCTGGTGGATGCAGTACAATTACATCACCTCTGCTGCTCTTGATACCGGTCTCCTTCTCTGCACCATTCTCATCTTCTTCACTCTTGATCTCACAGAAACCAGCCCCCCAAATTGGTGGGGTAACGTTGATGTCTTCAACACCATGGATATGCAAGACACTGCTGTCAGAAAGGTTCTCGCTCCAGGAGAGACTTTCGGTTAGTTTCATTGTAGAGATGTTTGGGACGTGGGCGAGAATCCCCAGTTGTAGGGTTATGATAATGATAGTATTTATGGGATATATACTGGTTAATGGATCTTATCCTCTCCTTGAACTTGCTCCTTGTGATTTCTGTGATACCTAGAATCTTGTGATAGGGCATGGGCGTAATCATATTGATATCCCGAATGATTACGTCAAGACTCTCACTCTGTGTGATTGACCTGGGTTATGCATGTACATACATAAACACATAGCTTACGCGGTTACCGTATCCGACGTTACATATTTTACATTACGAAGAAGTACCCACTAAAAATTCTTCGAGAATGTCCTCAGATATTAACCATACATATATAGATTAAATGGGAGGTGAGAACGTGCATAGTACATAGAGATTCGTAATGCCTGGCAAGGTTGATGATAAGACGATACTTAGCGAACACGATGTTACCATACTTACACATACAGAAGTACCAATCAACATCCTCTCAGTCCCGTCTAGATATGGCCTCCACCGGGAAGTTGTCGTTCAATGTACACGACTTTACCGACTTTCACTTGTCCTGTAAGATATCCCGTTGCACGTTTTGATGAGACCTCTCAGAAGAGGCACAAAGAAAGTCCTCGCAATATTCCTCCGTATGCGCACTTACCAAAGTGCGGGAACCCCACAATACTAAGCAGCTGACAAGCACCACACAACCTCCGCGCACATGGATATACACGGTGGTGAGATAAGAAAGAGTATGGTGGTAGAATACTTATGTCAATTTTGGACATGGACGTTAGTACAGAATATCCCATTCAGCCTACTGCTCCCGACATTTCCCCTTCCGCCCCGTCACCTCATTTGGCAGGTCCTTTGGTGCTCCACGGGAAATGGCATGTCACCAGCTCTTCAATCGAAGCCACCTCTTTCAATCGACTTATTATTGACAATATAATACCCTCCCTGTCAAGCGGCGAGCAATGAATAATGGCAAATTCACAAAGTGCCGTTGCAGATTACAACTCCTGACGCAGAGTACAAAGTCTAAATCATTGGCAATGGGACCTATTTTCCGACTCCGCCATTTCTTACTCGCTCACTCACTCACTCACTCACTCATTCTCGATCTTCATACTGCTGCTGCTCGCTACGTCTCGTTTCCTTCAGTCGCGTGGGTGCTGTACCCGTCATTGCCCATCTATGCCGTCATTATTGAATATGACGTAACGACAAATCAAAGGAAACATGAACGGCATTGACGTTTGAAACTCCATAGTTCTGTATTTATAATCAAGACACATTTGCTCGTAGACTTGGAAAAAGGAATCAATTTTGTATACCCTTTTGTTTTGCTGCAAAAGTCCTACCAAACTGCGCGCTACTTTTTGGATACTTTTGGTACCATACGGAACTGCAAACATGGCTCTTTCACAGGCTGCTGCGTACCTCGAAAAGGCCATCGGCCATGGTGATAACGCTACCACTGAGCAAGATGTGACGAATCCTGCGCGCGACCGCGCGAAGTATGCGGATCCCTCTGGTGAAACTATGAAGGCGCTTTGTTGGATGGGGAAGAACACTGTCAAAGTCCGTAAGTGATTGAATCCATAAACATGCTCACTTACCCCTCGTGATCATCTTGGCTAGTTGTGTATACCGGGTCATTGGACTAATCCGTACATAGAGGATGTGCCAAAACCACGTGTCATCGAGGATAGAGATGTTATCTTGAAGGTAACTGGAAGCACTGTATGTGGCAGCGACTTGCACTTGCTGCACGGTGCCGTCGTGGAATTGGAGAAGGGCGATATTCTGGGCCACGAGTTCTGTGGCATTGTCGAGAGTTTTGGGCCAGGTGTGAAGAATCTCCAGAAGGGACAGAGAGTCGTGGCAAGTTTCCAGATTGCTTGCGGTGATGTAAGTTGCACCTCTTTTCTGCTTCAGCCCTCATCATAATCAAAAGGCTACAGTCGTCGTCCAGTGATTTTGGTATAGGTACTAATGGCTCGCAGTGTTATTATTGTCACAAGAAACAGAGCTCTCAGTGTGAGAAGACGAGTTCGAATACTATTGAGCAGGGCATGTATGGAGGCAGAACGGCGGGTATGTTTGGCTATTCGCATTTCACCGGTGGATTTGCGGGTGGTCAGGCCGAATACGTGAGAGTGCCATATGGTGACGTGAACTTGTTGAAATTGCCAGACAGTGTACCTGATGAGAAAGGTAAGTTTTCCTGATCAACCCTGTAAAGCACGTATTGATTCCTCTAGGTTTATATCTCTCTGATGTCCTCTGTACGTCTTGGAACTGTGTTGTAGACACAGGAGTTGAAAAGGGTGATGTCGTTGCAATTTGGGGAGCTGGTGAGTGTACTATTCAGAATAAACATATCATAACTAACATACCTAGGCCCTATTGGACAAATGTGTGCAGTAATGGCTTTCATGAATGGTGCCTCAAGAGTCATCATCATTGATAGTAACTGGCGCCTGGACTATGTTAAATCAAAATATCCAAAGGTAGAAACAATCGACTTCTCCTCCTTAGCTAAGGGCGAGTCCGTCACCTCCACTCTCAAGAAGATGGTCCCTCGAGGTCCAGATGTAGCCCTTGAATGTGTAGCTGGCGAGTACGCCAAAGGTTGGGCACATTACTTTGAGCTCATGCTGGGCATGGAGACTGACTCATCGGAAATCATCAACGAAATGATCACGTCGGTTAAGAACTTCGGGCGCGTTGGCATCACTGGTGTTTACGTCGGTTACACCAACCACTTCAATATCGGCAGCTTGATGGAGAGAGGTATTCGATTAATCGGCAATGGTCAGGCACCAGTACATATGTTCTGGGAGAAGCTGTGTGGTATGATTGAGAGTGGAGAACTCGATCCTCTTCAAATGGTCACCCATCGTGTCAGTATCGAAGAGATAGATGAGGTGTACTATAAATTTGAGAAGAAGGAGGATGGCATGCAGAAGGTCTTCGTTCAGACTAAGTTCTCTGCGCCTCCTTGCGCTGGAAGTCCACCTTTGACGCTTTACAAGAAGTAACTGCACTATTATTGGAGGTTGTGCTTAACGCAGTATTTTCTTTGTATCATCTGTATAAGTATACTGGGGGAAAAATGAAGTATGGAACAATTGTCTCAATGCCTCTCTTCTTTCTACCAAATCCGGACGAGTTCCTGTGATAAGCTTTGAGTGCCAAAGACGGGACTGCTTGCGAAATACGATACACAAGGGCTTCAGAGCACGGTCTCAACCTTGTAGGTTCTCTTCCCCTCCCAAGGTGGGTTGTATTTGGGGGCGTAGTGTCTCAGTGCATGTATGCTTTGAGGTTTAGAGGACAAGATATACGTACTTCTTGCATGTACAACAAGCATAACAATCCCTATCAAGCTGAAAGATTGCTTATTATGTGGATACATGAAGGCTACTTGCCCTATACTAGTACATATCACCATTGACATTGGATCCTAAAACGTGCTAGAACACGCAAATGCCGATGGAAGTGATGAATAATGGTGTTCGGTTAGATGGAAACAGCATTCTGGTGCTCAAGTCGTAGCAGCCTGATGGCCCCTACTACAAAGTCAATCAGCCGCGGAGTCCTACCGATGAGTCCTATCGATGAGGTGCTTTCTATCAGTGTATCATCTGTGGAGTCGGCACGTCGGTTACGAATAAACCACCACTTGAAAATTGGTGATTATACAGAGGTATTCGCGTTTTGGTAGAGGAAATGAAATTCTTTGGAATATAAATATTCCAAATTGCTTATTCTAGCGTATTAATAGTTAATTTTCTTGTAAAGTTTGGGATGATCGCGAAATACCTGCGTAGTACTGTGGGAATCAACTGTTCACTCATGCTTCCTGAATGCTTTATTTGCCTTAGGCGCAAGGTGTCGAAACACGGAAAGTTTAGAGCGGATAGTAAGGGAATGGCGGAGGAGTCCCGTGGCACCAGCGTCATCACTAAGCACTTTGCCAAGGGAAGGTAGACATGAACAATAGACAAGCCGACTCCGCACTCGCAGGGCCAAAAGTTGAATGAATATTAATATATGAGTCTAATCCACTTACCCACAACCCGCGATCACGAACCCACCAGTAATATTGAAAGCATTGCCCTCGACTCCTGTTTGTTGAAGTTTTTAGCAATCTGATCCCGTACCTGGACGTTTATGTTAACAAAGCCGGAGTGCTAATCCTCCCCCACATATCCAAATGCCATGTCCGGCTCAGCGGCGGATGCAGCACCAAGCGCCTCCTCGTCAGGTCGTACCCTCAAACCTCTGAGCTGTACAACCTGTCGTGCGCGAAAAGTGAAGTGCGACAAGACAGATCCTTGTTCCGCATGTGTCAAATCGGAGACGAACTGTGTATACCCTGAGCGCGTTAGGAGGAGAAAGAATAGGAATGGTGGATTGAGAGAGCAGAACGCGGATCTGCTGAAGAGGCTGGGGCGATTGGAGGGCCTGGTTGGAAAGATTGAGAAGAGCGGCGGCGAGGGGAAAGGAAGGTCCATTTCTGTTGAGACGGGCAGTCCAGGCACTGTACAGGACCATGCCACTCCTACAGATAAGTACTTAGGGGGCGAGTTTTGGACAAGCTTTAGTGAAGAGGTATGTCATGTTCGAAGAACACCTTAATTTTTCTCGTCCTTTTTTTCTTCTGGCTTTCTTTCAAACACTTGGTATTCATGCTAAATCTACTGTCTATCTCCAGGTTCAGGGGCTACGGCACATGCTAGATCAAGCACAAGATGACGACGATGACGAAGACGAAGATTCGAGTCAGGTGGGAAGTAAGGATATTCGTTCGTCCTCAGCATTTGTTTTCTCTCCACTATATTCCCAACCCTCCGACCCTCGAATTTTGCAACCCTCAAGAAAACATATCGACCTACTCCTGGATATATTTTATACCAATGTCGACCCTATGTTCAAGATAACGCACCAACCTACAATGAGACAGGCTGTTCTTGCTATGACTGACAATCTCGACAATGTTCCTGAGGGGAAGCCAATGGAGGCCATGGCATTTGCCATATACTTCTCGGCAGTGACTAGTATGACGGACGAGGAAACCATGGAACATTTTGGGGAAGGGAAGGACATAGTTTGGGTCAAATACAGGTTCGCACTCGAAAGAGCGCTTGGAGAAGCCGACTTTCTCAACAGTACGGAACTACTGACGCTGAATGCCTTTGTGCTGTACATAGCGGCTGTCAGAGTCAGGGACAAGTCTCGCCATGCTTGGAGTCTGTGTGCATTGATGCTGAGACTCGCTCAAGCTCTTGAACTCACTGTGGACGGCAAGATGTTGGGGTTATCACCATTCGAGACGGAGATGCGACGCCGCACTTGGTGGGGTATTCTGACACTCGATATCAGGTCTTCTGAGGATCGAGGTAGTCAACCTATGGTCTTTGAAAACCTATTTACCACTGAATTACCAGCTAATATCAACGATGCGGATTTTGGACCCGACAGCATTGAGATCGTGGGAGTGGAGGGAGGAACAGAAATGGCCTTCACCCTGCTTAGCGACGAAGTCTCTAATCTTCGGCGACAACTGGATGCCCTTCCTTCTTCCGAATCCTCGGACGGTATACCGGGGAAAACGCTCGACTATCACGAACGCACTGAAATCATAACGAATTATCGACGATCACTGGAAGCTAAATACGCATATGGAGACCCTAATGACCCATTCTTAGGTCCTTTACACCTCGCAACTTCCATTGTATTTCGCATCATTATGAGTCGTATCTGGCTCTCTATCCATTATCCCTTCCAAAAACGGTACAAAAGCACGCTCCCGCCCGGCTCTATCTCTCGCACTTGGCTCCTCCAAACTGCTGTCTACAATCTCGAGCTCGAATATCAACTCCGGACCCACCCTTCCCTCCAGAGATGGGCCTGGTGGGCAGGAACTTACGTTCCATGGCACGCACTCGCCGTAGCCCTCGCAGAATTGTGCGTGCAAACCGATGGCCCGCTCGTTGACCGCGCCTGGCTGGCCGTTGACGAGGCATACACATCGCTTGGCGAGCGCGTAGCCGATACACGGAAGGGTCAGCTTTGGAGGCCTGTCACCACGCTCTACAAGAAAGCCAAGGCTGCAAGGCAAGCCAATCTCCAGACGGCGGAGACATTCGCTCGTCTTGAACTCCATAGTGACAGTTCAGTGCTTCCTCTTGCTCCTGCTCCCATCCACGACCAGCAATATACCTCGCCATTCCAGCCCGGATTCGCCAACAATGAGTTTCAAAGTCATATGCATCGGCAACCTGCTGCTTTTGATCCCTTCTCCATGCCGGTTGCCCAGCAAAACGTCGATATGTCTGGCATGGATATGTCGTTCGATCATACTGGCGTCGGTATGGAGGGGCTTGGCCAGGTGGGGATTGATGATGATTGGATGAATTCGATGGATTGGACCAATTGGAACGGCTTTGTTACTGAGGTATGTATTTCCGCAATTTGACACTTCTGTATTTCGGACTCTCACTAATATTGTGACTTTAGAGCCAGGCAGCTTCTGGAAATTGTGGCGGTCAGATGGGTATGTGGTAGGATTGAAACGTGCATAAGTATAGGGCGTTTGGGAAAAGCTAGTTATGAAGGACAGGGTTCACTGGTGTCTTAGGTGGTTCTTTCGTATGCTTATTTGGATTGGAGTGGTTAGATAAATGCGGATTTCTGTGTCTTCCCAACTCAATATTGCCTTTTCCTGCTAGAATAGACTTGGTGTTTGGACTGATTTGAGGGGTATGCGCGTGTGGGTTGGTATAATTGGACATCACTCGATAGATTGGGGGGGCTGCACTGGTATTTTCACATTTGTATGTACAAAATCTACATGACAGTAGCAAAGACTATTCTCACAGAAATGCTATTTTTATCCCAAATACTCTAAACCCGAAGCCCGAAATCCCATACATTAAACCATAGACACCTCCGTCGGTCGTTGTTCAGCAGAATAATCTGACTTCTCCGTCATTCTCCTCCCCACAGAAGTCATAGAGCTAGCCCTCGACTTCGCCATGCTAAAGAACCCTTGTTTGAGACTCAATTTCCTGCCCTCCCTCTCCGCATTGTTGTCTATGCCATCATCAAAAAGATTGTAAGATCTCTTGACGAGCTTCCAGGCTTCCATACCCACAACAAACATTACAGTAAATCCGACGCTCAGCGCCCACTCCCAAGAAATGTCGATATGCTTGAACACTGCTGTGTTCAAGCCCGGAATGTACACAGCTGGAAAAACGGACACAGCACCAATGACGACCGACCAGAAGAGGAATCTATTCTCATAGACGTCCTTGAAGAAAGGGAATGAAGATCTGGAGGCCGGATCGAGCGCAAACATGGAGCGGCGGATGTTCTTGCATTCCCAAGCGCAGATGAGTATTATCCACGTGAGTTCAACAAATACAGCAGCACGGGCACGGAAGACAGTATTGCAGGATTCACTGTAAGAGCGATTGCAGTCGTGGCCCAGGTTGCCGCCACCGACACCGTAGACAATAATAACAAAAGTCATGAGCGTCAAGGTGCCCATGATAACGCCATATACCATCATATCTATGATGATCTGCAACGTGAAGACACCTTTCTTATTGTCGTGCGGTGGACGCTGCATCACCTCTGAAGATGCCTTCTCCTTGCCCAAGCCAAAGGCGGGGAAACTACTCGTGAGCATGTTGATCCATAGAATTTGCAGAGGTGCAAGTGGGAAAACACTGAAGCCCGTGGAGTCTTGGAAACCAAGACCTGCAATTAGGAGGATGACTTCTCCGACATTTGAGCTGAGGAGATGAAGGACGAATTTTTGGATGTTGTCGAACATTCGGCGGCCTTCTCGGATGGCTGAGACGATACTATTGAATTTGTCGTCTGTGAGAACCATCTTCGCAGCAGACTTTGCGACATCGCTGCCTGCAATCCCCATAGCGATACCTACATCAGCCTTGCTGAGACTAGGTGCATCATTAACGCCATCACCCGTCATAGCCATGAAGCAGCCTCGACGACGCAGGGCCTCAATCATCTTTACCTTGGTATCTGGTGCGCAACGAGCAATAACAAGAGGTAGTTCGGGCATCGCGTCAATTTCTGCATCGCTCATATTGTCAAATTCAGTCGCTTTCTTGATTATAGATTTAGCGACTTCGGCGGGGAGAGCTGAAAGATTTCTTGGAATAATTCCAATCTCCTTTGCGATGGCAGTGGCCGTTGCCGGGTGATCCCCTGTCAACATGTGAACCTTGATGCCAGCCTCGGCGCACTCTTTGATAGCTTGCTTTGTCTCATCTCTGGGTGGATCATAAATTCCGACCTCTCCAAGAAGCTGCAAGTCCTTCTCGACTTCAGCACGAAAAGACTCATCCTTAGAAAGGTTTTGGAATTTCCCAGGCCACTTCTTCGCAGCTATAGCGAGAACACGTTGTCCTTGATCAGCCAGCATGTTCATCTGCTCTATACACTGTTCCTTGACTTCATCCGTCATCGGCTTGTCGTCGCCAATTGTTGTACAGAGATCAAGAACTCTTTCAAGAGCACCTTTCGTGAATACCATTGTCTCGTTACCGCTAGGAGAAGTGTAAACAACAGACATGCGTTTGATAGTATTGTCAAATGGAAATTCTGCAACTTGTTTCCAGCCTTGAGATTCAAGCTTCGTCTTCCCCAAATCAAATCTATAAGCAAAGACTTGAAGGGCAATCTCGGTAGGTTCGCCTGTCGTTTTCCATAAGTTGTTTTCTTGCTTAACAGTTGCCAGATTGCAGAGCGCCATGGATTGAAGGAGTCTCTTGAGCCCATGAGTCATCCTAATATCTGTAGTTTCAAACGATTTCTCCTCCTCCGTTTGAGATACCTCCTGGCCCTGGCATGCTATTTTTTCTGGGACGTTGAAAGTCAAGGCGGATGCACTTCTTTGCTGGTCATAGTCTGGCTCTGGCGTGACAGGTTTGACTTTTGGTGTAGGCGCCTGACATACATTTCCTTGAGTTGGATCAGTCGGATCCATCGAGTCTTTGACCGTAAGAATTCCAGCACCTGGGAGCCACACTTTCTTCAGAATCATTGCGCCCTGTGTCAATGTCCCAGTCTTGTCGGAACAGATGTTTGTAACTCCTCCAAGAGCCTCAAGGGCTGAGAGGTCACGAATTACCACATTTGCTCGCCGCATTACATTCATTCCTACCACCATTGTGATTGTAAGAACCGCAATGAGCGACTCTGGGATAATAGCAATACCAGTCGAGATAGCATAGACAGCGACCTCATCCGTGACATTGAACCGGTTGACGCTAAATACGATAATGGCAAGAAGAATTGCACAGCCAAAGAGGAGATATGCAAGCTTTGAAAGCTTTCGCTGAAGAGGAGTGCCTTCTGTAAGGCCAAGGAATTTTCCAATGAAGTCATATATTTGTTTGATCAATCCCGTGACAGGTGCAGTCTTTCCGTATTTCTTGTAGTTCATAGATCGTCCTGCTTTTCGTTCCTTTTTGGATGTAGAGGCAGCGATCTTGCCGACTTCTGTCTTCATTCCAATGAAGACTGCGATGCCACGCCCGCGGCCTTTTGTAACAGTTGTGGTGGAGTAGGCCATGTTAATTCTATCGCCGATACCCACCTCATACTTAGAGGCGGCCACCTTATTCTTAGAGCCTGGGATTGTGATGTTGTTTTCGGTAATCTTCTCAACTGGCTCAGATTCTCCGGTCAAACTCTTCTCATCCGTGCACAGGTTCATGACTTCAAAGAGTCTGAGATCTGCTGGAACACCATCCCCTGTCTTGAGCACACAAATATCACCCTGTGACTTCTGTTAGCAAAAGCAATCTGAAAACTTGAAACCTAATACTTACGGGTACTACTTCAGCACTTGGGATGACTTCGATCTTTCCATTACGAAGCACGGAGGCGGAGGGTGTTGAGAGTGCTCGAAGACTATCCATCTTTTTCTCGGCGGTAAATTCTTGGTAAAAGCCAATTGATACGTTCAGAACAATGACCCCAACAAGGACTCCACCTTCGATGTAATCTCCGACTCCGAAACTCAGTGACATTGCGAAAATTAATACCTATGAATACTGTTAGCTTTTGTTTGTTTCAAAGAGAGGTGTACATACCAATATCATCGCATTACTGATTTGTTTTAGGAGGATTTTGTCCCAATATATCCCATCACCGCTTTCGAGCTCATTTGCAGGGTACTTGTCCTGCAATTGAGCGACTTGGGCAGATAGAAGCCCCGTGTCGATATTCGTGTCGTATTGTTTTGCAACATCCTCTATAGAAAGGAGGAATGGATGTTGATCCATAGTGGTTGCAATTGGCATTGTAAATATTTGATAATAATAATAAAAGAACGTTCGATTCCTAATCAAGGGAATCGTAGGGAGTAATATGTTTAGTATACTCTTGAGAGGTGTGTATGATTCTGACAGCCAGATGAGGAAAGAGGAAATCACCTACTTATATAACCTACCAAATGCTTCATTATCTTTGCAAACATGTTGCCAAGATCTTGCGATGATGTTCGGCGACGGATTAAGCCATACGCCAAGAAGGAAGTTATTGGAAGCATGCATATTGACGACTTGGTGTTGATATCGGATAGCCTCAAGGTCGGGGATTCTTGGCATTGAGGCTTTGGATGAAAGCATTGGTGGAGATGGGCGGAAAGTTGAGTGGAGGTGGCGGAGGAACTTAGTGGTCTCTGGGTATGACGAAATCCGGTGGAATCTACTTGGCGGAGCGTGATGGAAGTGAGCGCCAAGGTGCATGAACATAGTTTATTGGTTGATGAGATGTGAAGCCTCGTCATGTGACATAATAGTGTCATGTATTTGAGCAACTCCAAGGAATGGCAAGGGAGGAGTCGGGAGTCGGAACTCAAGAGATGTGATGAGTGACTGTTATTGCCAAAGTGGTAGCTATTTAAGTTATCTTTAAGGGTGCCGTCATTACTGGCGGGTTGTGTTTTGTTAGCCATCATTTTAACAGCATTTGGACACGATACAATGCATAGATGAAATTTCAAATCATCAAGATATATGTTGGAGATGGAGGTGATATTCCGAAATAGTGTATAAGCATTTTGAATTATGAAGGACACAGGGCGCTTATTGTGTACTAGACAAGTGTTTTACCACTTAATATCAAGAAGCAAGGAGATAAAGTATGATCAACACATTTAGATGTATGACTGTGGCAATAATTATATGATGTGCTATTTGGTCAACTGGATAGACGTTCACAGCAAATAATTAATGGACTTTGCACACGGTATAACACTCTATGGATGATGATCTCTAACCTTGTACTTACATACCACAAATGATATTGGACAAAGCAGGCTTCTCGTGGAAATTGAGCAGCACGTACTAACATGGAAATATATATGAACGGTAAATTTGTATTGCATTCAGAGATGTGCCAACCTAGACCCTTGATGTTTGAGATAGCATTGCATGTTGAAAAGTCACGTTTATCAATTAGCTCATACAACTTGACAAACATAATGCAAGAGCAGATTTTGTTAGAAGATATCTATTGATATACATACCAACGGAATGTTCCAGTCCAACTGTTAATTATAAAGGGCCAAAAATGAAGTACACAATCCTGATAACGCCGATATACCCTGTGACTTGATGAACTGGATCCCGCATATCAAGAGAAGACAAACCTCTGTTCTTATATATCTATAAACAATTGACCAACACCACGACCTACGAACCTACACCTACACCTCTTCCTCCCATGTCCACAAAGCACCCGGCAAAAACATCTATATCCCATATCCCTGCCACTATCAAGACAACCACCCGTGGCCCCTCCCACTCTTGATCGCCACCATCAGCCCTTCCTTCCCCACAAAGCAAGACCTACCAACCTCACAGCGCAGTCCAGAATACCATCAGTCCCAGTACCACGCAGCGGGACACCCAGATCTCCAAGCAAACTTTGAAGATGCCTACAGACAAGGAAGCCAAGCACGGGAGGCGCGGAGACCTGTAGGCAGGCGCACGAACCGGGGACTCCGAAGCCCAGCACGCCTCCAAGGGCGGGCAAGAAGCACGACCGAAGCGGGGAAGGCGAAGCTTCGACGACGAGAGCATGCACATTTTTCGAATATGGCACGTCTCCATGGACGAAGCTTAAGCGCAATGCACCTTATGCAAGGGGAATAGCGTAAGAGAAATACGATGGATGGGAATGATGGGCGCCATCGCCGATGAATCTGCCGGGTCTGCTTCACATGGGAATGAATGTGCGAGAGAGAATGTGTGTCTCGCGCCTTATCACTTGTGCCACTATCTGCGGCACTTAGCTCTTTCGTATGGTTAAGCTTTGAGCTAGCTTTGTGAGGAGCCTGGTCAGCTGGCGGAAGATCACTCTAAGGTTCGAGGGTGATTTTTATGGGCAGATGTGTAGTGTAAGTAAGCCATAAGGCTTATCAGAACCTTTTTTATTTTTGTCGTCGGTGATGGCCGGTGGGTAATCTGAGATCGGGGTGAGGCTGATGGTGCGGAGGACTGGGAATTTGGAGATGTAGTGAATTTGGCAGAGGATTTTATTGCACGTGAAAAATGTTACAGCTTCTACAGACGATCGATATGATTCTAGTTGTGAATATATGGTGAATCGCTATCCAGGAATGGTGAAAAAGTAGAGTAAACGTGAGGCAGGATACATGACAAACTCAGAATAAAATGTCCCAAACCAGATCACTTGCATAGATCACTTGCAAAGGTCACACGAAATTGTTTGAAATATGTATTAGATAGTCTTCAGATCTACGCAGTAGTACTTTTATCGACATCCTTGAAAACGAAAACGAAAACTGGTATCAAAAAGCAACAAACCCCGACCAACACCACCTTTTCGCAATAGAAACAGCATGAAATCTAAGCATTTAAGCCCAGAAGTTCCACCATCTCTTCCAGGCCGGCCAGGAAGCCTTCATTTCACGCTCGAGTCGCATCTCCTCACGGAAAGTCTCCATATCGTAATCGCGACGGCCAGCATCGACATCGATGGCAGCGAGGTCAACACCCCAGGAGAAGGTGCGGTACCAAAGCTTGTAGCCGATGAAGAAAGCAATGACGATAGGGGCAGCAAGGTAAGACTGGAAGAAAGCGCTGGCATCTGGAGAGCCGCCGACTGGGAAGAGAGCGACGTAGAACTGGGCGATCAAGCAGAGGCAGACGAGGAGGAGACCAACCCAGGAGCCGGCAACACCGAACATGGCAGCGAATGGAAGATCGTCGGTGGTGCGACCGTTCATAGCCCAGCACTTGCGGAAACGAATGTGCGCGTAGCAGATGGAACCCCAGGTGAAGAAGTTGGAGAGACCAGACAAAGACAAGAGCCAGTTGAAAATTTCACCACCCTTGCTGGCCTCGTTGATGTATGCGAGGAGGCCAAAAGCGAGAGCGACGATAAGAGCAACCCAAGGGCGACCGTGCTTGTCAATCTTAGCGAGCGCAGCTGGTCCCATGCCTCTAGCACAGAGAGCCTGCATGGTTCGGGTAGAGGCGTAGGTGCAGGAGTTCGCAACAGAGATGACGGAGATGGTGATGACAGCGTTGAAGATAGATGGGAGGGCCTTGATACCGGCGAGTTGGAAAGAGAGCACGAATGGAGAGTACTTGGTGTTTCCGCCGGAAGCGTGAGAGAGAGTGTCGTTGTTGGATGGGACGATAATGCCGAGGATGAGGAGAGAGACGACATAGAAGAGGGTGATACGCCAGAAGACCTGTTTGGTGGCCTTTGGGATGGTCTTGCGTGGGTTGTCAGCTTCAGCGGCGGCGAGACCAACAAGCTCAGTTCCTCCGAAAGCGAAGGAGGCGGTGACGAATACAGAGCAGAAACCCTTGAAACCGTTCTTGAAAGCACCTGGTGTACCCCAGTACTTGAAGCCAATGTAGCCACGGTGGTCAGTTGGGACACCACCGCAGTTGATGATAATGCCAAGAATGATGAATCCAATGACAGCAATAACCTTCATGAGACCAAGTGCGAATTCGACCTCTCCGTATCCCTTAACACCACAGATGTTGATGACGGTGACCAAGACAAGGAAGATGGTGATCCAGACACCGACATTGATAGAACCGTTAGTCCAGAAGTCGATCGTTACACCGGCAGCAGTAAGTTCGAAAGGCAAGACAACGAGCCAGTTCATGGCGTAGTTCCATCCCATAGCGAAACCCCATGCAGGATCGATGAAGCGAACAGAGTAATCGTAGAAAGCACCAGCGACCGGGTAGAGGGAAGCCAATTCACCGAGAGCGTTAACCGTGAGCAACAACATGATACCGATAATGATGAAATCAATGACCTGAACGCGCCAATAATCAGTCAGATTTTCAAGAGAATGATTTCCGCGCAGCGAAACCTACCAAAGAAGCTGGACCACCAGTGTAGAGAGCTGAACCAGAACCGACGAAGAGACCAGCACCAATGGAACCTCCAATGGCAATCATCTGCATGTGTCGTCCCTTCAGTTTCTTGGAGAGCTGCTTGGTCTCGCCAAGCTCGGCCTCAATGGGCGGCGAGCCGGAGCTGGACTCGATGTCCTTCTCCTGGGCGTAGTCATTTGTGGCACCCATGATGGCGGTAGAGGAAGAAGAATGGAGGAAGGAATAGGGTAAGTTGGACTTTTGGATTTATCTATTGCTAGATGGAGTTGAAATCCTGGCCTGGAGAGAGAAGAGAAAAGAGATGTCCTGGTCTGGGGGACTCGGGATGTTTAAGTACAGAGAACATGGACAGAGCAGCAGGTGAGATCGAGACCAGATAATTGAAAGCAAGAGCCAAGAGCCAAGAGCCAAGAGAACCCTCTAATGTGTTAAAATCCTGTGTGGACTTAGCAGTTGGCTGTCGACCGTGAGCTTTACCTTTTTCCCTTTACATGGTCTTTCTTTATTTTTCTTACCTGTGCGGCTTGATAGACAACGACATGGACGGCCAAAGGCGGGCTAGTCAGAGTGATTGTGAGGCTTCTCATGGGCCCATCTGATACTAGACCTTTTGAAAGCGGGCATACCGATGAGGCAAAAGATAAGAATGCTCGGGACAAGTGGGTGGGTGTCCGTGCTGTGTTGGTATGGTCGACGGGGGATATATGGGTCGGCAACCATGGTGCCAGGGTTAAGGTGGACGAGAGGGTGCATGGTTACAAGGGTGCAAGGATAAGGCCGGTAAATTTTAGATGCGTGGTGGTTGCTGGGTGCTTGGTATGTGCTGGTGTGTGATGGGGTTTGATGGTATCTGATGGGAGGGGGTGTCTGGTGTCGGACGTATCGAGGCTTTGGGACATCGGTCGTTCGTAGATTAGCCCGTCCCTGGCCAATGAGAGGGCACAGATACATGCATTTAAGTTTTGCATAGCCGCACATGCATACATATATACATATGCAGCCTTATGCAGGGATTATGCAGAGATTGTCTCATGGTCAAGGTGTTCCGCCCGCACATAAGCAGTGAGTCTGTATATATTATGTTTGCATTCGAATTGCGTACAAGGAAGGGTGTCAGCACATGGAGTACAGATGTATGTTCCACATGTTCGATGTTACGCCTGGT
The DNA here is from genome assembly GCA_024752435.1 of Allantophomopsis cytisporea. Lineage (NCBI taxonomy): Eukaryota > Fungi > Ascomycota > Leotiomycetes > Phacidiales > Phacidiaceae > Allantophomopsis > Allantophomopsis cytisporea. Next base: position 1,173,395 of record CP103024.1, read on the forward strand.
GTTTGTTTCCTCTACATCTTACTTTGAGTTGCTTGTATTGAACGGATGTGTATTCTTCAATACTCATCTACAGCAAGTCCCACTAAGTAATAAGTACTGTCGATACGATATGCCAGACTAGACCTTGTCCGGGTGAGAAGAAGGAGAAGGTGTAATTGTAAAGCAGAACATGATTGGGACCGAGAAACTGTAGGAAAATTCAAAATTCAAAATTTAAAATTCAAAATTCAAAAAATTAAATATACACTATCTCTGTATTTCGTAGATTATTCCGCAGGATACGTTTTCATTTACGGAGTTGGAGCTACGAAGGAATGCGGAGAAGACGACGCTGGTACGACGATAAGTGATTGCTTAGATCGAGTGCGTATTTGTATGGATACGTAGTACATCTTTCAATAATACGTTACGCTGATTGTGTTACTACTGTACATGTTCATGTGGATGTGCTGAGTGTCTGCTGTGAGGACATAGATTACTTGCTGTGCCGCCGAATGAGATATGGTATATAGTATGGATACATGGCTCAATTACGTAGTACGAACATCCAATATTTATGGAGCTCCCTAAGTAACCCGTATCAGCCTCATCTGATTAGGGATTCATTGTCATGAGTTGGACCGCACCGATTACGAGTCAATTTGACGCGCGTGTCTTTGATATTGGTGGAGACATCATCATGGTAGAATGTTGTTGTCCTTACAAAGTGAAAACAATGGAATGTATGGATATGACATCTTCACTATGTACTCACTTTTGCTGAGCAAATTGGGTTCTCGCGTGTTCCAGCTGAAAAAGTGCTTAGGTGGATTTTCAGCAATTAGAATTGACTTTTAATCATGCATCGAATGCTACTATTCTACATACATACATACATACATACATACACACATACACACATACACATATACACACAATAGCTGTGCACCCACATCTATCTCATCCACATCCATGCTGACTTACTTACTTGCTTACTATGTACACTTTATGTATTCTACACAGATTACGACAGTCGTATCGCAACGGAGACTAAACGACTTAGACCAAGGCCATATATGCTTGCAAACCCGCGCCTCTCCCAGACTCGCACTACAGCCGTGCTCCTAAGCCCAATATAGTATAGCATATCCATCCCCGGGCTGTCGTCTGGTCGTTTCTTGGTCCGTTCCAGATATGTGGGCATGTATCTATCTGGTGGTGCTGCTCCATTACTCCATACTCGTACGTCCCCACTCCCACTCTTCTCGTCTTATCCCATGTCTCCAGTTTCCCACTTTTGATAACACTTATCTTAAATGCACATGTGCTCACCGAAAATACGTACTGTGATGATGGATGGATTCCCTATACGGTAACATGCGGCTCATCGTTAATTTTGCACGATTGATGAGGATAACCATATTGAGATGAAAACGTACCTTCGATGTGCACGCCGAGTGTATCCTGCATCGTCTTACTTCACCTCAATCCTCGTGCATCCCAAGGCATTTACTGGCACGAGAGAAACTGTCTAGCTCAGTTGTCAATTCTTCTCTCGCCGAACCCTGGTGATCAAAAATAATACTAACCTCAGTACACATTAGTCTCCGACACCCAGCTGATAAGGGAGCAAGTGCAACACACCGTACCAGACCTGAATGATGGAAATGTTCTGGAAGCAGACCTAAGTTAGACGCTATGCACCACAATGTGCTTGCCAGGGACACAGGCTAAGTGTCTCCTCCTCATCTTTTCGATGTGAATGTGAATGGGAACTTTTCGCGGCTCCACGGAGACGATGGATTCTGGAGGGAGATCGCACCAAACGCCCGGTAATATCTGTTGATAGTCGATGAATATCAACATGCAAACACCACCTTGAGTGAGCGACTCGATTATGCTCACACGACCTCCACTCCTCATGGCCGAGTTTTCGGAATTTGCTGGGAAGAAACAGTTCTGTCGCATAACATCCTAGAAGAATTCTATGATAACTTTCCCTCGATCCTAAGTTTCACTTGAATCTTTTACTTCTCAAACCCTTACTTGTCAGGATTTCTTTCCGCACAGCCCAAGAATCAATTTTCGCCGAAGGCTTCGGTCTACTCACTGACTGACCACGCGACGGTGGCGCAAAAGCCGGTGCATCGACAGAGTTCGAGGCCATCAGAGCGCCCAGCAGGCGTAGGGAAATGAGTGGCACAACAGCTATGCCAATCTGCTGCTGGGGAGTGATTCCAACATTCACTGACCTCGCACAGCTGCACACCGAAAAAGCCTCCATCTGTCCTTGGGCCGCCCATGACGCCCTTAGCATCATGATTACAGGTACAACCATCCTATCATTACTGTACTACTGTCTTCCTCAGCCGTCCTTAGAGATTCACGCCAGCCGAGGCAAGATATGTGTACCGTACGGCATGTCACCGTATAAGGCACATTCTCACTCAGTAAGTACAGAAAACAATGTATCGTGTCTACTACGTAGAAGACTACAGATGTGAAAATAATAATTCTCAGCCCTTGACGACACTCTTCCATCTCCAGCGATGCGCGTCCCAATCATAGCTAGTATGGCTGTCTACTGTGCTGGTGATCAGTGCAACGTTTTGTAGCCCCGCACATTTAACATTTCTTCACCCATGATCATTTCCCTGAAGGAGTCTACGTCAAAAAGAGCCTGTTCGCATGTCACTCTCCATATCCGTACCCTGCCTGTCATGGTCCTTCTAACTTTACCTTTTCCTTAAGTCCTGTTCATATTTACTACTTAGTCCGTTGTGCGCTTGCATCCATGTTCCTTGAGGCTAGGATTTATCTCCCTCTCGCCATTCATAAGCCTCAGAGCGGCACAGAAAACAAAACGGGAAATACGGACTTGGAGCTAAATTGTGAGAGGTGAGTCCAAGCTTCCCCGTCGTGGGAGTCAAGTGTCGTCTGGGTCCTCGGCTGTACTTACTGCGAAGCGTGTAAAGCCGGCCGACTTGAGATCGAACAGTATTGAGCTTCAAAGATGGCTTTCTAACCTTGAGATATCAATAGCTATTAGGCATATATTCTAAAATATAAGCAACAGAAGCTTGTAAAACCTTATAAACCTCGCGGATAACAACGGTATACAACTATCCGTGTATGTTCCATACACAACATGAAAGTGTATTCGAAGACGTGATTGCCTCGTCGCCATCATTCTTATCGGCATAAGCATCACCTTCCCCTCACTATTCTACATCATATGGATAGAACCATCAACAACACCCCATATCTCAGCCTCAAAGCCTCACCTCACCCCATAAACTGCCAAGCCCGATCCCACCCTCTCTATTACGCAATGAAATACTCGCTGTAACTACCAATGCCCTCCCCCCAAACACACAAATTCCTTCCAGCCATCCACATCATACCAAAATAACCGCACAGAATGAATGCACGCGACTCCTGGAACAGAGGCGTGATAGGGCTGACTTCGGCTCCCACCGGCGCCGCCATGACACCAATCTCGTGCGTACGAAGTAGCTAAGAAACACACAACCAAAAGTCTAAGCCAGCAATATCCGCACATTCGCGTGCGCCCTTGACGCCCGTCCGCAGCGTCGACGGCACCGCTGAGGCATGCAGGCACCAGGGGCACCAGGGCCGCCGAGAAACAGGGTCTTTTGCGACATGCTACTGTCGAGTTCTCCCCCCGGAGGCTTGATGAGCGTACGTGTGCGCGCGGCCATCTTGACAGCTGCGTATTAATCATCGGCTTGGACTTGCTGTGGCGGCTAAGAGCGGGTCTGTGATGTGCCTGGATGCCTCATATTCAGGGCTGGAGCTGGAGCTGATGCTCCGTGTAAAGTACAATATGGGCGTTGCTGGCTGCTTGGGGTTGACTGTTGGGTGATTCGAGAGCGGAGGTTTGTTTAAGGTGCGATGCTTGCTTATGCTTTGCATGAGGAGTCTTTGATGTCGGATTTGCCTTGTCCCCGTAGGTATGTCCTGCTACCTAGTTCGGAGTACCTAAGATCTACATACGCTCCAGACACCGTCGAGTCGTCCCCCATACTCTCTGCTAGGGAAATAGAGACTGTGAGTCAACCATGTGGATTTTACTAAGGGGCTTCTTCTTCTTTTGTTCCTCCCCTCACTCGCGCCCTCATAGCTTATTCGCACGTCTCTTACAGTCCTCTTTTCTTTATTTATACGGGAACCTCTTTGACTGCTCCATACGGACTTTTTATCTCGCGTTGCATGCATTGAACGGTCCGTTCCGTGGTCGTTTCTACGCTCTAGCATTCTCGCGATGTGTCATAACTCTTTTTTTTGTTTTGTTTTGACGAATAGACCAAGCGTCTGTGCCGAGTTTCCGCTTTTCCACAACTAAAGCTGATGGGTCCTGTTGACGGGGATGGGAATGTTCACTTAAGGGCGTGGAACTCGAGATCTGGGGAACGTGGAAGTGGATATAATACATGAGCTTTTTCAGTGAATTCCTTGGGGAAATGCTGTACGTGTGGGACTGAGTGAAGAAGCTTTGTTCTTGTTTGGTGAAGATTCTCTATCGTAAGGATTTTTGGTTTCTATATAAAGTATTTCGCCATTCCTGTTTACTTTTCTAAAACTGAGATCAATCCTTCAGTTGGTTACAGCTACTGAAGATTCTAGGATCGACGGCTTACTGGGACCCGGATCATCCATTGCAGAATCTCGTATGCAATCTCTGAAACTGCAAGTCCTGTGGTCTCGGAAACACTGTCATAAATCGGAGAATATTCTACAATGTCAGATCCAATGATCTTCAACCCAGCCTTCGATAGGCCCTCAATGATCTGCAACAACTCCCTCGTCGTCCATCCTCCAGGTTCGATAGTGCCAGTAGCAGGTGCGAAAGCTACCATGGATTATCAGCAGAAGTAATATCATTCGTTCATAGAAGAACTACTTACCAGGGTCAAGGACATCAATATCAACACTCAAGTAGACGAATTCATCACCAACGCGCTCCACTATCTTCTGGATGACCTTTTCAATTCCAAGAGTATCGAGTTCTCTTGCACGGATATATTTAAATCCGCAGCGCAAATCATTATCCAGGTCGAAGTGTTCGTCAAACATTTGGCATCTGCTGCCAAGATGCATGTTACTATCATTGCTAAGCAGTCCCTCTTCATGCGCAATGTGAAGCATAGTGCCATGATTGATTTCCGAGTGCTTCGTTATGCCGCCGCCTAGCTGCTTTGGGTCCCAGGTATCGAGATGGGAGTCGAAATGCAGCACGGCTACCCTGCCCCAGGTAGAGTGCAGGGCGCGGAGAATTGGTAATGCTTTAATAGTACTACATGAGCCGTTGTCTTTCTTTTTCCCTCCTGCTATCTATTTTGCTGCTGGCCGCAAGATGATGATGAGGAAACTTACTGATGGTGTGATCGCCCCCTATGCTCAAAATTCGCAGAGCATCCGCTTTGGAAACATTCTTGGGTGAAAGCGCGTTGATGGCCTTCCATCCATCTTCCAGCTCTTTCAAGGCGTACATTTTATCAAATGGCGTGTTGAAGATGTCTCCGCAATCTACAATCGTCGCCCAGTCGCGGAAAGGATTGACGCCGTGATCCATGCTGTGTCAACGTTAACACAGCCCAGCTATGTTACCTGTAACGTTTATGCTGTTTGTGTTTTTCTCTTTCTCATGTCACATATGGCGAGTAAACAAGGGAATAAATACCTCCATCCAGCTTCGGGAGATATCCTTCTCGCCGCCATCCGCGCAGCCGTTGGCCCGAAGCGCGCCCCGGGCCGGTAGCTGACTCCCAGGTCAAACGGTGCTCCTACAATTGCTATATCGAAAGTCGAGTTCTGTGACGCAGAGAAACAGTCTTTGTAAGGGACATGAGCGAATGTTTGGATGCCATACGGTGATGTATCTTCGGAGTCGAAGGCGCGGTATTCGTAGGTGGGGGTTATAGATTTGGGTGTAGTGGACAAGGTACTAACGCGATGACGTCCGAAAATGGAATCGTCGATGAAAGATCTCTGGGGTTGAGATGGTTCTTGAAGAGGCTGTTGATGCGCTGCTACATGTTGGAGAATACTGAGTGCTATTGTGAGGGTGATCCCGAGTGAAGACATCTTGAGAGGTAGGTGAAGGATGGGATTGAAATAGGATTTCACGAGTATGAGGGGATTGCTCATTATATACTGTTTGTACATGGTAGGTGCATAGATAATAATCTTATTACCTTATGCTTATATTTATGTCTAGTCATCATAATCTACTCTATTATCTTTCACCATGTTGAGAGTTGCCAGGAGGGGTATGTCCATCCGACTTCCAAGCCTTGATTTCAAGGCAGTACTTATGCGTCGGTATTTGCAAGTATCCATTACCATTTTTGATACAGATCATTCCCAGCCTTCCAAATTCATGAAAATCACCAGGGTTGTATATACTTTCCAATAATTTGTCGTCGTGATACAGTTATAGGACGATTTGGACCTGAGAGTAGGGTCGCATATCGGATAGATCCATACCCAGTAAATATAGACTGGTATTCACCAAATCCCGCCCCTCCATCATTATATCCCTGCAATTACGAAAATCATCTGGCGGGTATTCTGTCGACAGATGATATCAAGGATTTTCATTATACACCCTGTTATTGTGTACCATAGTCTACAGCTACTATGATTCGTCAATGCAACCTCCATGATTGGTCAAGCTGCCACTGGTTGCAGAAGGGCGGCGTTACGCAGTCAGCAGCTCATGCATCAATACAGCCTCACTGAGATGACAGGCGATTGTCAGCTTTTCAAGTTGTACGGCAAATTTGTAAGGAAGTGAGTACGGGCAGTAATTATATATCTCAGCCTTATTTCGAACCTCCTCTCTCGACTCCTCTCTCCCTTCTTGTTCTTGACCATTTCATCATCGCTCTTCCTTTATTCATCACAAGCCTGTTGAGACTAAGCATTACTATGTCGGACAACGAATCTGGATCCAGCAATGACTCATCTTCATCCTCTAATGCCTCTTGGAATATCTTTGAAGGTCCCTATGCACGAAAACTTAATAGATCTAAAGTCAATACTAAGAAATCCTGCTCTTCAAAAATGAAATGTATCGCTCCCCAGGATGCTATCGATGAGTTTTGGCAGAAATTCAACACCAGAACACCAGGAAAAGGCTTGTACTCCATCAGCTTATATTCATTTCTCGAGACATACATAGTCCAGCTAACAGACCTCAGCAATAACCATTCTTCCACAGAATGTATATGCAGAAAAGGCTGGGTCTAAATCTGCACAAGGCCTAGTCCCCTCCCGAAACACCTCAAAGTCTTATGAAGAGGCGGCAAATATATGTCGCTCTAAAGTCTCGCAGATCGTCAAGGAGTGCCGCCGTGTAAATCAGAAATACCGTGACGCGCACTTCGACATTGAATTTGATCTCAAATGGGCCCAACGAGATTGTCTAGAAACACTTCCCACCGCAAATCCGCGTAAGTCGAAGTTTCGGCCGAATAGTGTCAAGCGGGTTGGAGACATTTTTGATACTCCGACGTTCTACATCGATGGCCCGACGGCAAACGATGTGAGACAGGGCAGAGATGGAGACTGCTGGTTCATGGCTGCACTATGCGCCATGTCCAATAAGCCTGGCCTGATCGAAAAAGTCTGTGTGGCGAGAGATGAGGCCGTTGGGGTCTATGGATTTGTATTCTGCCGAGATGGCGAGTGGAGGAGCGAGATTATTGACGACAAATTATATTTAACACGAGCAGATTACGACGAGAGTTTCCTGGAGAGAATGATTTGGGAGGACCGCGAACGCATTTCTAGCGAAGAGGATTATCGCCGTATTTATCAGACCAACTCTGGCGCCTTGTATTTTGCCCAATGTGAGAACCCAAATGAGACTTGGCTGCCGCTTTTGGAGAAGGCATACGCGAAAGCACATGGTGATTTTGCGAGCATTGAGGGCGGTTGGACGGGCGAGGGCATTGAAGATCTTACTGGTGGTGTCACTACCGAACTCTTCACTACCGATATTTTAGATAAGGACTACTTTTGGGAACATGAGTTAAAGCAAGTCAACAAGGAGTTTCTCTTCGGCTGCTCAACTGGAATCTTCTGTGGCTGGGGTGAAAGGAAGGGCATCATGGAGGGTCACGCCTACAGCATACAGGAAGCCAGGGAACTTGATGGTCATCGCTTATTACTATTGAAAAATCCGTGGGGAAAGGGAGAATGGACTGGGCCGTGGAGTGATGGCTCCAAGGAATGGACACCGGAGCGAATGGTGGCTCTTGGTCATACATTTGGCAATGACGGCAGCTTCTATATCTCGCTCGAAGACCTCCTTCGCAAAATGCAATCCTTCGATCGAACACGCATCTTCTCGGCTGATTGGAGCGTTGTTCAGGAATGGACAACGCTTAAGATCAGCTGGGTTGTTGATTATCATTCGACGAAATTCGAAATCTCTCTTGATAAGCCGACATCTGTCGTCATAGTTCTCTCACAGCTCGATGACCGTTACTTCCGTGGTCTTGAGGGCCAATATCGGTTTGAGCTTGCCTTTAGGGTTCATAAAGCTGGTGATCCTGAGTATATTGTACGCTCGCACAGAAACTACTGTATGTCTCGGAGTGTATCTGCGGAGCTTGACTTGGAGGAAGGGACATACCATGTCTTGCTTAAGATCAAAGCAACCAGAAACTTCAAATGCTTTCCGGTAGAGAAAGTTGTCAGAGACAACTGCAAGACTAATAGGGACAAATTGTTCAAGGTGGGCATGAGTTATGATTTGGCGCATTCTACAGGCCGGACTATCGAGACTGAGGAGGAGAAAAATGCTAAGAGTGCTGTTGAGAAAAAGAAACTGAATGAGGAGAAAGAGAAGCTCAAAAACAAGATGAGAGAGGAAAAGAAAAAGAAGAAGAAGGCGGAAGTCAAGGCGAAAAGAAAGTTGAAGTCTAAAAAGGAGAAGAAAATAAAGAGAAGACAAGAAAGGGAGGCTAAGAAACGGGAGGAATTTGAAGCTAAGATGAGGGAGGAATTTGAAGCTAAGAAAAGAGCGGAAGCTGAGGCTAAGAAGAGGGAGGAAGCTGAAACTAAGAAGAGAGAAGAGGTTGAAGCAAGAAAGAGGGAGGAGAAGGCAAGTGAGAGTGATAAAGTGGTCCCTGATGAATCAGGTGATGAAGATAACAAAAAGCCTGGTGAGGAGAAAGGGTCGGCTGAAGTTAAGGTGGAAGATAAGACTGTAAAATCAAAGTCTTCCATTGATATTGATACCCCAGATACAGGGTCAGATTTCTCAAATTCAGAAGAATCCAAGCCCAAAGAATCCAAACCAGGTGGACCATCTCAGCCATCTGGAACCGGCCTCAGAAGATTCTCCTCCAGCGAAGGCCTTTCACCCACAACCACGACTTACAGAATGAATGTGCCAGGCCCAGACGATTACAGAAACTCTATGGCCGGACAAGCTCACATGACCCGAATGCCCTTCCGTCCTAGAATTTCCATGCCTCCACCGCCGCCCCCGACTTTTCAACACCCACCACCATTTTTCGATTCAGATTCTGACACCGACACAGAGATATCCTCCATAGCATCCAGTGAGATATCAGAAATCATCGAGCGTGAGCGAAAACGCGCCAGTAGCTCGCCATCCCCACCGCAGGCGTCAACACCCGCTCCACCTGCCAAGGCCGAGGAGGAGGAAGACGAGTTTGAGAAAGATCCTTGGAACGCATTTGTCGTCGTTGGCCTCAGAGTTTATAGTCTAAAGGCGAAGGTCACGATGCGTGTCCTGAGACCACACGAGTGGGAGGAGGGCAATCAGCTTGATATCGATGATAGCAACGTTGATGCTACAATTGAGGAGAAGAAAGATGGGAAGGCTGTTGGGTTTAGGGGTAGTATAGGTGCTCTCGGTGAGGCAAACGAGAAGGGGGATACAGTCGTGGAAAAGATGGAAGAGATTGAGGAGGAAAACAAGGTTGAAGTACTTGATTAAGTTTTATTGATTTTGGGCACTTGTAGTTGTGATAAGACTGGTGATATTTCGGGTACTGTTGCCGATTCCATTATGCGGAGCAAGTGTAATGTTGAAGCTTATGGGTAATTCCACTCTAGTAATCAATATATATGTTTACGTGGTTGTCACTGGATGTGAGTTTTTGGGAGTGCACCCAACTCATGAAGCAATAGTCCGGGCGTATGCCCTATATATATATATATATATATATACAAATACCACATCTATACTTGCTAAAATAAAAATGAAATATGGAACCGTCGTATCACGTACAATCATATACTTAGAGTTATCAACAACAGCGTTCTAGGATATCTAAACAGTGTATCTTATTACACAGTGCATATTGATGCAATCTCTTTCCTTCCTTGCCACCGTTATTGCTTCTGTAAACCCTCAAGGGGCAATACAAAGAGTCTAGCTGGTCTAAACATTAAATCGTGGTCAACCAGTCAGTTTTCTGCGATCTTGAGAGTAATTGAAGGTCTTTAGAGGTAGCTCATCTAACATGTAAGTATCTTTCCCTTGTCGCACGCATGAGTCGAATGTGATCTAGGGTTATAGGAATTGAATTGTAGAAAAAATTACTTGAATGGTACTCTGTCTGCTATAATAAATAAAGAACATATGTTAACCGAAGATACTGGGTCGTAAAGTGTTCTTAACAAGCCCACTACCACGGATAATATCCCTGCTAACTCTAAGATCAAGACAAACCTGCCAGAGTCTTCAGGAGCAAGTTGAATTTAAGAGCTAACCAGACTGGATGTGATCTTAACCTTGACAGCTCATTGTTGAAAGCAATGTTCACAACTGCAAAGGCTTTCGACCGTAAAGTTGTATTCTGACTCAAACAGACGTACAAACTCTGCTACAGGTTCAACAATGCTGTGAAGATAAAGGAGAAAACTCCTACAAGAATGGTCAGTTGTCCATTCGCATCGTAATCGAACATCAATGGTCCTTCTGCTCCCTACCTGTGGTCCTTAGCCGTTCGCACCCCAATCAACATAGAACTTAGAGAATTGACAATGAGCAATCACCATCATGTTCAAATTGGCGCAAACAGCGAGGTAGATGTTGATATTATTCATCTCCATCATATGTACACGTCCATCCCAATGCATGCTTAGTTGCTTCTTGCTCCATCCTTGGCTGCTCTGAGCTCGTCCATCTTCTTCACCCGCTTCTTGAACTCCTCGTATTGGCACTTCTCGTAACTGTGTCTCTCTGTCTATAACCTCATAGCATCAGTGGTCGGTTCATATCATATCGTCTTCTCAGTCGCATACCTCACACTTCCATGGGAGGTAGTATTCTTCGTATCGGCAGCGGTTGAGTGGGATAAGAAGGCCAGCACAGCTATCTCTGTAGGCGAGTGGAAGCTTGGCGTCGGACATGGCTTCTCTAGAGGCAGCTATTTACATGAGGGTCAGCCAATGGCTATATCCGGGATCTGGATTTGAAGCTGTAATAAGAGCTTCAAAGACCTCGAAATCACTCACTAGTGGAAGAGCCAAGGCCTACAGCCTCTTTGATGGATTCAACGACAGTCATGTTGTGCAATTGGGGTCTCGCGATGGGGAAATCGTGAGCAAATGGGCGTTAATGAATTGGCAATCGTAATATGTCGTCGCTCTCCAAAGTCGTCCGTCGCTCGAATAGTACAAGCGCGCATTGTTGGTACCTGACATTTTAGGTTGCAGTCCATGACAGCTTTGTCGCGCATATACGCGCTCCGCGTCTCCCACATCTACGAAATTCATCCCTGTCGCGTCACTTCAACCATAATCGATTGCGATTGTCAAAAATACCATCTTCACGGTGTCGCATCACCATTCCGGCGTGGAGTTGGAATTTGCGCACCTCCAGATACTTGTAGTCCGCGCTGCGGCTACATATTCGTCTCAGCGCATCGCGTTACAGCTACTCCACACAATCCATACCAGAGCTTGCAATTATCGACAAATCGACAAAGATGGTTAAAGCCGCTGCCGGCCCTGGCGTTTATAGCGCTACTTACAGTAACGTATGTTCAATCACTTATCTGATGCGTCTCATAATACTGATGATTGTCAGATACCTGTTTATGAGTTTCAATTCGGCGTCGACCTCAAAGAGCATGTTATGCGCCGTCGCCATGATGATTGGATCAACGCTACTCACATTTTAAAAGCTGCCGGATTCGACAAGCCAGCACGAACTCGGATCTTAGAGCGAGAGGTACAAAAAGAGCTGCATGAGAAGGTTCAAGGTGGTTATGGAAAGTATCAAGGTATGCATATCCTAAACAGATGTCTTACTTCTTACTGACCTTTACCAGGTACCTGGGTCCCACTTGATCATGGTGAAGCACTTGCGCAGCGAAACGGCGTATATGAGAAGCTCCGTACGATCTTCGAATTCAAACCAGGTCATGATAGTCCACCACCTGCTCCGAAACATACTACAAACAAGCCTAAGGTGACTAAGAAGCCAGCGGTACCGAAATGGAATAGTGAGTTATTGATTATCTGATATTATATCAAAAGCTTACAATCAAGAAAAAGTGGGTGCGCCATCTAGGGTGAGAGAGGAATCGTACGACAACATCAGTTCCCAGCTCAATGATGACGAGACTCCGGATGATATGACTGTTGCATCAGCATCGTACATGGGCGAAGATGATGGTTTCCCTATGTCACAACCTTCAACGGGTCACCGCAAGCGCAAGGCTGACCAGATCTCTACACCAAACCTTATCGAACAGACACACATGGTCTACTCTGACGAATTGCTTGATTACTTCATGCTATCACAAGCAGACGAGCCAACTCAGAGACCAGAGCCACCTCCAAACTTCCAGCCTGATTGGATTATTGATTCTGATGGCCACACAGCAATGCACTGGGCTTGTGCTATGGGAGATACTGAGGTCATGAAGCAATTGAAGCGATTTGGTGCTTCAACCACCTGTGAGAATGTCAGGGGTGAGACGCCGCTTATGCGTGCAGTTCTTTTCACAAATTGTAGTGATAAGCAGAGCATGCCATTGGTTGTGAAGGAGCTCATTGACACCATCAACCGTATAGACCTCTTTGGTTCTACTGCAATTCATCATGCGGCTGCTTTAACTGCCAGTCGATCAAAGCACCAAGTTGCTAGATATTACTTGGATGTCATCTTGAACAAGATGCAGGAGTTGTGGGATCAGGAAGAAGTTGTACGACTTTTGGACGCTCAGGACTCCAACGGTAACACTGCGTGTCATATCGCTGCCAAGGGCAAGGCCAGAAAGTGTGTTAGAGCATTAATCGGTCGAGGTGCATCCACTGACATCCCCAACCATGAGGGAGTTCTTGCCGAGGATCTCATTCAGCAACTCAACAGCAAACCAAGAGACCATCAGCCCCAAGCCTCATCATCTCCATTTGCGCCAGATTCACATCGCCATATGCCACAACAAGGTCCAGTGTCGACGAGCTTGTCTCGTCACACAACATCGCATCATTCCGAGGCCGCTATGAGTGTTGAGTCTAAGGTCACACCATTGATCTTAGAGAAGTTTCAAGGTCTTGCTCAGGCATTCGATGAGGAATTGATTGACCGTGACAATTCCGAGAAGGAGGCGAAGCGCATCTTAAACACCACTCACCTTGAGTTGGCCACCATTCGTGAACAAATCGCGGATCTTGGAGCTGCAGAAGAACCCGAAAACGTCGACCAAGAACAGCAGGCACAGTTGGTACAAGCTGAAAGAACAATTATGAGCGTTGTTGAACACCAGCAACAAATCCGCCTGAATGCTTTGGTCAAACAAGAAGAGGGCGTCACCAACAGTTCGTCTCTGTTCGAGAACGGTGATGACAAGTCTGAAGAGAAGATACACCTCATCACTCGCTTCCTTGCCGAGCAGAAGAAGCGAACTGAGCTTGTACAGGAGTATGCAGATGCTCTCAGCCTTGCCGGTATGGGAGAGAAGGGTGAAATGTACAGGAAGTTGATTGTCAAGTGCTTGAACATCAAGGAGGATGAAGTTGATGAGACCCTTGATTCTCTTATTTCAGTGCTGGAAGAAGACAAAGTCGACACCAATGGTGGAGAGATGCTTCTAGCTGAAGATATGTAATGGTTGGAAATGACTTAGGGAGGGCAATTTGGGTGTTTGGCATGCAAATGGTAAGGGATAGGTTAAATCTCGTTGGCGTTTATACTTTGGCTGAGGAGTTGCACCATCCATGGAGGATACTTGATCGTCTCCACAGTTACTTTTCTTTCATCTGGACTTACGAAATACACGTCTCCCGTCATAACTTGCTAGCCGTGACAACGCAGGGTGATTCAAGATAAACAAGGTAGCTTGTCCAACGGCGTGGAACCATGAGACGGCCAATTTATAAGTAAGTCAAGATCCTCTTGTATTCACAATCCCGACGAACAGCTCCCCACCAAGAAAATCGCCAATATCCTGATGACAAAACCCAACCTGTCATATTTGTGCTACCTTACCTTTCCCAGCCAGTCTCTTTACTATTTGCTTACCGAGCGGACACCTTCTTGGCAGAGAGTTTCCATCTTGCTACACCGCAAGAACCAAGTCCATCAAAATCTGCAGTAAGCTCATGCACAATTTTCATATCGACAAGCTTCTTATGGGCTTCAATAAGATAGCAAACCCATTTGAAACCTTGCTGCTTTGTGACGATTTAAGTATGCCCTCAACATATGATAGGTCTTTAGATTCCTTGACAGCGACAGAACTTGATTCCTATACACCGTCCTTTCAGATATGAGAGATGTTGCTGCCTAGTTAGAGTGGTGGAGGGAAAGTATTGGATGGGAATTTTCAGCCAAGGCTTAACGATTCTATCTACTCGAATCCGAAAGGGTTGGCAGAAGTTAAAGCAGCCTGCTGGAGACTGCAATGGTCTTTGGAAGGTATTCCCATACAACAATGCGATATTGGAAAAAGAACAAGCGCTTATAGATTTCATCACCTACTTTATAGTCCTAAATAACATATTTCACTTGATAATAGAGACAAATTAAAGCTTGGTATATGTGCTGAGAGAGATAGCACAATATTTGGATAAGCTGATCAAGTGAATAGCCTTTACGTATGTAAGCTATGCTCTTGCATGTGAATTAGCCTGTCATTTATCAAACGAACATGCCTTCAATATAAAGTTCCCGATTCTTGCACCGCTCGACACTAAATAAGCAAGTCGGGATTTAAAGTCTAGTAGTTATTTGAGTAACAAATGAACATCTCCTAAGTTGTTGTGCTGTATTTAAAATTCTCCACCAAATATAATCTTGATAACTAATTCAAATGTTCTTTTCAAATGAAATACCCAGTCATCTATTCGTAATTGGTCATGTGATATAATCGCTGTCTCTCGGGGATAACAAGTCTTTGTTAAGTTGAAGTTCGTCACTATCTCTGGCTCGCTAAGAAAATCCGGGGAAATTCATGATACGACATTGATCTCGCCCTACTGCTATAAGTACCATAATTCATAGAAGCAGAAATGCAGTAAAACTATAGACGCCATAAGATTCGCTCAGACGAGTCCGACGATACGCAATGTCCTTCTCGCCGTCCTGCCCCTTCTGTGAAATAGCTTCCACCTACAAACTCTCTACGAAGCCCGATCCCGAATTACTCAGTCCGTCAGCCTTTATCGTTCTCAACTCGCCATTATGCATGGCCTTCCTCGACATCATGCCGTTGTCGCCAGGGCACCTGCTCGTGACTACGAGGCAACACCATGAGAAGATCTCCGAGGTGTCGGATGAGGAGGCAAGGGATCTAGGGCGTTGGCTGCCTATTTTGAGTCGGGTGTTGGCAAATGTTACGGGGGTGCATGATTGGAACATTGTACAGAACAATGGTATATAGAATCCCGGAGCCTCTTGCAATGTATGTGGGGGAACTTGGTGCTGATTTATGTGTGTTATAGGTGCCGCGGCAGCTCAAGTTGTTCCACATGTCCATTTTCATATCATACCTCGACCTGCGCTCACGGCGGAATTACGAAATCGATCTTTTACAATGTTTGGGAGAGGGCAGAGGAGTGAACGGGACGATGATGAGGCGGCAGATCTGTCACAAAAACTAAGGGAGGAATTGGCTCGGGAAGTGGAACGATTAGACAGGAAACATGAGGTGAAGCTATGATTTTTTATTCTTTTCTTGTATTTATTGAGCAGCGCTTTGGAGTTGGTTCTCTTTTTGTTGTAGTTCTAGGAATTTTGGTACTCGTTACAAACTGCCAGGCTCTGGGTAGTTGATAAGAGCATTGTATGGACTCTTTGTACCTACCTCATTCGACTGAAGATATCAGATTTTGAAAGATTATCGCTCTCACTACTACTGGCACTGCTGCCAGTCTGGAACTGCTCGGCGCAGGCAAATATTTCATACCTAGAGAAGCCTACATTTCTCTACTTTCTACTTCGTCGGAGTACTTAACGAAATAGTCATACTTCATCTCATCGGGCTCACTTTCTCACTTTCGATGTTCGATATAGATTCCCTTCTACGATGTTTACACCTCTACAATATCAGCAATCGACATATTGGCTTCGGATATGCCAGAACCAATGGAAATTACTGGGAGGCCACGCAGAAACACGCTTCCATCTCTGGTCGTATCGGAAAATGAATTCCCAGAGAGTGAACCTAAACGTCGACGCCGAGGAAGTGTCGGCGCGAGACCGCAAGGCATCGACAAGACACGTGATGCTTTACGACCAATATTCCCTAATGTCATTAAAGAGCGAAAGCTCTCACGTCGTCGCAAGGATACGGAGCCTGTTTCACACTTATCGAAGACTGGGATCTTGAAATTTATTCCTTTGGGAAGACGAGGACCAGACATGTCCTTCGATACGAATAATCCAGTCGATAGCCTGATTGAGAGAATGCAGCAAAGCTTTCATATCATAGACACAGTTCAGAAAGTTCCTGTGCATGTACGGATCCCAGATGTTTATCAACTTTCAATGGCGTCATACTGCGAAGAGTTCTTTGAAACAAGAGAACAGCCAGATGTAATCCCATATCGAAAAGGCTTCCAAGCGTCGGCGCTTATCAAATCGGGGGCTCTAGACTACGCTGATTTACAAGAGTGTGATCTTGACGATCCTATCCACCCCATATTCCAAGAGAACAACTGGACCGACACCCCAGCACACATCTACCAAACCATCCAACCCGCTCTCCGCCTTGCCACGAAATTCCTTACCACGCCATACTGCATGCAATACTGGCTCACGATCCTCCGTGGCAATCGTGAATACTGCACTTTCACATCAGCGATTCAGAGAACCCCCTGCAACCGCATATCACGCGACGTTCCTATCACGCCCTCCCTCGCAAGCTCAACAATCAAAGATCTCATCAGCCTTGCACCCACAATAGACCTCCAGTTCCACACTTTAACCAGTGAGTTTTACGGCAAGACAGACGGCCACAACTGCCACACCTCACACACGCACCTGCACACCGAGACATCCCATGCATCGCCATATGTCAAGCCACACATCCATATCCATACAGATTTCTACACAGCGGCACAAAAGATCTCCGAGACACGCTTCCCCGATCGCGCACAGGTCCTGCGCTTCTCACTTTTCCTCGCCGTCCTGCTGCTACACGAGCTAGCGCACGTCGTCGAGATGACGCAGCAGCCACCCCACAACGTAGGCCGTCAGGAGGATTTTATGTATGGACACCCCGTCGCGGAGGCTGGCCGCGCCTGGGAAATGCAGATGTTGGGCGGCGTGCTGGAGCCGATCAATGTGCGGTGCGATGCGCTGAACGGCCTTGCGGTCAAGGACTGGCCTACGTCCGCGTGTCGCAGCATTAGGGATCTTGAGCGGCCGGCTGATGGGAGGGAGTTCGTTACGGTGAACATGCGGTATGTGGGCCAGCTTTTTCGCAAGAGCTTTTGGAAGGGTATTGAGGCTGCGCCGCTGGATGCGCCCGGTCTGCTGTACATACCTCGTGATGGTGTCTCTGGGATTGGGGCGCCAATGTGTAGTACGGCTAAGGAGGGGGAGTTTGAGGTTCTGGTTGAGGAGGGGAGTGATGAACGTTTGAGGGGCGTTCTGAGGGAAATTCTGAGGGAGAGCATTAAAGTTGGGGACCGGACTGGTGTTAGGGGGACTGGGAGGTCAAGAGTTTCGAAGAAGCGGGATCGCAAGATTGGACTTGGATGTTCACGGAGGCTTATTAGAGCGAGGTGTTAGTTGCGTTTGTGATTTGTTTTGATGATACCTATGTTAGTCTTGTGGGTTAGAGGACATCATGTTGCAAAGGTATATAGACCCGAGTTCAGAATGCACGAGTAAATGAATTGCATCTTCAGTCACAATCAGATATCAGGACCGCAAAAAATAATTGTTTACAATTGTCAATCTATCAATCTTGATCATGAAAATCGTCTATTCATTGAAAACTAGGAGCCTTCCCTCTAAACATCTACTCATCATCGCCGAAGAAAACCTTAACTGGCAACCAAGCATCACCACAGACCTTGAAGCGCTCCTTAAGGCCATCAATAGTAGCCATCTCCTCATCGGTGAGACTCCAGCCATCGAGCTGGAAGTTTTGCACAACACGGTCCTTGTTGACAGTCTTTGGGATGACGGACCAGCCGTGCTGGAGACCCCATACCAGCAGCACCTGCTGTACGGTCTTGCCCTTGTTCTCTGCCAGCTTGAGCAGGTTCTGGTTCTTGTAGAGTGGGGAATCGGTTGAGCCCAAGCATGAGTAACCTGTGGTGTGGATGCCCTTCGATGTGTTGTATGCCACAAGCTTTGGGGATGGGTTGTTTGGATGCAGCTCGATTTGGTTGACTGCTGGGACGATCTAGGTTGATAGTTAGTACTCGTTCAAGTTAATCATGACACACACCAGCTCAGCCAGCAAAGTAAAGAAAAAGCGGAGAAAACGGAATATTAGTACATACCTTGGTGCTAGGGTCATTCAACAAGATCTCCAAGTTCTTAATTCCGAAGTTCGAAACACCAATGTTCTTCGCACGTCCAGTCGCTGGAATCTTCTGCATCTCCCTCCACGTATCAACAAAGGTCCAGTCAGGGTAATGCTTCTTAAGATCAGTGGGATCGGTAGAAGAAGGCCAGTGCATCAGGTAGAGATCAACATAATCGACGCCCAAGGACTTCAAGGACGACTCAATACCCTCTTCCACACGCTTGTGCCATGGGTTGTCAAGCTTCGTAGTAATCCAGATCTCCTCGCGTGGAACTCCAGAGAGCTTGATGCCCTCGCCTACTTCGGCCTCATTGCCGTAGGCCAATGCAGTGTCGATGTGGCGGTAGCCGGCACGAAGAGCAGCTTCCACGGCGAACTTTACTTCGTTGGGCTTCGATTGCCAGGTTCCGAGACCGACGGCAGGAATCTTGTCGCCCGTGTTGAGGGTGTAAGTCTTACTACAAAATGTGAGCACATATTTTGAAAGGTCTGAGTGAGGATGAGAGGGAGAGCAGAGAAATCGGGACAGAATATGGGGGAGAGGCGCATTGTGTACTTACGTGGTGTTCTTAATTGAAGCCATGATTGCTATGTTTCTATATAGTGCTTGGGATGTTGTATGAGAGGAATTGAACAGCAAGAGATTGATGAGATGTGGAGAAGATGTGAAGTGAATAAAAGATTTGGGCAGTGAGAAGTACTTATGTGGTGTATGGATGTGAATATGCCCCTCCACCTTTTGCCAATAGTCAGGCACAGCAAGTGGCAGGTCGGGCAGGTCGGCCAAGCACTACATGCTGCACCGAACGAAACGAAACGAAACGAAACCCACACTTCACTTACAACAATGACGACGGATAAAGCTCAAGCTCTCCCACCCCCAGTCATCAGTGCACAGTTGGAAATGCCGTCTCATTAATACTTAACAGCCACTTCAGCCCACTCCAACCATTGTGAAGTCCTTGCTATCCATCACCAAACACCAAATGTTCGTCCATAACTGCAAGTCCTAACCCACCCAATGGCATCAAAGCATGTCACTCAATCTAACACAAAAGCAGTAGAAACCCACATCACCAATGCAATATTCAAACACAAAGTGCTCTCGGACTATCGTTCTGCCTCGAGCAAAAGAGTCGCGGCGTAAGTGAGGGGCAAAATGGGACTCTGGCGCGGGATTTCAGTGGGGTTAGAGCTTCCATGCCCCAGCAACTTGACGTTGCCTTTAGGCTAAAGTGGGATTTACCAGCCATGCAGCCGGGCTAAGGATGGTACTGCCCCATGCAGTTGAAGCGCGCGAATCAAGAGACTTTGGAGATACTCAGGGTATGTTGACGTATTTGGCATTCCACTGACAGAGTTAGTGAGGATCGAGGAGAGGGAGACGAAGCTGAAGCGTGGCTATGAGTGCATAAAGTATTCCGTAACGCGAGTATATTTTGACTTTGAACTTAGCCTTATCCTATGAATGCTTATTCCTTCTACAATAGCCAGAATTGGGAGTCTGGATATTCTATGTGAGTTGGACTTCGTCTTGATAGAGCACATGACATATATGCTGCTGCACCAAATGTTGTTGGATATCTATCTCAGGTGGATAAGATGTATTTCCATACTTTGCCAAATTTCTAGTGTAGACCGAAGTGGTCAGAATGTCAACACGATTGAAGTGTGAATTTCGAGTCTACTAGAATATGACGGACAAAGTCTCAGTCTCGGAGGTGATGTTCCGAGGGCGGCATACTGTATGTATTTTTCAGAACCCGAAACATTCAGATGTCGTATCAGAGCTTTCGAGTATCTTAGCCAGATATTCAGGATAGCTAGGCTGAAGCATCAACACCATATCTAAAGATGAATCCCGTAGCAGGAGGTAGGCATACCACAGTCCCACCTCGCATCAACGACCTCCGAGACCAAACCCCGGGCTCCGCCCCGCCACCGCTCCGCTGTAATCGATAAGTGAGTTACTTCTCAAGCTCTCGAGGTCTCAGTGTAGCACAGCAATAGCAATCCAAGGCCGCGGCATACGCATCACCAAAGAGCAATCGTGCAATTCGGTTTCACTAGCTCGTTCCTCGAATGTCATCCGGCTTCGTCTCAGGCGGGACATCCGAAGCGCCCATCCAACGCAGCGACGAATGGCTAGCAGCGCAACGGGAGATCGACTCGAACATCGTAGCCAAACAAGAGGCTGCGCGGGCGAGTGAAGGAAAGAGTCTGTACGAGACACTCCAGGCGAACAAAGGTGTGTATTCCAGTCTGCAGTATCCCACCTTCATGCAATCGCATGCATAAAACCAGCATCTTCTGATCTGGGCGTTGTGGTGGACTTGAGACAAAAGCTGATGGAGGATGAATAGCCGCGAAAGAAGATGCCTTTGCCGAAGCCTCAAAGCTGAAGAATCAATTCCGGTCGCTGGACGAAGATGAGATCTCGTTTCTGGATAGCGTGGCTGAGGGGGCGCGGGCGGAAGACGAGCGTGTGAGGCGGGAGACGAGGGAGGGCTTGGAGGCGTTTAGGCGGCAGCAGGAGGAGATTGAGAAGGCTTCTAAGGGAGAGGGGGAGGATCTTGTGGTTCCTTCAACGGTTGATGCTGGGGGTGAATTGGATACGTGGTTGAGGTTGAGGAAGAGGAAGATGACGAAGGATAAGGAGGAAATGGGTAGGATTGTGAGGAGGAAGCTAGATTAAATACTGCAATTAATACTGACGCTAGCTCTGGCAATAAAGTGCAGGATGCGGAGGCAGCCACTGAGAAAAAGGCTGCGGATGGTGGAAAGGAGACTGGAATTGTAAATATGACTTCTGCTAAGACAGAGACTGCGCCTGTTTCCAATGAGGAGGTGCCTGTCAAAAAGGCAAAGGTCGAAGATTCAAAAGAAAAGAATACAGCGACGAAGACTAAAGGAAGCGGACTGGGATTGGTAGCGTACGGATCCGACTCGGACGATGAATAAAACTGCATTGGGGCATGGCACATAGAAAGGCGTTCAAAGATATCCCCAAATGAAACTTCACATCTCACATTCACAAGCAATATATACGCGTCATTTATATAGTTTCTTGAATTGATGTTGCAAATGTGCAACACTAGTACTGATACTCCTTGAACAAACAACCCCACCCCGCATACCCAAGAAGCCAAAGCAACAAGCAGAATGGTCTCGTTTCTGTTGCCTGCTTGCTATTCGATGTCGTGGATCCCTAACTACAAACCACAATATATGCACAGAAAACCTGAAACTTTAATCCTAACAAGCACAAGCAAAAAGTGAAATAGACTATGGAGGGTGAAAGTATTCTAGGATAGACGGGAAGCCCACCACACAACATTTATCTTTGGGGGTATGAATCTGACAAGGTATTTATGATATGAATTTGTGTCTGTGTGTGGCTGGTGGAAGGGTGGTGATGTGATGTAATGACAAGGAGAAATGTGAAAATCCGCAACGCCAGACTGCCAATATGACGAGGACCAAAACGACCAAACGCCATAATAAATCAAACATGGATTGCAAAGCAGAGCTAGGCAAACAATAAAGTGGTGACCTCCGGCACGCCTCATTCAAACGTAATTGAAACCCTTGTATCCCGTGCTAGAAGGTTGAGGAGTACCAAAATCGATTGATCAAGGATGCCAATGGTATCAGAGAAAAGTCGTCGGTCTAAAATTCGTGAACGTGTCCATTCGTAGTCCATTGAAATAATGATCCGTGGGTATCCAGCAAAGCAACAATATTTTGGTAGTTGTATGAGGATGTAAGTAGGTCTTTCACGACTACCGCGTGGAAGAGTGAAGAGCAGTGGTGACATCAACACCAAGGGATTCGGCATGCCTCTTAGCCCACTGACGTGTAAGGATAGATGCTGTTTTGTTGATTAACAAATTGTCTCTCGAACAAGGTGGATATGAACATACCCTTAAGGAACTTTTTGCTAGCATACTTCTTGAAGAATGCCTCGTGAACAACAGGTCTGGCCAGGTAATCAACCATAAGCTTGAAGACTGGTTCGATCTCTTCCTCGCTGTAGCCAGCGTAATGAGTGAGAGTGGCATCCTAGAACAATTAGCTAGATGAATATAAGATTGTTGTTGTCTATGCACTTACCCATTCACCTCTCTCCAAGATCATTCTCGCTAGGTACATTGAGGAAGCAGCAACGTGACTTGGTAGGTAGCTCATGAAGCGATGGTCAAGAAGAGAGATCTCCATGAGGTACTTGCCCAAAGTACGAGTTTGGATGTCGTAATTGTCGGCCTTGGAAATACGTCTCAGGAAGTTCATTGGATTTGGGTAGCTGAGGTCGTAGTTAAGAGCAGATAAGACATATCTCTCAGCACTGAGGATCTCGGCCTCAGTGAAACCATCGTCGGCAACGTGTCTAAAGTTGGCAACGTGAGGGGAGAGGACCTCTTCGTACTTGGAGGCGATGAACATGGCAGTGACACCAACAAGTTGAAGACGGTCAAGTTGGACAACCTTTGCAGAAAGGAAACGGTCGATGATGTTGACGGCCAGGAAGAGAGTTTCTGGGAGGAGGTGGAAACGAGTGTGAACCTCAATGAGCCAGTCGACCAAAATACCACGCATCTTCCATTCAAGGTCTTCCTGGTGATCCATGTAGTCGGCATTTGGGAGAGTGGCAATCTCAAGCTCCTTAAGGTATTCGAAAATCTCAACGACATACTCAGCAACCATAAGTGGGTCATCAAGGTCTTCGGCGTCGAGGTCTGGGACTTCTTCGGTCTCTGGTGGTGTCACGATGGTCTTGGTCTTGGTCTTATTGTCTGCTGGCTCTTGTTCGATCTTGTTCTCGTCCTTCACTGGTTCCTCCTTAAGCTCTGGAAGGGATTGTTTCTTTGACACTGGCTCCTTCTTCTCTACAATTGGTTCCTCCTTCTTGACCTGTGCATTGCGTTCCGAAAGGGGTGCAGTTCTTGGCTTCTTTTGAGCAGGAAGAATGGCTCCTGGACCGCTTCGTTCGCTTCGCTTTTCGGCAGTGGGCTTCTTGGTGAGGTCCTTGCTAGCAGGGACTGGCTTTGCGTTTGCTCTGGGCATGCTCTTGTGGGTTCCTGCTGGGTGTGCCTTCGAGACTAGACCTTTGCTTGAAGCAGCCTTCTTACCCTCCTTATTCTCGGCCGCCTCGCCCTTTGTAACGTTGCTGACATCGCCAAGTGCTGCACGCTTTCGAAGAGGTTGTGGGTTGGCACTGGCTGTGGATTTCTTTGATGGTAATGGCTTTTGAATGTTGGCCTTGGTAGCAATGTCGTCCATACTCAGGGCAGCAGCCTTTGCTCTCGTCAAGCGGGTCGTAGCCGCAGCGACATTCTCATTGTTCTCATCATTAACAACACGTTGTCTGACGGCACGGGCCTGAAACAGAATAGGTTAGTGGTGTGAACAAAGGATACATAGGTGTAGAACCCATTGGCACTTCATTGACTATCTGATGGTGAAGCAAACAAATAACATAGGTGACTTACTGGAGGCATCTTGCCTATAGGATGTGAAAAGCTGATGAGTTTGGGGAAGGATGTCGAAAGTGCTATTCTGTGCAGATTTTGTCAGCTTTGCCAGTGTGCGCGTTGACGAGGTTCACGGCAGTGAGGCTTCGCGTTGTTGGTAGAAGGATAATGGTATCAGAAGGTATAAACGCGAAGTTTGCGTATATCAGGCAACGTTGATTGACGAGGAAGAAGACCGACTCACAGTACGCGGAGTAGGGTATTCAGGTACTCTCTCTCTCGAGGTTAAAGGTGGGTCTGCCGTATATATTTGCAGAGCATAAACAGGCAGAACGAAATGTTTGCGGAGGGATATCAAAGTCTGTTATGGGCCTTGTCGATTGTCCAAAATCCTCAATTCGAGAAAGATGATGTGGAGAGGCGTAGAGACACGAGAGTATACGTGTTGGAGTTGGCAGAGTGCGTAGGAGATTTGTTGTTGACAATTGAATGCAGAGGTTGGCGTAATGTGGATAGAGCGAGCTCTGAGCTTCGGAGTTCTCTTGGCGCGACTTCTGCCTCAGGACTGGAACTTGTACGGACGCGAAATTTCGCGGTTCTACACGAAGATATACGGGAATGAGATATGAATTGATCGATGAAAGAAAGAGTCTGAATCTCGAAAAGAGAGCAGGATATCCTAGTGGGAAGACTGGCTACAAACGTGAAGATGGAGGAAGTATTCGAAGAGGGGGACGACTGGCGTTTTGTTGCTGAGGCTGTTGACCTAGCAACCATTAAAGTGAACGCGTTCACATAAATCACGTGCACAGCAATCAAGGCACACAGCAACGAGTCAGGGAGCAGTAAATTGCATCATGTTACTAAGGAGAGAAGATGATGCATCGAGATCTGGAGGATTCACTTTCAATTTCTAGAAAATCTCAACTATTCTCTTTGATAGATCCTCAGAATTTCTCGTGACTTTATTTTTACTTGAAAACTTTGAAATTTTGGGATCGATTTATAAAAAATCTACGTTGGTCTTCAATTATATTTTGGGGAATATCCGGGACAAATTTCCGAACCCTTCCTTTCACTTGAAAGTAAACAAAACTGTGAGTAATATAGAAACCAAAGAAAGCATACAGTATTAGCTGGAAAACCATCTTTTTTGAGATTCTACGTAAATTCGTGATTAAAGCTGCTCTTTGTTTTGTTGTTATGGCCTCCTTACTTGTTTATACATGCCTATAGCGTGAATAATCCATTATATATTATTCAGAACCACGGAAGCTGCACGATCATAACAAGAAGTTATATTGGTGAATCTCCAATCACCCCCTGCAGATTTATTCCTATTATGGTCGTAAGCACAGCTTACTTTGTACCGTGCGGCAGGCAAGCATATGAGGTTAAGTTTAGCTCAAGAGACCTTGGAGGCTGTTGATAAAAGTAATGCCCTACAGCCTCAGGCATATATAGTGGTAGCTAATCCATTCATGGTAATTCAGAAATTCGAAAGTCGTCGTCCATCTGAAATATCCAGCTCAACGCATCAGTATTCCCACGCACAGCTACTCCCAATTGCGGATCAGCTGGGAAGAGGGGATCTAGAATGTTACAACCACGATTGCTGCTTCGGCAGGCACAACGCTCCACTGGCATAACTCTCCCAATCCGTCAACGGCTTCCACGAACATATGCCACCGTCGTCGAGCCCGTGAAGGTAGACTCTGCTGCAGATCTTTCAATCAACAATGCCTTTGCACCTCCACCTTCGGAAGTTGGTGGTGACGCCACATTTGCGATGCGAACATACACACCTCGAACGCCCGGTGTGCGACATCTCAAGCGACCGATCAACGATCATTTGTGGAAGGGAAGACCATTTTTGCCATTGACGTTCGCGAAGAAGGGTCATGGCAAGGGAGGAAGAAACAACAGTGGACGAGTCACCATCAGACACCGTGGAGGTGGTCACAAGAGAAGAATCAGAACAGTCGACTTCGAACGCATGATTCCAGGAAAGCACACAGTCGAGCGCATTGAGCATGATCCAGGACGAACAGCACACATTGCGCTCTTGAATAACGAGGCTACTGGCAAAAAGTCGTATATTGTTGCTGCGGAGGGTATGAGGGCGGGAGATGTTGTGCAGAGCTACCGCGCGGGTATTCCAAAAGATCTTCTGGACAGTATGGGAGGAAACGTCGATCCCGGTATGTTAGCAGCCAAGACTGCCTGGAGAGGCAACTGCTTGCCACTGCACATGATTCCAGTTGGTACTATGGTGTACAATGTTGGATCCGCAAGCAACAGAGGCGCTGTATTCTGCAGAAGTGCTGGCACCTACGCCATTGTCATCTCGAAGGACGATGAGACCACCACTGGAGGTCAGAAGTACGTCAACGTCAGACTTCAGAGTGGAGAAATCAGAAAGGTCAGCAGATCAGCCTGCGCCACCATCGGTATTGCAAGCAATCCGCACTACCAGCACACACAGCTTGGAAAAGCCGGTCGTAAGAGATGGCTTAACATCCGTCCTACTGTTCGTGGTCTTGCTATGAACGCTGGTATGTAACTTCTCGATTTACTGAGCATATTCATACTAAATTTTACACAGCCGATCATCCTCACGGTGGTGGACGTGGTAAATCCAAGGGTAACGTAGACCCAGTCAGTCCTTGGGGTATGCCGGTATGTTACAAAGCTTTCTCTCGCTTAGTTTCAAATACTGATTGTTTTTGTTAGGCCAAGGGAGGTTACAAGACGCGCAAGGTGAACAAGCCAAACAAGTGGGTTGTTACTGCACGTGTACGCAACCAAGGAAAGAGAAGAGCGAAGTAAAGGAAGCGTTGTCCATGTATGAATTCGAGTTCATTTTTTTTGACTTGATAAGATAAAGTGATGAAGTGAAGTATGGAAAATGTAAAGATATATTGTAGAAATAGTGAACATCGTGTATCCACGCCTCATCTTAAACCGCAACCTGTTATATGCATGTAATATTGGCAATTAGCTCAAAGGCTGTCAATGGGAGCGCCATTGAAGAGGCTTCGTCCGAAGCTGAACAGTCTAATTTTACTCTCCTTAAAACCTATCATAGACACGAACTCAGCTGTGGTGCAACAGGCTTGTTCGGTGTGCAATGTTACTACAAATATAGTTAGTTCTCATTGAGAGGTGCTCGGTGAGGCGTACTGAAAGTAAAGGAAAGCTTTCTGTTAAGAAGATGTCATTTCGGTAAGAGACATATGAATTCCAAGAGCATAACTCGAGTGCATGTGGTTCGAAATAAAAAGACTTAGGCAGCAGCAGCCTCGGCTTGAGGCAACGATGCTTAAAGGCAGCCTGTTGGTTTTGAGGCCGTGGATTGGCTAGATCTTATTTGTGCATTAAATGTTGAGGCTCTTTGACAAAGGCATGGAATTCAGGGCTGTATGCTGATGAGATATATGCTCGGTAAGCGACAAACGCAATTCATAACCTGTTCAAGAGCGCACCACATATAGCATGTTCAGCCTCACTTCAATTTCCGGGACCACTGGCCGTTTAAAAACACGGCAGGGAATTCGAAGTTGTGAAAAAGAGAATATTCAGTGAACCGACGATGAGATCCTCAGGCGGAAATAGTCAATGCATCCACAATTAATATTACGCCTAAACATAAATACCTTCCAAGTAAAGGTGTGCACAATGAAGTGAAGGGTACACTAAATTTTATGCGATGCTGCATTTGCTCACATATTCTCACTGAGAAGCTCTTGAAACCCGAAAAGGTAGCCTCCTGAGCATTCATAAGGGTATAACCTATCTAGACAAGACTCCTTTGACAACCCCTTCAATGATGACTCTTCCCTCAACAGCCGCCTCCCCAATGCCGGTGCCATCAGTTCCAACCTCCAACCACCTCTTCAGGAGG
This sequence comes from Allantophomopsis cytisporea, assembly GCA_024752435.1. NCBI lineage: Eukaryota > Fungi > Ascomycota > Leotiomycetes > Phacidiales > Phacidiaceae > Allantophomopsis > Allantophomopsis cytisporea. The sequence goes on from CP103024.1 coordinate 1,201,753, forward strand.
TCATTGCTCTCTTTTGGCTTGACATCCGGACTCTTGGTACCGACCGTAATGTGCGCAACATCATTAACACAAGTCCACTCCCCATCCACCAACCTCACTACAACCGCCATAATTCTGTCATCCCATACAACTCTCTCTAACAAGATCTTGCATAAGCCAAGCTTGTTCTCCGCACTACCTGCAGCCTCATGGATTCCGCTGTAGTGAGCCCAGAGATCAGGATGATCTTTCGCAGAGGCGCGGTGCATGAGCGTGACGTGGAACTCCTTTTGCACGCGGTTGGTTGACTGCAATGTGCGGAAGAAGGCCGCTGAATCGGGGGCTTGTGCTGCGAAGGTAGCTTCGAGTGCAGAGGAAACGAGGCTGACGGGCATTGTGACCGACATGTATTCGAGTGGACGTTTCTTGGTAGGAGCTTTAGCGGTGTCGGCGAACTTTTGCTGCTACGTGCGGTTAGTTATGGGATTTGGGAGTGTGCGAATGTGTGGGTATGAACAGCACTTACTTGTCTCGCGGTCTTGCCCTTCGGCTTGTCGTAGCCGCCGCGGTCATGCTTAAGGTTTGGTCTATACTCGCTGAGGGCGAAATTGATGGCTGCATCAAGGTCGTCGCTTGTCGGCATGTCATTGTCTGCGAAGAGCTTGGGGTAAGATGTGTATAAGTTGCTAATAATTGTCTCTAGATTCGTGCGAGAGTCCTGGGTAGGGTCAAGATCGATCACTGTGTCAAAGCCATCGTCGGGTTGTTTGTCAGGCTGTAATGCCTCAAATCTGTTGATAAAACCCTCCATGATGCCAACGACCTTCTTCTCTTCGGATGTAGCTTGGATTGTTTGATGGTTATCTCCACGTGCGAAAACTCTCCCTTGGGTGACTTCGCGAATGTTGTTGAGGCGGTTATGATCATGTACCCAGTGTAAAGCTACGAGTCTGGCACTAGGATTTATGTGTTGAACATCCTCGATAATTTGCTTGCGCTCATGACGTTGGGCATTGTTTCGGTCAGCAATAACGACTGCAGTCTTCTCAAGCGCCTCCAAGACGAGTTTGGCGAATCTTGGTGGCCGGCCCTTTCCAGTGACATTATCGTTCTGAATAACACTCCAATTGAAGAGACGTTGAAGTGCAATGGCGATGGTAGTCTTGCCACATCCAATTGTTGCAATTGGTACAAGAACAACATCTCTCTTCACATCTTGAGGATTCATAGCAGCACCGTACTCAAGACGAATGATATCAGAGCCCTTCAGATTTTTCTCCTTCAAGAAGTCATCTCGAAGAGCAATGATACCGTGGTTTTGGTTATAATCCTTTGCAAGCTTAGGATTGGCTGCAAGGCGTTTTCTTGCGTAGAGAAGATACTCCTCGGTGATCTTGATGTGCTTCTTGAATCGTGCCGGTTTGCCTGCAATGAGAGATTTGGTGCACTCACGCCATTGTCTGTACATGAGGTATGGCTCCTCGAACTTGTACTTGAAGAACCAGTCAGAATATGGCCCGGAAGCTTTCTGTCTTGACTGGCATCTGACGACGAAACCTTCTACATCTCTTCCATTGTATGATCCTGTCTCTGCTACAGATTCTAAGAACTTTCGTACAGCGCCAATGTCGTTCTGTACCAGAAAGTCCGTGCGCTTGAAGCCCCATGCATCTGCAAAAGCCTGGACCTGACTGCCAGGGTATGTGGCAAACTCTGGCACGTTGAGGTTGATGCCATGGAGATAAAGTCCTGCATTTTCGTTGGTGTATGCCAAGATGTGCTCCTCAAAATCGTCATCACACAGCTCAGCTACGGCTGTAGCATTTCTTTTTCTGAGCTCTCGTGCTAAATCTGCTCTTGTCTTGCCAAGAGCCTTCAGCTGTCTATCAACCCAACGTTCTCCAGCCTGAGCATGACTGGTCTCTTGATCGCCTCGTTCACCTGTTGAATGTTTTGAGCAAACAAGTAGCGATCCATCATGTAGGCCGCTGATGAAAATAATGCATCCGTTCTCTTTCAAAGAGAGCTCGTAAGGTCCTCTAGTATTGTTCTCAATATTTCTCCATCGTGTAGGGTTAACTTCCTCTGTATTGAAGAATTTATCATAACCACGAATGGTGATTTCTGGCTCTCCTTTCTCGTTTGCGCCCGTAAAAAGACCTCGCGCATAGGTTGGGAGATCATTGCGTTTGTAATCCCAGTCTTGGAAGCGCCACGAGTCGACAGTCAGTCCCTGCGAACCTGCGATAGGATATGTTGTCTTCTTGCAGCTGAACCGCTTCTTGCCATCACGTGCGGACTTTGAAGTGTTACCATTAAGATTTCGAAGGAGGGCCTGAACCTCCTCCACGTTTTGAGAGATGTATGGGACTTTCTGTTCTGCCATAGTGAAGTAATATTTCTTCTGAAAGTGAGAACGAACAGGGTTGCGTTGCCAAAGGATGGTGCTTCCACAAATTTGAAAGGACTTGCAGTGGCCTATGGAAGCTCTCCTGGGAGAAAAAGTTAAGAAAGTTGAGAACGATTGAGATTTGTCTAGATTCTCTTTTTACCTTATATAGAGACAAAGATGCCCATACATGAAAGAACGGCAAGTAGGATACTGCCTAATTTCGTTGCTTTCGAGTCAGCTTGACACAGCCTTGTCAATTTCTAGCTTCGCTCGTGAATTTAACTGGGTCGGCCGCTAGTGGAGTACGACGCTAATGCCTGCCTGTAGCCTCGTCCAAAAATATTGTAACTAGGAAGGCGATGAGTAACACCTCGATTTGCTACTCAATTTCAGCACTTCTCGGTTCCTTCAATCTTTTTCACATAATTTATTGACCAGAAAATTTACGAAATATGCCTCCTGCACAGCCGAATGCCTTTCTATTGGCGGCCGACAATTCCCCACAATTGCTACCTCTTCTCCGCGAAAACCTAGCACTGGCCTCCGCCCAGGATGAACACGGATACTCTTTAGTCCATGCAGCTGCATCTTACAATCACCTCGATCTCCTACGAACTCTCATTAATGAACTACACGTGAATGTGGATATCAAAGATGAAGACAATGAAACAGCTCTCTTTGTGGTAGAGACAGTTGATGCCGCGAAAGTTCTGGTAGAGGAATTACACGCGAATATTCACCTGAGAGGCGATGAAGGCCAGACAGCACGAGAGAAGATCGAAGCAGAGGGAGATTTTCCAGAAGTTGCAGCATACTTGTTGTCAAGAGAACTCGGAATACAGGTCAACGGCTTCACAAATGGCGAATCTTCTGAGACGAACAGCACGCACCCACCTCTAGTGCCAGAGGGACTCCAAGTCAACGTTGGTACTATGTCCGCCGATGAAGTTCCAGAAGATGTGGTCGATGATGAGCTTCGAAGACGTATCCAAGAGCTCGCCTCACGTGCTGACTTCGAGGGCGAGGAGGGACAACAAGAATTGCGAAACCTTATTACCGAAGCATTACATGGTTCAGCTGGTGCAGAGCGAGACGTAAGACAGAGAACAGAGTAGATTTTACATCAATCTTCCTCTAATTCCCACAAGATGTATTCGTTTGATGGTCGTGGGATCTTCAGTATTGTGCAATCTCTCTTGCTCGCTTCCAGTTGTGCGGGGAAGCTGCTGAAGCTGAGTGCGAACCAGACCGGCGAGTGCTTTGAGGCAAGAATCTGCACAAGAATACTGTGAGCCCAAGCTGGACTCATAAATCCTCGCCAAGTGACTTGATCAAGTTCCACACTCATGGCCTCCTCTGATGATGGCTCTGGAGGCTGGTACCGGGATAAATATGGGTCAATCTCATCGGTCACATCTAAGCGTGGACTGCTCAGTGACACCATGGCTATCCACTCTCGTATCTCTACCGCATACTCCTCAAAATCATCTGCACTGTCTTTCAAGGTTGAAGGAGGCTGGAAATCTGGCAGTCTGACTGTGCAGGACTTCGTAAAAGAAGGCGTACAAACAAGTGAGGTTGGATGATGCTGCATCAGTGGATCCCGATTGGGAGCTAGAATGAAGTTAGCTATTTCCTTGAGATAGCTAATGTTAAGAATTGTCTTACCATGTGAATTGAGGTCTGAGAATAACCAAGTGACTGGTGTTGTGAGCACATTCTTGAAAGCGTAGACTATCCGATCAAAGCCCTTCTTGCCATGTAACATTGATGGTAAGCGTAGATTTATCTCAATGACTAGGAAAAAATGAGTCAGCATTTCTGCTGCGTTTGCAAGAGTCATCTGTGACTCACTCCATCGTGGCTTTGAGCCTCGCTTGCCCTTCACACCGTCTGGTCTGCCTACTAGACCAGCGCGCTCATAACTATCTTTGTCGAGTCTTAATGTCAATATACCTGTGATGTGTTTCAGTTAGATGTCTAGAATGACTGGTCTATGTTTGTATGATGCATACCATCCTTCAAAGCATAGACATTGTCAACCCCAGGTCGTCCTTCCGAAAGCATAAGGATATTCCCTAGTTACGTGTTAGAAAACAAAACTTGAAAGCTCTCGAAATCAAGTTACCTTTCTTGATATACTCATTGAAGAATTCACCCTCGAGTAATTCTTTGAGAGGCATAATCACCCTTGAATATGCAGGCTGGCTTAATTTTGGAGTCAGTTCATCCTTAATGAGCTCATACAGTCCTTCTGGAAGTAAAAGCTCGGCCTGGTTCAATGTCAGCATCATCAGATCATTCAGGACGAATCTTATTAACCTTATGGATGAACGGTTGCGAGAGCACGTTAGAGAAAGGCTTCCTTTTCGTCGGAGGCTGCTTGTTATCCAGATGACCCATTGTCCCATGTGTCACGTAGCATTTTGAGCTGGACTTGCCACTGTTTGCAAAGTCGAACATTTTGAACGTAAAAAAGATAATCAGAAGAGGAAATTTGGTTGTAGAGATCAGCGTCAACGTGGTGTTTTTGGCGTTTCTACGTTCTATCAAAATACCTTTCAAGGTTAGATGCCGCAGCCGAGGGCCACAGCGCTAGCATGCAACGTTAAATTATTTTAGTGCATGGCCCTGAAAATGAAGAACTGGTGAGCGAAAAAGAATCACAAGTCACGTTTTATTGTACATATCTTCCACCTTTTGCTTTGCGAGAAAAGTATAGACAAAACTATCGCAGGTTTAGTTATCATATGGCTGTGCCAGTCCCTCCAACAATGGAGTACATGATTCGTTTCTTGCAGGTTCACGAAACTTTTCGATTGGCCGAGATTGAGGCTCTTGCAGCCTTGGAGTGCATCAAGTTGGAGGTATTATCCTACAGTCTCAGTGTATGTCGCAACCCTGGAGCTCCCTCAATTGGCGAAAGATGTTAATTGTGGTAGTCTCCATATTGTTTTGTCCGCCTTGAGTCAGAAGACGCGGCAAGGAGACTAGTGAAGCGCAGCATTCTCTCCAAAGCAATTTATGAAGTGTGGGGAACTGGTTCAAACTATGATGATCTCCATGATAATGTCAAGAGCCATTCTCAACATCTGTGGTCTTTGTATAAGAACACAACTTTCAAATTCACAGTGGATACATACCAGGGTACACGAAGCACTACAGCACAACATAAGTTAATCGAAGGCTTCAAGTACTTAGGTTTTGAAGGTAAAATCCGAATGAAGGGTGCAGAGCAGGAGTGGTGTATCTCCGAAGAGTTTCAGTTCAACGCTGCAGATCTGGGTGTCTATGAGCCTCAAGCAGTTCATCTCGGACGTTTCATTGGTGGCAGTGACCGTACTATTGTGGGCAAATACGATCTGAAGAAGCGCAAGTACATCAGTACCACTTCCATGGACTCTGAGCTGGCGCTAGTAACAGCAAACATTTCCCTAGCAGCATCTGGCAAGCTGTTCTACGATCCATTCTGTGGAACAGGAAGCTTTCCAATTGCATGTGCTCATTTTGGAGCTCAGGTCTGGGGAAGTGATATCGACGGTCGAAGTATTAGAGGCAAAGGCGACAGGAATATTGTCTCGAACTTTGTTCAATACGACCTGGTTAGCAAACTGGGCGACAATTTCATTTCGGATTTAACCAACACGCCTCTTCGTGCGACCCGATTGTTCGATGGTATTGTCTGTGATCCTCCATATGGAGTCAGAGAAGGTCTGAAGGTTTTGGGAAGCAGAGACCCACGTAAAGGAAAACAAGAAGTGTTCTACAATGGAGATTTAGCTCACTTGTAAGTCCGCCGGAGTATGCAGTTTCATTTAGGTGCCTAACAATTGGTATAGGAGAGAAGGATATATCCCACCAAAGAAGCCTTACGGATTCCTGGCTATGCTGGATGACATTTTAGATTTTGCGGCATTGTCATTGGTTGAGAATGGCAGACTCTCCTTTTGGATGCCAACTTCCAACGACGAGGACCAAGCAATTGCACCACCCACACATCCATGTCTGGAAACTTTGAGTATTTGTACTCAGGACTTCAACAAATGTAGGGCCTTACGGTGTTCCTGATTTAGCGATTAATAAGCCTAACAATACGTAGGGTCTCGTCGATTGATAACCTACCGCAGATTACCAGATTCTGAAGTCGTTGGGGAGCGAAAAAGGCAGGACGTCGCCGCAGGAAGGACTGCAGATGATCTGAATCCTTTCAGAAAGCGCTATTTTACAGGATTCAAGTGACAAAAGGCGAATATATTCCTCACCAGCCCTGCCATCCCGACCAAGAACACGTAGAACTCGACGAGCTTCTCGAACACCTCGGGGAAGCCTAGTATTTGCAGCTGGTCGATGGTCAGTGGATTGAATTAATCTGCAAGGACCCGTTGTCTACTGCCTTGACAATCTATTGCCGGCACTTCGCTCTTTCGGAACTAAATGCATTTTGCAGTAACTAGGCCTCAAAAGCATAGATAGATCATAGATAGATCATCTATCAGATAACCCAATTTGCGCGATTCAGTTACTCTCGCAAAAATGCCTAAATCTTCAATATTCACGAAGTGCGGTGCATTTTTGTTTTGTTTGGCATTGAATGGCATGGGGGGACCATGTGCCGATCGTTCTTGCGCTTGACCTATTTTGGCAGGAAGCAAGATATAAAGCTCACAACAGCCATATTTGCAGTCCATCTGAACAGGGTCCATGGAGATTATTATGCAGGAGCGTCGCAGATTGCAGGATAATCACCAATTTCATACGTTCTACACGGATTTCACGATCGTCCCTAGAGGAACAGTCTGAGTTACTGGATGAGGCAAGTACATTATGGATGAGTTCTGGGAGCCATTTCAATCTGGGAAACTCAAGTACCTTTTAGAGGTATACACGTTGGGAATTAAATCTATTCATTACCTTAGTTGAGGCTTCGGCATTGTCTCTCGGGACTTGTGAATTAACATATATCGTGAACCTCGCAATACTTCGGACTCAGAAAATGAAAGAAAATTCCGAAGAGTCCTCTGCGACTCAAAGCTGTGCATGCTATATATTCCGATACTAGACAGCAAGATGGTGGGTTTGAAACTATCCACTCTTTCAAATTTCTACAGTTTTCGTTGGATTTTGTCATTCTTTTACGATGAGGTATTCTGCCATCCATATCCTTGGGGCCTTCCTCTTACCTCTCACTGTCGAAGCTCAAAACTACACCAACAGTACCTCAGGACTAGGGCTTCTATCCTCTGGAAATGGTATATACAAGCTAGAGCTTAGTTAGAAATATGCTAACTATTGTATCACAGTCCTGCTTGGTGACTGGCAAGCTGCTTACGACAAGGCCGTTGCCCTCGTAGGCAACCTCACAAATGACGAAAAAATTGCCATCAGTACCGGACAGGACATCTCCAGCTTCGCGGCCCTTGCAGTCAAAGATAGCACACAAGGTCCACAAGGATATGAATACGTTACTGGATGGGGCATGTCAGCTGCTCTGATTATGACGTTCGATAAGACACTTATTTGGAATCAATTCAAGGCCACCGCCTCCGAGTTCTACAACAAAGGTTTCCAGGTCGCCAATGCGCCAACATCCCAGCCACTGGGAAGAACTCCTTGGGGAGGACGTCTTGTTGAAGCTCTGAGTCAAGATTCCTATCTTAACGGTATAGCTTTTGGTATTGGCGCGAAAGCCTTCAACCAGACAGGTGTTATTTCGGGCGGTAAACACTTCTTGCTCAATGAACAAGAGACCAACCGTCAAGGAAGAAGTGGTAGCAGCTCCAACTCTACGGCACCCTACTCGGCCGTTGCTGATGACAAGACGCTGCACGAAACCTACCTGTGGACTTGGTATGATGCAATCAAGAATGGAATGGGTGCAGTATGTTTCCATATTTTCGGATACTAGCCTTGCAGCACGGCTGTTGGATTTATGCTGATACGTGTGCCGCAGGTCATGTGTGCAATGAACAAGGTCAATGGAACACTCTCTTGCGAGAACGAAGAGCTGCTTCAGCGTTACCTTAAGACCGAGATTGGTTTCCCAGGCTTCGTGCAAGCAGATGTTTCAGGTGAGTGATTCTCCAAATTCCAATGTAGAAATGACTGACATTCTTCAAGGCCAAGAGCATGCTCTTGATTCTGCTATTGGGGGTCTTGATATTGGTTCTTCACAATTGTGGAACGAAGATACACTTGGAGCCGCAATTGCCAACGGCTCGTTCACTCAGGCAAGACTTGATGACATGGCCGTACGAAATGTCATCAGTTATTTCTATGCAAATCTCGATAATGGAACGCAGCCCGCACTAGTATGTGTCTTCTTAAAACCCACCATTTTCACAGCTAATACACACTTAGGTTGGCTCCGGTGCTCATGTTGACGTGCGAGGTAACCACAGCGCCATTGTTCGAGAGAACGGTGCTGCATCAATTGCACTTCTGAAGAACGTCGACAACGCTCTCCCGCTTGCGAAGCCTCTCTCCATCGCCATCTTCGGGATCTCAGCTGGTCCAGATCTCGCTGGTCCAAATTACCAATTCGATGTAGGAGGAACACCTCCAACGTATACTGGACATTTAGCAGGTGGAGCAGGTACAATTTCCCGCAGACCAATCCCAGTAGATTGCTAATTTGATCAGGTTCCGGACAAACTTCATTCCCATACCTCATCACCCCATATCAAGCCCTCAATTACCGCGCATCGCAAGATGGCACGATGTTTAGGCACATCTTGAACGACACTTGGACCAACACTATATCTAGTGGCATTGGTGGCGGTGGTGGAGGGGGATTCGGCGGTGGGAACGGCACAGGCAATGGCACTTTCCCAGGAGGCGGAGGAGGTAGAAACGGTACTTCAGGTGGTGGAGGTGGAGGCGGAGCCATTGCCGGCCTGTCTGGCGGAACTTCTCTGGAACAAAGCCTCACAGGCTATGCTGCAAATGCAGAAGTTTGCATTGCCTTCATTAACGCTTTCTCCGGTGAGGGAGCTGATCGCACAGAACTTCGTAACGAAGGTCAGGATGAGATGGTTACAACTGTTGCAAGCGTTTGCAACAACACTATAGTATGGCCTTATCAAGACACATTTGTGACTACTCTAACATATTTCACAGGTTGTCGTCAACACCGTTGGAGCTCGTATCCTTGACTCCTGGATTGAGAACGACAATGTGACTGCCGTTCTCTATGCTGGTCTTCTCGGCCAAGAATCCGGCAACGCAATCGCCGACGTTCTCTACGGAGATGTTAACCCTAGGTAATCCCAGTTAACTTTTCACTCCCAATCAGCATCACTAATATCTCTCAGTGGCCGTCTTCCCCACACGATCGCCAAGAACGAGTCTGACTACAACGTTGTTATCTGCGAAACAGCCGTCTGTGATTTCACTGAGGGCAACTACATCGACTACAAGTACTTCGATGGCTTCAACGTGACACCACGTTATGAATTCGGCTATGGACTTTCGTACACGACCTTCGAGTACTCTAGTCCAGTATTGCACGTGGTCGACGGTCATGCCCTCTCAAGCCGCTACCCCGTCGGTCCGCTGGCCGTCGGCGGCAAGCTCGACCTCTGGAACGAAGTTGTTGAGGTCTCTGTTACGATCGAGAACACTGGCGCTGTTGATGGTCACGAGGTCGCTCAGCTTTACGTCCAGTTCCCTGAAGAGGCTGATGAGCCGGTCAGACAGCTTAGAGGCTTCGATAGGGTGTGGATTGAGAGTGGCAAGACTGAGGTTGTTATGTTTGAACTTAGGAGACGTGATTTGAGTATTTGGGATGTTAGTGCGCAGGATTGGGCGATTGTTCCCGGTGAGTATGTCTTCAGCGTTGGTGCCAGCTCAAGAGATTTGAGAGTCCAACAAACTTTGACGATTTGAGGGGAATGAGAGGTAGCTGATGGTTTCTGAAACACTCGTTCAATCACTTCTATTTGGCATGGATTGTACCTACTTTTTTCCCCCAGTACATATTACATATTCTTTGAGATGGGCATCAACACCTCTAGAATTGCTTTCTTTGTTTCATGTTATACTCTCTTGAAATGGTTTTAAACAGGCAAGGAATTGACATATCCTCTTGCAATTTGTAGCTAATTTTGACTACATGCTCTTTATTGATATCTAGGGCTTAGAATAGATATCACTTTGTGATTTTGGTGAGGATTCTGGAAGAGTATCGCCCTCACACTCTTCCCAAGACAACTGTGTAATTATCAGCGATGAATTTATCAGGGTACTATCTAAGATCCGGGTAAAATAAGAGTGACTGGATACCAATGTTATAGTCTAAACGAACACACAAACATACTTAGCATCGTAAGTCAAGATTTCCAAGTAAGTTGGCCCCTCGGACCTGTAAAAAATACGAGCTATCTCGCTTTGAAAGCACACACGCGGAACGCAGTAGGCTTGACATAATTACAAAGTGAGTTATCCTCACTATTTTGTGGTCTTCGAATTTCTCATATCTTGAGCGGTAAATGTGCCAATTTGCAGGCATTTTGATTCTCACTCGACTCCGCTTTTTTGCGAATTGCCGACGAGGAGTTGTTGAAAGCTATAACACAAGACAACGCTTCACGCAGAAGTGTCAGGTTTCGTAAACTAGAATAGTCTCTTGGAGAACGACGATATCATTAGATATCTATGATTAATCAAGCCTGTTTTCAAGCATAGGCAAGGGTAACTGCCTGAATCTAACTCTGGACATTTATAAACAGGCAATATCTACCAAGCTTACTTTCCAATTTCACGGCATGCACGGCAGTGCATCTGCACGCAACGTGGGTTGTCGGTAATTGCATAAAACTCTTCGACTCTTTTGATGATACTTACCGCTGTCATATCTGCCGCTCTTTGTCACCGAGTCGCACTATGGACGGAGAGGAAAGCTTCACCTGTCGCGAGGCGTGCCGTCAAGGATAATGTACAGGTAATGTGACTTTTTGACTTTGCAATGGAGAGATGTGTGACTTGAGCAGTTTGCTTTGTAGCTCCGGGTGGCTGCACACCAGGGAAGAGACAATTCGAGCGAATGGCATGGTTGTGGTGCTTTATCCCGTCACGTATGTCGATAAGTAATGTATTGGCTACTACTTAGGTATTATTCTGGACGGGTTCTGGACCACCTTCTCATCGCTTTGAAATGATTGATAATACTCGCTAGACAGACCCTAATCACAAGTATTCATACCTAAGTAGGGCATTTGGGTGTTTCCTATTGATGGCATGGCGCTTCAATACCATTATTCAAGACTCGGCCCGATGCCCAAATACACAATAACGTATGTTCGCCATAATCTCACGAAGCCATAGAACAATCTCTGACGGCAAAGATAATCTAGAGTTTTTGTTCTCCATGCATGCATGCCCCTTGTTGTATCCTCCCCGCGATCTCTTCCCCAGACTTTGCGCATAGACTCACCCCAGATTTGCGGGGTTCGGGGTCGGGATCGGTGCCATACCGTAGACGCTAAGTTCCAACATCTCCAGAGCCCTTACTGGTAGCCATGTCGCTGTATACTTACGTATCTAGCTGTTCCAAGCTCGCCCCCAGGGCCTTAGAATCTAGAACGGAGTGGGCATGGACCAAGCCACGGAACAACGCCCCAAGACTCTTACCACTCTAGATAGCCAATAGATTTCATATCCCCTCGAGGATTTCGGCCGTTCTTGGTGTGCGCTGTGTCTCTAAACCACAGAGATTCTGGTATTCTTTAGGGAAGGAAGGCAATTGTAATGTGTGTCGGAGAGGGGCACTGTGGAATTACCTTGATCAATCATATCAGAGTATTTCGCAGAGAAAAGAGGACGGTTCGTTGCCTTAATTCCACACGGTTATACCACCGAACACTACTATATTTCCCTTTAGTTCCTAAGGCGATAGAGCTGACAGACAGGATGGGTAAGGCGTGGTATAGCGTGGAATGATTGCGCCTTATCATGTCCATATCTGTGTGGAGTATGCGGGATTTGGTTAAAGATGGCCATCGCTGCACATCAGAACGTTGTGCAATTTGTCTCAGACTTGATATGACGGCCTTTGACAACATCGATCTCAAAGTAAACCAGTCATTATTACAATCATCATCAGTATGGAGCTGAACCTAGATGAGAAGGTTGGTTCCATTAATTCTCATCTCCGTGAGTGCAACGTTGAAGGAAGTTGTGCTGACTTGTAACTCGTTTTTGATAGGCCTTGCATGAGCTACAGAATGAGCTTCATACAGAGATCTATCCAGGTACTGAGATCATGACTGATGTCGGATCCCATCATTTCGTAAAGGGAGCCAGAGGTCAGCAAGTCTTGGTACCTCAACCAAGCGACGATCAACATGATCCTCTCGTAAGTTTGTCACTCTTCTTCAACTCTTCGTGGACATTTCAATTAATGGCATTGTAGAATTGGAGTCCTTTGTGGAAAGGTTTGACTATCATGACAGCTACCATGGTCTCATTCTCGCAAGGATTGGGACCCTTGGCTCTTGCACCTATGTTTGAAGACTATATTGTAGACTTCAACTCGAATCTCCCGGATGTTATTCAGTTCACGGGCATTGCGATTTTGGTTCTGGGTTTCAGTAACTTTATCTGTTAGTGTTCCCACCCACTTACCTTTTGTATCAATTCCTAACTTCTGTTTAGGGTATGTGTTCACTCAATGTCGAATCGAGGCTTCTTCTAATGAATAAGGGTACCGATGGCAACGTGCTTTGGACGAAGGCCTGTATTGATATTATCTACTTTGATATGCTTTGCAAGCAGTATTTGGAGGGCGAAGGCACAAACATATGGGAGTTTTATGGGAGCTTGCGTGTAAGTCATCTCAATCGTTATTGGACTCAACGCTGATCTCAAATAGACTCAACGGTCTTGGGGCTGGCCCCGCGGAGACTGCGCAACCAATTATCATTGCAGATGTTATATTTTTGCATGATCGAGGCAAATACAACACACTGTATTTTGTATTTTACTTTGGATCTTTGATGGTGAGTTCCTTTGACACATGCTTTATTCAGTTATGCTTAACGTTCAAAGGTTGGACCAATCATTTCAGGACCAATGGCAGCCCATGTAGGATGGCGGAACTTCTGGTGGTTTAATACCGCAATACTTGGGGTTACTCTTCTTGCTACTATTTTCATTTTTCCCGAGACTAGATATGATCGGCCTTTTGTACCCCAAAACCAGGGGTCTCGATCTCCAATTACCTCCGACATAAAGTCTAACTCTTCTGAAGCTGAGGTTGTTGACATTCCGAAGGATATTGAGAATAGCATCTCTATCCAGCAAACAAACACAAATATCCTCCAACCAGTACAGACCCACAATGACCCCTATCTCGGCCGTGGAAAGCCATCCAAAGCACAATGGAAGCTATGCCAACCGTACACAGGCAATCTCTTCAAAGAATTCCTTCTGCCTTGGAAGCTTCTCCTCTTCCCGATCGTTGAGTTTGCCGCCTTTGTCGTCTCCTGGTCGGCATCAAGTTTCTTGACCATCAACCTCACGCAATCCCAAGTTTTCGCCGTACCCCCCTATAGCTTCTCTTCCCAGACAATTGGGTTCTTCAACTTCGCTATCCTCGTCGGCGCGTTCATCGGCCTCTTCACTGCTGGTCCCTTCTCGGATCTTATCGCTGCGCGCCTTACGGCCCGTAACCGTGGAATTCGCGAGCCCGAAATGCGTCTCCTGACCATGATTCCCTACGTGTTCATAGCCGTCATTGGTAATATTGTCGTCGCCGTTGGATACCAGAAGACCTGGGACTGGAAAGTCATTGTTATCATAGGCTACACGTGCGCTGGCATCCAGGTTGCTGCGCTACCTGCCATCGCTTCCACGTACGCCATTGACTCGTATAAACCTGTTGCTGGAGCGATTTTCGTGGCTATCACTGTTAATAAGAATGTTTGGGGATATGGTTTCAGTAAATTCATTACGCCCTGGACGATCAAGGCTGGATACATCCCCCCGATCATGACAAACATGGCGCTTCTTGTCCTGTGGTGCAGTTTTGGCATTCTGTTCTGGTATAAAGGAAAGCTCTGCAGGAAGTGGACGAGGCATAGTAAGGTCCACTCCATGTAAGCTGAATTTGTATGGATGCGGCGTCAGGGGTAATATACTGTTTCATATACTTTACATGTAAAAGACATTGGGTTTGCTTCTATTTGTTTATCGCATCAAGAATATAATACATTTAGTTTGCTAAGGACTTTGGGCTTATCACCTGGGTGGACCAGATGTATGCCCATTCCACTTACACTCGAATCTTCAGCACCAATTGAGGTTCAACTGACCGCCGCAGAGCTATGAAGCTAATTTCATCAACTGTATTGAATATAAAGCTCTACTAAAGGAATATTCACATGGGAACTATTTGTTGGCAATTACTACACGATTCAGCTGAGCAACTGAAGCAGAGCTTTGCCATTGCCAACTCCACCGCAATGCACTAGCTACACTAGATAGCTGGCTTCTTGTGCCTATTCAGCCTGCATCACAGTGCACAGTTTTCGAGGTTGATTTCGCTGGTGGTATTTGTAAGCTATGTAAACTCTATAGAAAAGAAAGATGCTCACCGCACCACCGTCGATTACTTCGCGTCGCCACGGGAGCTCCGCCAGCGAAATTAATGTTGTCCACCTGAGTCATGTTCGATTTCTGACAAAAGAGTATTGTGATAAGGTACATTGCAGAACATATCAATGATGAGCAGTACTTTGGGGAGTATGCTATCACCGCCGCCTTAACGCGTTGTGCACGCTGCTCTAATCCACAGTAAAAATACTAGGTCGCTAAATCACTTATTGACTCACATTGTGAACGACCATGATATAAAAGATATCCCGCTATGCGCTCGCTTTGATCTTGACGACTGGGGAATCACAGCAAGCCCTCAATCGTCCTGATTTTTATTTCAAGTCCCATTGCTTTCCGAATTCCGCCAATAAAACCGGTCAAAATGGCTCCGCTCCCTACCCACGACTTCCCAGCAGGAAAGCATCACCTGACCGTCAACGAAGAGGCAGGGCTGGTACAATATCTCAAATCTTCTTAGGAGCTTGGCTTGCCTATCTCCAGAGATAACTTAAAGGTGGCTGCAGAAAGTATTCTTGCTGCCCGAGACGGCACGACTGTGGATCTGCGAGAATGGACCGTGGAGTTTCTGAAGAGGTTTCCGCACTTGACTCCTGCAGATGGGAGGGGAGAGGAGGAGTTGCACCGCCTTGTCAAAATTTCTCCGCAAGCGCACGAGATTCATTTCCTAGGATTGCATACAAGGTATTCTAGTATGTGATGCTGAGCGTCCCTTAGACTTTCGAGATATTCATATGATTTTTGTGGAGAAGGTGCTGAAGATGATTGAATGGTAGATTGGATGGCGCGAGTCGTCACCGTACTGGAATATTTTGCGATCCCGTATAGTGCGACCTTTATTAACGTGCACTCTCAGGCAGGGCAGAGACTTGTAGGTCCCCCTTTCCTGCATAATCTCTCCTCCCTATGCCATTCTATCCCCTCGGTCAAAATTCATTAAAATATCCTCTCTAACATACGTTCCTTAGGTCAAGAAAGTCTCACCAGCAGGTCTTGTTCCCCTTCTTCTAACTACCCGTCTTCCAGGGATCAAAATTACCGACTCCTTCTCCATTCTCTTCTATCTGTCCGAAGCTTACTCCTCCCTTCCTCTATGGCCATCATCCGCATCACTACGTGCTTTAGCGCGCTCTGCTGTCGCAGAAATGCATTCTGGTTTTGGCGACCTACGTAACCTATACGGTACGAACTTCGTAGCGCGGTATACCGGCGTCATTCCAAGGATCGAGGGCGCAATGAAGGATGTAGAGAGGATGTTGGTGTCGTGGGACGAATGCAGACGAACCACAGCTATGGTGTGCAATAAAGAGGGGGTAGAGGACGGTGGGTGGTTATTTGGGTATTTTGGGATTGTGGATGCGTATTTTTGGCCGGTTTTGTGGGTATGTCATTTGGTCGAGGTTTTTGAAGATGACTGAACAAAGCTGACTGAGCACAGAGATTCAGGAGCTATGATCTCCCAATAACGAAGGCTTCTCCTGAAGTGCTTGAGTGGATGCGCAGAATGTGGAACGAACCTGTGCTGATAGCACAGGGTAGAGAATATTTCCACCAGCTGAGGATTCCTGAAACGAAGATTGAGAAGTATGATGATAACTTCAATGGGAACCCCGAAGTGCAGTATGGAGTGTTTTCGGAGGATTGGATGTTTCCGCATTAAGTGTAAAGGTCTTTATGTAGATGCCCACTTGATTTGATAACGATGTGATAGATACTAATAGAGGACTTATAAGAAAATCATATGTTTGAGGTGTAAGATTTGAACACCTTGGATGTTGAGGAACATCTATACAAGATGCAGACGCTAAAAACCGATAGTTGATGGTAAAAGTGAAGGAAGTAAGTGTGTCTTCAACCTACTATTTACATGAAATTTAAGAAGGTGACTGCAGACCATGACTTCCACAACCACCTGTTTCAGGCTTGAACATGACAATAACGTCTAAATTTTCATCCTCAATCATTCATCAAGATTAACACCAACTACGACCATATCTGTATTGCATAAATAGCATTTTCTACCCATAAGTAATATTCAGTTATCATTGACTATTCACAGCCATCAGTCCGATAAACCAGTATCCAATTTTGAAGCAAAAGCATAGGTGGCACAAAACCAAAGACCTCTCCGAAACACCAAGCAGCTAAACCTACCGCCAGATCCGGCGCTCTTTGGAATACAGCGATTTATTCCTTGCCTCGAACCTGACGGAACCATTTGTGAACACAATGGCTAGCTACCATCAGCTTCAAGAGGAAGATACTACGCTTCAGGACTCGATTCCACTTAGGGACATGAACTGTTTCCAAGATCGAACTTCCCAAGCAGTGTCAGATACCGTTCACTCACGTATCGCCTCAATCTTAGAGGAGGCAATCTCGATAGAACAAGAACATATAAATTGGCTGAAAGAGTACGAAACTTTTAGGGATACACAGAACTCAAGAGAAGAAGAAGGTGATTATCTCTTTCTTCAACCACGTCGGTCACAATTTCACAATCAACGCAAGAATACGTAATAACTCGACCACAGAAACATGTTCCCAGCCTCAAATAACGGAGACGACAGATGGAATGGAACTAGAGGAAGGTACCCATCCCCAGTTCCAACCTTCTGAGCCAAGCGAGTTCAACTTATAATTATACCATAGAAAACTCATCCCAGTCCCTCCATGTCTCCCACGGCGGCTCCCGAGATACAAACAAATCCGATACTGCAAGAGAACAGGACATCGATGCCGCTGTATGGTTACTCTGGGTAGCTTTGATGATCCTTGCCGTCTTCGTCTTAATGGGTGGGATACTACTAATATGCCTGCAAAGCCTTCCCATGAAAAGGTTCGAAATAGAGTTTAAGGATGAGATGGTGTTTGTAACGGGGTGGCTTCTTGTTATGATGTTGTTCTTCTGGCTTGTGGGGACCTGGCTTGGGTGTTGACGCCAGGACTGATGTGAGGATGAGATGGTGATGTATCAAGTACTTGGAAGCGAATTGTGGATGGACTTTTTTCCGTCAAGCGATTGTAAGATAGTAATATCACCAGCGATACAAGTTTCCCGTTTTAGTCTTAAGAGGTTTAGATCCATTGAGGACAAGTTAAGTTGAGAACTTGAAGATACCACTTCCCCACTTCAAGTGATATCTATTCTCTCACGAGCTCGATGTCCGGAGCTGACCAACTCATTTATCCATCCAATCTAATCGTAAAAACCAACGAAATGCTGCTCTCCTCCCTCCACCCCAATGATCCCCACATCAATCCCTCTTTAACCTCAGCCTCCACTTTCCGTCCAACTCTCTCTCCAACAACGCTCCACAACCTCTCAAAACTCTCCCCATCATGCACGAAAACCGCTCCCTCCCTCGCAACAGCCGCCTTCCTCTCCCCGGGGTTCTTATTCCCCCTCATCCTGCCAACCACCACGCCACCCTCCCTCAGCAGCGCGACAATCCTACACGCAGCCTCAACCTGCTGATCCCACGCCCATAAGTGCAGCAAACTCGCCGCATGCACCACATCAACACCCGCTCCCAGCCGCTTCAACAGCTCATTCTCCCCCTCAGCAGCGAGTAAATCGGCCGCGATGAATTCCACGCCCAATCGCTCCCCGTCCTTAAACAGCTCCTTCCCCACGTCCCAGAAGGCGGGCCGCAGGTCCGATGCGTAGATCTGTGAGGCCGGTGCGCCATCGTGCAGCAGTTTGCGGATGTCTTGCCCCACGCAGCAGCCTATGTCGAGGAAGATTGCTGGCGTGGATTTGAGGCGCGCGAGGATGGTGGTATATAGGGGGTGGGTGGACAGGGAGATGGAGAGGAAGTTGAATTCGCCGATGCATGGGTAGGGGTATTGGGACCAGGCGCGGTCACGCTGGAAGGGTTAGTTTTTGACTTCTGGGTAATAGGGGACTGGGTTGGGATGGGGAACATGGGCTGCGTACTATCGCGTAGATGTGATTTTCGATTTCGGGCTCGGGGATGTGGCTGTAGTCTCTGAAGAGTTCGATTGCTGTTGGACTGAGTTGTGATCCTATCTTCTCGACATACCAGGGTTTATTCTTGTCAGATTCAAGGGAGTCTTGCGTAGTTATTGTAGTCATGGTAAAGCTTTCCGAATATTTATACCAGTAATCAATGATTGAACGTGGTCAGACATTCAGATATAGATGTCTATGTATTGGATTGTTGATATAGCATCACATAGGAACAAAGGTATTTCCAAGCTTTTATATTGATCTGAGTTGAAGATGGCCAATTCCAGGAATGAAGGAATGCTGTTGACGTATCCATGATGTGGACCCCCGCATCTAGTGGGGTGTTGTCAGGCAGCGAACTATCCTTGAAAGCGAATCATCGTTATGAATTCGAGGCATATTACCGAGTTGCAGCTTCTAAGAGCATATGAAGATTGAGTAAATGTCCTGCTCGACCAATGTCTCTCTATGGAACGGTGTTAAGATCTTAAGTTGACACATATTCAAGTCCAATACCATGTTTGACTGCAGTCGTAGATATCAGGAGAATGAACTGTTATCGACAGCTTGATGTTTGTCAAACGGAATTGTATTGTATTGATAGATGGATTAGAGGTTAGACAATCAATATTGACGAGTAAGATATGTATCCTAGGATCTTATCATCAAGTCGTTGTGCCTCAGAAACCGGGAACGAAAAGTGCATCTCGTCGTCAGCCTGAGGTCGCAAGGCCCACGCAACGTCACTTACATCACATCAATCGCGATCAAGCACGATCAAGGTAGACATCAAATTCATTGTGATACAAACACGATCTTGAAAGGAAAAAAAGCACCACATATCAAAGTCCGAGAAGGGAAAAGACAGGTAGCTTATTACCATCACCATCCTCCAAGAGGAAAAATAATTGAGAGAAGACCGATACTGAGCAAGTGTAGAAAAGTACAAAAAGCTTCTTGGTTTCAAAGGTCCCCCGCAAATTTCCTTCAACTGAATGTTTCACCCACCCCGTACGCCCAGATTACCGCAAACTCCTCACCAATGCAGAAATGACTCTTCTTTTCACATACAAGCCGCCGACGGAGAGGTGTAGTGTAGGTCCGATTGGTGTCGATCCGATTCGTTTTCGATTTGGTTTCGAAATCAGAAGGACTCGAACTCGACCGCCCAAGCTCAGATCATGTGTGCTGGAGGAGCTTGCATGCGAGGTTGCATGTTAGCTTGCATAGCAGCCTGCATCTGATGAAGAGTACGCTGCATCTCAGCGGACTGAGCATCCTGAGCATCACGCTGGCGGCGCAGTTCCTCACGCAGCTCCTCGTTCTCACTCCTCAAGCGCTTCATCTCCTCACGGATCTCGCTCTCTTCGCCGGTGCGGATGAAGCCTCCAACGCCACGCTTTCTCTTCTGGCCAGCCACGCCGTCCAAGCCGTCCTCCTCAGTCTCGTCGCCATTCGCCACGCCCGAGTCCGTGTGTACGCGTCGCAAGTGCTCATTCAAGTTCTCCTGGCGCGAGAAACCCTTGCCTGTATGACGCTTACAATTTGGGTGTGGGCAATTGAGCTGCTTTCGTGGGCCGCCGTGCTTGTTATGGACCTCACGCTCATGTCGGAGAAGGCCACCCGAGTATGTGAAGCCAGGAAGCTTCTCGCAACCCTCGGCTTGGCACTTGTATGGTCGATCGTGCTTGTCCATGTGTTTACTGTGAAAATGAAAATGTTAGATTTTGTTGGGTGGATGTTATGTGAATGTGAGAGAGCGTGCGGCAGCCTGAAACTTACCTCCACTCGCATTTGCGGCCAAAGTCTTTTATCTCCTCCGTACAGTTAGGCCAGTTACAGTAGTAACGCCCATCCTGATTCTTTGTAACCTCGCGATCTGGCTTCGGGATTGGCTTCGAGCGACCTGGAGATGGCGCGTCGGACTCTTCCTTGGCTTCAACCATCTGCTGCAGGGTTGGCTCTGGCATTATATCCTGCGGCTGAGGGGCATATGGGGTCTCGGAGAGTGGAGGAGGAGGACTTGGGTAGCGTGGCTGTTCATGCTGCTCCATATGATCATGTTGCTCATGATCTTGAGGTTCGTGGAGTCCAGCGGTATGGAAGGCCGTGTCCTGGTCGTAGGGACGGGTGTCGTATACAACGCTCATGATCGCGTGTCAGAATGTTCCTGGAGGTATAGATTGATGGATTTTGAGGATTTAAGATGAGATAATGGCAACGATCTCGAGGTTGCGCGTCGTCGAAGTTGTTCTATTCATCAGCATGTTCCCGATTGGGTGGCCTTAGTCCTGAGGCGAAAATCTTGCTGGACTAGCGTGATTTTTCAGGAATCGATCACGTGGTTTAGGATTCTGGGTTGTGCTTTTCGCCCGCACATCCGCGGTAGGCGGCGTGAGGTAATCTGTGCGGCGGAGTTTTGGAGTGGAGCGGAGTTCGTGTGAGTGATTGAGCGCAAGAGACTGTACGTTCTCTGACTGCTCCGCCGGTTCAAGTGTCTCTATGGAGAGCTTTCTTGAGGCTGTGCATCCGATCAGCTCTTCGACTTGACTTGACTTGACTTTTGCTCTGGAGACAACGTGAGGATTGGAGGGGAGAGCAGGACATTCGTGTATATATATGTATGTACTCTGTAGGAGGTAGAAAATAGGTATACCTTGTCTCTACTCCACATACATATACACACACACACACACACACACACACACACCTCTCTGCCCATCGATGTCTGCCTACTACACGGCTGTGAACCAGGGCCCGAACGTAAGGTAGACGCAGACTGATGTATGTAACACTCACGTGAGTACGTGGTGAGTCATTCGACGCGTTCGATCGTGTATGCAGCGACGTAGGCACACGGCTGATCGGCCAACGGACGCCTCGTATGGTGATGCCATGGTCAGGGTATGCGGAGGGAGGGTGAACGGCAATGGCAAGGAGGAAGTCTGAATATATGAGATGTCGATGAGGTTGCAACACCAGGCACGGATACGGTTCACTCCCCTTCAACAGATAACCGTAGAGTCAGCCATCCTTATGGCCTCAAATGCTACCTGACAATGCTGGGCTTAGGCAGAAACTTTCAAGGCAGTCAGGTATCATTACATTGCTCAAGTCAACTACTAAGGCATCGTGGCAGACATCCATGGTACGGAGATGATAAATCTTGATTCATGTTTGGCTGTCATGTGGTGTTTTGTTAAATTCGTGTCATGATGCTATTCAACCGAACCGCCATGGTGTTTTGACTCAGGTGGTTTATCCTTCTCACAACACTTCTGAGTGGTGGGCGCACATCGTAGCTTGAATCTCAAGTGCTTTCGATATGTGTTATCTTTGCACATATCTAATATACCAGGCACAGTCAAGAGTCCTTCGATTACTGCATCTAGGTCCCTCGAAGTGATATACCGTGGAGCCATCAGGCTAGAGCAAGAGCAAACACATGTCTACAACCACATCACTCGAAGGGCCCTCACCGACCGCCAATGTCAAAATAATGAATTAATCAATATTAAATTTTTACATACATACATACATACAAACACCTAACGTAGTGTAAAGTATAAGGTAGGCGTGGACACATAAGTCCCGTCCTCGATCCAATCCAACCCTGTCCAACACCCAATATTATCATCACCTATCCGAAACCCCATATTAAAATGTCATAAATCTGTCCATCGCCTCTCTTGCACCGCCGAGCCGCAGTTCACATAACCTACTACTTCGCTGCCTTAGTCAAGCCAACTCCCAAGCCCACACCGAGCGCAATAGCAAGGATGATAAGTACAACGACAAGCAAGCACCACCACTTAAGGCGGTTTCTGCGGCGCGCATGTTCATTCGCCTTCTCGATCTCAACGTTTCCGCGATCAACATCCTGGGCCGTCTTGTCGGCATTGATCTCAGTAGCCACGACGTCGTCCTCCTGCACCGCCACGATCTGCGCCATATCGGCAAACATGGCCGCCAAATCGGTCAGCGTTGCCTCAATGCGCTGCAGCTCGTTGTGGCGCGCGCGCACAGCACCCAGCACTGAAGAGGCTTGGCCAGAACGGTTGGATTTGAGCTAAGGGTTTCAATTTAGCTTCTTGATTTACGTAGATTGCATAGGAAAAGAGGTGGAAGAGTGGATAGATGTGAGCGGGTAACTTACAGCTGTTTGGAAAACGCCCTCAGAGCCCCAGTCCATCTGCGCCGCTTCGTGAACCTCTTCCTCGGACGCGTCAGGATTGACGATGCGGTATTGGCGAGCAATCGAGTCCTGGTAGCGCTGGCGGTACTGCATCTCCTCTTGCTGGTAGCTCTTGAGTTCATTCTCGAAAGTGTCCTTCAACTGTTTAGCCTGTCTGGCCTTGACACCACGAGAAGCTTCATTCGTCTTGGCGGCATCGAGCTCGAGATACTTGATCTGGTCGCGGATCTGGGTGTTCTTCAACTGCGTCTGTGCGACGAGCGATTCGAGCTGCTGTGAGGAACTGGAGTCGGGTGAGGAAAGTGCACGCTGATGCAGTGTTGCGATCGATTGAATGTTCGACGTCAATGTCCCGATCTCTCTCTTGCAGAAGTCCACGCGCGACAGAAAATCCGCCTGAGTTAGCACGTGTGATGTTGGCGCCGCGGCGGCTGGTGGAGCACTGTTGCTGTAGGCGGATGTGCCGGAATAGTTTGAGGTTTGATGTTCTATCTGAGGTTGCTGTAGTGTAGACTGTGAAAATCTGTCAGCAATAATTCTTTGCTTGTTTTCTTCTCGTCGGCATAGTGAGGCATGGCAGTTACATTTTGCTCATATGGTGTGCAATATTGACCCGCTTCCGCTCCAGGACCTCCATGGTATGGATTTTGTCCGTTTTGAGTGTACTGTGTGTAGGACATTTTCCAAAAATTTGTTGTGCGCCGGGAAGTACGAGAAGAAATGGTGTTGGTGAGTGTGTTAAGAGCTTGATCTGCCCTGGTTCTGATTTGGATTATGACGTGGTTACGATCGGTAAAGACGCAAAGGAACGAAGCCTGGTCGATCGTATTCACCGGAAACAGATTCTGTACTTTTGCCTTTGCAACCGCAATTACAGCCTCCTAACAATTGAGCTCCAAAAGAGGCGACGAGAAAGGTGAAGTAGAATCAGATGATGCTCAATTAAGCACAGCCGACGTTAAATTTGAAGAAAAGAGGAGAAAAGTGAAATAGAAAGAGAGGTGTGAGCATGGTGTTGCCTACTGATCATTAGTGCTACCTTAAAGTACAGCACATCACCTCGTCAAGGTAAGTATTTAGGTACAGATAGTAGTTGTCAGACCACGCCAGAGAAGACCTTACCCAGATAATCATAATTCATATAACACACTAGAATGGTCAATTAGAATAAATACGTTCTCGTATCTTATTCTCATCAGCAATCACTTACCCAAATGGTGAATATCTCTATTGAGCAGGTCAAGTCCTCATCAAGACGACTTGGAACAACTCACAACCGCTATCCACAATAATAATAATGCATTGACATTCAGATGTCATCCTCACCACCTTATTCGGCATGGCTGGCTGTTAGACCGACGGGCCACCAGCTGATGGTACCAAGCTTGATGCACCAAGCATTTCCCCAGCTTACAAAGGTGCCCAGCACTCCACACCATCATAAGCTGACTGTGCACTGCGCCTGCGTTACTTCATCAACCCTCTGCCTTCTGATGCAACGGAAATTTCTCATTGCGAAAGCCGATATGGCGATGAGAACGGAGACACGACTGATGAAGAAGAAGGTGAAGGTGAAGAGGAGAGAGAAGAATTCTTTCGTCAGTGGCATTCTGAGACGCCAAGCAAGTACACTTTATTAAGCCCTTGCTTCGTAGTATTTGGAGTCAGTCACGTGAGAATTCTGCTTCTGGGGCGCACAGTATCCCAATCCCATAGACGGCAGTCATTATTCACACGCTTCTTGCTTCTGTCTTCATTGTTGAAGATAAGGCGGGCAAAATAGGGCCTTTCTGGGATCGAACCATGGATATGATAGTATCTTGACAACTGTCGGGCATTACTCAAATCTTACATCAAAAGCTCAAGTGATATATCCAAAAGTAAAGTGCAGTCTCTGTACATATTGTCGTGTCTTAACCCTCATGATATCTTGCCTGAATTTGGACATCTACTCTTAGACGTGGGAAACACTTAAATGTCCGGTTTTCAGACAATAGAAACGTTGAGGACATTTACAATCATACGCAAAGCATACTGGCTTCACTTTCAGAACCAAGGGGCCTTCAATGGTTACTATAGTTCCAGTGCTGAAGGTCAAGATATGATAGATGTAGTACTTATTCATCGAGCTTTGAATCAGGTTCAAGAGATATGATAGCAATTTGTACTGTATGTATTCCTTAGTCGTGACTTTCACATATGAATTGATATTCTTTATATCCATACCTATTTCTAACATGCGTAACTCGCGTTAGAGTGATTAGGATGTACAATTGAGGCTATGTCGAGCGGTACCAAAAAACAGGAGTTCTATTGAGGAGGAGTTCGCTCGATAGAAAGACAATTTCACATACAACAAGAGCGCAGTATAATACACGCAGCTCTCCTTCATTAAACTCTCATGTGCACACCGTACGCATCATACATGGATCATAGTATCAGCTAGGACTGATTATATTCTTATTAGGGTCAACTAAATTACAAGAATGGTCTGTATAACATGCGTATATTATAATATAACACTAGATTGTGCAAGTACAGAACAGTCAAGGCATTTTTAACATGCGCAAGTCCCAATCTCAGTTTTAACCAGATAGCAGTGATTGAGATCCCTTAATTTCGTGTATATAAGAGTAGTTTGTCCGACCTTGAGCTATTAGCCATCCTTGGTATAGGATTCCAACTTTCGGTATTCTGTCGCGTAGTTCGACAAATGGCGTTGCTCATCCCTTTCAATAACATGATGATGGTGATGATGATGATGATGATGATGAGATATATAGAGGATGAGCATGAGAACGGTGATAAAGAGTCACTCTAGAATATCAAAAGGCACCAAGAGTTTGTCTAGAGGGGTTCTCACACCCATATAAGCGTTTCCAACGTAATGTTCCTGCGGTACAAAACCATAAGTATTAGAGACACTAGGTATATATAGGTACAGGCGTTCCTCTCCCAAAGAAATAAATAGGTAAAACTTAGTCTAGCAAAACAGTTGCCGACTTCGAGATGTTATAAAGACAATTGATCCTCTTTGCTCATAACACAACAAACCAGCCCTTTCTCTTATTTCTTTTCTTTGTGCGTCCCCAGTACATTCGAAGTACATTTTATGTTCATTTGCTTCTTATCTAGTTCTGACTATATAAAAGATAGAGAGAAAAGGCTGATTAACAGGTATATATTGGACCCTCTAAGAGCTTTATGAGGATGGCTTTTACTTGAATGGAAATATCGTGAGAGAAGGCAATTCTATGATTAGATGGCATTATCACTAAGCCCCTAGAGTAATTGGATTCCCTCTTTCGGAATACAAATGGTCATGGGACCGTGTGGGTAGAGGTGCTTTCATACTGGCTAAGGTAATCTTGCTTAGAGAGGCAACGCTAAGGCAACATGTGAGTAGTAGGTCTCATATATAGAGCAAGTTTAAGGGAACATGGAGCAAGTGTGTATTTATGCTAGCAGTGTGTAGCTATCTGTATAAATGCAGCTATTCAGCTTAACCCTCATGATACGTCCTATTAAGGGCTTGAGTACATCCAGAAGTGAAGGAACATTTTTCAAATTGGATCTTTCTCCCCGAGTTATGGTTTCTAGGGCAACTTGAACGACACGTAGGCCAAGAGTCGACGTGTCAATATTCTTATAACTTTTCTACCAGCTCGGCGTACAATAATTGAATGAATGCTCACCTAACTGCCTACGTCGAACAGTCAATGGTTGTCGGTGGTTCTATGTGGGCTCATCCGGTGGAAGGAGTCAGATCAAGTGGTGTCTATATTGGCGTTATGTTTTCCCAGAGAACTATGGTAACCTCTACATAGCACATACATTGAACTCCACAATCGAGGACGAGCTTATCATTATACAGTAGACGCGAACTCTAGCTATCAGACGTTGAGCGAGATATGTTCAGTGATATCTTTATGGATTAGTTAAAGTTATTGCCACTTCTCATGAGAGAGGCGACATGCTAGAGTATGAAAAGCATATATACTGTAACATAACTTTTCCTATGCGGTAGACACCGGTGGAAATTTTGAACTTTAAACCATCTTCATGTTTGGGTTACCTCAACAATAATGACTATCTACAGTAGGAATCCGGAGAAGCAAATTTTACCATTGTGGGTCACTCTTATCTAATCTCTTGTGCATATATCTTTGTACCAGCAGTTGTATATTCTTTCTTTTGCCAGCGTCTTCTTTCAAATTGTAGCGTCGATTGATGTAATGCAGATTTTGACTATCAATCAATGCTGTACTACACTCTAGACACTACAAACATCAATCCTTCAAAGGCTATACGATTACAATGGCCAAGCGTGCTGGAATATTTGATGAAACGTGAAAGGTATTGGGAGTATGTTACAACCAGAGAAAAACATGTCTAAAAACTGTCTATTAGCAAAGAGCCTTGAAATATTAGTAACTGCTATTATGAATCATAGTCTTCCCTTCTTGCTAATCTATATCTCTGCCAGGAAGTGAAACAAATTTCTACAAACCAACGTGTGGGACTTAAGCCACAATTGATATGGTTCATGGTTCATAGTCTAATCCTAGAAATTTGAGCTCCTGGACCGACAAGATATTTGATGATGATCGACTTACCTCTATCCTTTTCTCTTCTAGTCTCGCTCTTTTCAACGGCGACGTTTATCTCAAACTCTCTTCGCTCGTACTTTACCTTTATCTCCCTCAAGTACATACTCGGATGTGGCAACTCTTGCCTTTACCCCTTTCCCTTCCTCCGCCCCTCATTCTACCGTCCGGCAGCTTCACCGGAGCGGGTCAGGTACGTACATTTACGGGCAACGTAGAATGGGACGAAGTTGTAACTAACCTCGTTAGAGTGTCTCAGTCAGGAAACATATACAGGACCCCCTGTCCTTTCGAGTGCACGGTTCTAACCTTGTTCCATTTTCTGTGGCCAGCGACTATATGCTTTTGCACCGCTGTATTCTTCGTCGAATATGCATCCGGTCTTTAGCCATTGTATGGGGAAACAAATGGGTCCAGCTCTGAATTGACCGCTACATACTGGTTAGACATAAGAACTTAGATAGACTAGAATGTTGGGAAAGCTTGTCAATGATACATATGAACGACACTAGCATCTATGTTCTAAGCTTAACGATAGTCAGAGCTTAATAAGTGGTCAATACGGGATCATGGCTGAGGCCGAAATGATACTGTTGATTGAACGGAGCATGAGGTCTTTGGCACAAGTATAAGTAGATAGATATTCTGCAACTTGGGGACACCATCCAGCAACAAACACAGCCGCTCAATACAGTCTCGCCTCCATTCAAGTACTCAGTCTTCTTTACCAATACAACCTCCTCTTTTTCTACCTTCAAGATGGTCCGTATCTTCTCAGTCGGCTTGATTCTTCTCGCCAGCGCTTTCACTGCGCAAGCTTGCACGTACTGCCAGTGCTTGTTCGCGGACAGTTCTCACTGCTGTGTGTACTCGGTAGGCATTCCCTAGGCTTGGACCTATAATCTTTCCAATCAAGGAATATAACTGACTCCGTTACGTAGGATGCCACAGAAGGCAACATTGACTGTACTTCAGTCTGCGCAAAGGCTCATCGCGCAGACGGTGTCAGCAACTCTGACGGCAGCGCTGGCACCGCTTGCAATGCCGGGGGAAGTTACAAGTGCACTTCTGTGTTTGACGCCCAGGACCGCACCGAATGCTACACAGAGTAATATCTTCGTTGGAACCCCTCCATCTTGCTGGGCATCATCGGGTAGTTGGCACTGGAAGAGATTATCGCGCTGGTATACCATAAGGGTGTGGTTATCTTGACCTGTACTTGATAGCTAGAAGACTTCATAACCTAGCTCTTATGGGGAAAACCGAGACAAATCAAGATACCTTAGACAGAAATCTTATATGTGATTCAGGCTCTATTTACCATGACTTCACCGACCACTATGATTCTCCTTGGTGATGCATATAAAATTAAGGTTTTGCACGGGCCATATCCTTGTTACCGTGTTCCGGCGCTACAACTCCGCCACAAAAACCCCGTGATCCTGAGCCTCACCTTCGCTTCACGATGTCGGCCCAGAAACACCAACAACTTTATCATATCAGTCCACGAATTTCTCCCGGGTGACAATTCCATCGACAGTGTCTTGGAATTCGGACCACAGTCGTGCCGCCACAGACATCGTCATAACCCGCATTCCCCGACTCAGAATCCACCTGACACTTGTTCCCCAGAACCGCTTGTCCGTAGGATAAGCGCTGTCAAGTCGGGTCCCTGGAAATGGCATGCAGGACTACAGTACTCCGATTGAACCCCCAAAAGTCTAAGTTGCCTGTCTCACTACTAGCACACCTAACTCACCTGGCTAGCGCATATTACCCTTGACGGTGGCACTCAATACTCGTCAAAGACCTTTCGAAGTACATACAGAGGAAATAACCATGTAAGTCCAGCGAGGAAGACAGCCGACCAGTCCCCGAAAATGCTCTATCTATCTATAAAAGCAACTCCAGTCGACACGAACTCCCAATTGGAGAAGCTACCGCAATAACTCAAGATAAGAACCCTGTGACTTCGCAGTGTAGCACATTTGACTACGAGAGATGTATGATAGTGAGGCTGTATATGATGACGAGCTATTACGGTGACGACAATGAGCACGGAGACGTTGAAGACTCGCTGTAGTTGATAGTCCTCTCTCGACCCCGCAACACGCCGCGAATAATCTTGCTTGAGTTCTGTTTCTTGTAATAGGGTCAGAGGAATACGAGTAGAGTGGTGACTATATATTCACCAAACTGCCCACGCAAGGCGATAACCCGGGTCTAAGGGTGGGTAGCAGGCCAAGATGCGAAGTGACAATAGAACATGTACACACTCTTATCTGCTACAATCAACCAATACCTCCAACACCGTAGATTAGTATCGCGCACATATAGCTCGAGTACCCAATCACCGAACCACTCACAATAGCTATGAAAATCGAAAATGCATTTTTGTATCTCATATCTCATCTCTACGCACCCTCTATGCCCTACACATCCCCCATCCATGCACACCCGAGCTCTCCCCAACCAATCCCCAATCCTCAATCCCCAGTCCAAATCCAAATCCTCCCAAATCGATGAAAGTTAAGAACAAACCCCTCGTATCCAATCCCCAACTCGTCCAACGAGTTAGGAATAAAGGTAAGAACAGGCAAGAAAGTAAGTAAGAGAGCAAGCCGGCTCAAACCACACAGGAAAACCCAGGCTAGCAAGAAGCAAAAGAAGGTAGAGAATGAATCCAAGAACAGAACCGATATTTTTTGCTTTGTCCCTCGCACCAATCGTACATATACAAGCAAAAGGTGAAGCCAAGAAGTGAAGCAGTGAAGTGAAGTCGTCAAGCGTTATAATCTTACAGTCAAAAATAAAGACATATGTCCACTGAAGGTTTAATGAGCGCGCTTGTGCTTATGGCTCTTGCCCGTGCTAGCAGCAAGGTTGGTGACCGTAACAGTAGTAGCAGGGACAGTGACCGTGACAGTTGCGCCACATCCACCAGCTGCCTTCGTAGCGCCGGAATTGGCTGTCGTGAGCGTGAAGGTGCTGTGCAAGGTAGCAGTGGAGTAAAGATGCCTGGTAGACGTCTCGTCGTTTGAAGCTGCTGAGTTACCACTGCCATCGCCATAGGTTCCTGGGGAAGTGGCGTTATAACCTGCTGTTGAGTTGTATCCTCCTACCGGGTAGCTGGACACGGATGCACTGGGGTAAGAAGAGACGTGTGAAGCAGACGAGATAGCAGAAGTGGTAGCAGTGGTTGACGATGCAGAAGCGGAAGTAGACTTAGTAGCAGTAGCAGAAGACGTAGCGGAGCCAGCGATAGCATCTGTCTGGGAAGAGCTGGTGTCAACAACCTTCTTATTGCCCGACAATGCGGAGGAGCTAGATGTGGAGTTGTTGACGCCATAGACGGCATTTGCGCAGCCGCCAGAGGCGCACTTCTGGTACAGTGAGATAGTGCCAGCACCACCACAATTCTCAGTGCTGTCTCCAGCACATGGCATATAGCAGTTGCCCATGAGGCCGGCGACAGGGGCGCGGTCAGAGGCGACGGAATTGCCGCAGTAGCACTCGTCGCTGTATTCCATACCGGCAATAGAGTAGCCCTGATCAATGCAGTAGTCGACGCAGTACTCGACGGTCATGTTGTCTGCAGTTGTAGAGGCGCCATCAAGGGTGCGGGTTTGGCCGTAGACGTCTGTGCCGCAGCCGAGGTATTCGAAGCCTTTTGATACAGTTAAGTCGACGTATGGGTTCTCTGGGAGGCCGATGGTGGTGGTTGCACCACACCCGGTCTTTGCTACTGCTGTCTCTGGGCCAGATTGGACAGGGTTGCAACCTGGAAGCTCAGAGAGGACACCAGTGACTTGCTCGTCAACAGAGGCGGGGATCTTGCAGCCCTGAGGAACACCATCGTCGAAGAAAGAGAAGACAGGGCAGTCTTCAATCACACCGCTGTCAGCAGTACAGGTGGTGACTGCCTTTTGTAGAGTGGGCACATCCCAGCCGTTGACAAAATCGCCGTGGTATCCGTAGCCAGTGTCATCGCCGTTGGCGAAAACAAAGGGCTGAGAATCACCGTACCAAAGGTCTTTGAAGTCGTCAACGTTCCAGGTAACTTCGTAGAAGAGGGAGATGGTACGCTTGGGGAAGTCGGAGGGGCAGTGACCGGCATTGTAAACAGATGGGTAGGACATGTGTGACTTGTGGTCTACAGAGTCGAGGTTGACACCATCCCAGCAAGAGGGGAAGAAGACTTGGGCACGGAGTCCGTCTGGGCAGTTATAGTCTGGAAGTCCATTGGTCTCGGCATTGTTAGTTCCAAGACAGGCAAAGGAGATGGCTTGCTGCTGGACTGTATCGGTGTAGTTTCTCAACATTGGGTTGCCGGCAACCATGCGGAAGCCCTCTGGGAAAGCAAGCAAACCGTTATCATACTCAGGGTCAGCTGGATCAGATCGCTGACTGTAATAAGGTTAGCATATGAAGATGTTATGATTTTGTAGAGGAAAGTAACTTACAGGTAGTAAATAGTTCCACCACCATTCTGCGTAACGCTAATAAAGCTGCCATTCTCGGCCTGGTAGTAAAGGGTCGGTACCCAGTAGTTGGAAAAATCCTTGGTAACTGTGCAAGAGGAGCATGTAGAAGCTTGAGTGTCATCGTAGTCCATCTCGAAACCGAATCCATTACCTCCCATGATAGTATGAACATGGCCAGAAACCTCTCCAGGATTGATGATTGGATCGGCACGCTCAGTAACAATTGGTCCAGTACATGGGAGACGCCAGAATGCAGCAGCTGGTGCAATGAGGGCCATAAGGCCGAAGGCCATAGTGTTGGTGGAGTGCATCTTTTGTTTTTGTTGTTTTATCAACGTTGATACGTGAAGATTCGCTCAAGAATTGGTTGTTTACTTCTTTGTTTGTTTGTATATGCGGGAGAAGTTCAAATGTCGATAGTGAATTGAAAAGGGTGCTGTGAAATACCAGATACCTAGGATCAATGGTAATGCAGAAAAAGTGCAGTCGACGTGATATAGTCACGGAAGAAAAGAATGGATTTGAAGGAATGTAATACGCACAGAGTCACAGCTCTTGATGCGTGCAAATTTTTGAAGGAAAGGAACGCGATGAGGAGGAGAATATGTAGATGGAGATAGAAGACAGAGAGGAAGGAGGGGGAAGGGAATTTCTGTACGAAGGAGTGTGGGGTGAAAGATATAGAAGTACTGTCTGTACCTACATAAGGACAATGACACCCAAAGTGATCAAGGTGCGCCAGTGTGCATCTCACATCTTTAGCCCCAACTGAGGCTGGCCGCCTACCGCCGACTAAGATAAGATGTGTGGATGTTCACATCGAGGTATGTACGTGAGGGATTGCAGCCTCTTTGGGGTGGGAGTGAAGTTTCTTAGACGAGCCAGGATAGTTGACGAACCATCCTACTCCAAAATCGATGTTTTAAAGCCACAAACGCAGACTAAAGAGGAGTCCGGCGCAGAACAGAACAAAAGGGAAACAGAGCAAGAACAGAGCAGGGGATTTGAATAAGTTCTGTAAGGCTAGTCCTTTCGGCGATTACAAGCGTATGGATTCTCTGTCGGAGGATTTCTTTTCTTTTCTTTTCTTTTCGAGATGGGACGGACAAATTGGGAGGGAGAATAAATTGAGGACATGGACATGGATGAATATTGGCAAGGAAGGGGAGTCGGATGTGGGTTGCAGTGGGATGGTCATGAGTGGATGAGGATGAACGTTCTTCTGCACAGGGCGACATCTGTTTCTTTAGTCAGGTACAGAGTACGGGGGTCAGGTATGACTTGAGTAAGGATTACGGTACGGGCTAGGTACGGCGACGGCTTGTAAATTGCTAGGACGAACGAATGATGCTTAGCGGAAGGGAAGTCGAAACATCGTGTCTGCAAGTACAAGAACAGGAACAAGAATATGAACAAGAATGCACTGAGAGGCGCAAGGAACCGATGTCAGATTTACAGGATCAAGATGAGATCCTTGGACAAGGTAGACACTGATAGTTCAAGAGGTACAGACACTGTGAGAAGAGCGAGGAGAAGGAGAAGGAGAAGGAGAAGGAGAAGGAGCAATGACAACAACATCAGCGTATATTGATTGTATGTACATACTGTAAATATGTGTGTTTCTATCTACAATGGATGGTTGGAAAGGATTGGTAGATGAAAAATATGTGCTTACGAAGTATATAAAATAGATTGGTTTAACAATATCGGTTGATGTATATTTATTCAGGTAATATTATTATTATGTGTGGTGTAGAAGTGCAGAAGACACACACACATACGCACTCGGAGTCTCACTCTCACTCACCACTTGTCGGCCCCTCTCCCTCGCCATCTCACCACATAATATTCCTTCGACCTCGGAACACTTCCATCCACCATCATCCATCACAAACCGGATTGGCCGCTCCTCACCTAAACCAAAGACCTTAAAGAGCCCACCAGGAACAGGTAACGAACGACACATCGGACGGCGTCAAAAGTAAAATGGGCGTTCCTTTGTCGACCAAAAAGGACTACAAGCAAGCACTGGTGTGTACCAAGGAGAGTCAGTTTTAAGGGCTGGCGGTTTCAAAAGGCCGCCACATGGACCATGGATTTGACTCGTTCGGCACAAGATCAAGGAACAAACGCCCTTCCAGACTCCTTTCCATACCAACTGACATATTATTCATACGTATATACAGCGTCAATGTCTTATTGGCATCTATTTGTGCAAAAATGCTTGGCTGCTCGGATTGCCATCCTCAGCCCTGCGGCGCGGCTGGGTAGATCATAGGCATAGCAATGAGACATGCCAATATCATTGATGATTTAAGACTTGAGCTTCGGTTCGCGATAGAATACATCATGCTGACAGTCAATCAAACAAGGTAGCAATAGGAAGCAAGGTAAACTTCGACACAGATAACTTCTGACCGCCACGCGAAATACAAAGGTATTGTGAAGATTCAATGGTCATTCCCTGTTCTCCTGCATATACAGCGTACACAATGACCTCTGATTCCTTCGCCCCAACTTACCGACCTACCAGACTTGCCAGACCAGTCACAACAGAATCCAATCTTACCGTCTCCCCTCCCTCCCCCTTCCAGGTGCATTCGCACAGAGTAGTAACGCATAGGGCTTGCTTGCTTGCTCGCTCACTCACCACCGTTCATTCGTCCTACATCCGAGAGCGCATTCTCAGTCAGAGCGCATGCAATGTCACCCCCCACGATAAACAAAAACCTTCCATACCTGCTCCAATCCCAGCATCTTCACACACTATTGCTGTGAACCATCACACTCTTCTAGGGAAGGCGAGGGAAGACGATGAGAATGGAGGTCCAAGGGCGCTTGACAGTGATGGGGGCGCACATGCAGGTACCACCTCCGCCTGGGCTCGGACCCGTCATGCTTTTTAGCGTTAATAAGCTTAAGCTCAAGCTCAGATCATCCCCTACCGCGCCACTGCATGTTTGTTTAGGTCCTCCGTCTATTCACACTTTCTCATACAATTCACAGCGGAATGACATGACAAGGGAGAGTGAAGCGACACTCAATCGGTTTTCTGTCCATTCGGAAGAGATTCATGGATTTGTGTTACATGGACAGTCATTGATGGTTTTTGTTTCCGTCGCCACTCTGCAGCTTGACCGTTGTGAATCCAGCCGATTGCCTAGATCGGGGATGATGGATGAGGAGCGAATCGCCCACTTCATTGATTTTTTTCAGCCCTTTTTTGCCTTTTGGAGATATCCTAGCGGGGTCTCAATATGATTGTGTCCTTGATACAAGGATAGACATGCCAGTGAAGCTGAGATGATCATTGAGGGGATTTTGTTTACCCCAAGTATCAGTATCCAAGTATAGATATCCAATCGTAGTCCTCTACGCTATACTAATATTTCACTCTACGAATATGTATCTATCCATCTCATCCACCACCTCATTCAAAAGTAGTGATGCTAGGTGAGGTGGCTGCCGGCCCGCCACATCAACGGCAACGGCAGTCCACAGCTCTCAAAACATCTCAGCTCCTCATACTTCCATCTGGCAGAAACGCTCCAACGCAGAATCTATCCGCACTAGAAATCCAGCCAGAGCATTCAATGCCCACTACCCCCTCAGCAAGCGAAATCTCCTCGCCGC
The DNA here is from genome assembly GCA_024752435.1 of Allantophomopsis cytisporea. Taxonomy (NCBI): domain Eukaryota; kingdom Fungi; phylum Ascomycota; class Leotiomycetes; order Phacidiales; family Phacidiaceae; genus Allantophomopsis; species Allantophomopsis cytisporea. The sequence continues at coordinate 1,237,625 of CP103024.1, forward strand.
AAGGCTGCAGTGCTTCACAGCAACGACAAAAGTAAAGATCCGCCCTCCCCCGTCTCCGCGATGAAAGTAAAGATCTGCCCTCGCCTTCGGAGACGGGGCGGGCAACTTACCTACCCTAGGGCCACTTTAAACGTCAGAAGCTCTTTCGTGGTATCCTCAGTGCCTCTGTTCAGATATACTTTGATGATATGCGATGTACGGGCGAGACAGCGTACAGATTCTGCAATGCTACCTTCGAGTACCGCTCTTGTGACGTCTGGCTAGCTTTGCAGTCCGGATTTTCGAGATATACTTTATGGTATGGATAGGCGTGGGCGGGGCGGGGCTCCGAGGGGAATGGACCTTCGATCGTTGATCGAGTCGGTTCGCCTTACCTAGCTCGCAAGCATCGTTCCGACGTCTGCTATACTTCGTGACTGTGATCCACCGCCGAGAAATCTCAACGAACGGTTCTTTGGTGGTTGAGTTAGAGGAGTAGAGTAGGAGATAGACTGCGGTTTGGGTGGTACATCCTTGTGTGGTTTTTGGGAACGGGTTCGTGGAGAGTTGGCTGCTATGGTGTTCCGTGTGCTAGGAGTGGCCGATGTTACTCTACTGCATTGGTGTGTTTCGAGAGCGCAGATGGCGCTGCTATGCGCGCGATTAAGGATTGGAATACTACCTGATTTTGACATCGCACTGGTCGATTGTCATTTCTACCGTACAACTGCTTTTCTGTGATATTTGTGTAGGTTGGAGACAATGCAGATATTATCGTAGGCGTAAACACTGTGATTAAATGCACTTTGGGGTGAGTGTCTCTGATTTGTGTTAATGGAAGAGAATCTGTCGACCTCCCCATCAGTCCCTCCCACTTTGCATGTGAAAGAGGGCGGAAGAGCCTAAGTCTGAACTTAAGAGAAGTAAAGCAGATGATTGACAGGTATCGATAAGTTGAAATCTAATCATGTGATACTTATGATTCTCTTCACGTGAATAGTAGGCTTATCACTTACCTACAGGTACCTATCTACATTACCTACCTTCACCTTCACCATCTTAAGCACGAAAGTGAAAGGGCCGAAGCGCAAGTTCACCATACCCAACTCACCATAAACAGCTTTGAAGAACTAATAATTCAACCGCTCATTCTCAAAGATCTCACGTAAATCAACGGACTGAGAGTCTAATTCCTTTGTCCTGTCAAATGGAAGTTGGTTAGAGGCGGAAGCTGCCATGATTCTGCTGTTCTCTTTGCTGTGACGAGGTCCTCGCACTTAGCTAGGCGTCGGCTCCATTAAACACATCCGTAAGAACAATACGAAGCTTTTGACATCCACAACGCCATGGTCACTCATATCACACATCATCTCCGAGAACAATACTGGATTATACCACCGATTCACAGCTTGACTTTTGAGGGCAGAAAGACATGACGAATCATTCATTACAAATACAAATATAACCATCAGAGTCTGTTGCACATTTCTTGTCTATTTGTAAGTCCCGTTGTGGGTATTTCTATTTCACAACTACTCTTGTTACTCTGCGTCGGCTGCTTGATTGTGTGCTGCTGAGCAGTCTCATTGGTCTACATAGTACTATGTATTATGTTACTACCTTACCATTCTTCTTCATTATATTGTATGTACCTTGTCTGATCCACCACAATCCTCCAGTATCATAAGTTATATTGTCTTGACTTTCTTCTCCGACATATTGTCTTGGTGATAACAAATGTCATGGAAACAATTATATTAGGAGTATCGTTATAGGGGCACCACATATTGTGTATCATTTTATATCAAGACCACATGTTTTCTTGATCGTTTGAAACTCAAACTTACAAATCCCTTTATCAAGATCATCGAAGTCTTCGAAGCTCTCTATTCTTGATCGGTCTAATTATCATACCATCATTTATTGCAAAAGAGTGTATCTTCTACGATCAACAAATTTTCAAAGACCAAGATGTCTACCACAAACATGGATTTCGATCCCTTCACCCAAAACCTCACAGGCCTCATGAAGGATGGGACTACTCCATTCATTGTCAACGTGGCAGATCTTGACAGCTTCTTGTTTTACAACTCCAAGGTCTGCATCAACTATGGTACTCAAATGGGAGCTTCTATCATCATGTTTGTCGTTGTTCTTGCTACCACGCGCGAGAACAAGCGTCGATCCCCTCTTTTCTTCCTCAACCTCCTTTCTCTCGCCTTGTCTACGCTCCGAAGTCTCCTTCAAGTCCTCTACTACACCAATACATGGACAGAACTCTATGTCAACTTCGCTTCCGACTATTCCTACGTCCCCAGATCAGATTACGCTACCAGTATCGCCAATGTAGTCATCATAGCACTTCTGGTCGTTACCATCGAGATCAGCTTGCTTATGCAGACCCAGGTAGTTTGTGTTACTCTCGAGAAAAAACGTCGTTTGGCTGTGATGGTTCTTTCGTATTGCGTTGCATCTCTGGCTATCACCTTTCGTCTCATCCTCATGATCGAAAATTCAATTCACATCATGAGAGATGACGTGCTCACTTGGGAGTGGCTTTACAACGGCTGTCTAATTACGGAAACCATTTCCGTCTGGTACTTCTGCCTCGTCTTCATCATCAAGCTCGGTATCACCATCGTTAAGCGTAAGAAGATGGGCCTCAAGCAATTTGGACCTATGCAAATCATCTGCATCATGGGTGGCTGTACAATGGTCATTCCATGTAAGTTTATATCCCCTTGTCACCATGAGCTTCAAACTAATACCCCCTGAGCAATCTTCGCAGTTCTCGAATACATCCCTTCCTCGTCCTTCCCACAAGCTTCCTCCATCGCTATAACAGCTGTCGCAATTCTCCTTCCCCTCTCTTCCCTCTGGGCCTCCGCCTCCGTTGAAGGAAAGCTTCCACGCTTCAATACCAATACCACAGAAACCCGCAGCAAGCTTTTCGGTTCCTACTCTTCTGGCCAGCCATCTACTCGCGACCGCCAATCCAGCCTGCCTGCTATCCACTCTACCTCCCTTGCTACGCGTGTCGAGCACGGCAACAGCTTCAGTGGCTCCCCATCTACTGGTCGCTCCATGCCGAAGAGTATTCTTGATGAGGATTGTTTGGAAGAGGGGGATATTCGCGTGCAAAGAAGTTATAGTGTTCACAGTGGGAAGAATTGAATGGTTGCTCAACTGTTGAGGGTTAGTGGTGAAAGGGTACTCGAAAAGTACATAAGTAATAACGCAGGCGTACTGAGTTGTATTTGTATTTAGCGGCTTGCAATGAGTTGATCATTGAATTGATCGCACACAATCTGTCCTTGCGTCCATTCGTCCTCCGTATCACAACCAAGTGAACTGCACCTTCCCTCATCCCACACCATCACACTCGTTCCTTCCATTTACACCAGCTCTCACTATCGCCCACCCAACTCACCTCAACCTCACATCCCACAACGACTATCTTAACAGCTCATTGGCGCATCTTGGATACCTAACACGTACACTCACTAACAAAAACCCACCATACAAAAAAAAAAAAAAAAAAAGCAATGACCTAATGCCCCCCAAAATAACGGCCTCGCACCAACATCCGCATCTTCTGTCATCTGCTACACAATACCGTTGCCCCACCTCTCATCTAGCTCCACTACTTGCGAAATTCGAGGCGCAGAGTGGGCCTGTTCTTGATGCGGAGTATGTGCTTGGGCCTCTGAGGGTGAAGCGAAAGAGTACAGTTGGGATGGGAGGAGGGAGAGGGAGAGGGAGGGGAAGAGGAATGATGTGGTGGGGTGGGGATGATGGGAACAGTGAGCATGCTGGTGAGAAGCAGCATGTGGAAGATAAGGGAATTAGGGCGAAGGAGGGGAGTGGACATGAGAGGGAAAGTATAGTGCGTCGAATGACAAAACTGTTTGACCGGCGTGATGGTGTCTTGGTTGAGAGGCGGACAACGGGAGCTTCGATTACTGGCGGCGAGATGAGGTGGACGAGTGGATTCGTCTCCCCGATTAGTTCTTCAAGTACGGTAGTGCATACTTCGCCTTGGAAAATGTCTGCTGGGGAGGTAGATGGCTCTGTTAATGGAGATGAGATGAGCACCCAGCTGCGGAAATTTGATAGTAGGCTGATTATTGAGAAGGGGGTTAAACATATCGATGGGGTCTTGAAAGCATCGGGACAGTCTTGCCTGCCGCAGGTTAAGCCGTTTGACGACTTGGAGCGTTTAAAGATACTTGAAGAGGATGAGCATGTTGGATATAGAAACGGTGGTATGGGAAGAAGAGTGGTAAGCACAGCTGTGAAATCGACTGCAAGAGACGAGGCAACGAAACATATGCCAAGCAAACCTGTACCTTTGCATGTGAAAGACCGTTCAATGGGACTTGATGGGGATTTGAGAGGAAGGAAGGAAGAGGTCTCACAGCGAAGGGATATAAAACACGCAAAAGGTGTCTTCCAGGTGACCGATGAGCAGGAGTGGATGAATGCAGCCAGAAAAGGAATGCCGTCTGCGCTTAAGAGGACTCCCACGACGAAGAGCACAGCGAATGGGACAGGACGAAAAGTTAGGACTGAAGAGAGTATTGCAGAAGAGCCGCGTACTCTCAAATGTATACATGTGAAAGCTCCAACGCATCACATTTCAAGACGAGAAAGTACTATTGCGGATCGGATACGACTTTTTGATAAGGCTGCGAAAGGAGTAGTAAGTGAGAATGCTACTTCACATCAGGACGCACATCAAACATTACCGCAATTACCACAAGCACTGTCCCACACAGTTCTCACCAAGTCTAGTTCCTCGTCACAGATATTCTCCAAGAGAAGAAGCGAGCCTATGCCTCGACCACCAGTTTCCTTGAACCAAGACACCGTTATTCAAGAGGAGCCTCGAACTCCCGATCCCCCACCACACCACCAGAAATCGATCATCGAGCATCCGGGCCGCCTCTCCAAGCTCATGGACAAAATTATGCTCTGGGAAAATTTAAGCGTCAGCTCGGTAGCTGAATCACCTGCGAAATTCTCAATTCCTACACGTTCAGGCTCTACGAAACCTGCCCAAGCGCAATTTCAAGCCCGAAACACGAAAGAAAGATCGAATACAATATCAAATGTAAAAACAGGGTCCAGATTATCTCTCGCTGTTCCTCTTCGGTCAGGTGTCGGCATGCAAGAGTGTAAGTCTCAGATGGGGTCGCGGGTGGAGACAGATATGGGAAATGGGAATAGCATACCTGCCAACAGGAAGGAGCTCGATTTCAGTGATATCAATGATGTTCTGAGAAGTATGAATATTTCACCTGTTCTCTCGCCTACTAGTCCAGCACCCTCGTATAAAAAGGCACCTAGCACAGCATATATGGGCTCCGCATATCGAGACTCCCTACAGTTGGGTTCAGCCACGAAAGGTATAATTACAAGGCATGTACCGGGACGCAGTATTAGTTATCGAAATCCTTTCCAAGAAGCAGCTGCTAAGGACGCGAATGGGCTCGGACTGAACGCGGGTAGGAGTGATGGTGCTGATGATGGTGGAGATGGAGATGGAGGTAAAGAGCGTGATGAGGCAAGGAGTCTGACGGTTAGTGAGGCGGATTGTAGACTTCTTGAGCCAAAGCCTGTAAGGATGAGTGAAGCCGTGAGGTTGATGCAGTTATGTGCGAAGTTTGGGCAGACTGTTAGGTTGAGGAAACGGAAGGCGGATGCAAAGGTTGATAGCGGTGTTGATGAGATGTTTTAGGTTTCTATGAGGGGATAAGGGTTTTGAAGGAAAGAGTTGGTAGTGTCCACAAGTAGTCCTAAATTGAGAACTTGTTTATTGTTCGATAAGAAATGATGCTGTTGCAATGTCGTTGGTCTTTGTGAGATTAACAGCACGGCCATAGAATTGGGCTGGCGATTTCCAATACCACATTATGTCCTTATGCAATGTGCACTTCATATAAAAGTCATCGACAAACACACACAACTCTATTCACTCACATCAATAATCTCTTCGTCAAGCCCAGGCACAAGGCCAAGATCCCAATGAAAAGAGAACCCTACAAGAGGAAGGAAGCCATCAAAAATTAAACCCGGAGGTGACCCCGAAAGGACGCCAACACCGCCAACGCCACGCTGTGCAATGCAGGTCGGTTCGGTGCCCGCCCCAAAAGTCTTGACCTGAGGAGCAGCCAGCTAGGTAAGTGTAAGGAAGAAAGAGGGGATTTCTAGGTGGGAGAAGAGGGGGGATATTTATAGAAGAGTGGCAGCAATTCGCTTATGTCCGCTTAGGGACGGTTTTTTTTTGTTTTTGGACGAGTTTGCTGCATGTTTACATGGTGTTTGTTGATGTTTGTGATTGTATGACTCGATGTGAGAAGGGGGAGTCGTTGTTGGGGACTGTGGCTTGACTCGTGAGGTTGATGTGATGGTGGTGGGAGAGTTCTCGTCTTCTCTGAGCTTTCAAGTGTCAGTTTTCGAACGCATGAACTAACACCTAGTGATATCTATAGTAGATCTAGTTCTATAGACTTTCTATGGAAGCTCCAGAAAACCCCTATCACAATATAAAGCAAGTAGAAAGGCAAGAACATAAGTTATCCCCGCCCTAGGACCGCCCGGGTGCAGCTGGAACATGCTCTCTTGACAACAAAGCTCGACGGTTCTGCTGTCTGGTCTCATACGAACCTCTCTGTAAATGAACATCAAATATCAACACAACTTCATACACTTTCAAAATCCATGGACTGGCCGTCATTTGTTCTGTTTTAAATAGCTACTGTTGCGCCAGAATCTACTGCTGAATTGCCGTTTGTGCCTCTTGATGGTCTGGACCTCAATGTCGAAGAGGGACAACGACAAAGACACCATCTACAAAGCTAGACCTCTATGGGTTTCGTCTGCATTTAAAACATCTTAAGTACACACCGAGCTTAGAATACGCAATCCAGCCGATGCTGCATGTTGCTGTTTGCTGTTACAAAACTCGCCCATAACGCACAGATAACTGAACACGAGAAATTTGAACTTTCAAAGATGAAAAAAGCAATTCATTGTAACATTCCCCAAATTTGATTTCAAGAGCTCTAGATTCTTATGTCTCGAACTATGCTCTAATAGAAAAGCACCGAAAGTTTTGGAATCTTCCTAAAACTATTCAACTATCTCCTATCCACCAAATCCCCTCACCTAGAACCTTCTGATCAAAGCTTCTGGTTTATTTCCCAACGCCTTCTCAATCTCCTCCAGCACCTCATCGGTGAGCAACTTAACAGCATCTAGCGCCTTGATGCTCTCATAGATCTGTTCAACACGACTAGCACCCGTGATAGCAGAGCTAACGTTCTTATTCTTCAAGACCCACGCCATAGCCAGATTAGCCTGCGAGACACCCAGCTTCTCAGCGATGGGCTTCAATTTCTTCACGGTCTCGATATCTTTCCTCCAGTTCTCATCACCAAAACGCTCGTTCATGGCCTTGACGAAAGGATCCGAGGAGGCGCCAAGACGAGAATCGTTGGGGATATCTTCGTTGTACTTGCCCGTAAGGATACCTATTTTTAATGGCGAGAAGATGGTGAGTCCGAGTCCGATCTCCTCATATAGGCGTATGAACTCGCCCTCGACCTTTTGTCGTGCTAGCATGTTGTATTGCGGTTGTTCCATCAGTGGGCCGATCAGTCCTAGCTTGTCGGCGTATCGCCAGGCGGTTGCGATCTCTTCCGCGCTCCATTCTGAGGTACCCCAGTAAAAGGCTTTGCCTTGGTCAATAACGTGGTTGAAGGCGCGGACGGTTTCTTCGATAGGGGTGTTTCGGTCTGGGCGGTGAGCGTACTGCAATAACGTGAGCTTTGAGATCTGGTGATTGTACGGGAACAAACAAACACTGCAATTTGGCATGTATGTTGTGGAAGAGAGATGACTTACAATCAGATCCACATAATCCAGTTGCAATCTCTCCAGCGAGAGGTTGAGGCCCTCGATAATATGTTTTCTCGAAAGACCACCGTTGTTGACTGGGTTGTCGCCATTGGCCTTTCCCCAGTTCAACTATGTCATCATATCAGTCAGTTATCCCTAGCATTATGCAGTCCAGGAAAGACCAATTCATCCAGGATATACCTTAGTGCTGATGACCAAATCATTTCTTTTCCATCCGTATTTCTTGATCGCCTGACCCATTACCCTTTCACTCTCTCCACGCGCATACCCCTCAGCACAGTCGAAGAAGTTGATGCCAACATCATACGCTGCCTTCATGCACTCAAAGGTAGCCTCTGCGATATGTCAGCATTATTTTCATAAGCATCGTAATCTAGGTAACACAAATCTGTCTTTGAGAAATAAAAATCATGGTACACTTACCATTGCCGACGTGACCTCCATATGTCAACCATCCGCCCAAAGCAATAGCCGACACCTGTAAGCCGGAGCGGCCAAGGAATCGGTACTCCATCTTGGGAAGACCTTCTGGAACGGGCATTTTGCTTGTGCGTGACTTATAGTCTGATTATAGTCTCAATCTGATTCTAACGTCGAAGTATTTCGTAGCTTTCGTTGAAGACAATTGCTCAAACGAAGTGTCAAAGTGTGAGTGAGCAGGTTGTGAATTCAAAGCGCTCCTACCGGAAGTGAAACTGAATGGAGTGAAATGGCAAGAGGTCTTCAAAGTCCCACTCTCGAATGAGGGGCTGGGGCAGGTATTTATTAATCATGATAACTATCCACCACCCCTCACTTCTCCGATAATCTCATCGTAAGATAATAAATAATACCATGCAACCCTGAGGTCATTCGCTCTACTCGATACCAACCAAAAGTTCTGCAGAGACAATCCAATCACATTCCTTGGAGAAGTCATGATTACATCGTGCATTATTAATCCATGTATCGCAGTTATTCACTCTGCCTGGGCGCAGGCAAGCATGAACAGTTACAAAGCATTGTGAATGCGGCTCGGAGGGTAGTATGCCGTGCACCGAGCGTGCTGAAATCCAGTGAGGTTCGTGAAGGTTTTCAGACGACTACGTAGACTACATTATAACCCATCTGTTGTTAATTAATATATTGCATTGAGTTTTTACGACAATAGATATCTCACTCATATATTTTGTATCACTTTAAAACTCCGGTTCTTTCCATATATTTGTTCACATATAGCACTGTTTTATGAAAACATGTTGATCATACTATAGATTCGCTGAACGGTTGATGACCTACCTTCACTAAGAGGTATCTTCAAGTAAAGAGTTGATTGAAGACTAAAGCTTATATGGCTACCATGGCAAAGTATGAATGTATTAGATCTTCGATCTTAGAAGGTAGCTACAATATCAAATTAAAAGCTTTCATTGCTCAAAAGGGTGGCTTTTGATATATTTTGAGGGTCATACGAAGACTCCCCGAAGAGTACTGTCAACGAATAGTTGGCGGGTGCTAGCGCACGTTATAGTGGGGGTAATGGTGGTTGGTGAAGTGATAGAAAGCTTGTTCGGGCGTTCTGGGATATGACTTTCACGTTTCCATGCGGTTAATTAAGGACTCCCGCTTTTTCGGTTTCATGGGTAAGGCAGATCGTTGGATAGCAAGCACAGATATCGATGATTCGATAGCTCAATGCCCAGATTACATACGATACAGCAAGCATCAAATATCCCTAGTCCCTTTTAGCGATGGCAGCAATAAGTCAGCAAGCGAAGCGTCCCTCCTTCCACCTCTCAGCAAACCCAGCCCCTTGTGCTCTTCAAAATCAATCCTCTATATCATCCTCAAACCCTTCACTCGAAGAAATAAAGTAAGCATCTCTACCACCTCCCCTCCTTCCAGTCTGCCACTCTTTTCCAATGTTCGGCTCCCAATCTACCCCCAACGGATCCGGACTTGATAATTGCACCGCTTGGAATTTCTTCGGTGGTACAAACGTTGACTTCGACTTCGTTCTCGGATTTTTAGAAGTTGTGGATTGTGTACTTGACAACCCAGAACCGTGCGTTGCTTGGCACGATCCCAATCCTGATCTCATTTCTAGTTCTGATATTGATTTTGAATGGCTTGAGGCATCCATAGTGTAAGCAGCAAGGAGTGAGTCTGCATCCGAAGGCGTTGTCTCGGTGGCCGAGATAGATGCGTGGGCGAGAAGAGAGGATGAAGGCAGACGAGGAGGGTTGAGAACTGGAGGCGAGGATTGGGGACTGTTGGAGGAAAGATTTGCGTCGAATATGAACTTCTTCCAGGGTTCAGGAGAATCAATGAGGCGAAATTTTGGCAGGAAACTGGGTGGCTCAGGCTGAAGATGGTTTGCTGGAGTGTGACGTGCATAGCTGTTCGTTTCGTTGTCTGTCAGCTGCGGTAAGTTGTGAGACATAGTTGTTTTATCGTTGATTTCGATTTTGTGTGATACAGAATGACTTTGGCTGTCCACCTCGTTTTGCTCTTGTTGCTCGTCTTCTGCCAGTTGAAATTCCTTGCGTGTACTGCTTGTACTGGGTCTGTGATTCAAAGGCCCATACTTCTCGTCTAGTTCAGCCATTGTCTTCATATGCTTGTCCCAGATCTTATTAGGCCGCTTGAAGACTGGCGGTTGTACCTTTACAGTCAGAGGATCTTGAGCTTCAGGAGTATCAATCTGCAGTAGTTGCATGGGGCTGTGAGTCGCTTTCTGCTCAATCCCAAGAACAGAGCTTGGGTCATGGTCTTCTTCAAACGCCTCTCTCATCTCACTGACCCCAGGTGTTATATCGACATCAGCATCCTCCACATCCCCTAGACCTTGGCTCTCATCGAAAATAGCCGGAATTTCAAGCCATGATTTCCAGGTTTCATCGTCCAGTCGCTGAGACAAAGGGACAGCAGGCCCTACTCGACCTAACACTGCAGCTGTAGTACAGTCATCACCTGATGGACTTGTTTGCGGAGGTTCAGAATCAAAACCGTCGTCTCCGTAAGATGAGCTTGATTGAAGCACTTGAGAAACTTGTGCTCGGACAGGTGTAGGTTGTAGTATTTCGGAAGTCGATGTAAATGTTTGTGGCTCTGGATTTTCAGAATGGTATGCATGACTTCTATGCTCTGGATGTTTGGATCTCAAATATGAACTTGTGGACTCTGAACTATGGGAATCTGTACTGCGATTGAAGTACCTTCGAGTTAGAGGATTATTGAGGATGTCCTCTTGCTCCTGCAGCCTCGTATTACCTGAAGCATATTCAGACGGGTTCACACTATCGTAATCATATATTGACCCAGAAAACACACCTGATTCGTGCTGATTCACTACAAATCCTTCGGTCTGATCCAGGAGCATTGTATCCTGCGAGTTCCATCGAAAGGCTGGTAACAAATTTTGTTGGTTGACTGGAATTTCGGAATGTCTTAGCTCCTCACTCTGGTCTAATAATATCAAGTCGCGTGAACTTCGACTTGATGGTCTGAGTATCCTGTTTTCCAATGGGCTAAACTGGAAAATATTTGACTGGGCACTTGGTGTCAAGTCATGGTCGCCGATTCGGATTCGAGTTTCCTGCTTGCGTAGGAGTAGATTACCATGAACATCCCGATCCGAGTACCTAACTGGGCACGAGCCTGTCTTTACCAGTCTTTGGTGCAAGTCTGCACGTTGAGTACTATGGACTCGACGTCGCTTGCCTATGTTCTGGTTCTCTTGTGCTGTATTGAATTTGACGTCCACTTTCGCTTGAACTTCCAGGTTGAGCCAGTCGCCTTTTCTGAGTAGTTTCTCACGCTTATGTGAGAGAGATGGGCCCACATCATGTGCTACTGGTTCGAAATCGGGTGCTTCGGTTTTAATAGAGAGATACTGAGATCGTGGTCTTTTTCGGGATCCTGGACCTTGGGGCGATACACGAAGACTAGCTGTGGGGCGAGCAGAATGACTCCCTCTATCATCATAGCTGTGACCTCCACCTTCAGGTTCCTGGCATTGAACATTTGGACTCACTGGCCTTCTCTCTGCCCGTGTGTCCGAAAATGGTACCTTGGCTGGGTCCTTTTTGATATAGCCTTTTCTCAAGAGACTATTCCTTGCGAATTTCTGCTTCTGAGTGGCTTTTTGGGCGTTTGCTTTCGGCTGAGCATGTCGTGAAAGACTACCTCCAGTCCAATTCATATCGAAATAATGATAAATAATTTGATGAGAATACTGAGAGATGCGGACAAGATATGGAACTCTACCAGGCGGCAGGATAGGCTCCTAGCCGAAACATACGAGTGTGTTCATTGGAGGCGAAGACACACCGCAATAGTATTTATGAGAACACGTGAAAACACCTGACCTGCCTTACTTTCAAGATGCGATCGGACAACGAGACGCGTTTTGAAGCTTCGAGGTCACTGTCTGAACGAGTCAAGTATGGCATGTGAGATGCCGTGGGTGCTATCAGCCATCAGAGGGCAACTCTCTCGACATCGAATCCGACACGTGCCTCACGCCAACAACCCATCTTCTTATTTTCACTCAAAGTTTCAGTTTCATAGCATATAAATATATCTGTATTCTCACAGTAAAACGCTGCGCAGGTTAAGGGCACCAGTTGAGTAGTTATCTAGCGTTTTCGTTTCCTCTGTCTGTATTTCCCAACCCGGCCCAGCCTGGTACGCTCCTTGCTAAGTATTGACTTGGTTGTTTTGACGCCAGGAACTCTGCGACGACAAAGATTCGCAATCCACTTCTTCTTCAAGAGGTCTTTCAATCAATATGAAACGGCGGTTAATAAAAAAGTATCATTTCCCCAGAAAATCGGTTCGTTCGGTGTAGCTAACTTGGTACAGAAATGTCGTTATCGGTGCATCCCAGAGTGATACGCTGCTGATGCGCGTTCTCGTATATAGCGTCGGCACAGACCAGCCAGGATAGTTGCTGTTCGTCGCAACATCATGTCTCAGCACAAATGCAGATCTTCACTTCACCCGCCTACTTTACATCGTACACATTGCGACAGAATTCGAAAACTTGTCGCGCCCAGATAACCACTCCTAGGACAGCTTTTCTATACGGATTATCTCGCGCAACAACATAAAAGCACAAGATCCGAATCTGCGGTGAGATGGGCTTGAGCTGAGGCTGGAGGATGCAAAGCTCCGAAGCCACAGTAAATCTGGAACCTGCATATTAGCCACTGTTCACGCCACTGCGCGACCCCAGATTGAGCTCCGGTGCTTTTCATTGACTGGCTTTGGTGGAGTTGAGGTCAAGGTCGAACCCGGCCAGTGCTGCTTAGACAACGTAGACAACGGAGCTTCTTACCGGAATTAGGCTTTCTTTTTGCCCGGCATGACCTCATAATCCGCAAATCTGCATGTAACGGCGGCAGAACCGACATCCATTTGTTTTCCTAAGCTGCTTTTGCCGGTTTTGACGCAGTACGAAGTATGCAGCTGACAGGAATACCTGCTTTCATTTGGAATGCTTGTAAGGGACTTGACAGAAAGACTCCGTACTGTGGCTGTGACCTGCAAGGATTTGCGAAGAGAAACTGCTTTACTGCACACTGAAAGAAGATCAATAAACTATGGAGATTAAGCTTACTCGTCGTCTCTATCCTGCCCTTTGACAGGAACTTCTACCGTCTTGTTGAGGTTGATCTTCACTTCCACTCCTGGCTTCTCGGCGTCCCAGCAAAATCTATCCAAAAGAAAAACACTAGATTTATAATACATCTTCATACAACTGCATTTGTCAACTTGGAACTTGGTGTATTGTCTCTAAGTCGCGCCAACGGTCGCTCTCCTGAGGCTCCACTAGAAGCCCCGAAGCATTAAAGAAGAGGTCTCGCGATCATCACTCCTTGCTAAAGTCGGCGGCGATTCAAGACACTGACGTAGCGCCCAAACCACTCAGCACAATTCAAAAAGTCGCACATAGTACACTCGCCTGATTAGAGTCAAACTCGATCAAAAGCACAATTCTTGTTCAAAGAATATCGACAATGCGATGAAGGAACAAGTTCACGAAAACCATGATGCGCCAAACAGCACGACCCTTTGCAACCCTGATGGCACCTCCATCATTCCTACGGTCATACCTCCTGTCATCGAATTCCCAGTAGTTTCGCCCGGTGGAACACAGAAGATTGCCACAACCAAGACTGACATCCCCGACCACAATACCCAGCAGTTTGGCCTGCCTACCCCATCTGGCCTTCCAGCTGTTGTGGAATCGCGAGGCCCATCTGCGGATGCAACGCGACCCAATCGACCCAAGGTAGCCAAACAGTGGCAGACGGAGCGCCCAAAAATTGCTCCACGTATATCTTCAGTTCCAGGGTTGCGTCGACAGGGTACGAACGTCTCATTGTTACAAGGAGCTATTTGGAACAATCCGCACGGTGACGATGATTCGAGTTCGAGCTCTTCCTCATCGGACGACGAAGATGAAACTGCAGCCAAAGCAGATGCTGCGAAGAGGAAGGAGATAAAAGCTCGAAAATTATCGGATCCCGAGAATAGATTCCGCCGATTCAATGTGGGCAACGATGAGTTCAAGACCAGAGGCAAAGTGTCGAAGAAGGATGGAAGATTGAACATTAGTGTGAACGAGACCAACAACAAAGGATATCTTGCGAAGACCCTTGGTGAAAATTTTATGAAAGCATTTACACCGTCACCTGGAAACCAAACCCGGGGTGCAAAGAAAGACTCTGTTATTCATCACCATGAACAGAAGCCGATGCGCAAAGGCTCAGCGGCGTCATCCGCAGCTGCTGATGATCTTCGAATTCCAAGACCAAAGCTTAACATCGTAGTCATGGTCATTGGGAGCAGAGGAGACATTCAGCCGTTTTTGAGACTGGGTAAAATATTAAAGGAGGAGCATGATCATCGAGTCAGAATTGCAACCCACCCGGCTTTCCGAGACTTCGTGCAGAATGAACAGGGGCTCGAATTCTTTAGCGTTGGAGGAGATCCAGCAGAGCTTATGGCTTTTATGGTTAAGAATCCGGGGATGATTCCTTCTATGGAGACAGTACGCGCTGGTGAAATTGGAAGACGTCGTGAGCAAATGGCGGAGATGTTCCAAGGCTTCTGGAGGGCCTGCATAAATGCTACAGACGACGAGAAAGATGTGCAGAACATGAAAATGATGGGAGCGAACCAACCGTTTGTGGCTGATGCTATTATCGCAAACCCACCTTGTTTCGCTCACATTCATTGCGCTGAGAGACTCGGTGTGCCGTTGCATTTGATGTTTACCTTTCCTTATACTCCAACTCAGGCATTCCCACATCCACTTGCCAATATCAAAAAGACGAACGTTGATCCAGGATATACCAATTTTATGTCATATCCTCTTGTAGAAATGATGACTTGGCAGGGGTAAGTCATACACTACCTACTTTATGATTATGCTAATACAATATAGACTTGGTGATTTAGTCAATGATTTCCGTGTTAGGACTCTCGGCCTCGAACCAGTATCGACATTGTGGGCTCCTGGACAATTGTATCGTCTCAAAGTTCCATACACGTACTTGTGGTCGCCTGGCCTTGTACCAAAGCCTGAAGACTGGGGGCCAGAGATCGACATTGCTGGATTTGTCTTTTTAGATCTTGCATCCTCATTCGAGCCACCTGAGGAGCTCGTCAAGTTCCTTAATGACGGCGAGCCACCAATCTACATTGGTTTTGGTTCGATTGTCGTCGACGACCCGGACAAGTTCACCGAAATGATCTTCGGAGCCATCAAACAAGCTGGTGTTCGCGCTCTCGTCTCGAAAGGTTGGGGTGGTCTTGGAGGGGATAATACACCAGATAACGTTTACATGCTTGAGAACACACCTCATGACTGGCTCTTTCCAAAAGTCAAAGCTGTAGTGCACCATGGTGGAGCTGGTACAACAGCAATTGGCTTGAAGTGTGGCAAGCCTACGATGATCGTTCCTTTCTTCGGCGACCAGCAGTTCTGGGGAAGCATGATTGGAAAGGCTGGGGCTGGAGCCGATCCTGTGCCATACAAATCACTGACAATGGAGAAACTTGCTAATGGTATCAAACAACTACTGACCGATGAAGCTCGCGAGGCGGCAGAACAGATGGCAAGAGATATTGAGGAGGAAGGTGATGGTGCGAGGAATGCTGTCAAGTCCTTCCATCGCTCACTGCAACTTCGTGGCGATCACTCTCTTCGTTGCTCAATTCTCGAAGATCGGGTTTCTGTTTGGAAGATGAAGAATACCAACCTCCGTTTATCTGCTTTGGCCGCAGATATCCTGGTAGATAAGGGAAAGATAAGCTGGAAACAATTGAGGTTAATCAGACATGCTGAATGGAATGACTTTGAAGGACCTGGCGAGCCTATCACTGGAGGTGCAACCGCTATCATGGGTTCTCTCACAGGCATGGCTGCGGGTATAGGCTCAATCCCGTTCCGTTTGGCTAAGAGTGGCAAAAGGCGTACAAAGCATGATGCTAAAAAGCGAAGAAAGAGTATGAATTATGGAAAACGGAGTGAAGATGGACGTGATAGTCTTTCAAATGGGAATGTCCACAAAGATGATCTGACAAATGGTAAGCCCAAGGAGTCAAATAAGAATGGGGGGCACAATGGTGGTGTCTCCAATGGGAAGCCGGCGAACGGAATTGCCAAAAATGATATTCCAGATGATGTAAGTATTCTACATTTTGGATTCATTAGATTAGGCTAACAGAGAATCAGAAGGCGCCAGCGAAAGAAGGCGATAAAGCTACAGCAGGCCCCGATATGGGACAGCATACAACCAGTGGTGCTCCAAAGAAAAATGTGCATGATGACGCAGCAGATGGGGGTGATAACTCAGAGTCTGAGATGTCTGATGATCCGGAGGAGGGAGCTGCAGAGGAGTATGCCACACAGGTTGGTAAAGGTCTTGGGAAAACAACTGAGGCTCTTGCGCGAGGTAAGCATCATCTGTGATCTTGCAGATTTCCTGAAACTAACAAATTGCTCAGCTCCGATGGACCTGTCTCTGGCAGTTGCGCAAGGCTTCCACAATGCTCCACGGCTTTACGGTGATACCTCAGTGCGAACACCCACGCGAATAACAGGCATAAAATCAGGCCTCAAAGCGGCCGGCGAAGAGTTCGTTTTCGGGATCTATGACGGCTTCACCGGCGTTGTGACCCTACCATATAAGGGAGCTCGTAATAATGGTACAATCGGTTTCGTCAAAGGTGTTGGTATGGGCCTCACAGGCTTCGTACTCAAGGACATATCAGCCATCATTGGTCCATTTGGATACACATTCAAGGGCGTGCACAAGGAACTCCTCAAATCCAGACAGCCAACTCACTTTATCCGCAAAGCACGTATTATACAAGGCCAGCGGGATTTTAGCAGTCTCGATGATACTCAAAAGAAGCGAACTACCGACGAAGTCCTCAGGGGATGGAAGATAGTGCAGCAGGTCTTCGGTGTCATGGATGAGAAGAGGGCTCGTGGAATCGCAGGCCGCTTTCAGGCAATGAAGGAGCGCAAGACCTGGCATACCAATGGAGCCTTTGAGAACGTTGAGATGGCGGAGCGCGCTCTGGAAGCATCGCGTCGTGGCGAGAGTATGGACGAGGTATTTGCGGAGCAGCGCCGTGAGCTCGAGGAGACAAGGAAGCCCCGCCGCAACGTCGTCAAAGACATCAATAAGGAGAAGGAGAGTAAGGATGAGAAATTTGCGGATTTGGGGCATAGAAAGGAGACGAGGATAGCGGGCCATGGAAATGCGGATGGCACTGCTGAGGGGAAGGTTGAGGCAGGGGATAAGGCGCGGAATGCGCTGCTTGGTGCAGAGCAGAAGATGATGATGAATGGGCTGAAGACGTAATGATTCATGGCGTTAAAGGATGATAAGATGATTAGCATGGTGTTTGGTCGAGCATAGCGATTCTGCATTCTCTTGCATTTTCTTTTGTCATTCCTTTCTGCCGAGCCTGTCTTCATTATTTTCTTGACAGCGGCATAACCTTGAGCGATGGCGAAATTAATTTTTGTAATAGTAATGCTTAAAGTGTGCTAGTCATTGGTCTATGTAGATTAAATTCATAGCTGGGCCCTTGAGGCTAGAATACCATGATTATATTGTGTAGAGTGCATTTATTTCCAAAAGTTAGTCGTGATGGTTTTGTTTCGTGATATCTTGCACTTGTAATTAATATGTCCAGTCTCATGCTGGAAGATAATGAGATTCCATCCTCTGGTGCTGTAATATTTCCCCTTTTCCTTCTGAGCTTTGCTCTGATACATTATCAGTATGAGATGGTCTTTTTTTTTAATTTTTTTACTGTATATTAACGTTTTCAAGAAAGCTGGCCGTACCAGTTGTGGGAGCAGCAGTACCTTATGTCGCTGCGGGTGCGTCTATGGTTGCGCAGCCAGACACAGACCCCTGCAAAAGTGGTCTTGGCATGTTTACATCGGCGCCCGACAACAACAACAACACCACATCAATTATCGACGACGCGAAATACAATCGACAACACAGCACCACATACGCCAAATCCCACAACCCTCTTTGAGGACATAATTGGCAGTATGGAGTCCGACAATCTGCGCACCGCTTCATTATACATCAACAATCTCCTCTTATCGCGAGGTCTCCTCCGCAATGGCCAAGCCATTGATTTTTCACAACCTCACAAGACAGAAGAGGGCCTGGAGGCTACAATGGGAAGAGTGATGGGTCTAGTAAACGACCTGATTCTGCGACGAGACGTAAGCGATTCTTCCTCTCACATCATCCATAAATACTGATAAATGCACAGCGCGACGCAGAACAGCGCGAGAACCTCTCCACGACAATCCGAACTATCCGTGCAGACGGTTTACGGCTTACGACGGATCATGAGCGCCTTCAGACCAAGCATGCAGAAGCGCAGCGCCGGCTAGGTCTCGCGGAGGCGACGGAGCGAGCTCTCAAGCTCCAGCTGAAGAGCGCGGAACAGGCTGCGCGGGGGCTAAAGGAGGAGATGGGGAGGATGCGGGTGCTGGTGGGGCAGACGAGAGCGCAGTGTGCAAATGAGGTGCGCAAGAGGGAGAGGATGATTGAGGGGTTGAAGAAGCATGTTGGAGAGGGGGGACGACAGCGTGGGTCTGGGAAAAACGTGGGCGTTACGACTATTAATATTGTTGCTGGCGTTGGTGATGAGAAGGGAGGTAGTGCGATGAGTGTTGAGGAGAGTGGCTACGATTTGAGGACCGAGACGAATGAATTCTTGACGGAGCTGGCTAGGGGCTTGAGTGAAGAGAATGAACATCTTGGTGGGCTTGTACGGAGGACGGTTTCTACATTGCAGACGCTCAGTGGGTACAAAGGGCAGGAATCGGAAATGCAGCAGCCAAATGGGGGCTTGGTACAGCAGATCGAAGGATCTTATGATGTTCTTGCAGGCGAAATGGACGAGGTTATCGCACATCTTCAAACGCTACTTACGAATCCATCTTTCGTCCCACTTGAGGAAGTCGAAGTTCGAGAAGACGAGATCATACGATTAAGAGAGGGTTGGGAGAAGATGGAAGGCAGATGGAAAGAAGCAGTACAAATGATGGATGGTTGGAGAAAACGAATGGCTCGGACAGGGCAGACCATCAATTTGGAAGAACTGCAACAGGGTCTCCGATTGAGCCCCGTTAAAGTCAATGTTGACGGAGGCCCGGATATAAATTACGATGAAGATGATGGCGAAGGAGACACACAAGCAGACATTGATGCCATGGACGATTCCGGCCTGGAGGCGCCAGACGACATCGAGGACGAGTACGAAGAAAGCCTAGTAGGAGGCGCAGAAGAAACAGCAGATGTGGACAATATCAACTCGAGCACATTCTACATTCAGCCACTCTCTGAACAAGAGCAAGCCGAGCAAGACGCCGAAGAAGTAGATGATACCTTTAACACCAGCACCTCCTCCACCTTTTCGCCCCCCAATATCACCGCGTTACGCGAAACTCTCAACAACGCCAATCGCGTCCCTCCAATACACAACGCATTTACAACCATCATAGAAGAGAACACTTGGGACCTCGCAGCGCTACAAACACCCACAAAATCAAATCCAGCGCCTCAAACCGCGTCTGCCTACGTGTCGACTCCAAAGGCAGTCCCAGTTCAGGAGGAAGAAGAAGAAGATTCAATTGAATTCCTCCGCACCCCAATCCCACCCAAACGTCGCCCATCACCCACCAAGGAGAACGTCAACACCCTCAAGCACCCTTCAGCATCCAGCCGCCTACCCCGCCCCGCACCACAAGCAGCCATGCAATCCCCTCTAACCATGGCCAGCATAGCCGCCAAACTGGCTGCCACAGAGCGTGAAGCCGACGCAGCGCGTGTACGCGCCAAGTTGAAGGCTGCACGTGCTGCGACACGGAATGTGCGCTTGTCACCGCCACGGAGTGCACGGAGTAGAGATGAGAAAGAGCCCGTAAAGTCAACGCAGAAACCGAAGTCAACAACGGAGGAGATGGGTACAGAGCAAGTAAAGGGGGTGAATGAAAGCGAAGATGGAGAGGCCTCACAAGAAGCGCAACCGACAAGGAAACGTAAAGCAACGGGCCGAGCTGGACGTGAGCGCGCAAGCAGGCGGCGTAGTACGCTAAGCCCGTGGGAATTAGAAAGCTTAATTCTCGGAGGTGTGAGTCCTATGAAGGCATCGCCGGCGAAAAGATAGGCGTGAGCGTGCGAAGGCACGATTTTTGTTCTTTTATTTATGATTGGATTGGATTGGATGTAGTTTCAGTTCGAGTCGGAGTTGGGGTTTCGGTTCGACTTGGTCTGGCTTGGAGTTGATGTGCTGAAAGTCGGTTGGTTGGAGTCCGTCGTTGTTAGCATTCGCTTGAGCATTCAAGCCCAGCGGCAATTCACGTAATGATGTAAATGAAGTCCTCGATATTTCCCTGCCGTCATCCGCAAACGGCTTTTGGTAACCATATTTTATTTATAACATCATAACGACCAGAATCCTTTTCCGTACCTTGCAACTTTAATTGTTCGCTAGCGCACCGCACTTGAATTCTGCAATCAGTCAAGCCGAATCACGCTCAAAAGCTAAATCACACTTACGAGCTGAAGTTTTCCACCCCCATTTGTAAGTGTGCTCAACGAATATTCAGGTTGCATTGTCACCACTACTGTTCCTCATTCTAGTCAGTGTTCTCTACAGTCACATCTTTCAACCCTTTCATTTCTCTTGCTTTCCGAATTAGTGTTTAATTGCAGCCGCCTATCTGAACTATAGCAACTGTACAGAAAAGAGTAAAATTCCACCAATTCAAAAATAACCGATAGCCATACCATACACCTAGCTGTATGCATGCACCCCTTTGGACTCTCATTTTCATCGCGGTCCGCAAGATAAAATAAATAAAAAAGAGCGTTGTAACATATAGTACATTAATATTATTATTTCTTGATTCCTCGCAGTGAAAAGACGGATGTTCCCAAGTAAGAAAAGGCACATTTGATAATGTATCGAAACTAAGAATACAGCCATAGCCGAGCGGATTGTCTGTAGGTGATGGTCACCATGATACGGTGCTTAGATGAAGAACATGAGGCCAGCACCAAGTGCAGCAAGGACTGAGCCAATATTGTTCGCAGCTGCACCTGCGCCGGAGCTGAAAGTGGTAACAGCGGCAGTAGTTGGAACTACGGTTGGGACAATTGGAGTTGCAGTAGGTGGTGATACTTCTGTAGTTGCTGGAATGACAATGGGTGGAATGGTGGTCGCCGGGATAGTAGATGCAGGGATAGTGGTCGCTGGAATAGTGGTTGCTGGGATAGTCGTCGCTGGGATAGTGACAGGAGGGACGGTGGTCGCTGGAATAGTGACGGGAGGGAGAGTAGTTGGAGAAACAGTAGTAACACCCGGAATCGTGGTACCTGGAACCGTGGTGGCAGGAATCGTGGTGGCAGGAATCGTGGTACCTGGAATCGTGGTACCCGGGATCGTGGTGGCGGGAATTGTGGTGCCTGGGATGGTGACAGGAGGAAGTGTGGTTGCAGGAATTGTGGTCGCGGGAATTGTAGTCGGGGAAAGAGTTGTGATGGGAATGAATGTAGTAGTTGGAACGATAATGACAGTAGTATTTGTGAAAGTGGAGGTGGCGGTTAGGGTAGATGTGATAGAAACACTCGTGAAAGTGGAGGTGAAAGTGGAGGTGACGGTCGTGACAGAAGTGACAGTACTATTCTGAGCCAGAGTGGTAGAAACAACGTTTGTCGTTATGGGAGTTGTAGTTGTAGATGGGCAGCTCGTGATTGTTAGGTAAGATGTGCTTCCATTTTTTACAATAGCCGATGTGATGGTCGTTGTCTTGGGCTTTGCTTTCGTGGTTGTCGTGGTCGTTGTCGTTGGGCAGCTTGTGATTGTCAGGTAAGATGTGCTTCCATTTTTTACAATAGTCGATGTGTAGGTCGTTGTCTTAGGCTTTGTGATAAATGTCGTGCTGCTCGTTGGACAGCTTGTGATTGTCGTGTAAGATGTGCTTCCATTAATCACTACTGGCTTCGTGGTGGTGTAATATGGAGGATATGGAGGGTATGGAGGAGGACCAGTTTGCAACGGAGCCCCCTTTGAACCACCATAGTATGGTGGAGGAGGAGGACCAGGAAAAGGACCACCAGTAATGTTACTTGCACGGTATTAGCTATAGCTTGTTGACGAGCAGACGATCAGAAACTCACGGGTATTGAGCAGTGACAGTAGAGGCAAAAGCTGCCAGAACCGCAAGAACGGCTGAGTACTTCATGCTGATAGAAGAGAGGTAACCTGAAGAACCCGGCTTGTGTTCGTGAGCAATAAATGTTTCGAAGCTGTTGAGATTTCTGAGGCCGGTATGGAAAACGACAGTATTTGGCTTTTCTTTTTTTCTTTTTCACAACGAGTGTATGTAGATGAGCCAGTTGCTAGGAAAGATGTGTTTGTGTGATTGATCAAGAAAGTAAAATAGAGAAAGAATGCAAGACCTTTAATACAAGCCCCAGAAAGCAAGAGTACTTACTATACCGGCGATGAGGAAAGATCTCGTCCCAAAGCAACATCCAAGAACCATGGCAGTTACGATGATGTAGAACTAGCGGTAATTCCGAGTTCAGCCTGGCTGTAGGTGTTGAGTGAAAAAATTTCTTATCTCCAGAGTGCTTCTCACTTGGTGACTTGAAGCAGAAAATGATGCTGAAAACGTACAAACGGTGCTTGTGCTATCATGTATGAAGTACGGAAACTCATCTTCTTGGACATCTATTTTAAGCAACATGTACAGAACTGAGAGAGAAGCCTTCTACCAAGTGAAGTAATAGGCTAGGCATATGCAATAAGGGAAAAGGTTATCTTACTGTTCATACAGATGCTGTCTATTCGCGTGACAGCAATATCTTTGCTGATACTGCCGACATCTGCTCACCAATACATAAACGGTACGTAATACAAGCCATGTTTACCGCCAGATACAGATCCGTGACTCCGTGACTCAAGTATACATTCGCCTGCATCCTCACTGTGACGTCGACGATGGGTTGTTTCCAACAACGTAGTCTGGCCTGGCTGGTGCTGCTTCAGGCTTTCACGACAGCGAGAAATAGTCTGTATGCATGTGCATCATCGAATACACTTCTCATGCAGTAATCTATAAGGATGGAAGAGAGAACAAATAAGAAAAGGCAGATGTGAGAGATAGACACAGCGATACCTAGAGATGTTGGGAGAACGGCCTTGCAACCTTAAGGAAAAGGCCAGTGCTGTTTGTGGTCGTACCGGAGTCTATCGGGGTTGTGGTAAGCGGGGTAAGAGATGCCCTCAGACCGAAAACAAGCCGATGATAGAAATAGTACTACCGTACATTCCAAACACCCATACTTGACGACCACGATCAATATATGATCTATTTTCACAAGAGAACTCCTCCTGGTGTCGCTGAATTCATAAGAAATAAACGAACTCACCATAATTTCATTTGACTATCCATACTCTCGGAAAAGCTCTTGAAGCTTGAAACGCACCGCCTGTTCTTTAACCAGCTGAAAATCCTTAAGCATTCGAGCTCTTCCCTAAGCATATTTAGCTATATTTTACCTCGCGGTATTCATCATGACATACGACAGCGAGATCTGTTTCACTCTCGATACTATCTGCCCATGGTAAACTCATGATTTCTGTTTGCAAACTGGACTTTGATCTCTCCACTTGCATCTTCATGACCTCTATTCGTACAAGCACCTCATACCTATAGTCTTCTTGCTGACCAAGATTCCTGCTAACGAATAGGACCTATCTTGCGAAGAAGAGGTAATTGCCGACCTGTGAAGCTATGTTTTCATCTCTAATAGTGTCACAGACTCGATGAAGGTATGCTCCATTCCGACTCCGTCCAAGAGCAATAAGAAACTCTTCCTGTCACGTGTATTGAGCCACTTCACATCTCATCCTGCAGGCAAACGGGCAGCGTATTGACTCATGATAGCGCTCCGTATTGTCCGATCTGGTGACGCCTCTTCCAAGGTAGATTTCACCATCAAATATCTACCCTATCAGCTGTACCCATCAGCCACGCAAGAGGGCGAGGACAAATATGAATGGTACAAGAAATCTAAGTATGGAAACAGCGATGATAAGATGAAGATGTATACGACCCTTATGTCAGCATACGGCGTCTCTGCCGGCATCAACTACAAATTCGGGGGCATCGTCGCAAATACCTTGCCCGCTCACCGTGTCATCCAGTATTTTCAAGAAGAAAAAGGTAAAGATGTTGCCGATAAGATTGTGAGTTCTCTATACAGACAGTATTTTGAGGAGGAGAAACATCCAAGTTCCGAGGAGACGCTTCTACAGGCTTTGAGCGAGGCGGGTATCGATAAGTCAGAGGCGAAGAGGGTGGTGGAGGATGAGAGCGAAGGAATGGTGGAGGTGAAGATGTTGATTCAAGAACAGGCTGGAAACGGTGTTGACAGCGTCCCACATATTATGATCGAGGGGAAGCGCAGGGATGTAACTGTCGTGGGAGCGAAAGAGGTCGAGGAGTATGTGAAAGCCCTGGAGCAGATCATTAAGGAGAGCAATTGATATTGTTTTCCTTTCTCTTATGTACAGTCTTGCAAATATCAACCACTTCAAACACGTCGTTTTCTCCCACATTTACTGCATATTGCATAAGTTGTAGTCAATAAACCTTGACCCGGTGAAAGGTCTGGAATATCCAAAAGTCCTGTGGAGATTGTCGCCAGGAATATAATCGTTTGTCGAAATCATGCTTTCCAGAAGCACGTCTCCACCCATACCAACCACAAAATAATCAGAAAGCCATCACTGCTCTTGAAATCCCAAATCCGCAATTCCCATGGACACACCTCGTAGCGACTAAAAAGGGCAAATACTACAAGAGAAAGGTAAAAATAAAAAGTAATAAAATCAATCGTCATTTTGATGTTCCAACCATGATCTTCGCCTCGCTGACAAAAGCTTATTTGGTGATTCCTCGCATCGGCGACCTCCAGCCCCACAAAATGTCAGAAGTCAGGCCACAAGCGGCGTAAAGCTCACCACTACAACACACGCAACATACGACCGTCCTCGGACAAACCAGGTTGTCCGAACGCGCCCGCGAGCACCAACACCGGGTCGGGGGCGGTCGGGCTAACAGAAGCAGGTGAATGTCGCGCACTGAATGGCGTTTGTATGGCCTTTGATATACGTGGGCTGTGATTGGGTGGTATGCGCCGTGCAGGGGACACGAAAGCTGAGGAGGGAAAGTGTCGACTGATTTTCGTCTGATGATAATCTGCTGTTTGGGAGGGCTGATGGGGTGATTGTAAAGTCAGAGGCTGAGATTTACGAAGATCCCCGATTTTGTGATTACAGAACGACGACGATGATTATCGTCGACACGGGTCAGGTAGGAGGCTGAGTGTTGATTTTCATCGTGATGTTGGCGATAAATACCACGACGTTGAACTGGTAAGTGGTTTTATTCTGTATCATACAATATCATCAATACATTCAATCACTATCACCACTCTTGTACATACAACACTCCTCTCAATCGAGCTTGTATTTACAATCGCAACTCAATCTAAATCAAACATCAATATCAATATCAACAACACAAAAAATATCAATATCACCCCTCAACATCACAATGTCAGCTATCGCACCAAGAGCCGCCATGAACATCGCGCAGAAGTCAGGCCTTGGCTCTTCAATCTTGAGCCAAGCAAAGGCTGCGATACGCCACTTCGAGCCACATCCATATGGACGTTACCCTCAGGCTTTGAAGTCTGCACCAGCGGATTGGACCCGCGTTGGAACAAGATTCAACCGTGCTTTCTTTATGTAAGTTCTTCCTTTTTACTTTCTATTCCTTTTTTTGTTCAATATACTAATGAGGTGAACAGCTACGTGCCATGGATGGCTGGATTCTTAGGATGGCCTCTGTTGGCTGAGAAGATGCTTAGACATACTTAAGGGGGAGGATGATGGAGTTTGGGGCATGCTTGGAAAATTTGGAGTTGGAGGGTTCTTTGGCGGTTTTCTACTGGGATAGAACTTGGGCATTGCGTTAGATGATTCTTTTATGCATGTGTATATGTGGGTGTACATATATAAATACATAACATGTTGAATATACAGTTATTAATCTGACCTTCTTCTTGATAATGTGGAACACTAATGATCCGACTGATGCTGTCAGATTACTCTGGCTTTCGCCCATAAACAACATACCTAGCAATATATTAGCATTTGCTATGGGATATCCCAGAGGCACTTACATAGACGTATACGCATGAATATCCTTGTTGCTAATATCCGCCCTGGCTTGCTCGAGCAATTTCTCCACATCCGCAGGGTCCATACCCAAACCCCTTGTGAAAATAGCCATAGTAATCCCACTCAGTCCATCCATCAGATCCTGATAATACCACAAGCCCAGCTGCTTATGATGACGACTTTTAGGCCATGTATTAATAGGCCATGGGAACTGAAGCTCTTGAACATCTTCAAATCCCGCATCAATCATATACTGCTTGTAATTCTGCACATGTCCAAGATCCTTCCCTAATGCTTTTGCACCAGCCAGGAAGTGTTCGGAGACACGCCAAAGTGCCGTGTTCCAGAGGGAACCATCTACGCAGCGTGGCGGGAACGCCGCATCCTGGATCTCGAAGTATCCCCCAGGCGTGCATGACTCGAATGCTTTGCGAAACACGCTGGCCGGGTCTTTGAAGCAGGTGACCATCATACGAGCGTGGATGTAGTCAAACTTATGTGAGTATATCCACTCGTCTTCGCAGTCGTCGACTTCGAAGCGGCAATTTGGTGGCGTGTAAAGCGGTTGGATGGGACTCAGATCTGTGCCGAGGACACTGGCTGAAGGATATTTCTCAGCGAACTCAATCGCCCATATACCGGTCCCAGTCCCGAAGTCTAGAACATTGTGCGGGCTAGATTTCAGGGGGGCTAGGTGTAAGGCATCGTGGAGGGTGAGTTTGCAGAGATGGTGTTGGAGATCTAGTCTATTCTGCTCTATCTCGTCGTTTGGAAGAAGATATTTTCCTTCCTTGTACTTGTGATAAGTCCGACCATTTTCTTCGACATTTTCGTAGATGCTGGAATTCACTGATGCAGTGGATGATCTTCACCTCACTGATCAGCATGCTGCGTTGGGAAGGAAGGCAATGCACTCACACGAAATGCATATCTCCAAGGGCCGAGTCACCATCGTTATCGTCAATCTAAAACCGTCAAAATCAACCATAATAGCATTAGATGATGAATACCATCAATTCGGGCCAATCTTCATCCACAACTGAGGCTGTATCAGTTTGTGCCAATGTTGGGCTGGGAGGCTCTGCCACAATTGAGTTTTCAGATTCCTCTGCAGTAGCTATATCATCGCTCTTATGTTGCGCATTCTGAGTCTCATGAGTCTGAAGTAACTCATTCGTTGTATCCATCGCTGCGTCTCCCATAAGGTCTTTTGTACAGGTTCTTGAATGTTCAAGAAGATGGTATAGAAGGCTTTGATGAAAGCAATTGAAAGATAAAGTGAAGCATTGCTTGTACTTACCTACGGATGATAATTTACTTACGTGATCGGAGACGATAAGGACCATAGAGGTACTTCCACAATTGACAGGCCCAGGAGCACAACCTCGATTTGTAGAGTCTCACAAACTGCAACGTGTTGGCATGCAATCCTTGGACCTCGTGCTCCGTACCCTGCTCCTGCATGCTGCTTGTTTGGCGGGTAATAGATAAGTCGGCCGAGGTATGTTTGAGAAGCCGAATTATCATCTGCAGAGGAGCATCCAGTTCTTGAGAGCTCTTGATCATCAAGAACAATATTTATATCTTGTTATCGAACGTATTCTTGCCATGAACGGGACTGATGGAAATCAGCAAATGATGACAAGGGTCAAGATTGCCTAAGTTGCCCAGGTAACACGCATACCGTTGGCCGGGAACATCTCGAGAGGAGAAACTGCTACACGGCGAATAATCGATCCATAGCTCAGAGGCGATCTTTTTATGCTGAAGAATAAATACTCAATCAGAGTGCGCGAACGTCGAAGAGATTCGTACTTGGCTTTGTTCGTCGTTAGTTTTGCAAACGCAAGGGTATTTCTCATGCATACATATGTACAAATAATGTATGTACATTTTGTCGATCTTGTCATAGACAGGGCTCGTGATAGGACTGCTGTCTGTAGTGTTGCCGTAGAGATCTATTCCCTTCACCTTGTGTCAACGCCAGTGACACTGTTAATTTGTCTAAGGTGGCTCAAACGTTGATAGTTTGTAGAACGATGTGGACTTGCAGAACGTGAACAACTTATCATTAAACTTCAGCTGGTTGACACTTTGAATGTACAGGTCTACCGAATACATACATGATGATTACTAGCAGCATCGGTTTCCGACCCGCATTAATGTTGATTGGAGAAGTATGCAGGAGAGAATCGAGCAGAGTATGATACATACTGAATCCATGAGACTCTTTGTCACATTGAACTGGGCTTAATTCAACTCGTCCCTTCTCAACAATGGTTATGCTTTCATTTCCTGTTTATTTATTTTTTCCATCTTTTCTCGTACCTTCAGTCCAGAAATATTAAATTCACCATGACTTTCGACGGAAAACTCAAAATATATCATAGAAATGAGAGAAAAAAACGACAAAAGAACCGCTTCAAGGAACAAATAATCTACCACAATCGAAACCATCAATAAGCCGTCACCAAACACTTAGAATTTTTTCCACTCATATCACAGCTCAATTCTCTCACAACGATCAATCCTAAATCCATCAAAACCACATCCTCATACTCACTCCACAAACTCCCGGCCCAACCCGGGCAGCGCCAGACCCACCAGAACCCCACCACACCAACGAAAATCTCTAGCACTCAACCCACCCGTCAAAATTCTGACAGATATTATAATAAGCTCTGGTTATTCATCAAAATAGGCCGGGTAGCTCAGTTGGTAGAGCGTCTGCCTAACACGCAGAAGGTCGCGGGTTCAAGCCCCGTCTCGACTACAATTCATCCTTAGATCACCAAGTCTAAAATTTCCTTTTTGCCGATTATCTTGCCCGGCGGCTTTCTTGTTGCTTTGGGAGTGGTGTGCTGAGAGATGGACTGAAAAGTGGTATTCCGTGTAGAATGGGGGATTGGCAGGGTATATTTTTAGTGCTTAAGTTACGAGGTGAGGGTTACTTGGTGTTGGCCTAGTCAGAAGTTAATATTATCAATGGAGGGTTTACTTCAACGCTGGGGAGTATCAAGAGTGCCCATTGATCACAACAAAACAGCTCCCTAGCATGGCGACGAATTGCATTGCAACATGCAATCGTGACGATTACAGAAAATCTTTTATTTCATGCTACCGCTAAAACTCTACAGTATGACCTTGCTTCACTCCTGATATGACAACTCAACCCCATAAGCGGCTTCACCTACCTCATAGCTAAAACCTCCCATCCTCCAAACCCATCCCCCTCCCAATCTTTGCCACGAGCGCCTTCTTCAAAAACCACTCTCTAGCCAGGGCGCGCGTCTGCTTCACAAACACTGGCCCACTAACCACGCCCCTCTCGACCGCACGTCCAAGCACAAAAATAGCATCGCCAAGAGCCCGCTCCTCACTAACGAGCTCGTACAACTGATTCCCAACGGCATTAGGCGCAACCAGAATGTCGTCGACGGCGGGCGGCTTATGGTGCTGCGAGTCGGCGATAACGGCGTCAGCGTCATGCAGGGCCTTGTGAAGGATAGCGGTGTTGGAGTCGAGGGTTGATTTAAGGGCATCTATGCTTGCCAGCTCGGATTGCATAGCTTGTAGCGAAGTGAGCATAGCTGTATTTTGCGCTTGGAGGCCTGGGAGCGAGGACGCTGTTTGGGAGAGGGATTGCTGACGGTGCTGATGGAGGGATCTGGCGAGTGTGGAGAGGAGCATGTCTTTCTCCGGGTTAGGGGGCACTGGTGGTGCGGGGAGATTGGTCTGTTCCGGCGGGAGAGCAAGCGTAAGGGGTTCGTCGAGGAGGTCAGGCGGTGGTTGGGGCTTGGGTTGTGGTGGGGGTGCTTGAGGATGTTGCTGTTGCCATTGTTTGGTATTTTGGAGCGGCTGTTGTGGATATTGCTGTTGATATGGCTGCGGATATGGCTGTGCATATTGGGCGGGAATTTGCTGGGATTGGAGATGTGGGCTGTTATATCGATGTGGAGGTTGGGGGGACTGGGTATATGATGGCTGTCTTTGGATCTCATCCGGAGTCATTGGACTGACTGGACTATATGCAGATTGAAGACTTTCCTGCTTCTGTGGTTGTGGTTGGGGAGGGAATGGTGGGACCGAATCATACCGCAAACTACTCTGCCTCTGTGGTTGTACTTGCTGGGCATAACTTGGGCTTTGAGCACTGCTCATGCTACGTTGGATATTGGCGACTGGTCCAGGTAATGGTGGTAGAGGAGGCCCTTCATCGAATCGTCTTTGTGGACTATACACCGAAGGCGACTGTGTTCGTTCTATGATACCACCAGGTTTCGGCGGAGGAGGCGGAGGCCTATCTTGACTTGCGTTCGAAGCCACAGAAGCCGGCCGAGCAAGTTCGTTTGGCAAAGGTGGTCGTGGTGGAGGCACAGACGCTGCAGGTGACGGAGATATAGGTTGCGCATTCTGTGGCGGTTTCGCAATCACTGGTGGTTCTTTTGCGAACACATCTCGTAATATAGCGAGGAAGTCGAGCAAGTTTGATTTCTAGTAGCAAATTTTGAGCCTCAAGAACTATATCATGATTTGGAAGTAGGCTTGTTATACTTACATCCATATAGTCTGGCCAGCCCGCAAGATATGGATGATATATCTTGCCCTGGGGATCTACATGCTGACCGGCCCTCACCATCATACCCTCAACGGGTGTCACATATACCAATGGTGCTTCGCGCGGATAGGCGTGAGGTATCCATATTGACACGGGGAATCTGTAAGTTGTCCCTCGGAATGCGACAGGTAGAGTACCGCTCAAGTGAAGTAATAAAGCAGATGTACCATTCTCGTATGCTGATCGAATTGATTAGTCAAATCTCAAAGTGGTTTGGTTATGTATATGCCCGCTATTATTTACTTACTATGTACATCTGTTCTGGGCGACAAAGAGGAGTAATGCGATAAGGCCTGGGCTACATCGTTATATGTTCTATTTACATCATGATATTCCTAGTAGTTGATTAGTGTCATCGATACAAAGTGGAAAGATTGATCATAATACATACGCTTGTGAGCACACTATATAGCCAATTCAAGATGCGTTGTGGTACAGCTGCCATGTTGAGAGAAGGGTGCTTGAGCTCTCTCTCTCTCCAATGAAGCTATCCAACAACTGCCTCGCTGCACCAGTACCATGACGGAAGGTAGCTCTAGTGTCAAGAAAGCGGTCAGGAACACGGCCGCAAAGCTCCGACTTCAAGGCACTAGCTACGGCATACTTGTCCACCATAAGGTACCACCCAGAATATCAAAGTAGCACGTGCTCGGGAAGATGGAGACCTTACCGCCTCATAGTTGCCTTAACCGGCGGGGATAAGGTTATCTGTGTACAAGGTTTGCACCGTCGCTCGTACCTACATGAACATCAAGCCTCGAGGAGAAAGAATTGGACTCTATCCGTGTATATCTCCGCATTTGGATTCGAAGCATGAGTGGGTAGGAGAAAGGAGGAGACGGACATATGGAAGACTCAGTCAGATTCAAACTCAGACTCAGACCGTCATGGATAGGCAATGGGATACCAAGTCAGCAACAGCGTCGATTTCAATATCAGCATTACCATCGATGTCGGATTAATCGGATCAATCGGAGGACTTGATGACTATTCTCATTGGTGCGCATGACATATTACACCTGCTTAAGGTATATGGTCTGATTCTATTGTAAAGACTTCCTCATTCACATCATATCACCCTGTCACACCTCATGATCTGACAATGACCGTTGAGTTGTCCCGTTGTCCGGCTCTCTTCGGCACTTTCTAAGCAAGGAATATGAAGTCTACCAACTACTATCGATGACGAATTAAGTCTGGGTCCCGCTACCAATTTTAAAAAGTTGCTTGATAATTATCAATCCTTTGACCCCTTCTTCAAGTGAGTGCGCGCGTGCCCGGAAACGAACAATATGAAACCCCACAGTCCTCCCGCAATTATTGTTCGATCGAACAATCATCATACACTCGAACTTCTTGCAACAATTTCTTTACCACTTCACGAAAAATTGATTTTTCCCACCACCATATTCACAAACGGCTGAGGAGTATCGGACACGATCTGTATACTCCTTGCGTCTCAAGCATCACAGCTCCTACTACCTGAGAAATACTTTCGAAACAATCCTTCAAAATCGTATTATGTTTCCTCCAATCCCCGATGTTGCCGATTATGGAATTTCACCTGAAAATGGCTTTCTTCCATGTCACTTGCCACTCGAGCGATTGCCAGATCCCTACTATAACAAGTGGGAAGCCATCATTGCGAACCTTCAAGGTTTGATTTTGACCCGACGTCTTCGTGGTGTCATCGATCGTTTGCCAGTCTTGTCGACAGCCGGTCTGGAACATGATGCGGAATGGCGACGGGCTTATTCGATGTTGTCCTTCATGGTCCATGGCTATATGTGGAGTGGTGACGAACCAGCAGATGTATGTATTTATCTATCTCTCTTACTACTGGAATATGACTGACATCGCCACAGCGCATACCACCCTCGATCTCCATCCCATACTTGACCATATCCAAATACCTCGAAGTACCACCGATCGCAACGTATGCAGCAGTGTGCTTGTGGAATTTCAAGCCTCTGTTCGCCGATGAACACATCGATAACCTCGAGAATCTCTCCACCTTGACAACCTTCACTGGTTCCATCGACGAGTCCTGGTTCTACCTCGTCTCTGTAGCAATCGAGGCACGTGGTGGCCCCATCATTCCACTCATGCTGGATGCCATCTACGCAGCCCGAATGGACAATGCGCCGGCGGTAATAGCCTGCCTCTGTTCGTTCGCTGAGCGCCTTGACGATCTCGGCACGCTGTTACAGCGCATGCACGAGAGCTGCGATCCGCATGTATTCTACCACCGCATCCGACCCTTCCTAGCCGGAAGCAAGAACATGGCGGACGCCGGTCTCCCCAACGGTGTGATCTACGATGACGGCACAGGAATCGACAGGTACACACAGTACAGCGGTGGCAGCAACGCACAGTCTTCTATCATCCAGTTTTTTGATATAATTCTCGGCATTGAGCACCGGCCCACCGGAGAGAAGCGCGATCTCACGTCTGAGAGCGAGCTTGAGGGACTACCGCGCCCACCTAAGCACAACTTCCTCCAGCAGATGCGTAGCTACATGCCTGGCCCGCACCGTCGCTTCCTGGAGGATGTCGAGTCTGTCGCTAATCTAAGACAGTATGTTGAGAGCCATGCCAGCAACGCAGAGCTGTGCATTGCCTACGAGGCTTGCCTCGCTATGCTTCGCTCCTTCCGCGACAAGCACATAAGCATTGTCTCACGGTACGTCGTCATCAAGTCGCGCGAGGCCAAGGCCACCTCTGCGCAGCACACTGAGCATGTGCGCCAGAAGACAAATCTGGCGACTGGCTCGCACGCTCACAAAGATGACAAAGCTGTCAAGAAGAACCTCAAGGGCACTGGCGGTACTGCGCTTATTCCATTCCTCAAGCAGGCGAGAGATGAGACAGGCGAGCCGGCCATCGATGATTGGGCACGCAAGATTATGAATAAGGGTGAGAGAGGGTATGGCAAGTATGATTTCTTCGCTGGAAAGCAGAATGAAGGCGTTATTGGGAACTTGGGCATTGCGGGCTTGGCAGGCAGCTGGTCTATGGACGATAACGAGGGTGGCCTTTGCGTATATTAAGGAGTTGGATGGATTTGTAGATTGAAGATGTGGCGGCTGTGCCTTGGTTACAGGTATCATCATGGATATGGGTTTGTGGGAGTGGCTCTGTCCACTATTAGTTTAGATCTAGATATTTCACAGCTAAGGCTACTTGTCACGCTCAATCAAAGAGTATTCATATCACAACTGAAGTCCAAATATAACAGAGAAGGGGGTATATTATTCCAGTACCAAGCCTAGCCTAGCCTAACCTAACCAGCCGTAAAATTAACGCTCATCTGAACCATCATTCAGCCGTAATCCCATATATTTCATCCCATTTAAGCATTCTGCTTTTGGATATCCGCCTCAGCACTACGCTGCTGCGTCTTGCCGGCATCATGCTGATCCTGGAACTTAGCCTGCTCAGCACGATTACCAGTAAGGCCAGCAACGGCCCCACCAACAGCACCCTGCGCACGATTCGCAATGCCCGCGCCAAAATCATTCACCTGGCCCTTAGCCTCCTGGCCCTTGCCAGCGGCGTTCTGCTCTTCACCCTCACGCTTAAGTCCCTGCAGAAACCGTCAGCCTCATAATCCTCACTTCCACTGCACTAAACCGGCAGTGGGTGGGCTGGGAGCGTAACATACCTCGGCTCCAACGAGTCCGCCAACAGCGCTCTTCGCACTGCCTACTGTCTGGTTCCATGCGCCCTCCTGTCGTGCTGGGTCGTCCTTGGTGACGGCGCCTGACGATGATACGCTCACTGGTCCGACCTTGCCTACGGCGTGGGAGGCGTCGTGCTCGAGCTCGGCTTTCTCTTGCTTGGCTTGTCCGGCGTTCTGGTCTGCGTTGCTGCCGGTTACGCTGCCGAGGAGGGATTGGGCGGCGCCTGTTGCGGAGTCGATGTAGGATTGGAGGGTGGAAGTGTTCTTGTCGGTCATTTTTGCGGTTGTGTGGGGTATTGGTGTTTGTGTTTGTGGGTTTGGTATGGAGTTACTGAGTTGTGAGTTGTTTGTTTGATTGGATGGATTTGATATATTGGTAGAGAGTGTATTGAAGTGAAGGAGTCAAGGGTTTATATATTCTTCTGGCACGGAATGTAGTTCAGGCAAAGTGAGTTCATT
Organism: Allantophomopsis cytisporea; assembly: GCA_024752435.1. Classification (NCBI taxonomy): domain Eukaryota; kingdom Fungi; phylum Ascomycota; class Leotiomycetes; order Phacidiales; family Phacidiaceae; genus Allantophomopsis; species Allantophomopsis cytisporea. The sequence continues at coordinate 1,273,087 of CP103024.1, forward strand.
TCAAGCTTTATGCCAAGGCAGGGACCTCTATTCTAAGAATGTGACACAGTGCGACTCTGTAGTTCTGAACATTCCTGCTTTAGATGTGTCTATGTGCTTCAGCTGGCGCAACTCTGCTGGCGATGGCGGGGTGTGGCGGGGTATGGAGGCGTAATATACGTCATCGCCATCATCATGCAGGGGTGTGATTTCGCATGGCATCACTTCACATTCACAGCTTCACATGAATCGAAGAGATGAGATTCATCTTGCACATTCTTGGATTTTCTATATTCCACTTATACCGTAACCAAGCCTTTCACTAATCAAATCCCGAATTTGAACCTGATGGCCATATGGAGTGCCGCCTTTATTGTCAATAATAAACGAACTATCATCTTCAAGACTTTCACCATGCTTGTTAATTGTGCAAGAGGTAAACCTATAAAGAACTAAGGATTTCTAAGAGAATACCCATCCTTGTTTGTCTCTTCTCATCATCGTCACAACCAGGTCTGTCTATCAGTATGTATGTACCGTACTCCCTAGGACACTTGGATGATTGCATTTTGTATTTTCTCACCATTGCCAGGCCATTCAACGTGATATCCCGCGCATCATGTTATCAAACAGGATATTGCAAGCGCACAAAACGCCAGTAAGAGTCACAATTGTCGCAGCTATTTATCAATCGATACTGTCATTCTTCGTTGTTGTTGTCATGAAGCAGTAGTCTTTGTTCATGTGAAGCAGTACAGACAATTGGTTATATACGGAACGGAAAAACACCTCAATAGGAGGCCAGTGTATTATCACAGCTGTATCTTCAAACACATGAAACACATGATTTAATGTATTACCATGATATGCATTGCAGTTGCAAACAACCATCGGGTGAAATATATATGTACGGCTATACACAAAGCCATATCTTTCACAAACGCTGAAAAGTCCACCAAACGCCCAACTCCATATTCATGTCAAAAGTAAGGGCGTGAAAACCTAGTGCTGACTCCATTCAATGCTATCAAGAGCAATACCCTCCTGAACCAGTTCCCAAAGCGGACTCAACTCTCTCAAGAAAGAGACACGCTCGGTGACAGCCTTCAAAACATAGTCGATCTCGCTCTCGGTGGTGAATCTTCCAATTCCGAAACGGATACTGCTGTGGGCGCTCTCGTCACTGCTGCCGAGGGCACGCAAGACGTAGGATGGCTCGAGGGAAGCGGACGTACAGGCAGAACCGGAGGACAGAGCGATGTCCTTAAGGGCCATTAGAAGAGACTCTCCTTCGACGTAGGCGAAAGAAACGTTAACACATCCTGGGTAGAAGTGGTCCTTGTCACCGTTCTGGGTGGTGTGCTCTAATGCAAGGAGCCCTTGCAAAAGTCTATCGGAAAGCTTCTTGATGCGCTTGGTATCGTACTAGTGAAGAGTTAGCAAAGATCATGAAACGCTAAATTGAGTATTTCTTCTTTTCAAAATATAGAAAATTCATAAACTGTGCTACAGAAGTCAAAGAGTCCTCGACTTGCGAACAAGGAGAATACTCAGAAAGCCATGCATTTGGAGCATATAATCATAGAGGAGATTTTTGGAAAGGGGGATGATAAAAACTTACAGATAACTCTTGCTTGGCAATTCTACAAGCCTCACCAAATCCAACAACCAAAGCTGGTGCCAAGGTTCCACTTCGAAGACCACGCTCTTGGCCGCCACCACTAATGAGTGGTTCAATTCTTACACGGGGGCGTCTTCGCACGTAGCAAGCACCAATACCCTTTGGTCCGTAGATCTTGTGTGAGGAAATTGACATCAAATCAATGTTCATTGCGTTGACATCCATGTTGATCTTTCCGACAGCCTGAGCAGCATCGGTGTGGAAGAAAACCTTCTTCGACCTGCAAAGCTTTCCGATCTCCTCCAATGGTTGAATAACACCAATCTCGTTATTGACAGCCATGATACTGACAAGGGCAGTGTCTGGTCTGATAGCAGCCTTGAGCTCCTCCATATCAATCAAGCCGCTCTTCTGGACTGGCAAATAGGTGACATCGAACCCTTCATCTTGAAGATGGCGACAACTGTCCAAGACACACTTGTGCTCAGTTTGACTGGTGATGATGTGCTTCTTCTTGCCGGATCGTCCAAAGAATCTTGCAACACCCTTAACGCTCATGTTATTGCTCTCGGTCGCACCACTGGTGAAGATGATTTCCTTTGGGTCGGCACCGATAAGACTAGCAATATGTGCTCTCGCTTCTTCCGTGGCCTTGTCAGTCTCCCATCCGTATGCGTGAGTTCTTGAGTGCGGGTTTCCGTAAAGTCCAGAGTAGAAAGGAAGCATAGCATCGAGAACGCGAGGATCGAGAGGAGTAGTGGCCTGCATATCAAGATAGATTGGTCTCTCTCCCTCATCCATAACAGTAGCTTGCTTGAGAACGCCTGTACTGGTTAGCGTGGCGTCCGGATAAAATATATACAAAAAAGAAGAGATAATGTACCGGCCATAGGACTCATCATAGCATCAGCATTAGCAGCACTACCCATCATAGGTTGCTCTCCTGCAACCTTTCCAGTCTCTTGGAAGAATTTCTTCTGATCAGCTCTAATCGCGGTGTCGATGCTGACTTGAGCATTGTCCTTCTTGGATTCGGAAACATAGGATCTCTTGGAGATCTTTTGCGCCGATGCAGCAGCAACTCTGGGTAAAGTCGAAGACCTACCCAAAGCCACAGCTGACGACGACTGCTTGACGCAGAGGCGTGAAGCCTGTCGTAGTGATGAAGCAGCAATGTTCGACATTGTTTGTGTTGCAATGTTGGATGAAGTCCACACTGCTCTCTTGATGGCGAATTACTTACATGAGTCTGAGAGCGATAAATGAACTAAGATGCAAGAAGCTCTCGAAACGAAGACAGCTTATTGGTCAGCCACCGATGTAGGCCCGGAAAGTCTGGATCACGGCTCACGGCTCTTCAGCCTGTGCACGTCTGGATCTGCCTGCATCGGAACAATGACGAGTCGAAGTCCGTGTCAACTCAACAGCGACCGCATGCATTATTCCATGTGGTGGGCAAAAAAAACCAAGTCAAGCTGACAATGACAAGGTGCATCACCGCTCACTACTACACTATTACTGCCTGTCTCTCTCATCGCCTTTGTGCATATTCGACCTCGCAAACTCTTCTCTACCTCATAGTGATCTTACGCACAGCATATTCAATATCAACAACACCACACCGACGAGAGCAAAAGTAGACAATCATCTGAAGCAAATAGAACCGTTTGTGTTCTCAACCCCATTGCGCCAAGAGTTTGTGCCTAAAGCACGCTGTAACCCAAGCTAAGCCTCCCGGTTCGTCATCGCGGGCTCGTCTCCCACGGTCGCCGACAGACAATAAACCACGCTTTACGCAAACACATCGACTTAACTCCTATATCCACCGCATCTTATACGAAGCCCTTGCACTTGTAGAGCAACAGGCTCAAACAATCTTCACTCTGCTGGATTGTATGTCCTACCATCATCATGAGTTTCAAAGGCTTCCAGAAGAGTGTAATTCGAGTAAGTCGCCGCAAGGTGGGGCTGAGCGATTATCACAAGGAGGCTGACAGGATGAACCCAGGCACCTCAAACATTCAAACAGAAGTTCAACCTCGGCGAGTCCACTAAGGATGCCGTGTATATCGACGCTGAGCGTAGATTCCAGGAGTTGGAAACAGAGACAAAGAAGCTCCACGATGAATCGAAGAAGTATTTCGATGCGATTAACGGAATGCTGACCCACCAGATCGAATTCTCTCAGGCAATTGCTGAAATCTACAAACCAATCTCAGGTCGCATGTCAGATCCCGACTCCCTTGTTGTACATGGTAATCCCGAGGGTATCCGGGCTTGTGAGGAATATGAAGCCATTGTGAGAGATCTGCTTGCGACCCTTCAGCCAGAGCTGGAGATGATTGAGACTCGAGTCATCCGCCCTGCCGACGAGCTTCTTGATATTATCAAGGTTGTTCGCAAATCCACTGTCAAGCGTCAGCACAAGCAGCTCGACTATGATAGACATAGAGCAACTCTTAAGAAGCTTCAAGATAAGAAGGAGAAGACCATGAAGGACGAGAAAGCGATGTACAAGGCCGAAAACGACGTTGAACAGGCTACCCAAGAATATAACTACTACAACGATCTTCTTAAAGACGAATTACCTAAGCTCTTTACACTCGAAAGAGAGTTCATTCGCCCATTGTTCCAGTCGTTTTACTACATGCAACTCAATGTCTTCTATACACTCCACGAGAAGATGCAAGGTTGCGATATCGGATATTTCGACCTGACCGCGGATCTTGAAAGCGCATTCGAAGCTAAGAGAGGAGATATCAAAGAACAAGCAGAAGCACTTTCGATCACGAAATTCAAGTCCACGGGATACAAGAGACCACCGCGTGTTGGACCAGGCTCTAAGCCTACTCTTGCACTTGAGAACAAGCCCTCGACTCTCGCAATTGAATCTGGACCTGCCACGAGCTCCTCGGTCCCCGAGGATAATAGACGGAAGACACATGACTTCTCTGAGAAGCCACCACCACCATACTCTTCAGGCGGGGCTCTTTCCCCTCCCATGGCTGACACCAAATCGGCTATCGGCCGGGCAAATTCCACGGGAGGTCAATGGGGAGCGGCAGCCAAAGCCAAGGGTGCAGCGCCTCCACCACCCAAGCCTAAGCCTTCTCGATTCGCTGCCACTCCTGCTGTGGAGACTGTGACCGCATTGTACGATTTTGAAGCACAGGCGGAGGGAGATTTGAGCTTCCGAGCTGGAGACGTTATCGAAATTGTTACAAGAACGCAAAATGAGAACGAGTGGTGGGTTGGCAAACTCAACGGAATGCAAGGACAGTTCCCTGGTATGTTGCACAGCCTTCTTCTGAAAATCTCGAATTTCGAATATATACTGATATCATGAATAGGTAACTACGTCAGGCTTGGCTAGATAGACCTCCTTAAGAATGTGTTGTTTGATTATCGGGCCTCCTCACGCTTCAGGAAAGATGCTTGGGTTTTGTGAATTCTGTTTTTCTGGCGTATTGCAGATGTAGGATAGCATTGCATGGCTTGCATAGATTCGGGACTTAGTATAGGTCGTAGATATGCTCAGTATCTGTAATTCAATAATTTCCTCGTTGACGTAGCCTTTATCATGATATGAAGTGTGGAGATCGTGAGATTGCAATATGTAACTGCGAGTAGAAAGTATACTTGAATCTCTGGCCCGAAAGTAACTGCCAAGTGACATGTCACTCTGGCAATTGGACACAATCCTAAAAACCAGCGATAACCGATGTTCTGCCACATCTATAATAGCCTTATTTGAAGGAGCTTCATATGAGCTGGGCGTAAGGCGTGGGAGGTGCATGCCGAGCCCTCTATTTCACGCAAATCTGCGCTACAGTTGAACAAGGCTGGCAAATAATCCCTCAGAAGCCTACAGAAACGCACACGCAGCTAGCTTTTTTAAGATGCAATTACTAACAGTGGGTATCTTGAGCCTCAATATGTAGTGGGGTAGTTGTGAGCTCCTCATCGGCAACAAACACGAGATGCATCTTGTGATTGCGCTATGCTTGCACTTGTGCTTTGGCCTCCTCTCTGACGTCCTGGAAAATAAGGTGCAGCCTTGTCTCGTCCCGGCATTCGCGGACGTGGCGGCATGGGATTTTACAGGTGTGCTATGCGGGGTTTAAAGTCAAGGGTAAGCTAAAGGAGCTGCTTTACAGGGTAAAGAGGCATCAGTGAGGAGTTTCGAGGTCTCGGTGTGGCCAGAAAGGTTAGTAGAACAGTGCTGCGGGTGACTTGGCTTGCAGAGAGGACTTCTTATATTTGTGATTTAGATGGCTAGTGCAGGCGATAGGCCGATTTCCTTGTAATAATGCTAAGTCATGGGCCTGGGAGGTGGCTTCTCTTCCGTATATGCTAAAGGGAACTGCACAAAGCCCAATATGGTAGAATACTTCGGGTGACTTTGAGATCTTGTACGATAAGCTGAAAGATTTATTAAGATACTAAGGTAGATAGCGTGGAATAACATATGAAGCATATCCAAGTTTCTGAGCCAAATTTTCAAGCAAGAGGCCTGCCTGCATGAATCAATAACGCGTCCAAAACCCCTTCTTAATACGCGTGTATGAAGCAGCCTCCCTAGTAAACCATTCAGGGCCAGCCTTGTTATCGACGCATTTGAGGCACGCCGTAGCATCTGCTAGATGGTCCTGCAGCATTAATGTTTCTTCAATACCTTTACCCTTCTCGTCTTGCTTGTTGCATCCACCAGAAGCACGCCCATCAATATGAGGCCCTTCCCCAACACCGAGCTTCCACCCTCTATGGCCCTCCCACTCTTTTAGTCCGGGAAGCCGAATACAGGGGTCAAAATTGATGAAGACCATGGGAGGCGGACCGTTACCACTGTTTGTGGTGTATACCACTGAGCGGTCGTCTGATACGCCTTCTACGTCGCCTTGGCAATCATCTGGGTTGAGGATCTCGAAGAGCGGCGCGGAAGCTGGTGATTCAGGGGGCCACATCTCGATAGGCTTTGAAGTGTAGGTCTCGTTGAGATCTGAACATGGATGTCCGGTTTCAGAGTGTATCATTATGTCTTCCACTTGACCTTCTCTTGGATGTCCAGCACCATAACGCTTGGGAGGGTTTAAAATCCTGCTCCCAATTCGTAGACGAAAACGCTGTTTCTCTTGCCAGTCGTCGGGTGCTGGGTCATCGACGAGGTCCAAAAATGCATTTGCCGAGCAGTTGTAGCTCCTGACTTTCGTCTTTGGATATGTGAACGGGCGAGATGAGGATGTAACTCCGTCGTCTCCTTCATGCGCGTTGCGAGGAAAACGAGGAGGAGCCTCTCTCCACTGCGGTTTATTGCTAGAAGTGAGGACTCGCACCAGTGGGTCGTTAGTGGGCAATGCGTGACTCAAGTAGTTCGAGCTAGAGCCTGAAGACTCAACACTCATATTCCGAGTTTCTTTATGTGTAGGAAACACTAATGCTGTGCGATAATATGTGCGTTGGCTTCTACTAGCACCGTCCTTCCATTCTCTGCGTGCTTCAATAATAACGAGTCCGCCTTCCTCCTCATTGATTTCAAGCTCTAGAGTTGTCCAACGGTCATCAATTGGTCCTTCTTTATGCTGCCTTCTCCACATAGGATGGGCCTCAGTGTTCTCCAAAACCTGTAGACAAGGAGAATCAAGTGGGAATCGGCAGCAGTGATAGTAGGAGGTCCAATCAATTTCCTCCATCTCGAACGATGTTTGACTTGAAAGTGCGTAAAAATGATCATCATAGATTTCAAAGCATACTGTAGAGGCCATATCTGACCCAACTGTCGGCAGCTGAAAGGGAAGTGTTGTGAGCCACTCTTCTTTTTCAAATCGATATCCACTAATTTCCCATCGTCGATGACTATCATGGCCCGTCGCCGAATGTGTACCATAATACAAGAACCGGTCGGTATGGCGTACAAATATCTTCTCGATAGAAAGCACTTTGTACTTGAGAAGCAGCTCTCTTGACTGAATATTAATGGCTAAGAGCCAGCCTGTCTCAAGATCCAGCGACTTGTAAATACAAGAAACAATATCATCTCTATAGTATAGGACCTCAAATGTACCATGTTGACAAGGGTCTTGAAGCGCTTCAGTACCACCCAATTGCCCACCAACTGGTTGAGTTAGAAGAAGAGGAATGTTCACTACATCCTCTTCCTCGGCCGAACCATGCAGATCAAGAATTCGAAGCTGCTTATGTGAAGTATAACACAAAACACCTTGGTCATAACGGAAGGAAGTAGCATAACCCAAAGCTGCAACAGAATAAGGATTGGCGTCAGCAAACGCTTCTCGACGTCTTGTGAGTCTTCGTAGGGCTGCTGCATATTCGCCATTCAGCCGGGCGTCTCGTGCTTCTTTACTGAACGGGGCTTTGTCCTGCGTCCGTTAGCATGATAACTCTACATGTCAACGTCTGACTGTGTTCACAGAGGATGACTACACATAAGACTAAGACCATCATCCACTGATAATTACGAGATATATTCAACTCACATCAAGAATCACCCGGCAGAACGAGTCCGAGTAATGAAACTGCGAAAGTAATTTACACGTTCTTCCAAGATTGATGGCATCTTGAAAACTAACATACCGAACTATGTTCGTGAGAACCTCATAAGGTATATTCGTTAGGTTTCGAGCCATTCGAGGCTTATAAAAGAACAATATTGATTGTTCCCTGCCTTACACAATAGAGAAATAATAGGTGACAGCACAAGGCTCAGGACGGATTTGAGACAGCCAAGCCTCATACAGTCAGGAAATGATTGTAAAAGGCAGACAAACAGTACAATTTTTTTTGATGATGATAAGGAGAGTCGTTCAACTGGTAGTTAGCCTTACGTTGAGATGAAGGCACCTCATCTTATGGGACAGAGGGGTGATGCGGCTCAATGAGCCTAAGCCAATAACCCTACTTTTACATAAGTCGGTATCACCATGGACTTAAGTAAGGCTTGACGTAGCAGCTCCTATATGTGCAGATGAGCTATGCAAAGTATTTTTGGTTTCATTAATTCTTATACCTAATGGCGTTACTGCCGATTGGCAAATCCAATGAGCCGCAAAAAAAGACAATGCCATGATGGCCGGTGCTATCGAGGTTCGTAATCATATAATAATGACAGAGGCATGCAGAGCTGGAAACTTAGAGATCAGGGTGAGATGAGGCTCTTACAGATAATGTTTGTTGTCTATTGGTTGAAAGGCAACCGGCTGATCCATCAGCAACTTTCATACAGCAGACATAATCCCTGCTTTACCGTAGCACACAAAACCGCCCCCAAGCCTTGTCCGGGGCAATGCAACATTCTACTTATGTGGTTTGGTGGATACATAAAGTCTTCAACCAGTTGTTTCTACATCGAAAGTTGAGGCGACCGGATCATGAATTCCATCATCGACTCTCACCTTACTTCAAACACCAAAGCAAGGCTTGTATAGTGAATGCATAACCAATTGCCACGTACCCCGCCAGAAACATGAACTTTCTGTTTTTGCATCAGGTGCTGATGGTCTTGCTGACTTGTCACTTTTCTAGTCTTGCACAACAACATTGAGCAAAGGTTTAGGAGCACCTAAGTTGTGAAACAATGTCACATAAAAGATTGAAGGCTCAGCCGCAAGTGATCAACTTATGATCCCGATAGGGATGTATGAACTGGAGAATACAGGATGATCCAGTTCTGAAAGGGAGGACACCAGAGAAGCTGGGGATCGTGGGACACACCGGGCGGAATTGCTAGAATTCTTACGCCGCACAAGGCTCCCTTTGAAACTCTTCAGGATTGTTCGGCTTAACAAAGAGCCCCCGTGAGTCACATCTCCTATCGGTCAACAGAGCCTCCTCCATGCATCCATGCCTTTCAATTTTCAGCTCCAAGGCTCGCGCACTTTCTCTCAACTTTCGTCCCTGGCTGTTAATTGAGTTTCACACCGACTTTCTTCTAAGAATGAGCGGACAACATTCCAGATAGATAATGCAACATCCTGGTATGTAAAGCATATAAAGCATGTAAAGCACATATACTATGAACTTACGCACTTAGGTAATGACGAATCGAGATAGAACGAGAGCAGCGTGGCTTTTAGCATTCAACGTTATTAATACGTAATGCACTGTTTTAGTAACGATCAGGCACTTATATTGTTTAAGCTGATGGTATCTGCCTGATCTTACAGCTTGACCGCTCATGCTCAAGGCAGATTTCAGAAAGCGGATCCGGAAGCTTCTGACAATTTCCACTGGCTTTTCAGAATCATCGAACTACTGAAAGTTTTGCTGCATCTTCGGGTACTGACGCTTCATAGCCTTACTGCATCAATAGTTACTACATACTGCCGGCAGGTTGCAGGACCCACATGGAATCTTACATCTTCTATCACACTGGAACCGCTGATGTAAATATTAGTCGGACTTGAAAGCAACTTAGCGGTGCAAAATGATTATGTTACTTACACGCATCAAGTGGCTTCTTGCACAGAAACTTGGCGCTCTCTCTACCATGTTATTTGATAGAAGAGTCGGAGACCCCTAACGTAAGATGAATCTCAGCGAATTGTACGGATACAACTGAATCGTCAAGCATGACCAAGATCTGGGATGGTTGGAAGGGTTGAAATTTCTGAACTGTTGGATGACGCTTGAGCTTTGGAAAGTGATAAGTTGCTTGATGACGACTTGAATTGTGATAACGAATGAGGCTTGCAACATGATCAATTTTCATACGAGTACCAAACTTAAGAATGAGGGGCTCCGGCAAGTTAAAACTCTACCCATCCAGCCTTGTGATTTCTTCTGGTCATCTAATCCCATTGCATACCTGTATTTCATTCGGCTATCAATGCCACTTGAACCTTTGATAATGATGATAATAATAGAAAGTTCTACTAAGGCATGAATGACACAACTGCCCTATAAAGATTACAGGTAGCTAAACAAAATTTTCTTTGGGAGACAGAAAGGGCGAGATCACACGGTTCTTATATTACTGTTCTGGGTTTAGGAATGCTCTTCTATGTCCTGGTACAGGGTATATGGCCAATGGCCAATGCTTAGGCTTATAAGTCTAAAAGGTAGCAAAATAAAGTATAATTATACCAAATGGATTATCCGTTCACGTATATACAATAGTCTTTCCTCTTAGGCTATATGTTTGAGATGACAGGCTGACTATCTATAATCAGAACTGATCTCGCTATCGTCTCATTTGATATTGTTGACTTTAATCGAACCATCAATTTCTATTGCGAGATAGAGTATGCACCCTGCCTGCTCCAAACGCCTTGCCAAATAGTTGATTTGTGATGATGATGATGGGATGCTCTAATGATGCTTGACTCGAGATTCAGTCTTGATGCAAGTGAAGATACTGATTCGGTATTTTGTTTGCTCTTGATGGTCATCTGTTTCGTTACTCATCGACTAAAGGATACATCCTGTGGTTTACTGATGACCTGTAATAAAGATGGACGATAGGAACATTCGTTTGAAACTATCAAGTTATCTTTTTTCTCTGTCTCAAACATCCTTTAGTTGGGAAATACCTAACGATATGAAGAACCTCTATCATCGTTGTGGTTGTAGATATTTCGCGAAGGAGAAGAGACCGAGAGCTAGTAGTGATGGATAACGAGTAAGAAGATGACTCCAGGAGTAATCAACAGCTATGATGGTATACTAGTGCTACTGATTCCTCTGTACTCCTCAATACCCTTTGACCTGAAAATACCTTGAAGGATAACCCACCGACTTCGAGCAACATCAAGAGCAAGCTGTACAGGATCCAAGGACGTCTTGATGGTAATGGGTTCTCAGAACATGTCTTGCTAAGCGTCTGTTGTATCTCAATAGATACACAGTGCTGCATGTTCAGATAAGCACATACTATTTGTATCAGTGCCTTGAAATGTCGGCCACGACTTTTAAGTCGCCACACACCCTGCCGTCGCAAGTGCGCCGGCGCTCCTTCCCTTTGTAGCCTCGTCGCTTCTAGTTCCAGCTAGAAGGATAAAGCGTATATCTCTTCTTTCAGCACACCCTCACTTCCCAAAACAATCCTTTCCTCTCTCACCTCATCCCTCTTCCCTCCTTCCCTTCCTTACAACTCCACAACTGTGTAGTTGTTAACTGTCCTTACAGACAGTCTTTTACTTCTCGTGAGTACTATCTACTTTGCTCAATCGTTCATTTGAAGATTATTTTACTTCACAGAATCTACTCTACGATATTCACATTGAAACAATCAACATTTCGATACTGATTATATGCAGGTGCTCACAGAACACGAGGAAATTACACGTCATAAAAGTCAAACTTTAAACTTCAAAGTAAGTTGATTTTTGTTTGCGTTCAACCTCGTCGGCGCGTGCTTCATCACATCATTAGTACTGGCTTTACTACTAAAACTACTAAAACCTTTTGTACATGATTCTGAAGAGATGGGTACTGCATCGAACTCGTGTGAGGAACCCTCAAAGCTTACTTCGGACGCCTGGCTTTACCACTTGCTATGATCGTTATCTTCAGTTGGCTTTGTTAACTCTACTGTTTAAGTTGGGCTTTGCATGATCAATTTGCAAATCCTCTGAACCTTATTTGGTCACAGCTAACTTGGCGCAGTTTGTCCTAGACTTTGGGCATACTTTGATCTACAATACTAAGTATGTCTTGGAATCCCGGATCAGTCGGTGGCGGTACGGGTGTTGGTTGGAGTTCTGTCGAAGGTCCTGCTGCTGCTGTCCCAAACGGCGGCCCAGGTTGGATTGCAGGTGGAAATCTCGCTACTGTCCCTGTTGCAGCTTCAGATGGTAATTACACAAACTTGACAACTGAGAATACCGCTGTCAATGATGACTATGAAGGCAGTGCTGGAGTTGATGCAGGAGTTGATGCCGTAACCAACACTGGAGCTGATGGTGTAGCTGAAGGTGGCCATGGGAGTGGTGATGGTTGCCGTCGGTAAGTACTTAATTATTCGCCTTCACACAGATGCATCAGCAGCAAGGACTAATCAGAATTTATAGCTGTGGAGATGTCTCTCATGAGGTTAGAGACTGCCCAGAGCCAGATACACGCCCTTGTTTCAACTGTGGTGAGGCAGGTCACCGTAAAGACGAGTGCCCAAACCCCTCCAAGTTCACCGGTGAGTGCCGCGGTTGTGGTCAGACAGGTCACCGAGCCAATGAGTGTAAGTTCAAGAAGAAATTCTAGTCATCTCATATTTATTGACCAATATAGGCCCAGACGCTCCAGCCAAGCAATGCAGAAACTGCGATAGCGAGGACCACACCATCAGCCAATGCAAGGTGAGAATAAAGCTTCATCAAAGTTGGTTCAAGTTATTAACAGCGCCTTAGAACCCTCGTTCGTTCAAAAACATCTATGGTGAAGTTGTAGATGATATGCCGGAGAAGGTCTGGGAGGAATTGAAGACGGCTGCTCAGGACCGCGATATGGACGATGCTATTCTTGTAAGTCAAGTCTTGGCTAAACAACCAAGAAAATACTTCAACGATGCTAATGTTCTTTAGGCTTTCTGGAAGTATGCCAAGGGCACAATGCCAAACACCTATGTCAATATGGAGAAGGCATTCCGCACTCACAATGTCCCAATCTGGATCATTGCAGTGGAGAAGGAGATGGCCTGTACTTATAGCAACATGGACCTTCAGGGAAACATGGGCAAAAAGTACACTGCTAATCTTCGCTTCTCTCCAAACCCACTTCGCCCAAAGGAGATTGAAGGATGGCCTGCTTCCCAAGAGGAGAATCTTGATCGTCTTGCTGACGCAGGAACTCCGGTTGACAGTGGCATTATCAAGTGCAGAAACTGTGATGGTAAGACAATGCCCGATATTCACTGAACGTGATAGCTAATCACTACTGTTTTCAGAACTTGGCCATGCCGCTCGTGAATGCCCAGAAGAGAAGAAGGAAGTTGAACAGACTGTAGTAAAGTGCTTCAACTGTGAAGGAATTGGTCACCGCATGCGCGATTGGTAGGTTTCTCTACAGCTCATGGCACATCATACTGATAGTAAATAGCCCGAATGATCGTGTCGATAAGTTTGCTTGCCGAAACTGCAAGCAGTCCGGACACTCATCCCGCGACTGCCCAGAGCCTCGTTCTGCCGAAGGTGTAGAGTGTAAGAGATGCAACGAGACCGGTCACTTCGCAAAGGACTGCCCAAGTGCTCCACCATCCGGATGCCGTAACTGTGGCCAGGAAGGTCACAAGGCAAAGGAGTGCCCGGAGCCTCGTAACCCAGCTACTATGACCTGCAGAAACTGCGATGAGGTTGGTCATGTTGGAAAGGACTGCCCAAAGCCACGTGATTGTAAGTCACTCCACGAGAATTATTTTGTTTGACCTAACGATTTGGGTAGACTCTCGTGTCAAGTGCTCTAACTGCCAGCAGATGGGCCACACCAAGGTTCGCTGCAAGGAGCCTTTGGTCGAGGAGAATGATCACAGCAACGCCTATGATGCCGGCGGAGATGGCGGTGATACAACTCAAGCTGATACAGTTGACGTTGGTGCTGTCGACACTTCCGGCTGGGCTTCAGGTGGAGGAAATGCCAATCCAGAGGCTGATACTACTTCCGGCTGGGCCAGCGGCGGTGGCGGTACAGGAGCCTGGTAGAGTTGACAAGAAGCGACCCTCTATGAAGCTGTTGATGGAGCTTGACGATGTTGTCAGAAATGTCGGGAAAGTAAACCCTCACCTTCGAAGGAAAATTGGCGTCACCTTTTTGTCTTCATCTTGAAGAACTCCACCTCAAACTGCGGTTTGGGCTCTGTTTTATGCATGCGCTGCTTTCGACCCTGCTCTACGGATACATTTGTGGATGTTGAAGGATAATCACCGGTGGATTTGTATCGCCATCTGGCTGTTGTCATCTGGCAGTTCATTTCTGCTTCGTAGTCTATTCAGCATAGAAATGAAACCGGCTTGCGAAATCTTGAGTGAGATGGTGATTGTGATGCTCACTTTATGTGTGAAGAAATGACTCCATTGATACCAATCCTTGATAGACATGACGATGAGCGACACGGATTTCCACAATCAGATTTCTACAATTATGACGTTCACGCCTGCATTTTCATGTTTCATCTATAAGCGTTGCTGATGTATCTACAAGAAGTCATTTGATATCGTGAGGTTGCAGTAAAAGGGACAATGCATGGTGATGCAACAGTGAGATTAAAGGCTCGGCTGAGTCGACGGCTTAGGCCATGTGCGTTGCGGTATCCACTATCGGGATCCACTGCTGACATCAGTGGGAAGAGAAGGCTCCACCTGGGGTTGTGGGGTCCGGGGATGGATGCATGTGGTCTGTGATTGTGGATGTGGATGTGGATGTGGATATGTGCTGAGAATGAAGGGTCGTGAGATTCTGTGAGTAGGAGGACATCAGCGACTGGCGGCTCGGAGAGGCTCGGAGGGAAATGTGCCGTGACCGACTGCATCCATGTGAGGCTGCTTGTTCGTGTCTGTCTGCTTTGATGCTTACTACGCAGGTGAGGTAAGGGTAAGGTAAGGTAGTTTATGAGATGTGAGGGATGAGGGATGAGGGATGAGGGATGAGGCTGGGATGGGCTTGGCTTGTATCGGGTGAGATTTGGCGGGCGTGAGGCTTGATGGGAGTGCGAGCCTGAGCCAGGCAGTGTCATCGGATGTTTGCGAAGCACGCGACTGAGAGAGGCTGATCGACTACCGCATATTGCGCGCATATCGCATGTCTTCAGGTACGAATGCGATAGACAGTAAGGTCTGGATAGATGAATGGCGGCTTGCTTGGGTATTCGGGGGATTATTTATAAGATCGCTGCGGTTGGTGACTTACAGAGATGAACGGGGACTGACTCCTTTGATGCATACGCCGTGAATGCCCATCTGCTATTTCACTCTTAGTTCTATGTTGATGGGCTCTGACATCTCGCCTTCTTGCTACTGGAATACCAGATGGAGTGTTCCAAGTGTTGAGTTTGTGATCGTTGCTTGTCACTATTACCAACATAAGTAGTGTGAATGGTCGTATGATTACTATTGCGTGCCGTTTGTGAATATCATTGTATCCATACACTGAATGCAATGGTGAGGCAAGACAAGAGGAAATAAACTTGGCACTTACAACGATTTTCACCATAAAGCCCGAGTCGGCTTCTTCTTCTTCTTCTTCTTCGTGCTCGGATGACTGTATTGGGTAATGCGGTGTATGATCGTTTGTTATGTTAGGGCCGTTATGTGTGTGTTGAGTTCGCGCCATGCATATTCTTACGGTGAAGGGAGGGGTAGTCAACTGGTGGCGGGTTAGAGCAGCTTAGGACAACGGGTGGTGTGTAAAAGGTACGCCTACAGCTGTGAGGTGCTTTCAGGAAGGCGGAGATTTTGAGGAAGATCTTGCGGAAGTGGGGCGATGATGGCATAGATATATTGCAGTGGGCACAGTAGAGTAGAAAGGATATTAAGGTGAGGGTTTTGATAATCAATTGGTTTGTTGACTGACTGACTGACTGACTGACTGACTGACTGACTGACTGACTGACTGACTGACTGACTGACTGACTGACTGACTGACTGACTGACTGACTGACTGACTGACTGACTGACTGATTGATTGATTGACTATATGAACCACGGTTATTTGTTCAATAGGAGTTCTGAGCTGAAGAGAGGGTATTGCTTCGAATACGTGGGCATATAGAAATACGGACCGTACACGACATCGTCATTCATTACTTTGGATTCATACTACTCATTCTCATTTGCATCATTTACTCAATAAAGTTGCATTCAGACAAACGTTCTGGAAGATGTAAGTAATGGTGAACATCCTCTACCTACTCTACCATGTATGAACACGCGCCCACCAAACCTATTTGCCGCCTCATAACGCCTCTGACCCGGACTTCTCTACTCAGTTTAGATCTCTGAGCCCTAATTCCCCTCTTAGGTAAGTCAGAGATCTGGTTCTCGGTGATTGGATATTGCTGATTCAAATTGAACTGCATTGCACTGTACCCCCAACTGCCATGGTACAAGGAGCGGCGCCTCTCCAACCACAGTTGGTGGGGTAAGATAGGCCAACCAACAACACCCACCCCGCCGGCAATGTTGAGTTGGGCTTAGTCTACCCCGGCTTGGAAAAAGTGGATCCCTTTAGATGTTTGTAACACTGCTCTACTTATATTGCAGGCCACTTCCCTCGAGGATGGATGCTGATTTGTTTGTTATTTTGTTCATTGAAAACTTCTATATCTACAGAGATATCTTGTTGCCTTCTCTTTACAGCTTCATCATTCGTCGTTTCGGTGGCCTTTATATATTCATAGACCGGACGATATAAATATTCTTACCTGGCTAGAGGTTTTCAACGTCTAAGTGGATATATATGAGGTTCATCATCTTTCAACTGTCGTTGATCTGGATCTTTGCTGCTTGGTCGAATTGCTAAAAGGGCAAGATGTTCGGTTTCGGAGGCTCAAGATATTATGGTTTGAAGGGAAAGAGACTGAATTATGCCATCGGTATTATCGCTGGCTTGGATTTCTTGTAAGTTGTGCCTTCAAGCTTCTTATCTCATCATCATATATGTTACCCTTCGATCCTTTGCCACTATGTTATCAACTGACTGTTGGGATGGGGATTTGAGAGTTCAATTGCTAATACATACAGGCTCTTCGGATATGATCAGGGTGTGATGGGAGGTCTGTTGAGTTTAGACTCATTTGTGAAGGTCTTCCCAGAAATTGATGTCGTTCACACCACAGTAAGTTGCTTCAAGTCTCCGTATTGGCACTCGCTGACTGAGAAGCTTGCAAATGGTTATACGCAAGCACAGATCAACCATGTTAGTACCATTCAAGGTATTTCAGTAGCCAGCTACAATGTAGGTTGCTTTATTGGTGCACTCGCCACGATAGTCGTGGGAGATCTGTTGGGAAGAAGAAAAACAATCTTCATTGGATCAGCTATCATGGTTGTTGGCGCAGCTTTGCAATGTTCTGCTTTCACTCTTGGTCACTTCATCGCTGGTCGAGTGATCACAGGGTTTGGAAATGGTATGAACACATCCACTGTTCCAACATGGCAAAGTGAGACATCAAAGTCTCACAAGAGAGGAAAGCTTGTCATGATTGAAGGTGCCATGATTACGGGTGGTATCTGTTTGAGTTATGTATGTTTGTCCCTTCAGCCTTGATACCAAGTCATTAACAAGAATAAGTGGCTCGATTTCGGATTCTCCTTCCTCGAACCATCTACTATCTCGTGGCGTTTCCCGATCGGTTTCCAGATCGTCTTCGCTTTAGTCCTTCTATGCTTCATCTTACCACTTCCAGAGTCCCCTAGATGGCTCATCCTCAAAGGAAAAGAAGACGAAGCCATGCAAGTGCTCTCTGCTCTTGCAGATCTCCCACCTGAAGACACTTATGTGCAGGCCGAATTCGCAGCTATCAAAGATACTGTCCTTGAGATGAAAGCCTATGGCTACAAGGATCTCTTCACTATGGGGCCTGATCGCCATTTCCATCGTGTTGTCCTCGCCTACGTTAATCAAATGTTCCAACAGATCTCTGGTATCAACCTTATTACCTGTATGTTATCATCCATACCTCCATACCTCCATCTTCCGTTATTTTCTTCCCCTCCATTCTTTTCTTCTTAAACTAACGAATCAAGACTATGCTGCCACAATCTACGAAAACTACATCGGTCTCTCTCCCTTCCTCTCACGCATCCTAGCCGCCGCAAACGGCACAGAATATTTCGCAGCCTCCTGGATCGCCGTCTTCACCATCGAGCGCTTTGGGCGCCGCTCCCTTATGCTTTTCGGTGCCGTCGGCATGTCACTCTCTATGGTCGTCCTGACAATCACAAGCTATCTAGCACAGAATAACCTGGGTGGTAATGGTGCTCCAGTAACCGCCGCCGTCTTCCTGTTCGTGTTCAATACCTTCTTTGCCATAGGTTGGCTTGGAATGACATGGCTCTATCCCGCTGAGATTGTGCCGCTGCGTATTCGCGCGCCGGCAAATGCTCTAGCCACGAGCGCTAACTGGTAAGTCTCCTGATACCTGTGACCCATACGTAAAGAACCTGAAGCTAACTCAGGCTCAGGTCATTCAACTTCATGGTGGTCATGGTAACCCCCGTAGCGTTCTCCTCAATCGGCTACCAAACCTACATCATCTTCGCCGTCATCAACGCCGCCATCGTCCCAGTCGTCTACTTCTTCTACCCAGAGACGGCCTACCGCTCGCTCGAGGAGATGGATGCCATCTTCCACAAGACCAAGTCGTGGTTCGATGTCGTCTCCATTGCGCGCAAGGAGCCCTTGCGTTATGGAAAGCATGGCGAGTTGTTGATTAATTACAATGAGACTGAGGAGCACATGGTTCATACGCGCAGTAAGGTCAGTGAGGGAGGGAAGCCAAGCGTCGAGGGCGTGGAGGATGTGAGAGCTAGTGCGAGTGTGGGGAGTAGTGTTAGGGAAAAAGTTTAGGAATAACTAGATACTTTTGATCATGATGATTTACTTTATATTTGTGTTCTGGGTGTGATGTGATATCATGTGAGGTGATATGGTATCGTGCTCGTCCTCGCTGAATCTTGTGACTCATTTTTCTACTTGGGAATGTGAGCCGGGGTCTGTTTGACTGTAGGGAATTGCAGCTCTTGGGATTCATAAGGCCTTTTTCTGTCTTTGTCTTTGGTTATGGTGAGAAGTAATGAGTATTACCAATCTAACTTGGACATACTGCCTTCTGCTTATACTTTGGAAGCTAGATAGCAGCCGCAGACCACAAATGAGCTATCGAGGAAACTTTGCCGCGCAATATGACGTTTCTGTTGTCAAGCATCGCAATTTTTATTTTTATATTTTAAAAACCACTAAAACAATCCTAGGGCCTATAGTATCTACGACATAGGCGTGTGTTAGCGAAATATGCAGCAGGGAATGATTGGCCCGGCTACTTTGTCGACGGTCGCTATAACAAGGATAATATTTCAGCTGCGCCCTGATGCTGGAGGCCGAACATCAAAGATTATCCCCTCTGATGTTTGGAAGTCTTCCTGCTTATAACAGCTCTAGATACCGGTCATTATCGTTCATAAACTCTTGAAATGGAAGCATATTCATCATTGTACCTTGGGGCGCAGGTCTTCCTTGATGTCAGTGATTTACTTGCCAGGACTGCTATCCGAGCCTTGCGTCTATATATGTTATATGGGCCTTCCGGCATACCTCTTTTGTTTTTCGGGAGCCGCATCACATGGCGAATAGAAGCACAGATTCTGGGCCAACTCAAGAAAGATGATGCGATGGCTTTCAAAAAATCAGTCCTTGATGAATGCACCATGATTGCAGTGGCTGTTTGTCTATCCATTGGCCTTGCGGGTTTTTACTGACATCAATCAGGCAGCTATCGTAGCCCAAATTGCTGTCACAGGATTCTCATTAGACTCTTTGAGCCAGACCCATTGGGTTGCTCGGGGTGCTTTTGTGCTTAGCCTGACGTCTTCTCTCATGGCAGTCTACTATGCCACTACTCAGCAACGTATGTTGGGACGGTTACTTCAAGCAAAACAAGTGAGGCTTTGGATTCGTGGGGGCAATCGTGTCTCAGACGCCGCTAGGATTGTTCCTTCATTGAATGAAATCATCCACAGGCTTGAGGAGAGATCCAGACACCAATCCTTGGTTAAAACACAATCTCGCGCCGGACGTCAAGAGCGCCTTGAAGCAGGCCTACAAAACATAGGAGAGGCTAGTCCCAACAACCAGACGGTTCCTACCTCCAAGAGATCCCAAGAATATGCTTCCATTTTACGTATATCCGATACAGTTATTCGTTTCTGGGTGAATTATACTTATATATTTGGAGTACCCTCAGAGTTTCTACCTAGCGATCCTGAAGATTTCAAACCAAATTGGAGGGATCGAAGGAATTTGAAGAGAGCCATCATAAGACAGTGCTTCACTCCAAGTGCATCTTCCGTAATTACGATTTCAGCTCCTCAGATGTTACTCTCAACCTCGCTTTGCTCCCTGCTGATTGGCTTTGGTGTATACTATGGATTTCTCTGGACTAGAAATCTTGACCAGACTGCTGGCCTGAACGACAGCCGAAAAGTCTTCATCACGTATATTGCTGGTCTAGTAGTTTCCGGTCTTGTGTATTCGATCTCCCAACTCTTCCAAGATGACGACAAGCGTTCTGAAGATGTGATTATGGAAGATTATCTCAGGCAGTATGTGGAGAACAATCCTGAAATAGTCAGGAAGTGGGGTGTCAATGTTGAAATTGTTGAAGGAATGTTGCATTTTCATCCTGTAGCGGATGAGAGCTCAAGAGGAACTGCGTTCGACGCAGGGCAAAATTCTCAAGGGAACAGATCTCTGGACTCGATAGGGATTGAACTTGATGATCTTTCTGCAGAAGGAAGACACTGAACAGTTTGATGAGAGTATCAAAATAATGTCAAGATAAGTGCATATAACATTGAGACCATGCCAGTCCTTTCACATCTTGCAAGTGGTTATCGGCATTAACTCAGCGAATCAAAAATGGTTCCTCTTCGCGAGATTGTGGGTCAATATAGAAACTCTTGACAAAGAGACCAATACTTGGAAGAACGAAAGCATCGTGCAAAACACTAGGTATATTAAAATGGACTCTTATTGTTTCGTTCTGAGGGATTTCTGTCTCGGCAGGGTGTTATTAGACACTCAAGTAGGCTGTCAAAAAGATGTGAATCGTTATTTACGGCTCTTGAGACTTATAACAAGATAAAACTAAGCCAAGTTGCCTTGCTCTGATAATGCCACTAATAATGTCTGAAACTCGATTGACACCATTCTTGGCGCCTTTGAAGTTGAAACTTGACTTCCCCAAGATCTCGATCATCACTACCCCGCTGATTTTGGCCCCCACACCAGTCCTTACTTTCGAATGTTATGTAGGCAATCCAGACCTAGCTTTATTTGTAATATATGTACGCTCAGTAGCTTTGTTTTGTTACAAACTCCTCATTCAGAAATTCATTCTGGAATTTAGTCATCGCTCTAAGATAGCTTACGATATCTGGCGTAAAGATTGTCGGCCTCGTATCGAGTGCTATACCCTTGATTTTGAGTCCGTTGAATCTAGTACAGAACTACTCCAATCACCTCGAGAATATCGACGGCGAAGATTTGGCTTTCTACCAAACCTGCTCTACTATCTTTTCATATTTGATGCAGATAGCTTACAGGAGTTCCACAGAAAACATCAATTACTGGAATAATGAAGAGCTGAAGACATGGAAGGAGTCCTATATTGGTAGTTGCAATGCTATACCAGTAGCTGTAAGTAGCTATGAGATGACCTCTAAGACAATTCGTTGATTGTTCATAGGGAGCTATTTTTGCAAGCATCAGCCTTATAGCACTGCAGCTTCCATCTTTGACAGACATCCATTGGACGGCCCGTGCTCTTTTCTCGGCCAGTATGATCTTTGGGGTCCTCTCTGTGGTTTTCGCTACTTCCGCACATAGTAACGTTGATTTGTTGAATGATCCGACAGCTCTTCGTCTTTGGCTTAGTAAAGGCAGTCCTTCCGCGGACCATCAATATGATCAGCTGAAGAAGTACCCGGAGCCGTATAACACACTTCCTCTCGAGAGCTCTGTTTCGGCGTTATTAATCGTTCAGCTACCGGGTCTTTTGCTCAAGCCGTTTTCTTATACCTTATTGGATTTGGGCTATATTTGGTGTTCTCTTGGGAAGAAGCGGTGCCCAGCGGAAATAATGACTATTGTAATATATTTATTGTTTTCATTATTTGTGTTGGAGTACCATTCTTATATTTCTCCGTGTGCTATTTGCTCAAGGTTGTTGATACTGCTAAGATTCCTAATCAGTTCCAGTTCAAGTTCAAAAGCCTAGGATCTACCCTGGAAAAATTTCAGTAACTAGAAGACCTAGAACCACATCTTGGTTCGAGTCAGAAGAAGTCAAGGTTAGAGGCACATATTGTAAATCTACGGTCAGATATACAGGCCTCAAATGATGACTTTGGTATACGGAGACCAAGTGCACGTGTCAATAGAGATGATCAGACACAACCAGATACCGGGAATGAGGTTAGGATGCTTCCACAGGAGATAAGAGACCTGAGAGAGACTTTGGAAAGATTTAGGACGATGATGGGCGTGGCTTTTGTATGAGGATGTACGATCCAGATAAAATCTAAACGCCGTAATAAGAAGTCAATGTCATTAGATTATTGCATAAAAAGTCATCAGGACTTGCTAAAAACCTGGTACATGGCATCTAACAACCTTGAATCTATAGTTTCTTCCACTCCCACTACTCTTAGCCAGCTACACTACAATAGGTGGTTACACTATACTTATACTGCACTCAAGTACGAACTCCTAGTTTTCAATCCTGCTACGCTACTGCACTCAGAATTGTACCCTGGGAGTATCTTGCAAGCATAGCAAGTATATCCGGAAGTTTCAGTATTTATGTTACTATATACTGAGAGTTTTAGCCTCGTAATTTGGTGGTTGACTATGTAGATATGCGTTGGTGAATTCTCAATTTTATATACACTATAAGTGCTTACACGTATTATCATGCTAATGAATGTCTCAATGATCTTCTTAGTCGATATAAACTACAGGTTATAGGTTTAGAAATTACTTGTGGTTGGGAACTCCATATCATAAAAATAGAACTACATCCTTTCATCACTAGTCTTTCTCTACAAAATCCGGGTCGAAAACTTGGGCTGGGCTCACAGGACATAAAGATTTTTCTCATTGATAAGGTCCGGCTGACACTTATCGAGAATGTGCTGACATTTTCCTATTTTATACCTAGCTATACTAAGTATTCAAGGAGCTACACCCCAACGCATCAGATCTAACCCCTTGGATGAAGGAATTATCTGAACGATTTTCA
This sequence comes from Allantophomopsis cytisporea, assembly GCA_024752435.1. Classification (NCBI taxonomy): domain Eukaryota; kingdom Fungi; phylum Ascomycota; class Leotiomycetes; order Phacidiales; family Phacidiaceae; genus Allantophomopsis; species Allantophomopsis cytisporea. The sequence goes on from CP103024.1 coordinate 1,296,645, forward strand.
GACTGCTTGCGAGATCTGAGGACGCGATAATATTTCTTGAGCTTCAGTCCAGCTCTTCCCAGCCTCCATGGTATTTAAACACTCTGGCTTTGACGGCCGACTCTATCAAGCCGGATCTCGGATATGGCAGCTGCCCGTTGTTTTGGACCGGTACTGGATCTCTGATGATGGTCAACTCACGTTGACATTCTGGCGTTTTCTTCAACCTCAGAGGCCAGTCCGAGTATCCGGAATGATAACCCCAATCATTTGCGGAAGTGAGTGTCTCGAGAGAACGAAGTTTGTCTTTCCATAACGCCAGGTTGTCGTCTACACTGCCTCGAAATATCTGGAGGTCCTCAACCGCAAGATGGCGGATTTTGTTCGCCGCAGACTTCAATCGACTCCATCCCCAAAGACTAGGTTTCCTGCCAGTGTTACCCCCAATTCTCTCGCGAATCCTCTGCACGCCAATAAACATTCTATCTGTCTTGACGTTGAACCATAAGCAGGCTTCATGCTTCCTGGGGCGTGCGAGAATGGTGATGATTCCTGCATGCATGGCTTCTTGTCGTGACTCTTTGCAAATGTGGAGGATTTGGGGCAAAGGCATAGTAGGCAAGGCATTCCGTCGGTATGGAAGCAACTCAACGACGCGTGGTCCTGGAATGAAACATTGCCATATCTGCACTCGGATTTCCGGTGGGAGCTTTTGGAAATAAATGAACTCTGTTGGTTGTTTGCTCATTTTGACGATTTTCAGTCCTTGATGGTTTGCCTTAAGAATCCGATTTCTTTTTCCGAGACTGATATAAGAGTTGTAGACAATGAAGAGCACTTTTGAAACACATCAGGGGCTATTTTGAGGTTTCCCGAAATTTTCTAACATACAAACAAAAAGATGAATATCAGTCTTGATGCAATAAATTTATCTGGGACAATGGTTTTATTAGACAAGTTGAAGATTATGAAAACGTGAATACATATGTTTTCCGTGTGATGATGCTCACAATTGCTGGAAAATGCACAATCATTGACTATTATTGTAATTCGATTGTTGGACTTATCAAGACAAGCATCTTCTAGTCTATAGTGAAGTGACTGATAGTGCTCGTCAGCAGGAAAATTTCAAGAAGATATGCGAATAATCAGGTAAGTCTTCGAGATTGGTATGGAACGTCCTTGAATGGATGAATGAGACACGGCAATATTTGTAGTATTTGGGGACCATCTAGAAAGATAGAAAGATGTAGTAAGGTAGTATTGGAGGCTCGACTCTCAGCTTTCACACCTGAAGTTATACAAATCTACGGCCATAAATCCTCATGCGATTGTTTCGTGCACAATAAAGCTGCATTATTCTGTGTTCCCATAGCATATCTAAGAGTATTCCAGCCCCCTCTAGAACCACCGTCTCAGCTGTATCAGATTGCCTTTTTATGGGCTTATCGCCTATCCCTGCTCCTTTATGATTCGATACCTGAAATCTCGACAGTAGTCTAGAGGTTGAAACGTCGATCCCAGAAACTTACGTCCAGCATGTTCATCTTGTACAAACGTTTGAATTTTCTGTCTTCGGAGTGGCTTGCAGTGTCGTCATCCCAAAATTCAATATGTATAGTCTTGCCTCCATGGAGTTCTGCAAAGCACTTCTGGATAAATTTAGCGTATGACCACATATTGACACAGGCGTGAACAGGTGTGCGATGTTGTAGTATGTGTTGGAGCATGTTTGGTGTAACGATATCCAGCTTTTTGAGGCCCGGTAACCTCGATAACAAATCCCTTAAACCTGTGTAATGTTGCCACACGAAGCTCCCATGCTGAGGACTTATATCGAGGACAAAACTTTGAGTGGAGGCCAAGTCTATTCCATTGGTTTGTAAATCGTCAATCTCTCCTTCAGTGTTGAAAGACACGAGCTGTGTGGTTGGTCGTTCCAGGTCAGGGCCAAGAGAAAGGTGTCTTTCCAAAGATAAGGCTTCTAGTCGAGCCTTATAGCAGACCTGAGAGATTGGTGAGAGAAGTTCACGTATGCAATAGCCTCGGGAGACTTTCAACATTGAGGGATCCATCGCAGAAACGATGTAGTCTTGAACCAACCACAATGGTCGTGAAAAGCCGTAAAGCTTTTGAAGATTAATAGCTCGACAAGCTGAGTACAAGGACAAAGCGAATCGCCAGATCTTTTGTCGGATCTCGGGTGGTAATCTTGGGAAAGGGTGGAATATCGGCAAGGTTGCTTCTGTCATCTTTCGTACCGTCACACACCTTCAGTTGGATTTTGCAGAAGTCACATTCCTGTGCTGTATGACGAAACAATATTGGATTTGACGTGTTTGAGAAATGGAACAACATTTACCTGTGGGGATAATCGTTATATGTTAGAGGTTTCTGCATCTAGATTGTTCTCGAATCATGAGAGTAGTGGGTAGTATTGTATAAAACTTAGAATGGAACCTAACGTTATATATGTATCTAGATTATCTTAGAAGTTACAAAAGTATGAATACAGCTATATAAAGCATGTACTGAAATGTAAGAAGATTTGAGGTTGTGAGTCTAATCTATGGTTGAAGTTCCGAGAAGACAAAAGATAAAAAAGTAGCAAGTGTATTCAGGACTTCGAGTTTCCGAAAGCCGGAACTCTTTGTGGAGCTTTATGCGTTGGTTATATTTACCAAAAGAAAATTTGTCGCTGGAAGAAAATATAATATCCATCTTTTATTCTCTATTCTCAATATGAAGAACAAAAAGTTTCGTTGTCTTAAGAGTATACTAGATCAGACGAATGATGGATTGGATTGATAGGGGTTAACATCCTGTCGAACAGGAAGAGAGTAGTCGAGTAATTTGTACACGACCTTATATACATCTGAAAGGAACAACACTCACTAACTGAAACCTTCTTTATAACACTCTAAGTAAAAATCATAGTTCATGAGAAGGCAGTACCAAGGCTGTTTCGAAGATAGTCGAGTCTTTAAGAAGACAAAGCGTCAATAAACAACAGTAAGTTGTATTTCTTGGCAGCCGCTTTTGCATCAAAAGTTTATTGCGATCAGAATAAATAAAGAAATTTCTACTTAATATGCAAGTGTTATTTGTCAATTTGTATAATCTGGTGAACATTTAGGGGTACAAGTTTGCTTTGAAAGCTGGGTACAAACAAAATTACTGGGACTTATCTATACAGCGGAAGTTTAAAACCGCTAAGTGACCTGGATCTCAATACTGCCAGCTGCGACCGCTTGTAGGTCACCCAAACAATCACTAGCGCGGGACCTTCACATCAATACCGCGACGAGGAGGTTCATCAAGAACACAATTATGTAGCAATCATGTCACGAAAACCGCCGAAGGGCGAGTACATTGAAACTGTAAGTCTCCTCATTCATGATTTGAGTAACATCTAACCTTAGATAGGATACCGGTAACAAGGTGTCGCGCAAGTCGCAAATCATCGGTACAACGAATATCATCCTAGGAGGAAAGACAGTCATTCAAGCCGAAGTCTGCATTCGAGGAGACCTGCTACGGACTTTGCCAACTGCATCTTCACAGGAAAGAACTGGACAGAATGTGGCAGTTGCTATTGGTAGATATTGCTTTATGAGCAAAGGCTGTGTTTTAAGACCGCCAGGGAAGCTATATAAAGGGTGCGTACTCTTGTGCCGAGCCTTTGAAGGGGAGAGAGCTGATATGAGATAGAATCTTCTCACATTATCCATTGAAAATCGGCGATCACGTCTACTTTGGACCTTCATCGATTATCGAAGCAGCTCTTATCGGCAATCACGTACACATTGGACAGGGCTGTGTGATTGGGAAGTTTGCCATTATCAAGGACTGCGTGCGGATCCTAGATGGGACAGTAGTGCCACCAAACATGGTCATACCCAGCTTCAGCATTGTCGCAGGACGTCCAGGACGCGTCATCGGTGAAGTCCCAGAAGGAGGCCAGGAGAGTTTTGATTGCAGAGAATTATGGAGGAGCATTTGAGCATGACTTTGATTTAGAGATACCACAACAAGCATTCGTTCTGTTCCTACTAGCATCCTCGTGCCAAATTGTCCAGCATTCCTATACCAGCTTTTATACCATCAACAATGTGGATTCTGCGACCCTTTGAGGGACCAAGCTCTTCAATGCATGCTTCCATCACCATTTCATCCATGCCCGCCATACCTGCACATCCCAAACAAACTACACTCACATCTCCATCGCGCACAAGACGCTTAGTAGCTTCTTTCATCCTTTTCCTGACTTCTTCCTTGGGCATGGTGTGTAGTTCGGAGGCACTTAACCCAGTGGTCTCGACACCCTTGAAGCTACCACAATGCTTGGGGTTATCGAATCCGATATATTCCATGACCCCATCTGTGAGTGCTTTCTCCCAGTACTTCCCCGTACTTACTATACCGAACTTTTCTTGGTTTTCTAAGTGACGAGATGTTGTATGATGGGATAGAAGGCCCAGAGCTGTTGAGACACTTGCTTCGAATATTCCTACCACGTGCTTGGGGATGCCGTCGTCATAGTATGGATCTACTCTTTCCCGCAGCATGGGAACTAGAGGATGGACACTGTAGCAGCAGACAAGAAAACCATCGTATCTCTCAAGAGAGGTGAGTTGCGGGAGAACAATTCTCGCGCTCTCCAGAGCATCATCTTCATTGTTGATACTCGCTGGTGCTTGTGATGATGCTGTCATGAAGACAGTTTTAATCTGGATATCTGATTAGTAGATTGCGCTTAGAACGATCAATATACCTATTTAGTTGCGGTATAGCAGATATAGACTGTATAGATCTTATTATATTGCAAACACCTACAGATTGATGACCTAGACCATTTATAATTTGTGACATGCCATCCGTCATCGATTTAGAGGAGTTTGGGTTGATGATAAGGTATGTTTTTGGCTTTGGACCAGCCATCGAACCGGTGCTTAAGGAATCGATCGTCATTGTTCGAATTTGAATTATCTGTAGAGAATAGAAAGGTGAAGTAAAGATTGATTTTAGAAAATGGTAGGACTTTTATTATTATTTTCGGGTTCTTTGTGGCCACAGCATATCAGTCGTTGCCGCGAGTTACTCGACAGTGACTCGATCTCATCGAGTAACAGTACCGTAGACACTGATAATGGATTCCAATTTCGATGAGAACACAAGTGCAATGATGATAATCTGCTTCACGAATGAACAATGTGAGAAATATATAGGAAATTCAACTGTGTGTAGCAAGATGCTGTTAATGCATTGCCATATGAGGAGAAGCTCAACCCTTATACAGAACCCGTTCAGCGTGGTCATTTGACTGAATAGGTCTGGGGAGCTGGGGAAGCTGTGAGGGGTTACATAATTGTGGAGGAGCCGTCCGTCAGCCTTACTCCTTAGGTTGCGATGCGAGATACCGCCTACAACGTCGTCACCCCTCCACGATCACCAATACTCATACCCGCGCAATACCTTGAGTAGACCCCTCGACGCTGCAAACATGGCAGAAGCACCCATTGGTGAGTTCTGCAGCTTCCCTCAGCTTCGCACATTTCTAATCCCTTGCAGTCCTTGACGGAGGAACCGGTTTCCTCAAGGTGGGCTATGCAGCTCAGGTATGCGACAATAACTCCTTATAACCCCAGCTCGCAGCTTCCAGCTCACTCTCTACCTCGCAGAACTTCCCAGAATTCCAATACCCTTCGATTGTCGGCCGCCCGATCCTGCGTTCGGAAGAGAAGGGGGATGACACTATCATTAAGGATATCATGTGTGGTGATGAGGCAGCAGCAGCTCGCTCTATGCTGCAGATGAGCTACCCCATGGAGAACGGTATCGTAAAGAAATGGGACGACATGCAACATCTCTGGGACTACACTTTCTTCGAGAAAATGAAGATCGATCCTACCGGCCGCAAGATCCTCCTCACCGAACCCCCAATGAACCCCCTCAAGAACAGGGAGCAGATGTGCGAGGTCATGTTCGAGAGATACCAGTTCGGTGGTGTATATGTGGCAATTCAAGCCGTGTTGGCTCTTTATGCACAGGGTGGGTCTATATCACATGCACAAGTGAAAGCGAATCACTAACAACAATTTAGGTCTCAGCTCAGGAGTCGTTGTCGATTCCGGAGATGGAGTTACACACATTGTCCCCGTCTACGAATCCGTTGTGCTCAACCACCTCACCCGCCGTCTCGATGTAGCTGGCCGCGACGTCACCCGAAATCTTATCGCACTACTGCTCCGCCGTGGCTATGCCCTCAACCGTACCGCCGACTTCGAAACCGTCCGACAGATCAAGGAGAAGCTCTGCTATGTATCCTACGACTTGGAGCTCGACCAGCGTCTCAGCGAAGACACCACTGTGCTCGTCGAAAGCTACACCCTGCCTGATGGCCGTGTGATCCGTGTTGGTAGCGAACGCTTTGAGGCACCAGAGTGTCTCTTCCAACCACATCTCGTCGACGTCGAACAACCCGGTATTGCCGAGTTCCTCTTCAACACCATTCAAGCTGCCGATGTGGATGTGCGCTCCTCGCTGTTCAAGGCTATCGTCTTGTCCGGTGGAAGCTCCATGTACCCAGGTCTGCCCTCCAGATTAGAGAAGGAGCTGAAGCAGCTGTGGCTTACAAAGGTGCTTGGTGGCAACCCCGAACGTCTGAACAAGTTTAAGGTGAGGATCGAGGATCCACCTAGGAGAAGACATATGGTGTTTTTGGGTGGTGCAGTGCTGGCGAATATTATGGCGGATAAGGAGAACATGTGGATCTCGAAACAGGAGTGGGAGGAACAGGGAACTAGAATTCTGGAGAAGTTGGGCCCAAGATAGTGTAGACTTTGATAAAAGTACGATAGTTTGTATGTTCTTTTTTATTGCGATTGGTATACAATTTTGCGTTTCAGGTGAAGGTAGATGTGGGATTACGAGGCGGTGAAGTTGAGTAAAACGTGTCTTGAGAAGCTTGTGGGTGGTATCAGAGTATGGTTGGTATTTTTGAGGAGTTTACTTGGGCATTATCATCCAGTCCATGACAATTGAACTCAGATCCATTTGATACTGTGAATATTGAAGATAATAATGGCTTGCATTTGGTATATTTACTTGTGTTACAATACATAATTATGACGCTAGTCTGATTGACTATATACCAGGACCATCTATCTATATATATATATATACAGCCTCTTAAATCTAAACATCAAACAGAGCCTTCCTGGTGTCATAAGTGTACTTCAAGTCCAAGTGCCAATAGTTTGGAGTATCCCTCTGGGCAACCTTCCACGCCTCATCAAGTGCCTTAACAACCTCCTCAGGCAATGGCCCCTTCTCCGCGTCCTTCAAGTTGCTCTCTAGCTGCGCCAAACTACTAGCTCCTATGATAATACCATCATTCCCATCATCAATCTTCAACGCAGAGTGGTGATGGCACCATCGGATTGCCGTCTCCACCATCGTCAGCCCGTGCTTCTCAACCACTGGCTCAATAATCTGCAATGCCTCAAATGTGCTGTCGTGGAAGTAGCGTGCGCGGTACATCTCGCCCATGCGTCCCACTGCATTGCTGTAGCGTCCGGACTCTGGGATGTCCTTTGTCTTGTACTTGCCGGAGAACAGGCCACCTGCTATCGGGTTGTAGATCACTACCTCAAGCCCGTACCGTCTGCATGCTGGGATCAATTCCTTCTCCAGAGTGCGTGTGATGGCGTTGTACATTCTGCACGAGTCAGTATGATTTTCGATTTTATATATCAGAATATCAGAATATCATGATTTCATGATTTCATAATTCTAAGGAGAGGAAGGCGGAATTTACCCTTGGTAGATAGTCGGTCGCACCCAGCCATTCGCCTTGCACGTCATCACCACCTCAGCGACCTCAAACGCCGTGAAGTTGCTCAAGCCCAATTGCACGAACTTGCCCGCCTTATGCAACTTATCGAGTGCCTCGAGCGTCTCGGCAAATGGCACGCTGCGGTCAGCAGCATGCAAGTAGAAAATGTCCACACAATCCGTGTCCAATTCCTTGAGGGACGTTTCGAACTGGGCGGTAAGCACGTCCGGCTTGTGAGTTCCTGGTGTATGCGGGTAGACTTTCGTTGCGAGCTTCAGCCCGCGAGATTTCCAGTTGGCGTCGCGCGTGAAGGCTTCTTGCTTGCCGCCCACATATACGCGTGCTGTGTCGACCTCATTGTAGCCCTGGGATTGAAAGTGGTCGAGGATCTTGTTGTATTCATCCAGAGAGGTGATTCGAGCTCCAGCGCTCTCGTCTGGTCCATAAATCATGAGACCCAGGATCACGCGAGGTTTAACGTTTTGTGTGATGAGAGGCATGTTGGGAGTGATTGGTGGGTTGATGGATTGATAGATTGATGTTTGCGGTATATGTACGACATGAGATGGCGGGGTAAGCTTTATATGTTGTAGAGGCACCGCTGCTATTTATTGATACTTAGCACTCCACTCATGACGTGCGATTAAAGTCCGAGAGAATTCCCTATCACCAGGACATCGTTGACCAAAAAGAATACATTGGTCTTGTCGGAGTGATGCGATATGGATTCGACGGATATGGAGTCTTGATTCCTTTACTTAGGTTCTTGATATGCTGAATGAGGTCTGGTACATGAGTATTTCATTTGTTATTTATTTATTCAATCTTATTTAATAGTTCCTCTGTCTCTCTCCCAGTCCTATCTGTCATTTACATACTGGAGTACCCATTCTATCATAGAACTGTATGTATGCACACATATATTAACTGATACATCATACTCCATATCACCGTTTTGTGTATCAGAAGCAACAGATGCAGTCACCGATGGTTGAGTGTTGCAACCAGGGAGAGTGGAATGCTCACCAAGGCATTTCGATCTGTTCCCATGCATTTCCTCTTGTCCTCGCTCTTTGGCCTACAGAGAAGTCAAGGCGGGTGGGTCTATCACTCGTACCTTCATACATATATTCTATGTATATATATATATATATCTATATATATATCTATATATATATCTATACTTGATGACTCCATGGTCCGTCTGTGTCCGGTCAAGAGACATCCTCTGCCCTGATCTTTACCGCATGTACTCACCTTGCCTTACTTCTTATCTATACATAGATATGACCGTTTCAGGCACAAGTTGCTTTCAGATTCAACTACATCACGATACTCTGTACAGTATCAACTCTTAACCTGAACACATTCCATTGATGCCTTAAACTTCTGCAACATCTGCAATCTGCAATCTGCAAGCTCCCTTCAGCCTTTCCCAGCCTTTTTCTTGACTTTCCCAGCTAATGCTTCAAGCACGTTTGTCCATATTTGGCTAACACAGGTCAGCCCCATAAAAAGACCACCGCCGCACTTCAACTCAACTCAACTCAACTCAAATCAACTAACTACTACGTACTCATCGCCCCCCCCCGGTCCCATCATACGTAGTTACTCCACACAGGTTGTGTGGTGTGGAGTGTCTTGAACTCTGTACACGAATTCTCAACCCTACCTACCTACAGTACGGAATGGGATGCTCTCACGGCTCTATAGAACTGCAATAGAATAACAATCATTAGTCTTGTCCGGCTTCAATTCCTTCTCTCCTCCGATTAGTCAATACTAATACTCAATACTCAATTAAAACGTTCTTGTCATTTCATAATCGAAATCATTCAATCAGTCACTGGAAACAGCTCGATTTCAGTTATTCTACATTTCATTCATAACGGGATCACGGCTTTCACATTCAAGGACACCTGTCACCATCCCTACTCACAAGATCTACTCCGCTACCTTCCATTCTCATACCTCTTCCTTCCTAAACGCAGTATTCACACTTCAGGGTCACCGTCTGAGCACCTGCATCGAATACTCGCCTGCTACGTCCGCTACACCACCAATCGCTCACACCCCCCTTCCCTTTACCCGCGCGTGACAGCCTCACGCTTCCCGTCATAGACAAAATCTCTATCTCAGCCTTTTCATGCACCCATGTTAGTGCTAATCCGCATGGATGTCTAACAACCTCAATCTCACCAACACCATACTCCCCAAATCCCCCAAATCCCCTCGCCATCCCTATGTTCAGCGCACCGTAACCTTCGACGACCCCACCCAAGCATCTTCCAGATCCTCCTCTCGCGACGTTGGTACGACTGTCAACGGTCGAAAACCTTTGGTCAACGACACCCTCCCAAGACCAAGCGCTTTCCAGGAGAATTTCAGCGATTCCGAAGACGATATGGACGATCGCAGACCTGCATTACATAGACCGACGGATGGTCGCTCCCATCAGCCTCTGTTGCGCGGGCAGGATGAGGAGAGAGGCAGAGCGGGTTATGGTCATGACGAGAGACCGACCTTCTCGAGAAGGTCGACAATGAGAAGTCGGAGTCCAGATACTCAGGCAAAATTGGCAACGAAAAAGAAATATACATATGCGGCGTTCTTTTTGGGATTGAGCTTGATTAGTTTCACTGTACAAACCGAAACGGCAGTATATATTCAGCATGAGTTGGGATGGAACAAGGCTTATTGCATGCTGTAAGTGATGATGATAGTGTTCACTAGATATGACTGACATCGTAACAGTTATCTTACCCATGGATCATGGTCACTGCTGTGGCCGACGCAATTACTTATCCTTCGATTACAAAAGTGGAAGATGCCGTGGAAAACATTCTGGCGAAGACATGTATACCTAGTCAAGACAACAGCGCAGATGGTGGAGACGGGGGATCTTCAGGTGGGACGGACACAACATTCACCATGGCCGTATATGGCGCGTATGACGGCTTTTGTGACATGCGCCCTTACAGTCGCTGGGGGTTCTTGGTATGTGGCAGTCGATCTGACCTCGCCATCCGATCTGACCGCAATCTACAACTGTTCCGCCTTCTTTGCATACGCTTTCTCCGTCCCCTTGTTAAAAGAAAAACTTCGTTTAGACAAATCCTTTGCAGTACTTGTGGCTATAGTCGGCGTCCTCATTGTCGCATATGGCGACTCCAAACCGGTCATTCACGGCGGAAAATCGGGCGGCTCAATAGGCGGCTCGCCGAAAAACCCACCTCCAGATGCCCTCGAAGATCCCGAGGCCAAGAACCGAGTGCTAGGCAACATCATCATCGGAATTGGCAGCGTGCTCTATGGCTTCTACGAAGTGCTCTACAAGAAACTCGCCTGTCCGCCAGAGGGCACATCTCCTGGCCGCGGCATGATCTTTGCCAATACGTTTGGAACCATGATTGGCTGCTTCACACTCTCTATCCTGTGGATTCCGCTACCAATCTTGCATTTCACGGGCCTTGAGCTCTTCGAACTGCCACGTGGTGAGGCGGCTTGGATGCTTTTTATCAGCGTGTTCGCGAACGCCGTTTTCTCCGGCAGTTTCCTCGTACTCATCTCCCTTACCAGCCCGGTGCTATCATCTGTCGCGGCTCTCCTGACGATTTTCATTGTGGCAATTGTCGACTGGATGCGCACTGGCGTGCCACTTAGCGCAGCAGCAATTGTGGGCGGACTGCTTATTATCGGGGCCTTTGGACTGCTCAGTTGGAGTACGTTCCGTGAGATGCAAGAAGAGAGTAGGAAGAACGAGGTTGATTTGTCAGATGATGAGAGTGATAAGGACTCGGACGCTTAGACGGACCTGGGTGATATAGGAAGAAATGTGTTGAAAGCTTGATGTATACTCTAGACTGGATGCTGGAGGACTTGTGTGCTGCAAATAGACTCTGCGGCTTCACGTATATTCGATATCCGCACTAGATGCTGGAGGGTTTTGTGGGGTCTTCCCATGTATGCATGTATTTGGCGTCGGATACTGGGAGCATTTTTTTTTGGGTCTGGTTATCATAGAATTGTATTGTGTTGAATACTTGCAATGACCGTGCTCAAGATCTTCTTGGCATGAGTTGCTGCAACGCTCTTAGAACAAGGTTGAATGAAGTCTTTTTAAGCTGAGGTTTATATGATCTTGAAAACACAAATCGAGTATTATCTGGCGCTGCTTTCTCATTTGCCTGATTATGATTGTGTATCTCATGAGGTGTATATATCTTATAAAGATAAGTAAGGATATCGTCTGATGCAAACATATTCAAGGTTCTAGTGATTAGCATCGACGATCAACTTTGGCACCTTTCTCTTCTCTTGTCTATCAACTCATATATAGATCCCCTCAGTTCCAGTAACTCCAAGCTTACCATGCAAGATGGTCTTCGTTCTTGATCCTCGTAATCTTGGTAAACATTGCATCGAAAAATTCGGCTCTCAAGTAAATGATAAGATCAATAGTCATTAGCAGTCAACCATTTCTACTCAGGAGCCGCACCTTGATCTTGTTCAAAGGTCTCATCTTGTAACCCTTCCGGTGGTTCTTTCCGTATTCCTTCTTAAGTACTGTTCTTGCAAAGTATCAAGTCACTTTGCTCCTTCTCTGCAGGGTGTGCGGACTATATGCTGGGGATCATTCTTCGAGTCCTTGGAAGTCTTCATCTTATGCTCTTGCTTTTTCAACTTTGAAAGTCTTTACGTCTATAAATCATCATTCTCGAAATCCAAACAATCACACATAAGAGCGGCTACTGCACAGCCTCATATATATCAGACCATGCCTCAAGTCTTCACCATGGAATGTCGAGACTCTGGCTGCCAACATAATCCAAATCAAGGTCATCGCCATGATAAGCCAACGAACCAAACCCAGAACGAGCATGTTCAAGACACACTCGACGGAAAGACCTTATATGGTGATACTCCCGAATCTGAATCTCAAACTCAACATCAAGCAAGTGAAAGGATCGAAAACAATCCTAAAAATGAGTATATTGACAGATCAGAGAGAGGTCCTCCAGCCACAGGTCTACAGAGAACAAACACAGAAAAGTCAAAAGACCAAGCACTAGACGACATAAACCCATTCTCTACGAAGTCTCGGATCAAACGTACCGATCCACAAGTATCATAGAGGCGCGCCGTGCAGCTAGCAATCAGAATAGGAATATCCGCGGCGCAGTTGACGCAATCGCTTATCTGCATCCCATCCCAACCTAACATCCGGTTTACAACGAGCATCAACACCTTCAAAATCAATACCACTATTCAGTACAATGGCCACATTCACCACCCTCCCCGCCGAACTCCGGCTAAAAATCTACAGTTTTCTCCTGCCCGCCCCCAAAATTCACTATGTAGGCCACAACCCCACAACAAACACCCTGATATCAGATGCCAAAGTGCCCATCATCCTGCACATCAACCGCGAAGCCCGCCACGAAGGTCTCCGCTACCTGCTACACTTTACCCCCAAGCGCCCCGCACAATGCGTCTCCACCAGCACGGAAGAAATAGAATCTCCCACTTCCACATCCACATCCACAGCCGCAGCCGCATCCAACCCCACAGCAGTGATAACCCCTCCATCCCCCCCACTATCAGCGCACTTCTACTACCACCCAGCCTCAACGCTCTTCATCTCGCACGCCGTCAGCACCACGCTCTTCCGCACGCCGCACGCCCTGGCGATCACGCTGCCCAACTTCGCCATCGAAGTCGAGTCCTTCCGCATCTTCATGACGTCGTACAACATCACGGCGTTCGTGGCGGCGCTGGAGGCCATGCGGTGCGAGCGCATCGACGTGCTGGGCGGGCTGGGGCCGCGGGCGCACGAGGTCGTGCAGGCCGGCATGCATATTGAGATTAAGACTATGGACGGCGATTATTATCAGGCCAAGTTGGGTGCGGAGTGGGCGGTGCAGGGGATTGCGCGGGGAGCGCCTAGGTTGCGGGGGGCGAGGCTTAAGTATATGGTTGAGCGGGTACCGGCTAGTCCTTAGATTTGGGAGCTTGGTTATTGGGTGGGCGGGTTTCAAAGTCATCAATATGGCATGGTATGGTTGGCATTATAGAAGACTTGGTATGGGGACGGTGATATTGTTTCATTAGTCTTGGAATGTCATGATATCATTTCCATTCACGCCTCTCCTGGCCAGATGGAGTCTGCCAAATCTCTCGTCAACTTCAGTTTGGCAACCATGTCGTCGTGTGTAACCAAGTTTCCATCCGCGTGACTAGCAAATCCACACTGCGGGCTAACACCCAATCTGTTCAGCGCACTCTCCTTGCTCTCCCCATTTCCCTCAGCGATGATCTCAGCAGCTTGCAGAACCTTCTTCTTCATCTCATCCAGGTTCTCCATCTTGGGGAACTTGGACGTGATGAGTCCCAATATGGCGTACTTGTCCTTTGGCAACTCCTTGAGCGGCTCAAAGCCACCGGCGCGTGGAGTGTCATACTCCAGATAGTATGTGTCGACGTTCAAGTCCTTGAAGAGCTTGGTGGCGATGTTATCGTATCCACCCTCGCTGAAATGGCGCGAGTTCACAAAGTTACCACGACACAAGTGGATTCCAATGTGCATATCCTTTGGTCTCTCTGAGAGACAGTCGTTGTAGAGCTTGATATAAGCGTCGAAGAGCGCCTCTGGGTCCTCGCCGTCCTTCTTGAAGCCAGCAAGCATTTTTTCTGAGCAAAAGTCTCAAGGTCAAGTCAGCTATCTCTCCGAGTTAAGGGGTGGAATTTATAACGGACATGCAAGGTTTGGGTCATCGATCTGGACGTTTCTGAGCCCTGAATCGTACAAGATCTTCAATTCGGTGCGGTATTCCTTGGCAATATCGGCAAAATATTCCTCGTCGTTCGCGTAGACCTCCTTTGGGTAGGCCTTGCCAGGCGCGTATCTGAGATGGTACCACTCTGGAGCTGCGAGGGTGAGCTTTGCCTCTCCAACTCTGTCGGCTGGCAAGAGGGACTTGAGGTAGTTCCATTGGTCGGTGTAGGTGGATCCAACGTGCTTTATCTTGCCGGTGCAGATGACGGTCTCCCCTGGAACGCGCTCGCTTTCGAGGAAGGCTGCTACGTCTGGGACGTAAGCTCTGAATAAATCGACGGCTGGCTCCTTGATCTCTTCGAAGCCATCGAGGCCGGGGAAGAAAGTTCCCCTAGAGAAGACTGTTAATCGGGTAGTTCAAACGATCGGTTGGGTCTTTTCAGAAACATACCAGAACATATGGCGTCTGTACTCTCCATCGGAAATACCACGGAATCCCAACTTCTCTTGTGTCTGCACAACTTCCTTGATGGAGCTATCTTCGATGGCAGTCAGCTCTTCCTGGCTGGCCTTGCCTTCATACACGGCATGTTTGGTCTTCAGGAGAGCTTCCGGGCGAAGGAGAGAGCCCAATTGCTCTGCTCTGAACGGTGGAGTGTGTTGTTTCGTTGTCGACATGTTTGTAGGATTGTAGCGGGGTAGCTTCTGGCATGGAAAAGATTGGGAGGGGACGGCCTTGTAAAGAATGAGACGCTATAACATCCACTTACCGTTGACGTTCCAATAGCGTGGTCACGGCGACAGATTTGTGCCATAGTCCTACTTACAAACAAATTCGTCAGAATTTCTCCGCTTTAACAGAGGGCCTTGTTGGGAATGTCTGAAGTTATAGGAGGAGAGGCTGCACAGGAACTGGGGCACGTGGACCAGATCAGAGGAGTCAGATCTTAGTAATTGCCATTGTAGAGTGAGCGGTACATTGAAAAGACTCCAAGTGGGGTGATCGACAGCGGGTGAGTTGCCGACGACTGTCAGTGGCAAGGGAGATGTTGTCCCATAATCATCAGCCGAAGGGGGGTCGAAGGGTCTAATGCTCCATGAATACGTCAAATGATTGCCGAAATGGTCAACAAAAGGAACCTGGTCGAGTAAGCGGCAGGGCAAAGTGATACATGTCCACCACGTTTCTACTGTACTGCGTACAATACTTAGCATGTAGATATGTACATATGCATGCCCGCAGAAGATTGAGAAGGGGTTTCCGTGGTGGGGTCGAGCGTCGAAGTTACGGTACGTAGTACATATGGAAGTTAGATCGGCAAACCCTATCTCCGACGCGGGGAAGGGGAATGTACATTCCATGTTCATATTCATTAATTAATGGACATTTGTGTGCATATGTGAGAGAGATGTCTGGCAGATAGCATTTGCGCTTGAGTCTATCTACGGTAATCATGCTGAATGGTATGCGGTTGGTGACAATTCTATATGCAGATTGTGTATATGTCTGACACATATTCCAGACCACGCCTGACGAGATATGTACTTCTCGACTTTGTATTTATCGAAGACTGGATATCATTCAAATAAAGTGGAGTGTAGAGTTTGGCGACAAGCGATTGGTCGGAGCGTTAGACACTGTGCTCTTGGTAAGTAGAATAATTTGACTTTTAAAAAAACATGATGGTGTCAGAACTGTCAGATCTCCATATATACTCATCCGTACTCATCCATACACATACTGTGTACTACGTAGAGTGAATAACATCCTCTTTGTTTCTGGTGAAGGTGTTGTGAATCTCCAAGAGGAGGAGGGTTTCTTCTACCTTGAATCCGATGCTCGGTATTCACGGAATGGTACTTGTCACTTACCTATCCATGAACACGTTATTGGTAAGCACGTATCATGCCGAAGATGACGGATATCCAACGAATCCAGTATTTTCATGCATCGTTGGACATCGAGTTTTTGAAAATCCGATGCAGTTCTCCGGTTGATTGTCGATGCTCACCATCGGCGATGCAATGGAAATCTTCCAGGTGTTCGCGAAGGATACCTTGAGTAATTGAGATTTGATGTAGTAATTCTCGGATGTTGAGAGAATTTTCCAACGCTACCTCTCAGACTTGTCAGGTCTTCTTTGTGGATATTCATCGTGTTTTCATAACACCACCCTTCGGGTGATGAAGTTTGGGAAGGATGGCCTGAGTTGAGTACATGAGATAAAGATTGCTCAGTCTTGAAGTGTACGTATGTGTACGTATGTGTACGTATGTCTGTACATACATCCGGACTTAGATGTTTATTGCAATTGTTGCATGTAAATCCGAGTGACTCCTACAACATAACATCGTCGTTGTATATAAATTATATTTTTATATATATATATATATATATAAATATATAAATATATGTACATATGCATGTACCACGACACCTCGATGACTGAGATGGGTGTATGCACAACAAGGGTGCAAGCATCGGGCGTGCGTGACTGGAAGGCCCTAAGAGGCGAAGCGAGCCCATTAAGCTCAAACTCTTCGTGATCCCGTATTCCCCTCTCAAAACGTTCCCTCCTAGACCATATCGGGATTAGTCTATCAAGCCCAACCTGGACCCCCAAAAAATTTATGACGTCGATCGCATGACATATGTACATCCCATGCTTCCCGGTCTCCCACTCACAATCACAGTCTCAGTCCAACTCTCACCTCTCACTCCCACTTTCACTCCCTCCTACTCCGACTCGACTCGACTCGACTCGACTCCCAGTCTTGACCGCAACGAAAGAACACCGACACCTCCCTCTCACTCTCCGAACCATTTAGACTTAACGACTAATTAGGTACACATCTCAATCCCGAATGCAATGTCCAAGATAATCAATCATAAAATAAGAATAAAGCGCATAATAAACAATGAGGGGGAAAACAAAAGATCGTCACTCAAACATCCCGAATGAATGATTCTCTCATCTTCATCTTCATCTCATCTAGTCATTCTAAGCGTTCATGTTAATCAGGTCCCTAGAAGAAGAACCACAGAATAAGCTCGAAGACTGTCAGTGCCAATACCAGTGCCAGTGCCAGTGCCACCGACCTGAACTGAATTTGGATTCATCATCAGCTTGCCATTCTCCTCCCCCCCCCCCCCACCCCCACTCAATTATCCACCCTCGAAATTCTTTTCTCTCTCATGTTTGTTGTGATCTGTACTTATCTGCATGATAAATCTCTACTATACAAAGTCTCATCACCATCATGTTTGTGATCTTGTCTATCTACTTCCTCGATTTACATTGACCCCTTCTCATTCTTGAAAACATACTTTTGTCTCCCCGGGTCCTTCACTGACCTCATTGCAGCCCTAACCTGCAAGCCACCCGTCTTACCAAACCCCATCCTACAGTAGCGTACGGCGTCAAAGTTCCACCATACGACCTGTCTATATACCCCACAAACTCAGCATCCTGATCGGAAACGAAACAAAGGATTTCGAGAGTGATCGATTGCAAAATCTTATCGAGAGAAGTCCTCATCGAACCCCAATGGCCGAGACTGTTGCCGCTGCCTCTGACGAAGTGCGAGGCAACGACGCAGTTGACGACCAGCCAAAATCAGACAACAATGCACAACATATCGAAACAGGTATAGAGAATGCAAGAGCGGTGGAACATACGGTCATTCAAAGTTTACCAAACGAAATCCTTGACCACATCTTCTCGTACCTCGACAGCCCACCCCCTTCGGCTTCCAAGCTACACGACGAACCCATCTTTGAACTCACCACATCAACAACCGCCCCCCTCAAATCCACCTCTCTCGTATCGAAACGATGGCGATCTGTTGTCCTTCCTCTACTGTTCAGACATGCCTGTCTGACGGTCATCAGCGGTGAACAGACACCACGACCTATAGTGAATGATGAAGCCGAACCACTTCTCTCGTTCCTCCAGGGAGAAAACCTCAGCTTCTGGGTTCAATCTTTCACCCTCTGCATCTTCGACAAGAAAGTAGCAGATACCTCCGATGGCACCTACAAACTCAACGACTTCTCCGGCTTTTGGACGACCGTATTTCAAACCATCGACCCACTCACAGTCACCATCTCCGCCCCAGCACAAGCACTGGGAAGTTTGACAAACTGCTACGTACACGCCGAAGATGCCTGGGCATTTGCGGTACCATATCACGTCCTTCAACTATCACGAGTCACGCCCGCAGAGCCCACCACACCACTCACAATAAGTCGACAGGGCAGTCCACAACGAGCAGTACGGGGCTCTAGCTCACGGGCCTCTCTAAGCCGAAATCCGCGACTCTTCGACATCCGCCCATGGACCTCCATCCTTCTAAACGAGGGCTCCTTCATCAAGATCTACCATTCCTACGAATATTTCCTCAAGCATCCACCCTCCATCCTCCCAGATCTCGTCGGCGCAGACCTACCCAGCAAGAGCCCACTGCTCCCCCCTACCATCCGCGATTTCTCCTATATCGCTCTCTTCCCCACGAGCCCGCACTTCCAACTCCTCACGCGCCATTTCCCGCGTCTGGATAGGTTATATGTGCAATTTGTGCCGCGCGCCGCCGACTGGGATGATCGCAGTCGGATGGGCCACGCAGATACGAGGGACATGTGGATGGAGAGGAATAGCTGCTATTTCAGCCTGATGAAGGAGATCTTCGCGGGTGGTGCTTTTTCGCCCGGTACGGTTAACTTTCGCCATCTGAAGGTTTTCGAATCGGGCGATGCGGCGGATGAGGATGCGTGGAGACAGGCTGTTGAGTGGGTTGAACGGGGGGCAAGTTGGAGGGTGGAGAGGGAAGGGGTATTTGTGAGGCTTGCGGAGGAGGAGGAGAATCGGGAGGGTGGGGTCAATATTTTGTCAGTGAACTAATTATTTCTCTTCTTGCCTTTGTTATGTATGACGTCTCGCTTCTGGTTGGGATACTGACTGGTCGTAGTCAAGGGGACCTGAGACGTTGGGCGTTCAATGGGCTTACCAAGTTACCAGTCAGTAGTCTGGGTTTTTACTTTCAGCCTGAGGTCGATGACTGATTCTGGGCTCTAGACATCGATGTATTTTTGATATGTTATGATGTGCACAGCGCCGTTGTAGGTTTGTTCTGGCGTAATATCGGCGTACTTTGAGCGTAGCATTCGTATATGGTGTATACTTAGGTTAAATAGTCAAAATGAAAACTAACATGTGTAAACTTCATTAGTTGGGTTGATTTATGTTTTGTTTGTAGTGAGTTGTATGTCAACAGAGTCAAAGACGATAAACTATTCAAGAGCTCGATAGACAAATGAGTAACATTTTTGCTAAGTCCAATAGAATATATGAATATAAAGCACAACCTCTCACCAGCATATGAACAAAGTAGTTTAGAAGCATCTGACGGTAATAATCCAGAAGTTCTGCCCCAGGACTAATTGGATGAATACTAACTATCAAGTTGAAGTGTGCTTCTCAGCTCTCATAACCAAGAGAACATCACATTACCAACATATGCCAAGCTAATACAAGACAAAGAAAACACCGTAACATCATAGGCATGTTCATCCACTCCCTCACCACCACTCGCCATCGCCACCCCAAACAACCAAACACCCATCACCAACCCATCCCATTCCATCCCACCCCACCCACCAGCGCATATATCTCCCCGCCCCAAGCCCACCCTCCGCTCTCCATCCCATCCCATCCCATCCGCAACCAGCCACCCCCCTCGCTTAACCGCGACAAAAGCCATTCCAAAAGACAACTCGGATACATATGCCGTCTAGCAGAGTAGATGAAAGTGCAAAGAAAGGATAAAAGGAACGAGGAAGGTAACAAGAAATATCAAAAGTAGCAAAAGTGGCAAAAGTGGCAAAAAGATATTTCGGGATTCCTCCCCCAGCACCGTTTGGCCTATCGATGAGTGAGGTTGTTCACTCATCAGCCGGCTCGAACGGGGCTGAGGTCGGAGTTGGAGGGCTGGATTCTGGAGACATTGGTGAAAAGTAAGGTTGACCACTCGGTCATTATATAAGAATATGTTGTGGGATGCGGGGAAGTAATATATGTAGTTGTTGTCGATTATTCATGGCGTGCGGGGTGCGTGTAGACGCATGAGTAATGTGCATGCCCCCCTTATGGCTCCGCTCACTTCACAGTTATGTGCGCGCAACATACATAGGCAGCTTGCAATTTGTTTGGTTTGGACGTAGACACTGCTGTACTAAGTACTAGAAATAATAAAATACTATCCGTCCATCGATCAATCATCACGTCTGACTCTTCCCCAAACTTCATCTGCATCCTTCTTCCCCTTCGTCTCGGGAACCCACCATGCAATGAAAGCACCCCAGAACAGCGCCAATGCTGCAAAAATGAAATACACCTTTCCACGCCCACCAAGCCATGCGTTGACAATTGGGAAGAACTGTGCAACAACAAATGTAGCGATCCAGTTGGCACCGAGAGACCATGACTGCAGCGCGCCAGCGGCCTCAGAATCAACAAGTTCGGAGGCAAGAATAAAAGGCACTGGACCGAGACCGACGGCGAATGATGCCACGAAGAGGAGGGCTGAGATGCCAGAAAGCACTTTGATAGAGAAGAGGATGGAAAGGGCGAGGCAGAGGGACATGGTGCCCATACCGGCGATGGAAATGAGGATGCTGACTTTGCGGCCCAGTTTATCGGCCAGAGGAGCACAAAGGGTTGTCGCTACGAGATTCACGACAGAAATTAGGATCGTGATGAGAGCGGCTGATGTTGGGAGGATGGTGGATAGGAGGGATACAGAGTACATAATAATGCTGTTAATGCCGCATAGTTGTTGTGCGAACATTATTCCAATGACTGCAATGAGGGCTGGGCGGTAGTATGAGTTCGTGGCAATCTCCAAGAAACCCACTGCAGACGTTGACTTCGTAGAGGATTTGCTGGAGGAGGGTCTTTGACGAGGAGTTGGCGAGGTAGCACCAAGAAGGCCTTCCTCTTCAGGGACACCACTACCTCGAGTATCG
Source organism: Allantophomopsis cytisporea (assembly GCA_024752435.1). NCBI lineage: Eukaryota > Fungi > Ascomycota > Leotiomycetes > Phacidiales > Phacidiaceae > Allantophomopsis > Allantophomopsis cytisporea. The sequence continues at coordinate 1,318,260 of CP103024.1, forward strand.
ACATCCCAGCTTTCAGTTTCCTCGTCGATATTCACTCCTCGTCCCCGGATGCGTTGCAAGATTGAAACTGCGACCCGGGGATCTTTGTGGGTAGCAGTCCATGCTGGGCTCTCTGGGATAAAGAACAGGCCTAAACCTTGAAGAAGACCTAGCCCACTGCCAACTGCAAGCACAATCCGCCACATAGAACCTTGACTCAGGAAGAAACCTAATGTCTGTGCGAAAAGAATTCCAACGTTCGTGGTGATCTGCGTGAATGCTCCGAAGAGACCCTTCTCTCGAGGAGGCGCAACCTCTGAGATATAGAGAGGGACAATGACTGTGGAAGCTCCCGCACCGATTCCGGACAGAAATCTACCAACGGATATGATTGGGATACTGCCCGCCAAAGCCTCAAATATACCTCCAGCGATGAATGCTAGACTCGCGATACGCATACCGAGAATGCGACCATATCTCGTAGACACAGGCCCAGCGGCAAGAGCCCCTAAAAGACCACCGACAGTGAATATGGAGGATACAATGCCGAACTGAGCGTTGTCCATGGGAATACATTGTGGGAGGTTCGGGTCGCGGACTACAGGCACGCTCTGGCCGAATGAGGTTATACGGTTTTTCTTGCAGGTTATAACATCTTGAGGAGCATTCAATTCGGCCTGGAAACATTAGCACCTGGCTCAGACTCTGTTTTAGACTCTGGCATGGGTCTGGGCGACATACAAGATGGAAACCGAATTGCAGTGGTCCCAGGGTTGATATGGCTATGAGGAAGATGAGGTAGAAGGTCGAGTCGTGAATACACTGTCTAGCACCACCGGAGGCCATCTTTGACGAAGGTGATATAAGAGCTTGAATATGAGGAGGGAGTTGCAGTTCACATCAGAAAACCGATGATACAAAGGGGATGCGGAAAGCAATGTAGAGCGGACAGCTAAATAGCGGGACTATTGTGGGGTCAAGTCCTTGTCCACCAGACGACGGAATTGAGTGTTATATGTGTGATTCAACAGGGAGATTGATGATAAGGTCTATCATCAAACTTGAAGAATGATGGGATGAGAGGAATGGGAAGTCAAATGCATCCTTGTTGATGAGCGACGAGGCTGAACATCAGGCTGGGAGGGTACACAGTACACGTGTGGTGGTTTCCCTCATGATTGAGTGTGACGGCACTTGACGAATAAGATCGGGCAAGATGGGTAGAGGTACCTAGGTAGGTCAAGGTAAAGTATGTATATATAACTTGGGTAGGTAGGTATGCCGTTATGCACCAATCAAGAATCAACAATAATCAATAATAATCAATCAACCACCTTCCCTTGACGAATCAAATCAAATCAAATCAAATGCCGCTGGCCTCCCCCTCGCTCGGCCTGTTTATTATCGCAGCGAGATTGATATTATCTGCGTGCTGAACCACCACCACCACCACACACCATACTCGCCTCCTATTTATACTCTGCATGTCCCGTAATTATGAAAATACATTCTTGGATTTTATCCCCATATACCATACCATACCATACCATGGAAACCAATCCAATCTGCTTGTCGAATCGTGATTTATTGTCGTCCTTCCCATAGGATCTCACTACTACGACTGCATCGCAATACTTGATATTCTTACACTCCTTATTCCAATAAATCAAATGGCCGACCCATCGGACCATTATTATTAATATGCTCAGTTATCTTACCTTACCTTGACACCATAGGCACTGGTACAGAAACTGGCACTCATTTTTGGTGGATATCTCGCTCCAGCTTTTATCATTGACCGAATTTGACACCCCCCCGCAACGGCCATCGGCCTGAGGTGTACGGGTATCAAGAATTTAGAACCACCATCATGAGCTCGACAAATGCAAATGCTCCAGGTTCAGGAGGCCCGGCGTCCGTGTCAGCGTCAGCTTCGGTTTCTGCCTCTGCTGCTGCTTCTGTTTCTGCAACTTCCAGAACCCAGAATCTTAAACGTAGTGTCCAGCAAGCTTTCGACGGTATGTTGAGTCTTCCTTTCATGGTCGCAATGTTCCATTCTTTCCGCCCCTAGCTGCATCTTTCGCGTGCTATTTCATAATTTCCATGTCACGTGTACAATCGAGGAGGATTTTATAAGGGAGATTTAATGCCCCTTTCAAGGGGATTCATTCCTTGAGCGTGTCTTTTGTGGGAAAGATGGAGGAGCATTTGCTCGAGATGCATCGTTTGGCGGAGATGTTGTATGGGCCGATTGCGGCGGCAACATCATTGATGCACAATAAGCTCGAAGCTGACCAAACTATAGACCCAATGACTCGCGATGGCTTCTACCAGAGTAAGAAACGCATCAATGAGCGGTACAAAGTGATTGGCTTCATCAGCAGTGGAACATATGGCCGAGTTTACAAAGCCATCGGTCGTCAAGGCCAGACAGGAGAATTTGCTATCAAGAAATTCAAGCCAGACAAGGAAGGCGAACAGATCCAATACACTGGAATTTCACAGTCTGCAGTTCGGGAGATGGCTCTTTGCTCTGAACTCAGCCACGTAAATGTCATCCGTCTCGAGGAGATCATCCTCGAGGATAAATGTATATATATGGTCTTCGAGTACGCTGAACACGATCTACTTCAAATTATCCACCATCATACACAACCCACTAGACATCCTATTCCGCCCGCGACCATCAAAAGCATCATGTTTCAGCTGTTAAATGGATGCCAATACCTTCATAGCAACTGGGTCCTCCATCGAGATCTTAAACCAGCTAATATCATGGTTACGTCAGCCGGAGAAGTGCGTATTGGTGATCTCGGACTTGCGCGACTCTTCAATAAGCCCTTGCAATCTCTGTTTACTGGAGACAAGGTCGTTGTGACCATCTGGTATCGAGCTCCTGAGCTTCTCCTGGGCAGTCGACATTACACACCGGCCATCGACATGTGGGCGGTAGGCTGCATCTTTGCTGAACTCCTCGCCCTCCGACCAATTTTCAAAGGGGAGGAAGCGAAGATGGATTCCAAGAAAACGGTACCCTTTCAAAGAAATCAGATGACAAAGATTGTTGAGATTATGGGCCTTCCTAATGCTCAAAGATGGCCTTCGATCGTATCAATGCCCGAGTACAATCACGTAGCTTCCATCAGCTGTGCGAACATGAAATCCTATTCTACGTTGGAGAAGTGGTACAATCAAACCATCAATGCGAACACGACTTCAGCAGGCCCATCACCACTCTGTTCTCTGGGCACGGAAGGATATAAACTCCTTTCCTCTCTACTAGAATATGACCCGGAGAAACGGCTCACAGCCCAACAAGCACTTAAACACCCCTTCTTCAGCACCGGCGACAAAGTCTCTAACAATTGTTTCGAAGGCGTAAAGGAACAGTACCCGCATCGACGAGTCAGCCAAGACGACAATGACATCCGCACCAGTAGTCTCCCGGGGACGAAGCGTAGCGGTCTCCCAGATGACAGTCTGGCACGGCCAACAAAACGCATGAAAGAGATGTGACTACCACCATTCTGAACCGCACACCACACAAGATAAGATAAATAATCTCCCACAGCCAAGGAGCTTACCCGGGCGCAGCGATTAAAGTTGAGAGCGATGAGGTAGCAGACGCAAGGAAAATGTACTGCGTAGAGTAGCGACCACAGCGCCGAGAGTCGAAGGGGGAGGTGCGTGCTGCACCGCCACAGAAACGAAAAGCATCAACCAGCTCGCCAAGCACGGAGCGGGCAGGCACAACACAAACAGGTTTTTGGCACGTCATTGCCTCCAAGGCACGGGATCACCGCACGGTTTATGCATCCATACATCATGAATCCTCCACTCTCACAGAAAAACATATATATTCCTTCGTCCTGAGCATACCGCAGCCACTCGATTCCTCAACTATTTCTGCAAAATCCTACCTGCGCTCCGCGAAAGAAATTCCAACTCGTCCAATTGACTACTTCGGCCTTCACGTCTTCTTTCGACTCTTTATCACCACTACCATTTCAATCTGCTACTATGGGTCTTTTCTGGGCTAAGGGTGTTGGAGGGAAGAGATTCGGTGCCAACCTCTCGGCGGACAGACATGGTGTGCGCAAGCCCGTATTCCGCATGCATCTCTGCGGACTGAACTGTTTCCGCTGAACAATTGGTAAACAAGAAGACTCCCTCATCGTTCAAGAAACATGGCTGACAAACGCAGCATATTGATTTTTACGACCGGCTTCTCATTCTAAAGATGCGCAGAGGAAGATGATACCAGAGAAGGACACGGCATGGGTATATGGATATGGGACGAAGATTTAATGATTTGTATGAGAAGACAGGCGTTTGACGGGACAGAAAACCAAATAATATTACAAATGCTATTACTACACTCCAAGCAACCTGTACTTTCCAGCCCTCAAGAAAAAAACACATGCATGACCGCAGTACACGCTCACAGAACATCTCCCACGAGTGATTCTAACGGGTGGAAACCCCCTTCCATCACCCCCATTCCGCTTCCCCCGTATGCATCTGCGCTGTCCTGAAAAGCTGTAGCCCAGCCATGAATGTAGCTGAAAAAGCAAGGCGCTCCCTCGTAACTCTACAAGCTGTTCTCCTCTTTTCTACTGCTTTTCCTCATTAAAAGAACTGGTATCGCCGCCGCAAAGAAAACGCTGGAAAATGATGTACATATAAATCGAAAGGGGATATCGTCAATTTCGTTTTCGTGCCTTTACTTCTTCTGTGCTGGCGGGGATTTGACGTTGTTTGATAGCCATGCCTGAGCTCTGAGTCAGTATGCAGTGCGCACTGATAAAGGAGGTGGGTTTAGGGGGGGGGTGGGAGGGCAGGGACGGAAAAGAAGACTCACCAATCCCTCGAGTAAACCCTCGCCCGTCGTTGCGCAACTTGGCACCACGAACCAGACCTTGTCTTTCAGTTGGTTGAGCTTGAGCGCTTCGGTGACTTCTTGCGGTTTCATAGCTATGTACAGTCAGCGCGCAGTCCATGTAGCGGGTGCCGATAGAACCTACCATCCTTGATATCTTGCTTGTTGGCGAAAACGAGCAGCAGAGACTCCTTCATCTCGCGATCGTTGATGATGCGGTGTAATTCCTGTCTTGCCTCCTCCATGCGATCGCGATCACTCGAGTCGATGACGAAGATGAGACCCTGAGTACCTAATCCACGCGTCAGTCAGAGGCCTCAAGACCAAACAAATCCCGCGAGCGCGCATCTCGCGCAAAGAAAGAAAGAAAGAAAGAAAGAAACGAAACAAGCAAGAGAAAGAAGAAGAGCGAAGAATAAACAAAACATCCATCCCCCTTTCCCGCCCGGAAAGCTCTGCCCTCTCTTCCGCTCTCCACGCGCGCCCAGCGAGAATCCTCGCGCAATCATCATCAAACGTACCGGAGAAATAATGTCTCCAAAGCGGCCTGATCTTGTCCTGGCCGCCCACATCCCACACGTTAAACTTGACGTTCTTGTAGGTGACGGTTTCCACGTTGAAGCCGACGGTCGGGATGGTGGTGACGTCCTGGTTGAGCTTGAGCTTGTACAGGATCGTCGTCTTGCCGGCGGCATCGAGACCCAGCATCAACAGGCGCATTTCCTTGGAGCCGAAAATACGGCCCAGCATCTTGGAGAATTGACCTCCCATTTTGGCGGCGGCGGTGGTGGTAGGTGGTGGTGTGGTAGGTGGGTGATTGGGTGGGTGTAAAAGGAGGTTGGTGATTTGGATGGCGAGGGTGATGGCGAGGGCGTGGGAGTTGAGGGTTTGGTGAGTGTTTGTCGTGAGGATTGAGAAGATGTAGAGATGTAGTAGGTACGCAGGTACTCAGGTACGAGAGGACTGTTGGTTATTTGCTGTAAGAGTGCGTGCGTGCGCGCGTGCGTGTGTTTGTGTGTGTGTGTGTGTGCGTATATGGTATGGGATATTCCAGGGGTTTTTTAGATGTGGGGGGGGGTGGGAGATGTAACGATAAGTTATTGCAGTAGTGTAAAGTCGATAGAGTAGAGAGGGGAAGAATCAGAACTCAGAAGTAGCAGCACTATTCAATGCTACAGATGCGACAAATGTATTAGAAGGAGGGTTGGTGGATGATGGAAGAATGAATTGTGGATTATTTGAGAGGGGGGAATTGAATGTTTACTTTGGAAGATGAAGAGAAAAAGACGAGGCTGGTGATGTTTCAATTGGGGGGGGGAGGGGTCTTGGGTATTGAGAGCTATGTGTGAGTGTGAGTGTGAGTATGAGTGTGAGTATGAGTGTGAGTGTGAGTGTGAGTGGTGAAAATCAAGGGACAGAGCGAACAGACAGAGAGAGAGAAAAAGGTCGATGCAAATTGAAATTGCGTTGTGGACTGTGGAGGATTTGACGCCGACGCGAACTGATTATATTCAGGGGCTCGAGCGCGTTTACAGGTACCGATTTCACTGGCGGGGAATTTTGGATGTACCTAGTTAGTTGATTATGAGATATGGTAAGGTACGGTACCTTAGATAAGTACAAGTACGGTAAGGTACGCTACCTAAGGTGAGCAGGGTAGGTAAGGTAGGATACATTAAAATACATCAAGATACATTAAGGTAACGTCGTAGAGTAAGGCAAGGTAAGGTGTTAAGTAAAGACTAACGGAGCATTCTGTACGGTAATTGTGTATGTGTGCACTTCTCAAGCAACGTTGAATTGGTATGTGGCTAGTATGCACACCTGGAATTGATCGTTGAGGCTGGTGTGATCTCTTCTAGACGCAGTCCTCTATGCATGTATACACAGGATTCACCGAGATAGATAGATATTCCCGAAATATATATTTATATACATACATATATATATACAAGGACATACCACACGTAGTTGAGACAGAAACGAGTCATAGACATGGATTCAAGAAGATTCATTCAGCCATGCATGCAAATCCCTGTCCCTCATCTGATCTATATACGTGATTATCCATCGGATGAATCCACAACAGAACAACCATTGTGCGATGATGTCCACAGCAGAGTAAGTCGAGTAGAGTAGAGTAATCATATGAAACCACAAGCAACAAAACATCACAATTGAAGCATCACCGACAAAACAGCATCCACCCCTCCATCCATCCATCCAACCACCCGTCATAGCCGCCATCACAACTCCCCTTCATGATCCACAGACCCTGACTCTCTCTCATTCCTTCTAGAAAAAAAGCCGCTTTGAAACATTTCCCTCCCGACGATGGCAGGTCTGAGGTGCCATGATTCGCAGAAAGTCAATGTGAACCACGCAATATAAGGGAGGGAAGATTGTCTTGGGCGCGCTATGCCTCGTCCTGTAGTAATCGACAACGGCAATCCTATGCATTTGTGGACGAGTGCTGTGTTCCCCGTCGATCGTATCATATGATGTGAAATTAAGAACGGGATTAGGTATTAAGTGGTGAGTTTAATGATTCCCGTGCTTAACCCTAATGTCGGGTTTATTACTTTGTGCAGGCATGATTCAATTGAGTAGAACCGGCAGGAATTTCTTGGGGTGGGAGACGGAAGAAGACCTATAAATGAATGTATTTCCTTACAATTTATACCTCGTCACTTATTTGTACCTAGCTAGTTGTTTTGTATATATTCTTTAAACAACATATCCTATATCAAGGAGTTATACAATCAATAAAAGCCTAATACTTTATTCTAAGTGCAGTTATACAAAAGGATCACGAACTCTACATGTAGTTTGAATGCATGCTTGCCGAACAAATGCTACTCTACCATCCACAGTATCTGTGTTCGCGTAGAGAGTCATCTATGGTCCAGCTTCCTAATCTTTAGCCTCGTCAAAGCGATGCTGTATACAACAGACAATAAAGCTATGCGGTCATCCTTCTGCTCCCCATTTCCTACCTCGTGGTAACGCTGTAAATACGTATAGCAGAAGGGATTCATTATACGTAGGTCTTTCGCTAAGAGGGCCTCGGATTACATATTATATATGTGGGATGTAATGGGACAAAGCCTGCCAGAATCCATTCTTCACCGATTGAACACCTCTTCGCGTGACGAGCGAGTTTGGACCCTGCGTTGCCGTGTCGAGGCCTTCGGAGTGGTAATACATGGATGGTAGATGTGGAATTGCAAGTGCTACGTAAGATACTGAAATATCTTGCATCAAAGTGCACCGCACGTGATTCTTGGATTCTTGGATTCTTGGATTCTTCGATTCTTCCTCGTATATGGCATACCTAGCGTGAGTCCCTTCCATGGTGAGTATCATGAGCTAATGTACGTACGTACATACATACATACCTAATCTACATATTCCTCAATGGAGTGAGTGAAGATATAAGTTTACGCGACGCGTGAAACGTGTAATTGCTAAGGTGTCTAAAGAGTCAAGACTTACATACACTTGTACTGTATACGAAGTTCACCAGGACATTTAAACAAGGACGTATAATTAGGTCGGTTGAGATACATCGGTTGACATCTTCTTCGGTAGTCTTTTGCTAGTCTTTTGTTTGCCCATCATTCCAGAAAGGGTTTTGTGGGGGGAAGGGGAGGTTATTTGTTACTGGGTGCTCCGGGCGGTCTTTGTGAGTTTTTTTCTTGGGAGATCATCTTGGTGTGATGACTGGATAATTGGTGGGGGATGTACGGCGTTGATGTATGCATGACGTTCATTTATCCACTAGAAAAAAGACAGAATCCACTGAACTGGATGGAAGAAGTTCGTTGAAGGGTCTCGGTCTTCCATTCCCAACATCAGCTCGCCACAATTGCTGAGTGTAAATGAGAGAGCTGAACGACAATGGTGTACATAGTGTACATGAGTGTAAATGAGTGTAAACGAGTGTAAATGCCCCTCTTATGCCCCTCCTTTAGCGCTCCCTGCTCCCCCATACCTCCGCTACTAGCTACTGCTAAGGGACTCCAGGCTACTTAGGTACATATCTTAAGGACATATCTTAGGTACATATCTTAGGTACATATGTATATACCCTGATACTTACTCTCGGTCTGCTATCCAATTTGACTTGACTTGATCTTCTACGTCGTTATTCGTGACCTCATCTTGCCTTATTACGTTGTTACGACGTACGTTATTACGTCGTTCGTTATTCGTTACATGGAATCGAATCGTTAATTGTCTACCTACCTATACTCTCTAACCCTGTTTCTTTTGGCATATCCTCCGCCTCTCACTACTCACTACTCTCCTCGTATTGCCTACCTTAGGTACTACTACATGACTATTCATCTGCCTTGCATCATCACGCTTTTCCATTAATACGAACTGCTGGATTTCAATCGGATCTGATTCAATCCAATCCAATCCATTTCAATCCAACCAGGACAACTCGCGAAAAAAGAAGACCTTCTGAACACGTTGCAGGAAGAAATTACTATAATACTTTACTATATCACATCCATCCTATCATTCTTCAATTTCAAACTCATCTTCCACATTTTTTCCGAGTCCGCCAGCCATTTACAATAACGGTAGTACAAATATAGAAGTCCGACGCCGACAGTAACCTGTCTTCGACAATCCCCACCTGGCGCATACTCCGCATCTGTCCAGTCCCGCCAAAAAATACATTTATATGTGTATGATACATACGAACATATAAGTGCAGAGCCCCACGACGTGCCTTCAAGATCATTCGAAGTACATCCCTCAATACACACTCAGTACATACACAATGCAGGTCCCTCTCATTCGCCTGCAATGCGGCGTCAATAGCTATGACTGGGGCAAAGTGGGCAAGGATTCGGCTGCCGCCAGATTCGCAGCTGCAACGCCCTCCGATGATCTCATCATTGAAGACGACAAGCCATACGCAGAGGTTCGTCCACTGTAAAATATACCACATCATCACACTGAGAATAATGCTCACATCTCTATAGTTATGGATGGGCACACATCCCTCAAATCCCTCAAAAGACGTCCATACGAAACGAACCCTCCTCGACCTGGTACAAGACAACCAAGCTTTACTGTCACCAGAAATCAGCGAACGATATGGCCATAAGCTCCCATTCCTTTTCAAGGTCCTCTCCATTCGCAAAGCCTTGAGCATTCAAGCACATCCAAACAAACAGCTCGCCGAAAAATTACACAAGAATGACAGCAAGAATTACCCCGATGATAACCATAAGCCAGAGATGACTATTGCAATCACACCCTTCGATGGCTTCTGTGGTTTCAGACCACTCGCAGAAATTTCACACTTCCTCTCTACTATACCTACTCTCCGAAAATTGGTTGGAGATTCCGAGGCTTCAGAATTCCAGTCTGCCATAAAAGGCCAAGAGACGACTGATAACAAGGAGGTTGAGGAAAAGAACAAGAAAGCCCTGCAGAAGGCATTCGATAGCTTGATGAATTCAACAAGCGAGGAGATCGAAGCTGCGTCAAAAGAACTGATCGCATCAGCGAAGAAGGACGGAGAAGAGTTCGCAGGTTCAGGCGGACCTTCAAATGGAGGACAAGAACTGGCTGATCTCGTCTTGCGACTTGATGGTCAATATCCGGCCGATATTGGTCTCTTCGTGATGTTCTTCCTGAACTACATCAACTTGGATGTTGGAGAGGCGATGTTCTTGAAGGCGGATGATATCCACGCCTACTTGAGCGGAGACATCATTGAATGCATGGCTTCATCCGACAATGTCGTACGTGCCGGCTTTACGCCAAAGTTCAAGGACATCAAAACTCTCACTAGCATGTTGACATACAACTATGCGCCGATCTCAGAACAGAAGATGCACCCAGTTGACTACCCATATGTCGCATTTAACGCCTCCGCCTACTCGTCGGGGTCCGCCGCGATTCTCTACGATCCACCAATTGAAGAATTCAGTGTGGTCAAAACTGACTTGAAGAAGAAGGGTGCAAAGGCAACATTCGAAGGTATCGCTGGACCGAGTATCTTCATTTGTACATCAGGAAATGGCTATATCAGTGTCGGGCCAAAGGTTGAGGAGATCAAGCCAGGTTATGTATACTTCGTGGGTGCAACTGCGGAGGTCGTACTTGAGAGTGGGGATGAGGAATTAACGACATTTAAGGCATTCTGCGAACTGGAAGGCAAGGAAGATGCAGGGGGTAAAGAGAAGCTATAAAAAACATCATGAATTCTCTTTCCGTTTTTCCAATTCTTTCGTCAGTAATCACTACACTTCAGACATGATCATGTTTTGTAGCATAATAGACACGATTTCTATTGCGTCACCAATCCATGTGCCCATAATCATAAATCAATTGAAGATGGTTCGAGTACGGCCGCAAAAACGGGCACTCAGACATGTTCTCGTCGGCCATTGAAAAAGAAATTAGAGTCGCTCGAAAGAGGCCGAGGGGCACCAGGTCGTGTCGCGTGATACGGAAAGCTTCACACACGAATTCAGCCTACGGGTGGTGGCTTCAAGAAGACATTCTTTACCTTAGTCAAAGAATGTTCACTGAATGTTCACTGATATGCTATCGCAAGGCTGTTCGACTAGCCCACCAATCCTCGCCCTCCCCGCCGCCCGTCAGCGGACCCGAATTCCAAGTCGAGGACTAGCGCCCCGTCTTCCTTATCGCGAGGCTGACAGCTCGCGGAGACGAATGAACCTGGCCAGAACAAAGTTTATCGTATGGGAAGGGGACATGGCCCATCTCCGAGCTGTGTCTTTGGTAGGAGCAAGCCGTGCGGGATGAATATCTTATCTCCACCACCCCTTCGCTGGCCGTTAGATGATTTCTTTTCTTGATGCTGACCCCATTTTCCCTGGCCTCTGCTGCAATAGAAATGTTTCCTGTTCGCTCCTTATCTCTTTCTCCCTCTTAGTTATCTATAATAAAAAGTCATATATTTATATGTATCTCCACATATTCCTTCCCTCTTCGCACTCTCTCCCCTCCTGGTGATTCGCCCTTTCTGCTATTTGCTGCCGAAGTCACACAACATGCCCGATACTATTGAGGAACCCCGCAATCCCGCCACTGCTGCCTCGGTCATTGAGCAGGATGCGGATCGCTTGGGTGACTTTGGATATGAGCAGGAACTGCGTCGCGACTGGGGTCTCATGCACAATTTTGGAATTTCTTTTTCTATCATTGTAGGTATTCCGCACACGACTTTTCTCATTTACGGATGCTGATGTTGTATAGAGTGTGATTACGGGTATTACGACTCTTTTCCAATATGGACTTACGACGGGAGGACCGGTAAGCATATCAAGTGTCAAGCGTTCAAGTGAGGGAAACTAACTTGCGATGTCGTAGGGAGTTATGGTCTGGGGATGGGTCGTGGTATCTTTCTTCACCTTCATCGTTGCCCTTGGAATGGCTGAGATTGTGTCTGCTATTCCTACAAGTGGAGGTCCTTATTTCTGGGCTGCTATCTTGGCCCCTCCAAAGCATTCTGCATTTGCTTCATGGATTACTGGATGGTATTTACGACGCAGTCTTCAAGAGTTATGAGACCTTTGGCTGACACATCTGCAGGTTCAACTTCCTCGGTCAAGTCGCCGTCACCACTGGTATCACCTTCGGTCTCGCTGGCCTCATCTCAACTACCGCAACAGTAAAGTCGAGCTATGAGCCAACGGCTGGAAAGACGATTGGAATACATGCTGCACTTCTCATCTCCCACGGAACTATCAACACTTTCGGTGTGCATATCCTCCGATATCTTAACAACACCTCCATTCTCCTCCATTCAGTTGGAGTGACCGCTCTTGCAATTGCCATGCTCGCAAAAGCACCAACTCACCAGAGCGCCAAGGAAGTCTTTGCAACATTCTACGATGGAACGGGCGACCCAGGCTGGAGTGTTCGTGCCTCCCCGGCCTACGTTGCCTGCATTGGTATTCTCATGAGTCAATACACAATCACTGGCTTCGATGCTTCTGCTCATCTCTCCGAGGAAACTAGAAATGCCTCTTGGAGTGCTCCCCTTGGAGTCATCATGAGTGTAGGCTGCTCAGCCCTCTTCGGATTCTTCGTATTGCTGTCCTTCCTTTTCAGCATGCAGAACTTCCAGGATACTGTCAACAGTGACTATGCGCAGCCAGTCCTGCAGATTTTGGTAGACATCTTCGGTGATGACGGAGCTATCGTACTCATGTGTCTGATCATGATCTGCGTCTGGCATTGCGGCTTGTTCTCCATGACCTCCAACAGCCGCATGATGTTCGGATTTGCCAGAGATCGTGGTATCCCCCATTTCTTTCACAAAGTCGATGCGAAGTTCCAGAGCCCCATCCGAACAGGTATTTCCACCCCCCTCATCACAATAGCCCCAATCTAACAAGCACAAGTCTGGCTCGCAGCCTTCCTCTCCTTCTGCCTCGCCCTCCCCTCTCTCGGCTCCTCCGTCGCCTTCTCAGCCGCCACCTCCATCGCCACCATCGGCCTGTACATCTCATACGGCATCCCAATCCTCATCGGCGTGCTCTACCCCCACAACTTCGTCAAAGGCCCTTTCAACCTCCGCTGGGCCTCCCGCCCCATCGGCATCATCGGCTGCCTCTGGATCGGCTTCATAACCGTCGTCTTCTGCCTGCCCGAAGCCAACCCGGTCACATCGCAGACCCTCAACTACACCGTCGTCGCCGTCGGCATCATCTTGGTCTTTGCGCTCGGCAGCTGGGTCACCTGGGCCCATAGGTGGTTCGTCGGCCCCATCAAGGAAATCGAGGCGGAGAGACAGGGTATTGATATCTCCGAGCCTGGTGCTTATGAGAAGGCCGTTGCTGAGGGGAAGGTCAAGGGCATTTCGTCGGACGATAAGACGGTGCTTTAATTGTGGATTTTGTATAGATTAGTTTTTTATAGAGAAAAGTCTTAATGTTCGAGCTAGAAACTTGCTACTTGATTGTGCTCTGCTGAACTCTGTTTGGCTTCTGAAATATCTGGGTGAAGCTATGTTGAGTGGATTCGTTGGATGTTTCTTGAGAGTGAGTCATGCTGAGTTTATCTTGTTACTCTTTTTGGATGTGCTTCTTGATGAGAGACGGACTTAATCCTCCGGTAGAATGGTATGTCCGTCTATGTACGCACATCAAATCATCATAACAAAGCATTCAGCCGCTGGGCCAACGTTGTTGTCAGAAGGACTTGGTGATGTGCAGGCAGGGCTTGAAGCGATTCGTTTCATGTCAATGCAAGTCATAGGCTGAATCGGCACAAACTGCATGACTCACGTAAATCACCATTGAGGAGTCACAGATGTTGGAGGCGTTCTCAATGATAAGACGCGTAGTCGTGTCTTACTCACGGTTGTGGGTTTAGTTTACTGATGATGACTAGTAAGGAGCTCCCAAGCTCTCAAGCTGTCCGAGTATCGTAGCCAACCATATGTAGCTTTGTAGGTAGGTATGTACATATATACACATATCTTGGGTATTTTGTTGTTCCTGGTGCCTCGGTACTACAAGTAGCCAGGTACAATAGTCAGTTTCCCCACTGCGAAACAAGCCTTCCTAACAATGCTAGCTCGGTTGATTATGTAATGATGCAAATTCCATGCAATTTTGCCTTTTCTGCCGGGAATCGCCCATGGAATTAGCATGGAAAGTCGAGCAGAAACACCAGGAATCTTTACGCTATGGCACTGCACGGTACTTGGCCATAGTTTGACTTTTTGACATTTCAAAATCGAGTACTCATGCCCCGCCATGTTGCATTGCTTTATGGGGTGATCCGCTTCAACGGAGACTTGTTCCTCCATGCAAGTGTCGGTGCTGCTGTACAGACTGCTCGAACTTTCCAACCAAATCCCCATTTGATCCCGTTTAAACCACCTCATCTCCTGATTTATAAAGAAGAGAGACACCGTGTACTCGGAGGGTTTCCCACACTATACTCATAGGGGCACCTCTTGTTGGCCAAAGCTATGCAGTTGTACACGCATCTCCACAGCGATGTGGGGTTCCATGCTTTTGCTTAACAATCAGATCTGAAAATCCACACTTACTATCACTGACGTCTGCACCTAGCTTAAATCCGAAGAGACCCTTTTGGTACTTATACTCCGATACTGCCTTTTTTTTCAATTTCGCATTCTCTTCCCAATACCTCCATTGAATTCACTTTATACCCGAATATCATAGTAAAGAAAATTCATATCACAATGTCTGTTAGATACCAATCCGAGAGCGCCGATGCCTCCAAGCTCGGAGAGCCAATTCCATTTTCCTTCTCCGGTAGAAGTGCCCCAAACAGATTTTTGAAGGGTGCCATGACCGAGCGTCTTTCTTCCTGGGATCCAGTCAACCTGAAGGCTCGCGGTATCCCATCCAAGAACCTCGTCAACGTCTACAAGAGATGGGGTGAGGGTGCTATTGGTCTCATCTTGACTGGAAATGTCTTGATCGAGTACGACCACCTGGAGGCCATGGGTAACCCAATCGTCCCTCGAGAAGCTGGCTTTGAGGGCGAAAGATTCGAGAGATTCAAGGAGATGGCCACTGCTGGAAAGGCCCACGGTTGCTTGATGGTTGCCCAGGTTTCTCACCCAGGTCGTCAGGTCGACAGCAGAATCCAGAAGCATCCTATCTCTGCCTCTGATATTCAGCTTGAGGGTAAGTCTTAATCGCCACCAATTTTTTTCCTTTCAAAAAAAAAAACGACTTCTTTTATATATGCATGGATGCTAACTATCTTGCAGGTAATGTTATGGGCATGACCTTCGAAAAGCCACGTGCCGCCACACAGGAAGATATTGACGGCCTTGTCGACAAGTTTGCCCATGCTGCTGAGTACCTCGAGAAGGCTGGTTACGACGGAGTTGAGCTCCACAGTGCTCACGGTTACCTCCTCGCTCAATTCCTTTCCCAGACCACCAACAAGCGAACCGACAAGTACGGAGGCTCCCTCGAGAACAGGTTCAGAATTATCCAGGAAATTGCTGCTGAGATCAAGAAGCGTACCTCTCCATCTTTCATCCTCGGTATCAAGATCAACTCCGTTGAGTTCCAGGAAGGTGGTTTCACCCCAGAGGAAGCTACAGGACTCTGCCAGCTCCTTGAGGCTTCCGAGTTCGATTTCGTTGAGCTTTCCGGTGGAACCTACGAGTCTCTTGCTTTCTCCCACAAGCGCGAGTCTACTAAGAAGCGTGAGAGCTTCTTCCTCGACTTCGCTGAGGAAATTGTCAAGCCATTGACCAAGACCAAGACCTACGTTACTGGCGGTTTCAAGACCGTTGGTGCTATGGTCAATGCTCTTAATACCGTAGATGGTGTTGGTCTTGGACGTCCTCTTTGCCAGGAGCCATTCTTGTGCAAGGACATTCTTGAGGGCAAGGTGACTGGTGCTATCAAGATGGCCATTGACGACAACGACTTCGGTATCAGCGTCGCCGCAGCCGGTGCTCAGATCACTCAGATCGGCAAGGACCACCAGCCAATTGACCTTTCCGTGAAGGAGAACGTTGAATCATTTGTGAAGGACTTGGAGGCTTGGGCTGCCAAAATGGGCGCCGACAAGGAGTACAAGGAGTATGGGTTCGCCGATATTTCTGCCCAGGCCGTTCCATATCTCTCCTAGAGTTCTGAACAACGCTTCATGGATGATGAAATTCTGGAGAGATTTGATTTTATTTGATTTAGCGTTTAGATCAATCTAGATTCTTCAACATGACAAAGTTGAAATAGAGTACACTTTTGTATGTGAAAAACCAATTGTGATGATACCCCAAACAACCAGGGAAGACGATTGATCTTCGAACTAAAGGCTCATATCTGGTTAAATGCAAAATATACCCAACCTTATATTCCTGCTAAAGGTTATATTAATTACAAATCCGAAAACGGCATATATTATTCTCCATAGCACCGAGAGATCTCCGAGCACGTGATACGCATAATGTCGGAGAAACCTGAGGATGCCGACGGATTAGATCATTCTTCGCAATGCTGACAGAATCCGTGTCATGCCAATGCGCGCTGATTTGTGAGGAGCGACACTCGGAATATATTCCACCTGCCCGTACCACCCGCTCTCCTCACAAGAAATCCCCCACCTATACCAATTTCAACATTTTTTCTGTATATATGTAATAGTACGCTTTCTCAATCTTTCATATAGTTGTTTCGCAAAAATGCCCGACTTCCAAGATACCAAAGATGAACAAACTCCTCAATTACCGCCTCACCACTCTCCACGTCCAGTCCCGGTCTCGCGGACCTTCTCCGAATTCGACCTGAATAATGGACATTTATCAGCAATTCCCAATAACCTCCAGCAGATTTCTACCCCCGATGAACAACTGCCTGGACTTGTGAGTCCTGCATTCACACCTCCAAGTACTCCAGGAGCAGGAACACCAGCTTTACACAGCGAACCACGAGGCGTACCTGTTGACAGCAGCACCAGCGATGGCGGATGTGGCTCGAGGAAGCCCAAACTGCTCGAGAAATTACCAGAAGTCAATTGCGTGGTGCGCGCACGAATCCCCACCACTACTGGTGCTGAAATGTTCCTTCATCTCTATACGAACAATATCGACAAGAAAGAACATCTCGCTATTGTCTTTGGAAATACGATTCGTAGCCAGAGTTTGGATGCCGTGAGGGAGGGAGAGACAGAAATGGACAGGCTGATCAGAGGTGCTTATACGGGCAGATTATATCCTGGACGCACTGCGAGTCAGATGCCAGCTGCTTCGTCCAACGCTGCGACTGGTGGTGATCCACCACTGGTTAGAATTCATTCCGAATGTTACACAGGTGAGACAGTTTGGAGTGCCCGCTGCGATTGCGGAGAGCAATTAGATGAGGCAGCTAGGCTTATGTCTTTACCCGGATCGAAAGGTGGAGTCATTGTTTATCTACGACAAGAAGGAAGAGGAATTGGACTTGGAGAGAAATTGAAGGCATATAATCTTCAGGATTTAGGGAAGGACACTGTGGAAGCCAATCTTTTGCTTAGACATCCGGCAGATGCCAGAAGTTATGGTCTTGCGACTGCGATTTTGTGCGATTTAGGACAGCACGAGGTTAGATTGTTGACCAACAACCCTGATAAAATCCGAGCTGTGGAGGGACCAGAAAGAGAAGTAAAAGTTACAGAGAGAGTTGCTATGATACCATTGGCTTGGAGAGGAAAGGGTGGCATTCGCAGTGATGAGGTCGGGGGTTATTTGAAAACAAAGGTATGTAACGATATTACAAGAGAATTTGGGATTATATTGACTCCAACTAGATTGAGAAAATGGGCCACATGTTGCAGATGGGAGAACTTGCTTGAAAGTTTCTGAAGGCAGTTTGATAAACCTGTAACGCTCAGGGACGAGTAAGAGCACGAATCGCGATGGTAGAAATCCTGATCGAGCGGCAAGATATATTACCGAAGCCTTAATCTGCCCAGATTGAGGAGTCCGAAGGCTCTTCGCATTGTTACCACAGGGCGTGATATGCGCACCAGTTCAAGAGCGTGCATTCCGAAACCCACGAGATGCATCTTATTGTGCATAAGCTTCGGACCGTGCCCGGAGAAGGCGGACAAATGCATCAATGCATCATCGACTGGTTCATTAGCTTAGAAGGCATAAAGAGACAGTGATGTCCATATCAAAAGTTACAAATGGAAAGGGATTCTACCTTGTGTATAAACGTAATACCATGCTCTATATGCGCGAATTGGGATACCCTGCGCTACATCTATGTAGTAACGACTGGAATTCAGACGGCATCTGTGGTGTGTGACCTTCAGACATTCGTGGTGGCATTACAGGGTCTGACCTTTGGTTGATCGTCACTCTGAAACATCTGTAAGTCACATTCCGTCAATTTCACATTATGCATTTTGTCAGATCACCGTAGGGATCATTTGGACTTCAATGCTTTATTTTTGATAAACCTTCATTGATTGCTTTGAAGTGGGTGGTGGCTAGAGGACCGACTATCCTCATTCCATTTTGCCCTTTCTCTTGAGTAGGCACATGGCTGGCTTCATTTTCATTGCACAGCATATGGGTTTATTCTATCAATATTGTTCTTTTCTCAGTATGCTCCGCTGGCCGTGATGCATATATGAGTTTATCGTTCTTGTTTTATACCTAATCTACAAAAAACCACGTTTGGGAAAGACGGGCGGGCTGGCATTTTGTCACAAAGTGTTATATTTGCAGAGCAGAAAACACCAAGACCGAAGCAGGCTTTAAGCAAACAAACATTGATAAATGAGGGCAAGAATAAGTCTGGGGACCACAGGTCAACTGTTATTTCTACTGCTGGTCTACAACAATGTAGCATCGGCGACCCATGATGTGGGCCTCATCGCAGCCTTGGCCATAGACACGGCGTTTACTCGAACAACTTCCTCGCCACTCATAACTGGCGCCCCTCATTACCAGGAAGACACTATATTCCGCCGCCAGAACCTAGATTGCGATTCGTCTGTATCTGCCGCATCGTCCGCCGCATCAAGAAGCGCTTCTGCGGCTATTCAGCAAGCAACATTGTCCGCTCAACAGTCCATAGACGCTGCGTCCCGTTCTATCACGCAGGCTCAACAGTCCGCAGCTCAATCAGCCTCTCAAGCGATCCAACAAGCCCAACAAAGCGCAAGCCAGGCCAGTCAATCTGCAGCTCAAGCCGTGAACTCAGCAAACTCAGTGGTATCCAGTGTGCAGAGCTCTGCATCTCAAGCAATTGCATCCGCTACATCTGCTCAGCACGCCGCACAGCAAAGTGCGAGCAGCGCTGTGTTACAGGCTGGAGCTGCCGTGGCCGCTGCTACCGGTAGCGCTGCTGCTGCTGGATCGTCGTTCTTGATTGCTGCGGCTAAGGCAACCCAGGGTGCTCAAGAAAGTGCGAGTGCTGCGAATGCTGCTGCTCAGTCTCAGATTGCGGCTGCTGGTCAGCAAGTTACTGCTAGCCAAGTAGCCGCTGTCACTGCTACACAAGCTGCTGTGGCTATCGTTGGCTCAGTGATAGCCTCTTCTTTGCTGTCTATTCTCATCTACTTCCTCATTGCTAGGCATCGACAACGGGCTGCGGAGAAGCGATCTAGAGGCACGAGCGAATATCAATATGATGATTCACGGAAGCCACCTCCTCCTGAGAAGGCTCCTGCTATGGTGACAGAGCA
Source organism: Allantophomopsis cytisporea (assembly GCA_024752435.1). Classification (NCBI taxonomy): domain Eukaryota; kingdom Fungi; phylum Ascomycota; class Leotiomycetes; order Phacidiales; family Phacidiaceae; genus Allantophomopsis; species Allantophomopsis cytisporea. Next base: position 1,338,295 of record CP103024.1, read on the forward strand.
GGGAAAGACTCCTGAGACACAAAAGAAAATATCAGTGCCCCAGGCCCAGACACAAGCCCTCCAAGCACCCGTGGAGAGGTATTCACTGTTTCCCATCCCGGAACCCCCGAAGGAGCCACCGAGAGCATCGGTGCTGAAGCGAACCTCTTTATTTTGGAATTCCAGAAAGCCTCCTCCAGCGCCCACATTAGGGAGTTGGCTCAGGACCCAGGAAGTTAGTCCTTTCAATGTTGGTGGCTTAGATCTCAGTCGGAATGACAGTGTCAAGAGTATAATAAGGAAACCAGTTTCCTCCGAAAAGGCTTCAGTCGTGAACGCGGATGACGGCGAGGCAAATCCCACAGATATGAACGGAGATGGGCGAGAGTCTGGAAGATTGAAGGGGATGGAGAATTTTAGATGGACAAATGAAAGCGTACATTCTCGCGAGGAGGTGAAGGCTTTCAAATCTCCTCAGGAGGCAAGCTCTGCTGCAACGACCAATTTTTCGCAAGCTACCACCAATGTTGCCGCTCCTATTCCTATCTTGCCTCGGCCTGGAACAGCTGAGTGGATGAAAGTACAATCTGTACATAGCTCTTCATCATCATCCATTGACGGGCAAGTTGGGATTGCGGGTACTTTTGGTAAGGCTACTATAACAGGACTCCCACGAAATCCTAAAATGGGTTTGCCAAATCGACCTGGCCCATCGGAATCAAAAGGCTTCTTTGGCAGGTATGATAAGGAGATTCAAGGTACTTATGAGGAGAGGCTTGGATTGAGGAGTGCAGAGATGAAACGAAATAGTAATTTGAACCGAGAAGGGGGTCCAAGTAGGAGAACTGGGACCCCAGGGAAAGCTATTTAGATAATATGGATGTGGTATCAAGAGAGATATAATCGTCTCGCCAATGAATTAATTTTTCTTCTTCTCATCTGTTAAAACCATGTCTCAGGTCCTTTTTTTGGGGTTGATATTTTGTCAAAAATAAGTACACGTGCCCTATGGCTCAATTGAATCGCCTACTTTGATGATTTTGTCTTCTGAATAAAATTTATGCTAATTATCACTACAAATAATCACACCTAATTCATAACAACGAACTGGAAAAGCTTAAACCAAAATTTCGTAGAAGCACCGTCCTAACTAAGCAAAGCCCCGGCTCAAAAAAAAAAAAAAAAAAAAAAAAAAAAAAAAAACTGGTATAGGGAACTGTTCCAGTGAGAAAATAGTATTTAAAGTCACAATTCAACTTTGTATGCTTTCCACTAAATTATCCACCACAGAATATTAGGGATCAAATGGAACGATACATGTGGTCAAGCCTAAGAAAACGGTCTTGGCCTCCGCTTAAGTGATTTAATTCTGGGGAGCTGTGGTTACTTATTGAACCATATGAGATGGCAAAGCCATGACGGTTATGACCAATACGAACCATTTCACTTACTCCTTATGATTTGGCTGTTACTTCTTTCAAGAAGCTTCTCCTCGAGTTTATCAAAGAAATTTGATTTCCGTTATAGTCCAGGTGCTTTCATATTTGAACAGAACACTTGCATTAAACTCGCTTAAGGTTGACTTCGAGCATTTGAAATTCATATGAGCTCTTCCTTCGGAAACCCTTCGATCTCGATGATGATTATGATGTGCTAAAGCTTCTTCTGTAGTCTAAGAAATACTACACATCCACACCCAATGAAACTCGATTAGACGAGGTATAGAACTACCACCGTCAACATTCCGAATCAATCAAATATACTGGGTAGTTGAAATCAAGCCCCTCATGGGCGTATCCGGTAGCAAGCACATACCGAGGTTGGTTGATAGTCTCTTACCGTCGCTGAGAAATATGTACTGATGTGCTTCAAGAGATATGCCGAAGGCCTCGCTCGAATCCATTCCGAGAATGCCTATGATCGAAGATGTCAAGGTCGTCAGACTCCAAGAACCAAATCCTAATAAGCTCTTACCCCCTGACTCGTGTTTCGGTCAATATCTTGGCCCGAAATCCGAATTACTAAGAGATGGACTACCCGGTCGTAACCTTCATTTATAATATATGATAAATCAATACGATATGGATGACAAAGGGTACTAATAATAATACTCAGCCAATAACAATAAAAGTATATCGTGCTCGTATAGACACAGCCAGTCATCGATATGCTTGGTGTGCCACTATATAGCAATAACACAGACTGGTGGGGTATAATGGGATTATCCGGCCGGCGAACAGGCTATTCCCAGACTTGCCGAAGCTGGCCACGAAAGAAATTGGATACAAGAACCAGGATATAACACACATGCAAAACTTCATCACTTTGGCTGAGAATTAAATTTCCGATTTGCTTAGAAACGAAATTGAATTACAAACGATCTCGGGTCATGCGCATGATCAAGGACACCATGTCAGCACCATCCCAACGCACTCCGCATCCCAGCTACAAAAATCTTAAATTTAACCTTAGCAACTCAAATGGACGAGAAGACGCTCAAACTGCTGCGGGCCTTGCCATTGGAGTCGACCAACAAGTTATCAGCACAGCTGGAGCCCAAGGCTGCGTTGTCGATCCACGCTGGCTCCCAGTAGAAGAGGCCAGACCCCCCGGAAACGGCAGACACAACCTTGGCTACATCCTCCACAAACGTCGTCTGACCTGCTGCGGAGTATGGAATGCTTGAGACATCGCTAGGGAAGCTGTAAGCCGGGCTTGGGCAGTTAGCTGGCCAGTTAGTCTCGGCGACAATGAGATCCTTGCCCCATCCGCTGGCCAAGTCCGTCAAACTGCTCTTCAAGCTGGAAAGGGTAGCAGATGATGAGTAAAATGGGTAGTAGGATACGCCCATAATATCGAAGTCGTCAGTAGTCAGGGTTCCTTCACTCAAAACGGTAGTGTAGAAGTAGTTCTGCTCGTCCCAATCCCACCCATTATCCAAATGAATCATGATCTTTGGTTGTGTAGAGAGAGTGGAGTCTTTAATACCGGCAGAAGCTGAGTGGAGAAGACGAGCAATATTGGAATAAGAAGAGGTGCCACCCAGTGGCCAGAGCAGACCGGCGCGAATCTCATTACCAATGGAAACTATTGAGAGGGGAAGACCAGCACTCTCAAAGGCATCGCTCACTTCGAGGGTGTAGTTGTACAACTGCCAAGCAAGGGTGTCGATATCGCTGCTGTCCCATCCTGACGGGGTAGTCTATTCTGTCAGCTTTTTATGGGCAACGCTGCAAGGGCTTCAATCAATTTACCTGATGAGATGGATCGGCCCAAGTGTCACTGAAGTGCATATCAAGATACACGTCCAGCCCAGCGGCCTTCGCACGCTTTGCAAGTGCGAGGTTGTAATCGAGATCATAGCTTCCGTCGGATGGATTCACCCAAAGACGTTGTCGGACGGTATTAACACCATTGTCTGCCAGCAGAGTTTCAAGAGATGTCGTCAATCCACTGGAAGACTTGTAGCTTTTGCCAGCATCCTCTTCGATGGTCACGGATGACCAGTCGACACCTTTGTAAGTAAGAGAGGCCGAAGCCGTGGAGAAAAGAGCAAAAAGAGCGTGAGAAAGCAACATAATGAAGGACTTCGGTTTGTATGTACAGATGAAGTCGAACCGATAGGGAAGAAGATCTCTTTATCAGAACCTACATTCTCATGAAATCATACAGTGGAAAGATGCTTCGGTTGGACGTCCACGAATCCTTTGTCTGACAAGCAATCTAAATGAAAAATTGCGGAGTAAGAAACGAAATCATGGATGAAAATGCTAGGAGCGACCCAAAGTTAGGTTGATGTAGCTTGACTTCAGACGAAAAGGTGACTGAGCAAAGGACGAACGGTTTGCGCCATGTAACGCTCTGACCTGGCTATACGCAGGTCACGCTCAACAGGCACGCTGCCAAGATGTATCCGAGTATCAGGATACAAGAGAGCCGATTGAAGCGGTTTGTCGGCGGCCCATATTTATTGACTTAAGCGCGTTTCAATTGGTGATGTTTTAAATTGGAACGAGAAGCCATGAGGCATGGATATGTGTGAAACTAATTGAGAGAGCTAGTCATCCCGTCAGCCGTCACATCAACATCTAACATGGTAGTCTAATTCAAGGATAAAACTCCGAGGCCCACGCGTTATGTACTCTATCCAGACGAAAGCAATGAGTGTACATAAAGCATAATCGTTCTTTGGCCCCACATCTCGGTTCTGTCATGCTAAATATGTGCGTCCGAGCTAAGACACCCGTACTACTTCGTATTTATTCTTCCATGCTTACATAGTACTTTTATGCTTCAGACGTAATTCTTGCTGGATTGGACAACTCTAACTACCGAAACAACGGTAGACATTGAATAAACTATGTGTTCTACACACCACTTCCCAATTGTGTTACTTGAAAATACACCACCGACGCCATACCCAGTCCATTAATCATCAAAACATATCTTCCACCTATGCCATAGCGGCAACCTGTGCTCTTGCCCCTCTCTTCTTCATACCCGGTCTTGCCAACGTGTATTTTGCAAAGGCGCGTGCCAAAGCCTTCTTGCAGCTGACCTTCTGACTACCGACGAACGAGTCAACGGTGACAGCAATTGCACGATCAATGTCCTGAGAAGAGCAGTACTCGGACAGACGCATCTTGCAGAAAGCCTCGCTGATACGCATGATAGCTTCCAAGTGACGCACCTGATATTATTAGCCTCGAAATGTTGGGTGTGGAGAAATCAGAACTTACAGTAATCGGGTACGCACCCGTTGCTAAAGATTCCCTTCTCATGTCCGCAAAAAGTCTAGCTACCTTGTCCTGATCGATCTGGTAAAGCTTTGGGCGGCACTTCTCACGAGCATAGAGAATGTATTTACGTAATAGCTCTTGCGGGATTTCACCTTCTTGCTTGGGCTCACCTCCGTTCACATCTTCACCTCGAATCTCCTCGTTATGTTCAATTTCCATGGCAGTCTGATTCTCATCAATAGCCTGAACAGCTGGGTGAGACCGGCCATGGGATCCCACAACGAAACGAGCAAGTCTCTCATCTTCTGATGGATCCACAGTATCACGGACCACACAGAGGATGTCAAAACGAGACAAGATGGGCTCCGTCAGCTCAACATTCTGAGAGAAAGGGATGGCGGAGTTGTAGCGTCCACCAATTGGGTTAGCCGCCGCTATCACGCCACATCGAGCTTGCAGTGTTGTAACGATACCAGCCTTGGAGATGGAGATAGTCTGTTGCTCCATTGCTTCGTGGATAGAGGTTCGATCTTGATCGTTCATCTTGTCGAACTCATCGATCAAACATGTGCCGCGATCAGCCAACACAAGAGCGCCTCCTTCCAAGGTCCACTCACTTGTAAGGGGGTCCTTGCGAACACTGGCTGTCAGACCAACGGCACTTGCGCCCTGTCCGGTTGCAAATACAGCGCGATGAGCAGTCTTTTCGATATACTTCAGTACTTGTGATTTGGCAGTACCAGGATCACCAAGAAGAAGAACGTTGATATCACCGCGGATGTTGTGCTGACCTCGGCCAACCTTGCTACAACCGCCAAATAGTGACAAAGCAACCGCAGTCTTGATGTCACTATGTCCATAAATACTGGGTGCAATAGAGGCGACTATCTTATCCACGATTTGGGGGTCTCTCGAAAGTGCACGAATTTGATGCTCATCTTCCTCAGTAAGCCTGAATCCAGCGAGCTGATCATGCGACTTGACCACATTGTTGGCCTCGAGAATTGTGGCAAAGACTGGAAATCCGTTGCGATTGTTGAGCTGAGCATCGTAGTTGTTTCGGTATACACCAGTGACTTCGATTTCCTCCCCCGGCTTGGCTTTATCAATGAGATCCCATAGGAGAATAACCTCGCGATGACGTGGGAGACGACCAGCTGGGACAGTGCCAGGGGATTCTTGAAGTGTAAGCTTCTGATAATTGCGGTACACTGTCTTCTCAGAGTTGAGGGTGAATGGACCTCGAGATTGGCAGTTTTGACAGTATGTAATCTTGACTTCCACGTTTGACTCCTGCTGGAATGGACCAAGAGTAGTACCACATTTGGAGCAATCGAATTTAACATATTTCAGTTGTGGGAAGACACCAGTTCGGCGAGTGACAACACCACTAACGCGAACCAGACAGTTGAGATGTGATTGCCGGAGTTGACGGAGGGTGTAATGAACTGGAAGGTCTGTAATTCTAACATGAATCTCGGAGTGGATTCGATTGTAGTCCTGGTAATGGAGAAGTGTGACATCCATGGCAACATCGTCGAAGAGCTTGAGTATTTCTCCTGGGGCATTGGCGAGAAAATACGCAAGAATGGCTTTTGAGGAGGACAGATGGTCGTAGGACACCTCCAAAGACTCTGCATTGACTTCACCGAGAGTTCGGATGAGATTACCATAGACTGAAGCACCATTCTCATCTGTGTACTCTGTGAGGAAAGCCTTGAACTCTCGTTTGATGGTTCTTTGAACTGCTGGCTGTGATACCCAGTCGACTAGGCTTGAGGCTTTCACGTCTTGCAGGGTTTCTAATGATAACTCCTCTTCCATGATATCATCTACCATTTCTTCATCTTGCTCTTCATCATAGTGATGGCGTCTTCGTCGTGGCTGGTTTGTGAGATCCAAGTCGCCATCTTCATCCTCGTCTTGCAAGAACGCTGCAGGCATTCGTCGTTGTCGTGCAAGTTCTCTATCTCTTCTGTTGAGTTGTTGGTCGAGTCTTCGTCTCTGTGCAGGATCAAGCTCATCGTAATCGCCCTCATCGTCGATATCTGCACCTGCATATCGGTCGTTCTCACGAGCTTCGTAATCTCTCTCGAAGTTATCGGCGAAAAGATCAATCCCATCTTCATCTTCAGCCATCTCATCTGCATCATCCAAGTCTGGGATGAGATCATTCTCCGGGTCGAGGTCGTCAATATCATCGTCGTCGCCGTGGTTTGGGATCAATGGTGGGGAAGAAGGCAGTGCGTCCATAGGACTTGATGCGCCCAATCCACTAGTAACATCGTCATCAGGTTCTCTGGAGCGTTTTCTTCGGTTCCCACCGCCCGTTCCACGATTTGCGGAGGACATATTTGGACGTAATGGGGAACTGTATCAGGATTGTTAGATATATGCGCAAAAGAATGTGCAGAACAGTGCAAATTCTTCCCAATCAAAATATTGGATCTTACCTCATGTTATTTCGTCAAGCACTAGAAACAAGTGGACTGAGTTTGTGTCCAAAATGGAAGTTGTGTTTTGCTTATGAAGGAGCGTGAATTTTGTTGTTGATTATTTGAGTGTTAGCAGAATGTTGATGCGCGAAATGAAGTGGAACTGCTCAGCGCGTAGCCTTCATCAAGTCGCGTCGTCTGTGTTTTAAGCGTGTTTATTCGCGTAAAGTGCTCTTCTTTAGGCTTAGCGCCTCCAAGCTATGCGCGACACACCCTAGCAGGCGCATACATTCATTATCATTCGTGCATTGGACCATTTACTGCGTATTAATTCATTCTTTCTCGACTATTGAGCTCTGTGGATCCTTCATCATCGCATCGTCTCATACAATCAACAATCATGGACCCACCACAGCTTCCACAGCATGCTTCTGTGCAAGATGATAATCATGAATCGAGTGATCGCAGGTTGAGCTCTTCTCAATTATCATCAGATTCCCAGACTGCTGCTGAGTACGCTCACAACCAATGACTACCAGTTTCTCTTATCACTAACGAGTACACAACAGGTTTATTAACAACCAACTACAACTTGAAGCAGATGCGCGTGAAGCACTGCCATATGTATGCAGAAGAGCTTCCGTAGTACAACTGTAGCTAACGATATACCAGAGCTTCGATACGTGCACTCGACCTCTTGGTGCTCTTCGACAGATTCTCTTCGCATGCTTGACATGCAATCCAGCCCCATCCGATGATACTAAAGAATATAATCCCGCGGCTGTATGCTACTCGTGCTCCATCTCATGCCACGGCGAACACACTCTTGTGGAGCTTTTCAATAAGCGCAACTTCACATGCGACTGCGGCACGACTCGATATCCTTCATCCTCTCCTTGCAATCTCCGAATCAATCCAGAGACAAACACAAAGGGAGGTGTTCATTCAGAGACACCCGCACCAGACAACAAATATAATCACAACTTCAAGAACCGCTTCTGTGGCTGCGAATGCGACTACGATGCATATAAAGAGAAGGGGACTATGTTTCAGTGTTTGGGATTAGGTACTGCTGAGGATGGTGGATGTGGTGAAGATTGGTGGCATCCAGGATGCGTCGTCGGACTTGGCCCAACATATCAACAGACTAAAAAGAAGAGCATCAAGGAAGACAATGCGACGCACGACAACCAAGGCCTATTAGAATCAGTAGCTGAGGGTGAAGAGTCTATCATCCCCCCTACAAATGGAAACACTGTTCCGACTGGAGTCGTAAACCCAGGCGAACCTATCGCTGAGGAGGAAGCGGATGAGGAGGATATGCCATTACCACCGGGCTTTCCTCAAGAAGATGACTTCGAAGGATTCATCTGTTACAAGTGTGTTGACGCCAATCCTTGGATCAAACGTTACGCCGGTGCAGCTGGATTCCTTCAACCAGTCTTCAGAAGGAGTGCTGCGCCTTCGCCGGAAGTGGATTTGAATGAGAAGGCTGCTGTTGCACAGGTCGAAGATATTGCAGTGGCAACGCCTGACCCTATCGGAGAGTCAAATTTGAAGAAGCGCAAAGCCGAGGAAAATGAAGCGGATGCCCAAGCCAAGCGCCTCAAAGAGGATGCTGACCCCGAGACAGCTGATAACAGCGAAACCAAAGTTCTCAGTAAAGCACCACATGACTGTAAATATGAAAAACTGCCGCCAGCACCAACCGAGATGCTGTCGCTCTTCTTCAAAGTTGATTTCCGCGACCATCTTTGCAGATGTTCAAACTGCTTTCCGCTACTTTCCAAGCACCCACAGCTGCTTGAGGAAGAGGAGTCGTATGAGCCACCAGTTTCTGAAGAAGGTGATGATGAAGGTGGCAGCACAGTGGGTAGCGGTAGTCTGCTAGATCGTGGCGAACGTGCGTTGAGCAACGTTGACCGTGTCCGAGCCATTGAAGGCGTCATGGCATATAATCATCTGAAGGACAAGTTGAAGCCTTTCTTCCAGGAGTTTGCAGAAAGTGGAAAGGCTATCAGTGCTGAGGATATTAAGGCACATTTTGCTAAGTTGCGAGGTGATGAGGAAGCAATCCGGAAAGCTGGCGAGGGTGCCACGAAGGATGGGGACAACAGGAAAGAACAGAGTGGCTATTGATTAGTGCAGATTGGGCGATGTTTTTAGGATCGATGGATATGTCATTGTGGATTGGTGCTAATGGAGTTTGTGGGTTTACGATATCATGACATGGAATCGATTAAGATTGGTTATCTGCCAAAGGGTGAGCAGTTTGGGTCCTAGGTGAATCTGAATACAAAATTGGGAACGCAAACATTTGTATTGGAGTACTGAAATGTTACTGGTGATCATTGAGGTAGAACTATGATTCCGGGCAGAACTAAGCAGAAAATCATCTTAGCGTTCTGATAAGAATTCCAGGCTGGACTCAACTAACCTATAGACTGATCAAAGCATCAAACACTCGATATACTTGAGCTATGGGCATTGGGAATGATATTTTAGAACTTGAGAGCTTGGACACATCTAAAATAACCCTGGACTTTTCTATACTCACTAGATGATACGAAGAATCAGCACTACAAAACTGTAAAAAAGGGGATACGCAATGCTCTCATTCGAAGCAAATATAAAAGATAGTATCTATATAGTTGAATCGCCAGCCATTCAGTTAGGAACAGCCTAAAAGCATACGATGATTAAATCAGGATCTGATCGCCAGAATAGCAATTCTTCCCACATCTTCGTCCCAGCCGAAGCAAAAAGTGAACTTCAACCAGACCATCCGCTGCTCTAGCAATCGCAGATCTCCTGATGGCATGAAAATCAACTCCTCAACAGTTCTTCCCCATAAATCTTCCCAGGCGCGGTCAGACCACAGTAATTTCCCTGGGACGATGGAGCCAGATTCATCGCCAAGAGTGCCAATAACCTTTGGGTTCAACTTGAGCATCAGCGAAGCGGAGCAGTGTTTGCATGTTGATGTGAGTGTGTTCGTGTATACCGGGACACCACAACTGAGTTCATCAGTAATCAGTCTCGAGGCCTTTTGGTGTAAGGGGACTTACCATTCCGTTACCATTAGCATGTTCCTTCTTTGATGGAGAACAAGTGAGACTTCAGTCAGTGTCAAGTTTAGAAAACCTGTGAATCTTTGCCCCGGATTTGATCGAGCCCTAAGAAATACTGAGTAAGTATATACTCGGGGCACATCCTCCAGGGGAAACCATACCAGAGGTCCACATCCTCAATCCTGAACAAAATTCGATTGATACCATAAACAGCAGCATCAAAGTCGAAAACGCCCTCCGGAAAATCTTGCTTCAAGCCATCTCTCTTCCTGGTCTTCTCAACCCACTCCCTCAACCACGTAGCATCCATGAAGTCCGGCTCGACATCGACCATACTCCCGTATGCCAATCCCACACTAGCACCACCCCGGAACTCGACCTTCTCCCCAGGACTAGTAATAAGGAGGATTGTCTTACCGGCCTCCCATAGGCGCGAACTTGACCCTGCATTCCCCCAAAGCTTCAGCACGCATTCAGCCGTGTCATCAAAAATCCCCACCTCATACATCTGTGTCTGCCCGCCCTTCTTCAGTGTGATGTCCTTTCTTCCAGACTTGCTTTTCACGCAGATAAGGATTTTGACATCAGGGACTTCGTTTCCGCCAGCAAGAAAGGACTTGAGATGAATGAGACCGGAGAGGGGTTGTTCGGGGGAGTGATTTAACGGGGTGCGGTACATGCTCTGGAGCTCGTCTTCTGCGTGCAATATCACGTGGCAGGCAGCGTCTCGTCCAGGGAAGATACTACAAGCCGTAAGGACATGTGGGAGTTTGACGTTGTGAGGTGGCGCGCTGGCTGTGGCTATGTGGTTCGTGTAGATGGTGATCAATTGTCCGAGATGGAGTGCATATGGTTGCTGTGAGAAATACAACTTCACCTACGCGTAAACAGTGTTAGTCTCAAGTCATGTTCGTATTGTTTGGTGAAAATGACGCGTACAGATATGACTCCTCCCTCTCCACGGACAAGCATAGAATGCCATCCTCGAGCACTTGCTTCCCGTTTGCTCTTGCCATACACATCTCTCCAGTTGACGACGCGTCCTGAAAAACAAACCTTTCCCAGCCCGCTTGGTAGATCTCCAATAGAGAGTTCGGTGTAGTCTGTGCTGTCGAAGGATACTGAGGTAGGCTTTAGAACAGCTGCAACCTCAGAGGATGTGAAACCATCGCCGGGAGGCGTAATAGGAGGGTTGGTAGTCGAGGAGTCACGTTTATAAAACTGCTGGATTGAAGTGTTCATTCTTACGAAAGAATCATCAAGATATTATGAAGGTGTAGAATGTTGAGTGTTTGAAGATATTTATAATGCAGATCTTCTTTCTGCTGAGTCGATAGGATATGATTGTACCGATTATGCTTTTATGCCTGTATACATCGAGATCGTATGGTTTGGTATCTTGAAACTGATAGACTTCGAATATCTTCCTTGTAGGAGTGTATATACCTGTTGATGAGATTGGGATGTCAACGCATTTTGTGGGCTTTGACGGGTTCTCTGTGAAGAGCTCTTGACAGTAGTTGGTGTCATGACATGTGACATCGAAAAAATAATATGCTTCTCACCAACCACATATAAAATAGGTAGTTCATCTCGCAGCTAGATAAGATAATGACCAGTCTGAACCGGAGTGCAGCTTTGCTCCAAGTTTAATTCTACTTAGCTACATACATCCCCTTCATTAGTTCCTCAATCTTTGTCACCTGTTTAGCCATGAATTATTGTGTAAGTCATGGCCATCCATCGTCATCAAATTTTGTGAATATGTTTGAAGGGAGGTATTTCTTATTGAAAGAAAAAGGCGATCCTATATAAAGACATCTGAAACTCACAACAAAGAAGATAATGTACCAAGTTTGTCTAAGTGCCTTTACTCGAAGGTGGTGTCTATACATTTCAACATCGTAACCTAGGCGACGTTCAACGTAATTATGTTTGAAACCTTGCTTGAAAGGCTTTAGATAGAAAAGAAGGAAACTGTAATATTGAGAATGTAGAAATAAATATTCTCATGCACTCCATCCTACACGAAGTCGTCCGAACTTATAAACATGCTAAGTACTGCCTAGAACCAGATAGGCATGCCCAACAGCCCTATACCCCAGAATGAAAGGGCATTGGGTCTCCGAACGGCGTGGAATGAGGCTATGAGTTTATCAGTACGAGTAGCAAGTGAAGTTCAAGCTCTCTATTTCACGGCGGGCAACATAGACCACCTCAATCTGCATTCCTCAACCAACATCAAAATTGAGTTGTCGATAAGAATGTGCGACATTGAGGGGCAACTTGACCGCTTAAGCTGGAAGAGGAAATCCCAGCTGCTTGGTTGACTTCGCTGGCTCGCTGCTTGCTTGCTATTCATGTCATCCAATCATGTCCAGGACAGTGCGTCTGTGTTGTTGAGTCGCGCTGGACTTTCCATCCATCGCTGTCCCTGTAGCAGTGCAGGATGAAGGTTGCTACCGCTGTGATGGAGATAAAATTAGTCATGAGGTAGTAAGTACTATGTACACATATATCAACATGGTCATGCAGGTTGAAGTAAAGTGAATATTTACGTAGGCCAGGAGTTTCATCTTATCACCCAGTAATCAATTGAAGGACTATCGGCTGTGCGGCTCCGGCAAGGACAACTCATGTGTTGTGTTGCTGCAAATAAAGATATTCATACAGGATGCAAATCGGGTCAGCAGATGCGTTTGTGGCGCAGATTTAGTTGTTTTGTAGTCGTGATGGTGGTGATGATGGTGGTGGTAGTGGTGGTTGTTGATGAGGATGAACGAACAAGGCTGTGCTGTTCGCACTGCAGCCGCCAGTACACCTCACAGCGTCGTCACAGCCCAGTTGTGAACATCACAATCTATCGATACCATCCCCTCTGCCAGACAACCTTGGTAAGGCAGAGCGTGCCAGCACGTACTCAGTCTTCAAGTAAGGCAAGTGTGACTTTACAGCATGGGGTAGTGGAGTAGAGGAAAGTAGAATATCGAGAGTCCTGCGTGGACTTCGGCATAACGTCTGCGGACAGGCTCGAAATGAAAGCAATGATTATCACTACATCGGATTCACCAATGGTGCACACCGTACATACTGCCGAATCTGTCTCTCTTCTCCATTCCTCCGCTTTTTTGCGGTACTACGGCTGCATACTTGTCTGGAGCTCTCTCCGCTGTCAATGTCAGTCAACGGATAGCGCGACTGTTTGATGAGGCACACGATGAAAGATAGGAAATAGCATCTAGCCTCAGCCTCTGACTTGACAAAGAAGGGAGCGCGAAGTATTGAAGTTACTATACCGAAGCCAATGCGTTGGTGGTTGATGATGAGAGGCCGAGGGATTCTTCTCGAGGCCTGAAATGGGAAATTATGCTTCGCTATAAATGGACAAGATGAACGGCGTGGTAGAAGCGGTACCTGGTTAAAAGGCACGAGGGATGATAGTCAGGGGGGAAGCTTGGGGGTGGTTGGTGCTTCCTGGAGTGGTTCATGGCGCGTCCTGGTTTTTGTTCCTGGCTTTTCAGGCCAGTACATACATATATAGGTAGGTGCCTGAGGTAAGTAATATACCTCGACTTGGTTTGTGCGTCGAATCCAACTACTTCGGGACCGTCAATAACCTTGACCTAATTCCGGCCTCGGAAGTTGCTGCATCTGTAGAATCCTAGATGTGAACTAGAAGATGAATAAGGTGTGTAAGTGTAGAATAGTTCATGACATTATTGTTGCTTTCCCTTGAGGCTTTGGCACCTGGCGCGGGTGGCTTTTCTACCCCCATCCCTTTCTTTTTGCTAAGGCGCCAGATGGCCAGATGGCTGAAGACGTGAAAGGCAATTGGTTCGTGAACATTAGTTAGAGGATGTTTCATCGGTTCACCAAATTCACACTCCAACACAAGTGCTCTGCTTCATTAACCGTGTGGGCGAGGTAGCATCTCTCGTGAGGTCTCATTATTTCAAATCTCCTCTGGTGCATCGTAATGCCATTTTCTGCCGGGCGGGGCGCTTGAAAAGCTCGCTGTGATGGGATAAGCACCTGGTTTGAATCATTATCGCGATATTAGCAGCAACAGTGCGAGAGATATAATTTTGGTGGTGGTACGTACTACTTTGATGTGCGAGTACAGGATTAACGCGGGCTTGTCTACCCTTAAAGTGTGAGGTAAAAGTGTAAAATAATACCTCATGCCCCACAGTTGTCTTCTTGTAGAACATCTGCCGGTGCCAGCCATAGGGCAGAGAACCATCAATGATGAACAGGCGGAAAAGGCAATGGTAGGCAGTGGCAAATTGGAATCCTAATAAAAACCCCATTTTACCAAAGTGTGATTGCAGGGTACGCGGTGTATGTATGATAAGGAGATGTGAATGGAAGATGGCATTCGAAGATTTGACGAGCAGTTGCTCATCGATGCATGCATGATTCCTGATCAACAGAAGCATCGGGTAAGATTCCTTAGATGTTGAGTTACTGGTGATCTTTGGAACTGCTGTAGTGATAGTGATGAGAGAATTGACGTTGATTAACGTAGCTACGAATTGGTGATTATCGTAAAGGTTCGGAGTAACTTGTATGAAGGTCAGGTCAGTACAGAAACATTCTCGTCGAGTAGGACAATTGATGAGACAAGATAGACTCGACTTGAACTGACCGACGATTGAGCGTCCCTAGACTCTGAAAGCGGCCCCCATCGAGCGCCCCATCATTAACATAAAACACATAATCTCTGGGCGGCTTCATGGATTATCATCAAGGGTGTTTGTCGATATTCAAGGTTGCTCTTTACCTTCCTCTCCATCGGGCATTCTCATCGGCGATTCTTCATGCTATTCTCATGATTGAAGCACGATCATGTTGCAATGCAGCATGTGGTTGACACGAAGTCGAGATGACGCAGCAATGCAATGCTACAGCTGTATGTAAAAGGTTCTTCTCGTGTTCCATTCCAAGGCCTATTCGGATTCCTCATACCTCGAGGCTTTTCTTTTTTGGAAATGTATTGCGCAATGTGCAGATCTCCATGAGGCGTCTTTTGTTTGTTTGCAGCGCGCATGGTGCGTGAGCTTCAGCATCTGTCATTGGTCCACGCGTATTGCTGATCCTTTCCAGTTGCTAGGCTTGAAACACATATCTACTTGTGTATATGCACATAATTACATAGGTTCTGTGTGAGTGCACGCGTGAACGAGTGAGCGAGTGAATAATGAGTGCGTGTCGTACGTATCTGAGTCTCCGTGGGTGGTGGTAGTCCAAAAGACTTTTGATTACTTCGTAACGCCTGAATGCACCAGCGAACGTGTGACACCTCGTGCTTCTTCCGCCCTTTGATACCAAAAATATCGGTGGGTGGCACTCCAACACGACACTGGCAATTGAGCCATCACTAGCTAATGTAGCTATCGACGGGTGGTAAATGATACATACATACAGTAGCCAGGCGCGCTCATCATTTTAAGATTATGAAAGGATTCTGAAATTGAATGGTCTCCGTTGACAATGAACAATTGTCGGCATCGTTGCTGGCAAGGACAGCAAAAAGGAACAGCATGAGAGTGAAGGTCGATGGATCGGCAATTATCATCATCCATTGTGTAAAGGATATGATTGTTTGGTTGTACGCTGTTGTTCCTCGTCCTATCGTGCGTGCCTGGCGTGAATGCCGTCTTCCACGTTTGCATGTAGGTACCCAGGTATCGATCCAGGACAAGGGCAGTTGATTGACCGACCCTGTTGTGCCCGTCAGCACAAGTGAGAAAGAAAGCGGCAGACCCTTCACTGCAGACCCCTTGCAACCCTTTTCCACTGGACACCCTCTGATACTTTCCTTCATTCTCCCAATTCAATTATCATTATCATCAGTCGACTAAGGTATTGTACTATCTCGACATGATTCAACTACTCATTACCAACTACTTCCAGCCCTTTCAACTACTCCAGCTACTTCAAGACAAGACCATTATTTGACAAGAGCGGCATGAAGAGGCCAATGAATATTGTCCATGCAGTGCTCCTTTGAACCTAGATCGTCCCCTTGATCTCCTCTTATTTCCTTATCCACTCCCAAGTCCGCACAGGCCAAATTATACTCAGTGAGGCCCAAGCATCCACCAATTCTCCTCTCTCATTTACAGGCTTGCTTGCATGGGGGGTGGAAGAAGGGCACACGAACAGGCACGATTGTACTAAAATGTACTAAATTCTACCACGACCTCACGACAGTTTATCATAGATATTGTCAACAGCACCGCCCCCCCCCGACACCCACTGCATACCAATAACAAGAATGATAACAACCATAATGATGAGTGATTAAGAAACAATAAACAATAAACAATGAAGAAGAAAGACGAAAGACGAAAGAAGAAAGAAGAACGAAGAACGAAGAACGAAGAACGAAGAACGAAGAACGAAGAACGAAGAAAGATGGTAATTACTTATAATTTCCATTTCCATTTCCATTCACCGGTCTACGACGGCTCTATGTCTGTGTATTCCTCACTTGATTTCACCAACCCAATCGTTAGCCTCGATTTACTCTCCTAGTAAGGTAGGTAGGTCAAGTCACCAAGTGGAAGAAGCGTAAGGAAGAGGTAATGTAGGTAATGTATTCTTACCTACTCTACTCGTGCTGCTATGCTACTCATCCATACTACTCAGGGCCATACTGTCTGTAACATCCATACATACATACTAGTACTACTATCCTCTCCACCCTCCCCCAACCCTGTCTCCACCCCCATCTACAGGGATGTATTCGCCAGTCACAGGGATTTAGTAGGTCCGCACAGAAGCCTTTCCGACACTTTCCACACACTTTATGGCTCCTTGAGCGCCCTTGACCCAAATCTACCAACCACCACAACCGCACCACCACCGTCATAAACAGATTCTCTCAACAGTAGTTCCATAGTAGTACAAACCTCTAGACCTCCCCCAAAACCTTCTCGAACATCTTCAATACACCATCCTCTTTCCCTTACACAATCTCGAAACTTCAAACGGGACTCCCAGAGAGAACAGAGAGAGAACAGAGAGAGAGAAGAGAAGAGAAGAGCAGGAGAGATACGAGAGAGAAAAGAACCGAGAAGAGAGCAGAGCAGAGCAGAGCAGAGCAGAGCAGAGCAGAGCAGAGCAAAAGAGATCCAAAAGGCCACCAACCGAAATTCACTCCCCACAGAAAAGGCTATCCACAGACTCAGGAGATCTCTCTTATCGACCACTGTCCTTACAACCCAACAGCATATTTGTTTAACACTGCATACCAAAGCGCAAGACTTCAATCCTTACTCCATTGTTCTAACGTTGTATTTTACCTTACTTTTTTCAACCTATCCAGCATTGTTTCCTGCTGTCATAGAAGAAAGAAAGAAAAAAAGATCTTACCATCGCTCCAGTCAGCGATCAGATCTCACCCGAAACGCTCCAAGCGCCCACGGTGTTTCGATATATATCCTTCCTCACCGTCATCTGACTTGCTATTTAATACTCCAATTGGCAGACTCGCTGTCATAAGGATCTTTGTCATCTTCTTCAAACTATCGACACTCATTGTTTTTTTTTTCAACGTCCGCCTGTGTTGTTCAGTCTGGCATATTCTATGATCTAGACAATTATCTGAACGTTATCGGAGTGGAAAGTGCGCAACGAAACGAGAAGGCCTCATAAAATCACCTAATCAGCAACCATGGCCGCCCCCAGAGCATCGAGTTTCCTACCGACAATAAAATGCTCGAACTGCGCGAGGGAAATTGAGATCTCCATGATGGGAGACCATATTTGCAGTGGGGCTACCTCTGAACGTATGTCTTACATCGCAACATCTCATCATCTTTAACACTACATGGTAGCTGACTCTCGCATAGCAACTCCTCCCCCAGATTCGCAAGGAGTATTCCCAAGCAATAGTCAAGAGAATCCACCAAATAGTGTCTATAAGCAAACTCCAACAAACGGTGCCGGCTTCCTTAAACCCAGTCGAGCAATGCCCCCTCGAGTAGACACCTCCGCAGCCAGTACGTCGATCCGTCTCATCGTCCTCCGACTTCAACTGACCTTTATACAGATCGCCCTTTCCTTCGACCAACAGATCAGCTCACTCCCATCAGTGCCTACTCCGACTACTCCCGCAGCCCATCGCCTATGACCCCAAGTTCTGGACGATCCAGATCACCATTTGGCAGACCGCAGCGAAGTGCTACAGCTCCTCCACAACGAAACGGACAATCGGCAGTCATGATGTCCTCCGGTATAGATTCGCCATTCCCACCCTTTGGCGCCACGATCCGCAATCCATCAACACCCAAGATGGCTCCCGCAACTTTTGGAGGCAGTCGTAGCCACAGCAGCCATGGCCACCGCAACACACAACATAGAGACAACCATAATCATAATCATAATCATAATGACACCCATAATCACCCAGAGAGACTTGCGAGTCCCGAACCAATGCGTCCGTCAGCGGGTCAAAGAAGCGCGACTGAAGGAGGTCTCATTTCGAGGGTGAATACGATCGCACCAGCACCATTCGGTATTACAGCAGATGACGACAAGGATTTGGAGCAGACCAGCAATGGACACCAGCGTACTGCTACTGCCGGCAGTATCAAGAGCTTGACCAACAAGCCAGAAGATGCAGAGAAGCAGAGCCACACAAAGAATGCTTCGGTCTCGAGTACCACTTCCAGTGGAAAGCCACGACCAGGACCTGAGGCATATGAAGGACTTGTTGTTCCAGAAGAGAGTGGAGGGAGCGAGTGGCCTAGAGTCTTGGAGAGCCGCGCTCAAACGTTCCCAAAGCGTTCGGACAGCGAAACTTCATCCAGTTCAGCAAGAAGACCTTCTGAACCTGGATCGAAGCCTGTTGGACTACGTGCCCCGTCTCGTGCGGGTAATGAAAATGGCTCAATTTCAGGATCTCCGCCAAAGCCAAGAATGTCGCATAGACGACCTTCGAGAGTTCCAGATCTCTCGCGACCTCTCCCTCCACGGGGAGTGAGTCTCATCGGCTCCAGAAATGGTGGTACCAGAGGAGATGTTGTACCAGAAGTGCCGAATATCAATATGGCTTCCGAATTCGGCATTGGAAATCCATATCATACTCCATCCGACTCACAATCATCTAACGGTTCCGGCTACAGTGACCATAGCAAGACCAGCTCACGCTCAAGTCCACCAACTTCTGGTCACCCTCATAGAAAACCATCCGATACTTCAAGTATCGATAACCTCATGGCTGACATTCAATCCACCATGATTGAAGGCGAGCCCAAGGGGATTCCCATCAAGGCAGCACCACTCATGGCGCCACCAATGCCACAGCTTGCGACATCCCTCCCCGCCGCACCATTCGCAAGACCCGAATCTCCAATGGATCCCGCTATCCAGGATGGCTGTCTATCGCCTATAGATGCGGCCGACCCTCTCCCTCCACCCCTCACACGCGCAAATACCGCCCCAGTGAACCCCGAAAAGCCTGTGAAGCGCCGTGGCACTACCTCCAAGGGAAACTGCAAGGCCTGCAGCAAGCCCATTACAGGAAAATCGATTTCGTCGGCCGATGGTCGCCTCACAGGTCGGTACCACAAGGCATGTTTTGTATGCAAGACCTGCTCAGAGCCCTTCTCCACATCAATGTTTTATGTGCACAACGATGCACCCTACTGCGAGCGTCATTACCACAAGGTCAATGGCAGTATCTGCAAGTCCTGCGACAAGGGTATTGAGGGCGAATATCTCGCCACTGAGGACCGCAGCAAATATCACAAGGGCTGCCTCAAATGCATGGACTGCACACGCATACTCAAAAGCGATTATTTCGAGATGGGAGGCCGCGTTTATTGTGAACGTGATGCTTTCCGTCGTGCTCAGAACAATCGTGGATTACAGATTGGCGGCCGCGAGAGGATGGAGAGGAGAACAACGAGATTGATGATGATGGGATGATCACGCTCATTACCCCTTTTGCGCTTTCCTTTGTCGCATGTATCGCCTTCTTCTCGTCCCACTTCGAGGGAGAGGAGGAAGGGAAGAAGATTCTTCATTTGCTTGATAACAACACTGCTTGCTTCTTCGTTTTCCATGATTTATTTCGATCGGCGATATTATACCCCCCGACTTTACCTTGTATATCAACCGCGGTCAAGCCACTCGCATTTGCCTTCACCACTTTAGCTCTACCTATTTTCGCGCCATCTTTCCAGTTTTTACTACCTTTGGAAAACATCCATACTGGCTGGATGTCAAGTTTCTCTTCGCTGCGCACTTAATTGTGTTTGTTGTTCTATAAGCTGGTTCTGGTGTTGAATACCCTTTCTTATATTGGTGTTGGGAGGCTCATATTCTGTACAATGCGCGGAATGTGTAATTATTAGTTAGTCAAAAGTACGCTGCTTCGATTTAATCTTTGTGCCTCTTTCTTATGTGAATGTCGCTTTGATACTGAAAATGCCAAGTGATTGGTAGGTAGTGAATGTAAATATTGTAAGAAACGTGTGAAGTGATACAATAGAGTAGAGTAGCCAATGACTTACCGATCTTACACCTAATCCCATGATATATGGTTATAGACATATGCTTGAAATCGTATACGGGTGAGCGATGCTATGCTTGAAAATGTTCATAGAACCTTCCTCAACAAGCAGGTCAAGTCACGATATTGCATCACCACCCTCACTCCATTCACCTAAACACCACTCCCTACCAAGCAGACGACCACACAATCCCACACCTCACCTCCCACGACATGAGTGCGCATCCCCAACACGGCAATCTATCAAAACTCCCCATCCCCATCCCCAATCCCCTCTGCAGATGTCATGCATCGCATCGCAGCGCATCTCAATATTCCTTGCTCACGCAAACAGGTCCAACATCATGCGGCTGCAATGCCACCCCCACCAGATCGCCAAGAAATTCGTCGGGATCACGCAATGCGAGGCTATGGGTACACAAGAACAGACGACGGCTCGAAAGATCGCTTCTGTGGACTCAAAGGGCTTTGAAGGAGTTTTGCGCCCTTCACGAGCTGTTTTGGGCCAATGGAAGGGAGGACGTCGGTATGGCTGCTTGTCTGCCGCTAAGTTCGCAAGTCTGTTGATGCGCTGCGATGCGCTGCGCTTATCCTTCCTTACGATGGGCTTGGACTGGACTGGACTAGATTGGAGTGGAATGGTTGTTTGTCTCTCTGCATCGTGGATTGGTGAGAGTGAAAGGGTGGTACAGATCTCTTGATCTTGTTGTGTAATACTACTCGCTGTGCATGCTGTGTTGCTATATGTCATGTGTACTGCGGATGGAGGACCTGACCTTGGGGTTGCTCGAGGATGTGCAGTGAAGTGGGTCGTGCTGCTAGGCGGGCTCCTGGAGCACATCATACATTGATCGTCGGGGCTGCGGTGCGAAAGGGATTGGGATGGGATGATGTTCACTCCGATTCGATTCAGCCAAGGTAAGATATTTATGCCGGCGGCTTGGAGAAGGGAGGGTGGTACGTCGGATGGCTGCTTTTCCACGTAAGATTGGGTGCTTGATTAATGGCTGTGAAGGGAGAGACAATTTCAAGTCAGACGTCTTGTCAGGTCACCGTGGTGGTACTTGTACTGCACTTTCCAACATACCTACAACACCAAGAGGGCATCATCTGTGACTATCTCATGTAAGTATATATACTGCGGCTGGACAAACGGTGGTTATACTCTGTCCATATGATAACTGATATCTTAAGTTACGCAATTTGTTTGTTTATTTATGTGGTTGTACTTGCACATGCACTTGTGAGAGTACGTACTGCGCATCTAGTATTAAGTATATATTACTTAACAGGTGGTGATATTTGCGTGCAGCTTCTCCTTTACCTCCAAACAGGTCCCGGTGTCACTCATGTAATTTATCCAGACAGCCTCTTCTCTCTTCCCTTTTGACCCATCTACCTACATATCAGCGGCGTTATATCAAATATATTATATATTATATTGTTTGCATTCATGCCGCCACTCTTCAATCGAAATCTGCCACTTGCGCTCATGATCGCCATTGGCCCTGCAGTTCCTTGACTGTTTCAGAGTTCACTCACTTCTTCAACTCCTAAGGCACCGTCATACACATCCGTTCCCCACAACATTAATGACCCTCATCTCTGGCCCTGTCATCTTTGTGAGTCGAGGGGTCTCAGGTACCGCGCTCGCACTCCCGCATACGAATCCTCCTCCACCAGATCCTTCCACAAAATCATATGAAACAGCAACGACACCTCACCCACATTCTTTCTCAATCTTTCCAAAATCAAGGCGTATTTTCCTACCTTTTATAAAAATCCAAGTCTTCATTTCTACCTCTTTTCCCTTGTGTTTTCCCCTTGTTTTTCTACTTCGTGCTTCTGGCTTGACGCCTTTTAACATTCAGGTCCCAAGACTTCGCGATTGGATTTCCAACGGCCAGTAGCGCAAGGCTTGCTCTTGGTAGCACCTTAGCGCGCCAATAACGCCCACTGCGAGGCATCATGCCCCCTCGATTTCGAAGCAGCATTGTTCTTGCTTTCATCTTTGTCACAATCTTTCTACTGATCGCACGATCCAATAACATCCAAGAATATGGTCAGAATACCTTGTCGGCGCTGAAGGACTCCCAGGCTGCTAAGGGACTCGTAGGATATGTGACGGGAGGAGATAGACAATCCAAGGTCGACGGGAATGGCGAGAGTACAAAGGAAGACCGTCCTGAGTCGTTGGCACCGAATGCTGGCGGGGAAAATCCCCCAGATGGACCGTCCGCTGAATGGAAAACTTCATCGACCTTGAAGCCACAAGAGCAATATATCCAGGAATATGAACACATTTCCAAGTAAGTATATTGGTAAATCATTGTCGGATTTATGCTGATGGTATGTTAGATCAGGAAAGATTGGCGCCATCTATGAAAACACGCTCTCGAGATTAGATATCAAGGCCGGTGCACAGGATAAGAGCTGTGTCTCACCATCCACCGAGACGAAACCTACATACGCCCCGGAGCCACCAAAGGTTTATAACCCATATCCAGAATATAACAGTGATGAGTGGAGACAAAACAATACTGGAAGTTACGTGAAATGCGATACGCCATGGTCAAACATTTCTGCGACATCTGATGAGATCTTAGTATATACAGGCCAACTTAAGGGCTATCCTATGCCATCGTTTGGCTCGTACGATCTCCTTGGTATCGACAAGCAAATCTGTTATGAACGTCACGGCCGCTTGGGTCCTTATGGATATGATGATCCTGCGCACCCAAATCGCAAGAGTATCGATTGGGATGATGTGAGCTGGGGTGATTTACAGAGGAAATGTTTGGCTAAGAATCAGAACCGATATGACATGTCACCAAAGGGTAACAATTTTATTGAAATCGAAATTGAGGCATCTTCTGGATCGAATGCGACAAACTCTACGGTTGCAGAGCGTAATGGTTCTGTGAAAAGAAAGACTAGGACAGCCTTACTGTTGCGAGCATACTCTGGTAAGAAATATACCGAGAACGACAAGATCAATATTCGCGCAATGGTCAAAGAGTTGTCATTGGATACAGGTGGAGAATATGAGGTCTTCCTGTTGGTCCAGATCAAAGAAGATGGAGTACCCCTCTGGTCCAACGATGCAGAATACGATCGAGCCGTGCAACGAAATGTGCCTGAAGAATTCTGGGATATGACTATTCTTTGGAACGATGCTATGATCCGCGCATGGTATCCAGCTCTTCCAGAAGGAGTTTCCGACGTTCATGTATCACAATGGCTATCTGTGCAGCGCTTCTCTCAGGAACATCCCGAGTTCGATTATTACTGGAATTGGGAGCTCGACTCCCGCTACACGGGTCATCACTACGACCTCCTTGAAAAGCTCTCCAAATTCGCTGCTGAGCAACCCCGCAAAGGACTCTGGGAGCGCAACGAACGCTTCTATATTCCGTCTCTACATGGTGACTTCGCAACCGACTTCCGTAAGAACGTCGAAAGCCGATCAACACAGACCGTTTGGCAAGCACCACTTCTTCCGGATGTTCAGCCCATCGGGCCACGCCCTCCTGTCTCCTCGCCCACCGATGATAATTACGAATGGGGTGTCGGCGAACCAGCGGACTACATCTCCTTAGGTCCCATTTTCAACCCAAACAATACCGCCTGGGTTGGCGGTCCTGACGTCTGGGGCTACAAGCTCGGTGCGGATGGCACGCCACGCCGCACAACTATAATCACACAGTCTCGCTGCTCGAAACGCCTACTCGATACTATGCACGCCGAGAACCTGGCCGGCAACCACGTCAGTTCGGAGATGACCCCGCAGACCGTCTCATTACATCATGGTCTTAAGGCTGTCTACGCGCCTCACCCGGTCTTCTTCGATCGCGAATGGAAAGCTGAGAGTCTTGAACGTTGGTTCAACCCCGGTCCTGAGGGACAGAGTGGCAGTGGATTAGAGAGTCCTTTCGGATGGGGTCGAGAAAGTCGCTTTGCGGGCAGTACTTGGTATTACCGCGCGGAAGCACCGATGAGGCTTTACAATAACTGGATGGGTTGGGAGGATAGCGGGGTTGGTGGTCCTGCTGTGAGTATCTCCTAGTGTGGATCTTATGAGATTTCATGTACTGACTTTGAGCTTGATAGTGGGAGAAATTGCATGGCAGAGCTTGCTTGCCTGCTATGTTGCTGCACCCAATTAAGGATGTGATTGAGACTAGTAAGGGGTATTCTTCTACCTCTTATCTTCCATACGATGATATCGATACTTAGAAATCCTACTACACGACGAAGGGAGGAAGAGGAGATAGAGTAGATGGCTACACCCTAGAAAGGCTAAAAGCTAGGCAGTTCTTGTTAGACACAGGCGGTGGAATCGGCGTTGATAAACTCAAGATATTTGGGTTGGAGGATCATGTTCTTTTTTCTCTTGTTTGGGGATCCTAGTGATAATCGCGGCGCTTGGGGGTGCATTTAGGGTGTATATAGAGATGATGACTACGCACTCCCACTGCACTTGGGAGCGCCGCTGTCCAAGAGTACTTTATGAAATCAGATACGACAGAAACACTAAACTACAACTTAGAATATATATAACCCTACAACACTGCTTGCTGATAGAAACTGAGAACAATACCGTTGTCGCAGCGTAGAGGCTTTCTTGTAGTTTTTTAGACGTGGTAATGAGTTAGAAATGTCTAGTTCTGCAGCATCCCTGATTCCCCACCCTGGATCGTGCGTTATCGTGAGTAGATATGAAAAGCTCATACGCATGTACTACTATCTCCCAGCTTTACCAGCGTCCACCTTTTTTTGTGAGCAGACTTCCCATGTTGGTTCCTCGGTACGGTGCTGCTATATTTTCAAAGTCCTGTGATTTACTGGCTAGGATTGTTTTTGAGGAGTAAGACCATATGATTTGTCAGATGCGGCGGTAAGCCTTGCGGTCAGTCTCTACGGCACCACGGGTAGTTTCGTGGGATGATAATGGGGTTATGAAAGTTTCAGGTAGAGATAATGACAATTTAGTGAGCGGTAAGTAAGATTCTTAGAATATTCATTTCATCTTGGGGCTCTTTCACGTTGTTACGTTCGTGATAACCGGTTTCATATAAGGGAAGCTGAAGCTGCTTCGGCTGCAGAGAGGGGTAAGCGGACAAGTTGGCTCCGGATGGATTTCAGTATTGGTTCTGTTTGCAGGAGAGTAGGTTAAGAGTCTTGCAAGGTAATATTGTAAGTGAGCCGCGCATCTTATCGTTGTTCTTTTGGCAGTGAATGTCTAGCTCTTAAGGTAATATACCAGGCTCTGTCTGTTAAATGAATCAAAATGAGAAGCAGGTGTTTACTAATTGTGTATATAGATAAATACATATAACAGGGTTCGATTCCCTTGAAAGGATGCAACAGTCATCAAGTCACAGTGCTCTAGCCAATCATAATGACCACAATATCCGTCCACTTATCGGAGATTTGCCCGCGTGCAGGCTGACAGAGGTAGTGAAGTCGCATTGTGGCAGTTGCTGTTGCTTTTGCTGCTCAGCCTTGTCTAAATCTTGTAAGTCATGCCATCCGCGAATCTGGAAATCAACGAATTCATGTGTTTTCATCTTTCTTTGAATTCCGGATCATCCATTTGCCTTTCTGATCAAGTGAACTTTCGATGTTTCTTTCTGCTAAGAACGCCGAAAAGACAGCGTTCTACCTCTTGACTGAAATTTATCCTTTTTCTGGAATCCTTCAGTTTGCGCAATGTTAGAAAGCGGTACGAAGACAACAACAATCACATATTGTACGATTCGGCACTGAAATCCTCTATGACTCATCATTGCTAACAAACCTTGAAGAAGCTTTGTGGCAAGCCACAAGCTACATGCTCAGCAGAGTCGACAAGTTTCTCTATCAGCCAACGACTGAAGCCGCCTGTCACTAAGGAGACGAATAGGATCTTAAGAGGAAGTCGAAAGCATAGATATGTTTTGAGCATAGCCGTGATGGCCGATAGCAAGTAAGTTCCAAACTAATCATTCTATCATCTGGTTTTGACAGTCCGCCAAGGCAAGCTTTGTTGTTGATTCTTTGGGCTCAAGACAAAGAAAAAGGTATGACATCAATTATCAAGCATGGACTTGCAATTGACCATGCCGAGAGAAGGATACCTACCATTGCAGAGTCGTACTTTCGGGCTCTAGCGTGGATATGCTCACAGACCGCAGAGCCATGTATCTACCAGAAGCCAGAATATCAGATTCGGCAGTCAGGTACCATAGTTTGGTCTGCAGGGAGTGCCGGCCACAGAGTGGCTCTCAACACCTATGGCCAGGCTCTGGTTGTTTAGGATCCCTAGAGCCGAACGATTCTAGTCAGTGCAATCCCATAGAATACACAAGCGCTCATTTGTAACGATGCTGAGAATGGACTAGCCTTCTTCTATTGCGATTATAAAACCCTGATGCACAGAACTTGTCATACATATTGGGCTCCCTTGTCGAGCAACTATCAATCACGGACGAGGAGGATCTTGATGACTTCGAGAAGTTCTACAAATCGCACGCCATTCGCGGACGTGCCCAAACTTTGACAACAAGTGAACTGTGCGAGAGGATTTGCCGGATGGGAATGCGGCACTCTGAGACAATGATTGTCGTTGATGCATTGGGCACTTTCAGATGTCAGCGTTTCTTCAAACCCTTACATAAAGATTGTAAATCGGGTGCGACTGTGAAAAGTGGAGGAGGTACAAATTTTGGTAACTTTTTCTTCCGACATGGAACAGTCTTTAAGTATGTTATCAAAGCACGATTGGTAGCCATCGATATTTTACTGCGTTCTGGACCAAAGGTAGACCCAACTCATTTGGACGCATTTCGGTCATGGATAGTTTATGAGAGAAAATGTTCTGTTGGCGCTTTCTGTAGTGAGTTGTTCCGAACGGTACGCGTGGACGATTTAGATGGAGACGTTCGCGAAGACTTTTCCAATCCTACCCAGATGTGGTCATCTTCAACAAGTTGGGGTCCAGTATGGAATTCACATCATGGAAAAGTGCATATATATCAAGCAATTGGCAATCAGTTCGACGTTTTGTAATGTCCTCGATTGGTAACGCTATTGAGCACAACAGCTGATCGAGCTTCTAACATTTCCAACCTGGGTGATTTGGATTTATTCAATATGTCGCCTTCAGTGTATGAGGTCTTAAAGAGGAACTTCAACGTCCTTGCTGGTGTCGAGTTCTTCGTGTCTGCGGAGGTCCATGTCCTTACCAAGAAGAGGGACAACGTATGGATCAAAGGTCTCTGAAATAGGGTGTAAGTAATCAGAAGAGAGGAGAAGAACTGGAGCTGAAGAAGAAAACATACTCCAGTATGGGTTGCCTAAGTGGTATTTTTGAGAGTCCTCAGTCTCGAATCTCTCAACAATGGAGAAAGCTCTTGGATCGTGGACATCTTGCATGACAAGCCAGTCAATGGTCTCCTTGTCATTGCGGTAGATGCGTGCAGCTTCAATGAGCTTGGCCTTGATACGCTCGATGGAATCAGGCTTGTCGTTGGCGTAAAGGTGGACGGTGAGTGTGTAGACCATATTGACGGTATGAACAGAATTTGATGATTGTTGAGGAGTTCAATTGGAGTTGTAGAGAAGCTAATTATAGGAGGAGAAACGGAGGGTTCATGCAGAGGAGGGCAGCTATCGGCGCGATCCAGTTCTGGCGGGGCATCGTCGGTGAAACTCCGCTGTTGCGTCACTTTTCTGTTTGTCCATTTGAAGTACCACGTGAGTACATACAAAAAGCCAGCAGAACCACAGCTCTAAGTTTAGCAAGCAGATCAGACGACATTCGTGCAATTCGTATGCTCCTCGATGCTGGAGCAGATATGGAAACCGTCGATTTCGATGGCTAGAAAACGATCAATGCGTTAATTGTTCTCGGTCACCACAATGCATGCCAGATCTCAATTGATGCTGGAGCTTGTCTGTCGCGTTGCGCAATTTTGCAGTCAGGCAGAACACCTCTGATACAGGCACTTATTGGAAGGTACGGAGATATAACTGAGATAGCCTTTTATCTTGATGTAGAGGATTTTCCCAATTCAACCGATGGGTTTTACATTCTGTATGCTGCCCTAACAATTAATGATTTTGAGCTTCTTGATCTTATCTTCACTTGCTCGAAGGAGGGAGAACTCGAAGCACCAGAAAATGACGAGAAACTAGTCAAAGTGGTATGTCGACAAAAGAGTGTGTTTCAAGTGCCAAAGCAAGTATAGCCATATCGCTCATTGTGCTATTTCTGCGCAGAGCCCTGACATTCTGGACTAGCTACTCGTTAGGGATGACATCGACTGGACAGATAAAGGCCATTTCTTTCTCCCCGGTTTGCTGAAGGTCAGTGGCTGTAATTATACACATTCATCTTTTTACTTTGGCTCGAAAGAACCCTCGCATTCCCCAGGAATGACAATATCGGGTTTGATGCCAAGACCTGATCAGACGCAAAGGTCACTCAATTACTCTGCTTAGCCATCCACTGTTATGTAGACAAATCTCTTATTGGCATGGTGAAGTCTAAGTGGCTCAACTGCTTTTACATCTTGCAGCAGAGCTTGGCCATGAAGAAGTGGTGTCCACTTTTTCTGAAGCATCATAGCGACGTTAATGCTATGAATAATCACGGTGAGACTGGAATCTTTTGCATGAGATAACGGCAATTTTGGAGTAGTGAGGATCATCCAGCGACATGTGTTAAAAGCTCAGGGCCCGCATCCAACGAAAGGGTAAATGGCATTTGATACTTCTGACATACAGCAAGAGAATGGAGCCGTTTGGGTAAAGATATCCGGAACCTGCCTTTAAAGCAAGGCTGACACAAACAGAGGGCCTTCTGCAAAGAAACGGCCATTTACGCCATTTACGGGGACGAAACTCCGATAGATATGCTTGAAGAGCTGAAGGAGAAAAATGGGTTTTTCGTTGAATAATTTGGAAGCCACTTCGACGTCTGGTTCTTAGTACAGATCTGCTAGATCCAACACTCGACAGTGGAGCCGATGTCAGAATTCTCGACATTACCAAAGACTCTAGACACCACAAACTCGGATCTAAGGTCAATTTCATTGCCATCATCGCCAACGAAGGAGAAGCGTATGTCTGCCTGGGACAGATGGAGTTGTAGAAGAAACATTTGGATGTGAGAAGCATTTAAGAGGCTTTGAAGCTCATGACTACAAAGCCCACGACGAAGATTCT
The DNA here is from genome assembly GCA_024752435.1 of Allantophomopsis cytisporea. Taxonomy (NCBI): domain Eukaryota; kingdom Fungi; phylum Ascomycota; class Leotiomycetes; order Phacidiales; family Phacidiaceae; genus Allantophomopsis; species Allantophomopsis cytisporea. Next base: position 1,368,254 of record CP103024.1, read on the forward strand.
TTGAAAGGCTCATCGCCTATTACTGAAGGCGAAGCTAACTATCTATTGTTTGAGTTCATCACTTTCACCAACGACAGCAACACAACCAGTTTGTGAAGTACACAATTTCAATAACCAATCACTTCAAGAGCACCACCTCAACCACCCTCCAGCTCTCTCTCCATCCCAGTACTCCAGGAATGTCATTTTCAATCACCTACGAGATCTCTTTCTCGCCCAATAGTTCAGGAATAACAAGTCCTGAAATTTGCAAGCAAGCACTACAAACCTTCATCCACAACCGGAACCGGGATGATTCAAGAGTTACCACCAGAAACTCTTCGTAGAGCATCATCGCCAGCTGTAGCTACCAACTCCAAGAACAATGGTCTCTCTCCGGTAGGTTTCAAAGAGAACACAGACACCTTATCTCTACGAACATCGCACACGCTGATGTAAGAGATGGGATCAATGGCCACTTCATTGCTGGAAACTTTGGACAAGAGCGAGGAGAGATTATTGAATTTCTTGATGCACATGACATTGGATGATACTTTCTGCTTTCTCTTATGAGTGAAGACGCAATCCTAAACATTACGACGTATGTTTGGTGCCAACTATCCTTCCATTAATTGTATCCCTTCTTTTCCCAATGATGTTTCGTTTGTATTCGCTTCCCCTACACATATAGTTCCAAGAATTCAACATCACAATCTAACATATCGCGCATCGAACGACTAAGATTCAAAAGTGCCTTCTTACACATTGATTCTACACAAGCCGCCAATCTAAGTCTATTCTAACGTACTCTAATCAAGCTTTATAATGTAAAGCCGCGAAACAATCTATCAGTCTTCATAATCTCCAATCTAAGAATGCAAAAGCAACGCAGGAAAGCCAAACCAAGCACAGTCCCACCCAGTATCGAAAACGGGAATCAAAAAAAGAACAGCCCCAACACCGCGCTGAGCAAAAGAGAAAGGAGATGGTAGTATCCAAAGGAACGTGCCACCCAAGATGAAATGAAAAAAGCCCCCTTTTTGTTCCAAGAAAGCCCAAGTCCAACGCTAAAAACCAAAAACAGAAAATGAAAAACCGTTTAACGATGTATACCGAGCCCGCCCGTCATTATGCACTTCAGCAACTTCTATTTCATACAAAAAATCAGACAGCGAAAACAAGAAAGACACGCTTCGAGTGAATGTCCCAGACCGTGATCCCAAAGATTCAGTCGAAACGCGAGATATAATCCCCAACACCATGCGTGTACAAAAGACAAAATAGGTAACGGGTTGGAATGTTTTACAGCGTTTAGAAGCTGAAAAGACCACTTCTTCTCTTGCCAAGTGGGTAGACAATAAGTGCTGAGAGGAAGAGGCCGACAGTAATACCAATGGCGACTTGAATCATGGAATAACCAACGTTGAAGACGATGGTATTCAAGTCCTCGGTACTTGTAACTTTAACCTATTGGGATATCGTCAGCAAGGATTCAATGAGAATAATAATAAATGGCAAGTAGATGGTAGATAGATGGTGGGTAGATAGCTATAGATCATGATTCTAGATTCATTTGGAATGAATCAGAACATGACCTACTTTGTCACTCTCATGAACCAATTCCCAAGCGTCGATGGCAAAGGGTAAAGTAAACAAGTGCGGCTCTGTCGAATGTGGTTGTGGATTTGATGATGCAGTGTTGTTACTTACAGTAGAAGTACCATTAATGCTGGAAGTACCGTTGGTAATCTCATCAGCAGAACTCAAACCAGCAAGCAGACTGCCACTAGCCGCTAATCCCGAAGGAACCTGCACGAAAATCGCCGGAAGAAGAGCCGCAGCTGCAAGACCGTGTCGCAATCTGGAGTACAGGTTTCCCAGGACACCAACAGCCAGAGCACCCAATGTACCAGAGATCTCCGTATTCGTGGGAAATTTCTTGGCGGCGTAGAAATTGGAGATGTAACCGGCGAAAGATATGACAAGCATGACGGGTGTCTGCTTCCATTTGGCGCCGTTAATGATGCAGAGTAGGAGAGTAAACAGCGGAACAAAGAGGAAACGTATGTGTTCAGGGAGCGGTGCTGTACAGGTTGTAGACGATGTAGCACCCGAATCAATAAGGCCGTACATGGCTGTGCCGATGGTGATTCCAAATCCTAAGAAAAGAGAGTAGATGATTGCATATACCATACGCACTGATCCAGCAACCATAGAACGAGATTGAAGTTCGAGTGATCCACAAAGAACCATATATCCAGGAAGAATAAGTACAATGGCAGATTGAGCGAGAGCAGAGAAACAGAAGAGGTTGCCATTTTGAAGACTGCCGAAGGCACGGGCAAGAAAGCTGGTAAGAACAGCAGCCGAGATCTCGAATACATTGTTATAGAGATCACTCTTCGGTGCTATGATCAATTGCAGATAACCCAAAAGACTTCCCAGAATGAAGGAGATCGGCATATCAATGAGACGACCTTCGAAGGCGAATGGAGCAACAGTTGCACTAGCAAGTCCGTAACAAGCAACCAACACCCATGGATGGTGCTTTGGCTTCTTGCCAATGACCTCGTTGAGTCGCTGAGTAGCCTCTTCCACACCAATAACATCGTGGACAACCTCCTTGTAAATCTCGTGGGTATCTTTGAGTTTACCCAAGTCCACTCCCTGAATGGCACGGACCAACTTGACCTCGGTGGTATGTGTAGAAGCGTCGTCGAAAGAGATAATCATGCAACCAGGCATGTAGAGGAATTGTCCATCAATTTCAAGGACTCGTGCAGACATTTTCATGTACTCCTCCAGGCGATGAGTTGGCGCTCCATAGGACATAAGGGCTCGGCAAAGCTTGAGGAGATACTTTTGTCGAGAAAGGGTTTCGGCAATGTGGACTGTGATGCGGATCTCATCTTCGAGCCTTGGTCGACCTCCCATACGTCCAATCGTTTGCTTGAAGGTCTCTGTTGAACGGGTACGCTTGCCCATGCCAGGACGAACAGGTTTGGCGGCGGCTTGACCTCCCGAGCTGGGTGCTCCTGGGGCGCCAAGGATGCTGGACGCTTCAATGAGGCCAGCAAGGGTGTCTTGAGATCGATTGGCTTGCTTGTGGTTATACCATTTGGTGGCCTTGGGCCTTGAAGGAGTCGTCATGCCGGATGAGCCTGGCGTGAGGGTGGCCGATGGACTACCTCCAAAGGAGCTGCCACTTGACCCAAGTCTCGAATGTTGTGGTTGGGGAGCATTGTAGAGTTTCAAGAGAGAGGAAAGAACACTTCCACGGTACTGAGCCGGCTTTGGTACATACTTATCGAGGTCAATCTCTCCGGTCGGCGTCGCAACTCCTGATGCAGTGCCGTTGTTGCTGAGCTCCATCCTCAAGGCTTCTGCTGGAGCCTTTCTTGTGTGGGCACGAACAAGTTTATGAGCTTCAGATGTAGCGGAGGGTCGCTTGTTTTCATCTTCACCATCGCTTTCTGATCCGGCACCATCTAACCGACCCCCGTTCATGCTGATCAGGGGAATATCATCGATGCGTATTCGCTGGGATGGAGTGGTTCCGGCTGGGACATAGCTTCCATCGACCTCTGATTCGATAGAGTTCCTTCTAGACGCAGGTGCACTGTGGCTACCTACCAAGCTCGCGATTCTCTGAGCTCTTTCCTGTGCGGCCAAAGCAGAGAAAGTCTTCTCATTGTAGTCCCCGGAGTCGTTGTCGTCTTCCGGAATCGGTTCGGCAGCTTTGATGGAACGGTTGTATGAATTGTTTCTGAGCACAGACGGTCTTGGTCTGGTCACTGGACTGAGACTTGGGTTAGGGGGGTCTGCGAAGGGGTTCTCCTTCTCGTTTTCGGGAGTTGTCGTCAATAAGTTACTTCCACTGTTGTTTCTAGAGTGGGAAGGACTTGGCCCAAAGGTAAATGATGAGGCAATGGGCGAAAGACTGGGCTCTCTCTCTGGACGGTCTCTGATGGGGAGGGCGGACCGTTGGTTGGCTTCATCATTGACCTCACTATGGTTGTTGAATTGAACTCGGCGACGTTCCTTGAGTCTTGGTGGAGGTGGTGGAGGGGCTGCCGCACTTGCTGCTTGCCCGGTACCTTCGTTGCCGTCGGCACTCAGGTTTAAGATGTTGATCTCTTTGTAGCTCTCTTCTCCAGACATGATGGATATCTGGAGAGTGCTATCTGGAAGACCCAGATTTGTCGTGCGAAATTTGTCGTTCTCCCGTGAAGTGTATTGCCTGTCGTCGACGTGATCGATAAGTATTCGAGGTCGGATGCGGATGCGGCCGAGAAACTTCAGAGAGGAATTTGTTTGAACGCCACCACTGCAATTGTAATAGAAAAATTTCGATTGTTTGCTAAGCAAGAATGGGTTGTAGAGGGCAAGGAGAGCAACGTAATGCAATGCAATGCAATGACAGACAAGGGGATTAATAATTATGTGTTGTGGAGGGACGATATGCTCAGTATCGAGGCGTTTTGGAGGCGTGTGAATGTTTTGGGAGAGTCAGAGGAGAAATCGATGAGAATAAAATGAGTTCCTCCGAGTAGTAACAGTCACAGTGTTTACTCCACGGGGTACGGGCTCTATGAGAATAAGTGTCGAGGGAGGGGGGCAGTAGAAAAGAGCGTCGTGGAGTTGTGAGAGTAAAATAGTGGAAGGTCGGGTATATGATGTTGTCTTGAGCATGGGCTTGGTTTGTGTAAAGCTTGGAGGTGAGGGTGGAGATGGTGTACCAGATGTGGGTTCGTTGGAGGGGGTGGATAGGCGTCGAGGCGTTCGAGGCGTGGATAGTGAGTTACCTTCGTTTGGTGGCCATTTAAGGAAGCATTCGTACTCTTATTCATACAAGTAACACCATAGTTCCGTACAGGGAGCATTGGTGTTGGTGGTATTGTTGATGTTCTGTGTATGGATGGATATAGATGGATGTGGATGGATGGACATAGACAGAAGTTAGTTATCTTACTTACGCAACGAAATATGCCGTACGTCGTCGTTTCCGTATCTTCTTCTCCTGGAGAATCTACTTGTTCGGAGTATTTGCGAATAGAGTTGTGCATCGAATGATAGTAGTAAAGGTAGTGACTGTGAGTAGAGAAAGAGAGAAAGACGGCACAAAGCTACCTATTGTGACTACTATTGTGACTATGTACCTATTGTGACTACCTACCTACCACCTACCACCTACCACCTACCCACCTACCCACCTACTGTATCTACCGCTTTATCATCCATCACCACTTAATGTATGTACATACTGTGCGTAGTACATACGTAGGTACACACTTACACTTACACCGCAAGCAGAGAAGAGAGAGACATCAACCAGCCGAACAACATTCGATTCACCACCATATACACTCGGTATATCTTACTTACGATATTCCTCCATCCCATCTTCTAATCTCCTCTCTTATCATATGACCCTCTGCATACTTCGTACATTATCTTTTCGCGCATACGATTTATTCCGTATTGCCCTGTCTACTTTACCTTGCCTAAAAAAGTGCACGGAAGAGTTTCGCAAGCCAGACACAAGCCAAAGCATCTCACGCTCATTCGAAAGCTCCACACACGCACGTAGGTAGCTTTACTGTGTACAGGCCAACCAAGCCCAAAGTGCCAAACAACCTCGAGTGTCGGCCGTGATCGAAGCCAAAGTCTAGATAGGCGTCGTCTCCGGCACACCAATCTAATCTACTGGACCGTAACGACGTAAAATATGACTGACTTTTTTTTCTCTTTTTCTTTTTTTGCCTAGTAGTATGGCGGTCCCGGAGTAGTGACAGGCACGGATTTAGTGGCGGGATCCGGCACCTGGAAAGGCTGAGAGCACGAGACTAATAGCACTACAGTACCATAGCCATACTGATCTATGAGAATAGCGACAACACTATCAGTTTCTCATGACTGTATGGAATATACTGCTTCGAACTTCCTTGCAGCAGGCCTCAACAAGAGGCAAGGGGAAAAAAGACGCAACCAGCTTCAAACTACACTTATGAATGCCAAAAACGTACTGGAAACGCGTCTACTCCGCTTATACTTTCAAAGGGCCGTTCTGACTCACGGGAGCTCGATGGATCTTGAACAAAGACTCCATTCACAAGCATCTGCATTCGTTTGGGCCCAGAGACAAAGCTTTGCGGAATAGCCTTGACCTCGAGCTGAAGCTAAAACTCATGCTCACGATCAATGAGCCGTCGGAAGACTTGATAGAGGTCGGTCTTCGCAACAGCTTATGCGGGAGGTCTACAGGGTCTTTGCCAGTGTGTTTGCCCAATAGCGGGGACCGTCCGGGGCATCCAGCACACTAGACAATGCGACGACGAGGCACTCCAAACCTGCTGGATGTCACGAAGTCGTTGAGTTGCCTTCCCTACCCTTTTCAAATTCTAAATAATGCGCGTGAGAAATGGTCGAGCCCCCGTAAGGCCCAAGAAGATGAGGAGTCCACTTTCCAGAGACAGGAGGCTGATGAGAAGTCGAGGTTGTTACAAGGTACCACAGGAACGTTGCACATCCTGAACCATTCAATTGGGAATTTCCCCCTGGGCGTTTCTTTCACCCCTCGCCTATCACGCAGCTACAACAAAACCGGCCCTGAATGCGGCTCCTTGATTTCAGCCCTTACGAATTATCCTCGATGTGAACTCAGATTGCGACTGTTGGGTGGAAGAGCACGCATGTGAAGAAAAGCCAAGATTTTTCACTTCGTACTACTCTTAAGTATGACGAGATAGACTACGAGTCTTTTCGTCCTTTGTGGGCTTGGAATTCCCGAAATGGACTCCTCATAAGATTGTGGTGAAGCGAAGGAACAGAAAGGTAGGTATTGTCTGTGCTGCAACTACAATCTGACGGTGCTGTAGTGCAAGGTTCCAACGCGCCCTCTACAATACTTGTCCTTGCTAGACAGCTCTTCATAGCTCAAGTGTGAAAGCTGCAAGAAATCAAATCAACACATGCATCTCCTGGTCCAACTTGGTATTTAACATCTTCGACTTTTTTTACCCCTTCTTTCTTCTCCTGCTGCTTCCATGCACCTGTCTGGCATCGGGCACGAGTTAATAATATGCGACGATGGTCCCAAATACAGAACCTTCAGAGCAGTGTTTAAGTTTGCGGCACAGAGACTCATCCATCGGCCCATCATCATATCGGCTGCGCGGGAGTCCTTCCCGTTGACTCGGACCTAATGTGCATGGTGGCGCAAGCTTTATTCTGGCACAGGAAGTGTATTGCTCAACAAGCATTAAAGAGCCAGAACGGTCTATCGTGTCTATGAATAAGTACGGATACTTGCGCAAGGACTCCGATACACAGTACAAACAATGGACAATCACCAACAAAACAAACAATGTCTCCCATGTCTTTCTTGATAGGTATGGAATCCCCACTTCCATCCCACTTCATCCGTGCGACATTCTTGATTACTGCCCAGTACGAGGTAAATATGCATATCGACCGGCATTTCCTCTTGCAGTCTACCTCAAATTGTTGTTCAGGGCGACAAGTCTCCACGTTTGACGCATGTGAATGCGATTGCCAATAACAAATATATTTCTTTTCCAATATGTAATCATCTCGTAGTCTCTATTTTCCCTCTATTAAGTATTGAAGAAGTATTACATCATGAATGTAACAAACGCAGCGTTTGAGCAGAGTATCTTATCCAACTTCAGGGCATTTCGGCGCATAGAAGATACGAGTAAGCACCACAAACACCGCAAGTCCTGAACTTCTTTCCCGACCATTCTCACAGTTGCGCAATGTGCGGCAAAAGCTCTTATCGAGCATCTCAAGGTGTGGCGTGTGATATTGCTGACGAATAGGTCCCCTGCAGAGATTCTTAGTCTCCCAGCAATTCAATCGTGAGGCATGTGGAAGTGCTGCAGAAAGCCTGTGCGAAACCCGCTGTCACCCACGCCCACGCACCCACACATGCAGCTGAGAATCCAAGGAAGCACTGGGGGAGAGTCTGGGCGACCATGCAATACGACAAGCTTTGATGTAAGGCCAGGAACTGTGCGCCTCCAAGTCTTCATTCGGTAGGTCTGGCGAGAGACCAGAGAAAGAAAGCCGGACAGTTACAGGATAGAGATTATTCGCATTCGTCAACAAAAGGCAAGAAATCGCTTCAAGCAATAACATACTGTAAGCACAAAATACGCCTGCGAACACTCCATTCTAGTTCTCTGCGCCCCTCTTGATTCCCGTACGACCATCTCCCCGAGGTTTGGCCGAGTAGATGTCCTATGTAATTCTACACAACTCTTCTACTCATCACACGTGTGAGAGCACGGCAGGGTAGAGGAAACTCTCTTGAGTAGGAGAATACAACGCAAGCTATGAAGTTGGCTTACCACTTGGCACTGACGAAAAGACAAATAAGGTATGGCCAGCGAACTTGACTGGAGAACTGAATTGGTGCTCCAAATCGAGTAAACGGCTACATTGGGGATGCAGCAGGGTTCGTGGCGCTGCCAGTCAAGGAGCCGTATATCCACCATCTGGATCGCCTCGTGGCCACCATGTCCTGTCGGCAAATAGGAATCCCACCATTCCACGGCCGCAAGGGGTATATGGCTTAGCTGCATTTACCGACCAGGGCATGCGACCAGCATTATCTCTACCTCGACCTCAACACCATAGCGACGGACGAACATGCTTCTCTGCACTGTTGCAGACGGATCCTGGAGACGATCAGCCGCCTAGGATAAATCAATATTCGCTACAGAGAACCCAAAGCCCTCTTCATCTTGCAGCTATTCATGACATTTACACCAATTGTGACATCTTCCTCAGAGCGCAATTTGAAACTTTACATTTTGGTAACCGAGAAGTAGAGAATGCTGGAACTCTGTATTTTAGCAACGAGGACTTCAGAAGTTATACGAAAGACCAGAAGCCTCATTTTAGTCTCTGAAGATGACTTGGAAAAGTACAGACCTACTCGATTGCTATCTATGTAGTTGAAGAGTGCGACTTTTTGACAAAAGCACAGAGTGTAGCATTTTGAACTACATCCAGTGATTCTCACACTCTCGCATTCAGATATTCCGAAGCGGGGTCTTGTAATCTTACAGGCGCTTCTATGCGCGTCTCGAATGCCCTTCCAAGCAACTAACTACACAAGACCTTACGAATGTCTCTCTTCTTCCCTACCCCAACCGAAATAGAAAACCCTACGCACCCGCACCGGACCTTGTCCATCCTTGTGCACGCCCTTTTTCGGTCTTCTCAAGGTATTTCATCCCTGTATATTCCCATCAGCTGACAGCCGTAAATTTACCTTTCTATAGATTTTTTCGCCCTCGTGCTGACATGATCTGTCGTTGAGTGGATGCAGTGCCCAAGAATGGGTGCTCTTCGTGATTACTCCGGGAACACCAAACGAGATAGGCTATGTTGACTGTATGTAGTTGAGAAAGGCGTAAAGGACATGGCGATTCGAGAGTGAGAGGGGCTACGCAGCAGAGACACAAGGACCAGGGGCATATAAAACGATGGAAAACTTCTCGGTGGGTAATGGGGAAGATGTAACGGTTGCGGGAGTGTGAGTTGTCCATACATATCGAGCATACTCCGTACTCTTGAAAGATTGACCTGGGGATGGTAGACAGATCCGCGACATCCCCAGTTTGTGGGTTTTCTTGCTCGATTCAACTGGACTTTTTATGTCTAGCGGTGAGGTGTCGAGTTCTTTTGTGCATGATCTCCACAATGCATGCCAGTCTACTGAAGACATGGAATGGACGATCATCTCCTATCTGTATTGCGTACGTGCACCGCCAGTCGTGTAAACAAAATGTCAGTGTACGAAAAGCATTCCGTCCGCCCTTTTCTGTTTTCTATTCCAGGCACAGAGGTTGATCGCCCGTCCGAGGGCCATCACATCGATATCTCATCATGGCATATCGTAACTTCGACAGAGCACTACATGGTCGATCTCCCTTTTATATCTATGAATAACACAGCAACCACGATTTCCCACCCGAGAACAACTCTCACAGCGCTTACCAAAAACCTTCTTCCCAATATCTGGTAGTCATCTTCTGATAGAGCTTGTCAAGAAGTATGATATTGCACATCCCATAATCAAATATTGCGTACTTCCACCATGCACTTAGAGAGCAAGCATCTTTAAAGTAAGCAATTGACGAATGAGAAGCTGAGCATATGTGTTCATAGTGCCTTAGCAATCCTTCCCGCTTTCACTACCCACACTATGTCTGTACATGGCATACAGTAGGAGTATGCGGCTCAAATTGCGGCTCAAGGCCCACCGTAAAACACTTTAAAAGGTACAAAGCACAGGTCACGACCTTGACATCACAATTAAAAGCCATACGGATTTAGCTTCCAATTACCTCCATGATTCTAAACAGAAAATGGCGAGTGAAGTAGTGAGACTCTCATCATCATCAATCCTATCGACAAGCATACTTACTTCAGCCTCTTCGTCATGAGCCCTGATGACGATATAACTGGAACTGAACGTCCATGACCAATCCCCCATATCATAGCCATACCCAAGCGCCTTCACAAGCATGATCAATCCTCAAACACACTATTCAACATCTTGCGCCAGTTGACCAGCGTTTTCGTAACCTCATATACGAGAAACCCTCGTATATAAATGAACAAAACAAAGATATCATGCATCTTAATGACCCTCCCTTGAAATCGGGCAGCAAAACAGATTTCTTGTCTCAGTGCATATCGTGGAAGCAAGATAATCGTCTCTAAAATTTGACTTCGCCATCCAGGGACCATGTTCGTTTCAGTTCGACTCTTGACCATTCTGACTGCCTGGCCTCGACTTGATCTGAGCTCTGCATCACCTGGAAGCAAGGCCTTTACAACGGAGTGATCACAAAACGCGGTCCAGGATCGAGACGTCTTTGCGAGGAATTTGAACTCTATTTTTGTGGCTTGCGAGGCTCTGCAAAGAATTTTTGGACTTTGATGTCGGCTTGTGTTGCGTAGTAGATAAGGAGATACTGTCGATGACAGGATAGGAGTCTTAGCGAGAGTTCTCAGCTGAAGTGAACCTCTTCTCATGCAGCATTCACCACTTTTCCATTCCACATCCTTCGAACCGACCAGCTATCAACCATACTAGCTATTCTCTTACAAGGCACTCGGTTTCCATGCACAACAAACGCATCAATAAGCTCATATGCAGCATCTTCACACACCACCCAGTATATCATCGCACAAACCATTCATAATTCAAATGTCATGATTCGCAGCGAAATTTTAGGGGTCCCCAATGGCGATCAGCGGCCTCCCTTGACGATTTGATACGGACTGTCTAATTTGGCCGGCGGTATTATTTAAGACTGGACCGGCTTTCCGGGGATCACGGGTTTGTGTGGGGCATGACGTCGCGACGACGTCAGGCTTTCCGTTTACTCTCATGGTTCTCCGCGAAGGGTCCTGGAAACGAACGACGACGACGTAAGGATGAAGGGTGTTGGTGTCATCCTTTCATGTGAAGCTGAGGTATTTTCGACTTCGTGGGATTCTCGAGTATGGTGTTTTGTGCAGAATGGTTACATTTTGGTGGTGGGGGAGATGGGGGCGTGGCGAGGTTGACGTGTCGTTGATGGAATGCGGAGTTGCAGTACGAGGATTTTGCGTTAATGCTATGTATGAGTGACGATGATGATGTTTAGGAACGATGGGGTGGATTTGGTGATACTTCGTCATTCCATGCTTGCTAATGATACAGAAGATTCGCTCCACGGGAAGCACGTTATGCACGAAGAGTGTGGTATTATTCCTCAAGTTTCTTGTGTTGTTTGGCGGAGCCGCCTTCCTTTCACAGCTGTTGGATGAGATAGAAGGTTGATCACTTGATAAAAAAAATGTGTGTTCACTTTACAGGTCACGATCTATTGATTCTCGTTCCTGTATCCGACTTCAGTTTGAAAACTTGTTCTTTGAGGAGCCCACCCTATTCAAAGACTTAGCCTCATCCACCACATATCTACACTTCAAGTTGAGAAGTCAAGTCTTGTTGTTACACCAAGATAGAGATATTGAGAGGTTCTAGTCCTGTAGCATGCCGAGCTAGTAGTTCAGATATGGTGAGTTCTGAATTCTGACTTAACAAAATGCAATATGTCCTCAACTGTTCTTGCACCTTGACTTGAAGGGCTTCTATCGCCAAGTCTTTGCTGTTCGCAGCCTTATTTTCTGCTGGGTTATATAATTGACCCCTAACTTCAATATTGGTTCGTATGGATGTTTCGTTCTTTCAATAAAATATATCTTAGGCACCGAGTTACTATACATTGGCTTTTGCTGGACCGACTGTAATGTATTCTTGTTAACGCTTGTGCACATGACAAAAGAGTACCGGTTTGATATCCCAAGACGATAAGCGGTGATGGACTTCAGTATTGTTGTACTACGTATACCTCTTATCAGTTCTACCTCTTGAATTGTGTAATCAAGTCACCCTTGCGCATACTCCTCATAGTTGAGGCTATACATAGCACATAATCATCCATGATAGCTAAGTTTGCTAGAACAAACGATCCTTAACCTCTACCTCCTTCCTGCTCCTTGATTATGTTACTTGGAGGCCCTAGATCTGCTCAAAGTATTTTTTTCCACGGGTAGTTCTTGGTGAAACTTAGTTGACATAGCTATCCGTTAAGCTAGGTGATATTAGGAACGTTGAGCGGCGAAGCTCTACCTCTTGAGCAGAAGCAGATGATGGAAATTAGATCAAGACTGAGGAATCTTCTCATTCTGGATCATCTTCAACGGTGAACGGAGGGAATGGTGTATCTGTGGTCAGAAAAGGAGACTTGCTGTTGAAAGTGTTACTGTCCATTCCATACACCAATCAATCAATGATCACGTTTGAATAACCGACATTCACATACGCTTGAATATCGAATTCTATCAAACAAAATAAGAAGTGGTGGACTGGATGTTAAGTAATCCTTGACGATATCATGACTCAGAGCAAGCTAACCACATGCAATCCAGATCCATGGGGTCGACATTATATCCATTTTCTTTTTCTTTTCAAATGCAAGCACAACGACAACAAGTTCACATTGAATCGCAGAAGATAAGATCGAGCAAGAATTCAATCTATTGGCCTCATCCTAAACCTCTTATCATAACCCGTCCATCCACAGCACCACATCGTCCAACAATCCATCCAAACCAAGCAAGGCAAAGCAGAGCCAACGCAAGCCAATGCCCGCGCAGTAAGCAAGCAGTCAATCCAATTCTGCGCACGCCCAAGTAACACAAGCCCACAGCCAATAGAATACAATTCAGGTTAGAAATTCTCCACGCACAAGCGGTAGCAGATGATTGAACAACGTCCATTGCCCCTGCGTCTTGTCCCACTCTGCTACCCTCGTCATACCAAGTCATATGGAAAAGAGAGTTACAATCCCAGCCACTTGAGATGGTCTCTAAGAAGGAAATACTAAAAGAAACAATGTCCGCCCTTCAAGAAAGGCGGAGGTTGTCAACATGGAAAACAAGTTATTGGCATTCCAAAAATAAAAATGCAGCATAAAGACGGCGTATAACAGCAGAAAAAATTGAGAAAAGACTGAAAAGAGAAATTGTGGTTGGATGGATGTGTTGCATTTGGATAAGGTGGATCGACCGAAAGGATTCCTGGTCCTGAGTACGAGGAAGGAGAAAAGGGACAAGGCGACCCTCATTAGTTTGTTGTAGTATTTCGTTCGTGATCGGCGTAAAGTGATGGTGAAAAAAGAGAAGGAACAATATGCACATTGTCGAAGGGCAAAGCAATATCAAATTGGTTTCTAATATGGTGTAGTGATTCGATGGACTTAGGGATCAACCCTGAATGCATGGATAACAACACCAGTTCCTTCGGAATACAGGAGTGGGTGTTTAGGCGACTGACGCCTTGCGCTTCTCAAGTGGTGAAAGGACGAGCATTGGAGCCTTGCGTGGCTCGATCTCCTCGACCTTCTTACCAGCGTTCTTGAAAACAGCTGCGAAGCTGCCACCGTTTGGAGTCTCCTCGTCGGTAGTGATGCTCGCGGTGGTGTAATTGCTGTCAACGGACTTGCGGTCCTTTGAGCGAGAGGATGGGCGGTCGGAGCCAATGGCGCCATGAGCTGAGCCTCGAGAGCCTGGAAGGCTTGGGCGACCAGAGAGAATACCACTACCACTTTTGACACTGTCGTTGTCTGAAAGATCCTCGAGAGCCTGCGCTTTGCCCGATCTAACAGAATCATTGTCGGAGGCCCCGAAGGACATTTCGCCGTGCTCTGAAACAGGTGTCATGCTGCCAGCAGATCCAGATCCCGGTGAGCGGCGACGTTCCATTCCAGCTCGAACCAGATTGGTCACGGCGCTACGTCGTTGGCGCGTAGCGAAATTCTTGCTGCCCTCAAACTTGGTGGTTGGCTTTGCCTTTAACTCGTCAATAGCGGGGGGTCCACGAGGCTGACGAACTGGATGTTCTCCAGCTCTGGCTGCACCAGGGCCAAAGGTACCAGTCACTGGTGTTTGAGGTAAACCACTGGTCTTTGGACCATTGACATTGATTGGCTGGACACCAGCTCCATTGATTGCAGAGGGTATCTTCTTGTGGCCACGGCGAAAAGCATTGGCTGACGGTGGGGGCAATGGAGACACATCCTGTGGTGGAGTGTTGCTCTTCTTTGGGGGTGAGATGCTGCGAGTAAACTGGCTAGAAGTCGATGGTGGTGGTGGAGAAACTTGGAAGCGTGGAGTACCTGGTTGCTGTGGTGGGGAGTTGTTGTACGTTTGCTCAGCGTATTGCTCCGGGAATTGCTCAACATACTGTTGTTGCTGAACTTGTTGGGGATCCATGTAGTAGCTTTGCTGACCCGTGAGAGGGTTGTAAACAGAGTATACACCTGGCTGGGCTCCTGGAACTTGTGTGATGATTGGCTGCATGTTCTTTTGCTGGTACATTCCCATGTTTGGTGTGATAGGTGGAGTCGCAAATTGTTGCTGCTGCTGCTGCATTTGCTGTTGGCTCATATGCCCACCCAAGTTCAAACCCTGGAATTGCTGGGCAGCAGCCTGAACGTTGCGAAGCTGTTGTTGCAAACGCTGCTGCTGCTCTGCGAGGTACATGTTCGTCGCAACGAGTTGGGCGTAGAGGTTGGGATCCATTTGTTCTTGACCATTATCGATTTGAATCTCAGGCGGAGCGAGTGGCTGCTCTGGAAGAGAATAAACCTGACGGTTGGCATTCATAGCCATGTATGGATTCTGTTGCTGAGTAGAGAAGTTGGAAGAAATGGAAGTCTTTGGACCACCATAGTTGTTTCGGATATTCTCTTTGTCGGCATACATGCTGCTCTCAAGGCCCGTACCACGAGCAGACTGGGGGAAAGTCGATGACGTTGCCGACTTAGGAGCAGTTCTCAGACCCGCAAGCAAGTGAGAACGACTGGTTCTGGGAGTAGGAGCTCCATTTTCCTGAGCCTGGGACTCAACAGGCTTTGTCGTGTCGAACGAGAGTCGCTTGATGTTGGCACCCTTGCCTCTGGATGCAAAGCCAGAGCTTGGGACACCAAGACCATTGCTAGAGGGGAAATTGTTGTAAGACATCTGAGCGAGACCGCCTGCGTCCATTGCTCGGAAGATGTAGATGATGTACAGTTGTTGTGGTGATTTGTTACGATCGGGTTTTTCGATGACCTTGGCGGCTGAGCGTCAAAGATCGAAAGAATGAACGTGAGGTCTTCGAAAGCTGTTCTTGAAGAATGGAGGGTTCGAAGGAGATATTAGAACAATTAGGCTTGATCGTAGAGAAATCGATCGATATGCGAAGGCAATAACAGATGGGGTATTATTAAGGGCTCAATTCGTGTTTTTGTTTTTTGTTTTCGGATATCGAGCACAATATGTATGGAATGGCAGTTTGGAAAGGTTTCTGTGGGCGAGGAGTTGTTGTTTGATGATCGGAAAGTTGGTTGTCGGGTTGGAAAAAGAAATCCAAACTCTGATAGACGATGAATCAAAACGCGTCTCGCGAAATTACAGGTGTGTATTGTAGTAGTTGCAGTCGACAAGAAGTAGAAGAGCACACTGTGAGGAAAAGCCGAAGGGGAGTCTTTGGGATTGAAGGTGATGGAATAGTTGATGAGAGATGGGAGACGAGGATGGGAGATGAGGTGAGGTGGGGGTAAGAGGTAAGAGGTAAGAGGCAAGAGGCAATGTGTCGAAGAAGGAAGATGGCGACGATGATGTCGAGGAGCAAAGGAGCAGAAGAGCGAAAGTGTTAGAAGAGAAAGAGAGAGGAAGTTTCGCTTTTCTGTGGAATTTTGCTGGAGCTCGCTTTTGGAGGGAAACGAGGCGATCTAGATTGGACGACACGAGACTAAAAGAGTTTCCCTTCTCTTTTTCTCTGATGACAGGCGCGCGGGTCTAGCGTACGGGAGAAGGTGGGAAGTTTGACGAAGGAGCGGAGGGAAAGTGAAAATGAATAATAGTAGTAGTGGCCAGCAGTGTGCTGGGAGTAGTAGTTTTTGGTAGCAGTAAGAGAGTAGTAGTAGCAGTAGTAGCAGTAGCAGTAGTAGCAGTAAGGGCAGTAGTAAGAGCACACAATAAGAAGAGAGGAATGACGGGGGAGGGGATCCTGGTAGGAGAGTGGGTCTTGCAAGAAGGGGAGGGGGGGTGTGAGAGAGAGGCGAATTGAGAGAGTGAGGATAGGAAGTGAGGATTAAGAGCGAAAGGTTGGAGGAGGAGAAGCTAATAAGTACGAAGTAGAAAGAGAAGAAGAAGAAGAAGAAGAAGGAGAAGAAGAAGAGCTGATCTTGAGAGAGGGAGAGAGAGACCGTGTGTGTATGGAGTATGAAAGAGTAGTCATCAGAGGAAGAAGAAGAAGAGGAGGAGGAAGAGGAGGGGGATGAGAGAGCGAGAGACGGAGTAGAGTTGCAGGAGTTTAGTTGAGTCGATGAGTGAGTGAGTGAATGTGAATGTCGTGCGTGTCGTGTCGTGTCAGTGAATGAATGAATGAATGAGTGAGTGAGTGAGTGAGTGAGTGAGAGTGTTCATTGATGAGCGCTGATAGGATGTAGGGGTGTTCTCTTCGGCCCCGTCACACTCAGGGAATTGGTGGAGAGAGCATTTGCAGTGTGGTGGTGATAGCGAGGTGGTAGTGGCTGAGAGCAGTACGTAGAGGCGACTAGTGGCAAGACTGGCCATGTGAACAATGAATGGGATAGGTGGACTCTTAACTTTACACGACCGACAAAGTATGGTTAGAATGCTTACAGTCGACTAGAATAGACCAGGTAATGTACAGTATGTATGAGTAAAGGGCTGTGGCTAGAATATTCATAGCACGCTCTCCCGCTTGTCTACGGAGTAGAGTGTAAGGTGGTACCTGGGTGCTGTTCATACTCGACTATCACGTATTCATACTGTCCAGAAAATACAATGGCTATGCGACTGAAATGGATGGAAAATAGACACGCACACAACTCACACTTTGCCTATCCGTTATTGACCTGGGATCTTCGCGTGAACTGCTACCGAAAGACACTGTACTCCGATTTGATGCACTGACAGAGACATATCCGAAATCATACTCCAAGCCACAAAACAAGCCTCATGGAGTCTTTCTTTGCTCTTTCTTTCTATATCTCTCTCTCTCTCAATTTGATGTATGAATGGTCCGGCGCACCAGTGCTGTGGTACTGGGCAAGTAGCACAACATGGTAAGTACATCCATCCATACTGCGTAGTATGTGGTAGTACACTCTCAAGGTGTGTCTAGGTGCACACTGTCAAACCGCGTCGAAGCGAGTAATGACCGGGGCGCCATCCTCACAATGAATAGCGGCTGTCTAAGAGAAGTGTGGAGCGGCTCTTCAAGAACAACGACGGTGGAAGGTGGAGGGAAAGATCGGCAGGAAAAAAGAAAGGAAAGGAGAGAGGGGAGCAGAAAGCCAAGGGGAGGAGGAGTCATCGAACAGAGCGAGGAAGAGAGGATGATTGTTCAACAGATCGCCAGATGAGTAAGTGGTGAAGAAAGAGTGAGTGTGTAAGGAAGATGTCCAACAAAGAGTCAGAGTTATTGTGTTAATACTGTGAAACTTCACAGGGCAGGGTATGAGGCAGGCTGAAGCGGAGAACGAGGGTAAGCAAGGTCAAGGCCAGCTTAGATGTCAGATTGAGTGGAGAAGACGCAGATGGATATTTACAAATGTCAAGTTTGAATAATACTGGAGACCTTTTGCAGAAGGTATCGTGACTAGATCGGATGGAAAGGGCACGACGACGCATGTCCAATATGAAGGGATACGAGCAGTGGATGGAATAGACCTGGGCGTGGCTTGCTTGCTTTTCACACAGACACACAGGGTAGGGAAGATGAATGGAGTATGCTAACTAATTGGGTAGTCAAAGGACATTTTGATTGGTTGACCGTACACCATGGAAGCGAAGGCCCGGTTCAGGTTCATGTCAATGCCAACGAGTCAGAGGATTAATCTCCATTGTCACTTTCAGTTGACTCAACTCTAAATCATATTGAAATACTGTACGCAGTATATAAGCATTGGAATACTCATACAATAATACCGGCATGCTGGTTCTCATACTTGGGTATTTCCATATGTACTGGTTGAATTTTACAAAATTACTGGACTTCAAGAATCTTGCTGGATTTTCCCTTCACAAATATGAAGACTTGTCATCTACACAGTACGCTCATTAGCCATGCTTTTCTCTCATACCTTACTGTATCATGTGTGCCATGCCATGCTTCATGTCTCCATCAACCTTGCATCAGAAGCATGACCGGGGAAAACAGACGATTACAGACGGGTACGTACCTACATTAGCAGGACGCCCTACCTAAACTAAATCCACACGGGACAAAGTAAGTACCGCATGTTCTTCTGCCGTTGGTGCTTGGGTTGGCTCACGTTCTCCATTCGCAACAGAAATGATTGCAACACCATTCCCTGAGATAAAAAGACCCAGTGAGGCTTTCGTTCAGCGACAGTGTACCGATGAGCAAGGCATTGAAGCATCATCAACGCAAAGCAGTGCAGAAAAGAGTGCGTGAGTGTGCGTGCGCACAAAAGTTGGAGTGCTTGAAGTCAGGGATAGGTAGATCAATTTGAGGCGAGTGCGCAAGCCATTTTCAGGGTTCTCATGGACGCGAACAAGGCCAATCGTGCCAGTCAACCATTTCTGTGAAAGAACGCACAGTTGCAGGATAACGAGCCAAGAAGTCTAAATCTTATGCCCTATGAAAGGTATCTTGTCCATCTTATGAAGTACGTAGCAATCGACTTCATATTCCTCTCATGGCCTTTACGTCGCTACCAAGTGTTGTGACCTCGATAACAAATGAGATGTGTTTTCAACTACCAAGTCTCCATGTTTCGGAGGTGTACTAGAACAAGCATTATTATTTGTACCTTCACGTCGTCACAGTCCTTCTCCTTTCACACCTATTTGTACAGCCAAATACAGTACGCAAACGTAAGGTAAGGTACTACAATAAGTATCCGGATGTGCCGGGTTTGGTACCTGGATACAAGACGGAAGTCCTAAAGACAAGTACTTTTGGTAGAGTTCCTTAGCCATCCTGTCCGTCTTGCCCTCCTTCCCGCCGCGTCTGTCTCCTTTTCCTTACGCCTCTAAGACTCTTGGCAGCATGATTCCCTGCATAGCGCGCCATTGTTCTCTCCAATCAGGCTCACAAGGCTCACACACCGACGCACATTGTTCGCTGTGCAAGCGCATACCACGAGAGAGTCACAGTCGAGTCCAGCACATTCATTCGTGGTTGGCGGAAGCCCGAGAGTCCTGGAGATCCTCATCCACTCGTCCTTGATCGACGTGGTTTTGGATTCCCGAGCACGATGGGTCTTTGATCTCTGCCTCCTCTCTCTGCCTCCTCATCCGACAGTCTCTCTCGTCTGTCTATGATATGTATTATGCTCCACCTTACCTGACTGTGTTGACTCTGACTTGACTGACATCCTGTCATATGAATATATGAGATATATAATCATTGTAATATGAATCGTTGAGCCCTCCACGCTTCCTTCGTACGTGCGAGCGAGCGTGCGTGCATCACGGCTCATATCATGGCTGGACGGGCAAGGCAATTAAATGGCCTCCACTCCTCCGCAAAATCCTGACCTGCAACCTATTTCAAGCACTCTACGTCAACGGATCGACCTCACCTTCAAATGATCTCCAAGAGCGGGAGCAATGGATGCTTATCATTCATCTCTCTCTCACTTGACAATCAACCTCAATCTCAACCTCAATCTCGTTTGAGTCCCTTTAAAATGCCTGGCCTCATCGTAAGATCCGCATGGATCGTTTACCTCATACATTTGAGCCTTGGAACTTATCCACAGAGACGGACTCTTCAGTACTTCTTACTGGGTACGTAATCCGTAGTGTAGGTGACGAAGTACCATTGACATGCTATCTTGACTGTGTACGCACAAACACCGCCATGATAAATAGCATTCACTTAAAAGTGCAGTACCGGAGGATCCATATCGTCAAGCTTTACCTTGCTCATTGCACCTGCATGCGCATCTGCATCAAAGGCGCTTGTATGCATGGCGCGAATGGTCAACGCATCTTCAGTATCCTCACACTGGTCCAGTGCTCCCTTCACCCTGCATCCAGCACGGGACATCGACCATAAGAACCATGCACCTCGTGGAGCGCGCAGAATAGAGCACCAAATCACACACATCTTTGCCACTGGACTGCGTAAAGTACATCCACGGTTCTCTACCGTGTCACCATACCCGATCGACTATTATTGGAACAGGATGTTTTGTTTGCACTTTGGATGCCGAGTCCCCATGGCAATCTTGTACCTTGTACTGCTTCGACGTCAACCGCATACACAAACATACATACTGACTGACTGACTGACTGACCCACTGACTGACTGCCTGACTGTATCTCCATCGAATCATGCTTTCAAAGCGATGGCGACAGCATGCACAGTAGTCCACGAGCCAACTCCCAACGCATAAAATCCGCTCTTCAATGTGCAACTCCCCGTTCCTCATCGAGCCTGATACACCCACCACCGCAATAGACGATCCCCTCACGAAACAGCGCCCAGTGCGTTGATGTCCTGAATCCTGAAACAGAGCCCTTGCATGCCCACGTCGTCTATCGTATCCATCTTGTCCGCCTTCTGTCCATCCAGCATGGATTGGGTAAGCTGTGCCTGCTGCCGTACCTTACAGAATCTCGTATGTGGTGTTATGTACCTTGCTTGCCGTTGAATGAATGCTCCACTCGACCCAGAAAATAAAGGCGCGAGGCGCTAACGATCAGCATTCGTATGTCCAGCCATCATGGAAATGGAAACGCCTGGCGGATGCGGCTACGGAATGTATTGCAATATACAGAGGTTTCATTGTAGATTTCACTCGGCAGACAATGTGTTTCTTGGGTTTGTTTCTATGACGAGCCTGGGGATTGAAACGGCTAGAAAGGGTAGGCTGGTGACTCCTGGAGCTTATACCTGTGAGAGCATCTGATGATATCGAGGGTACATCTACGTGTGTATACAGGTATATATCTCTAATGGTCTTTTTTTGCTCCGATAGATATTTGAGAAAAGCATCATACCTATCCTATGTATCAGTTTCCGTACTTTGTGACCTTACTACTCATCTAAATATTCTATTGATTCCAGAGTCGTTGCCTGTGACGCCTAGTTGCGATGTACTATATGATGTTGGTGAGTCGGCATATTTGGATAGGGCTGATCCGCAACACAGGACAACCGCGAAGCAATGATGTAGCTCTAAATCCTGTGTCGTTCAAGGGACTTCGGCTACGGGATTCAATGCTGCTGAATGACCCCAAGTTGGGCTTTTCCTTGTGTACGCAAATCGGGAATGATAGACTTTCTTACACTGGGATGGGAATGCAAATGCCTTCCTTTCATCTCTCGCAGTAACGAACGTTTTAGCTACGTACCTATGTATATACTGTATGTACTCTACGCACCTTACCAACAAACGTACTACGTAGGTACTGCGTAGTAATATTGATGTCCGAGGCAGAAAGCCATGCATTATCGCGTCTCTTTATTCGTTTTCACGATGCACTCAGATCCATAACAAATACAAATCTAGTCTTGGTGAATATATCATTTAGTCCCCAATTTTATATATCTTGACTTCCTATCAACAGCCAGATGCTTTTTTCCATAATAATCGATCTCAAACATACTTCCTGCGTGTCCAAATCCTCGTCCTTTCGCGCCTACTCCTCTGAAGTGTAGATGAGTAAATCGTATACGCCTCACTCTTATACTGTTAAATTGTTAAAATGACTACCAACAATCAAAACTTTATGAGACATCACGTATCATCTTCAACTTTTGAGTGCCGTTAAGTCACTCGTAAATTAAGAGAACGTAACAGGAAAAGCTATGGATTTACACGTTATGGATTATTTACCTTAGTTTACTCATGCGGAGAATTCTCATTGCAAACAACGAAAGATTAATGATGCACCAGGTGCACCATTTATCTTCATGGTCATTGCAGCATCATGTGAAAGTGAGATTGCTTCGTTTTAAGACATAAACTTGAAGAAGTACCTCAGTCTACGTAGCTCTTCCTGGCTGGGCACAAGTTCCAAGTGAATGGCTGTAGGATTGTGAAGAGTAAAATTGATAATTACAGTAATTATTTTTTCTTCTGTAGAAAATACAAAGATTCGTACTTTCCCATCTCGCCTTTGATAATTCCTTTTCTTTATTCTAAAAACTGAGAAGAGCGGAAATCTGTAGAGCACCAAAGAAGCATTTTTAGATAATTTAAGATATATAGGTAACGTATCTATTTTGTAAAGACTGGGTGGCTTTCGCCGCCGAAAACCAGTGATAGCCTCATTCGCAGTCGCGTTGATTAAGGCAGCCCGAAATGGTTTAGCGTATCTCGGGTAATTCTTCTTGCGGGTGCTTTTTCTGACGACCACACTTACCCGAAATATATACTGTTTTCGGTTAATACCCGAGATTACCCGAGATCATAATCACGACCACAAGCACCAACACAATGAGGTCTCGTGACTCGGCAAGTTCCGACGGCACTGGACCCGACGCTCCAGAGTCTCGGGAATGGGAGAGCACACCCCCGAGTACCCGGGAGGAAGACGGTAGCGACAGCGATACGGATTCCTTGGTGGCTACAATCAGAGCTTCGATTCCTGAACTTGACATCTCAGCACCAGAGGAAGATACTCCATTTCCACAATACGTCGAAGACTCGGAAATTTTCGAAGATAAACCACAAGAAACCTTACGCCGAAACCCTCAGGACTTCTACAACTGGGAGGGTAATCACTGGACGCGACGTAAGTGCTGAGAACGAGTATGCAGTTGCACAGCTAACATTCAATAGCTGCACGTACTGGTAATATTCCAGTCTCACGCCCTCTGCCAGAGCCCCCCATCAATCGCGCGCCTCCGCAGATCCAGAATCGACATCAACGCATACCACCTGGACAGCTCGAACTACCAGCAGCTGATTTCAGCCAGGTAATTAACGCCGCACGTATCGACGCACATAGTTACCAAAACAAGAGCAACGAAGACCTTGAAGTCCACCACGCAGCTCCACACGATCACTTGGCCCTCAGCAGCGGTCGTACTGTCACTCGACGAGGCAACCGTGCATCAATTGGTGCAGAGTTGTTACCACCTGGTCAACCACCTCGCCCACAATTTGTACAACCAGAAAGAAAAGGCTGGATCTACAATCCGGAAGCTGCAGCCAAACGCAGAGAGGGCAAGCAACGGGCTGTCAAGCAGGGTGAAATATCATCTGGCGAGCCAAAGCCACAACCAGAGCCATCAAAGGAACCTCCCACACAAATCCCTCTCCCGCCCGTCCGTGGAAACTCGACGTCAACAAAACCATCTGGCACGGATTCACGTACCACGATATCTATCAAATCGCCACATCCTTCACCACTTCGCTCGAATCCACCACCCAGACAGATTCCACCTCCAACGCCTGTTCTTGGCTTTTGTGAATTTAATCCACCACCCTTAGTTCGAGCAAATCGTGCGAGATCAGATAGTAACAGCGGCAGCACTGCTACAGTTGAGACACCTACCTCAGCTGCTCGCAAAAGTCGTTCGAGATCAGGAAGCACCCACCACGACACTGTACCTGACGAATCTACTACACCTCCTATAGCTTCTCCAAAGCCTGCACCTCAGAGAACTCGTGCAAGATCAAATAGCGTCCGTGGTGATCACCCTGCAGCTGTTCCACTTACTCCTAGTGATCAATCTCTTGCAAGCCTCATCCAATCCATCAACCAGCAGAATCAGGAAGAGAGATACCGAGAATTTGAGGGCCAGAAACCAGAGGACCGAAGTGTCGAATATCAGTCTTTAGAACTCAACAATTACGGAAGCTCAAGAACACAAGGTAGTACTTTCACATATCGTGGTGTTGAGACTGCCAAAACCCCTTCACTTCCACGTAGGAAGAGTAAAGGTGAGTCAAGATTCATGCACCACGAGTCGCTGCAGTTTACTAATGTTCTTGCATAGTCAATCTACCTGGTTTGGCGAATTTCTCACGGAAATTCCCATACAAGCCTCTACCAGACGCAAGTCAATCACCACCGCCCCGACCAACCTCAGCCCCACCATTGATTGACCCTTCGCGACCAGTACCAAAGTACCACCACAAACTTGAAGAACTTGTTGACTTACAAGATCCTGCGGCTGTTCAGCATCGAAGAAGTCAAATAGACCTTCGAGCACTACCGAGTCTTGACACACTTGATCCAAGCATACCATCTTCAAAAATGGATTACCAGAATTACATGCAGAGTCAACAAGGCCAAAATCCCCGTCAAGCACCCCCATCACCATCACCAAGCATGAGCGGTGGTATGGGCATTCCCAACGGCCCCAACGGACTGTCCGGTCTTCCAACTCCAGCTGGACACCAACAAGACCTTGCTATTATCCTGAACTTGGTCGAACAATTGAGCTCTCAACTTGAAGAAAATAGAATCACTACCAGACGTATTGTTGCAAATGCTGGCCGCGTCCGCCAGAGAGCTATTGAGTTGGGCATGAGTAATGATGAGATCATTGGGGAAGTTGCCGAGGAGCTGAATGGTATGTTCGTTTCACTGCAAGCATATGTAGATACTAACCACAATCATAGCATCCAGCCATAATCTTGAGCTCGAGAATGCAGATCTGCGTAGTCGTCTTGAGAGTGCTGAAGCGAATCTTGATCAAGCTGCTGATGATGTTCAACAATTCCGAGACTGCATCGATGGCATGCTAGAGCAGGCACATGAATACAAATACCGTCACACCATGGATACCTCTGCTTGGCACCGTAGTTACCGTGACCAGCTTGAGCAAGAGCGAGAGGAAAATATGCAGCTTCGATGCAAGATCGCTGACATGGGAGCCTCCGCTGCTCGTGGTGCTGAAGCACTTCGTCTTTATCGTCGTGATACAGAATCTAGCGACAAAGCTATGTATTGGAAGTCCAAGGCTGTTGAGTATCGTCAGCTTGCTCGATTCTACAAACGACGTGCGTTTGCCTATGCAGATCCAGACAATGACGAGGAAGGGATCTTCTCATCCGACAGTGACATTGCCGAGGAACCTGAAGAGCATCCACCTCTAAAGCATGGAATGGGTCCACCTGATCAGGATTCTGATGGTGGAACTGGAGGCTCTTCTGAGATGGTCTGCTAAGTCAAACTATGGCAAATCCTCGGTGATCATGTCCAGCATGTCCATAATGTATACATGTAGGGGATCGCCCCTGTACTCTGGACTAAACACTTTTTCTGCGATGCGGTTTGTATTGCATGCTCAGAGCTTGTCTTGTCAGTCATGGTTTGCTCGATCACAGAGATTGCTTGACCTCCTGGTCTGACAGCATGGCATTCTTTATCAAACTCACCTCAGTCATTTGCATTTGCATCATTTGGCGTTTATGGGGAATACCCGCCAAGCAATTGGCAACTTGTGTTGTGTAGCCTATCTTGCTTTTCTTTTCGGAAACTTGTACTTAAACCAACAACTACCACCGGCCGAGTAGTTGGAGATAATTAAATAGCATTGTCTAATAGCTAAGATGAACTCTTGATCTATGTAATTGCCAATTTCTAAGCGGAGAGGCTTCTCATGTGGACTGTGTATCGTTCTCTAATTTCATAAACTTCCTTAAAGTTTTAATGTTTTTATGTTCGACTTGACATCCTTTGGGTTGACACATAATGTTCGAAAAGTCTCCGATTTGACAATCTTTCTGTCTGCCAATTTGTTCAGCAAAATCACCGATTCTCGCGTTTTAGCTTCCAGACCATCGATAAGTCCGCTGCTCTCTTAACACCGAGTGACATGACCACGTTTTATGATGCAGATGACCCTCAGCGTTTGCAGATGGTATATCTTCCCAAAGTCCATGAAACCAATAAAAATAGCTTGGCACCAAACTCTATCGGTGTTTTATCTTCCGTCTGGAGCATTTCTGCCCATGAGTCCGCTTTATCAACCTTTATCAACCGACATCATGACTCCACAATCCCTGCCTTGAGGTCCAACTGCCCCACCATGACGCTCTGTATAAAACTCGCTGAACCCTCAATAAATTCATCATTGTTAACTATAACTTGAGAAATTCAAATACAACCAAAATGTCTTTTCAATACAAAACCGTTCTTATTTTAGGCGCCACCTCAGGGATTGGCGAAGCGCTGGCTGAGAAGGTCGTTGAAAATGGGTCTTTTGCCATTGTTGCCGGAAGACGCCAGGAGAACTTGGACGCCTTTGTGAAGAAGCATGGAAAGTCGAAGGCGGCGGCGATCAAGTTTGATATTACAGACCTTGCTGGCATTCCAGCATTCATTGAGAAGTGCTTATCCGCATTCCCAAACAATTCACTTACTGACATTGATACAGAGTCACAACGGACTTCCCCAAGCTCGACAGTGTAATTCTAAATTCTGGTATTCAGCGACCATTGGACTTCACCAAGCCCGAGTCAATTGATCTCGATACCGTTGAGAACGAGCTTACCACGAATTACACCTCCTATATTCATGTCCTGAAGCCGTTACTCCCATTTCTTCAAGCCCAATCAACGCCAACATCTCTCATATTCACGACTTCGGGTCTCGCCATTGTACCAATCGTACGCTGCGGCAACTACTGCGCGTCAAAGGCCGCGCTGCACCATCTAATTCTTGTTTTGCGTGAGCAGCTCCACGACTCGAATGTTAAAGTCATCGAGATCCTTCCACCAGCTGTACAGACTGAACTGCATGATGAGAAGCATCAGCCGGACATAAAGAATGGGAGAAGTTTTGGTATGCCATTGAAGGATTTTATCGATGAGACTTGGCAAGGTCTATGTGAGGGGAAGGAAGATATTCCTGTAGGAATGGTCAAACAGAGAATGGGCTTCGAGGAGGAGAGAGTATCCCAGTTCAAGAACATGCTAAAATTGATGGCGGCGCATACGTGAAGTACAAACCAGGTAGCTTATGCAGATATACTTTCACTGTATAGGGGAAGCAGATATTTCTTGTAATAGTACATATGTGAAAACTGAATTACTACGTTGAACGTCTAAAACTGTTTCAAACAAGTGGAAAACTTGACCTCATACTGAATCTCAATTAAAATGGTTTCCGCCCGTTTCAGCTTTGAGAATTTCCAACATCATAAGTTATCCCGCTATTCAGTGCTTGTCCCAATTCCATGATAGTCCTCTCATAAACCCTTGCGATATTCATGTCAATATCATCTTCTTCTTCTAGCGATTCCCCATCCCCATCATCTTCTTCAGCTTCAGTGTCGGTCTCGTTCTCATCCTTACTTTCGTCATCATCTCGTTCTCGACTCATCACATCTACCACCAAAATTCTCGTGCTTTCAACCAGACTCTTACATCTCACCATATCTGTTTTGCTCAAGCCGCCTCTCCCTCCCTCAAAGCCAGGCAACGTTTCCCCACTGTCCAAGTCACTCCCCCTAACCAGGCTCGCAAATGCATAGTCCAACTTCCTCAGTAGCGCAAAAGTAGCATTCGGTGCAGGGGGGAAAGCTGAGAGATATGTTGTTATAGCCAGCGCAATATTCAATAAGTACGGAACTTGCAAGCTCGCTAAGATCCATCAATGAGTGTTCAAATCTTGAGCTGAGAATAACTCACGTGTACCGGAAAGCCATAGAACGTCGACCACCTCCCCCAAGTCTTTGCACACGTCCCGCATGTTGTCATAACCACTCACAGAACCCTCTTCTGCCGGCTGAAACTTCTTCGTGTACCGGCGCGATATGTGTAGAAGCCGGTTCTCGACATATCGTCGCGCGGCTTCTTCTTTGCTGGACCCAGGTCGTAGCGCATGTGACCGCGGATGTGGGAGTGTAGAGGCTGAGGTTGAAGAGCTACTTGGAGCAGGAGATGGAATAGATGGTGGTAGGAAGCCACCTGAAGAATTATCTGTCATAGTTTTGGTATGATGGAAGCTGCGTTGTTTGGTTTTGGGCACGATGATGTCAATACGATCTACGCTTTGATGTGCCAATATTTTATGTTTAGCTATGCTCGCTTCAATTCTACTGCTGATACCTTGCAATATTGGACTAGCAAACCGTTGTACATTAACGTACCTGGATACAACTACAACTTTAATTTGGAAGCAGCTCAAATATCATCACTTTACCATGCTATCTGCTCAAATCTCAAGCGCGCGTCACTACATGTATTAAAGATTTCGACGCTCCAGTCTCGCGTACTTCCTTTTGCCCTAGAATTTCAGCGTTTCACCACAATATTTACTAAAAGTTCGGCCGGTCTCATTACCGGTTCGCATCGAATGGCGATGTAGTGATCCGAATTCGCAACCGGACATTCACCGTCGTTTGCTGTCGAGAAGAAGTAGCGTACGAACTGTATATCGGTACGGAAATGTGCAACTACCTGGTACCCGAAAGGAGTTTTCGGGTATTTCGGGTACTTCGTGGGTCTTATCAAATCATCGCTCATACTGTCTGTCGTGGTCTTAGGTACTGTAACTGAACTACCTGATGTAAATGATCATCGGGATATCGTATGTTGTACTAAGCGGTATATACTGGACGGCGGTGTCAATGCCTGAGACGCGGTTCTCGAATCGACCTAGCGCGCTTCGATGTCAAATGCGACCGTTACTATATAGACTAAATGTGGCGAGTAAAGGAGTAGTACAGCTTCTAGTTCGCTGCGATGGGATAGATAGCTAGCACTTTCTGAGAACGTTGAGAACAAGAAGTGAGATACTATAAGAGCAAAGCAAAGACAAAAAAGCAAACGAATTGTTTGATACGAAAGTTATGGTATTAGGACTGATGACAATAAACGTACCTATCTATCTATCTGCGAAGATATAACCAGTACAAAGGGTGCTCCTTCAGCTGCTATAACAAAACAATGGAGAAGCACGAAGTCTAAGGTTTATTGGTAATTTAGGGGGGGTGCATTGCAAATACAATAATAGTCCGCACTTGAAAGTACGAAACAGTCTGCAGTGGAAACGTGCTGTGGAAGGAGAGCAAGTCCTTTCCTATTGCAGTCAAGAACTTTCATCAGCGTATCGGAGTGAATGCACATAAACCTACATATCCATGTCTTAAGTATCGTAAGATCTACACCCAACTCATTTTCCTCTTCTGTAGCTTCGTTAACCTTCCTTCTCCAGATATTCCACCAAAGATTCTAGGATTCTAACCAAAAAGCAATTCACCTGAAAACGCAAGAAGGACAATCACATATTCTATGACTAAATAGCGGTTTTTTACCATCCCAATTGCTATCGCATATCTTATCAACAAGTTTGAGACTTATCAGGTCGCATCCTTGCTACCATTTCAGTCCTAATATCATGTTTTTGTGATCACAAATCTTCGTAGCATCAAACCAGCCAATCATACTTTTGGCAATGTTGAAGACAGAGCAAAGTGTCACACCATCAACATTTGAGAGGTTGTTAGTATCGTCAGTTTCTGTCACGATGTTGAGCGTGCAGCAAATTTAAGTAATAAATTGATTAAAGAAGAAAGGGAGCAGGATTCTACTCTGTAGCTATCTGAATATTACGTAGTGGTGCAGTGCTACCTAATCTGGTAATCAGTAAAAGTGAGAACGAGTCACTTCACATACTTGCACCCAGCTGAGGTCTGTATATTGACTACATATGTTGACAATATCCCCACTGTTGTAGAATCTCGAAACATGGTAATAGGCTTGAGTTCCACACATCCAGTTTAATTACACTTCTATAAAACTACGAGTTTACTGTAGACCATGAAGGAACATTGGCTGCTATTTCCAAAGAAGTTCACGGCAAGTACACGCCTTTGAAAGTCGCTGCGAATCCTTCCTTAATTATATACAAAATATATAGTCTAGAAGTCTGGAAGGGACTATAAGATCATACCATTGAACACTCCCAATGACTTTGAGGTACGTGGTCTCGATATGGCTTGAAGCACTGTCAGCAAGACTCCTGCATCAGACAAGGATTCGCTCCATAGCCATAAGTTGTCAGGGTCCTCACATAGCCACCAGACTCCTGCAAGATGACAGCAGGAGTATAACGATAGTCAAGCCTCGTCTTGTAATCATCAGTCCGGAGCTACTGTTTTGAAAGGAGGCTGGTTTAAGCAAATGTATGTATGTTTCCAGTTTTGACAAGTGATAGTTCATGAGATTGATGGTGTGTAACCTATTCATTTGCACTTGAAACTTTTCATTTATATACTCATTGACGGTCGCAACTATCTCACACCCAGATATTTAGAGACATTGAACTCAACGACTCTTAGAAATGCTCTGTCAACGTAATCCGGCTCGCTGAATCTCCTCGTTTCAAGATACGTATGTATGTACGTATCAGCTCACCATAAAATCAACCACGACTAACAATGAAACTCTCACACACCTAACTGTAAAAAAACACGTTTTTATACTGTAGAACAGCCTGATTTGTACGACTAGTACAACCGGCGCCGGATTGAAGGCGATATGCACCAGGGAAAATGTGTGAGCGCGGTGTGCGCACTTCCTAATTGGAAAATGTTCACTCTGATTGTGAGAGTCGCATTGATACTACGACTACTACGCTCCGATCTCGCTCACTGATCTGGACGCATTGTAACATAGTGTCCTAACTAGCCTTTTGATAGATTAAAAACCCGAGGAAGCTCTAGTATGATCACAGTGAAAAGACCCCAAGTGTGGAGTGAAAAGTAGCACGAAGCAGTGAAGGAAACACTACACACGCGGTAGAGTAACAATGGTCTCAAGAATATAGCGGGATTGTGTATTATTTCAGACTTTACAAGTCTTTTCTGAAATTGAACTATAAGATGGACCAGCAATCGACCAAGAAACACACTGTCGTTCAAAGAAAACCATTGTTCTAAGTGTTTCTGTTTCACTTGAGCAAAGCGGCCGCAAGCTAGATATTTTATTGCTGGTATAATGCAAACCCCGTTCATTCTCAACGTAGATAGTTACCGGTTGAATCAAATCACAATATCTAAAGTTGTCGATGACCTGAGGTCCCTTGAGCTTGCGCCAACATAGATGGTGTAGGTGCCACTTGCGATTGCCCATTCTTGAGCACTAACATTCCAGTAGCTGAGGTCTCTCCTCTGTAGCGTGAAGGTGACTTCAGCAGTTGCATTGGAAGAGATAAAAATTCTCTCAAAGCCACGAAGGGATCTGATTGGTTGGTCGGCTTCGTCGGGGAAGGAAACGTATAATTGGGCGACTTCATGACCATCTAGGGTCCCGTTGTTGGTGATAGTTGTCGTGATGTTTACCACATCAATCCACAAGTCCTGACGGCCACCAACAGCAAGAACACCTGAAGCATATGTACCGTTGAGCGGAGTTGTCTGAATCGCAGAGACATTGCCATAATGGAAGGTTGTATAGGAAAGTCCATAACCGAATTCAAAGCGGGGAGTAACATTGTACTTGTCAAAGTATTTGTAATCGATGTAGTTTCCCTCACTGAAATCACACTCTGCTGTATAGCAGAGTCCGGTCGGATAATCAGTCTCGGATTTTGCGATCGTATATGCCAGCCGGCCTGATGGATTGACATCACCATATAACACATCCACAATACTGTAGCCAGAGTTTTGTCCAAGGAGACCTCCATAGACAACAGCAGTGATATTCTCATGTGCAATCCAAGCATCTAGGATGCGAGCCCCAGCAGTGTTCACAACAACCATTGTATTGCTGCATTGTGATGCAATGGTCGTTACTAGGGTATCTTGGTCTTCATTGCGAAGCTCCACACGGTCAGCACCTTCACCCGATAGAGCGTTGATGAAGACGATGCAGACTTCGACGTCAGTAGCGTAGCTTTGGTAGTCAAGATTCGAGTTTGTGCCAACATCAGTGCCATAGACACTTTTAAATCCTGCAGCTTCATCTGTAGCACCAACATACGTGTCGTTCATTATCCAGCGGAGTGATGTGTCGTCTTCAACAGCTCTGAGAAGTAATGCATCGTGAGGTGTGATAAGATAGTTGAGAGAAGTAGTCCCACTACCAGTGCCGCCCGCAAGATGACCTTGATAGGTGGGTCCAGAGCCTGTGATGCTGAAGCCAGTACTGTGATTTGTTAGCGATACATTGAAAGATAGATGGATATAATTCTATGTAAAACCCACCCAGGTCCAGCTAGGGTTGGACCAGCGTTAGATCCGAAAATAGCCATACTAGATGGCGCCTTGAGAGGCAAAGCGTTGTCTATATTCTTCAACAAAGACAGGGAAGCGGATCCAATCTCTCTAATCATCTTACTGTGATTCCTGCGAACATCGCGAGTTGTGCCAATCGCTTCAGCAATGGACGGTTGCTTGCCATTATCAAGTCCGACATAGTAATAGCCAATGATGTTTCTAATCGTCATGTCGTTCAGACGGGCTACTGTTATAGAGCCGTTGTTGATACCATTTTGGATGGTCTCATTATTCCAGAAGTTTGCAGAGCCAAAGTCCTCACCGCCATTGACTGATCCATAAGCTGTAATTTGTCCTCCAACATCTGGGAAGACCATTCCAGGAAACCCAAGCTCTGTCTTCAAAATCTTATTGAGCAGAGACTGGCTCTCACATGAGTGTGTACCATTGACACGATTCATAGCGCACCTGTGTAGAAAGAGAGTGAGTTATAAGTTCGGAGGTCGTTTAGCAAGGCCTGCTTACATGACACCTCCCATTCCAGCCTTTACTGCATCGTAGAATGGGTAAAGGTAGGTTTCGTGAAGGGTTTTATCATCAGTGTTGGCGGTATAAGCCTCTGTGACGGAATATGTTTCACTGCGGTTCGTCTCCTGCTCGTTGAGGAGAAAATGCTATACGACTGTTAAATCCTGGGCACAAATTTGTCATTTGGCTGCTAGGAGAAGTTCACGAACCTTTCCACCTGGAACTACACCAGATTGAACGTATCCGGAAACTGATAACCCAAAAGCTTTTGCATTCAGGTAGGCATCCTGTCCGAGTGTCTCAACCAAACGTCCACCCCTTAACGAGATTAGCAAATGCTATATTCTCACAGCGGGGAATTCTTACCATGGTGTTCTTCCAAGTGGCTGAGAAGTAGGTCCGTTGACAACTTGAAAACCCTTTCCATACATCTCGGCGCCAACAGCAACAGCCTGATCATAAATCATCTGTTTATCCCATGTCTGAACCATGGTCGAAGCTTCTGCAAAACCCGAAGCTTGAAAGTACCCAATAACTCCCTGAGAGCCATCTTTCCATTGAAAAGCTGTCCAGTTGGCGGAAACCACATCAGCGCCAGTAATCAGAGATATCTTGTCTTCATTTGTTAAACCCGAGACAAAATTTGATGCCTTTACATAGGCAGTATTCCATTTGTCGTCTAGTTGGACTGCTAAGTGTCAGTGTATATATCGTGTGTCATAAGATGGAATTTACCATTTCCAGAAGATAGTAAACCAAGTGTTGCATCTCTTGAAGAATTCGCAGTGTCAGCAGCGCTAGCAGGACTCACGATCGTATTGATGGTAAATAAGAGAAGTTGTAAACTTGAGAAAAACCCTCGTAAGAGAGGCATATCGGGGGAATAGTAGAAGTGTTGCTCGATGTGAAAAGTTGGGGATGATACGATACGCTAATAAAATCGCGAGTACAGAGGGAAGTACAACCAGATCTTTTGAGTCTTTAAGAAAAGTGTGTTTCCTTCTCAGTTCTATCCTTTTTAAGATCAACGTTTCTTTTTATGACCTTGTAGGGTTTCGTAAACCGAAGTTTGGTTGTAGTAAGTGTGATGTGCTCAATGTGACGAGAAAATCCCATGCATTGATCCTGCAAAATCAGTCTCAAACTCAAAAAGGATTCGCTCGGAATTCGGGCCACAAAAAAGTAGAGAAAGGGATATGTAGTAACGCGTAATGTCTCCTGCACTAGTACGCAAGGGTTCAGAGGATCAATCCCAGGCTTGGTTCTTTGCCACTTCGAAAGAGGGGCAATACCGATCAGCGGTTTCGTTTTGAAAGGGAAAATCCATAACCTCAATGAGGTAGTGGTTATTTCAAGCAAATAAGCCGAAAACAGAGGCGTATCATTGCTTTATAGGGTACAAACAACCAAGGGACCAGACCCGCAGCCTAGCTCCATAATTCATATCCACTTCAAACGACATTACACCTAATATAAGCTAGCCTGATATTACACCCAGTCCTTATACGCTCACAGCAATACAGACTTGCATTCCTATCAAGTAACTGTATTGCATTTTCTGCTCAGTGGTTAGCTGCTTAGAATGAAAACTAAGTTACGGTCAACCCGTGTAATTTGTTGAACTTCTTATATGATTTTCAAGCTAGGAACTGTCTTGAATTTTTAGAATTCTTAGAATTCCTGTTCGATTACACACTACAAGATCTGCATTGAGCCTATCTACGCTTGCACACTTGAAAAACTTATAGATCTACATAATCTAACAGTAACCAAACACTCCTAAGTTGAGATGTTATCTTTGAACTCGTAAAACAGTCCGGGAAGAATTCCTCCTAAGTGAGTCATCTCAATATGGCAGTGAGTTGCAAGACCAGCGGCGTAAGTATTGATGTCGACCATTGACTCAATCTTTTCAACGAAAGCAGCTCCGAACCAGAATCGAGATCGAATCTCACGCTCTCCACTACCATCTGGCTTCTGGCGGAGCTGATGCATGAGGATTGCTGAATCGTTTGAAAATGAGGTTTTCAGATCCTCGACTTGGCCATCAGGATTTAAGGTAGCGAAGCCGAGGGTGGAGACAGCCGATACAAGGGTCTCAACGTTGTTCGCAATTGCAGGTGTAAGGGAGCCATAGGTTGAAGAGTTGGCACTCCCAACAGTAAAGTTGAGGGGTGAAGCATCGAAGAAACCAATTGATAATGTCGTTGCAGAGTTACCGATGTACTCGTTGATAGAGTAGGTGTAGTTCCAGAAGCGCTCACGATAAGACTATAGAATTAAAGATTAGTGTTCGCGTTTCTCAGTGGGACTAATAGGGAATAATGCTCGCCTTTTGGGCGATCTCATCTACACTAAATTGTGATTCTTGAATCCATGAGTAACGATGAGCGCTTGGATTCCAAAGCTTGTATTTGGTCGTAGAATTCATATGCCAGTAGAACCACCAATCAAGCCTATATGTTGAAAATTAGCCTAATCCTTAATTTTGAGACTATTCGGCGTGAACACACATTTCACCAGTAATGTATGTCGGCTCACTCCTGATGGCAATGTTCAAGCTCCCATCTTCAAGAAGTGTGTATCCATTCTCCATAATCTGGTATCCGGGAGCACTGTAGGCTACCGACGAGCTCTCAAAATCAACACCATACTCAGAAGCATGCGGGGATTTCTAAGGAAACGCGGATTAATGATTGAATCTATAAGGGAAGGTTGAAAAACACTTACCAGCAGTCCGTCGGCAAATTCAGAGCTCAGTGGTGCGATTGTAGGATTCCAAAAGTGAGCCCATGGTTCAAGAAAATCATCACCTTTGTACCCTAGGTAATAATCCGAAGAATTGGTGTCCTTTGAGGAGGAATTTGCGGCAGCATAAACGGGGACTTGAAGTCCCAAGAGGATAGCCGCAACCAGTGACCGCTTTGTAGGATAATACATGACAAGATAGATAACTTTGGATTTTTGTTTGAAAATGATTCGCTATACAGAAATTGAGAATGTGATAGAAGAAGAAGGGAAAAACAAATAGGTCATTACTTAACTTTTATTCCAACAGTTGCAGTTGCTTGGAGGCCACATCTTCATCCATGATAGCTTAGACAACCATTACAGCCAAGTCGTCGTCATCAATCTGGGTATCATGGAACAAAAATCGTGTTATTACACAAATTGTCTTCAAAAATCAAATTGGAGTTGTGTCGAAGTCCAGAGGACAAGGATCATGCGAGGACTGTGGATGGCTGTACATAAGCTTGTGGGGATGTAGAAGCACTCCATTTCTTCATCCGATCAACGATCTTCGTGGGCATTGTTTTGTTTGCGCCGCCTTCTAGTGAGTGTCCCACGAATAAGGCCATCGTCCTACATTTGGCCTGTTCCACACTAGTGACTATCATCCTATTACATTCTGCCTGTCCCACACTAGTGACAGCGTGGTCCACAGATTTGTTCCTCGTCCCTCATTATTTTTGCTGGTCCCACGAAAGTACCTCATGTCCCACACAGGGACAATTACGTGCCTACGATCGTGCATCTAGCATATCGAATAATCAATCTTCAACACAAAGTCCGTCGAATTGTACCTAGGGTTGAATATCCGTCCCACTCGATCCGCCGGTCTCATATGTCGGCACTCATATCCGTAATGTTTAAAGAATAAATCCCTGCCAAGCTGAATAATTACCTAGCACCAGCTACTCCATATAGTTGTCTAAGATCATAGAAGATCTTGTTCCTGGATTTCGGTAGTCAACAGTTACTACATCTGTAGCAACCGGCTTTTGATATTAATGCCAAAGAAATTAACAAACAGACCCAGATGTACTCCTCTTTTCAATGCTTAGACAAGCTGTTGTTTCTCAGAATTTCTATAATGGTTGGGCTAAAATTGATGTCCGATTGGCATGCATTAGGAACAAGAATAGCGTTACAAGGGTGGGCGTGCAGCAGGTTTAAGGTACTAAATTGATTGAAGGAAAAAGGAGCAGGATTCTACTCTGCAGCTATATCAAACACTCCGTAGTGGTGCAGTACATACCTAAAAGTAATAAGTGAAAGTAAGAATCACTTGCTTTCCCACTCGTACTGAAGTAAGATCTGATATTGGCCTTCAAATGTTGAGAGATAGCACATAGAATCAGTTGAAATGGGTAGCTTGCTCTGGATTTGAGTACAGTGCTCAACGTATTAGAAAGAGCCTTCTCTAATTCTTGAAGATACAGGCGCTTTCACTCAAACAATTTACTACCCACTTACCAGGTATACACTGTCTTTCGGCTACATAAGTTGTACATTGTTGACTTAGTGCTACAATCAACGGACCGTGTAAGTTCCTGGATATGGCATGTTTTCAGTCAAAGTTATCCTATTATTGTTTTGTCATTAAATTAATGATCTGTCTACGCTCGTTTATCAATTTGCGCATGATCTACAAGATGGAGTGTCTGCCCAAAGTCTTGAATAGGGATTGACCGCAATTCGTTTTCAAACAGATTTTGCATCACCTCATCTCAGGAAGGGCGATAACCCTAGCTATGATCTGCTTTATAAACCCATGAAGCTTACGCTCCTTTACAACGTAGAGAACATGAGAAAGACTTTGACAAAAGTTTTGGCCCCAACCCGCCTTATTGTGCTACTCTTCTGTAAGTATGTACCGGAAAACCTAATTTTCTATTCTTGTATATTGTTCTTTTCTATGCCACAAGTAACTGTATTTACGAAAAAAAAAAAAAAAAAAGAAACGACGGAATGTGGTTATCAACCTTCATTCTTATTGGCTTGACTACCAATCTTAATAGAAGAAAACGAATATTTACCCTAATCCAGCCTTCTCTCCTTTACTTTGTATAACCCCCAAAAGAGTTCCTTAGTGGTTGTAGAATTAACGACAAAAGATTGGATATCTTTGCCACTCGTACTCGTATATACTATTACTACCTTGTATGCAGTAAATAAAGACGAAAACCGAAAAAAAGAAGCATCAGAAACTACAAAGCGAAAAAGATACAGTATATGGGTTGCATAGTTTACCGGATCAGTCGTCTAGGTCTTTATCCAGCTCCTACTTGTGACAATGCATATTATTGTAAAATCGACCAAAATAGTCCGAACTACTGATAATCAAGAGCCATGATTTAATTTTGAATTTACAAACATAGTCTATGCTTTGTTATCCAAAATTCTATTGTCTGTGATATGATTAATCCAATCCACCAAATGTTCGCCCATCTCCAACGCAATACCCCAACGTTCTGAAACACTTTTCAGAACCATCTGAATAACATTCATATCAACTATCAAGTTACGTGGTATCCAGTTTGGTGGTTTTCCTGGAGGACAGCCCTCCAAGAAAGCGGTTGTTTCAAAGTGCGAAAGCCTGGCATTCGAAATTTCCTCCTGGATATGTTGGAACCCACCAACATCTTGCCAATCTACAATAGACGGCACTATGACTAATGTGCTGCCAGGTATTAGGTGGGCGGCAAAGACTATTGCCGCAGCGAATAATGCTGTTGGGATATGCAAAGCGTGTAGACGGCTCAGGGGCAGGGTTTCTGCAATATCGCGGATAGCAAGCGCGTGTAATATAGCCTTCCGAGCAATGATGCTGCCCAACCACGAGGAAAAATCAAGGGGAGCTTGATTGAGTTGAGGTCGGCCATATATACTCTGATCAGTATCGAAATTACGACAGACTTGCTGGCAGAGCTGAGCTGTGTTAAGGAGAAGATCAAGACATATTGAGTGCCACCGCAATGTCGTTTCCATCCCTTCCCAGTCATGAGACGGGAAACAGTGAACCTTGTTTCGATAAAACCGGAAGAGAGCCTCATTGATTTGAATTTCAGATGGTCTCCCAAATGATGGCTTCCTATCTCTGTTATACTCAGAGACTAACGATTGTATGCCTTCTAAGACAACTTGCAGAGAAAACACAGGCATATATTGCGCTGTTAAATTTTCTCCAGGAGAGAACAACGAAGTGAACAAATCTCGGTATATGATGGGGAGGCCGTTATCATTACCCATCTTAATGATCCATTCATCTACTGTCACAGCACGAAATGCATCTTCATTGCTTGATAGTGCAAGAGGGTTGCTCAAGTGATGCGCAAAGGTTGGGCTGCCAGACAGTTGAGATAGTTGTCCATCAAGAATATAAGTGCCTAGAACAGCTCTGCGCTGTGTTTCCCCAGCAGACCATATTTTCCATTTTTGAAGCTTGTCGGATGGAGTTGCCGTTACAGAAGGTATCGATTGGCGCACTTGTTCCTCAGGTTCTAGCATACCACACTGTGTAGCCCATTGAAACCCGAGCCCATGAAGCGTTTGAGAGATACTCCGAATTGATCTATTCTTTGTTATGTAAGACTTTGGCAGTTCAATATATGATAGATTACGAAGTACCTCGGATAACGTGGCATATGACTGTCCAAGCAAGGCTGTCAATAAGAGACCAATGCCTCTACGTCTGTCGTTGGGGGACTTTTGTTGCAAGAGCGATTGCCACTTTATAGTCAGTTTGCCGAGACAATCAAAGGAAATGCTCAATATGAACATACAGTTGCAAATCCAGCGGCATGTGCTAGTTTCCACAAAATTTCGCCCTGGTAACAAGAGAAATCAGAATCCCAAAAAGCATACGTGTCGGTAGTCTCACCTTCTTTTTTGCGCCTTTCACTTCGGTGAACAACGAGCCTAGTGCAAAGATATGTAAAAGCAAGGGCTGTGGACATTCTGAGAGGGTGAACGTAGGTCGATGTATCACAGGAAATATGGGTATAAATCGAGCAAAGAACATATGCACACAGAGATCTAGAAAATGTGCAGATATGCCCGAAAATGAGACTTCTAACTTGAGATCTGATGACTGCATATATGTTAATGAAAGCTCCAACCAATAGAGTTCATAAGCTACTATACCACATCATTTACAAGCTGACTCAACTGTTGGATTGCTTGACAGTCAACTGTGCTACTGTTTTCATCCTGAGAAGTAGTTACGGGAGCTGTCTGTGAACCTCTAAGATCATTTGGAAGGACAAAATCGGAATCATATGTCGG
Organism: Allantophomopsis cytisporea; assembly: GCA_024752435.1. Classification (NCBI taxonomy): domain Eukaryota; kingdom Fungi; phylum Ascomycota; class Leotiomycetes; order Phacidiales; family Phacidiaceae; genus Allantophomopsis; species Allantophomopsis cytisporea. The sequence continues at coordinate 1,408,593 of CP103024.1, forward strand.
GAACGCTAGTAGTCCAGTGTTGGTTCCAGACAACAAAATGTCCATGAAATCATTAGAAGTCGACCAATTCGTGTAAGAGTTGGTTTCCATAACACTGTTGACGTCTGAAAGCGTAGTTGGGTGAATATCATTATCTGATGCTGAGAAAGAAGGAGCATTCAACATGTGGGCAAAAGTTCCACTCTGTACTTCGGTATGATTATGCTGTGAAAAGACATCGCTGCAGGCAGAGTTCGAAGTATCATTTGTTCCGGGAGTTAATGTATCCTTGCTTGAATTGACCGAGTCGTGTACCTTCATATGGCGAAGAAGGGCGTCTCGACGAGCAAAAGCTTTCTGACAGACTGCACATAAGAATGGCTTCGCTCCAGTATCTTAACGAATAGGAAAGATTAGCTTATAAGCTGGAAGGAGCTCTACAACCAACTCACGAGTTCTCTCATGGCGCTGCGAACTGAAGTCAGTGACCGAGTTCTGATCAGAGTTACCATGCTTACTAGTAAATGTTCTGTTTTAGTGTAGTGCTTTTCACAATACGAACATGTAAGAACATTCGGACTTTTTCTTTCACGTTTTCGCAAAATCCTCGGACTGTTATCCATTATTGATAAGACATGTGTATGATTTGGCTTGATACTGAAGGATGATGTAGATTGGTTCGACGTTGTAAAAATGACTATGCCGTGTAACGTTAGCATCGGAAAATAGAATGGTGTAAATACGTCTAACACAGGCAAAGCCTTACATATTTATTCGGCACTAAACTGCGAACCCAACCCGCACGCCGTAACCAATCGAAATCCAGCTGTAAATTTAAGACATCCTTATCACTGCTTGCACAACTACTTCTCACTTATACGTGCCTTATATGCGAGCTCCATAGTTAGACAAATGACAAGAACGTGGTACACTTACCGCCGAAGGGATAAGTGTTTACTTGTTTTCTCTCTAGTCCAATACGCGTATATACACAGTACAGGTGAACATGTAGGGGCCCTAACCATTGGTTCAATACTGCATCTGCTGGGAAGTATAGAAGCTGTTCAGTATACTGAAAGTTACATGCTTTCATCATCTTGTTTGAATGTTGAACCTTCAAATGCAAGGAAGCAACTACACCCTTCTGGAAAAGCGCCGATTCATCTTACCCGACTTTTATAGCACCTACAACACACGAGAGACCCATCCGCTGACGAACAGACATGATTCCTCCCTTCTCTATCTCTGTTTATCGACCGTTACTGCTGTTGTTATTGAAGCCATATTTCTGAGACTTTTGTGGTGCCTTGGTTTCGAGGCCGTCGGCACCCACCTACCACGTTCCTGCAAGCCTGCTTCTACGACGCCCTCCAAAGAGACCTGCCTTCACGCGGCGGAGATTGTCAGTAGCTGCTCTGCAGTGAGTCTGAACAGTCTCAAGACAAGAGGAGAGAAGGATAGGGTCTTGCTGGTACGAAGGACTGGTGGACTGGCCGGATCTCCCGTGTCTGTCGCATTCGACTTGCTATGTGTTACCAACTCCGAATCGGCTCAACTTTACTCGACTCAACTCTCGATCGATAGAGTATATTCGACTGCCTGCACTTTTATATAGCCGACGCACTCGATCAACCCGAAGAAGTCTGTAATACTCTACAATACCTATCTAGGCGGGGGGCTCTTTTGGAGAGGGGGTAGAGGATACTTTCTTTTGTCACGTGGCCAGCAGAATCGGCGGGTTCGAAACTTTTCCCCGATTAGTAGTAAATGGAACTGGGATAGGGCCTTACAGGGTTAGCACTCGGATAAAACAACGTTAGTAGCTTATAAAACCTACGGTCTTGCATAGCTTAAACAATCAATCAATCAAGCTTCTACGATAGCATGTTCTTTCCTACTTTCAAGCTCAGTTCGAGGTCACACCTTAGCAAAAGAATGGAAAGGATCTTTAATTCTTCCAGTCAGGCGAGAATTTCAAACGTCTTTTTAGATTGCAAAATTTGCAATGATATTTGGTGTCGATTTTCAGACTCTACTAGTACCTATGAAGAGACTTAAAGCCTTTCGAAGATGAGAGATCTTCGAGATGTCGACAACATAGATCTCTGGTAGAGTATTTTACGGACTATTTTCGTAGTAGTGGTTCTATATCGAATGACTTGAAAATTTCAGCCGGGTACGAAGGGGAGAGTGTTACTCTGGAATTGGAAACAAGTAGCTGCAGCTATCTCTTGTTAAGCAAGCAAGCTTCCATACCAGATCACGTTGGAGCTGGACGTACTCTGAACCCGGAATGGGCTGGTTTTGAGATTTTCAAACAGTGGAAGAGCCGGTGTCTGTCGTGACATGGCACGAAATGCGGAAACCCTGTGAAGATCTGGTCAACTCAACCTGCCTGGCTCGCTCATCGATATTCAAAATAAATGCATTATTTCTGGCCAATGCTACATGTACATGGCTGTTGTCGCACTCAGCTACAGAAAAGGGGAGGATCCAGGTTTTAGTATGAACTTCGATACTATTGGGAAGCCATAGAACCCCAACGCTCTGGATAGCATAAGCCAGATATCGCAGCGAAACTACCTCTAATTATTCGACAAGCTATGTACTTGGCGTTCATTATTGACGAGCGTTGTCTTTGAGTAGATGCGCTCTGTATAGTTCATGGTGACAACGCCGCTACTGTAGATCAACTAAGCCTCATGGGTGCCATATACGCAAGTGCCGTTATCACCATTGTCGCCGCAGATGGAGAGTCGTAGAATGGGATTCCAGGTTTGAGAGGCATTTCTGCTCCTCGAAACTTGGAACAGTATGTAGCTCCAGCGGGAGAGGAACAACTAACCATCCGGAATGCTCACAAATTCTCCATGGTTAGCGGCACTCAATACTGCGAACGCGGTTGGACATAGAAAAAGTACGAAACGTCGACAAGAAGGGTTTTGTTTAACCAAAATGAACTGCACTGGCAATGTCAGTATAGCGTGTGGCATGAAGATACCACCTTCGGGATTGAGACAGACAAGTACATCAACCTACGTTTACGCGTTATATTGGCCGGCTTTCCAGACATAGACTTACTTAGCCATCTCATCGGGAAACACAATGAACGAGAACTCCGTCACGATGAGGATGCTCTTCCTGGTATATCTGGACTTCTTTCTATATTTAGTCCTTCGTTCATCGATGGCTTTCTCAATGGGCTTCCAGAGATGCTCTTCGATCGAGCCCTAGGATGGAAACTTTACTGGAGCACTATGAACCTTCGGCGACGGATTCCCTCGCGGCGCCATACAGGTAGCCGATTTAGAAACTCAGCCTTGCCGTCTTGGTCGTGGATTGATGGCAAGGTTTGGTGTTGATGGGCCATGGTGAATCCGCGCGGATAAATGATCAGCAGGAATGCATTGAGGAAACAATCCCAACCACGGTTTGGTATACTATCAAGTCCCAGAAAGACCCTCCGTTACGAAGTATTAGGCCTACCTTATTTGAGAACCGCAAGATCTTCAAAGATTTTACTAGGCCTTTACCCTCGGGCTGGACTTGCCACAAGGTTCTGTCAGATGTGTCGATCAAAGATATACATAGTTACCCAAATGGATGCAGCAACCGCTTTTGTGCATCTGAAGATGCCTGACGAGGACCATGACTCTTGGTACTTTCCATTCCCGGTCACGGATACTCAAGATTCTACCCCACCGTTTGTGCCAGAGCAAACGCCATATGTCTTCTGTGAGACAAAAAAAGCGTATGCTTGGGCGCACCAGGCTGGGAAAGATGGCAATATCCTGAAACTTCGAAATGCATCAGGTGATATCATTGGAGAACTATATCTGCACAACCAGGAACAGCTGGATCTGTTTTCCGAGATCACGATAGATGATGTGCTCGGGAAACAAGTTGAACTAGTCGCCAATTACCAAATACGGTTATGTTCAAAGACGTGGGACAAGGATCGAGAGTGTTATATGCAGCCTTGTGAGATCAGTGAAAGGTGTACAGTGCTATGGGTGAAGTGGGAGGAGAAAGTAGCATATCGGCTCAATACTTAGACCTCTTTGACCTCCGCTCAATCAATTGAAGTTTTAAAATTGTCATACTTTACCACAAAACGAACCCTTGTCTTTTTTTTTGTTTTGCGATTTGAATTAGGAGCTATAGCTAGTGGTATTATCTCCCCTGTCACTATACAAGAGGTTCTTGACGTATGTAATATTATTAAAATCTACAAGGTATAGCATACTTAACTATAAACCCGACCTCGCAAAATTAATTATATATAACTATACGTTAAGGGATCCCATCAATTGAAGTAAAAGTGAGCTGTATTAGTTCTGGTACTAGAACTAGATCTACCTATCAAAAGACTTGAGTTAAGTAAACAACCTTCTCAAGTATCTTCCGATAGAATGGAGTGTAGGCTGACATAGGTCGAATTACTTAACCAGTTTACAGAGACATTAAACCAGTAATCTCGGTGGATTGAGCGCCTACAGAAATACAAGATGCGGGTTTTCAACATTCTTGATATAGGAAGTCTCCGAAACAACGGACTTTGTTTGGTGAAAATTGTCGCATCCCCGTCAAAGTCCGGCTGTCGTTCTCTCAATATCATTCGCTCAAAAGGATCAGAAATGGTTGGTCGTGCAATGCTGTACTGCAATAGAGATAGCTCAAATAGCCGAATCTTTGATAGTTTACTGCTTTGTGATTGGGGCAAAACATGTGAGGTTATTTATAAAAAGCTCGCATACGCGCAACATATAATACCCCAAACTTGTTCGAAGCGAGTATTTGGCTCATTTACAATGCATTAAGATGGTTGGTCGTCCTTGTCACTACAGAACATTAAACTTTATGCCCCTACCGATTTAGCGGCATGTAGACTAATGGTGGACTTTGTGCAACTAATATTCTGCAGTGATGACATGTGTGAAACACCCATGATTGGGAATAGATGAGGAGTTCCGAAAGATTACCTACGCAGTTCCGTCATTTAACTACTGCAAAACCCCACAAGCGCCACACAACTGTTTACAAAGCTGAAAATGTTGTGGTTGAAAACATAGTAGGGTTATCGAAACCAATGCTAATGGAAGTTTTCTGGTCTAACCCTATCAATCGAGACTTCAAAAAGCTTTAAGAAAGACTTACTTGAACACCAAAATTCTCAATTTGAGACCCACAAGCATAATGCCTCTCAAAATCAATATCATCGGTGCAGGAATCGCTGGCTTAAGCGCTGCCATATCACTACGTCAGGCCGGACATGAAGTCGAGGTAGGTTTGCTTGCCTCTTCGTACAAGTTTTAGAGTACTAGGCATGGCAGTGTATATTCTGGACTTTTCAGAATTCCCTGCTACTCATCAAAAACCTTGTCCCAAGCTGATCGCACCATAGATATATGAAAAGTCGAAATTTGCTACTGAAATTGGTGCTGCTTTTGCCGTGACTCCTAATGCTGCTCGAGTGCTGACCCAGCTTGGCTTTTCTTTTGACCGGGTTCGTGCAGTCAAAATGAGCTCTTGGAGCACTGTTCACGGAGATACTATGGATCCAATCATGACCACAGATCTAAGTACTGCTGAGAAGATATTTGGTGCGGCATGTTGGACTGCTCATCGTGTGGATGTTCATAATGAACTCATTCATTTGGCAACAAGGGAGAAACTACCTGGAAAGCCGGTAAAGATACACTTAGACTCAGAAGTAGTGACTGCAGCTACAGATGGTTCCATTGTGTTGAAGGATGGCTTAAGACACGTCGGAGATCTTACAGTGGCTGCTGATGGCCTCCACTCAGCACTGAAATCTGTAGTGTTGGAGGCCGTAGCCACAAAACCGACGGCCGCCGGACTCAGCGCCTTTCGGTTTCTTATCGACACTGTGGAAATAGAAAAAGATGCAAGACTTTCGGAGATGTTGAGAAAGAAAAGTCTAGGCTCCACAATTCTCGCAGACACAAAGGAGACCGTGAAGGAGCGCCACATGGTATGGTATTCTTGCCGCGGGTATGTTACTGAAGCCTCTGAACAAATTTCGGCTCAAACATGAAGTTAAGAAACGTGATAGTGGTGATGTACAGAACTTTGTTGGTATACATCCATCTCGAAACGAAGACTTCAAGGACGATGGAGCATGCAAGTCCACACATTAAGACTTGAATATGTTGTGGAAGGCTAACCAGCTCAGCTATGAAACTTTCGATGCTAGACGAATTCGGTCATTTTCACCCTGATGTGGTTGATATTATCGCGTACGAGCTGCAACCATGAATCATTTACTTGATGGCTGATAATCAATCATAGAAAGTCATCTCACATAAAATGCTGGCCTTTATTCATCCATGAGCCACTCCGGACATGGTTCAATGAACGATTAGTTCTTATTGGCGATGCTGCACATCCAGTGAGTTTCATTTGGACAAAAGCTCAAACTAAATAGAAAATAACATCATAGATGCTTCCTTTCAGCGGACAAGGAGCAAACCAAGCGATTGAAGATGGGGGTGCACTTGGTTATATGTTCAAGGGCGTTGAGAATACTGACGAAATCGCACAACGACTCAGCATGTTCGAACTTGTGAGAAAGGATCGTGCATCACGGATCCAAGTGCTCTCAAAAGTCAGAGTTGGCAAAGAAATGGAAGTTCAAGAGGAGCTTCGAAGTTACCTTGATCCTTTAGCTCCAGGTGAGACTCCCGTTTGTATAACGTATTGCCAGATTTTTGATACAGAACCAGTTCCAACTACTATGCAAGAACGTATAATGCACGATTATGGGTATGATTCATCATTTGGCAACGAGAACGGAGCTGATAGTAGTGCATAGATTTGACGTAATCGGGAAATGTGAAGCAGTACTCCAAGCACACAAGTGATGTTCCCAAGTTGGATTTCGGGGTTAATGAAAGTTTACAATATATTAAAAATAAAATGAACATATTGTCTGTATACAGGCAAGGCGATGGATTCGTAGATATCAGGGTGCTGGTGAAGCGCACATGAAGGTAGAGCTAATTCTTACTTCAATGTGAGGTTAACAAAAAGGCTTTTCACTTCTATGACTAGTCAAAAGCCTCCTGCCTCCTTGTTGTCTGCCAGTGTTGTAACAACCTGAATGCGATCGATATATGTATCAATCCCTACGGCTCCGCCCCTATAAGTGTCAAAGTTCGGCTCTGCGTGACCTGGGAACGTGGTGGTATTCAGCTGCTTTACGCTATCTGAACCTAGCCCTTGAGTCTTGCTGTCAAAATAGAGTTCTGCCCATCAAGGTGTTGGTGTATTGATTACAATGCCAACTAAATAGTGAGTGTCGGTGGAAATTGTTTTGGTCTATTGTGCGATACGGTCTACATTGCTGTTTGCTTGGTATTGGAATTGTAGCTTGCTGTCGAAGATCTTGAGAGCAATAGGAATATTAGCGCCACCATCCAAATCATTATTAGCTACGTATTCTTTGCTATAAGCTCATAAAATTAGATATGAAAGATTTTGTGCATATGAGAAGAATTGGGAATGACAGATGCGTGGCCCGATAGGATTGTTCTTATAATAGCTATAACAATAAGCATAGGCGGTCATGTTTCCATTTAGGAGTTCCATCTTCGGAGAAATCTTTTGTACATTGATTTGTCTTGCAGTAAGTTGTTTGGTCGCTACATACAGGATTCGATCAGTGTACTCATTGGAATATGGGTTGACTTATAGTCGGTTGATTATCATACGCATAGAGAGCCTCTCTGAGATATGCTATGGTTCTATGTCTTGCAGGTACGGAGTTGGCATTTCCTGTGAAGGAGCATCTTTAAATTCGAGAACAGCAGTGATATTACTACTACTACTACTACTCTACAACCGCATTCGCTGATATGTGTGCATTTAAAAGTAGTTATAATTTTGAAAAAAATATTGAGGTCTACATTGATAAGGGAGAAAATGAGAGAAAAAGAAAGGAAAAAGGAACACCAATACAAAACAAAGGATTACTGATAGTATTTGCGTAGATTGTGTTAACCAGCAGCGTTTAAAGTGCATGGGCTAGTGCTACCAGCCCAGCCAGATAATCTGTTGGCAATGTCCGAAACATAACAAGATGTAGATCCTGAAACATCTGAAAGGTCGTTAGGGTCAGAAATGCTACCACTGTTGTAGAGTCTTGCAGCATAGTAAAAAGCCTGCGCTCCATTGACACCAAAGTTTTCTTGCGCTTCTATGAATCTGTCAGTCCACTGAGGACGTTTTCAAAATGTCTGACTACACTCACCATTCAAGTTTGCAACAAGGCCATCTCCCGAAGCAGTACCCGACGATCCATCTCGAACCATTTGTAGGATCTAAACAAGAAATTAGGAGTGATCTTATAGCAAAATAGATTAGGGTCTGGGAACTTACAGTATCTTTAGGGCAAGTGTTCAAACCCTCGCACGTACCACTGCCATTCGCACTCTGCATAAGCCCCGGGTTAGCGATAGGATTGTAAGTCGTTTTGACTCTCACGCAACCGCGGGACTCTTGCATGATAACAGCAAGGATAAAACGATGATTCAGATTTGTCTCCGCAGCCACAGTGTCAATAGCATCATATATATTCTGAATTTCGTCTTGGGTATCATCCGCACCCTCACTATTGTAGCCACACGATACAAGCATAGTGGGTTTGTTGCTGTTCCACATGTCCAAGAAGTTGACCCAGAGGTTGATAGCTGGGAAACCTGTTGCACCGTTGCCGTTATAGGTAGTGTATGTATCAGTTCCCGCGCCCGAACCGTCGTTATAGTTGACAGATGTGGCAGCGGCGCCACTTACTACCTCGCCTGCCGTACGGCGGAATTTGGTTGGTGTATTGGCCGCCTGACTGGGCATCGAGTCTTCAGAGTACGGGAGAGCAATAACAGCTGCTGCAAAGAAAACGCTTGAGAGAATTTGAATCTTCATTTTGTACCCAAAAACGGTTGTTTGGAAAAACACCAGTTTGAAAAGTCAAGGTCTTATTGTAGTTTCAACGGAATGATGATGATGAAGGAGCTGATGATCTGATGACCTACTGATTAGACGGTGATGTTCTGCCGTCTATATACTCTTGGACCTCTTGAAAGTACCTTCTACCTGAAGGATCCGAGTTGGAAGATTGCAAACTCCTGACAATGCTTTGTCAACATCATCTGGCTCACTCAGATCTCTCTCTTTCAGAGTACACACCGCAGATATGTCAGCTTCAAGGATGAAAACGCCTTTCTCCAAAACCAACGACCATCGTAAAATGAAGCTCTGTGAGAGCCAGCTGTAAAAGGCACGTAGACAGAAATTAAAACAGCGAGCCTTGTCGAGATGTTACGAAGACACCTGAGGATACGATCTGCGGAGTAATCACAGATTCGCTCCATTCACTTGCACAAAACCCTCGGGAGATTCTGCAATACGCCAAGTCATGTAGAAAATGGGAGCCAGAGGATTTCGAAGGAAGCCCAATTTCGTTACAGACTTGTACTCACCCTTCAAAAGCGAACGTTGTATTGTGAAAACCTGCGTTGCAATATTTGTTTTGTGAAACCCATTGATATAGAGACAAATTTGTAGGGTGTTGATCGGGCTATCTGCGGTGATTTATATTTGCGGCTGAGAATAGATTGGAACACCAACAGCGGAGCCTCGCATCGTATGGGTTCGTCGCCCCAATCCTGCATGCTACCCACATTCTAATTTCACGATGGTACATTCTTAACTCAAAGCAACGTTCTCTTAGTGATGGTAGATTCTAACGGAGGGATCCCTGAAAGATTGTTAAGCAAAACCTTATCTACTGGAGGATCCATTAGCAGTATCGGTAGCGTACAGTGAGTTGGTTTCAGAGCTGAGCTTAACTCTGGATTACCCTGTTCTTCCACCGAGGCTGAAACTCATAAGATGAGAGCGAATCCTCTGTCATCTGAAACTAAGTTAATTTCCGTGAATACGATGCCCTGATCTAGCTATAGATGGAATACCGCATATTCCCCAACTATAACACTTCGTATCAAGCTGCAAACTTAATGAGGAGAAAGTACATCTGGTTGTAGTCACAAGCCAAACAACTCCACAGGAGGGTGACCGTGTCAAAGCTATCGACCAAATCGTGCATGTTAAACTGCTTCACAGGCATAGTTACCACCCTGCTTTCTTGTATCCAAGTGGCGAATAAAAGCGAATAAGAGACCATTACTGGAGTCAACGGCTGGAGAATAATCGTAAATCCGGGAAATCGTAATTATTCCGAGTAGTTTTTGTTCTGACTTTCGGCCCCTAAAATCACCGGTTCTCTTGAAAGTTGCAGAACGGGGTTGTCAAACTTACCTACTAAGAATATTATTAACGCTTTTTTCTTCGATTGCTTCGCACTAGATTGTACTTGAATACGCCGAACGAAAACATGGCTGAGAATGCGGTTCAGATGAGTTCATAAGATCAGAACACTATGCTTTCACCTACTTTAGCTACCTCTTCCCGGAAAGCCCAGGCTCCTTCCAATAACGACAACTCTAGGAAGCCTATCAACGCTTCTCAAACTCAGAGCTTTGAGTATGAAAATGGAAGTCTTCACGGAGCTTTAGCTTTTCAGAAGAGGCCCCTTCAAAAACACGAACAATTCAAATAATGATCAACGAAGCAGCCAAGTCATGGGCCTAACATCCCAGCTGAAGGGTGTGAATCCCATCAGCTTGCTCCTTACGTGATGCATCAAACCAAGACCCAATCGCGCCAAAGTATCCCATCGATCATTGACTGGCATCAACTAGGATACATGCGGGTTATATTCATAATTGGACTTGTCGGAAATGTCTACATCAGCCAAACGAGTGGACGGGTAATGAAATACCTTGAGTGGCCCTAGCGATTTGGAAGCGCATTTAGCTTTTTCGCAAAATTGTGTATGATTAGTGCTGTTAATGTTGCTTACAAGCAGCTCATTTGGGTTATAATACCACTTGAACCATGAACTATTTGGCCTAATGACTTGAAGCTAAGGATCAAGAAAACAGAATCCTCAGCCAGCACTCTCGATGGGATCTTTTCTGTAAGTCTTGACTCCTGGATTTATATTCAAATAAGGACTAACTACTCCTTGGATTTTGCAACGATCCTTTTCAATACTTAAAATATGAATCGCCCTTGAAAAAAACAATCCTGGCAATTATGGCGGTAGCTGTCTGGGGTCTGGCTCTAATTGCTATTGTATCGCCCTCCACTTTATCATCAACAACTAGCATCCAACAGACAAAACCAATCTGTGATTTGGTTCCAACTATAGATTTCCCAGAAGAAAGCAGCTCCAATGCTGGTCCAGTCTTTATGGAAGGGCAAGCGATGTCCTTTTTCTCTCTTGATCCGAACGACAACTTCACATATTATTATGATTAAGCTTCCATGGATCTCAAAAAAGTCGCTCAACTGTCTTTACTATGTGGAAACCGCTGAAATTATCGAATCCTTGTGGAAATGGCGCCACAATACTTGGCAGTATTTTTTCTCTGGCCTTTCCTACAGCTGTGAAGGAAGGGATGACTGCGAAAATTCCACCGGGCTGACCAAGTCTCAACTGGTGCCAACTGGCGAGGAAATAGACTACAGCGTATTAACAGGATCTGAAGACCAGTACGGGATGCCTCTATTTTGACTGACCGAGACCTCACAGAATGATTCCGATATTGGAATGTTCAATCTCAAACCGGTTATGTGGATCGGATTTGTTTACAACACGAGTATACTTCTCGGTTCGAATGAAACACGGCCTTTCTTACAGGAACCTCATGGTATAGAGTGTATGCTTTACGACAAAACATACCACTACAATACCAGTTTCATGGACGACATTCAGATTATCAATAACCTCACCAAAACTCTGATATCACCTGCACTTGCTATCTCTTCATCAATATCACCCACTGATCCAAACTACGAAGCGTATTCGTAAGTTCTTTATTACCCTCGTTTGACCTGCCGAGTCATCTGGCCATATTACTGATACTTCGCAGAGCATACCACGCTGCAGGCTTTGGCTTCGTAACCAGCCATCTAATAATTTAACGCAATCCAAAGGGCAAGGATATACCGTATACGCAACTATGGATTCAGAAATAGCCCAGACTTCACTTATTAACCCTAATACTTCTTTCGCAGCTTCCAACTTCCCAACCCCAGTCGAGAACCAATTCAGCATCATAATCCTGTATTAAGCCGCTTACCCCTCTATATACTCATAAGTCAACATCTCTGGGCCATGCACTATGACCTCGACGGTCTTGAAAAGGGACCACCAGCCATTCTGGATCGTGCTCTCATACGCCGTCGTCTCTGGCGTCACCCTGGTCGCCATCAGCGTCAGCTTCCACGCCTTCAGGCGGAACGGCACGAAGCCGACACCAACTTCAGCACGTTTTTGGCTACAACACGGGATAGTAGCTGAGACAAATCGAGTAGGGAATTTCGCAACGACAATCTACAGCCGTAAAAAGCTTTCTTAAAGTCGCAGTTGAGCTTTTACAAGGTCGATAGTTTCGTCCATTCTTCCTGGATCGAAGGGAGTACACCTAGCAGCAAAACTGAGAAAGTTGAGACGAAGTGGAGCTTTACGAGAGGCCAGATATGCGGTGTCACTCATTTCAAGTTTTTCTCTGTAGTCAGCCTACTTATGGTTATCACAGCTATAGCTATATCTGCCGACGTCGTCAAAGGCCGTAGGAGCTTGCAATCGGATTTGGCACCCCCATCCTTCGCAAGCTCCTCAGAAACCTTTGGGGCTAATATTACGGATTGTTTCCCAGGGTGTGTATACCTTCACTGTCGGCGCTGAGGGTGGAACCTGTCATAAAGTCAATGGGACTAATGGACTTGAAGTGGAAAGTGTTCAGGGTACTTGTTCGGTCACAGTGTATATGGGTATATATTGCTCGTATAATGTTACGGCTAGTACGGCTGGTCAATGTCTTACAGGCGATGATGTGTATACTGTCTCCCGCCGTCACCTAGACCTATAAGAGTTAGTTACATAAGTGACAGTAATATACGATATATGAAGCTGTATATATGAATAGATTTGCTATGATGCTTACGTTGCTATTGCAAAGTTTTGGAATGTTGCAAAGCTGGATAATCATTCCGGGGCACAATAGCGGCTCAATTTAGTGGGCACTGTGGGGTTGGAGACGCTTCTGCAGCTTAGTGGTTCCATCGCCACACCTGCGGTTCCGCACAGGGGGCTGTGAGGAACTTGGCGCCCTTGTTTGCAATGTTTCATCAACCACATCCTACTCTCAACGTCGTACCCCGCAAATGTTTGAGCTCTTATTTGAAAATCTTACGTTCTTACTAGGATATATGGATATAGAACTTGGGTTGTTATGTCTTTTAACACGAAATGACCCTTGGCGTTGTCATGTGGCATTTGTCATATATAGAGAACCTTTTTCTGGAGTTGATCAATTAAAAATACCTCTACTACATGTTTGGAGAGCTCAACTGCCAAAATAGAAATCCAACGAACAAAAAGCGGTCTGTTTCTCTTATCATTCAAGCCGATTATTCCTCTTACTCACCTGATTTAAGTTCCCACCTACAACAGACAAAATGTCTTGCGAATTTATCGAATACAAAACTTTTGACAATGTCACCCTGCGTGGCTGGTTCTATAAACCCACGTAGCCTCAAAGAATTTACGTGCCTTATTATGTCACATGCTTTGTCTGGGCTCAATGAGATGGATCTCAATACCTTCACCGAGCGCTTCATCTCGAGGCTTTGTTTGACTTTTCTTGTATATGCAATCGTGGTTTTGGCGACAGCGACGTCAAAGACGGCAGCCTGACCTGAAATTAACCCAACGATTCAATGCAGTGATGTATGAGACGCAATCACTTATGCACAGTCGAGGTCTGACATCAAGTCGGATAAGATTGGAATTTGGGAAAGCTCCTACAGTGGCGGTCATGTACTATGGGTTGGCGCTGTTGATAGAAGAGTCAAAACAGTGTTGAGTCAAGTGCCTTGCGTCAATGGCTGGAACAACTTCCATAGGTTGAATCGTCCTGATTTTATTGCTGGAAGTATTCCGCTTTTAAAGCAGGTATGGTCGTTTTCTGGTTGCTTGACTGAACAAGATTTCTCTTCTAAAAATGCTGATTGATAATATAGATCGCCTTGAAAGGATGTTGGGTGCAGCGCCACGGATGCTGCCAGTAGTTGAACAAGATCCATTGAAAGACTCCGCTCCCCCAACGCCTGATGGTCATGAGTTCTTCACGAACTAGAGTGAGAGGAGCAATTGGAAGAATAAGGTCACAATGAAATCGTAAACTTCCTATATTGATGAGACATTACTATCATCAAAAAGACAGGCTAACCATATAGAATAGTATTGAGGCGCGCCGAGAATATAATGCTTCTTTCCACCCTCCCCACCATATCTTACCAACGCCACTATTGATGAACGTAGTAGAGAATAACGTAATCAATCCCATGGATCTCGTCATAGAGGCTTATTCGCGGGCACGGGAGCCCAAGCAGCTGCAAATGCTTCCAGGAGGACACTTTACTGGCTATTCAGGTCCGAATTTGGATAGAAACTCTGATGTTCAAATCGAGTTTCCCAAGAAGACACTGTGTACAGGGGCGGAGTATCAAATGGGAATGTTGCACTTTAAGTTGCAATGCCAGGAAATACAAAATAACATCTTGTGTATGTCCTAAATATGTGCGAGCTATTGATCTGACAGTTTCTTTGGTAGTAAGGTGTGAGGTGGCCGTCTCGCTGTGATAAATCAGATTTGCGCCTGCCATTCGTTGCTAGTGATATTCAGCAAGCCACATCTGGAGCACTGATCCTATATGTGTAGTTGAATAGTGAATACATTTTTGTTGCAGAATCATCGTTTTGGTAGATCGGAAATTCTATCCGGTACCCGACTCCTCTAAGCGCCTTATCTCTCAGCTGAGTCAAAGTAGCCGCAAAAACAACGAATTATCATTCCTGTAACATAATTTTCTACAAAAATTAGCTCAAAATCTTTTCTTTGGAATTTCTTTTCATCCTGTGGTTCTGTACATCACGACAAGGACCATACAAAGAGAGTAGCTTGTACCTTGGAGCTGAGATATGAGGCGTAGTGATAATAACTTGGCGAGTTATCGATAAGATACGGCACGGCTAGGATACAAAGATCTACGTAGTGCGGCACATATCCACGCTATTGTAAACAGGTACCTCCACCTAGCATGCCGTGCACCTGAGTAGCTACACGGGATACTCCTCACATCCACATAATTTCGAACCTGAATATCAGAAGAGTACTGGAGAGGAAGTAAGAGTCACAGTAAGTGAGTACGAATAAGGTGCATTCGGTATATCAGAATACTAATATGTGAATAGTCCTAGTCCTTATTATGAGAAGTGTAATTCTAGGCTAGTGGATTCATGAATATTTGATTGTATGTACAATAGAATAGAATCTATTACCATAGCACGGCCCGTGGATAAGTGAGACTGGTCGGTTAGCGGTAAGATCTTACATAGAAGTAGAAGATCTTATCGTTATTTACGAGATCTTGCTCTTAGTTAACCATTGCATGTGCACTTCACTTTCAATTCTACTTTCCGATTTGTATGCATCAGTGATCCACCTACATTTGTATCAGAAAAAGCTCCGCAAACTAGCACAAATAAGCAAGTAGACAAGTAGCTCTATTCTCCACCTATACTTCTTCGCCTCATACATATTCACAAATAGAAGAATCCGTAGATACGGTACACAAATAGAGTTTGCCAGTACCGATACTTATTGCTGCAATATCTTCCGAAGCTCTCCCGGAGTAGAATGTTCGAATTGAAGCCTTGAACCTTAACTGAGTTGCCGTGGTTGCTGTAATGGCTTGAACTCTACTTATATTTCGCTTTTCTTACGAAGGTGTCGTACGACGTGATT
Organism: Allantophomopsis cytisporea; assembly: GCA_024752435.1. Lineage (NCBI taxonomy): Eukaryota > Fungi > Ascomycota > Leotiomycetes > Phacidiales > Phacidiaceae > Allantophomopsis > Allantophomopsis cytisporea. The sequence continues at coordinate 1,424,531 of CP103024.1, forward strand.
AATTTTTCAGAATACGGGACAACCTCCGCCTGTCGAACGCCTGCTTGAGTCAGTCAGTATACATTTCCTGACGTGATATTTCACTCAGTCTTTACGTAGTACGTAGAACATCACTTTGAGTTAAACAACACATGTCGAAAAGGCCGAGTTCTAGGTACCATAACATCTGGTCGAGAACTTATATTGGGAAAATGTGGAATCAAAGCCCGGGAAGAAACTCAGATGGAGACTAGAAATATATCCGCTCGCCCACCGATACGTCCGTGCTTAAGAAAATCCACACAGCATACATACAGCCCACCACGACGAATAGGTCTCGACAACTTTCGAAGAGAGTACTATTGTAAAATGGGTTACACATTTAACAGTACTGGATTAATTTTTACACTAGAAAGGAACCGCGCATAAGAAACCCGCCAATAATTACAGCCTTTTAACAGCTATTACTATTGAGTGACCTCCTATCGGCAAGGACTGACAACTGCGCTTTTTTATACGGAATAAATCTTAAGGCTGTATAATCTGGACAAATAAACTCCCTGCGATCATGGGAAACGCGCTGCAAGACGGTCACCTACCTATGTAGCAGAAAAAGTTATGAGGCGGTCATCACGTGACTGAATCACGGGGACTGCGTCAGCTCCTACGTAAGTACTAGTACTACGTATTCCCTCAAAGGAATAAAAACACCACAAACAATGAGAACGTGAATTTCAAATGTGTGAAGCGACACTACATCAACATTAGCAGTTCTACTTTCGGCCATCTATTTAGCTAAGCTTGTGCGCATTGCCCAGTCTGCGATATAAGCGTGATGATGACTGCGTAGTCGGCCTGAAGCGGCAGCATAGCCCAACGACGCCCACGAGCACGCTGCATACCTCAGCGATTACCTTGGAAAAGCACTTGCCGACATCGACTCTGCTCAGGCCCACGACGGACTTATCTACTAATGTGCAGCACTGACTCTTGCCAACATTAACGATGACCCAAAGGAGCCGATGTGGCATAGCGACCAATGATAGCCATGAACCTAACCCTATATAGCTAGGGCTGACAGTTATACTTTCATCGTTCATCTGTGTTTTCACGCTTGTGAGATGTGAAGTAAACCGTGCCGGGCAGCGGAATACAACTCCCAGCCCGCGGTAAGAGCACGGCGAAATTCTTGTGAACCCTTACTGTACTACTTACTGGGATATACCGGCGACTTCTAGTATGCTTGACTTCATTCTCTTCACTTGTGCCATCGTTCCCCCGCCATACCTCAACTGTCACGCCAGCAGGGTCTTCATGCTTGATGTGATCCTTCTGCTAAATGAGGACGAGTGGTTCTTCCTGAAACCCAGCATGCTCAGCAAGATTTCGAGACTCTATGAGACCGCTAATACCAGTGACTAATTCAAATGAAGGAACGATCTGACGCATCGCTCATCGGTAAATGAGACTCGCTCCCATCGACAAATCGTGAGCTTAGTTTTACAGGGAAAAGCCTTCAAATACATAGTACTGCGTATGTAGAGATTGTAATCCAGTTCCAGTCGGGAAATTTCTTGCTCGCAGACTTGCCCGAGGGGTTGTCCATCAGATTTCCCCCATACACTAGTTGTTTGTGTGGTGGAAGTTAACGCCTAATGGTTTACACTTTCACTTAGATTAGAATACGATTTCCACAGATATGCGGAGTACCCTGACTGTACAGGTTCAGAGTTTTGGTAACTGATTCCGACGGACTATTATTTTACACACCGAGAACGTGGCTTTGGCTGGAAAACATTACAAGATCATCTGTAGTTCGGGCTACACACATCCAAGACACATCAAGCAATTTAAGGTTTCTGGCTTGTCACGATCTAACAGAATACCCACAAGTTAGACTTCAGCTTGTAACTCCATACGTAGTACTAGTAGCATGTGTACCTGTAGTTGATCATGGATTCGTATATACATATGACCGAAGTCTCCTTACAGACATATGCTGTGTTCTCACCTGCCTATTTTCTTTCTATTCGCATGTTGATATCAACCTTCTCCCTACACTCTCTACGAGCAGGACTTTGATCTCTCACTCTGACTACAGTCCAATCCTTTGATTGCCCATCATGACGGAGTTCCTCAGTATGGATAATTCCAGAAACAGAGGTCCCCAAGTAGCCGGTGTGGCGTGGACCTTCTGTATAATGAGTTCCATCTCAATCTTGCTTCGATGCTATTGTCGTGTAATTGTTGTCAAGTCATTTGGCTTAGACGACTGGACAGCAGTCATTGCTCAGGTATGTTGATTCATTTCTTGTCGCTTTACAGGAAAAGCAGCTAACACTGTCAAGGTTCTTTTCCTAGCCTTTTGCGGCTGTTGTATAACAGGAGTACACTATGGTACTGGCCAACACACCACGGACATCATACCGGAAAACCTACCTATTGCCTTGAGATACTGGTGGTGTTGCGAGCCACTGTACATCCTAGTCAATATGTTCATCAAGCTCAGCATTGGAGTCTTTTTACTCCGAATCAGTGTTTCTACAACACACAAGTTCATCATTTGGATCACGTTAATTGTAACCGAAGTCTACAGTCTCTTCTTTTTCATTCTTTTCATCCTGCAATGTCGACCAACAAGTTACTTCTGGAATCGTTTCTCCCCAAACCCTCCCGATCATGGTTCCTGCATTAGTGTCGCTATTACTGCTGGTGTTTTCTTTGGATATTCAGCCGTCTGCTGCTTGACGGACTGGACTCTAAGTATCTTACCTGGGTTCATGGTCTGGAACTTACAAATGAATTTCAGAACCAAGCTTTCTGTCGCGCTGATTCTGGCTGTTGGTTCCATGTAAGTACTGGTCCTCAAGATTCATTACCCATTACTTACAAATTCAAGTGCATCCACTGCAACTATCATTCGCATTCCTTACCTGAACGGCATCACCGATTCTGCCGATTTTCTTTACGCCACTACCGACATTGCCATCTGGAGTACTGTCGAAACCGGAATTGGAATTACCGCCTCCTCCCTCGCAACTCTTCGTCCTCTCCTCCGCAATTTCCTTGGGCGCTCGAAGTTTTTTAGTAGCGGTTCTTCACATCGCACTGGCAGCAAAGGATTTCCTGGCTCTCACAACGGCTACCAGCGTAGTAGTACCAAGCACACAAACAACACCGACTTCGGCCTCCGTGGCGACATCAATAAGGGCAATGGAGTAGTAACTATGATCAATGTGACAGGTCTAGGTAGCGAAACAGAGCTTAACGAGATGAAAGGTGGTGCTGAGAGCTCGAGAAATCTCAAGTCAGAAGCAGGATGGGGCAATGATACTTCTGCCCTGGCAGATGATAGCTCGGAAGACCTCAACGTGCACGATACGTGGAAGGTGGAGGTTAGCAAGACTGTGGTACAGACCCACGACACTGTATAAATGTCTGTATCTTAATGAAGCATCACACTATTTTATCGTTGCATATTTGACAGCTGGGCAGCGATGGGAGGCACTTCATATTATTGCGTTGTAAACATCACAATAGTCTCCTTCATTCCTTTCGTTTGTTTTGTTTTCTTTACTTTACATTTTGTATTCAGCGATATACCATGCGTGCTATATACGGTGCACAATAAAACATTTTCGAGCAAACGGACACACTACAAATACCAGACAGACACAAACAGATCAATATCAAATAAAAAACAACAAAATGAGAAAGAACTCATCGCCAGACTCTCAGGCAATACTCGTGGATCTGTGACAAGCTTCATACGCACCTTGCTATACTCTGACTCGACCGATGTGATCTATATGAATGGATCTTGGGATAATGTCCAGTTTATAAGTCCATGTTTTACACGACAGTAACCACCAATTGGGGATCAGTTTTCTACAGTTTGAACCGATTGCGTCCTAATCTGTTCCTGGGGTTCGGCCACGCTCCTCGGTAATCCCAGCAAAACTAAAGGAATTAGGGCACTATAACCTCGAACCGGGATTATTCTACATAGAAATCCTCCACCAACTACAGGATATTAACAAGTCGAGTTTCGCAGTCTTTCAACCTAGAAGGGCCGGTAAACTCTCAGTACTTCCCATTTCAATCATATTTCTCATGCATTTGGCACCACCACAACATCATAATGTCTACAATATCAGAGGAGAAGGCTGTCTTCGGAAGTTTCTATACTTCTATGCCGTGACTTCCATAGCCCAAATTATACAGAGAGTGACCTTTCGCAGTTTTCGATTAGGGGAGAGTCTTTACCTCCCTGATGGTAAAACTCTCATCGACTTCTTTGAGAACAGTCTAGGGCGACTGCATGCCGGGCATGACATAAATTGCGCACTAAGCGGTCAGAATCCCGCTTCCAAATATTGTTAAGAGGATCAATTTAATCATTAATTTTGTCTGTTGTCTCAACTCACGAGATATTTTCCAGTGTACTATCGACAGGAAAAGCTATCATGTCTCTGCAGCTGGGGATTGGCACCAGAGCCATTATCGGCCGGACGAAGATCAGCAGGGTTGTGAAACCCCTTTGTATATTTTGGTGCAAGGTTGTTAACAAGTTGGGCATCTGCGACCCAACTCTTCAACTAGATGCTTTTCGTGTAAATGAAAATCGATTTGAAAATGCTTGACAACAAGCGCGTATGCACAATCTCCCCAATTGACAGCATATCAGGATCTCAATCCGCTCTTCAGAGTTGGTGGCGAGAGGCACGAACCAAATCTATTACTGAACACGCCGAGTTCTGGCACGTGCTGTGACATATGCACGGCCAGTAGACAACAATACGTGGAGACCCCATAGATTAGTGCACGGGCCTTCACCAAGAGTAGTAGTCTCTGTAGATCAGCTTCAGGCGCTCGCTGCTAGCTAGATACCTTTTACTCTTTACTTCTACGATACTATACTCTCGCCCAACATGTAATCACAGGCTATGTATGTCCGGGTTCTTCCTCAAGTTCCTTGCTTCACTTTCTTCTTATTTGGATGTTTTTTTCGTTGTCTCCAACATAAAATTAAACTATATATCTCTTTTGCACGATCGAATATGTATATGCAAATTTCAAAATTGAAGCTTGTAATCGACTGGCCTCCTTACTCATTATTCACTCCTCAAACTGATGGAAACCTTACGAAAACCCCAACTGCTACTGATCCAAGCTGATTGCCATCTCATATACTGCTACTCGGCATGTATGGTTGTTGCTGAATAGGGATCGCACTTGTGGTTGTATTGGGTGTGGGTATGTGTTTCGTTTTGGTGCGTACCGGCATTTAAGTTTCGCATTCGATTGCGGGAAAGTCTTTATTTTCTAGCTGCGTACTCACGCTGGAAGACACTTTCTCACTAGGTTGCCGTGTATGTAATTAGCTCTGACCTATGTGACAATCTCATATATCGATGCTTGCTCTTGGTATCGGGTGTGTTAGCGTACATTTTGATTGGGAGCCTCACGTCCGGAGCATTCGATCACTATGCAGTACGATATTTGGCGTTCCGTCGACAAACTTACATAACTGTGAATGCTATAGACTATATCAACATCATATCAATAGACTAGGTACTATGGCGCGCAGCTTTGTGTTTATAAATAAGTGTCTGAGGCTAGGTCACAGGAATCGGTTGGTTATGAAGACAGTGTGTCTACACTACGCAAAACGACGCCGACATTGACTGTAATTCGAATAGTTGAGAAGAGTGTAGCAACTCATAGACCCCGATATAGCTGATGCCACCTCCTCGGTGTTTTGAGGCAGCTCGCCGAAAGTAGACAGAGAAGTTCGGCTACTATTCGGATGAGCGCCGATTTGAGGCTCAAAGTGAGATTTTTCCTTCGGCACAATGTCATTACCAGAATGCCGAAATACCGCCCCAATGATATCCTACAGTGGATATAGAACTACATCTACTACTTAACTAACCCTCAATCGTAGAATGAATCCAAGTCTTGCCAAAAAGTACAGCGTTCGCTCTTGAATGAAGACGATATCGCGAACTCTCTCAGGCTTACAACCATCAAACATGTTCGCCCGGGTATCATCACAGCAATCGCTGTGCCAGAGTACGTACTCCTAATAAATGTAGCATGCATACCAATAGCAATTGCCAGGTTTCTAACATTGCTTAGTTGTGGTCGGCCAGCCTTCTTTTTCAAGGACTGTCTTGCAGAAGTTCGCTAATACAGACGTCAGCGCTGCCATACAGACAAGGTAAATTAACCCTTCATCACAGTCTAGAGATAGTAATTAAAAAAGATGGCTTATAGGCCAGTAGCAACGCAGAAGATGACACCCAACAGCTCCCACCAGATCCTCGTTGCACAGCGAAGGAAACGCCCGACCAGCCCGCATCTCACCATCTATCGGCCGCAATTAACGTCATGCTTGTCGATTCTCCACCGTATCACAGGCTCTATACTATCGGGCGGCTTTTACGTTTTTGGCGCCACCTATCTTGTTGCTCCCGTCCTAGGGTGGCACTTAGATAGTGCTAGTATGGTGGCAGCTTTTGGATCTTTACCAGATGCTCTGAAGGCTGCTACGAAGTTCTTGATTGCCTTACCTTTCATTTTCCATACCTTGAATGGTATTAGACATTTGACTTGGGACTTAGGTAAGGCCATGACCAATACTGCGGTCATTCGGACTGGTTGGACTGTGGTGGGATTGACTTTCATGGGTTCCATTTACCTGGCTACTATGGTCTAGATAATGGTATTCATATTATGATAGTCAAACGCAAGTGCGATGAAGATTGGTTCATTCAGTAATCATAGAGAGTGAATATTAGTGCGAACTCGCAGTGTAGTCAGTACGTTAAGTAGCTTCTCATACTAATTATATACCGATAATAATGCTGTTGTCTCCATCCGTTCAATAGAAATGATCATATCTGGCTTCATATTTCACAGATCATCGTACGACTGTGGAATCTTTCCTCCTGTAATACGCAACCTAACTCGACAAATTTGATCATCTTCCCGTATATAAAGATTGCCGAATTAATCCAGATTGAAATTAACTAGCCCGATCTACCAGTGGAACAGATTCTCTTGTAGTCTGAGAATTTGACTGCCGTATTTCATTGATGACATGATCTTTCGTTTGATTCACATAGGTCGGAAGTGAAGCTGAAAATTCGGCTGCAGGGGTAACTGGTCGACCATAACGATCCGTCGGACAGGCTGTATCAGCATCGTTCCAAAATCGACAAAGACTGTACCATTCTCCTGAGACAAGGCCAATAACCTTATTGAGAGCACTTGGTGACTTAGGGCCTGGTACTTCGGCTGTCTGATTGTCCTCCACATAAGACGTTGTCATCCTCCGATTTCGCACCATCGAAGCAATTTTATTCAAGAGTTGATGATGAAACTTTCCAATGAATGCAGCTATCAAAGCCAGACCAGTAGCAGCCCATGGTGTCCAAGCCCCAATATGAATAGCGGATTCGCTCTGCGGAAATGCGGTTATAGCAATTTCAGTGGCGGCTAAAGTGGCCAAGAGAACAGGTAGAGAAAGAAGAGTTTTTACAATAGCCCATCCATAAGCTATTAACGCCAAAAATTTTGCCAAGCGCTTTCTTGTTTGCAATGTTTTCAGCCTCCTTTTCCATTTTGACCTTGCAACCGCGTTCTCTCCGAGCTTCAAAACCATGACTTTCCAATATAACGTGTCTCTAATCTGCCGCGGGCTTCTCCTTCCAAACGCGATAGTCCAGACACCTTGCAACATAATGAGTGGAATCAAGACTTCTCCCCAGACCTCGACAATACTCACGAATTCATTAGCCGCTTGGGTAGTTTCAAAGTCCACACCGTTGGTGGTGTTGATTATGTCCTTCTTGAACACAGGCACATAATCATTTGCGGCTCGAAATATTGTTTTCGACTTCAGTTGGCAGACATTTGTACAATTGTACTTCGTAGCAAATTCGCGGTTAATGAAATCGTAATCGGGAGAGGCCGGAAACCTCTGTGTATCATTGAGAGTAAGTCTCCCTGACGTTGTAGTCATACATGAGATAGGTGAAGTTGTGACCCCGGGTATAACATAGGTGTAGGCTTTTGGGGATGTTTTCGGAAGTGCCAGCAAATATAGAATGGATAAAAGGCCTGCACTAACTAAGACTCCCCAGTAAACAATGAGAGTCCTCGTATTTGATGTGTCGTCTTTGATGCTTGGAGTCCCAGTTCTGCGAATTGTCGAAGACCAGTTCAACAAAGGAACAGTGATGATACACGACGCAGCAATAATAGCCGTCAAAGGCCAAATATCGGACTCCCCAGCCGAATAACCTACCCATGCGAGCAGACATGCGTGGATTGCTGCACAGCCCGAATATAACATTGCTGCCGCGAGAGACCCTCCAATTAGCCAGTCATGGCGCCATCCTATGAGGGCGAATAGAAGAGTTACGTAAAAAAGCAGAAGTGGTAACAAACCATAGTTACCCTGTGGTCTATTTTAGCATCCTGATCGAATTTAAAACGAGATGCGTGGATAAGTTACAGATATTGGGAAGTAACATGCGAACCATGCGTTTCCCGGAGGATAAATGAATGTTGTCCAACCGGCCGTAAAATTCGTGTATTCGATCGCAAGCGATGATGAGAAGTCGACAGAGATATTCGTCATTTGTCGTTCGTTCCGACAAGTAGACTGAAATCAACGCGTTGAATTGTGGAGGATAATAACACAAGAAAATGACTTCGATCGAGATACAAGCTCAAGTAAATAGTATTGAATTGGTGCCCCTATGCAGGACTGCGGCGCATGTCGTCTTCTAAATAGCATTTGCTTATGTTACATCGGTTGTATTCAACCTCGAACATTGAGTGGTGATTTGTTGCCTTGCATATAGATATTACCTGGAATAAATCATCCTTTGCAGCCTGACAGCTCAAAGCTACGGGGTTTGGTCGGCGACTCAGCTATGATTTCATTCAATCTCGAATTTAAGAGGCTCGTCTTTAAATAATCGTTTCTCTAAGCGCCTCATTGTATGCAACTGTGTTGTAACTTTGTCATGGCAGTCCCTATGATATTGTAATCGTAGTGAATAACAAGGCTGTAACCTATTCCTCGTAGAAATAGAAAACGATTGCAATCATTGAGCTGTCTGCACCACTTTGCCTCGAATCTTCCCGCACTGTCAGTTGGCTGAGGCCACAACCCAGAAGACCCATGGGATCTCATGGATGGAGAGAGAATGGAGAGGATAAATTAGTCATAAGAGTTTATTGATTATAAAGCATTATTATAGTTGTCTTCAAAATAAGAGTACTATTGAATCCTTTATACAGAAGACTACTTTAGGAGATACTTAACACTATATCTTTTAGTTTTGAAGTATAATAATACAGTAACTTAGTGCTTGATTTAATTGATTACATTCTTTTTACCTCCTACTCTTATTGGTAGCTTAACAGCCGTGTTCTTTCCAGCAGAATTCCATATCCGCTCCCAAGGATCAGTTGCATCGGTACCTTCGAGCACGCCGGTCCCACTACTACTCCTATTCCGCGATATTCGCCTTCTATAACGAAATTCTCATTTCCATTCCTCCTGTCGTTTTGGAAATGCAAGGCCAAGAAAACAGGTACAGCAAGCATCTTTTAAAGATGACGATAATGAGCCTACTTCCGTTCTACTTGCCCCGCTCCGTACTTGTCCTCCAGCACCAGTAGAAACAGCTGCGCTGACCCCACAGCGGTTCCGTACGACTCACAATACGACTTGCGAAGTGGAAGATTAGCTCTATCAGCTCCGCCGAAGTTCGAAGTTTCGAAGTTACCCGCTTCCAGAATTCACTGACACCTTCGGGACCTTCGGGACCTTCGTCGGGAATTGTAACCGATTGCAATCACTGTTTACGGAAATAGTGTTCTTACGCGCTCCGCGCGTTCTGCTTTACCTGAATTTGGAACCTTGAGATTTCAAGAACCATAAGCAAGGTGGAAATCCAGGTAGAAATCGGAACCAAGATGAAATTCGAGCGCCTAATGAAAATCCCAATTGGGGTCGCCCACACGTATACTACAGTACTTATAATGGTGCCGCCAATAATGGTATATAGTGTCATTGGATACTAGGTTGACGATGACTGCAATAACTGCGAAGATTGGGATCTTGAAAGTTCAAACTCTAAGGTGAAAGAAATGGTACATTCAATTGAACGCGCTGTACTCACAATTCGAAGTACCATGGCTACTCTGTGGGTTAGTATGTAGGATAAATTATTCTATAAGCTTGGCATTGTTCCTACTTATCATTTCATCACCTACAAGCGGTTATTCGCAGAGAGACATCGAGCTTAGGGTTAGCTTTAACTCTCGGCATAAGCCTAGTCTGAGCTTACATCTAGAAGAGATTTAGCTGAGATTGTAGGAAAATGGGAGAAAACAGTAACAATATACAGGTAAAGGATTATAGAAATCTTAAAGTCAATCTTTGTTTACGTTAACCATAGTAGATGTCTCACCATACGATGTAAGTATAAAGACTAGTATATATGTCCAACAAGTTGCGGATATCGTCAAGTTACAGTCTAAGGTTGAGCATCCTATTTTTTTGATTCGATGTTGGATGTTGTATAGGGGGTAGTATATATAGTACTAGAGGGAGGTATTATATCCGGTACCGCCTTCCTTTTCAACAGAACGTCAGGTATTTCCAACTGGACATCTTGGGTGAATATATACTTAAGCCGCACTCCCTCCTTTGTAACTCTAAGAAAGAATTTTCTACGGGGCAATAAGTAACATCTTAAATACTAAAGGAAAAGCCCTTACCTCGGCATCTTAACAACAAAAGGACTTGAAGAAGGGCCGTGATAAAGATATGTCTTAGGGTTACTTACGACCTTGTATATATAATGAGCTGTCCTCTGCCAGATAGAATACAGCCTCTTCATACTTATCTCCATACTTAACTACTGCTTATCTACTCTATATAGACCATCAAATTACTATGTCTGAACGTTATAAATTTCCTCAGATAATTCGCAACACAGTCAAATTCTTTCCTCTACTCCTTCTTATTCAAAACTTGATATTCTTATACGATGGATATAGAAATGCGTCTCTGATTATTTCGGTTCCTCTTATAACGTTATTAGCCTTGCCTTCTTAGTATACAACCAATATACGTCAGACTTCTACACGTGAAACCTTACTAGACGTATGGGCTCAGTATAATCTAGAAGTGCTAATTAATATCGACTCGGCTATCGTAGAGCGAGACCTAGTTGATGTCTGCCTAGGAATAGGTGCTGTAGCAAGTTGTATTGTAATTAGCACCAATCTGTATAATCTCTGCACTTACCTTGCAAACTTCATTATATATGCATCTCAAGGAAAGAGTTGTAGCACATTTACCGGTACTACAGATGGGGTCTCGTACAAGTATCAGGCCAATGGGAAAACCTTTGATACAACTGCAGAAATGGTGACGATTGGTAGGCGATTGAGCACCATCCAAAGACAGCTAACGGCTCGAAATTGTGTTCGACGCAATACTTGAATCTCACTCATAGAGATACTTGGGACGGATGTCTGCTTATAGGGCTAGCAGGTTCAATTGACTCTACCATATATTGTAGGCCTCTAATCTCGTTCGACACTTGTACCAGTAGAGGAAAAGCGAATTTCAACTAGGATTGACAAAGATGATAACTTGTAAGATAAGGTGAGGTCGGACGTTATGCTTGGGGAATTTTTGATTTTGTTAGATGCATATCTCCTATAGTATTAAAAAGACCTTATCGTTCGTTGGTGGACGTTCTTTGGGGGACGTAGTTGATGGAAATGCAATATATATCACTTTCTTTGAATTAGAGCACATGCGGAATATATGACTTTTCGCCAGCTGGTTATACTAAGAAGGAGCTAATGATACCTAACCTCGGTGTAGCTAGAACTCTCGACGACTTTGCTGTTGGAATAAGTTCAATCAGGTGGTCGAGTTCCTTGCCCTCACACCCTCTCCAGAAGCATTCTTTTAGACACTAGTACAGCTCGATCGAAACAACTAAGAGTTAGTTAAGGGTTAAAGACGCGGCTACTCAATCGTTCTGCTAATCCAAGGAGAAAAGGAGCATTGGACTGCAAATTGCAAATTTCAAGCCGTGTCCTTCGAATCGCGACCCGAAAATACCCTCACACCTTCACATTATAATGGATCATTTCATCTCAACATAAAATCATTGTTTTTAGACTTATATAAGATGCAATAATCAATGATAACATGCTTAATGAATGGCCGACCAGACTCTGGCCCATTCATTATTATTCAAATCCACAATTTGCTGATGCACAGCAACTTAACTCTTCGTGACATCACAGCCAGCGAAGGAATTATCGCTGCCACTGTGGTAAATAGTTCCACAATAATAACTCAAACTATGACCCTCTGAATCCTGATCAAAGTTGTACCAATAAACAGACCGGATTGCTCCCTGAGCAGTCGAGGTTTCTCCAAAGTAGCCTCCCTTAATAACGGGTATATGCTGGCGTGCATCCTGCGTTGTGTCATCGCATTGAGAAGAAATCCATGTGAACCCATCAGAGTTCCCATAGTAGCTAGGATATGTTCTCCCTATGTTATTGTAAGCATGGACAAACTCATTTCTCAACGGTGTGACATACCATTATCGCCCGTGAAAGTCTGGTCATTATCATTCAAGCTCATCCCCCACGCGACTGCATTGTAGACATCCGTGCCTGCAACAGTTGTACTGCCACATTTGATGTCGAAACTTGAATCAAGATTCTCGATTGTGACAGGAACATGATCGGCTGCAAAAGCCAGAGAGAAGAGCACAGTTGCGGCAAATGCTGTTGAGGCGTACATGGTGATGGTTGGCGAAGAGATGTATAATTGAAACTCTTTGAAATTGAAGGTCTTTGATTTGTTTGATGAATACAACTTCTGGTGGGCTGCTATGCTTGTTAAATACTTTTGAGTCCTAGATCTGGACTCATCCTACTGTCTCGTTCTCGACATCATTTCCCCACTGGAGGATATGTAGGATTGCAAGGCATAGAAAACGCTCAGCAGGCTCAGAAAAAGACTTTGGGAATGTAACGAGTGAGAACCATGAGAAGCCTTAGAAGGAGCAATTGGAATTGATGTAAAGATCAACACAGATGAAGAACCTTAGCAGCTAACACACCGAGGAGGCTTAGAAGGAGCATTAGGAATTGAGGTCAAGATCAACATGAACGAAATAAGCTTAGTAACTAATACACTGACGAAGCTTAGAAGAAGTATGAGGAATTGAAGTAAAGATCAACATGAACGAAGGAAGCTTAGTAAAGAGGCTAGGAGGTCATTCTGGATCAAAAGTGATAAACAAATGAATCAAAGTGAAGATCATGGATAAAAAGAAACTGGCAGAGTAGCCAATACGTTAGTCGGGCTGAAATGGTTCACGGTTTCATATAGCATAAGCTTACGAGCAAATTTTTGATATCCTTACTTTGTTATTCATTATACGGGCTTACAAGTCATAAGCAAATGACGTTTTCAGGTCAAGCAGCTCAAACATCGAATTTGTGCCAAGCAAATTGAATCTATTCGGACTTACAGAGCTTCGTCAATACGGCTCTGATTTGCCTTTGGTAAAATCTTTCTGAGCGCGAATTTTGCTTGCAATAGGAATTGAAAATACCTAAGATGTTTCTGAAATGTGAACGAATATATCATTTAACCCCTGAAATTGAGGCGATCACCTTTGTTGCCTAATTGCTTAACAGATATAAGCGTATTTTCAAAACTTCCACCGAATCGGCTGCAGCCAATTCGGTTCAGAGCGGGGAAAGAAGCGAAAATCGATTGCATTCAGCTGATTTCGTATGACGATCTGGACCCCAAAACCTTGTCGAAGGTTGTCAGCAGAAACTTCTCAAAGTAGCAATACCACTTGCGACTTCATATCACACTTTACACCGACTCTCAATTCAATAATCAAACGCTCAAACATTCTGTACTACATCATTAGTCGTTAGTGCTGAGATAATAAGTGGGTATTTGACCTCAATTGTTTCAGCAGAATTGAGGCTGATAAATCCTTGCTTGGCTCACCGAGTCGTACTTGAGATGCCTCGGTCCGTGCACTGTACAGCATGCGTTTTCTTTCGCTTTTACGAATTGCTTCTACAGAACAATACAAAAACTGGATTATAGTGAATGTCACATCGAAATACATATCAGAGTCTTTAAAAGTTTAGAATTTGTGGTTATATTGGCCCGAAGTGGTCATTATAAAATCTTGTAGTGCACGGGCCTGAAACATTTGAGCTGCGACCCGGTGAGACTAGGTTAAAAAAGCTTGATTGTAAGCTGAATATAGGGAACATTCCCTGAATTTCAGCTGACCAATTCTTTCGCCCCAAGAAAGGTGCAGATGGTTGCCTTGTAGTAGGAGTGAGATGACGCGTTGGTGACGTGTTTGTAAAACAAAACATTGAGTAGTAATGTCTATATAATCGTGCGATCAGTGCTGACAGTCTCTCAAGAAAATCAATCTGAGGCACTCCCTCAAGACGACAATAAATCTCTTTGACGGAGCAATGCCTTATAACGACCGCTTTGCGTTGCCCCAAGATGACCAGCACTCTGTCGATGGGGCTTGGTTCGACTCACAAAAGCAACTTCGCGTCGAGAAGAATGACCCAGTCCTTCGCGGTTGTCTTGATTCGGAGGTTGACGAATTGAGAGCATTCCACGACGGCCACACAGATGCAGTTGAAACAGCTTATGCTATCACCCGCCCAATCTCTACCTCACCGGTGCCAGCATTAGGAGGTTACAGCGACGAGACTCTGGCCGTTACCACCTTATGGTTGGTGATCATTAAAGCTCTCATGGAATGGCCATCCGCTCGAATACCAGATCTTTTGGAGCTTCTTTGTGACATAGGCAAAGTACCGGACAAGCTTCACAATGGTGAAGCTACCGACGACAATGGAGAGAAGCTCACATGGAGCCAATTTCCTTGGTTTGCTTTAACCTGGAACGACGGCGCTGCTGCCGATTTGCAGCCCGGTCAGATCTATAGGCAATGCCCAGACGTGGCATCATTGATCTCGGCGCGACGTATCTACCTGAAGATAAAGGATATCGAAGCACAATTAGTGGCAAAACACGTGCTGGGAATGAGCAAGCAGATGATCCAAGCTATCATTCGGGCGCTCGAGAAGAACATCAGTGATAGCGATAGGCAACTCGCACCGAACGAGGCTATTGCCTATACACAGGTCAAAGTTGACTTCCATGTTCCCGCAATATGTTCTTTGTTCAAGTACAATCGACACGAGATCTATAGCAAAGTTGTGCAAGATGGATTGCGAGACTGGACGCAACGCCAAATACCGAATGAAGCCATGGACTTCAGAGATGGAGCTGAGCGTTGGTCATTCTGGAAGAGACGCCTCGATGAGCTGGCTCAAGGGGATTTTGATGATGAGGTAAAGATCGCTGCGAAGGCTACTTTAGAATATATGACATTAGAGGACATGGCGAAATGAAAGTAAATAAACTGTATCTGGATGTAAACATAGTATTGCTCGCGTTGTTAGTATGATGTACTACTCCACTCCCTTACTATTTTCAGAATCAAACAATAATGCTATAAGAATCATATGATATTCATTAGCTATATACCTTATTACCCTAGATTGAAGTACGAATGTTATTGAAGTATATATGCTACTTCGAAGTTTTACTGACTCTTCATTGTAGAGTCGACTTAGATTTGTTAGTACAAATTTGTGTTCTAACACAATTTTGTCACCACATTTTCGTGTCGACACAAAAGTGCTATGCAAATTTGTGTTCCTACATGAAAAACACTAACTTTACAATGTAGTGTCAACACGATTTTGTTACTACATTATCGTGCTTCAACACGATTTCGTACATACATTATCGTGTCAACACTAAGATGTAGTACAATAAAAGGTATCTTTATTTACAATCAATTAGTATATATATATATACGATTATAATATTATAAATTAATTAATTTATTATAAAGCAACATTTATTTATTTATTATTTCCTTATCTAACTATATAAGTAGAGTTGTATATAGGGAAACAGTTTAGGTACCAATACATCAAAATTTTGGTGTAATAGCATATAATACCAGAATTTTGCAAGCGCAATAGTTCTGTGAACTGTGAAATTAATGCTTAAACCTCTAATACTAGAGTAATTTATATACTAATATATTCTAATCAAGTTAAGATACATTTATTACTTATATTATTACATAAACTTAAGGCTGATTTTATTTTTTGAAGCTTTTTCTTGTAAATTAGCTAATAATTTCAAACTATAAAGAGAAATTGTATAAAAGTTATAATTATTCCATCAATTATACTAATAGGCAGATTTTTCGTTAGATTAGATTGTTTTAGTTTATTTTTAATAGTAGTAGAACTTCCTATTAAAAATTATACTTTTCTCCTTCTAGAGATAAAACATTAAAAACTTTATTGAAAAATAAAGTCTTCTTTAATACTCTTGATTCTATTTTTAGTATTATTAGTTTATAGAGTAGCTTTAAGTTAAATTCTATAGATATCTTCTTAACTATAAAATATAATAAAGTACTTTAAATAAATCGCGATTTATAAACGAAATTGATGCGATAGAAGAAGGCTAAAACCTTCTCGATGTATAAGTAAGCTTTGCTAAGCAGGCGTTCATTCAATCCAAATACTAGTATAAAAGTAAAGAAGATTTTAGATTATTCGATGACGAGGTTACGTCCGAAGGAGTTTAGCATATTGTCAAGTTCAGGAATTTAAATTCGATCGCTCCTATTTTTTAACCTGATCGATAGTCAGTCGAGGATGAATATAATGATTTTTTCTTTACTCGAATTCGTGGCGAACTAGACGCCATCTCTGAATATGAATACTTGACAAAGCTATTCTAGTGTATCCCCTAAGAAAAGCGTATTATCTTGACGAGCTTTGTCTACCGAAGACAGTTAGCATATATTGTTTCTGGGGGATTTGCTGTCCGGGAAAGACTGTACCTATCCTAGAAGGAGGCCGCTGTATAGGCTGTGCTAGATTTTGTAATATATAAGGGTAGAAGCTAAATCTGGAAATCAGTTGGAGGTAGTAGCTTCAGCAGCCGTCTAAGTATATAAGGTGGAGGAATTTGACGAGTTGTTGCTTGAAAAATCTGTAGCTACTGCTCGACATCTGTAGCTGCTTGCTCAATAGTTACAAATCATAATCATGGTAGTAGTACATAGGTTACTCGTCTGCTGATTTTTTCAAGAAGCTTGTATGTAGATTTATTTGATTAGAACTCTAACATTACACATCCGCTTCGTCGGGCGTCGTAGCCTCTTTATCTGTAGGTAAATCACTATCCCTTGGAGGCCACTCTACATAGTCAAGTTCTGTAGCACCGTCGGGCGGGAATAACTCCCGCGGCACACAAACGTAAGCCTCTATTTTACCAGCGTCAGAATCAAGCCCGTCGTATATGTAACCGTCGGTCCAACCCGCGCTCATACTTGGTGTACAAGATAAAAATGTCGGTGATGTCCTTGGAGGGTCCTGGCATGAGTACATCATCCATTCAGGGTAGTAGTCGTCGCCAAAACTGATACCTAAATCTGCTATGCGCTTATTAAGGACCTCTACATAGTGACGGTTCGTGCAGGATAATGCCTCTCCTTTCAATCCACGATCTGGTTCCACGTCGTTTACAAGCTCATCAAAGAGTCTCTGGTAATTAGCAACCATTGATGCGCGTAATATCTGTGGCTTCATTTTCGGTTTGCGACGGGCAAGCTCCCTATACGTAGTTTCCGCCGCTGCAGTTGGATACCAGATCAGGTACGGTTCCCCCTCGTGGCACGGGTCACAAACCCGTGAGAGGTCGTTGTTCATAATAAACCGTGCATTGATAGCTGCTTCGATCCGATCCCTCCGGTATTCGTCCTTAATAGTTTGTGAAGACCACCACTTGGCGAACATAGTGTTGTGATATATTCCATGGATAACAAAATTTATCTCCCGGCCGACCATCATAGGTCGACGAAGTCGGCTATACCGCTCGATATTTCCGTAGTGCGCCGCCAAGAAAATCAATTCATCTTTATCAACAGTTGGAAGATCCATTGGTAGCGGCGTGTACATGAGTGTAGTGATATCATAAATGCGTGGAGGTGGGTAATAGTCGCCGGATACGAAGTTGGATGATTTCTCCACAACGTTCATATCCTCTGTAATGTTGAAAATTGAATCATTAAACCCTTTGTGAAAAATCCAGCTGGACGGCGTATAGTCGACCTCCTCGTCTTCATACTCTTCCATCATGTTTGGCGCAATTTCCTGCGTAAACTCCAGGAACCTTCGCACAGCAGTGTCACCATTCAATGAAGCTGGTTGTGGGTGTTCGATATCCACAGAACGGGTATAGTCATCCATGATTTTGTACTTGACAGGTGCAGCCATGATGGCGTTGAATATGGCGATGTTACCGCATTCACGAGCTTCCTCTGCGATATGTATCTCCGGGAGTAGATCGAGCTCTAGAAACAGGCCTGTGTAGCCTGCCACAGCACAAGCACGGCCAACATGATAAGCCATTTGAGGGTAACGTTGGGCCAACTGGCGGTACGTATTCTCTGAAGCCACTTCGGGGTGCCATATACAGTAGGGGAAATCCTCAAGTCGATCTGGGTTCATATCGGGGATGATGTTGCTCATGATGCTCCGCGCATTTAAGGCGCGTGTGAAGATTTCGGATGTACCGTAGAGCTCTTGGGCAAAGCCGTAGTGAGAGCGGATCCCACGAATAATGCATAGGCGTGTTAGACGCAATCCTAATGCATGTGGAACACTCTCGCCGCGAAGGACAGCCTTGAAATCAACCTTTTCTCTGATTTTCAGTCTCCCTATGAAGGAAGCTGCCTCATTGTCGACCTCGTTGTTGGTTGCCATAATTGACAGAAGGAGTATAAGTAGCAACGGTATGGCAGGGTTGAGTCGAGATCTCAATTAAGGATGAGTAGATATGTGAGGAGTTGTAAGGTGAGCTCATGATGGATTGCACAATAAAAAGATCTTCCCAATTTATGAGATCTCGAACCTAGCCGCAAAGCGTACCGACAAGATAGCGTTGATTAGGTAAGCCGGTTAAGAAAGTGAATAGACAAACTGATGGCCATCTCCGGTGCAACCCGGTGAAGAAGTTCAATTGTAATGGGCACAATCTAAGGGCAAGGTTCTAGACTCGATTCTTAAGTTTATATTAGAGTGCGATGAGTTAGTGGCCCGTGCCGATTGTGCCTTGGACAGAGAGTCCGAGATTGTACTAGCCCCCTCGGCACGCGGGGATATAAAATCTATGTATGTATGAGTGAAGCTAGCTTTGCTCATCGCCTGTCTGCATTCCGGAAGGGGCAAAGCTGCAGTAGTCTTCCTCTGTATATGCCCAGAGATTAAAACTCACAGTATGAGGCAAAGCTTAGCACGTGCTTGGCAGATGCTTAGTTAAACTTAAAATTGCGGGTCTTTTCGTCAAGGTTACGCTCTAGTAACTAAGTACTCTATAAACTTATAAAGCAAAGCTTTAAGTCCGTACACCTAGAAACCGAACACCTATAGAAACCGAATACTTCGTAAGCAGTGTAGAATAGCTATTGTAAATGAAGATATTGATTATAGATCAACAACTACAATACTTGAAGCTATACTATTGATGTATAATTGATTTGAATACACTATCTATTGTTACAATGCCGAATTATACTTATAAAGCTATTGACCTCGCTTTAAAAGCTGTTTCTAATAGCCAATTACTCCAGAGTATATTAAAAGACTATAGTATCCTATTAACTACATTATATAACCGGTATAAAGGTGTAGAGCTAGTCAAAATAGCTTATAAATACTAGCAGCGACTCTCTAATAGCCAAGAGCTTGCTATTATCAATTAAGCCTTACTCCAAGGTCAATTAGGACTCCTTCCTACTTATATTCAACTTTGGTATATTGTTGTATACTTACTTCAAGTTGTTAGTAACTACCAACTACTTGGAAAACATTAGATATACTATTTTACTACTCGAAATCCTCAATTAAAGACATTGAAATCGAAACCTATTGTCAATCTCTGTATCAATAGTACATCTACCAACAATATTAAATACTTTTTCGAACTTCTCAATATACCGGCAATATAAGCTATCCTACCTGAAAATCGATACAATATAGACGAGACTAGTATTATAAAGGGCCTTAGGTTTAATAGGCTAGTTATTAGAGACTCTAGTAAAAGGTCTTATTCAGAAAGAGCCTAGACTTTCAAAATTAAACGATAATAGTAGAATATATTTCTGCTACCGGCTTGTTAATACTACTACTTGTTATTTTCAAAGGAGTATTTGTACAACAACAACAAATTCTATCAATAACGACTACTATTAAAGATTGGAAGTTTACAATTTCACTAAATAGTTGGACATCGAATACAATTGGCTTAGAGTAGCTTATTGACTACTTTATACTATTAACAAAGCCGTTAATACTTAGCCCCCGGCTCTTTATTATTGACGGCTATAAAAGTTATAAAAGCAAAGAGTTTATATATAAATGTTACAATAGTAATATATTCTTACTATTCTTACTACTATATAGCTTTTATATCCTTCAACCTCTTAATATTAGTATATTTAGCCTATTGAAGCTAAAATACCGACAATACCTTGGAAACCTTGTTATTGACACCGATTGTACTCCTATTGGTAAACAAGGTTCCATAGAGTGTTATATTCAAGTTAGAATTTACTCTATAACCAAGAAAAACATTCAAGCTAGCTAGCTTGGGAGTAGGTTATAAGATACTCGGCTCAATAAACCGAATATTAAGAAGCTATTGAGCAACCTATTGATATTCTAGAATCAAGTAGAAGAGACTCCTATTAAACGTACGACAATACTAAGGGATTAAGTCAATGATCCCTTACTATTGACACTATAGAAAGGATCAGATATTCGAAAATACTTGCAAAAAGCTCTCTAATATATACTACTCTTAGAGTTACTAACTAACCGGCTACTATTCCAGAAGATTGGGAAGAGTATTAATACACAGAATACTCGAATTGCACTATTAGAGCAAGAACTATTGTCAACGAAGGCAACAATAGCAACCTTGAAGCCAAGGAAGCATAAGAGAGTTTATACTGATGTAAATAAGAAGTTTGCATCAATAGAGCAAGTATTAAGGTCCCGGGCTATTGTAGAGTTACAGCTAGAAGTTTATAATTTATATGTATACGAGGAGATGCTGTACAAGTAGAGTTTATACAATATATAATTCAATTGTATTGTATTGTAGTAGTTCTGTAGCTATTGTAGTTATTATAGAAGTTGAATAGCTTTATTGGGTGTTCGGTTTCTATGGGTGTTCAGTTTCTAGGTGTATAGACTTAGTATGTGCTTAGTAGTAGAGATAGAAGCTTTACAAACCTAAGCAACCTTAATGTCAAGTAAGCAGGAAAGTCAAGAATGGGTTCGATTCCTACTATTGGCGCTGTCCTTTTCCTCCTAACAATCGGAAAAATATCCCAAGGCGCTCTCGGAGGTCTTAGCAAGGTAAAGATAAGAAGCTTTACCCCCTTTCTGTCTCTACTACAATCTTATCCCGTTTAATCTGGCTGGAGTCTGTATATATAAAGTATATACGTAATTGCGGCTTAGAAATACCTAACAGCTAATATAGTATGCCTAGTATATATACTCGCTACATAAATGTTCAGATATACAAGGACTTACAGAGATTAGAGTAAACATCTAGTACATCCTATAATTAGTTTATACTATTCTTGTTATATATTTTACAGAAGCTTGAAGTAGTATCTATAGTAGAAGAAGCTTGTACTTATCTGCTATATACAAGACAAAAGGTAAATGCTACCTCTACTTTTGTATTGTATAGTACGATCCCCCTTTCATCCAAATCGGTCGTGTATATAGTAAATAAGCTATAAGCACAACAGTTTCTATCCTTCCACCTAACTATCCGGAATAACCCTATAGAATAGTACCTGAACCTACTATATCTAGAGACAATTCAATAGCTAACAGATATAGGTTGATAGGATTGTAACTAATATTCTTCCCTCTATATCTTCTTACCGGCCTCTAAATATACTACTCCTACTATTGCAAGTTCTAACTATCTGTTGCAGACTGCTGAGAGGAGTGCCTGTGTATCCTGCGTATTTTGGATATTTAACCTATGCCTGTCATCTATTACCTTTTGGTACGCCGCTTTGAACTCTGTTTTAGTAAAGAAGTTGCTGTTTGCATCGCGAGTTGCGATGAAGTCTATAACTGTTATTGTATTAGAAGGGACTACTTCCCGTGTTGTCGTCAAAATCGTAGCCGTAGGAAACATAAGCTGTAGTTTCTTGGTAAAAGCATCTAACGAGGCTATTTGTCGTCTTTGGAAGACGCGAGAAATAGAGTCCCTCGCACTAGCTTTCAATATATCGTTGTCTAATTTTCCTATCTGCCCCTCTAAATATGTAGAAATCTGTTTGAACAATTGTTGAATAGCTTCTGTATTATCATTATTTATATTTGCCTAGACCCTGCTAGTTCGGTATGGGCTGGTAGTATGATTAGCCTGAAGTATTTTCGCTGTGTCATCGATTGGAGGCTGCGTTGAGTCCGTGATAGAGAAGTCAACAAGACCTGATGCATCTTTCGTTTTCTAGGTATCGCTCTGGGTTATATACTTGTAGAACTCGTTGAATGTACAGATTCTAGATTTGCCCTGATATTTGACTGCTATCGTAGAGAGCCGTTGATTTGAATATCAATAAGGTATACGTAGTAGTAGAACAAGCGCTTGTATACTCCAGCTAGGTTATATACAGTAGTAACAGAGGCTAGACAGACTACAAATAAATACAAAATCCTTATGGGCTGAGCTCCTACAGTTGTAACGAGAACTAGTCGAGAGAAGGAGAAGAGCTGGGTAAAAAAGATAAAAATGCTTTTATAGGAGGGATTTGCAAGTTAAGGGTGCTACCTCTGAAAATAGAGAAAGAGAAGAAGTTTTAATACCCGGTAATACAAAAAAGATCAAGAAAACATCAGGGATCCCGCTTAGTTGAAAACTAAGTGGTTTAAGCTATAGTTTCTACTTGTTTGATTGTATCTCCTAGGTATTTCGATGCTATTCTCGGCATCTCATTCTTTCTAGATACGTAACAGATACTGCTATCTTGCAAACATACCGTAGTTCTTGGGCTAGAGCCGGGATAAAGGAGATGCAATTACCCCTAGCTTTGATATAGTTGTTGTATTGTACAGCACCTTAGTTACTCTCGATGTTTTAATAAAAATAGACTTATATAGGATATAGCTCCTATTCGAGAAATAACTAGTAAGTAGTAGTATATATAGTATCTATACTTAAGACAATATAGTTAGGCCGGGTAGATTAGTCTAGCAGTACAATACTACCGCGCGCTAGAAAATCACTAAAACCCCTTATAAACTAAAATGGTATAGTGACGGAACTTAATCTCAAAGCTAGTCCTAACTTCTTATTTAAGAGGCCAAAAGTCTACCATCCCTGAAAAATCCTGCTTAAGTCTGATGCGTTATAATTTGCCGGTTTGATGGTTAGAGAGGTTTGCTAGAAGATCTACATGCAAGTATACCGAAGTACGTAGGTACTTTTATATACCGTCTCTTTTCGATTCTGCATATACTATCATGGTATATATTACATTATGTATTTGACTGAATAGCAAGTCTTTAATCTTCATATCTTTGTCGTTCCTTAACTTCTTCCTAGCTCTTTAGCAACTACAACACATTCGTTTGAGTTTTATAACTCATAGCTCTTTAATATGTGGTTGCTGATTTCTTTGCTAAGTACCTCTCTCGTAGTAACAGCCACTCTACTAGCTACCGGCTTTTCTTCCAGGAATAATACCTACTTGTATCAAAATTCTACTTCAGCGTTGACCAATAGCTTATATTCGTACTTACCCTCACTTAGAAATTCAACTTTAACAACATTACATTCATTTTCAATCCCAGTCATTATAACAACAGAAATATCACCAAGCGCGCAGTCGACAGCAACAACTTCTCTTTTGTCTCTTTCTTCATCTATAAACTCTACTTTATACGTCAACAGCTACAATCCGTCGGAAACAATACAGAACTTCCGAAACTACTCTATTATCTCTACAGCTTTGTACAATGCTACAACGGGGCATTTGAATGTCTCGTCTATCTTAGCGGTCAATAGCTCTCAGAACGGTGCATCTACCCTTACTACGCAATCTTTAAGTCTTACAAACTCTACAATTTCCTTGTCATAGAATTCTACGATTCTCAATTCTACAA